>OW285243.1:106209128-107483579 GCA_935421215.2 Melolontha melolontha
TTTTTCAATTTATGATCTTTAATTTCCGTTATCTTCCTATAAAAATTACACCCATCTTCAAATTTATTATTATTCATGCTTTTAGTTAACTTTAAATGCAAATTATATCATTCTAATTCTAATTTATTACGTTTACTTTACTGAGGATGACAACTTAGTTGTCGAAATACGTTTTTAGGATGAGAGTATTAATTGTGGTAAGGGGTTATAAGTTTTTATTTAACCATAGTCTCCAAAGAAAGACTTTAAAATATTTTTTGTTAAAAATCATAATTGTTAACAGATTTCTAATTATTGTGCTCGTATTAATTTCAGAATTTGGCGGAATTCGAAATAAATAATTGGAAACCGCTTCTGAACAGTTACCAATCCAAGAAATTCTGGACCTTCCTAAACCAAGTTCAACAATTTCCCCAAAAATTCCGTTATCGTGAAATTTCACCAATTGTACCGCCAAAGCCATCCATAAGCAAAGAGCATTTACAAAAATTATCTCAAAATGATGATTTCTTAACTTCGCTAAGAGCCGCCTTTCAGAACAGGGGCACTGTTAATAAGAAAAACGAAGAAGGTAAGAAATCTTTTACTCCGAATCAAAATGCAACAGATAACAGAAACACTGCGCTGCCTCCTAGACCACCACTTTTTAAAAAACTCGTCGCTCCACCTACAAACTATCATGATTCCGACTCCGAAGAACACGACGATAGTGACGAAGTTATTTACGAGACGCCGGATGAACAAGACAGTAAGAAACAAAATACTAATAAGTTTGAGCAGAAAACATCCAAAGTGCTTCCCGAATTACCGCCAACTTTTCCGAAACAAGTCAATCTTTTCGAGAATCCTGATCCTAAGCCAAAAGCTGTAATTGAAGAGAAACCACAAGAACGTAAGCTTTTCAGATTAGAACAGCATTACGCCAAGCAAAGAGAAAAGGAAAGAGAATTTGCACAATTACAACAAAGTGCTAGTAAATTTCCGATAAAGAACAGTCCGTTACCTCCCATACCAACACCTATTGCTAAAGAAGTTTCTCCAAAAGCAAGAAGAGCAGTGGAAAATGTTAATACATTACCTAGACCGCCCAGAATTCTGCCTAGGGTCGACATTCCAGAACTCGCAGATGTTCCCAAGCCGGCAGAACCTAAGCCTATGGAACAGGAAAGTAAGTATTAAAATATACAGGATGGCGCGAAAGTCCCTTCGCGATTTTAAATTAAAAGAAATATATGAAAGGTTATGTAAATTTATATTCTAAAAGTCATAATAGAAACTGTGTTTTTTTAAGGTTTTTTTTAACTATTTTTCGAAAATAATGTTTTATCTCCAAAAACGGTGGCACCTTAAAGATGCCAAATTTCAGCGCCACAATGTTTGTACAGTCTTTTTTAGCACCCTAGAAAACCTCGGAGTGGTTTTTGAGTATAAATTCGAAAAAAAAAACAATTTTAAATTCGAGAAAATCGCGCTAAAATTGAAACTTCGATTTTGGATCACCACCGTATATCCGAAACCAAACTATCCAAGGCGATCATTCCAATGCATACGGATGCGGATCGAGACGCCGAATCGATTGGTGAAAACCGAAAGACTCTGCGACGCCCGATTTTGGAGTTATGTCCGAAAATCCGAAATTTTGACGAAAAAATCTGGAAATTTTGCAAAAGTTCTGGCCGCTGTAGGGACTTAACGGTTCACCCTATGGGGACGCGCTTGAGTTCGATTTAATCGTTTCGACGAATACGTCGCAAAGTTCACGTCGATCGGATAATAAATGAGGGAGTTACGGCATTTTGAAAATTTCGCTATTCTTTTGAACCTCAGGCGATAGAATTTGAAAATTCAAAAAAATCGAAGTGTCGATTTTCGGCGTTCGGATACTTTTATTTTATGTATTTTGAGCCGCTGATTACGATAAACACAACCGCACTTGCCTATCTCTTTTAGTTTTCGAGATATTCGCGAAAAATAGTGGACACCTCGAAGACGCCAAATTTCAGCGCCAAAACATTCGTACAGTCTTCATTAGCACCTTAGAAAACCTCGGAGTGGTTTTTTAGTCGAAATTCGAAAAAAAAAAAATTGGAACTAGTGAAAATCGTGCTAAAATTGAAACTTCGATTTTGTCTTCGCGAATTTGTCATCCCATTTCGTGATGACAAATATGATCTCTTTTTAGCACATCTACAATGACCTTTCGCAAAGTTTCTTGAGATATCTCCAATATCTCTGGCCTAATATTCGCTCTAGGTTCTTCCAAGCATTGCAGCTTGTTTAGATAAACATTTCCTTTCAGATAACCCCAAAGAAAATAATCTGGAGCAGTGCGATCTGGCGATCTTGGGGCCCATCTCAAGTCTCTGTTTCTCGCAATTAATCGATTCGGAAAATGTGTCTTCAAAAGAGCAATTGTTACTGCGACAGTATGGGCAATTGCACAATCTTGTTGAAACCAATAGTGTTAATCTTCTTGTCTTTGTAAAAAAAAAGTTTCCAAGCATTTCCCTGTATCGATCCCCATTTACCGGTAGTGCGTGACCAACTTCATCTTGGAAAAAATAGGACCCGATTATTCTTTGGGCTGAATTACGCACTATACTATAACCTTTTTACTATGGAGAGATCTTTGGTGAATTAATTGTGGATTCTGAATACCCCAATACCGCGAATTTTGCTTGATTACAAAGCCACATAGGTAAAAATGTACCTCGTCTGTCATCCGCAATTTGTTTAAAAAAACCTCCTCTATCTCTGCAAGATTTAATATGACTCGGTTTTATTCTAGACTCGTATTAACGTCTTGTGGATTCAGTTGTTGCACCAGCTAGATTTTACACGGATGCTTGTGAAGATCTTCTTTCAAAATGCGCTGCAGTGATCGTCGTTTGATCCCTAGTTGCAAAGAACGTCTTCATGTTGACGTAGTTGGTGCTTTGTCAACACTTTCCTGCACACGATGAATATTTTCAACAAATCTTCCCCTACCCTCCTTGCGTCTCCTGCTGAACCTATCTCTTCAAATTTCGCTACATGTTGCAATATCGTATGATTAGAAGGGGGTGAAAAATCATCTGGTTGTCCTTTAATCCAACTAGCGAATGCACGACGTTTTGTATGGTCCAATGGCTTTAGTTCCTGTGCTATTTGAACTTTACGTGCTTTTAAAGCTAAATATTTTCGTAAAATACGCTATGTTGTTGATTCACTGAGTCCAACTTGTTGTGAACGACGACTAATGGACATTTCAGGGGCTTCAGCAACCTTTTGACGAATCAAATCAATATGCTCTTGTGAACGACCACTTTGACTGAATCTTTCTCTTTTTTGATCTTCCACCGAACCGGTCTCTTGAAATTTTCTAATAATTCGACTAATAGTTCTTTAAAATGGACGATTATGTAAACAATAAAATTCACGTAATTTTCTAAAAACATTTTTCACAGAACGCTGCTTTTCATAAATTAATTCAACAATTTGAATGCGTCGTTGTATCGTGTAAGACACATTACTTGACATTACTAACAACGACTGGAACAATTTATTTTTATTAATTTAACACTTTTTTTAAAACTTTTTATAGGTTACTATAGATATACGGATAGAAAAGGAGCCGAAGAATTACTATCTGAACCATTCGATGATGGAACCTATTTAGTTCGTCCCAGTAGAAACTATCACGGTACATTATCCGTCAAACAAGGTGATAAAGTATACCATATAGGTATAAAAAAAGTCAGTGGTAATCTGTTAGAAATGGAATCTTCTGGATTGGAGTTGAAATTCAAAACCCTGAACGAAATCACAGATTACTTCAAAATAAATCCACTTTCCGTTAGGAACAGATATAACGAAATAGTTGATATTTATCTTGGTAGAACTTTGCCAGCGGATAGAACGTAAAATATAGAATTTAAAATATTTGAAATCAAAATTCAAAATTCGAAGCTGATAATAAGAGATATCGGTATAGGAAATATGACGTTTAAGCTTAAGTTTAAAAAATCATTAAAATTTTGCGATTTGTTTAATTTAAATCTTTTAAACACGGGCTTCAATATTAGATATGCTTTCGTTGAATGAAAAAATGCAAAGAATTTTTGAAAGAGAAGGTCAATGATACTGCAGTTTTGAAACAATGAACATTTTCTTTATATTCATAATTAATAGTTATAGTACGGTTCAGTACTTAGTAATTTATAATTGTGATAATTCATACAATCGTTGTTATACAGAGTGTTCCTGAAATAAAGGGATAACATATGAAAAATGGAAAGATGTAATTATATAGAATATAAATCTAAATTTTCCCAAAATTCGCTCTCATACGCCAGAAAAAAAACGGCAAAAAAATTTTTTTTTACATATTTTTAATTTTTAATTATTTTTG
The DNA here is from genome assembly GCA_935421215.2 of Melolontha melolontha. Taxonomy (NCBI): domain Eukaryota; kingdom Metazoa; phylum Arthropoda; class Insecta; order Coleoptera; family Scarabaeidae; genus Melolontha; species Melolontha melolontha. Next base: position 106,213,519 of record OW285243.1, read on the forward strand.
GGCGTTTCTAGACAAGTTTTATTAGAAAATTTTTTTACTATTTTATTTGTTATATTTTTTAGAATATATCCCCCCCAAAAAACAAAATGAAACTTCAGTCATACTGTATATAATAACTGAAAATTATGAAATATTTATTTTTACATTCTGAATTAAATTGATAATATCTAGCGACATCTATTGACATAAATTTTGCATGAAACCATGTTTAAAATTATTTCCATATTTTTATAAATGTTATTCTGTTTTATCATTATATGTTTGTATATAATTTTTTATCTGTATTTTGATTTTTTAATAAATTTCTAAAAAAAAGAAAAACGTGTTTTAATTAAGGATTTATGTATTAACGAACTCATCTGTGTTGGATAGTAATAGATGACCCACTTATTAACGCCTAAACTTTTGACTATTATTTATGTTAATTAATAGAGATTGTCCAGTAATTGAGGTGCAGTAATTTACAAAATTATTTCTTTTCACTTTCTTTGATTTTGATCTTAAAACATCAAGAATTTAAACAGTACTACCATAACAAAAGCAAAATAATAGGAGGTTGCGTAGTTGTTACATTTTATAAATCATTATTTAAAATTAATTAGTTTATAAAATGGATATAATTTTATTGAATTAGATAGGAAATTTTAAAAAAATTAAAAAATTTTAGCAGAGCGTAGTTTCGATCTACGGACCTCTGGGTTATGGGCCCAGCACGCTTCCACTGCGCCACTCTGCTCTTGTTAAAAAGTTTTTATATATACTAATATAAATCTAACTCCTGGTTATTGAAATTATAATACATATTAAGAAATAATAATAATAATTATAATTTATAATTTAATTTTATTGCAACCTTATAGTATTTTACAGGAGCAAGCGTCAAAAATATGTTGAAATTAATCAAGAATTATATAACTAGACTACGAATTATGAAATTCTTCTAAATTGTAAGATTCAAGATCTTTTAATTGACTTTTTATTTCAAGCACGATCAGTGGCGACGCGTAAGCACTGATTATGTGTTCTGCAGTTCTGCAAATTGATTTTTTGTAACTTATTCATTGTGTTTCTGTAAATTAATCCAATAAATAGAATCTAAATATATTCTGATATTTATTCGACCTAATAGGGCTAAACTCACCCCATTCGATAGATGATTTTTCTATTTCGTATCTTTTGATGCTTTGAATTAAGTCTTTTACACTGCATACTGTCCAGGATTTATCACTATCAAATAACAAACACGGAAAACAAAAAAAAATTGTATTTTTTATATTGCATCCGCACATCTAATTTTAGTGTAAAATTACTATTAAATTGCCTTTTATTGGTTTTATTTCGATTGGATCCGCTGACTTCTAGGTATATTTAATTGCGGTGTTGGCCGTTCAAGTAGGTACTTTAATTTTGTCTTCATAAGACAATGAACTAAATTTATTTAGTTGTAAAAATATAACGCGCTACTCATTATAACCGATTTTATAGTGTTTTCTAACACAACCAGTGCTGCCAGACAATTTTATCAATGAAATTATGTTAGACGGTTCCAAATTTCGTAGATTATTTGTTATTAGGTAATTTTGTTGTTTTTTCCCAAATTAAAAGCTTTTGTGGTAACTTGATCTAAATTTTATTTACAAAATATAACAATAAATAAATTTTAAAAAATTCTAATACAAAATACAAATAAAATTATATCCATATCAACATCAAACTTACTATTAATCTTACTATTAATTAGAAAGTGATAAAGGATCTTGCTCAATAGATGGCGATATTTATTTTAGGATTTCAGATTAAAATAGTATTTGGTATATATGAACAACAGATGGCGCCTGGTGCAGGCATTTAAAATATTGATTTAATATTAATAAATAAATCGATCATTTTTCTATATTGTATTACATATAAGTAAATTATTTTAAGGATGGCTAAATTTAATTTCGGTAGATTTAACAATGAATCGGTAGATCGGTAGATGAAAGCCGTTCCAAAAGTTTAATCCAAAACGATGTTGTTGTCTTCTTGCTCTGTTTTGTCTGTGATTTCCTGTGTATTGCCTGTGTATTTCTGTTAAACATTCCAGAATTTTTGATTCATCTGACCAGATTATCTTGTTTAAAATATCTTCCTCGTTTTCCAACCTTTCCAATAAGCAGTTGCAGTATTCCAATCGTCTTAAATTATCACCAGGTATTAAATTGTGGCTAACATGTATCTTGTATGGTTTAAACTTATTTCGAACAAATTCAAACCTACCCTCTATCTCCAATAATAAGCGAGATCCCCATAGTGAGGGTTGAAAATGAATCAGTCTGTATATAGATTAATTTTCTTTACTGTACATGCACACAGAATAAGTGTTTAGTAATATATTTCTTGAACAGCGTTAAATAACCTCAATATCATATTCCGTTATAAAAATGGTTTCCAAAAACATAATTCTTATAGCTAAATGTGTTTGTACTGTTCGGGAATGATTAATATTAACAAAAGTTTATCTACTGATTTAAAATTATTATGCTAAACGTATATGAAATAAACGGAACTTTTTATTATAAATTTAAGAGGAAAGGAAGATAAGATAACGGCTTCCGTTCCTTTTCAACGTTGATTATTCAAATATATACGTTCATTATATATAATTAGGTTAATATATGGTTCATATATAATAATAAATACAAATAAAATGTCCAAATTTAGTTTTAAAAGTACAGTGAACAGTTATAATGTTGAGGAATTCGTAGAATTTTTAAAACTTGTGAGTATCTATGTATTTAGTTTTACTTTGATACGAATATGACTTGTTCATTAAAAATTTTATCACATGATTAAATTAATTGATAATTTTATTGCATTTAGAATGGAATGTCCGAGTTTGAAACAGTAGCCATAAAAAAGTCAATCAGTGGACATGCTTTTCTGGTAAGTTAACTTTTATATATGCTAAGTATTACCATGATTTCACCAATATATACAGGTTGTGGAGGCCACACGTTTTATATTCACTATTAAGTCTTCTCAATATAAATTCCAAATCGTATGAATCTTGCGCGAAAAACATTTGATCGTCTGTGAAGTTAAATGTGAGGAGATGTCTTTCATCCATTGCTATGAAGCTTCTTTCCAGTCTCTCATCACTGCTTCCAAATACAGGTTAAATAATATCGACGACGAGCAACACTCTTCGTCCGAAGTCCTTTTGTAATAAATATAGGTTTTGACAGTTGTTTTCCATTCCCTATAAATGATACATTTCCACTGTATATTCCTTTAATCATAGACAGCAGGTCAATATCCATATTAATCTGAATCAAGATTTCCCATAATTTATTTTGTGGTATCGAATCATAAGCTTTCTCGAGATCAATGAAGGTCATATGGATTTCTTGTCCTATTAAAATTCTCTTCTTCATCACTTGTTGTAATGTGAAAAGGTTATCCATACAGGAATGACCTGGGATGAAACCGTTTTGATTTTTATTTATTCTATGTCCCACATCACTTCTTATCTTTTCCTGGATCTTTCCAAATAAACTGCTTATGCTGCTGGGGTCATACTAAGACCCCTGTAGCAGCAAAGATCTTTGCTACTTCCCTTTCTAAATAGTGATAGTTTTATAGGGCTTTTTTTCTCATTCTTTTGGTGTTTGTTTCAAATTCATGCACTTATTCAGTAAATCTGAGAGTCGAAGTTACTATAACTTCCTTTCCTGCATATTTCACTAGCTCTATCGGTATATATCCAGGTCCTGGTGATATTCCATCCTTAATGTTAGTGAGATGTCTTTCCACTTCCTCTGGTGTTATTGTTAGGTAGTTCTCATCTCTTCCATTTCTAGGATATTGTATTGGTTGTTCTAATTCATAGCGATTTTCTGTGAGAAATCGTTCATAATGGTTTTCCCATTCCATCATGCTAATTAATTGGTAGTGTCGATATTCGTTATCTGATTTCATGTTCTTTATTGTTTTCCATACTTTAGTGGATCTGGCCCCACCTATTTTACTTTCAATCTGTTCACATTTTTGCTCCCAGAACTGGATTTTACTTCGATAAATTAACACCTATATAAAAATGTCCATTTGAGGGTGACATTTTTGTCACTTTGACAGCGATAAAAACCTACATAGCTTTTTATCATAAGTAAAAACACAAGAGCTTTTTTTTTATCGGATAAATTTCTCTTTGTAACGAAATTATTTTGCCTATCAGTAATTTGACGAGAAAAACTTACATGAAAAAATCGCGAGACCGAAAGGTCGAGCGATTTTTTCTAATGTAAGTTTTTCGAGCGAAATTACTGATTGGAAAAATATTGAGTTAAAAAGAAATTTATCCGATTGAAAGAAAAGCTCGAGTGTTTTTTGGCAAGATAAATTAACGACATGAATAAAACTATTTAAATTGTCTCCATATTGCCGATTTTGTATTTCTTGTGTATTGCGGTATTGATCTTTTGATATTTGTTGAAATTTCCCCAAACCGACTCGTACATTTTACGTTCAACGATACTTAATAGTTATTACCTGTCAGCTGCCAAAATAAATTAAGTGATGCAGGGCTACTAGATATGTAACAGGAAGAAGCATTTTTATCGGAGGAAGAAGCATTTTTATCGGTGATAAAAAGCTATGTAGGTTTTTATCGCTGTCAAAGTGACAAAAATGTCACTCGCAAATGGACATTTTTATATAGGAGTTAATTTATCATAAGTAAAAACACAAGAGCTTTTTTTTTATCGGATAAATTTCTCTTTGTAACGAAATTATTTTGCCAATCAGTAATTTGACGAGAAAAACTTACATGAAAAAATCGCGAGACCGAAAGGTCGAGCGATTTTGTCTAATGTAAGTTTTTCGAGCGAAATTACTGATTGGAAAAATATTGAGTTAAAAAGAAATTTATCCGATTGAAAGAAAAGCTCGAGTGTTTTTTGGCAAGATAAATTAACGACATGAATAAAACTTTTTAAATTGTCTCCATATTGACTATTTTGTATTTCTTGTGTATTGCGGTATTGATCTTTTGATATTTGTTGAAATTTCCCCAAACCGACTCGTACATTTTACGTTCAACGATACTTAATAGTTATTACCTGTCAGCTGCCAAAATAAATTAAGTGATGCAGGGCTACTAGATATGCAACAGGAAGAAGCATTTTTATCGGAGGAAGAAGCATTTTTATCGGTGATAAAAAGCTATGTAGGTTTTTATCGCTGTCAAAGTGACAAAAATGTCACCCGCAAATGGACATTTTTATATAGGAGTTAATTTATCATAAGTAAAACACAAGAGCTTTTTTTTATCGGATAAATTTCTCTTTGTAACGAAATTATTTTGCCAATCAGTAATTTGACGAGAAAAACTTACATGAAAAAATCGCGAGACCGAAAGGTCGAGCGATAGATATGTAACAGGAAGAAGCATTTTTATCTGAGAAAGAAGCATTTTTATCGGTGATAAAAAACTATGTAGGTTTTTATCGCTGTCAAAGTGACAAAAATGTCACCCGCAAATGGACATTTTTATATAGGAGTTAATTTAACACCGATAAAAATGCTTCTTCCTCCGATAAAAATGCTTCTTTCTGTTACATATCTAGTAGCCCTGCATCACTTAATTTATTTTGGCAGCTGACAGGTAATAACTATTAAGTATCGTTGAACGTAAAATGTACGAGTCGGTTTGGGGAAATTTCAACAAATATCAAAAGATCAATACCGCAATACACAAGAAATACAAAATCGTCAATATGGAGACAATTTAAAAAGTTTTATTCATGTCGTTAATTTATCTTGCCAAAAAACACTCGAGCTTTTCTTTCAATCGGATAAATTTCTTTTTAACTCAATATTTTTCCAATCAGTAATTTCGCTCGAAAAACTTACATTAGAAAAAACCGCTCGACCTTTCGGTCTCGCGATTTCTTCATGTAAGTTTTTCTCGTCAAATTACTGATTGGCAAAATAATTTCGTTACAAAGAGAAATTTATCCGATAAAAAAAAGCTCTTGTGTTTTTACTTATGATAAGTCTTTTTCTCGGTATTACATTTTTTTCCTTAAACAGGGCAATCCAAATTAAGTGTTCACCATTGGCAACTTTGTTATTATTAAAGATACAAGATTGTTTAAATTAGCAAACTAGTAGTACTTTTAACGCTCTTTAAGTTGGAAGAATTAAAAAAAAAAGAGCAGCGCGTTTTCGAGTTTTCCCGAAAAATATGTTTTTTTCAAATGGAAATCCCTGTATATTATATCATTTTCTGTTAGAAATTCAATTTTTAAACAAAAAATCTTATAAGAAATTTTTTACTGGGATTAAAAATACTTGAGTTATAGTGAATAAACAAAAACAGCTAAGTCAAGTGCATTTCTATGTTTCTATGATAACGACGTTAATTCTTTCTAGTAAACGTCAAATATTAGTACAGTTTTATTAGTCTTTCACTCATAAATTTCATTTTGCTAGTTATTAATTTGACAAAAAAATGATTTTTACCCATGCAGAAAAGTGTGATATGTTAGAATCTTATTTAGTGTGCAGAAAATCCTCTAGGAAGGCAAAAGAACACTACGCTGAATTATATCCACTCCGAACACAACCAAATGAGCAATATTTTCTGAGACTGTACCGAAAATTTAGAGTCAATGAGAGTGTTTTTGCCAAAACAAGAACAAGAAGGACTTTTATAATAAGCGATGCCACGGAAATTCTAGTTCTTGCATATTTTGAGGCCAACCGTGAGAATTCCATACTAGATATTATCAAGGAATCTGATTTGAGTCACGGTACTGTGCATAGGATTCTGAAGAAACACAAATTCATTCCTTATAAGTACAAACCAGTTCAAGTTTTCTTGCCAGGGGATCCAGAGAGAAGAATGTTTTTCTGCCACTGGTATCTTAACTTTTGTCGCCAAAATGTAAACAACTTTCGTTATATTTTATGGACCGATGAATCAAATTTCTCAAATTCTGGAATGTACAATACAAAAAATCATCATTACTGGTCAAAGGAAAATCTTCTTTTAGTACATCCAAGACGCCCGCAAGTCCGTTACAGTTTTAATGTTTGGTGCGGTTTAACTGGTTCAAGGATTGTTGGTCCTTTCTTTTATGAGGGCACTCTAACTGGTGAAAGGTACATAGAATTTTTGACTGAAATTTTGAATAATTTCTTAGACGATGTTGATCTCATAAGTAGACAGAATCTGCATTTTCAGCAGGATGGCGCACCTGCGCACAACTACAGAGGTACTCATCAAATTTTAAATACTATTTTTAACAATTCATGGATAGGAACAAATGGTCCTATTCAGTGGCCTCCCCGATCGCCAGATTTAACACCGCTTGATTTTTTTTATGGGGTTATTTAAAGACAGAGATTTATAAGCAAAGGTACGAAAACGTAAACGCCCTAAAAATTGCAGTTAGTGAAAAGATAAACCAAATAGATGGTAGGACCATACTAAAAGCAGTTCGACAAGTTCAGAAACGTGTTCAAAAATGTATTGAACAACAAGGTGGTATTTTTGAACATCTTCTATGAAAAAATCAGTGATTTTAATTTTCTTTTAATGATATGTTCATGTATAAAATAAAGTTTATAAAAATTATTTAGCTGTTTTTGTTTATACATTATAACTCAAGTGTTTTTAATCCCAGCAAAAAAGTTCTTAAAAGATTTTTTGTTTAAAAATTGAATTCCTAACAGAAAATTATATAATATACAGGGGTTTCCATTTGAAAAAAACATATTTTTCGGGAAAACTCGAAAACGCGCTGCTCATTTGTTTTTTTTTAATTCTTCCATCTTAAAGAGCGTTAAAAGTACTACTAGTTTGCTAATTTAAACAATCTTGTATCTTTAATAATAACAAAGTTACCAATGGTGAACACTTAATTTGGATTGCCCTGTATATCTCTCTCATTTCTGGTATAGGTTCTTTTTTCTCTTATAAGCTGTTGGACTTCTCCCGTGATCCAGAAAGGTTATTGTTTACTCTTTCTCATTTTTATTAAACCTAGCGCTTTCTAGGCTCTGTGTACCGCTTCCTTGATATTGTTGTAGTCTATATCTATGTCTTCGGCTTCACTGAAAGTCTCTAGTTCAGTTTTTAATCTATTCTGATATAAGATCCTAATACTCGGTTCTGTTAAAAGGTACAATTTCTATATTTTTTCTTTCTCATCCTGATTTTTTCCGGTACATTTTGTTTTTTTTTGGATTTATTTCCGAAAGGCCATATCCCTTTTAAATTGAGCAAGTGATGATCGGATCCACAGTCAGAACCTCTTCTTACTCGGTAATTATATTTTCATTTGCGAATTTTGTTTTATTTTGAATAATCAATAATTGATTTCTGGCCCAAAGTAGGTGTTCCCCATGTGTATTTATGAATACTTTTATGACCTAACATAACCTCACAAAAAGAATTCTGGGAGTTCAAAAAAAGTATAAAACCCCTGACCACAATTAATAATCGTATCCTAAATACGTATTTCCACAATTAAGTTGTCATCATAAGTAGGCAAAACCACTAATCAAAGTGTTGAACACGAGGCACAGTTCTAAGAATGAACGCGAGAAAAATCGAAAGACGCAAACCATGCATTGGCCACGGATCATAACGTCTCAGTAAAAGTATTAAAACTTGTCAAAAACATCAACAAGCCCAGAGATCTCGACGCATACGAAAGCATTCATATCGTTAAAAACAAATTTAATACGTTTAACTTGGACAACGGTCCTATGCCTACAGTTGTCTGTTTTCATTCTTAGAAAATGTTGAGGCCGATGGGAATAAAAATATGGTATTGCCGTTTTCTTAAGAAGGGTAAGTTCACGTAATTTTAGCTTGTGTATTTACTTTAAAGCCAGTATATACGTGGACGGTGTAAAGTCGTGTGCAATTCTGTGTGTTAACTTTACTATGTTTCATATTCAACACTTTAATTAGTGGTTTTACCTACTGATAATGGCAACTTAGTTGTCGAAATACGTATTTAGGATACGATTATCAAGGTTTTATACCTTTTTTGAGTTTGTACTTAACCACAGTCTCCAAAGAAAACTAATTCTAGGAGTGTTAAATCGGATAAAATACTAAGTCGAGAACAACGCTCGTCAGTTAATCTCAAAATTATAGAATTACGTACACATTGCTTACTACTTTAAACTCAATTTGTGATTAGTTAAAATGATTAAAGTTTATCAGCATCAGAAAAGCTATAAAAATGTCGTAATTTCAGGATTTGGCGGAATTCGAACTAAGATGCTGGAAACACTTAATAGACGTTTCTCAGGCCAAAAAGTTCTGGTCGTTTCGGTGCCAGTTTGAAGAACACTCCGAGAACTTCATATATCTTCCAAGTAAACCCTTCGTACCGTCAAAATATCATCCTATAGACAAGAAACTCCTACAAAAGTTTTCTTCAAGTGATTCTTTCTCACATCCCGCAGATAGCAAAAGAGTTATACCACCTCATGTTCCACTAGCTCACAATGATCAAAATTTTTCACCGAAAAAATATGAATCTGTAGATCAAGGCAAAGATGAGACTATTTACGATTCACCCCACGATGAAGTAGATGACAAACCCGATAAAAATGAGTTTGTACAGAAAACTTCAGAAGCTTTATCCGAATCATTGAAGACATTCTCGAAACTAGACCATGATTCTAAGCTACAGATTTTCAGAGAACAGTCTCCATCAGTGGTATATTACAGTGTCGAAACCCAAGATAATGATGATCATATCCAGGAAACTATTTATGGTACACCAGATGATCAAGAAGATAAATTTATGGAAAATCAGTTTGTGCAATTATCAAAGTCGGATCCTGATTTCAAATCACAGATCTTAAGGAAAGAGGAAGAGTCATTAGAGTGTAAAAGACCCACACCTCTACCAGTGGACTATGATGAGCTTGAGCCCCAATATAATAACTGCAATAAAAGCCTCATTAACGAGGACCAAATTACACGGAAAATACAGAAACCGAATACCGAATTAATACAGGAAGACCTTTATTCTAATTCAGAAATTTTAAGAGAACAGAGAGAATTGTTAGCTTGTAAGAGAACCCCAACTACACCTATGAATTCTGAGGATTCCGAATCTCAATGTAATGAGGAAGATGAAGATCTCATTTACGAATTTCCAGATATCGAAGAATGTAAAAATCGTACTAAAAATCATATTATACAGGAAACGCAGAAACAAATTCCCGAATTGTCAGAGCAAGAACTCTATTCTAACTCAGAAATTTTAAGAGAACATAAAGAATCGTTAGCTTGTACGAGACCTATGTCCCCACCGGGATATTACGATAGTTTTGAATCCGAAGATGATGACGACTTCATTTACGTACCACCAAATTTTCAGGAAGTCAAAAGTCTTAATAAATATCGAATTGCGGAGAAACCTATTGAAGAAAAAGAAGTCGAATTAACGAAATCGTCGCAAAATTTTGATTTGGCAGCGATTGCCGAACAACTTTCTCCAAGAACGAGAAGAGCAATAGCTGTTAGTGCATTACCAAAGCCACCAGAAATTATAGTTGAAGTTGAAAACGTAAATCTGCTAGATTATGTGAACCAAGAGACTCTAAGACCAATTGAACAAGAAAGTAAGTGTTAATATTTGAACACATGATATGACCGAAATTTTTTAAATAAGGTCCATTTTTTAATAAGAATAAAAATTATGTCAATATCATTAATAGTTATTTATGGATCAAGGTTCTAAAGATTAATTTTTCATTACGAATGTGTGTTTATTAAACACATAAGTAACTTACTCCACGTGTATCTGGCTAAGTGAATGAAACTACAGAATCAGCGTCTGTAAAATAATGAATGAAACTATTGAGTCAGCGCCTATAACTTATGCTTGTGAGTGTTTGAATGTTTAATCCAGTCAGGAAATCATTGTTTTTTTTTTCATTAAAATAAATAAATTGTTAAAATCCCGAATTGAAAGAACTTGTTTTTGGATATTAGCTATTTTTACCAATTCATTCATGACTAAAGACGGCAGACTATATGCCCACACTGTTAAATTTAATAAATAATACACATAAGGTATATTAGATAAAAATGTAGATTTTACAAAATTAGGGCAACTTTTTACCAATACTGAAGATCCATTGTACAGATACAAAGAGCGCTTTAACTATGCAAATATAACATCCTTTTACCAATACTGAAGATCCTATGAAACTACAGAATCAGCGTCTGTAAAATAATGAATGAAACTATTGAGTCAGCGCCTAAACTATGCATGTGAGGGTTTGAACGTTTAATCCAGTCAGGAAATCATTGTTTTTTTTTTCATTAAAATAAATAAATTGTTAAAATCCCGAATTGAAAGAACTTGTTTTTGGATATTAGCTATTTTTACCAATTCATTCATGACTAAAGACGGCAGACTATGTGCCCACACTGTTAAATTTAATAAATAATACACATAAGGTATATTAGATAAAAATGTAGATTTTACAAAATTAGGGCAACTTTTTACCAATACTGAAGATCCATTGTACAGATACAAAGAGCGCTTTAACTATGCAAATATAACATCCTTTTTACCAATACTGAAGATCCATTGTACAGATACAAAGAGCGCTCTAACTATGCAAATATAACATTTCTCAACGTCGAACAATCTTTTTCAGTATATAAACATATATATATATATTAAATTTATTATATTATATTAAATTTTACAGTGTGGGCACATAGTCTGCCGTCTTTATTCATGACTTATGAATATGATGTTACTAATTAAAACTGATTTCCAGGAAGTAATATTTTTGATCTCAATAGCGATGTGGAGGTTTACTATATCCAGAATTTGACAAGGTTTTCTAAAATATAAAAATATACAGGATATTCTACTTAAAATAACAAATTAAATGTCTATTTCTGGTATAATCGTGATATAAGTGGCACAGTAAATTCGATATTATTTTTAGAATCCTTGAATCTTCTACAAAGGTATACCCAATTTTATTTAAAATAAATGAATCGTTGCAGAGATACTTAGGGGTTCCATACTTTTTACTAACACTATATGATTTGGCCACAAAAAAAATAAAATACTATCTTTTATTTCCTTATCATATCGAAATGATACAAAAAGGTTTAAGTATATCAATACGTTATGCACGTATTACGCATTTGTTACAAATGAAACAGACATGCAATATACATATCTGTAACTGTACACATGGACAATACACCTCGTATTTTCAGCATTTTCTTTTGCTTAAGACACGTGTTTCTGCCATCTACAGGCGATACAAGATATAGCAAATTTCGTCCTATAAGGTGGCACTATTTAATAAGTGACATCTGACGGTCGCCTTTTTCGGCATAGTCTCTTTCGTCCGTCAGATGTCACTTATTAAATGGTGCCACCTTATAGGACGAAATTTGCTATATCTTGTAGGCGATTTCAGCGTAAATGTATATACAGATACAAATCTGTTCTTAAAAATATTTGTATCATTGATATTACATTGCTTCACTAGCTTGACTGATGACGCCTATAGATGGCAGAAACACGTGTCTTAAGCAGAAGTAAATGCTGAAAATACGAGGTGTATTGTCCATGTGTACAGTTACAGATATGTATATTGCATGTCTGTTTCATTTATAGCGAAATGACTTTATCAATATCGATATTTGATGGCTTAATTATGTACAGCAAGCATTTCCTATTTAATCCGTTGGGGAATTTTCGGCAAATTATCATTTTTCAATGAACAACGCTATGAACTTCTACACAAACCAAATACATTGCTATAACTTATTGTTAGATATTTGAAGTCAATGTTTTTGAAAGCAACTATGAAGAACATGATACTATATATCATATCAGAACTTAAAATGACTTTTTAATATTCTACAGGTTACTACAGAGACGTGAATAGAAGAGGGGCCGAACAGTTATGTGAAGGATTCGGTGATGGAACTTATTTAGTTCGCCCTAATAGAAGTTACCACGGTATATTGTCCGTCAAACAAGGCGATAAAGTATATCACATTCGCATTAAGAAGGTTGATGATAATATGCTGGAAATGGAGTCATCTATATCTGGGTTGCAATTCAAAACAATGAACGAAGTCATAAATTACTACAAAATAAATCCGATTTTGGTTAGGAACAAAAGCAATGAAATTGTTGACGTATATTTGGATAGAGCTTTATCCTTTGAAACTTAAATTGTGAGGAAGAAAATGTAAAATTATCAATTGAAAGTTGTATTGGGAAATTTAATTAAAATATTTGGAATTTGTGGATCTTCTTGCTATTTATATATCATTAAATAATTAACAACTTAAACACTAGAATCTGAAATAAAAATAATATTTTTAAGTATTATACAACACACGTTTGCTATTTTTTGTTATATTACCTGAATAATTAATATGTACACAACTATAAAATTTAAAATAACCTATAAAATGTCCACCACGAATCTGAAACAAACTTTGCTAGCTAACCTGAGCACGATTGTAGCTCACTCTGTCGTCTATTGGCTCAGAGAGAGAAAAAATCAATTGATATAGATAGATATTATAACAGTAATATTTATTTGTGAATGTTTAAGTTGGCAGCCTGGATTTCCAAACGTTATCACAATGTCAATTTTTATGCGAAAATGGACCCTAAAAATTACAATATTTAACATCGTTTTACGAGATTATTTAAACAAAACGAAGATTGGTATAGCATAAATAGTTAAAAGTCATATTTGAGATTACATTAGCACACAAAAATAACACTATTATCCGGTATTTTGACGTGTTCTGGACGTATTAAAATTATACAAAATGTAAGGTTAGTTAATTTTTTTTATTTTAATTTGGCCTAAGGGTACGTGATCCCCCATTAGTTTACATCGTAAATTAGTTCTTTTGAGGTTCTTTAATGATTCTGAAAGTTTGATCAATTTCCGGAGCATTGTATAGTCCTTAACTTTAGCCCAAAACCTGACGTGCCAGAATAAATTTGTTGTTATTACTATTGTTAGAACTATAAAAAAACGAAAATTGTGCATAGTTTCTAAAGAAAAATTAAAAAAATGGAAATTTGTTGACCAGTCGAATAAAACTAAACATTTTATGTACATGTTATTATTAGGGGGTGCAAAATACAAAATAAGCGACAGTATATGTAACTAATATCCACACCATTTAACTCTACATTAAAAGGAAAAATTAGGTAACATTCTGTTAAAATATTATAATTACGACATATTAAATTGAATTAGGACAACTATATAGGTAGTCACGGAAGTAAACAATAAAAACATCATTGTGTAATCCACCTCAAAAAATCCAGCCGCTGATATTTTTGTAGGACGCAATGTGGCTTCTTGGGCTAGGAAACTTAAATTTGCTCTTATTTGACATTGTTCGTCTGTTGTTCTAGATTCAATTTTCATTTCTTGCAATATCTTGTAACAAATTATAGAAGTCTGTTTGGATTCATGATATATTTCATCCGCTAGCTTCGCCAAAGTATAATTATTAATCTAAAATTATTAAAAAAAAAATGTCAAAAGACTTCTTTGAATTCAGGAAAGTATTTGTTGGTTAAAACGTTTATGAACGTTCTACCTAGTCTAGCCATAAATGGTGTCAGTAATTAATGGCGTGTAAAAAAGGAATAACTAGCGGTCTATACTAAAATATATTCATTCGAAAAATACAGAAAATAACGTTCGATTTTTCTGGACTATTGATTGGTTAAGCACAGATCACCACGTGTCGGTTAAAGGATTAAAACTTGTCAAAGCCATCAACAATCCCAGAGATCTCGACGCATACGAAAGCATTCATATCGTTAAAAACAAATGTAATACGTTTAATTCGGACAACGGTCCGATCCCATACATTTTTCATTCTTAGAAATTAGAAAAGAGGTAGAAAAGGTTGAGCGCGTGAGAATAGAGAATAAACATATCGTCGTTTTCTTAAGAGAGGTAAGTTGTTGTAATTTTTAGTCTGTATTAGTCAGTGTATACGTGGACGCCGTGTAAAGTTGTTGCGCTATTATATGTGTTAGCTTTACTGTGCCCCATGTGCCACACTTTGATTAGTGGTTTTACCTACTGATGATGACAATTTAGTTGTCGATATACGTATTTAGGATACAATTATTAATTGTGGTAAGGGATTTTATATCTTTTTTGAGTTTTTACTTAACCACAGTTTTCAACGAAAGACTTTTTACAAAAATATTACATTTAATTTGTATCGTATCAGCAAAATTCTCCAAAAATATAATAAATTGAATTAAGCTGCAAAATGCACCGAAAATATGACAATTTAGTTATTTAAGCGATTTCAAATTAACTTATACCTAGGATCAAAAATATAGTTGTACCTCAGATCTGTAGCAGAACTTTACAATGGAATTACATACAGTATATTACCTAAGCATTAATAAAAAGGTATTGAGAAAAGCAAAGAATTTATCGTAAATTATAATCTATTTAAATCTTCTAGCACGCCTATTGTTTGCGTGGTGACAAAAATGCCATTAAAATTACTTAATTGTGTGAAATAAACTCAATTATCCATTTATTTAAATATAAAATTATTTTAAAAATAAACTATAACCATATATGCACGATTTATATAATAATAAAATAAATTCCTTTAACAAATACGTTAATTACGTGATAGTTTACAAAAGTTCCAAATATACATATATACGAATATAACTAAGACTAAATTATTATTAATATATAATAATTAATTTATTTGTATTGTCCTTTTAAGGGATTCGTTTGTTGGACAATAAAGGATATTATTATTATTATTATTATATACAGTTTAAATTTGGAAATCGTTATAAAAGCAAATATAAATAAAGAAAAAATTCGATGAAGATTTATATTTCATCAAAAAAAGATGAGTCTATGTAAAACTACCTTGCTCGGCTATATGCGTGCGACGGAGATGGATGGTCCCACAGCTGGTACGTTTCTTGTGACCAGATGTTCAATCAAGACGATATTGGCTTGATTTTTGGTCTCCTTTGTTTGCTTGTTTGTCTGTCTATCTCGATGCGAAAGATAACAAGTGTTCATTTGAAAAGTCAATCTAGTAGCATGTGATTTACTGAGAACATTTTGAAGTATGTCGTAAATTAAAATTTACTACTTAACCTACGAAGTCGTATATTTTGACAGTTTCATACATACAAATAAATAATAAATATTAGGTATTTATTGAAAACTATAACAAATGTTGAAAATATTGTCCATCAAGATCAATGCACTTTAAAATCCTCCGTTCAAAATTTCTGATGATATTCTGCAACATTACTGGATTGTTATTAATTTTCATGCATTTCTGTTCGATTCTCTGTAGCATATCATTCAAATTCAATATGGTGAAATATGTTATTTTTTAGATAAAGCCGCAAAAAGAAGTCGCAAGGTGTTAAATCGCATGAACGTGCAGGCCACGCAATTTCAGTATTTCGACTAATTACACGCTCATCAAAAAATTCTCTTAAATAATCCAAAGATTCTGCAGTAGCAGAAGTTCATTATCATCCAACTGATAGACAAATGATTGTAAAATTTCCGTACGGTACCTTTGAGCAGATAACGTTCCCTGAAAAAATATTGGTCCAATAATTCGCCTTTGGCTTATCGCTGCCCAAACACTACTCCAAATTCTTGTATTTTGTGAATTTAGGTATCCCGTTTTATAAAACTATGCTTCATCAGTAAAGATGACTCTTTGCGAAAGTTCTCCATTATTGTTCATATTTACAAACCAATTACAAAACTGTAGTCGACGTGGGTAATCAATTTCTAACAATTCTTGTACTGTTGTGACACGGTATGGATAAAGTTGCATATCCTTTTTTAATAACTTGTGAGTTGTACTAACAGAAAAGTTTATTTGTTGACTCAAATGTCGAACAGATGTTTGTGGTTCATTTTCCATTATTTCTTCAACACGATTGACAACTTGAGGTGTACGTTTCTTAACTGCTCCGTTGCCTGATTTTCTTAAGAGACTACCAGTTTCAGAAAAAAGTTTTAAAAGTTCTATCCAAAGTATTCTTAAATTGTATATAATCTATTACAAAATGTGAAAACTCAACTTGAAATTCTACCATGCAATCTTGAACTGAATAAGCCCATAAACCATTAATTTTATTACTACTTCGAAAATAAGCCTGTACTAAAAAAAATGTATGTTCTGAAGTGAAAGCCATTTTAAAACTGAGAAGCAATTTATTTAAACCAGAATCGACGCAAGATTATTTTATGCACTAACTGATATTTGTGATTGACATTATCAAATGTCATTTGGATTTACGTTTACGGAACAACAAACACAAATTAATATATTTGCGTCTTATTCTATCAAAATTTCGAAGTAACCTAGATTGACTTTTCACTGAATATTTGTTATATATCCAGTTTGTCGGACAAAGAAAGCCTGAGCCTAACTATGTCTAACTGCTTCGCGGTAAGACCTCCAAATTCACTAACGGAAGCAAGCTTTATAATAATTTACCACACACACTCTTTTTGAAACCGCTTGACAGCGAAAATTATCGTAAACATTAAGGTATAGCGGGGCCTTTTATCTCGCTTTATTTAAGGGCGCACCAAGAAACAAAACTAGTCACTCGTGAAATCATACTATTTGAAGCGTGGTCAAATTCAGTGCACACCATCCATTCTAAATGGCGAGGTCGGGATCACAAAGAAAATAACGAAAATAAAGAACTAAATTTGATATATATCTTCATCTACTTAACTTAGTTAACAACTTAGCGTGTAAAATAAATGTAACACGATATTATGTTGGGTTTACGCGCTACAGCGTTACACCTGGATAGAATCTCGTATTTATGGCTAGACGATTAGGTTAACTAGTGTTTCTCAAAGGATTGTTAAAATTTATTTAATTGTTTCAATAAAATTTTGTCTAAAAATAATATTAATACTTACTATGGAATAGAGAGTAAAATTCAAAACAATAATTATGAACATAATTGTGTTCAGATTATAAACTGTTGAAAATTCTTCATATTTTGGGATAAAAAGAGCAATCAAGTTTAAAGATTCCAGTAAAGCTATTAAGGTATATATGAATATAATAAATATTTGCCATCCAAATATATCATTGTACAAGTCAACAATTTCACTTAATATTCCATATACAATTGTTATTTTTTCAGTGTATTTCTTGAATTTAACATTGTTTAATTTCTCCATTTCGCTCTCATCAAAAATTGCTGCCAAAGTTAAATTCGTTGACAAGAATCTATTTCTTAACTCTACAAAACAATTGGTGATAATCAGGAAGGTTACGGACGCTTCGTACTGTTCAAAGCACTGCAGATAATTTGGGTTCATAATTGTTTTGCCACCCATCACTTCAAACCAAATTATATTACATATTATGATACCAAAAATGCATATATGTTGGATAATGAGTTTAAAAGCGAATCGCTTGTGTTCGATGATTTTGGAACTTCGAATTCCTCGCAAAAAATTGTCAATTTTCATAAATTTTTCGAAGACTCTATGCAAAGTCGATGAATTTAAGAAGACGTATTCAATGATCGAATACACCGTCGCTATCGTAAAGATAGAATTCATCATAAAGTTCATTATAACTGCCGTTGTGTTTGAGAAAAACTTCATGTTTGGTTTATCCATCTGTACGATTATATAAGCCCCGATTGTTAGGGCTATTACACAGACAGCATAACATTTATACCATCTTATGGGTTTGTATTTTTCTTCGAAATTATTCGGTTCATACTGACCTATTACACTGCCAAGAAATAAAAGAGGTTTAATGTATTTTAAATCTGAAAATTTTTGAATTTTCCTCATGATATACCTTCGAAAGTATCAAGTGAATTGTATAAAATCTCCGTTGAATAATGAAATATTAGTGAGACATAATAAAGCGATCGAATTCATTTGCTTGTATGGTAAGGTTATTAGGAAAGAACTGCATGAATAATTAATGAATAAAATAGAGATATTTAAAACCACTTTAACATTATGTTTCGTTGTTTCGTTATGTTATGGCATGTTACCAAAGAGAGCTCATTATATATTATTTATTGCTTGTCCTTTATAATATTATTAATAGCTGCATTTACAGTAATCTTTCATTGAGTTAAAACAATGACAAATCGAGTCAAATAAGTTGAACGAGGATATACGTGGGTATATCAAAATATAACTTCTTTAACAACTAGAATTTTATAACACAAAGAGTAGAACATAAAACCCCCATCTCTAAGGTACTTATCATCACCTTAAACGTTCAAGAGCATCCACCGTTGTTTCGGTCGTTCCGTCTGCCTTAGTTTGCTTTTGAGTTTTGATTGAAGTGGACGTTGATCCGTAGTAGCGCCGCGATCATGATGAACTTACAAATCGAGCAGCGCATTAATCGCAAATTCCTTGTGAAATTAAAAAAATCACCAACGGAATGTTGTCAACTGTTAAAGGAGGTGTTTGGTGATAATGCTATGTTTTGAATGGCACAAACGGTTTTCAGATGACCGGGAGGAGGTTAAAAATGGCGAACGTCGATCTGTGAGTTCAAGAAGTGAAGAAAACGTGCAGAAAATTAATGAAATTGTGCGGAAAGACCGACGTTTGAGCATTCGGATGATTGCAGACATAATAAACATTAATAAAGAGACAGTAAGACAAATTTTCCATAATGAATTAAATGTGTCAAAGATTTGTGCAAAAATGGTCTCGAAGAACCTCTCACAGGAACAAAAAGACAGTCGGAAGAACATTTGCTCTGACATCATGAAACGCCTCACAGAAAAACCAGAACTGTCACACGTGATGAAACATGTATCTTCCAGTACGTCTCTGAAACAAAGCGTTAATCGATGCAGTCGAAGACCCCCACATCGCCCAGAATGAAAAAGCACGAATGAGCAAGCCAAAATTGAAGGCAATGTTGATATCAGGGGTGTTATCATGACTGAATGGGTGCCTGAGAGTCAAACCGTTAATCAGGAATATTACAAACATGTCCTAACAAGCTGAGAGAAAGTGTAAAGATGAAAAGATCAGATTTGCGGAAGAACAACGCATGGATTCTGAATAGGGACAACGTGGTATCTCTGAAGCAGTTTTTAGCGGCAAGGTCATTCCTGTGCTAGATCATCCTTTGCATTGCCCAGATTTAGCTCCCTTTGACTTTTACCTCGTCCCAATACTGAAAAGTACTTTGGAGGGAACACATTTTGAGTCTGTTGAAGAGGTAAAAGCAATCTACAGTATTGCTTTGAACAATAGAAGGCACGAATGGAGCGATGTATAGACAGGGGGGGGGAGTACGTTGAAAGGAATAAAGTTCGTCGTGACTTTTTTTTTTACAAAAAATCACATTTCTGACACCAGTCGCGTTATTTAATTGGCACACCTCGTATGTGGTGAATTCACTACCCACTAGCATAACTATTACACCTTTAATAGAAAAGTTATATTTTCACTATTTTGGCTTAACCATTGAATATCAAGACATGGGCTCCTAGCACTTGATGCGCACGCTGTGCTGCTGCTCTGTGAGGTTGGTCAAATGGCAAGAAGAGCCATTGAGAGATTGACTGATTGCTACTTTTGCTCCACGAAGACTTTCGGGTTTTCCAACTAAAATAAGATAAAAACTAGTTATGTTAGTATGTCCTCTGCTACTCGTTTAATACCTCATTCGGAAGCCTTGCCGGTACCAAGACCCATAGGTACTTTGAGTGAATTATAAGATGTTACAGAACCAGAACCTGACGTGCCAGAATATATTTGTTGTTATTACTATTGTTAGAACTATAAAAGAATCGAAAATTGTACATATTTTCTAAAGAAAATGAAAATTTGTTGCCCAGTGTTATTTGTTTAATACATCAATTACTAGACAGAAATTACATATTTATGATCTAAAATAATGTATGTTTATTAGCATTATGGTTACATACTATTTTTTTTTTGAAGAAGGACAAAGGTGTTTAACATTTTTTGAAGACAGGCATTTTTGAAATCACGTTGCTATCTGTCTTATTTATATTTATTTTATATTTGAAAAATGAAAAAGGGCTCTAGTAGATACAATTCTAGACAATTATTCTTAATAAAAATTAAATATTAGTACAAGCCGACTTATTTATTAGGGTTATCAGAAGATATTATCCAACTAGGCTCTTCATTCATTTTGAAAAATGACAATTGTCACAATTTATTTATTTGTGTTTGACAGAAAGCGAAGGTTGTGATCATAGACAAATCTTCACTACTTCTAAACACTCTAATATTCCTGAAATATCTTTTGGAAGTGCGATAACTCTTTCACATAAACATTTAATAGTATATTAAAAAACAAGTTTCATAAGGCACCATTTTGCCGCACGAGATCAGTTTAGAAATTCCTAACTAAAATTGTAAACATAGAATATTATATTGGAAAATTTTATAAGCACAAAAGTTAGAGCTACATGTAGATATCTGTAAGCAATTATGTAATATGTAAATAAAGGTTTTGTTGAGTTGAGTTGAGTTCTCGTCCGATCACTAAAGTCAAACAGCATCGGGCGCAGTTAGTACTTGGATGGGTGACCGCGGGGAATACCGCGTGTTGTCGTTGCCTCCTTTTTTTTTGCATTTCAAGAATGAAAATTGTCTCATTAAATTAATATTTTTCTAAAATAAAAGTCTCAAATTTTCTACTTATAATGTTATTTGAACGGAAAATACATTTAAAATAATATTATTTTATTTTACTATTAAATATATGAACACATACGTGATTTCATATATTTAATACCCAGTTCGTATATAAATATGAACTCCGTACATATTGTCATGAATTTTTCCCCGAAGAAAATTATAGAAACAGTATAAGACTATATATATTTATGTACATTTTATTCCAGGAAAATATTTAGAGTTATTTAATATTTATTTAAATTTTGATTATAATGTGTATTTTGGTCCACGTCTGTAGGTTGTTCGAGCGTGATCTTAATGTATGCAGTCCCGGTACAGTGGAAGTATATCGTCGTAGTCGGTCTTTTGATTTTGTTTTAGGCATGGTGATATTTTCATTTCCGAGAGGAAGGAGTTAGAGATTTTCCATCCATTAGACAGATAGGTTCAGTTAATTTTTGCTGAATAAAGACTTCCTTTTTATTCAGTATATTATAGTTAATTTCGGTTTGTGTTTTAGTTGTGTTATTGCTGATGTGTTTAAAGTAATTCCCGATTAATTATGAGTTTCTGATACTTGTAATTTTTTATTTATGCGACCTATCTGAAATCTCTCTTTTAGAATTTTTTTGTGAAGTGTGACGACTACATTAATTAATGTACGTGTATATTTGCAAGTATAATTATCTATATATATATATATATTAATTTAGTTATATGATTTGTATATTGATTGAGCTCGTAAATTCAGTAAATTATTAGTTTATAAATTATATTTATAGTCAAATAAATATCAAGGAAAATTTTCATACTTTTTATGAAGTATTTTTTTTATCAGTAATATATTTCAGAAAGTAGGAATTGGTGGGAAAATTACATTTTACCATGTTGAATGTGCGCATGGGTTAGTTTTGATGCGCGCGCTTACAGTTATTTTTCTGTTTTTGACGTTTGAATTTGGGAATAACGTAATTATTGAAGCCTGATAGTTTTCCTAAATATTTAATTAGTTTAATTTTGTTCGCGGTCAAAGTGAGGTTTTTTATCTTATATAAGTCATTATTTATAAAAGTTTTCCTCACGCTGTGGCACATTTATTGCCTCAGTACTTCTTTATACTCTATAAAGTTGAAAATTTTTTTTTTCTTTTGTAGTTGGTATATGTTTGTGTTGTTAATGCTAGTTTTATTTCTTTGCTAATACCCTTTGTTTTATTTAACACATACCCTTTGAGGGTAACCCTGAAGATACAAGAGCTCCTGGAAAGCTGTACTGATTTGAGTGAAACTGGGCAAGCTATTGTGTATTGTGGGCCAATTTAAATAAGTTAATCAACACCACAATACATAGCAATATGTAAATGGTGATTTAAAAAAATGTTTTATTGCATTTTATAAAATCGAATATAAATTTATTCTGTAAACACAATTCTTTAAAAATGGTATGCCTTGCAATACCTTCTCTACCTGCCATTTCAATGAAAATTAAATTGGAATAAATGTAAATCAAATAATATTCAAATATATAATAATATAACAATAATTTTTTTAAAAACGACTTAAAAACGACTACGGCACATCCCCCTTGCTCGCCATCTTATTTGGCGCTTGCATACATACATACATACATACATATATTTAGCAAGTTTGAAGGAAACTTTTTGTAAAAAAAATTATTTTATTATTCGTATTCTTATTATTTATTCATTTATTACCGGGTCCATTTATTTCTTCAGAAAAGCAAGCTTTACTAAACTGTTCCAAAAGTGTATAAGTCTTCTCACTCGACGCAAATTTCTTGTCATCTAATATCCAATTTAATTTTATTTGTCTTAATTTCTGTGTTTATTTGTTTTTAATAAAATTCTGTTATTGTTAAGTTAATTTATATACTTACTAGATAAAACGAATTTACCAAAAACCACTGAAGTAAGTCGCTACATTTTCAAATTTCAAGTAAAATACGTGAGCAGTCATATTATTTTCATTTATTCAGTATTATTTTTCATGTTAATATTAATTATAAAAAATTATGAATACAGATATTATTAAAAAAATATATGTATCATAAAAATGCTAATATGGCATGTGAAAACCCTGATGGAAAAATTAATTTTCAGGCAACGACCATACCATGCTGAATAGACCAGTTCTCGTCCGTTCTCGTCCGAATCTCCTAGCGTTCACTAGGGTTGATGTGTAGGGTAGTTTACATTGTGTAAAAATATAGTCGTGTGTACATATAATAATTTTACCTAAGTATCTTTCGTAGGTAGCGTGCGAGAGAGAAAGTGCGCGGCGCGCGCTCGGTCTATAGCATTAGACTGAGTACCAGTGAGGGTGTTCAGGGTAACAAACTAACCGGTAATTCCAGGAATTTGTTGCTTGATCACAAATTTCTGAATATTAATGAGGACATTGTAAGGATAAGCCCGGTATTACGGCAAATAATTGTAAGTGTATTTTGTGTATTAATAACTGTGAATGGTTAGCGTAAAACGCTTGACTGGATATAATAAATTCAATGATACGGACTCTGATAGTTTGCCATTTACTAAAATTAAAGACAATCAAGAAAATAAAGTAATTAAAATCAACAAATTTGAGGACACTAAAGGACGGTTCGATGCATCCACTGAACCGAAATTAAGTGATCGTAATAATACACAGGTTTCAAACATGGAAGGAAATAAAAAGAACACCTCTAATGGTCTTCTCGATTATTTTTCTGTAGAGGTTGCAAATCGCTATGGTATTCTATCGGACACCACAAATGACATACAAATGGAAGAGCCATCATCCCAAGCGGCGGAACAAATTCAAGCAAAGGCGTCTAAAACAAGAGAAGAACCTGAAACTCAGACTTCTGAAAATAATACGAGAAAAGGGAAACCACCGCCAATATGTTTTGTTTCGCGCATTACAAAAAATTACAAAGAATTTCGATCTAAAATCGATGCGATAACCAAAAATTATTACATACAATTCACGGGGGACAATACACTGATTTATTTCCGCGAATTGTCCCACTATAAGCAATATATAGAGTTACACAAAGAGACATTGCCATTTTACACATACACACCGCGTGGGGAAAAAACACAGGCGTATGTAATAAAAGGCCTTCACAGCGACGTCGAAGAATGCGACGTCAAAAATGAATTATTGGAACTAGACATCAAAGTTCACAACATAGTCAAGTTTAAAAATTCCAAGCACCCCATTTTTATGATTGTAGTGTCTAAAGGTACTACCAGAAAAGATTTAGAGACAAAGGCACGTTATCTTCAACAAATGCGGGTCTACTATGAGCCGCACGTGTCTAAAAAGGAAATAATACAATGCAGGAAATGCCAGCAGTGGGGCCATTCGACACTAAACTGCTTTATGAAGATAACCAGGTGCGTAAAATGCGCTGGCGACCATCGCTCTTTCGAGTGTGAAAAACCTCCCACGACTCCTGCAAAGTGCTGCAATTGTGGTAAAGATCACCCTGCCAGCAGCACTGAGTGCGTAAAATATCAAGATCTTATTGCTGAGAAGCAACATAAAAAAGAAAGGCAGGAAGCCGTAGCTGCGGCTGCAAATAAACGGTTTGTACCCGCACCCCTGCCAAGCAAAAACCCATGGAGTAGCAGGAAAGATGAGTTTCCACGTTTGTCTCCAACATCGAAGGGAATAATTAAGTCTCCAAGTCTAGTGAATTCAACCACATCTGAGCAAGCAAAGGCGGAACACCCTTCCACACATCAGAACGCGCCAACATCGTTTTCCAGGCCACAGACACACAGCAATACCTCCAGCCACGGCGAGGATCTAAACTATATGGAAGACATCTCCAACACACTAAAGAAAATCAATGACATAGTGAATCTCCGCTGGCTGGCTGGTAAGTTAAAAGAATTACATTCTAAGCTGTTAACCTGCAACACCTTAGTAGAGTACGTAATGGCCTTAGACGACTTTAATAGACAAAATGAACCTTAAAATCGTACTGTGGAATGCAAACGGACTCATTAACAAAATGGGCGAATTCATACATTTCATCCATAGCGAAAACATAGATGTGGCTCTGGTCAACGAAACTAGACTTTCGGACCAAGATCATCCACGGGTACGTGGATTCCGCATCGAAAGGAAGGACGGCCGCAATGGACATGGAGGTGTGGCCATGTTTGTAAGAGAAGGTGTGCCATTTCAACGTATGGAACTCCATAGGGATATTCAAGACCTAGAAGCAATAGCGATCCAAACAGCTGACAATACCTCCATCGCAACATTGTATAATAGTCCCAAAAAAACAATACAAGCTGCATGTCTAGACAGGTTATTTAACATTTCCAGAAAGGTCATAATTGCCGCAGATTTTAATGCCAATCATCATTTCTGGAACTGTAACCGGGTGAACAGCAATGGTAGAATTCTGTATAGGTATGTTACCATGAACAACATATTCTTACATAACACCCCTAACCCTACACACTATCCTACAAATGGCATGACCCCTAGCACCATCGATCTAGTAATAACCAAAAACATTGTCAACATAGGAGAACTTGTCACGGGACAGCTACCCTCTGACCACCTCCCAGTAATCTTTGCTCTGAACTCAGGATATCGTTCAGATACAACGAGAAAACATCTAGAGTATGGCAAAGCAAACTGGCGTGCGTATAGAGAAGAGCTTCACCGCATCACAAAAATCCCAAATGTGATAATGAATCAAAACAAGCTCCAAGAGGAGGTGCAAAAATTAACATCCAACATCAATAAAGCCGTCAAGAAAGCTATTCCGACAAAAAGAAGCGACAGATATGTACAAGACACTTTACCTGCGGACATTATAAACGCAATCAAAAACAGAAACGCGTTAAGGAAACAGTTACAAAGAACCAGGGATATGAGATATCATGAAGAAACGGCAAAACTTACAAAACACATCAAGAAGAGAATAGCCGAACACCGAAGAAATACCTGGAACAGAAGACTACAAAATCTCAAACCACAAGACGGCTCGCTGTGGCGCCTTACAAAACATTTGAGGTCGACCTATACAACCATCAATACTTTGAAGAAGGAAGATGGTACGATTGCTGCTACAGACAAGGATTTAGCAAACACGCTGGCGAAAGCCTTCGAAATTCAACACAGAATCCCAAAAACCGATGGCGCCACTGAAAAGGAAATACAAGAAACCATCCAACACTTTCATTTGCAAGATACAACCGATCCCTTCCAAGCAGAGTATTTAGTGGCAAAACCGTCCCAAATCCATTCCATTATAAAGCGCACATCCTCAACCAAAGCCCCAGGCCCAGATAACATTCAAAATCTCTTGTTAAAAAACATCCCCAGGAAAACTATAGTACATATCACACAAATAATTAATGGCATCCTCAGACTTCAATATTTTCCTCCTGACTGGAAAAAATCAATTGTTATCCCGATACCCAAGCCCGGCAAGAATCCCACCGATCCCACTTCCTTCCGCCCCATATCTCTTTTGTGCACCCTCTCGAAAATAACTGAAAAAATCATTAACGAGCAGATACAAGACCACTTAGCAGCTAACAACATACTGCCAGATGAACAGTTCGGATTTCGAGCGGAGCACAGCACCATTCATCAAACGACTCGGATCTCAGCAGAGACGACCAATGCCTTCAACAGAAGGAACCACACAGCGTTCGTACTGATGGATATGGAGAAAGCTTTTGATAGGGTATGGACAGAAGGGCTCATTTACAAATTAATCAAATTTAGATTTCCGAGCCATATAGTCAGACTGATCCATTCCTACCTTACCAACAGAGAATATCAGGTAAAGATTAATAATACCTTATCTGATCCGCTGGTGGCCACGGCTGGAGTTCCACAAGGCTCTGTGCTGGGGCCTATTTTATACAATATATTTACGGCAGACATTCCAAAATTCCACAACAACAACGTCGCACTGTACGCCGATGATATAGCCATATATGCTCATTCGTTTTCCCCGATAGTTGCCATGCAAAAAGTACAAAAACACTTACACCATCTTCAGAACTACGTCACAAAATGGAAACTTTCCGTAAATCCATCCAAATCTTCTTCCATTGTATTTACCAAAAGAACCCGACCTCTGCGCTTGCCAAAGCAACTTCAGTTTCAAAACACCCATATCCCAATTCAAGACAACATCAAATATCTCGGAGTACAGTTAGACAAAAGACTGACATACAAAAATCAGATAGAGAACAACAGCAACAGAACTATAGCTGCTCTCAGAAAAATCTATCCAATAATAAAGAATTCAAATACGACCTTCGAAAACAAAATATTACTTTACAAACAGGTGTTACGGCCTATCCTAACATACGGAGCACCTGCCTTCGCAAATGTAGCCCAAACTAGGCTCACCACACTACAACGCATTCAAAATAAATGCCTTCGTATCTTACTTGATAAAGACCGATATGTATCGGTACGAACGCTGCACGAACTAGCAAAAATACAGACGATACAAGATTTTATTACAACAATCGCCAACAAATTCTACAACAAGACCATCTATCACGAAAATCCTTTAATAAAGAAGATTACCATAACGCGCCAAACTCCGGCAAAACATCCCCATCAATATCAACGTTTGCCAATATTTCAAATGCCCTTTCCGGATTAGATCTAAACTAAAATTAATCGGAATCGTCTCTTCAGTGGAACAACGAAAACGTTAGAGGTTTTTTAGAAGTTTTTCCTCTAGTGAACATGTGACAGTGCCTGTTATTAAGCGAAAATGACGCAAAATGTTTCTCGTGTGCGCCAGTGATCTGTGCGTGCGTGTAAATAGCGACAAACACATATGGGTTATTAAAGACACATTCCCAACTAAAATTGTAAACATAGAATATTATGTAGGAAAATTTTATAAGCACAAATGTTAGAGCTACATGTAGATATCTGTATGCAATTATGTAATATGTAAATAAAGATTTTGTTGAGTTGAGTTGAGTTGACATATGGGTTATTAAAGACACATTCCCAACTAAAATTGTAAACATAGAATATTATGTAGGAAAATTTTATAAGCACAAATGTTAGAGCTACATGTAGATATCTGTATGCAATTATGTAATATGTAAATAAAGATTTTGTTGAGTTGAGTTGAGTTGAGTTCTCGTCCGATCACTGAAGTCAAACAGCATCGGGCGCGGTTAGTACTTGGATGGGTGACCGCTTGGGAATACCGCGTGTCGTTGCCTTCTTTTTTTTTCCAAATTTAACTAATAAATTCTTATTTTTCTAAGAAAAAAAGGTAAGAAAACGGGGTCAGTTTAAAAAACGAGCCGCGATAGCGGCGAGTTTTCTAAAGAGCGAGTGCGGCAAAAGGCTTTATGAAACGAGTTTTTTATACTTTTTTCTATTTTGCATTTTTTACATTAATAAATTGGAATTATTTAATTTGGAAGTTCAGAGTTTAATTTTTATATAAAGTATGCAGTTGGTCACATTGATACTTGACATTGTCAAATTTAAATCTTGCTATCCGCAAAGTATATTATATTACATATAATTTATTAATTTTCATTAACACTTGACATTTTATTTAAAAATATAAACATGAGTGACTTAGAAACTAATATATGTATCTTGTTGTCAATTGTATACAATATACGTTGTTTGTGTTGTAACTGTATTCCGGGTTTTCTTCCGCGTTTCCATTGTTTGGCCTTTGTAAAGACCGGTGCTGGTTTCTGGACGACGTTTCGGCAAAATCAAATTTGCCATCTTCAGGTCAGCGATAACTGTCTGCTTCTGGTTACTCGTAAACTGACGTAGTCGAGTTTAGGATGGTGGTTATATACCCGCTTACCGTTCTGGTTGGTTACACTTGGTTTAGTGTGTGCGCGACTCCGTGCCGTTGCCTGTAGCTGGAGTGTGCTGGCTGGGTTGCGGTGTAGGTGTTTTTGTTTGTTGTTTCTTGTTGACAACTTCTTTACTTAATACTGGTTTCCATGCTGTTGATAGCCTCTGGGTATCATCTCGCGAATTTAAATTGTCCGGACGTTTCTCAATTTCGATAGCTTCCCTGATAATTTTAGTTTTCACATGTTCTATGTTCGCCAATAATTTGGTATTGCTGAAGTCTATCGTGTTGGACGTTTCCTTTACATGCTGAGCCAAAGATGAAGTTTTCTCGTCTTTTCTTACGGAGTTTTGGTGTTCGAGTCTTCTTACGTTTACCCTTCTGTTTGTCTGGCCGATGTACGTCTTCTCACAATTAAAGCATGGAATTTCATAAACTCCCTGGTTTTCTAAAGGTGTTCTTGTTTTTGATTCCGAAGGACTGTGCTGATTTTTCTGTCTGCCTTGAATGTGGTTTCAATGTTGTGTCTTCGTAGGACTCTGGATATTCTGTCGGTGGTACCTTTGACATAGGGTAAGTAGGTTTTGGCAATTGATTCCTCTTTTTCCTCTTGTGGTGTGGCTCGTTTAGGTTTTAATGCTTTGTTGATTGTCCGTTTGCTAAAGCCATTCTGCTGGAGTGCATTGTGGAGTTTATTCATTTCTTGAATGACATTATCTTCATCTGCTAATCTCTGTGATCTTGTTACTAGGCTCTTCACTACTGCTTGCAACTGAGCTGGGTGGTGGTGAGACTGTGCGTTGAGGTATCGGTCTGTATATGTGGGTTTCCGGTACACTGTATGGCTTAATTCTCCATTTTCTTTCTTCTTAACCAAAACGTCGAGGAATGGTAGTTGGTTGTTTGATTCTACTTCCATTGTGAATTTTATTTTTGCATGGATATTATTCAGATGATCCAGGAAGCTCTTAAGGTGATCTTCTCCATGTGTCCAAATCACGAACGTGTCGTCAACATATCGTAGTCAATAAGTTTATACGTTGTTTGTGTAGAGTACGAACATATATCATATCTGTCAAATGCAGGCGCGGCTCGTGATGACGTATTTGGGAGTGCAAGTACAATTATGCGAGTGCTTCGTGTATTCTCGTGTACTAACTGTAACGTTTTCTTAGTAAACACCGAAAACACACGAGGCACTCGCATCATTGTACTTGCACTCCCAAATACGTCATCACGAGCCGCGCCTGGTCAAATGTACTTAAATTCTTAAAATCAAATGACAGCAATGATATTTATTTCTGTGTTCGAATAACGCCAACATTGAAAAATGAAAAAAAGCGTATCGAAATGAAGCTCATTTCGATACTGTTTTGGGTGTCATAATGAGATCATTTCGAACGCAAAATAGAAAAACATGTTTAGCGTTTGTGCGTTCAGAATTTCGCCTTCTTTCAGAAGAGAATTTTTTTATTTCAGTAACAGTTGTATTATACAAATCAGGAAGAGGATGATATTAAAAAGGTATACTCTTGGACACTATCACCAGAATTTATTTGTATTACATAAAGTATAATATTACAATCATGTACGATATAGTAGTATTAAATATTACGAACAACCATTCGTGGTTTAAATAAAAAAATCCAGCTACCGAAAATATCGGAGGTTTCAGATAAACTTGAGAAGTCATTATCATCAGCTGTTTTTCATGTGATGTTTCATTTGCCAAAGTGGTCTTTGTTGATGAAAATTTTATCTTGTGAAGGCAATAATAGCATGTATTCCCAATGCGTCTTACTATTTTATATGTAGCCGTTGATGTGGTTGTTAAAATCACCAATAAGCTCTAAAAATAAGTTTAGATACAGTGATGGGCAAATATGCGGAACCATGTAAATATCTGTTAAATTAAAAAAGATATCGTAATAAAATTTTAGACACGAACATTAGGGATAAAGTGATTTTTAAATATACAGAGTCTTCAAAAAAAATATAACGTATTTTTTTAGATTGAATGCCCTGTATTTTTTTTTAAATTTTGGGATTCTTCTCGGCAATACGATTTCAACAAACTATAACACTTGGGATCTAAAGTATTTAGCTAGAGATTTACATCAAAACGTTAATCAGAATTTTTAGAATAATTATCTCTCGGTATTTTCAAATTCATAAGTATTGCTCGACGCAGTAATTACAAAAGTAAACTTAAGAATAATTAGAAATGAAAGAAAGAAAGGAGGAAAAAATGGAATATGGAAAGCCTGGATGTAAAAGAAATGAGGGAGAGATATGAAAGGGAAATGTAAGTGCAACTAATGGAAAGTTATGAAAATGAAAATATTGAAGAGGAATGGAGCAAAATAAAACAGTATCACAACGGCAGCAGAGAAAGTATTAAGAAGGAAACAAGCAGAGGGAAGGAATGGATGGTTTGATACTGAATGTGAAAGAGCAATGAAGAAGAAGAAAGAAATGAGACTAACATGGTTAAATACAGGAACGAAAGAAGACTATAAAGAATATAGCAAAAAGAGAAGAGAAGGTACGAAACTGGTAAAGCGGAAGAAAACATAATGTATTGACAAAATGATGGATGATATTGAGAATAATAACAATAATAACAACAAGTTATAACGACAAGTAAGAAAAGAAAACACAAGTAATCTGACTGCGAATATCGATAGTGAAGAATGGGAGAAACACTTTGAAGGGCTACTAAATAAACATAAGCAGTTACAACAAGATGAATATAGCGATTCCTTTGGCATAGAAGAGTATGAGGACCAAATGATACCCTCTGAGGAAGAATGTTATGAAATGATTGGAAAAATGAAGAAAACAAAATCTCCTGGCCTAGACGAAATATGCAGTGAGTTGATAAAACACGAAGGAGATGAACTTAAGCAAGGAAAATATAAATTAATCCTACAGATATGAAAAGAGGAAGCGATACCTAATGAATGGAGTTGTGCACTAATAATTCCAGTATACAAAAAAGGAAATCCAATGCTATGTGAAAACTATAGAGCAGGGATGCACAGACTTATAGGGAACAGGGGCCACTCAGGAAAATTATGAGCCAAGGACGGGCCACTACAAAGAATACTTATTAACACAAATATTTTTATTTTTAAATATTATCAATTACTACAAATGATAAAAATAAAAGAACATTCAAAAATGTTTGTTGTAATTATGTAATCGTTATGTAATCTAATCATTACAATGTAATATTTCATGTTTTATTATTTTGATGCATGACATTGCATTGACCTAACAATTTTGTTTATGTTTGGCTCCATATTACTTGTCGCCGTACGTAAAATTGCTTCCAGATTTTCATTTGCCAGACGGTTTCGATTTTTTGTTTTGTTAAGTTTCATCACTGAAAATGTTTGCTCACAAATATACGTCGATCCAAATAAGCTTGCGCATTTCAATGCATTTATTCGCAAATCTTTATAAGCGGTTTTGTCAACGCAACGGTAAAAGTTGAGTAAATTACCTTCATTAAACTTGTTTCGTAAATTATCATCATTTTGCATGTCTATCAATTCCGTTTGTATTGATTCCGGTGCATTTTCGGGTGAAATGTTGAAAGGATTGCTGAAAATGTCTAATAGAGGTGTAACTGTTTTGAAGTCTAGAAAACGATCATCAAAAGCTCGTATTAAAATATCAATTTCTTCAACGTAAGCGAAATTGACATCAGTTTTATTGAATTTTTCCATAATTTTTTTGTAGTTCGGAAAATGGCTGTAATTGGCTGAATTGATTTGTGTCATAAAAAGACTCAATTTACATTGAAAGGACGAAACATGAGAGTATAACTGCGAAATAAATTAATCTTTGCCTTGGAGTCGCGTATTTAAGACATTCAAGTGATTTGTGATGTCTACAAGAAACGCTTAGTCATACAGCCAATCAGGGTTGTCGAGTTCGGAGACGTCCTTTTTCTTTTCCGCCAGAAATATTTTGATTTCTTCAGTCAAGTTAAGTAACCGCTCTAGTGACAACCCACGACTTAGCCACCTTACTTCGGTGTAAAACAGGAGATCACCATATTCGCTTTCAATATCCTCGAGAAATTGTGTGAATTGTCGGTGATTGAGAACTCGTCATTTTATAAAGTTTACAGTAGGTACTACAACTTTCATCACATTTTCAAATCCCAATAATTTTGAATAGAGGGCCTCTTGATGTATAATGTAATGAAACTGCATTAATTCCTTGGTATCTATGTTTTTAGTTTGTAAATACTCTTTTAACATAGTAGTTTATCCCAGATTTACTTCCAACTATTGAAGGTGCTCCGTCAGTCGTAATTCCAGATAATTTCGTTAAATTCAAATCCATTATAGAACATTTTTCCAGAAGAGCTTTGAGCATGTCACTCTCCTTGGTTTGACTTGTCAAGGAACTCATACCAATCAGTTCTTCACTAACTTAAAAATTTTGTGTTACACCTCGTAAAAATATTATGAGTTGAGCAGTGGAACTTATATTTGTAGATTCGTCGAGTGCTATAGAAAAATACTCAAAACTTTTCGATTTCGTAGCTAATTGCTCTTCTATATTAGCTGCTAATGTGGTAAGTCTTCTTTGAACAGTCATCCGATTTAGTTGAATTTTCTCAAACCTCTTTGCATCTTTCGGACACATTTTTTTGGCGGCGATATCTAAACACTGCTTAACAAACTCACCATCTTTAAAAGGCCGACAAGTTTTCGCTATTATTCGAGATATTTCAGAGCTAACTTCAGTAGCTGTTTCAGCATCTTGAATTGGTTTTGTAAACATAGCTTGCTGGCCTATTGGTTCCCTTTGTAAAGTGGAAATATTTTGCGTTCGATTTTCGCCGGTTAATTTGGTAAAATTTTAATGCTGGGCTTCATAATGCCTTTTCACATTATATTACTACTCTTGCATATTAAACAGACACTTTTGTTATGCGATGCAATAAGAAAGTATTTTTCGGTCCAAATATCTTGAAACTGTCGATTTTCATCTTCAACCTTACGACTACGTCTTTTACTGGAGCCTGGTTTATCCATATCAAAATTGATATTAGATTGTTCCGTAGGTAGATGCCAAGTTCGAACGAGGAAATATTTATTCTTCACAGATTACAATTCAAACAATTTAACGTTCGCTTGTCCGTAGTTAAAACATAACTGCCCCGATAGTGGGCGATGCGTTGTATTTATACGAGTTACCTAACATCGAGAACCTACCACATTGTTCGGGGATAATACCGACGTGTTTCGCGAATCTTCGAGTAATCTAGTTGGTTCGACAGATTTCTAGTCTCGTAACAATATGCTTGGAACGACGAGGAGCATACCTGTCCTACGTAGTAAACTTGAACAAGAAAGTAGTAGGTACTTAAAGATACATATCTTACTAACAATTACAAAAATTCGTTGGCGGGCCGCATAAATATCGACAGTGGGCCGCGGTATGTGCATCGCTGCTATAGAGGAATATCACTTTTGAGTGTATGTTACAAACTAATGACATCCTTAATATATGAAAAAGTGAAAAATCAGACAATGGAGATCATTGAGGAATATCAGCTGGGTTTTAGACAGAGAAGATCAACTATCGACGTTATATATATATATACATATATATATATATATATATATATATATATATATATATATATTAAACCAAATTATAGGGAAATGTTATGAACAAAACATCGAACTTCGAATATTATTCATTGACTTTAAGCAAGCATATGACAGCCTGAGACGTGATGCGATCTTTAAAGATGCCGAAAATTTAGGAATACCTAGTAAGTTGATAAGACTTAAACTTAATTTCATTTTCGCGTATAAAAATAAAATATTTAACAAAATTTCTTCACTTACTAATGACATCAGTGCCCACGCTGCAAGTATGCCCACATGTTTTACATCGAAATGCTTAACGGAGGTAAGAGTGACATAGAAATAAATCAAAAAACCAGAAATGGAACTAATAGTTAACAGTACTAGAAATCCTCCATACATACTGTTAAAAGTATCTGCTTGACCGTTTAACATCACTAAACATTCCATCATATCTTTCAAAAGCTTTTCGACATCGTCCACAAGAACATGATGCTCCGATGTGTTACAGATATTTTTGCGTAAAATTTTCTGAACTACCAGATACCTACAGTTAATTTGCTCCATTTCATGTTGCATCAAAAGAACAATGAATAGTGTCAGGTACTTTTGCACCGCTTCTAATGCTACCATCGGGACTGAAGTGTGTAAACAGTGAAAGAAAAAAGCCAAAAATGGAAGTAACACCTTCAAAACAAAAACCTTCACGCAATATATTTTATTTAATTTGTTGTTCCTCAAGATGTATTTATCAAAAAAATTGTCTAATTTGCGAAAGGTTGCTTTTATTTTGTTATAAGATTTGTATGTTCTTAAATATAAGCTTATGGGTACGTATATATTTATAATAGCCATTGATATGTCGTTAGCAAGACCAAAGACGTTGAAGATAACCCTTCTGCCACGCGATGTGAGGTAATATTCATGATACATTTTTCTTCCAACTAAGAGATGGACTGCCAACAATAAAATGAGCGAATGTAGTTTTTGGCAATATTTTAATATTGTTTTCGTTTGATCAGTACGATACCATGGCCTCAAGCCTAATAGCGCGAAGATTAATAAGGGAAGAAAATTAGTGCGATGGTCTGTTCTTTTACTAAAATGTTCGTCTTTGAATTTCATCCTTCTTTCGATAGACTTCGCAAATTAATCAGGAATTAATTGTACTCGAAAACATTATATATTTTTTTGTGTTAATCGACTTTTAATATAGTTTTAGAAAGTGTCTTGTGTGTTGTCATTTGATATGTATTTTTGTTTGCTTAGTTTATTTAAATATTGAACATTGTTAGTCCATTTAAGTAATAATATATCTATGTACATTAATAAACTACTACTCCAATATACAGTAGATGTTCAACGACTTTTTTTAAAAATAAAATTAATAAAATTTACATAATTTCATTTTGTAATAACTAGAGAATGGATGCAATTTCCATAAAACGCAATCGGCAATTGGAATTGTGTATAACGTCGCACAGTACATCCCGGCGTAATTCAATGAAGTATTTGTTGTTTGACTTACTCGGACACCTGGTCTCGCACGATAACAATGGACAACTCAGCTATTGTATTCGGAGAATATAGTGTTTTTTAAAGTGTTTTCATGAGCGTAGATAGAAGCGGGGTTTTTATAATGTATTTTATTTATTAGTTTATATTTCGTAAGATAAATAAAGTGCTGGGTGTAAGTTTCTTGTTTTCATAGTTTTAACTGTTAATTACATCGTAATTTTTGTGATAGCTTCTGTTTAATATCGTTTGATTGAATCTATTTCTACCAATTATTTCGACGTAAGTGTGCATTGAATTTCGTTCAGTTTCAATAACTTACGCACACATTTTTAGTTTTCATTTATTTAGATCTAGAGCATTGTTTAAGTTACTTTTCAGACATGATATGGAAGAATGTCGAGAACGGCTTTGTAAAACAATGGCGAGTTGGATTAACGGTCATACTGATTGTATGTCCATTGTCAGTGATTCCGAAATTTATTACAAAATCCGTAAAATATCGTCTAAAATTCGTCACTTAGGATCGCAAACACATCTGAACTCTGTAAAACTTTTATAGCGGCTAATATTCCATTAAATAAACTTAGCAATCCCACTTTAAAAATATTTCTTTAAAAATATACTGGTCGAAATGTTCCTGATGAATCAACTTTACGCAAATATTATGTTTCTAGGTGCTATATGAGAACAGTAGAACGCATTAGAAGCCATCTTTTAAATCAATACATATGGATAAGCGCCGACGAAACGGTGGATATGTTAGGACGCTGTGTGGTAAATGTTGTAGCTGGTGTACTACATCCAGCTATTCCCTATAACTTATATGTAATAGCAACAAGTGTTATAAATAGAGTTAATGCGGAAACAGTTGCTGAAACCATTAAGGAGAATATGCAAAAAATGCTCCACGTACAAAGAAAAAATACTTTTATTTGTCAGTGATAGTGCTGCGTATATGTTAAAAACAGGCAGACTATTGAAGAAAACATATCCTAATATGCTGCATATTACTTGTGTAGCACATGCTCTCCACAGAATCTGTGAATATATCAGAGACACTTTTCCGAAAGTTGATAGACATGTATCAGCTTTTAAAAAAGTTTTCAGAAAAGCACCATTGAGAGTAGCTCTTTTCAGGGAAAAATTTCCATCTCTGTCACTGCCTCCCACTCCAGTAATAACTAGATGGGGAACGTGGCTGGAAGCTACTAGTTATTATGCTGATAATTTCGATAGTCTAAAACATTCGTAACACTGCTAAAGGAGGATGCTAGAAGTATTGGTGAGTGCAAGGAGCTCACACAAATCCAAAATTTAAAAAATCAGTTGTACTTTCTTCACGAACACTTTGGAAAATTGCCAAAACTAATCACTTATTTTGAAAATCGAAATCTCAAATTAAATGACGGATTAACCACATTAGATGTGGCTGTTAATAATTTGAAAAGTATTCCAAGTGACTTCGGATGTGGCCTTCGGCAAAAGTTTGAAGCAATTCTTAATAGAAATCCAGATTTAATTACATTGCAGCAATTATGTATGGAGACAATTCCACAAAATCTAACGGCTAAATATGAAGAAATAAAAGAATATTTCCAGTATGCACCTATAACCAGTTGCGATGTAGAAAGGACGTTTTCTATTTATAAGGATGTACTTAATTCAAAGAGAACAAAATTCACAGAAGAAAACCTTGAGAAACTATTGCTAGTCAATATTAATTAATTATCTCCTTTACTCAACTTGAACGACAAAATGAACAAATAAAAATGTTCCAATTATAGAAATAAAATTAAAAACTTTAAAAATACAACTTTTCAACAAATACATATGTATTTCGTAATTTTATAGATTACCACCCGTTTGTTTTCCAATTATATAAATAACATTAATTAATAAATATGTATTTCGTAATTTTAGATAGATAGATCACCACCCGTATGTTGTCCAATTATATAAATAAAATTAAGAACTTTATAAATACAACTTTTCAACAAATAAATATGTATTTCGTAATTTTATAGATCACCACCCGTTCGTTTTCCAATTATATAAATAAAATTAAATATTTTAGAAATACAGCCTTTGGCCAGTACTGCACTGGGCTTTGCGTCATGTGGTAAGCGTGTCCGTTTTCTAGTAATAACGATTATTTTACGCATACGTATATGAACCAATCAGATTCACGTATTATTTAAGGAACTCGAAATTAAAGTGAAAATTTCATTCATATGACAAATTTGATAACCCATCAACACGATGACATTTTTTTTAATTATTGGAACAGCCAATAAATATTAAATTAAGCTCCGTCATCATTCATCATGGCTAGTCGATAACTTGAAATTAGCTTCTTCTACTTCTGTAACATCATATTCTTCACTCGAAACACCTATGAGCCTTGGTAAGGTAGGGCTTCTGAATTAGATACTGGACGGGTAGCAGAGAACAGACTAGCATAACTAATATTTTTCTTATTTTTGTTGGAAAATCCAAGCTTTCGTTCAGAAAGCGTAGCAATCAGTCGTTTCGTCACGCTAAATTATAGGTCTTGCAATTAGCATAGCGTTGTTCTTACCGTTTGACCAACCTCTCAGAGCAACACCATAGCGTGCGCAGCAAATGCTGAAAGTCCATGCCTTGTCTTGATGTTGAATGGTTAAGCCAAAATGGTGAAAATATAACTTTTCTGTTAAAGGTGTAATATTCCGTTTATGCCATTGGGTTGTGAATTCTCCACATACATAACAGAAACTGTTTGGTATATTTATAGACGTACGCGACATTATCAAATAGAAAGATGTTCACCTATCAAACACCGACTTGGATTGAATCGAAAGAGCCATGTATATCTCTTTATATACCCGCATAGCTAGATACCTTCCAATCCTTAATTTGATTGGTTCCAGAGTAAAAATGAACGTGTTTTAAGTGCTCTGACGTAGGAAACATGTAAGGACATGTTCAGGCATGTCCAGTCAGTATTCGACAGACTAATATTTTTAGTAGTATCTTTCTTTGATAAAAGTAGCTTTGAAATTTTGTAAAAATGTTTTTTAAAAAAACCATTTAAGAAAATATCTGAAAACCTTGATATGATGGAGCAAATTTTAATTCAGATTCAAAATTAGCATTACAAAAAACATAAACTACACGTATTGGTGTATAAGAAAACCAAACTGTTTGACCAATGTATTTAGTAAAATGCTTGATAATAAAAATTTATTAGTAGGAGTAGTAATCGGTAAATTACTCCGTATATTACCGAATTAATTACCGTCATTTACGGTAAATTACCACATAAAATTTCCGTAAATTATAAACAAAATAAAACATCATCTACGTACACGTATGACATTGCACCTCGGTGATTGGGGAAGTCCCTTCCTAGCAGATGTA
The DNA here is from genome assembly GCA_935421215.2 of Melolontha melolontha. Taxonomy (NCBI): domain Eukaryota; kingdom Metazoa; phylum Arthropoda; class Insecta; order Coleoptera; family Scarabaeidae; genus Melolontha; species Melolontha melolontha. Next base: position 106,253,640 of record OW285243.1, read on the forward strand.
AATGCTCGTGAATCATCCGTTTATATAACGAATGAAGTAGTCTTTCAAAAGATTTCGGTGTATAAGTTGAACTATATAAAGTTTGTGAATATACTACTCGTAGTGCAGTGCGCTGGGATGGGGCGAAAAGATAAAATAAAAAAAGTTATTTTAACAGCATTTTCAAAATCCACAGAACATTCGAAATTATATTCGTGCAACTTCTGTTCGCAAAGTTATGTTTTAAATGTAACCAGAATGTCCACTCACTTACAGAATAAGTGCATTCGTTGTCCTCGTAAAATAAAGAATGAAATACAATCAAAATCAAGAGCATTAAGTGTTAAGAAAATTAAAGCAATAAATAAAGGTGAGTAATTTTGATTGATTCCTATTGGGTTTCATCGAAAAGTATTTAACATTTTAGAGATTCCGGAAAGAAAAAGTTCTTCGCAAACAGATTTAGAAGACGACGATGGAGAGACGATTTCAAGCGATTCTCGCCCACAATCTACTGCAAGCACCACTAAATCCGCTTACAGTGAAAATTTGGATTTTTTTTGTGGATGTAATGAATAAATCAGAAGAAGAGGAAATTTGGGATCTCTTAGCAAGAGCATGCTTTGCTAGTAATACCCCTTTAAATTTTACGGAAAATGTTCATTGGCAAAAATTGTTTAAACAAATTAAACCATCTTTACGATTGCCGACTAGATATCAGTTATCCAATGCGCTTTTAGATAAACGATACTCTCAAATAAATCAGTTAGTTAATGAAAAAATAGCAAAGGCTAAAACAATTGGAATTCAAGTTAATGGGTGGAGTAATATTAGAAACGAATCCATTATAAATATAATAATTACATGTCCAGAACCAGTTTTATTTAAAGTAATTGACTGCAAGGAAAATCGCCACGATTGCTGCATATCTTTGTTCTTTACTTAGTTCTGTTATTGACGACTTAGGTATTAATAAAGTTATAAGCATAGTGACTGATAACGCTAGCAATATGAAATCAACTTGGAAATTAATTAGTGATATGTACCCGTCTAATTATTTTTCTTGTTATGGATGTAGTGCTCATATTTTGAATTTATTCGCACAAGATATTTTAAAATTGGAAGTATTTGCATGTTTAATTACTGATTGTAAAGTCATAGTAAAACTATTAAAAAATCGCATATTTTGAATGCTACATTTAAAAATATACAAGATGAACAGCGAGCATTACAAAAATCAAACAAATTAAAATCTCTTAAACTACCTGGCCAAACTAGATGGTGCTCTAATATTTTCTGTTTAGAAAGCTTAAGGTTAAATAAAAAAAATTTAAAAGAATTGGTTATAACAGAAACTATAGCTAATACTTTAGAGAAAAGAATAAAAAATTATATTTTAGATGATCTGTTTTGGGAAAGAGTTGATTCATTACATGCAATTTTACACCCAGTCTCCGTAATTTTTAAAGAACATACAAACCTCTCAACCTTGCATATCTCATGTTGTTGAATATTTTTAAGAACTGAAAGATCAACTGATTGCTGCATGGCCAGTTTCAGATCTAAATGCTGTCCTATCACATTTAAAATCACGGAGAGAAATGGCTATAACACCTATACATTTGGCTGCCAATTTACTAGATCCAAAATTTAAAGGCAAAAATCTCAATAACGAGGAATATATCACAGCACTGACATATATTAACAAACTATCAACGCATCTAGTTAGTGGATCTGATATAGCAGAAATTATGACTGAGGTTGCTTATTACAAATCGAAAGAACAATTTTCAAAAAATATGGCAAGCATTAGAGACAGGCAAATTTAATTCTGTATTATGGTGGAAATCACTTTGTTGTACTACAGCTTTAAGTAAAGTCGCAATAGAAATTTTGAACAGCCCACCAACAACATGTGCGACGGAGTAAAGTTTTTCAATGTTTAGTATTATACACAGTAAAAAACGAAATAGATTAACTAATGAAAGAGCTGCTAAGTTGGTATATGTGAATTTAAATTTAAAACTGAAAGAAAATCCGGCACTGAAAGAATTCCCAACAGAAGAGTTGGAATGTTCTGATTCGAATTGCAATACTGAGACTGAGAGTGATCTGGAATAGTTATGTAAATAACATTACATATTACATAATGGTAATAATTAGAGCTGAGGATGTTTGCGGTACGGCAGGACCGTATGTAGTGCATCCCCACATTTAACTATTTATCTAAATATTCTCTGAAATGATTTGCCGGATCTCATAAATTAATAGAGTGATATTTTAGTATGCACTGGATATTGTTATTATACAAAATCATAATAGCCATTTGTATTTATGGATCATAAATAATAATACGCATGTATTTGTATTTGGTTGTGAATTCAATTTAAACTTAAAACGAATCGTAATATTTTAACGACAAGCCGTCCTTACAATACATGCATTCGAGACAAAGTGTGCAACTCTACGAATAACTTCCATAATTGATCGAAAATGGACATTTTGGAGCTGAAGTATAGCCCCTATTCTTAGAAAATTTTATTACTGTCGTTAAGAACTATTATTATAAACAACAAAGGCCTTTTATTAGTGTTGAAGTTTTAGTTTCATTGAATTTCCATGTTGTAAGTAGTCAATTGTAAAGTGTTCATCACAATATTCTAAAACAAGGTGTAAATTTAACTAAAATCCAGAAAAACACATTCTGATAATATATTACTAGATTAGAAGCTGTGTTTATTACTATTTATTATATTATTTTTATAACCAAATGCAATAAAAGCTACGAAAACAAAAGAAACCTCGATTTATTAAAATCTTGTCACACAGCCTTTCAAAGCCTGGCAGCACATATTTTGCATATATTTTATATATACTACCTACTTGAACTAGGTGAATGAAGTTAGAAGTTATAAGTTATAACTTCTAACTTCATTCAGAAAATCTCTGGCAAGTGTTTTAGAGCGATTCTGAAGACGAGATCGATATTTGACATTAGTGTTTTTAATAAGGTCTTCGGTTTCCACTTTGAGATCACAATTCATATGGAATGAAGCAAGGCGAATTCACAGTAGAACTTAAAACTTTTGACTAATATCTTTGCAGAATTGCTATATTTGATTTACTTGCAGCAATCTATAGTTGTATACCCTACGTTCAAATTAGTTTCAGATTTACTTTGTATTAAAGCACTTTATTTTCGAGCGACATCTGAAACTTACGTCCAATTAGCCAGTGCATTTTATAAAATGTAGGCAAAGTTGTTTCTGTTTGGTTAAGTGGTATGTGTTTACCAAGTAAGGCGTCGGTCCAAGTGCCGTTCCTAGATATTTTGCCACCTCCTTTAGTGGGAGAATACAGTTATTTAATCTAATGTATAGAATCCACTGTTGGCTCTTGGTGAAACATAATGAATAATTTACTAAACAAAACACTCGGTATATTTGTTTCACAAAATATATTTATTAAATCTCTAACATATGTTTCGACTTTTCAGTCATTATCAAAGAGTTTGTAAACTAAAATAAAAAGTACACTTCTACCACTATTTATGAGTTTTTAAAAGACTTTATTACGGCATCAATAGTAGGGGTGTTGAAAAAATCCAGCTGTGTATGTGTGACATGTCTATTAAGATTTATGGCTTTTTTAATTTCTAATATTTCGAGGAAGTCAAGTTTTTTTTTTCCATTAAAAAAAGCGATGATTTTGTTTCATTCTCTTTTATGCACCAATATCTGTGTGTATGAGTTAGTTATTAATGACATTTAGTTGCTGCTGCAGATTTTGACTATGCTAGGATTGCTGCATCATCAACAAAAGTAGTAATTGAAGTTTGTCTAACTTTGGACCGATCCGCGGTGTATAAAATATACAACATGGGCCCGACAATACTCCCTTGAGGTATATCTGACTTTATTGGAACTAGTGCTATTTGGGAATCCTGATATTTTACCATGAAATACGTGTTTGTTAAGTAGGACAAGGGTATTGAATAGTAATTGCGAAACGACTGAGTTTATATTTCATATAACAAGTTATGCCAGACCTTACCAAAAGCTTGATAAACGTACAACAATACTAGCGAACAATAACATAACACAGCTAACATAAAATTTGTGATGACGTGATTTTTGTTTGTTAAGCTCAGTTTTTATATAGCAATATCTAATTAAAATACAGTTGGTCTCTACCACCCACAGATTTTTTTTTGCACAAAAGAAAAAGAAAAAATATAAAAAAAAATTTATAATAGGCGTTTTAATACATTTTAAAATGAATGTACTACTTCAAATTCTAGGTATTAACCCAAAAATGATTTTCTGTTGTGGTTTTAAAGAAATTTGTTAAATAGGCTCTCATTACCTGATGTAAATCTTTTATTACATGTATTAATTTTGGACAAGATTTCCGGGAATTTTTACCTGCTAAATCCTATTTATTATGCTTTCACTTTATTAGCACTGCGAAGAAGGATTTCAAGTTTATCACTCCAAACAAAATGTATATTTTAATGTCATTTACTTCATTATAGCTCTGAGTGTCGATCAGTAAACAAGTAAAATTAATTTGTAAAATTAATTGTCTTTAGTGTTGTGCGTGGTATTTGATAAATAAACATTGCTTAAAAATATGTCTAGCCGGTGTTGCAAAAACAAACCAGATGATTTCTGTTATATTTGCGGATATTTCGTCTTGAAAAAGTTTAAGAGACCAATTGGTTAATTTGTGAAAAATGCATATTATGCTTATTTCAAAATCAAATTAGGAGATCAAGATAAAGATTGGGCACCGCACGTTGTTTGTAAGGTATGTGAAGAAGGTTTAAGACATTGGACCAAAGGGAATAGAAAAAGCCTTCCTTTTGGAATACCGATGGTTTGGAGAGAACCGCAAAATCATCATGAAGATTGCTACTTTTGTATTTGTGATATTAAGGGGCATAATAGAAAAACTTTGAAACATATTTTGTACCCAAACAATATTAAATCAGCTATCAGACCAGTTCCTCACAGTGATCATGTACCTATACCTATACCCCCCAAAGTACTACAAGAAGATATTGACACCTCTTCAACTTCCGGCTCCGTACAGATGGATAGTGATTTTAAACCATCAACCTCAGGTCAAAACCAACCTCAGCTATTTTCACAAGCCGAACTGAATGATTTAGTAAGAGATTTGGGACTTTCAAAAGATCTTTATGAAGTACTGTTGTCTAGGTTGAAACAAAAAATTTGCTTGCCCCAGAAACTACCTTCAGATCTTCCTTTAGCTGAATATGACAAAAAAACAACCAAACGAAGCTTTTCTAAAAAACGAAAACGTTTTTTTTAAGAAGCATAAAGAATAAATAACTATTTATAATAGTTTCTATGTGTATATTTTTGTATTTTTTTAAATATAATATAAAACTAGCTTATAAATGAAATAAATCGTGTTTTTTCTATATTTTTTTATTTTACTGGTTTGAAAAATAACCTTACGTGATACAAAAAAAATAAAAGCAGATTTGAAATCAGCGCTACCCAATTACTAGAAAACAGTTAAAATTTTTAAATCAACATTCAAAAAGTTGAAAAATGCAGGCCTGTGTTATTTTTAAATCGTATCTGAATTGTTTGTTAACCCGATGTACTTGTTCTAGAATTGAATGATTGCCTGAACCCAAATTAGTGTTTCGGAATTATTGTCTCTCTTTAAGGATGGGTAAGAGTCTTTGTAGTAGAAAATTTTAGACATTATTGGCAGGAGGTTGATCGGACGATAAGAACTAACTTCTCAACCTCCTTATCAAGCTTCGATAACATTACAATTTGCGCCACCTTCCATTTTGGCGGTACAAATAGGAGGATAGCTTGACGAGAGCTCATATGGTCACTTTTAAAAGCAGAAAAACACTTACAAATAATTCCATGGGACGGAACACATTCATGATAATATTTACGTAACTTTTCCTCGGCTTCTTTAATTTTTTCTCCACGTAAAAGAAAATGTTAACGAGCGGAATTCTTTTTCCTCAATTTTTACACAACAACGAAAACGGTTTTCTTTAAATGTGTATAAAGCATAACCTACTTGCCAGATTCGTTTAAAATTTTGACAGTAGGCATGAGAAACATGCCGGTAGTCGGTGACGTAATCGCCGTACCGAAAGTGTAGCCAACCTTTGAAAAGTCATTCTTCCGTCAAACCGCCCACGTATACGATTGAAATGTGTGTTCACCCGAAAGTCTGCAAGATCTGCTATTTGGCGATATTAGCGCTCAGATTAGTGTATTATCTTAGCACTAGAACTGTAATTATTCGCGCAGACCCACGTTTAACTATTTATAAATACTCTAATCTTCTTCAAATATCTTTTGGAAGTATTGTTACCATCTTGCATTAACATTTAAACATGTTTAGAGCTTGTGCGCGTTGAAATATTGCTTTTGTTCAGGAAAATTCTTTTCATTTCGGTAATAGTTGTATTTAATCAAAAGAGGATGATATTAGAAAAGAAATGCTTTGAACGCTATCATCAGAATTTATTTGTATTATATAAAGCATAATATTACAATCATGTACGATATAGTAGTATTAAAAATTACGAACAACCATTCGTGGTTTAAATAAAAAAATCCAGCTACGGAAAATATCGGAGGTTTCAGATAAACTTGAGAAGTCATTATCATCAGGTGTTTTTCATGTGATGTTTCATTTTCTAAAGTGCTCTTTGTTGAAGAAAATTTTATCTTGTGAAGACAATAATAGCATGTATTCCCAATGCCTCTTACAATTTTATATGTAGCCGTTGATGTGGTTGTTAAAATTACCAATAAGCTCTAAAAATAAGTTTATTATACACACATACCACCCCACACGCACACACACAAATATATGTATATATATATATATATATATATATATATTTATTGTTAATAAGAACTAAAATTTTTTTCTTATTTATTTTATTGGCCGTGTGCATAATATTAAAATAACAAGCTTTTTTTTTGGTTTAGCGACCTTTATTGAATTTCAATTTATTTAACTAACGACGTTTCGACTTTTTTGTATATAATTAAGTCTTTTTCAAGTGATTAGAACAAAAAAAAATTACAACGAAAGGTAAGAATTATATTTACATTATATGAATGAATTAAAATTAAAATAATGATTAGAGTAAAGAAAATTAAAATTTAACATTTAAACATAATGTGTGTTAATTTAAGTTTTAGAAATGTAGGTGTTAGTTTGTTGGTTTTGCATGCAACTAAAAATATTCTTCGGTTTTTCATTCTTGCTATTTTATTCTCTAATTTAGTTATTTTCTTAGTTCTCGTATATGTTTCTGGTCCAAGGTGTTTTTTTTTATCTTGGCGTATGAATGAAAAATCGAAGAATATTTTTAGTTGCATGCAAAACCAACAAACTAACATCTACATTTCTAAAACTTAAATTAATTATGTTTAAATGTTGAATTTTAATTTTCTTTACTCTAATCATTATTTTAAATTTAATTCATTCATATACTTAATGTAAATATAATTCTTACCTTTCGTTGTAATTTTTTTAGTTCTAATATCTTGAAAAAGACTTAATTATATACAAAAAAGTCGTAACGTCGTTAGTTAAATAAATTGAAATTCAATAAAGGTCGCTAAACCAAAAAAAAAGCTTATTATTTTTATATGCATATATAATAAAATAAATTAAAAGCGGGCAAGCGGTCTGTCAATTCAAAAACTCATTTATCTCACTATCCCTATATTTCGCAACAACTTTGTTGCTTCCTCCGGAGATACTACAAGATTCATGAGAAATAACATTAAATAAATAAGAGTATAAAGCACTAGTAAAATACTTACAAAATGTAGAGTTCTTGTGACTTTAGTTTTTTGATATATATTTGGTTTTATATATATATATATATATATATATATATATATATATTTAGTGTTTAAAGAATTTTGTTTTTCTTTTTTATTTTATTGGCCGTGTTTTAATATTAAAAATAATAATTTTTATTGGTTTTAGCGACCTTTTATTGAATTAAGTTCTGGTTTTACTTCAAAATATATGTATTTAAAATAAGGCATCATTTGCCGAAACATGTAGGACTATTTTAAATACATATATTTTGAAGTAAAACCAGACCTTAAATCGCCAACAAATTGAATTTAGCATAACATACAAAGGTCACGAAATAATTATCTATCTATATATATATATATATATATATATATATATATATATATATTTTTTTTCATGTTTTAACTTTTACATATACATGTTTTTTAAAGGTTTTAAAGGCTTGTATCTATAGTTACTTTAAGTTTTAAATCTAATCAATTTTATTGTCCTTGTACGTCACTTTTAGTCTTTTTTTGAACTCTACATTTTGTAAGTATTTTACTACTGCTTCATAGTCTTATTTATTATTAATCTTGTTATCTTGTAATCTTGTAATTTTGTAATCTTGTCTGTAATATTATTTCTCATTAATCTTGTAGTATCTCTGGAAGAAGCAACAAAGTTGTTGCGAAATATAGGGATATTTAATAAACGAGCTTTTCGATTGCCCGCTTTTAATTTATTTTATTTAATATATTACGGTCGATAATTTTGTTATATATATATATATATATATATATATATATGTATATCATTTGATAAATTCTTGGAGTTTCGGGTTTTATATTAAATATTTTCAAATTAGTATGTTATTTTGCGAAGTAAATGTGAATGTAAAGATTGCTGTGCACAAATTACAATGCAAATCATACGAAATTTTATTTGAAAAATTTACGTCCACGTTTGGACTTGAACCCAAGTCTAAGTTCGTATGATTTGCGTTGTAATTTGCATACAGCAATGTTTACATTCACATTTACTTCACAAAATAACATACTAATTTGAAAATATTTAAAATATTTAATATAAATGAACGGCTAAGAAATTATCTACCTATATATATTAATAGCTAAAGTAGTAAAAATTAGCAATTTCAAACTTTCAAATTGACATCTTAATAATAACATCGGTGCCTTATAGGCGGTTCTACTAAACTTGAAACCAACGTCTGTCGTGGCTCAGTTGGTTAGAGCGACGGTCCGGTAAACCGTAGACTTGGGTTCAAGTTCCAAAGTGAACGTAAATTTTTCAAATAAAATTTCGTATGATTTGCGTTGTAATTTGTATACAGCAATGTTTACAATCACATTTACTTCACAAAATAACATACTAATTTGAAAATATTTAAAATATTTAGTATAAAAGCCGAAAACTCCAAGAATTTATCAAATGATATATTAAATGAACGGCTAACAAATGATCTATCTATCTATCATATATATATATATATATATATATATATATATATTCATAGATTCAATTAGTTGTCGATTTAAGGTCTGGTTTTATTTCAAAATGTATATATTTAAAACAATATTTAATTTGATGTTTCGATGTTATATATAGAATCTTTTTCAAAAACTAAAATTTATTTAAATGTAAAAAAGGTAAGAGATGATATTATAATAAATCTACAAACTACTTTTATCTCGTTTTATAATTACAGCCAAGAAAATAAGAAATTCCTTCTAATACTATATATATTCGATATATAAATCGATAATAATAATCAATATATAAAGATAATGATTTCTTGACCTTTGTTTGTTATAGTAGATTCAACTGGTCGGCGATTTAAGGTCTGTTTTACTTTAATATGTATATATTTAAAATAATCTTACATGTTTCGGCAGATAATGCATTTTTCAAAGAAATTTAAAATATAAATGACAGTATATTGATGTCGTATTTATATATCTGTATCTACAGATATATAAATATGTTAACTTGTTAGATTGTATATGTACATACTGTAAAATCGCTTGCCCAACCATAACTTTGCAACCAAATTTTTTCACGGAAATATTTTCTGTAAATCAAAAATATTTCTTTATTATCCGTGGTGTCTTCAGTAATGTAACAAGTTACAACTCGACATCAACAATAAAATTATATAGCTTCAACCAGTAAGAGACGAGCTCTAGAAAATAACGAATGTCATCTCGTAGAAGTGTCTAAATAACGGTCCTTTTCAGAGTACATCTCATACGTTCCGAAGCAGCTCCATTCCTGGTAAGAAGTATGGTAAGATCGGTGATATAGGCGGCTTGAACGGCTTTCAACGCTCCCAAATATGAAATTTTATATTATAAGTTCTTCTGCTAGCAGTAGTGGAGGAGATCTCGACAGGTCGGAATCAGACAGCTTATAGTATTCTGGGAAGTAGGGATTCGATATTATTTTATTATATTCTCTAACCACGCTTTGCTTTCTCCGGATGGTTGGAGGTGCAGTATGGCTTAGAACCGGGGAACCAGAGTAGAAGTGTACTTTTTAAGCAACCGCTAATTATTCTTGTGGTCTGATAGAGTGTGAAGTCGATCATCTTTGCGTGGCAGTATGTTTTTTGACCATCTTACTATACACGCTAGGAGTCATCAAAGGTTTTACTCAGTTTCAAAAGATCAAACAAATTTCCTACTTACTTTTTCATAGACACAAAGACGATGCAAAACTTACTGACACACACAGTCCTCTTTTGGGGATTAGTTTCATGAAGATCTGGAATTAACTAAAGACACCAGCTTCTGATTTATTTAACAGCACTAGATTTCTTTTTGCGAATCTATCTCGAAGAAAAAATCTATGTAAAATCGCCTAGTTCATATTATTATTGTAAACACATAGTAAGAAAAAACTTAATTTCATTTTAACTTATTAAAATAATATATTTAACAAAATATCTTCACTTACTAATGACATAAGTGCCCAAGACACAAGTATTGCAACATGCTTTACATCCATTCCCTTAACGTAGATAAGAGTGGCACAGAAATAAACCAGAAAACCAGAAATGGAACTAATCGTTAACAGTACTAGAAATCCTCCATACATACTGTTAAAAGTATCTGCTTGATCGTTTAACATCACTAAACATTCCATCATATCTTTCAAAAGCTTTTCGACATCGTCCACAAGAACATGACTTTGTTGGGATGCACTACAGATATTTTTGCGTAATATGTTTTGAACTACCATATACCTACAGTTAATTTGCTCCATTTGATGTTGCATTAAAAGTACTATGAAGAGTGTCTGGTACTTTTGAATTGCTTCTAATACTATCATTGGAATTGAAGCGTGCAAACAGTGAAAGATAAAAGCCGAAAATGGAAGTAACGCTTTCAAGACAAAAACTTTCAAGCAATATATTTTATTTAATTTGTTGTTCCTCAAGATGTATTTATAAAAAATTTTGTCTAATTTGCGAAATGTTGTTTTTATTTTGTTATAAGATTTGTATGTTTTTAAATGCAACCTTATGGGTACGTGCATATTTATAAGAGCCATTGATATGCCGTTAGCAAGACCAAAGACATTGAAGATAACAGTTCTGCCATGCGATGTGAGATAATATTCATTATACAATTTTATCCCAACCAAGAAAAGGACTGCCGACAATAAAATGATCGAATATAGTTTCTGACAAAGTTTTAGTATTGTTTTCGTTTGGTCAGTACGATACCATGGCCTTAAACCTAATAACGCGAAGATCAGCAGTGGAAGAAAATTAGTACGATGATCTGTTCTTTTACTAAAATTTTCATCTTTAAATTTCATCCTTCTTTCGACAGGTTTCACCGATTAATTGTACTAGAAGCCTCTATATATATTTTTTGTGTTAATCGACTTTTAATGTAGTTTTAGAAAGTGTAATTTCTGTTGTCATTTGATATGTATATCTGGTTGTTTACTTTATTCCTATATTGAATATTGTTAGTCCATTTGAAATAATAGTACATCTATTTACATTCATAAACTACATTTTTTATACACAGTCAGTGTTCAACAAGTTAGAGATCCCTTATGAAGTAGTAAATCTTGTTAAAAATAAAAATTAATAATAATTTAAATAATTCAATTTTGTAATAACGAAAATATGGTGTCGTTATTGAAAATTGGTTTAAAATGCCATAATGCTGTTAGGATTGTTACCAATATCCACCAATTACCATTTACACCCATGAAATTTCATTTACAAAAGCAATTAGTAAAATGCTTGATGATCAAAATATATTAGTAGGGGGTATATCAATGTTTATACCCTGTTCCCTTAAATTAAAATGTTTAATTTATAACATAAAATTTCAGCAATTAATTAATTAATTAATTCTAGTTTCTCATTGGTAGATTCGAAGAAGCATGTCTTTTTAATATTTTCACACTGGAAAAATCAACCAAGTCTCTTCGTTGGGGTGGTTCTGAAGACTTGGAATTAGTGCCTTTAATAACGTCTTTGAGACGGTTTCCTTTTTGAGATCACAATGTATAATATTTGGAACGAACCAAGGCGCACTTATAATCTCAGAAAGGATCTATCAATGTCAAAAGAGTTTAACTTTTCCAATAAAATGCGGTGATCAATCGAATCCACGGAAAAAATCCGTGCAAATAATGTCCAGCTGGTCACCAACATTAACAGTCTGAGCTATTTCCTGAGATATAAGTGCTAAATAAATTGTAGTAGACCTTCGCGACACGAACCCATATTGTTGATTAGAAAGATGTTGTTCAATGCCATAAGATATTTGTTTATAAATCAACATTTTAAAAACTTTTGCAAAAGTCGAGATAACAGTAACAGCTATAATTCCGAGTATCGGAACTGTAGTACTTCGTCAAAATTGGTGAAATTCTGGTAATTTTCCAAAAGTAAGGAAAAACAGACGTTCCAATAGCCAAATTGAATGTCTTGCATAAGGTTGGCTACAGTTTCCTACTTTTTTTTTTGCTTGGGCCGCTGGTGGCTACAGGGCGCCACTTGAGTTGACTACAGTTTTCTACTTTTTCTTGGGTTGGTCCGCTCGCTGCTAGGGGGCGCCGCTTGGGTTGGGATTGGCAAAAATGTAGACGCCGTCTTTTACTAAGAAAACAAGGAATACCGTCATAACCATTAGTTAACGTGTTTTATATAAGAAATACAAGAAAGAAATATAAGAAAAATATAAGAAATAAAAATATAGGAGAGGATATATCCAAAATAACTTCAAAGTAGGATTGTCTGCGTCAACTGCCAAGCGATGTACGAATATCGTTTACCTAAGCCACATAGTATTTGTAGATTTAGCAGGAATATTGCTCTGTATATCACAATATCGCCTCTCTCTGTGTATCAATTTTTGCCGTTGAGTTAACTCAACGTTGCTCATGGTGTATCAATCCACGCTTACACCCCAATAAAATGTTCGGTATTTCAAAATTTTGCAAATTAAATTATTAGACTAAAAGCGAGTTTATATCGTCTGTTGTTTATTGAAAAAAGATAATACTACAATAAAATAAGACACGGTAGTGTTAATAATTAAAAATAACCACTTATTGTCTATATCAAAAAATCCGGCGATAGAAAATATTGGTGGTTTCGAATATATTTGTGATACCAGAATCAACAATTGATCTTCTATTTTCTTCGTTTGATAAAATTTATATTTTCCCGTCGAAAATTTCACGCGATGAAGACAATTGTAGCAAGTACTTCCTACAATTTTGGCTTTCCTGTAGGTCGCTCTACAAGCTGTTGTTAAAATAACAAACAGACCCTGAAAGAAAGAAGAAGAAATGTGAAATATGTCCAACAAACATTAATTAAATATTATTCAAAATATCTATTAAGGTGAAGAAATTCTCGATTATCATAGCCTTTTGAGAAATGTTTGTTTTAAACTTTCAGCGAATATACAAGGTAAGTCCAAAAAGTGAGGTCCGTTAATGAAAAGAAATCAAGTAGAGACACCGAAAAACTATTTATTACAAAACAATTTACAAACCTTAACCCTTTATAGGTTTGTGGTCGCTATATTTGCCACTTTTATTTTTCTTATTTTTAATCACGTAGAGCCCTCTACTAGTAGATAGATTAACGCAGTATATGTCTCATGCGCCTTAGCATAGTCCAAACTCCACCTCTAGGCACAAATCCTCAAACACCTATGGCCGATGTAAAAAGTGGTCTCTATATTAGCCACTCTGCGTTAAAGTAGTTGCCGGATTAATCACATGTTTTTGTTTTCTCTTGTGTTGTGTGTGTGTTTTAGATAAATATGGGTGAGTATTAACTATTAATTATTCTATATACATCTACTTAACCGTCACAAGGAAAATTAAATGTTAATATCATTCGGCTAAGATGTTATTTCATATGAAACGACAAATATCAATTATAACCTACTTTTAGCACCTACATATAAAGCTTGTGGTCCTTTATAAATCAAATATTTTTTACGAGACTACTAAGATACACATATTGACGAATAAAAAATCTATATACTGAGTATTCTTTCTCTTTATTATTTGCAGATAAAATAGAAAAAGCTGAAAGAAGTCTGAACATATCAGACTTTGCAGATATGAATCCTGAAGAAGTTTATGATTATCTTGACAATGTTTCAATCACTGACGAGCAAGCTGCAAATTTAGATGTAGAAGGAGATAGTGATGCTGATGACGAAAAGTTATATACAGAAACAAGCTCCTATTGTACTTCTCGTAGTTATCTGCAGGTATCCACTTCTTCGGCAATGGAGTGGGATAGTGATGATTCCATTGCTGATCCAACCTATGAAATTGATGATACGCCTGTAAAACGTGTACCATTTTTCGATGATGACAGCACTTCGGAAGATCAGGAAGATACAAATATTGCTTCGGGACGCTATGAAACATCGTCACCTGAACCATCTTTCAAGACTTACGTTTGGCCAAAAGCTGCATCTGAACCAACAACATACAAAAGTTTACTTATAAAGAAGAATCAAAACCTAAGTTCTTGGTTTATTTCAATTCACCGAAAGAAATTTTTTATCATTTATTTTAAGAATGTAAGCAGATCCTCTTGGTAGAAACAAAGCGATATGCATTACAACATAGTGTTGATTTGAATATGTCTGATAGAGAATTTGATGCATTTCTGGGTATTCTAATTATAACTGGTTTTCATAGTTTGCCCAGTCTGAGGATGTACTGGTCAAGTGACCCAAATTTCCAAGTCTCGCGTGTATCCAAAATAATGTCTGTGAAACGTTTTCAACAGCTGCTTAGGTACATACACGCCAATGATAATGAACGTATGCCAAAAAAAGGAGAATGTACCAATGACGAGCTCTACAAAATAAGACCACTGATAAATTCCCTGACAGAAAAATACAAAAAGTCATTTACCATCAGTAGGCGTGCCTCTATTGATGAAAGTATGGTGGGTTTCAAAGGTAGATCTTCTTTGAAACAATACATGCGTATGAAGCCCATAAAAAGGGGGCCCTTTGTTGTTCTGTAACAGGCTACTTTTATAATTTTATTGTGTAAGAAGGAAAATCTAACTCCAAAGAGGAAGGTGCATTGGGAGAAAGAACAGTTTTGAATTTGTCTCAACCCCTGCGAAATACGGGTCGTTGTTTGTATTTTGATAATTTTTTTTCAACCATACCATTGATTGAAAAACTATTAACTCAGGAGTTCTTTGCTTGTGGTACCTTTCGTATAAATAGAAAATTTTATCCTAAAGAGAACTTAGTTGTCGACAAAAATTTGAAAATGGGAGAATCAGATTTTGCTCAATGCAATGAAATATCCGTGGTAAAATGGAAAGACAGCGGTTCAAAGCTAGTTGTAATTGTCAGCAACTTTCTTAACCCAAATAGTTCAAGTGAAGTGTGAAGAACAAATAAAAAAGGAGAAAAAGAAATGATTAGATGTCCGGAAACTATCAAAGATTATAATAAACATATGGGTGGAGTTGATCACTTCGATCAACTAATGGAATACTACAGTATATCCAAGAAATCCCGAAGATGGTGGGTAAAATTGTTGTATTACTTCATAGATACAGCTATAGTCAATTCATACATTCTGCATTGTCAAAACAGAAAAAACTCGAATAGGAAGATTATACCCCAAATAGAATTTAGAAGTATTTTGGCTAATCAATTAATCGGTGATTATGAAGGATTGCGAAAAAGAGGCCAGCAAAAAATTACAAAAAACCAAAAAATTGTAAAGCAAGGAACCAATCGAAGTGTGACGGTGGCAAATACTCTCCGTCAAGCAAATGTAGGATCTCACTTACCCCATAAAGGCACTTACAGAAGATGTGCTTTATGTAGCACTAAACAGTGTGTCAAAAGATCCAATATAATATGTGGCGAATGCGACGTTGCATTATGTTTAGAGTGTTTTAAACCCTTTCACGTAAAATGAAAATGACTAGAAAGTTTTTGTATTTTGTTTTCTTTTTATAAGACATGTTAAGTTCACAATAAAACTATTTAGAACGAGATTATTATAAATCATTTTTGTTTGTACCTAAATTTAAAAGTGGCATATATACTGACCACTAACCATAAGTAATATTTATGATTCCTAGATGGACTGTGGCATATATATAGTAACCACCTATTTTTTCAAATGTGTAAACACAATATTTTTTTAAATATTTTTGGGGGTTTCTAAATAACATATTTGACTCAATTTTAGCAAAAAAAACAGCAAAAAGCTCAAGAAATGTTTTGCCCTATAAGGGGTTAAACAATTTGTATACATTGTTCCCACAATTTTGTAGGCATTTGTCATAGCGTGGTGCAAGCTTTTGTATGCATTCTTCATAAAGGGCTGCCTCTTATGATGTCAACCATGTGGTAACATGTTCTTTGAGCTCATAGTAGTTGTTGAAGGATTGACCACCAAGAAACAATTTCAGGTGCAAAAAGAGATGAAAGTCGCTAGGAGCGAGGTCAGGGCGGTACGGAAGATAGTCAAACAGGTTCCAGACAAAGCCGAAATGAAGACGTCTATCTCGACATGAAGACGCCCAAGGTTGAAGACGAGATCAAGAGGTTTGCAGGCAAACACCAGAAGAATTTGGAAAATTACGAAAATGTCGAAATGATCTCGCTAGTCGACAACAACGGACTTGTTCGGCGGCTTAAGGGACTAAAACCGTTCGAACTAGTGTAGTGTCAGCGCAGTGCCTAGAAATAGTTCTAAGTGTACTAAAATCACGTGAACAAAGTGATCAGGATAACGGGGAGTGTGTCGCTGGATGCTCATCTACTGAACAGATAAGTTAAATATTAGAAAAAATTTGTTAGATAGACTTTATCTAGTTTCAATTATGAATTAGGTTTGTTGAAAGCCTAGGTTCAGCTCCTCCTGTTTTCGACAGCAGAAACTATATATAGATCGCCAAGCGGAAAAGAAAACCGCGACTCATGTACTATGCCAATGTGGTCTGACAAGAACGTGATTCTTACAAATGTGAAATCAATATCCTAAATCAGAACTATATTTAGAAGAACCGCTGGCGAAACTGCTAAACCAGAGGCTCCCAAACTTTTTTTCTTATAGACCACTTTGAAAGTTTTGCTGGTTCCGGTGGACCCCCTGCAGCTACATTTCTACCATATTCCCAAAACTCGACAAAAAATGTGAAAATCTAACTATGGAAATTTGCGTTGCGGCTGAGTTATTGGTTAATTAATGAATTGATTGTGCTGTGAGTGGATGTCAAAAAAGTAAAGTTAGCCAATCAAAAAAGTGATTCCTTCCAACTTTACTCCTTTGACATCTACTCACAGCACAAGAAACCAATCAATTCTCACATATTTTATTTAGAAAACTCCCCATTCGGAGTGGCAAAAATAAAAAGAAAAATAGTATATTTCCTTGTGTTGTATTTATTCAAATATGTAATTATTTCACTATTAATTATTATTGTTATCATATTACATTGTAATATGATAACAGTCGTAATATAATTAAAATTAAATATTAATAACGCAACGTAACTTCTACAATGACAATCACTAAATAGTCATAATTTTAGTGGGAGGGATGTACTTGATGGATTGACAGCAAATTATCAATATTTGGCTCCAGTTTTGTTAGGAATAACCGCAAATCTCTCCGTTCTGTGATATTCAATCTGCTCCTTTTTTTTGCTAAAAGGTTTGTAACGACACTAAAACTTTTCTCGACAAGATATGACGAGGCAAACGCTATCAAAAGCTTTCTCGCAATTCCCCACAGTCCAGGATATTTTTCGGATATTTCTGCCTGCAGCCAAAATATTTGATACCCTCTTTTAAATTTCACCTTCAGTTCCTCATTAGTGCTAAGCTTGAGTAGCTCCTCTTGTAATATCACATTCTCCACTTCCGTTTCATCAAGTGGATTTATGATCCATGATGGTATTTCCATCGTCAGAATATCTTCAAATCTGATTTTAAAGTCATCATGCAGGGCAATTAAATGTTGAACGTATGTGTGAATATCCTCATCAAGGCATTCTACCTGTGACAAGTTTGAAAACTGGGGAAATTCGCGCCGACTAATATTTTGCTTCATAAATTTCAATTTTCCAAGAAAAGCTGAAATTACACCCTTTGATTTTATTAAATTGAGGCTGTCCCCTTGTAATTGTAACTTAGTGTCATTAAACTTTTTGAACAAATCTGTCAAATACGCGATGTCTGCTTTCAAATTGATCAGGTCTTTTAAATCTGGATCTTTACTTTCCAGGAACTCTAAAACTGATTCAAAAAGTGAGAAAAATCTTGTTAAACATGCACCTTTCGACAACCAGCATACTTCAGTATGTAAGAGCAATCGTTGGAAGTCTTCATCATTTTCATCGCACAATTGTGCAAATAAACGCGTATTCAATGCATTGCTTCTTATTTTGTTAACTGCATTAATCACAAATTGAAGCGATTGGTGCAATTTAGCACTCAAATTTTTCGCTACTAGGTGTTGTCGGTGGATGACACAGTGAATTGCAGTTACCTCTGGTATAATTTTTTAAGATGGCTTATAAACCTACGACATCGCCCAGCCATGGCAGGAACTCCATCTGTTGCCACCAAAATAACGTTTGTGAATGGAATCGATTTTTCCTTAAAAAAATCACTCAGGACATTAAATATTGATTCACCTTTATTGTCCGTCTCCAAAGTTTTCGCGAATAGTAGCTCTTCATGAATTTCTTCGTCCATAACAAATCGAACATATGCCAATAATAATGCTTCATTACCAGGTAAAGTTGACTCGTCCAGTTGAATAGAAAAATGAGTTGTTTGCAGATAATTACACAAGAAACTTTCAATATCAGAGATCATTTCGTCAATACGTCTTTGAACAGTGTTGTTACTTAAAGGAATTCTTTTGAGTATGTCAAATGGAGATTTGTGCAGAACAGTTTTTAAAACCTCTTCAACAGCGGGTAAAATTAACTGTTCTCCAATGGTGTACGATTTTCCAGATTTCGCTATAAGTAATGAGATATTGTAAGATGCCCGAAAGCCATCATCGTTACTTTCCGACGTTGAAGCGAACATACTGTGCACGGTGGGTCTCTTTTCATATTTTTCCTTGAATGTTTGAAAATATTTCAAATCTTTACCTATTTTATCAGGATGACACCTTCTTAGATGATGGTTTCATAGAGTCACTGCTCAAAACTTTGTTGCATAAAAGGCATATGGGCAATCGCTTGTCTGCCTTTGATGGAACAAACCAAATTTTAAATAATCAACACTGTACTGTCGACATTTCTTCTTAGATTCAGCCATGTTTCGTATCAGTTACCTACCTGTAAATAAAAAAAAAACTTTGTTGTAGTAATCTTAAGGCGGTCTTACTTAACAGGATATGGCTATTTTAACAGGATTAATTGATTATAGCAATGAAATAAACAAAGTACCGGCGGCAAACTGATTCTAATTATTAAAAGAAATAAATCGCTAAGATCAATAATTGAGTTTTATGATAACGGCTGAACCGATTAATGTAATGTAAAACATTTTTTCATTAATTATATTTTGATATATTTCTGTAAATTCGATAGAAAATACTTGTAAATAATATTTTGATATCAAAACTTCGCAATTTTAATTATTTATTTATTACTTTGATGCACGTTACGAGTATGTAGTATATAAAGACACGTACAATTTATGAAAATATATTTAATTATTAGTGAACCACCACACAGCCGGGTAATAAAAAAATTACTAATAAAGTAGGGACATGAAGTTCAACCTTTTTCGGCTTTCTGTTCTTTTATGGAAGTATCTAATAATGGCTCTGTTCAGTATTAATTTTTAATACGTACCTACTACACGCAAACATTACAAATATACTTATTACAACATAAATATATCTCCTATCGCAGGTGGGTTGGAAGAGATTTCTTTTAGGAAAAAGCCTCACGTTTTGTACCTACGTATTTTTTTGTAATTTGCCCATTTTTTGTTTACTTACGTGTACAATAAATTGTAAAATAAATAGATAAATAATAAATAAAATAAAAGTATGTATAACAAATAGGCAGGTAAGTACTTACTTTTCCGACAGTGGCAAACACTAACATCGATTCACTTTACTTTACTTTTATTTTCGAAATTCGGGAAACAAATAAGTAACGTTTATCCGTGGCATTCGTATTCATATTGGTGAAGAATCAAACAAGTTCATGTAAGATTGCAAGCACACACACCACAAGTCGTACTTCGCCCTTTGCACGTCTGAACAAGCATTGCGGACGGCGGCAGCGGCAGCGCTTTGCAAGTCTCGACACGTTGTACTGAATATGGAATATGCAAGTTTTTACAAGTAACAGTCGCTGAGCTTCTTAGAATATTATCTGCCTACATTGATTGGTGAACCCAAGCCAACATTTTAGTTCTTCACTATCGAAACCAGATAAATTTTCGTGGACCCCCGCTAACGAATTGTGAACCCCCATTTTTTTGTCACGCCAACGTAGATCCCCGTCGAGTCTCCCGTGGAATCCTGGGGGTCCACCTGGACCACCTTGGGAATCAATGTGCTAATCTCTAATCTAATCTCATCTAAGAGTCATTAGAATATTTATGAAGAAGAAGTTCTGTTAAACCTAAGCTCAAAAAAATGGAAAATTTTTCAATTTAGACCATATATTCATGTAAAATTACAAAGAGGAATCAGAAGCAGAGAATTTTGTTCTAGCACTGCACCGAAACTATTTTTTTACTAGCATTTATTAACTAAAGTAATTTTAAGTATTTACTTACCATTTCGAGTAATGACCAAGATGCAAGAAGTATCATTTTGAAATAAAGTTTAGACGCATGAAATACCATAGCGCCGTTAATATAGTATAAAAAACTAGTTATTCCAGTCAGCGTGTGTAAAAATAAATAAAAGCCATATACATCACTGAATAAATTGACTTGATCGTTCAAAAATAGGATACATTTTAACATATCTTCGAAGCAATTCTCGCTATCGACATCAACCATACTTCTAGCTATTCGTTTGCACGTCTTCTTAAATATAATTTTTTCTATTATATCATAGCGATAACCTATTTCAGTTATGTATTGTTTTATCAAAATGATTGTAAAAACTATAATATATCTTTGAAAAATTTCTAAATATATTTGCCAGAATACTGATGCAGATATTGCTTGGAAACAGCATATAATAAATGGTGCTATTATTGTTACAAGCAAGCGCTTGATCAAAATTTTTATATTTAATTTGTTTATTTTATATACATATTTGTATATAATATCATCTACGGTTACATATAACGATATAAATGCATTATGTGCATTGCTTTTCCAGAGATTAACGCTCAAAATCGAGTGTAAAATCATGATTATCAAAAGAAATGTAGCTAGCAATCCTATGTACATATAAGCGGATAACTTTTCGACGAAAATGAAGCGGTTTAATAGGGAATAAAGGGCTGGTGTAGTTACCAAAGTAGAAATCGACAGAAAGTAAATTTTGGTCATTAAAATAATATATATTGTCGTCTTTGACTTTTTATCAGACCAAGGCAACACACCGAATATCTTGCAAAGACTTATTAGAGCAAAATTATTTCGCCAATTTGAGTTCTCGCAGAATTTCTTGTACATGAACTTCATTATGCCTTTCTGATATTAATATACTTACAAATGTATCAAATAGTAGTTGCAAAAGGATTGACTGACTATTTTTAAATAAATAATATCATTACTTTTTATGATGGGATAACGACTGGAAAGAAAAAAGTCATTAGATTTATTGTGCTTCAATTTTAATTTCCGAAAAAGTAGAATAATACAAAGTGTATAGCTGTATACCTCAAACACTAAGTACATTTTAATATACTATGCAGTAAATATAGAATATTCAAAAGAAAAGAAACAATTAAACAATTTTTACTATCTCATTAAAGTCTTCTGGTCATAAAGTAGCAACCTCTTAGAAAAATTGTTAAAACATAATTTTTCCTGATTATAGGACAAAAATTATTATTAAATAAAGTGGTTCTAAAAATAGATACAATAAAGAAATATGATGTTATATAGAGTGCGGTAAAAGTCAGTTTACCGATTAGTAAAAAACGAAAAAGGAAGCATACACAATATTCTAGAAAAAATTGACTTTTATATATATAAAATGAATATACATATACAATTGTTATATTGTTATATAAATATCTATCATATCTTATTTAAATATCTGCACACTGGCCTATCATACTGGCAACCCCAAGTTTAGATCCGGGACTAGGCTGTCCGAGTAGGTTTTCGTGGTTTTCCTTCTCGTTCTAGGCGAATGCCAACAGTTGAACGTCTTAAGTCGCTTCACGGGCATAGACATAATAATAGCTCATAGCTTGCCAATGCCTCCTGTTGGGGAATGCTAAGTCATGAATTATTATTATTAAACTTGAATGTATTTTTGAATAATGTAATTTGTATCAATGGCAACTTAACATATATAAATATGACATTAATATACTGTCATTTACAATTTAAAATTCTTTGAAAAAGGCAGCAATTCCCCAAACATGTAAGAGATTATTTTATATATACATATAAAAGTAAAACAGACCTTAAATCGGCGACTATCTAAATATAATATATATATATATATATATATATATATATATATATATAATAACTTCGTGACCTTGGTATGATATGGTAAACCTAATCAGTAGGCGATTAAAGGTCTGTATATTACTTCAAAATATATGTATTTAAAAAACTCTACATGTTTCGGCTGTGTACGCCTTTATCAAGAGAATACAAAATATGAATGACAGGACTTGACATTTATATCCTGTCATTCATATTTTGTATTCTATTGATAAAGGCGTACACAGCCGAAACATGTAGAGTTTTTTAAATACATATATTTTGAAGTAATATACAGACCTTTAATCGCCTACTGATTAGGTTTACTATATATATATATATATATATATATATATATATATATATATATATATATATATATTTAGTGTTAATAAGAATTAGATTTCTTATTTATTTTATTGGCCGTGTCTTAATATTAAAATAATAGACTTTTTTATTGGTTTAGCGACCTTTAATGGTCTTTTAATTCGACCTTTAATATTCGAAGTGAAGCGGTCATCCCGGGAAAGGTCTCGGTGCAAGTTCCGAACCACACATGTAATTAAAAAAAATATGTTTTAAAACAGAATAAATCGGTGAGTTTTTATATCATTCAATTATCCTTACTTTATTATTATTTTAATTTTAATATTTAATTCATTCATACAAATATAATCATTTAATTTTTCCTTACTTTATTATTATTTTAATTTCAATTTTTAATTTTTAATTCATTCATACAAATGTAAACATATTTTCTTACTTTTCGTTGTATTCATTTTTTGTTTCTAGTCACTTGAAAAAGACTTAATAATTAAAAGAGTCGAAACGTCTTAGAGAAAATTGAAATTCATTAAAGGTCGCTAAACCAATAAAAAAGTCTATTACATATTTTAATATATATATATATATATATATATATATATATATATATATATATATATTAATAAAAACAGAATTTGGGTCAATGTATAAACAAATAAAACGATTTGTTGCTACGTAACGTTTCGAAACTTTATCGTTTCTTCATCACACCTATTAAATTATTTACGGATTGGTCATACAAAGTAAAATAAAATGTAAAAATACATTTATATTAGCAATTTAATTCATAAGTGATGTTATAGAATGAAATTACCAATTTGCAATCATATTTTTGTTGTATTTATATTAGAATAAAAAAGAAACTATAGCGAAAATTAAATATATATATACATATCTCCAAAACGATTACATTTATATACCGCCTGATTCTGAGCAAACGCAACGGCCTGAATGTACGAATATTTCTCCCGCTCCGAATAAAAATCCCCTGAACGCGTTAAGCCAATCACAAAACAGTCTGTTGCTAAACCCCCTCCTCGCGCCAACTTAATTGGCGCTTGCTATATGGATGACATCGATGTTAAGCCAATCACAAAACAGTCTGTTGCTAAACCCCCTCCTCGCGCCAACTTAATTGGCGCTTGCTATATGTATGACATCGATGTTGACGCGCCTACAGCATTCAGGGGAATTGTATTCGAAGCGGGAGAAATATTCATACATTCGGATCGTTGCGTTTACTCAGAATTAGGCGGTATAGGAAAGTTAACATAAACTCCCCCTTATTTTCTGTCGTGGATTTCATTAAAACAGGAAAAAAATGGGTAGTTACATTAAAAAAAATTAAAATATTTTATATTTTTTAAGTTGAACTTTCGATCACTTTTGTACGAACCCTGTATAGAGTAAAGAAGTTTTTAACATATCACTAGTTACCTTTGATCTACCTACTAATCACCACAGCAAGATGTTTTCTATTTGCACTAGGGGATGTTCACATAGAATTTTTAATATAAAGGGCTGCATCTGTGAATTTTCTATTAAAAAAATTAATATCTTGAAAAGTATACATTTAAGTATTCTTCACAAAGTAACTCTAAAATTTTACGTATAATTTGAAAATGAAATAATATACAGGGTGTTAAACTTAAAATAACAAAGTTCCTGTACACTTTCGGTATAACAGGAAGCAGTGGCGGCTCGGGGTGGTTCACATAGGGAGTGCATAATTTCAAAATTAAAAAGTGTAATATAAAAACGCTTACCCAATCCTTATAAATTTCTTTTTTTTTAATTGAATCGGCCGATACTTGCTGGAAATCCATTATATGTAAATGGGATTTAAGTAAAACACTTATACTAATTTCCAGTATATATTACACTTTATTATATATTAATAAATGGATGACATGTTTCGCTACGATGTAGCTTCTTCGGATCTTATATTACTACTAGTAGTAATACTACTAGTATATATAAAGTGTATAATAAAGTGTAATATATACTGGAAATTAGTATAAGTGTTTTACTTAAATCCCATTTACTTATAAATTTCACCGCCGTACTGTTCCAGACAGGTACTGTTCATTGTAGAGTTTGTTTTGAGGGAATAGTAAATATTACACTACACAGTTTAATTACATCTGACGATAAACGAAGTCCATTTTACGTGTCTTTGACTTGCAGAACAGTTCTAACACTTTTTCATTAAAGTTTGGGAAATCATTTATACATTCTTTTTCACAAGATAACATAGTAAGGGCATTTAATCTCTCTTCTTTCATTGTATTTCTCAGGAAAGTTTTTATTCTCTTCAGCCGTGAAAACTGGCGTTTCGCTTCGGACGTTGTCATTGGGATTGTAATGACAATTTTTAAAAGCGTAACAACTTCATTAAAGGTGTCGCTTAATCCGTCCAGCAGAAGACCTAGCAGACCTACAGCACCGACTCCTATATTTTGCCTAAATTCTTCTCTAGAATATAGAACGCTTAATTCAGTTCGTAGTCTGCTTTCATTGAGGCATGGATAAAATTTTACTGCTTCTTTAAGGCAATCGTCCGGAAATTTTTTTTGAAAAGAGGAGAACTGTTTAAAAGAAATTTAATTTGCTAATACTAAGTGCCTTGTATACCGAAATCTAGTTTTTATTTCTAGCAAAATAATATCACTCACTTCAATAGTTTCCCTTCTTCTTTGGGTACCATCAGTTACTCTTCGCCGCTTTGATGGTCGAAGAGTCACTTCTGGGTCATTTTGTTTAACCAACTGATTATCTGGGTCAGCGATTTCGGTTCGAATTTTTCCAATAGCGCGTTCAAAATTATCTAAATTATTCTTGATTTTTAATGCATCTGTATTGACATTTTGTAATTGATTAAACAATATGTCCACATGTGGCATAATTTTATGAAAGAAAGTTAACCAATAGATAAAATTTTCCTCCTCTAAAATTCGCAAATTGGCCCTAGCTTGATGAATGGTAGTTTGTAAACTAGCTTCTGCCTCGATTTGTTCTAGAGCTTCAATTATTTCTTCTCGGTGCTCATATATTGTATTCACTGTCCTAGAATTGAAGTTCCATCTTATTTTTGAAGAACGAGGTAAGCTTTTTCTCTGAAGGAATTCTTCCAATCTTGCAGCTCGTTGTGGTGAAGTGGAGAAAAATGTACATAATCCCGTCAGATTGGCAAAAAAATTCCGCAATTACTACTGCTCGATGTAGCTTGTGACATAATTAGATTTGTCTGATGTGCATAACAATGTACAAAATTAGCCCTTGGATACTGGTCTTGGACATGTCTTTGCACGCCGTTAATAGCACCACTCCTGACTGCTGCCCCATCATTGCTCTGTGCAATCAGTTTTTCTGGGTCATCAACAAGCAAACTAATTTCGTTAACAATGGAGGCAGATAAAGAATTAGCATCATGTCCTCTAGGCAGAAAAAACAATGGAGGCAGATAAAGAATTAGCATCATGTCCTCTAGGCAGAAAAAATTTCCAAAATCTTTCGACCGGTCTCGCGTTCACAATATATCTTAAAACAACCACCAACTGAAACTGATTGGACACATCTGTGGTTTCATCAGCTATCACAGATATGAAGTCGGTTGCTTTAATTTCACTGGCAACTTGTTCATGATACACGTTCAACATTGCATCAAGCAGCTCATTCTGTATGGTTTCTGATAATCCCTTAAAAACCGGTGCTGCTTCGATGTGATCTCTGAGCGATTTATCCAATTCTGCCGTAAAATTTATCAATTCCCGAAAAATGCCCTTGTTATTCGACGTTTGCTGTTCATCATGACCTCGAAGTACCAGTTCAAACGCGCCACAAAATCTAATGCAATTTATTATTAAATTTAACACATGCCTATTTTTTGTTACCTTTTCATTGTGTTGTTGAATTGCTTTTCTATATGATGAATCTAAAACATTCTGAATGTTATTTTTACCTAACATTCTTAGACTAATTATATTTTTCAAATGCCCTTCGGAATTTTCATGTTTAATACTTTTAGCACTAAGATCAATTAAGTCTCTTATTCCGTTCTTTGACCAAGACGGTTCACCACCAAACAAAAGACACGGAAAACAAAACAAAGTATTTTTAATTTCACACCCACAAATCCAGTCATTTTTCTGATAAATATTCATTTTGAATTTTCTTATAACGTCTTTACCTTTAACAGATTGTTTATTTTCTAAACATAATTGAGGCATCGGCCGTTTAAGATTTTTTACTGCGATTTTTTCATTATATGTTAACGCGAAAACGCGTTGTTCTCTAAAAAAAGACACGGAATTATTGTGACAACGCCCGAGAGCAGTCTGGTTCAGTTGCTCCAACGCTATGTATTATACGACATTGAAGTACGGTAAAATACAGTTCTCGCCACCATCAATATAATGTTAATGCCTTACGAGAGCAACAGTTGGGCTTTGCTCAGTATATCTGTGACGACGATTGGTGTATGTACGTTGGTAGCGTGCCACGTTCCTCGTCAATAACTATGAAAGTATGAATACATAATAAATAAATACTTTCACAGTTAGTCGCCGCGTGGTTTGTTTTGTCTCATAATTCCAGGGGGTGCAATTGCTCACTTGCTCTCATTAGAGAGCCGCCACTGACAGGAAGTAACATGTCTGTCGAAATATTTTGTTTAAATTCGCCATAATTTTTTATCTATGTTTACAAATTTTCATAGATATCGTGCTAGTAATTTCCAATATACAGATAGTTTAAGCTCATCGTGACAACCTGTATATAAACATGTTGTATACGTACGAATGAATACACACACATACTAAATTGCATTGGAAGCTTTGACGTACGGGATCGCGTTTCGGGCTGTTCAGCCCTCATCAGCATACGGTGGAAGCCACCATAGCCTGAGTCGATTCGACCCATATGTTACACTTGTACGACATATGCTATTGAAGAAATATGTCGGCCGAGAGCGGCAGCGTTCGATGATGATTTCCGTTGGTAACTAAACTGCCTATACTTAAACGTATATAGATATTATATTATAACATAAATGTATGACAATATTTATACACTCGATGTAAACATCGATACGCTATATTTTACAAAGTAAAGAAAGAAAAATAATGACAGAATAGTCTGGTAATGGGAAGTCAGAGAATGAAGACATGTCAGGAATTTATTTAACAAATAAATTTTAACTGAACTGCATTTAACTAGATAACTATAATAAATGCTTATGTTGTAATATGTAGGATTTTAAGGCTTCAAACTATTATCTAAATTGCATATAAGAACAACAACATAGGATGTTGTAAAATTTATAATAAAAAACAACCATTTATAATCCAAATTGAAAAATCCCTGCAAAGAAAATTTAGGAGTGTTTAAATATATTTGCGATGCTAAACGCAATAACTGCGTTTCGTGCTGTGCTTTTTCTTGAAGATTTACAGAAGTTGGTGAAAATTTGATCAGGTGTAGGCAGTCGAAACATGTTTTTCCAAATTTTCTGGCCATTTTGAGTGTGCGACTGGATGCTAAAGCCAATATTTTGACAAGAGCCTGAAAAGAGCAATTGTTAGACACTAAATTGAAAACACACGTTGATATTATTATGTAAGTGTAAGGACGAATTGATCTGATTATGTGTTACAATCTTTGTAAATGTGTTTAAGTTAATATAAGGTTTGCAGTGATTTTGGAGTCATTTTAAATCTAATTCTGTATATATTTATTTATCAAAAGCAAGCAATAATTAATTTCAAAATAGACTTCTGTTAGATTTACAAATTGATTTAACAAGATTCTAAAATTTTCTGTATTTATCAGAAAGAAGGTCTTCTCATCGCTATACGAGTATTAAAACTTTGTCGTCTCTATGTTAGTCATTTGCATACAAAGAGTCAATTTTGAGTAAATCCTTTGACATCATTTTGTTTCTATATTACATCAGATTCTGTTCCAAAAAGAGATTCTAATTAATTCGTCTTTTGAACATAAGTCAGACCGAAATTAATGAAGATTATTACCTTTGGACCTTTGGAATCATGTTATTCAAAACTGTATAATGAAAGAAAATAATTCTTCATCGCAAAGTAATGTAATTGTAAAATTCTTTCTACACTTTACGACGCTATATTATTCGAAATTTTCATAGAAAAAATTCGCCCTCAAGTAGGAATCGAACCCACGACCTCTGACTTACCGGATCATTGCTCGACCACTGAGCTGTTGAGGCGTGAATTAGAAACTTTTATTGGGATGCTTTGAGTTACATCAAAGGAATCATCATTACATCAGTGGTCGAGCAATGGTCCGGCAAGCCAGAGGTCGTGGGTTCGATTCCTACTTGAGGGCGAATTTTTTCTATGAAAAATTCGAATGAAATAGCGTCGTAAAGGGTGGAAAGAATATTTACTAATACTTCATTGTTTAAAAAAGGAAACAATATTGCATTTGTTAACATTTAAGGACACTCGATTATTTGTACGTCATTCATGAGTGAGTGTTAGATTTCTTTGCAGAAGCATGCAGTCTGCTGGAGAAGTGATATTAAAATTTTTAATATTTTTAATGTCGTGTGCATAACACTGTAACCAGGGAATTTATTTTACTTACAAAACATAATGTATACGGATAGATTGTTATACATAGACCATTTTTTATCACCCCATCTTTTACAACTGGATAAGGACCCAATGTAGAAATTAGGAGGGAAATTAGATTGTTTTCACATATATATTATGCAGACATGCGGGTGAAAAAGGTCAAGTTGAAATTTGACAATTTTAGTTGCTGGGTGAAAAATGTTAGGTGCATGTTTTATTTGTGAGATGTTAGTTACAATTATGTGTAAATTAATGAATATGACTGCCAATGCTTAACTCTAGCTGTAAGTTTTCTTTTTTGAATATTTTAGTATAAGAGTAAAGCGTATATTATAATTTTATAGCTTCTCCTGATGAAGTCATTAATAAATGATTAATAAATGAATATTGAGAAAGAATATTTGAGTTTTAATGTAAACAGATCCATAACCCGAATATTATTGAATATATATATATATATATATATATATATATCATTTCGTAAATCTTGGAAATTCGGCTATATTAAATATTTAATTAGGATGTTATTTCGTGAAGTAATGTGAAAATGTAAATATTGCTATCTACAAATTACAACGCTAATTAACGAAATTTTTTCAAAAATTTCGTCTTTAGGTGGGACTCGAACCCACGACGTTTACTTCTCTAGATTAACGCGCTATCCACTGCGCTACTAAGGCTCTTGCGTTCGAGTATTGTTAGAAATGCATTAAGTTACTTATTAAGAAACATATGTTAATATTCTGATATATATATATTAATTGTACGACTAAGAAATAGATTATTATCAAAAAGCTAATTGATGAAAAATTTAGCAAAATTCCATCGGCGACAGAATATTAATATCTGTTCCTTAATAAGTAACTTAAGGCATTTCTAACAATACTCGAACGTTCGAGTCCTACCTAAGAACGAAATTTTTCAAAAAATTTCGTTAATTAGCGTTAAAATTTGTAGATAGCAATATTTACATTTTCACATTACTTCGCGAAATAACATCCTAATTAAATATTTAATATAGCCGGATTTCCAAGATTTATCAAATGATATATATTAATTGTAGGGCTAAGAAATAGATTATTATATATATATATATATATATATATATATATATATATATATATATATATTGTAGTGGTACAACCAGCTCAGGTATTCCAGCACCTATAATGGAAAGTACGGGTACACAATCAATATAAACACCTGTATAAACAATAAATTGGTGGACGGAATTTGTGAAATTAACATCGAAATGTTAATAAATTAATACGACGATAACTTTAAAATTCATCATTATCTTATTTTGATTTAAACTAACTTTTTATATTTTAATTTCATTTTTTCATAATTCAAATTATACGCGCGAAACAACAGGTATTTAATTTATCAACATCAGGTTTATATCGACGCTAGTTAACCACGCCCACCAATTCAAAATTATATGAACCCCGCTAAAGCAAACTTTACGGTAGAAAACATTACTAAATTTATATTCAAATCATATTTTAGGTTAATGTAAAATATTAAATTAATTTTCCCCTTATGTTAAAATCAAAACATTGTATAAACTCGCATTTTAAATTGATGTAATTAAACTAAAATTACGAGATTATTTCGATATAGAAATAAGGCTTTGGAATAAAAAATAAAACGCGATCGGCGTCATCTGATATAAAACTTTGAACATAAATGGCCGTTTTTGAGTGTACTTCCTTAATATAAATTTTTAAAACATCTTTAAAGTGAAAATCTCCTACCAAGTGTTGAATCATTCGATAACCAAATTAAAGGCCCACCTTTTGAAGAAAAAATCTCAAGAATACCTCAACGCAAACGTGAGATATCGTCCTAAGCATCATTTGAAGCAGTGAGCAGGGCAAGCCAACGATTTACACCACTCAACTCGACGAACTCCGCCAAAGACGGTGAACGAGGCCGTGCTTCCTGATCTGCCGAATGTCCACATATTGAGAAGTATATCAGATCTAGGAGATCAACATCAGGTTCACCTACAACGTTTATTCCAAATTATTTAATTTTAAAAGTTATAATAGCTCATGCTAATCGCTACAAATTATTATTTCATGTATCAAATTCAATTTTAAAGTAAGCATCAATTTAAAGCGTTGAATTTTACAGATATTTAGCTACAAATAAGTTTATACTCACCAAAATAATATAAGATATAAGAACTATTAAATATTTGTTTATTTTATCTCGTACACATAACCTTATCACCATTTCCCACATGTGCACTTATTAATTTCAATTTTTGTCACATCTTGCATAATTTATATAATATTAAATACAGTTTCCTATTTTTATCTTTCAATTTTGTTGTTACAGTTTTCTTATTTATTGATATTAAATTTTTATTTATTTATCTAATTCAATCTTTTATTTGTGAAGTGTGATTGTTGTGTTTGAGTGGAGAATACACTGATTGGTTTGTAGCTGCAAATAATACACCTGACCGACCGTGAACCCTGAGATTATTAAAAATTAACTTTTACACTCAAGCTCTACCGCAATTAGCTAGTTATATTAAAAAGGGACAGATAGCGTTGATTCGACTAAGGATATTTGTATATTGGCGCCCACATTTTAAATTTAAAATCATTAACCTTTCACTCTTTTAGATTTTCAATTTTTTATAATTAATTCATATACTATATTCTTAGTCAAATCCTACTCAGCGCTTGGATTGGCACGTTACATTTGGCGCCCGAACGTGAAGGCCAAGTATTATCCTGCAGTTATAAAAATAGTGCTCAACCAACTTTTACACAGACAGATATTTGTTTAAAAAATTTGTGAACTGTATTAGGTATTTATGTGTATTGTGTTGTGTATCTGATTTGTCCATTGTATAGCAAAATCAATATCACATTTTACGAGGGAACCTCAACTTTAACTGGGATATTCAGGAATAAAAGGTTAGTGAAAGGGAAAATCAACTTGTGGGTATTTATTGTTTTCAATTCTTGCCAATTTATATTAATTTTGTGTGTCATATAACTACTCAGATTAATATCTAAATTCATACTTCTTTAATATCAATTATAATAATTCTTATCAATTTTTCAAAAAAATAATAAATTCTTTCTTATATTATAACAAATAAATTAACATTAACATGGACACCAGACATCGATCAAAGGCAACAAAAGATAATGTTGATGAGGACAGGACCGAGCAAGGAGATGTTCCAGTAGCTCAAACATCCGGATCTGAAGTGGTAAGTTCTCCAGAGGATAGCCAGGTAATGAAAATGTTAAACGCTCTAATGTTACAAATGAATCAAATGACTAATAAAATAGACACTACCAATAATGAATTGAAAAATAATAACATTGACATGAATAACAAACTAGATTCTACAAATAATAAATTGGATATAACGACCAAAAACCTAAAACAAGAATTAAATAACCTAAGTAGTAATTTAATGACTAAATTAGAAACCAACATGCAACACATTAATGAAAAATTCGAACTTAACAACGCCAATATAGACAACAAATTAAGTGCTTTTAAAATAGATCTGGAGGGAAAAATAGCAGAAATCTCCATCGCACAAAAAGTTATGGAGGAAAATGAGTTAAAATATTTAATTAAACTTGACGAAACAGTCAATCTTCAAAATTTGCAGTGGGCAAAGCAATTAGATGCCACCACAACCGAAATATACGATGTAACTCAACAGAAAATTAATACAACTACTACAGAAATACAGAATAATGTAAACAAATTGATTTCGGATAACAACACTTTATTTAACACTAAACTAGCTAACTATAATAAAATAAATGAGGATAGAAATGAACATTTAAAAATAACACTTAATCAAAATATCAACACTCAAATAAATCAAAACAAAGATAACTATAATCAGGAATTAAATAATGTAAAACTAAATTTAGATTCTATAATAGCAACTAACCACGAAAACACCCAAACCAATATAAAACAACTGGAAAATAAAATTAAAAACTATTCAATACCACTAAATTTTATAAATGCAAACAATCATACTTTGAAAATAGAAAACCTTCATCATTTTGACGGGGATATTACTAGAGTACATCCAATGACCTATCTAAATTGTATATTGCATTATTTGGAAGACATCACAGAAGAGAAACAGAGGATAGAGGTTATTCGAGCAACTCTACGCAACAGTGCGCAGGAATGGTTCCAAAGGATCGAGGATCATTGCTTAACACTTGATCAATTTGTAATTCTTTTCACTCGTAACTATTGGGATGAAACGCAACAGAACAGGGCAAAGATACGTCTGCTTACGGGCAAATATAGATTTGGTCAGGTATCTCGCGAAACGTACGCGTCACGTATCTATAATCAATGCAAACACCTCAATGATATGGAAGAGTCAATGATTGCGCGTCAATTATTAAATCATTTCATCTATACCGATACTCAGGCCATTATCTGTCAAAAGGCAACGGATATGGACTCGCTGATCGAAATATTGCGACGATTAGATGATTTCTCGGAGAATAATCATCAACAACAAATGAACTATCGGAGCATGAATAATCGTAATTACCCGCCAAATAACATACAAACTTCTAATAATAGTCCAACAAATTTACCACCTCCAAGAAACAATTACAATAATAACAGATTTCCAAACACAGCAAGACCGTATAATAATAACAACAATCATAATTTTAACAATAATAATAACAACTATAATAATAATTATAACAATTTCAATACAAACAACAACAGAAATAATCAAAATTACACACAGAACCGACCGAATTTGAACTTCCAGCCAACCAGATACAACAGTAATAATTACCATCAGAATAATAACCGTAATAATGATCACAACCAACATAATTACAACAATAATACTCATCATTCACATCAATCAGGTAGGGAAATAAACCAAATACGCAATCGAGGACGAGGAAATATTAATCATTACCACCGGAGACATAGTTCTGTTTCACCGATTCGTACAAACATGGAGGAGGTGTTAAAAAAAAAAACGCCGTTTTCACAAGCAGACCTGTATGCGAATCCAACACCAGGCCCGTCATCTCAACAGAATTAATGATCAACAACGACTGTAACATACCTTATAAAATTGAAAATATCACCTTTTATCAACATCCAGAAGAATTCATTAACATAGAAGATGCAGGCAACCAATCTACCAGAATATACACTTTACCTATAGTTAAGCTAAAATTTGAAAATATATATTTACATTGTTTAATCGATACAGGGGCTGAAATTACACTTTTAAAGGCAGAAAAAGCTGAAGGTATACGGGGATATGAGCAGAATGTTATTAAAACAAAAGGGACGGACATCTTAGCAGCGAACGGAAAACGGATGGGAACAGTCACAAAACAGTTATATACCGAAATAATAATAGATAAATCAAAATACATTTTACATTGTTATATTATAGAGAAATTGCAGTATGACTGTATAATAGGGATAGATAACATAAAAGGATTAAAGATGATCCTAGATTTTGATAATAGTATGTTAAATATTGATAATAATAAAGTTATAATTGAGAAACAATTAACAGATGAAGAAGTAAAAAGTTATAATCATAATAAGAAGGAAGTGTTAATGAAGGAAGTTAATAATATTATATTAGATAAAGTACCGTGTTATAGTAGAGCAGATGAATGGAATAATGGAACAGATGGAGAAATAATAGAATTAAATAATAATTATATAGGAATGGAGAGATTAGACGATTTGCAAGGAACGAAGAATAGACACGAGGGAGGAGATGAAGCTGAGGTAAAAATAGAAAACCAAACAATCAAGATTATACATAATTTAGAAGATATTAAAGAATTAATAGAAAATTTAAATATACCATATTCTACAGTCATTCCTGAATTAATAGAAATCCTATACAATAATATTACTTTAATTAACAATGATGTAGTGTTCGCAAAAGGATATCAACATCCCATAAAAATAGATAATGAAGATCCACTGATAAGTAAGAATTACCCCATACCGTATCACTACCAGCATAAAGTTAGCTTAGAATTGGAACGCCTAGAACAGACAGGAATAATAGAGAAGTCTAACACTTATTTTATTAACCCTATAGTAATAGTCCAGAAAAAAGATTTATCACTGCGAATATGTTTAGATGCGAGAGCGCTTAATAAAAGAATAAAACCCGAATTCGAAATGCCCCAGAATATCGATGTGTTATTAACTAAGTGTGGTAACAAGCGGATTTATAGCAAGCTGGACCTTAAAAATGCATTTTGGCTAATAAACCTAGAACCCGAATCAAGAAAATACTGCGGTTTTCTAGTAAATGGTATTGTTTACCAATTTCGTGTATGTCCTTTCGGCTTGAAAACTTCACCAGCCGCTCTTATTAGATTTTTACACAAAATATTAGACAGATACGACGAATTTGCTTTACATTATTTAGACGACATAATTATTTTTTCGGAAAGCATCGAACAACACCTACAACACCTAAACATCATACTAAGCACATTAACATCTCAAGGTATGAAATTGAATTTATCAAAGTGCCAATTTTTTCAACATGAAATAAATTACCTAGGTTATATTATCAATAAAGAAAATATTTTATTAGATCCGACACGCCTTGACGAAATTAAAAATTATTCCAGACCGAAGAACTTAAAAACTTTACGAGGATTCTTAGGAGTACTTAACTATTATCGTAAATTTATTTCCAATTACAGTGAGAAAACAATACCTTTATTAGATCTACTTAAAAAAGGTAAAAAATGGACATGGACTCCGGAATGTGAGGATTGTTTTGTTCAATTAAAACAGAACTTTGTAGGAAATTTAAAACTTCACCATCCAGATTTCTCACTACCATTCATAGTTCGAACCGATGCATCACATAAGACTATTGCAGCAGAGCTCATTCAGTTAAAGGATAACATCGAAATACCCATATATTTTATCTCTAGAACTCTTAAAGCTTGCGAGACCAGATATACGATATCCGAGAAAGAGATGTTAGCTATTGTTTTTGCTTTAACAAAATTAAGATACTATCTAATAGGTAAAACTTTTACTCTAGAGACAGACCATAAAGCTTTGATAAATATCATGAGCTGTAAGTTGAACAATAGCCGAATATATCGATGGACACTGCTAATCCAACAATACGAATTTACAATAGTCTACAAACCAGGTAAAGATATGATCACCGCTGATGCTCTGACAAGACAGGACGGGGATGTGAAAAGACAGAACATATGCATAAATTTAGTCCAATTACAAAGACAAGGTATATTTTCTAGACACAAAATTTTAAACATACAATCTGGCCCAGAATTTAATGAAATACACCATCATTTACAAAACATAGGTTCTTACAAAGGTATGTCAATAAAGGATAATTTAATAATCAAGCAAATAGGTAAAAACACAGTATATGTAACCAATGAAGAACATACTAGGGAAATAACAAACTACATTCATCTTGCCTATATACACATTGGTGCAAGGAAATGTTGGTTATTGTTTAGGGAAGCTTTCTTTTGTATCAATGACGAAAGAATCATAAAAAGCGTAGTAAAACATTGTCGAATTTGTGAACTTGCCAAGGATAAAAATTTTACAAATACGAATATCAGCCACAATATAATAACTTACGATAAACTTGAGTTAATTTCAATAGATTTTCTATCTAATTTAATACCGAGTACAAAAGGGTACAAAAACATCTTAGTGATTTGCGACATATTTTCTAAATTTTTTAAACTCATTCCTACTCAAAAGTGCAACACTAACACAGTTTTACAAGCCTTAACTGAATACTTCACTCAATATGGCGAACCCTTAGCAATTTTATCAGATCACGCAACTTATTTCACAAATGATAGATATAAAGATTTTCTGCATGCTCATAACATCAATACTCTTTACACATCAATACGTTATCCACAAGGCAATCCAACTGAGAGGTACATTAGAGAAACTTTGAAGTATTTACGCATACTATTGGATGAAAATCACAATAGATGGGCAAAATATCTGCCACAAATCGAATTCACCATAAACAATACTCCCAGTACAGTACATAATCACTGTCCAATTACTATTTTTACCGGACAACCACCTCAAAGACCTTGGACAGAACCTGAAGCAATCAAAATGAATGAACGCTTAATAGAGGTAAGAGAGAAGTTATTGGCAAAGAAAATTAAGTGGGAAAGGAAGAGAAATACCGTGGATAAGAAATACAAGACGTATAATTTAGAAGATAGAGTTATAGTTAAGAACTTAAGGGTAACAAATTTAAAAAACAAAATAATGGGCAAACTGTCTAAACCCTACCAAGGACCATACATTATTAGAAGAATACTAGGTAATAACACATACGAATTGATAGAAGAAGAAACGGGAAATATAAAAGGTAGATATCACATTACAAAATTACAAGATTATTTAGAAGAATAAAATATTACATTAGAGTTATATATACAGTCGTTACAATTTTAAAAGGACTATAATAGGTATGTTACAGATCGAACAACAATACATTATAAAGTATAACACTAATAAAGAAAGATTTAACTAACACAAAAATATTACTAATACATATATACAAACTAAATAAAAGAAACCTTATTAAAAGATATATAATAATGCTATTAAAATGTATGGAATATGTAACATTTATAAAGATATAATAAAACATAAAAGAAGTTAATAAACAAAACGAATACAGAAAGTATAATGAATATAAAGACAAATATTATAAAAAGAAACGAGATTTTTAAAATAAATAATCATGATTTACAATTATAAAAAAAAAAAAAAGTTTGAAGTGAATAATAAATAGTTTTATATATTAGAAAAGAGAATTACATAATAATTATTATTTTGTTCCAAGTTGAATTTGTTTATTTGTTTTGTTTAAAAATATGTTGACACATGATGAGGGAAATAAACAAGTTGATGTTCTTAATTCATTTTTCATATCTGGGAA
Source organism: Melolontha melolontha (assembly GCA_935421215.2). Classification (NCBI taxonomy): domain Eukaryota; kingdom Metazoa; phylum Arthropoda; class Insecta; order Coleoptera; family Scarabaeidae; genus Melolontha; species Melolontha melolontha. The sequence continues at coordinate 106,292,558 of OW285243.1, forward strand.
AAGAAATAACTTCAGTACATTCGTTTTTCTTTTCACGGGGATAATGTAGTGGTACAACCAGCTCAGGTATTCCAGCACCTATAATGGAAAGTACGGGTACACAATCAATATAAACACCTGTATAAACAATAAATTGGTGGACGGAATTTGTGAAATTAACATCGAAATGTTAATAAATTAATACGACGATAACTTTAAAATTCATCATTATCTTATTTTGATTTAAACTAACTTTTTATATTTTAATTTCATTTTTTCATAATTCAAATTATACGCGCGAAACAACAGGTATTTAATTTATCAACATCAGGTTTATATCGACGCTAGTTAACCACGCCCACCAATTCAAAATTATATGAACCCCGCTAAAGCAAACTTTACGGTAGAAAACATTACTAAATTTATATTCAAATCATATTTTAGGTTAATGTAAAATATTAAATTAATTTTCCCCTTATGTTAAAATCAAAACATTGTATAAACTCACATTTTAAATTGATGTAATTAAACTAAAATTACGAGATTATTTCGATATAGAAATAAGGCTTTGGAATAAAAAATAAAACGCGATCGGCGTCATCTGATATAAAACTTTGAACATAAATGGCCGTTTTTGAGTGTACTTCCTTAATATAAATTTTTAAAACATCTTTAAAGTGAAAATCTCCTACCAAGTGTTGAATCATTCGATAACCAAATTAAAGGCCCACCTTTTGAAGAAAAAATCTCAAGAATACCTCAACGCAAACGTGAGATATCGTCCTAAGCATCATTTGAAGCAGTGAGCAGGGCAAGCCAACGATTTACACCACTCAACTCGACGAACTCCGCCAAAGACGGTGAACGAGGCCGTGCTTCCTGATCTGCCGAATGTCCACATATTGAGAAGTATATCAGATCTAGGAGATCAACATCAGGTTCACCTACAACGTTTATTCCAAATTATTTAATTTTAAAAGTTATAATAGCTCATGCTAATCGCTACAAATTATTATTTCATGTATCAAATTCAATTTTAAAGTAAGCATCAATTTAAAGCGTTGAATTTTACAGATATTTAGCTACAAATAAGTTTATACTCACCAAAATAATATAAGATATAAGAACTATTAAATATTTGTTTATTTTATCTCGTACACATAACCTTATCACCATTTCCCACATGTGCACTTATTAATTTCAATTTTTGTCACATCTTGCATAATTTATATAATATTAAATACAGTTTCCTATTTTTATCTTTCAATTTTGTTGTTACAGTTTTCTTATTTATTGATATTAAATTTTTATTTATTTATCTAATTCAATCTTTTATTTGTGAAGTGTGATTGTTGTGTTTGAGTGGAGAATACACTGATTGGTTTGTAGCTGCAAATAATACACCTGACCGACCGTGAACCCTGAGATTATTAAAAATTAACTTTTACACTCAAGCTCTACCGCAATTAGCTAGTTATATTAAAAAGGGACAGATAGCGTTGATTCGACTAAGGATATTTGTATATTGGCGCCCACATTTTAAATTTAAAATCATTAACCTTTCACTCTTTTAGATTTTCAATTTTTTATAATTAATTCATATACTATATTCTTAGTCAAATCCTACTCAGCGCTTGGATTGGCACGTTACAATATATATATATAAATAATAGACTTTTTTATTGGTTTAGCGACCTTTAATGAATTTTAATGTTTTTCTCTACGACGTTTCGACTCTTTTTATTATTGAGTCTTTTTCAAGTGACTAGAAACAAAAAATTAATATAAGGAAACGTAAGAAAATATGTTTACATTTGTATGAATGAATTAAAAATTACAGTTAAATTAATAATAAAGTAAGGAAAATTAAATGATTACATTTGTATGAATGAATTAAAATTAGAATTAAAATAATAATAAAGTAAGGAAAATTAAAATGATATAAAACTCACCAATTTATTCCGTTTCAAAACACATGTGTACATTGGTCGGGCTTGCCTGAGACCTTTTTAGGGGCGACCGCGTTCCTCAGAATATTTTGTGTGACTAAATATCTTTGTTTGAGATATGAAATTTCCTATTTCGTTTTAAAATTAGCATGGTTAGGCCATGTGTTAGGTGAACATAGTATATGTATTTACAATGGGAAACAATAATTTTTTTTTGTTGTGTGTGGGTGGGGTTGGTTGTCTTCTATTGTTTTATGAGTGGATAATAGAGTTTAGAAAGTCCATCAATCTCGTTACGGTCGTTGATTGTTCTGCTGTTTTTGAAAATATGGATCATTTCTAAGACCTCCCTAGCTTTTGTATTTTTTTGCTTTATTATTTTGGTATTTTCAAAATCAAAATTATGTTTTAGTGTCAACTGGTGTTTTTTTAAAGCAGTCTGATTTTTTGCGTATTTGTGACCTTTTAGTCTTTCTTGTAATAACTGTTTTGTTTGGCCTATGTATACTTTGTCACAGTCTTTGCAGAGTATTTTATATATTGTATGTGATTGTTTTAGTGTAGGTGTTGAGTCTTTTAATTTGGTGTGTAGGAATTTTATGTTTTTTCCGCTTTGATGTGCTATTTTAAAATTAAATGGTTTAAATATATTGTTTAGTTTTTCGGATAATCCAGTTATATAGGGTGTAGGGATATATGTTAATTCATTGGTTGTTTTAATTTTGTTTTGGCATTTAGTTTTGTTATATATTTTATTAAGTCTCTGTTTTATAATTTTTTGTATAAATTGTGGTGGATAATTGTTTTCTGTTAAAATTGTTTTTACTTTATTCAGTACATATTGTTGGTCTGAAAACTGGATTGGTGAGATTTAAAGCCCTGTCTACTAACGCTGTTACTACTTTTTTTTTGTGGGATAGGGGTTGGTTTGAATAAAAGTTTACGTATCTGCCGGATGTGATTGGTTTAGTGTACCATTTTGTTTGTATGTTGTTGTTTGTTCTTATTAGTTTTAAGTCTAAGTAGTTTATGGAGTTGTTTTTTTCTATTTCAATGGCAAAGTTTAAATTTGGATGGAAGTTGTTGAAGCTATTTTGTACATTGCTTATTTCCTTTTCTGGTAACATCATTATGCAGTCATCGACATATCTTTTGAAAAAAGTTGGTTTTATTTTCAGGGATTTTAAAACATTTTCTTCGATGTGTTCTAATACTAATTGGGCTACTACGCTGGATATAGGTGCTCCCATTGCTAGTCCTTCAATTTGTTTGAAATATTTATTGTCGAATTGAAAATATGTGGAAATTAAAGTTAATTCTATTGCGTCAAGTAAATCTATTAATGGTAAGTCTGTGAAGTTTTTGATATTTCTGTAATTACTTTTTTTGCTAGTGTTAAAGGTATATTGGTGTACATTGATTCTACGTCCAAGGAAACAAATTTTTCGTTGTTATTTGTTTTGATTTTATCGATATATTGTTTGAATTCGAAAGTATTTTTAATATAATATTTATTTTGACCTATGACATTGGTTAGTGTTTTTGTTAGATATTTTGATAGTTCATAAAACGGGCTTTGAATGCAAGATACGATTGATCTTAATGGGATATTATTTTTATGTAGTTTTGGTAAGCTATATATTTTGGGTGGTTGCGCATTATGTATCTTTAATTTTTAATTAAATTTTTGTTTCTAGTCACTTGAAAAAGACTCAATAATATAAAGAGTCGAAACGTCGTAGAGAAAAATATTAAAATTCATTAAAGGTCGCTAAACCAATAAAAAGTCTATTATTTTAATATTAACACATGGCCAATAAAATAAATAAGAAATTTAATTCTTATAAACACTAAATATATATATATATATATATATCGGATTTTTGTTTTATTATATTATGTTAAGTTAAAAAAAAGGGTAATTGCATTTTTTATTTGGATTTTCTTTTAGGTAACAATGGAGCTGAAACTCCTTAAAACAATGTGCTAGAAAATACTTCTGTATTCCAACGAGTTCAGCAAAAGGTAATAATGTATAGTACAGCTCGTTTAATAATAGAACTAAGGTGCGTAAGACTAAAACCGAAAAATGTTAATATGATAATGTTTCTAAATAAAAATTTTAAAAATATTAATAAGTAACCTAAGTATTTATTTTATTAAAATTACATCTAACCTTTTCCTATTAGCTAAAGGAATAACTCAATGAGTTTCAGCTTACTATGCTTTCTAACTATTAAAGATATGCATTTAAACATTCAAAGGGAAATTATTTAGATTGCCGTACAGAATGTACATCAAACTCTTTAAATCAATTATGGAACTGTTTGCTTTATCAGTAAAAATTATTTTATTTAAAATTTCGTTTTCATTTAACAAATTAAACATTATATCACAAAAATCAGTTCGTTTTACTTTATCTTCTTCAAAAAGCTCTTGATGGTTTGATATCTTGTATGGCTTATATTTTAAATCTTTCAGCGTTTTGAACAGATTATGTATTTTTCAATAAAATGTATTTAATTTAAGTCTGAATGAAAAACAGAAATATTTGACAATTTGAAAAATGTTACTGGTGTATAACTGGTTGCCTGATATGCCACCACCATACATTTATCCCTATGTGTAATGTAAAATGAAAAAAATTAATGCATTATACCTATGTGTAATGATAAAAGAATAACTCGGTATATACAGGGTGAGTCGTGAGGAATCGACCAAACTGTAGGAGTGTATACTACAGGTGAAAGTAATGTAAAAAAACTCAAATGTTGCTTTCCGATTTTTATTTGTTTTTAAGTTATAGCGTAATTAAAAATAAACAAAATTTCATACATTGAAGTTTTTGTATTTTATTGGTATTATCGTTCTTTATAATATATTTTGAAAAATACCGCCATTCATTTCAAAACATTTTTTACATCGTCCACCAAGGGCGCTGGTTGCGTTCCTGATTGCGTCAGGTTGAAGTTTGATATTGTCAGCAGCATTCATAACCCGTTGAATTAGTGCATCACGAGTGTCCACTTTTACTTGATACACTTCATTTTTTAACCAGCCCCATAAACAATAATCGAGTGGCGTGAGGTCTGGAGACCTAGGAGGCCAACCAATGTGACTACCACGTCCAATCCAACTCCCTGGAAAACTTTCAGCCAAATGTTGCCTAACTGCACGAGTGTAATGTGCAGGCGCTCCATCGTGCTGGTAGAAGATTTGGATTCAGATGTTTATGGGAACATCCTCTAGTAGTCCGTGCAGTTCATTTTCTAAAAAATGTAAATAGGAGTCTCCCGTGAGGCGATTCTCAAAAATGTAAGGACCAATTAAAAAAACATCGATCATACCACACCACACGTTTACCGAAAATTTATGTTGAAAGTTACTTTCGACTGTTGCTTGTGGATTTTCGTCTGACCATACATGCTGGTTATGACAATTATTAATACCGTCACGGGTGAATGTCGCTTCATCCGTAAACAGTATACGCGATACAAAACGAGGATTATCATTTATCCATCGACAAAATTCCATACGTCTACGATTATCATCTCGTTGTAGGTGCTGTACTCTTTGTACATAGTACGGACGTAAGCCATGCTCGTGGAGTGTTTTTATCACCCTTGTTTGTGGAATGCCCAATTGAATACTAATTCTCCGTGAGCTGGTAGTTGCGTCTTCTTCTACTACATCCAGAATATCCTCTACTTCTTGTAATTGTTGTCGACTGCCTCGTTCAGATATTATGTTTACACTGGGAAGCTTTCCGGTCGCGCACAATGTGTTGAATACACTAATAAATACAGTTTTATTAGGATGTCTGTGATTTGGAAACCGTTGACGATATTCATTAGCAGCAGCTGTAGCCTTTCCATCACAAAATCCATAAACAAACACCATATTAGCATATTCTAAATTAGAATAAGTGTGTGGCATTTTAGTTTGTTACACTATAGTCGTACAAACGTCAACTCGATGTCACAATACCCGAACACTATGTTATAATTTACTCCAATGTATAGGGAACATTTTTTATGATAGCAGCGCCCTCACTATATCAACGATGAACTAGAGGTAGTGACATTAGACGCATTAGGCATACAAACCACTCTACACTATTTCTCGACTGCTTTCAATGTCACTACCGTTAGTTCGGAAAACCACGAACAGGTAGCGCTTCAGCTAGGAAGACTTCCCTATAATGAATTGCTACCGGGGTTTCACTGTTTTTACGAATACATACATAAACATGGTATACTATATCTACATTTTTAATTACGCTATAACTCGAAAACAAATAAAAATCTGATAACAACATTTGAGTTTTTTTACATTACTTTCACCAGTAGAATACACTCCTTGAGTTTGGTCGATTCCTCACGACTCACCCTGTATATTTAAGCGAAATTACTTATATTTATAATCCCATAATTAAATTATTACTGTTTTTACAGAAAATCTTAAATAGATTCATTGTATTATGTGAATTATTAAGATTTTTCTTATACTAACCACATTGTAAAACGTCCAAAGTACAAGAACCACCGACCACCTTATGCTAAGTATTTCATAAAATACTATAGCGGTGCTGATGTACAGTAAAAGGACGAATATTATATTGAGAGTGAAGAAAAATAAAATCCAACCGAAGATATCGTTGAACAAGTGTACAATATCGTTCAAAATAACTACACAATTCCCCATTTCGCTAGAGACATTTTTAAATTCCAAATCTACAAGTTTTCCCTTTACGTACTCTATGGAATTTCGAGATAGGATATTCGTAATTACCTCGTACCTATATCCAATTTGTTCAATATAATAATGTAACAGGAATACACGTAGAGTTATCATGTGTCTTAAAATTGTCTCGATACAGAAAAACCAGAATGTTAAAATCCCAGTGTATATAATATGCGTTGCACTGAGCAAAAATGGAAAGATTGTTTTGAATAACACGAATTTTGCTAGATATACCTGATCCGTTTTCATCTGTTTGTTAATAAATTTGTATATAATATCATCTAACTTATCAAACATCAATATTAATCTGTCATAATTTTCCTTTTTGTAGTAATAAATACGAATTATTGTATATAGATTCACAAATGATGCTGATATAACAGTAATGTAGGCTATAATGCTTTGAGCAGATCGTCTATTTATAAAAACAGTATTTTTTCCTTTTACGGTCATATACGTGAAACTCAGTACAATTATTACGAGAAAAAATCCATAGAATTTATCAAAAACTGTTGGTTTATTATTTTTGGATCTAGTAGGCAACCATGGTATAATTCCTATTAATATACCCAAATAATTTAATAAAACGACATTTTTTTTGTCTGTACGTTTGTAAAATTTCATCTCATTGTATTTCATTGTTAAAATAAGCAATATATTGCTAACAACTTACTACATTACTTGTAAAATAATATATCTTGAGGGTCTTTAAAGTGTAATTAAGATAAATACAATTAATCGACTTGTCGAAATGTCAAATACATGAAATATAGTCGTAATGATATGTCCAATATAATATATTACATGATTAACCCCATCCATAATTTTCACCATTACGTTATTGGAAATATACAGGGTCTACTCGTGAAGTTTATCGATATTTTTGTAGATTATTTTATTACTTAATAAAATTGTGCGGTATTTATAAGAAAATACATGGATACTCAAATGCCTCTATTATCCATAGTCGTCGAGGTGTATTTACCAGAGGCAGCACCTTTTAAAGAGCTACCGAGACTTAAGTCTTCCACATCTAATGAGAATTCTCCATTTTCCTTGATAATAACGTATAATTAACTAATTAATAAATCGCGTTGACACGTAATTGTAATTAGAATTCACACCAACTAAATATTACACACAATTATCTGGTTTTGTACGTCCATGTTAAAAGCTTTATAAAGATCATTTTAAACCATTATAGCCAAGTATCAAATGGCCCGGAATTCAATATTTATGGAAGGGTCTGCAAGGGGCTGGCGGATAGTGGGGGTGGTTAGAGAACCGGTAATTCTATGAAGCATAAGCGTTTTTCTTACTCAATTTTATCTGACCTGCACTCAGTGTTGACGAGCTCGTTTGTTGATTTCATTGTTTAATCTCGTTTGATTATTATTTTTTAACCTTTTCATTAAATATTTAATAATCTTTTTGTATAAGTGTTATTTAAAGATTAAATATAACCTATTTAAAGACTGAATATGTGCTGATCGGGACGAAACACAAAACTACCAGCTACCTGAGACTTTGGTAGTCAACTATTTTTAGCTATCAATATGTAAGTAGGTTAAGTATCCTCGATAAGTACTTAATGCATTTTTTATTTTCAAATAAGTTTTCTATTTGCGTATATAAAAAAAAGTAATTTTTCTCTGGATTTTTTAAATTGATAATAGGTAAGTTACTTATAGGACTGAGTTGATTCAAACCGTTCCATTAAATGGAGGAGTGGGAGAGGTTGTCCCTATCATTCAACATTGTCAACTTTTTTTTATAAATTTTGGCCACTTCTTATGGTTTCTGGGTATGGCTAATTCCTTGGTCTCCATCCATATCTTTTTCTTGCATTAGGAACTTCGCTTATACTATCATTACATGCTTTTCTAGGTAATTATCTTTGATTCTTTTCAGTTTTTCTTGCATCTTATACCTTCTTTACTTACTTGCCTATTTTAATTCATTCTGGACATGTGATCGATCCATTTTAATTTAATAGCCACAGCTTTTACAAATATTTTGTTTGCAGATATGGATTGGAAAAGGTCACTAACGTATTCTGAACTGGAAGAGATAGCCAACAATTTGTCTGACTTTCCATCGGGATCGGATGATAGTGATGACCCCTACGGGCTTTCTGATGAGGAATCTGATTCAAATGCTACTGACTCAGCGGAAGAATCTGATGCGAATATTGTTGAGTCGGAGTCCCAAGATGACCTGCAGCCTGAATGCTTTTCGAGGGATACCACAAAGTCTCCGTTACTTCCAGAAACTGTAGCCTCTTTTTCAGATCCTTTTGTGCTGTTTACTGAACCTGACGAATTATTCGGAAGCGGAAATGTAGCTTATCTCCCGAATTTGACAGTAACCGTACACATTTTCAATTGTTTCAGAAAATGTTTCTACGCTCATTGTTCATATACATTGCTCAGTGTACGAACGAAAGAATAAGAATTTACAAAGAAACAAAACGCGATGCATGTTTGAAGGAAACGAATGAGGGCGAAATAAAAATTGTTCTTGGATGCATGCTGGTGATGTGTTACAATCATGTCCCATAAATCAGCGATTATTGGTCAAGTCATCCCTAGATGGGGAATACTGCAATACAGAATGCGATGTCTAGAGACAGATTAAAATTTTTGTCTTCAAAGACCAGTGGCGGCTCGGGTTAGTTCACATAGGGAGTGCATAATTTCAAAATTAAAAAGTGTAATACGAAAACGCTTACCCAATCCTTATAAATTTCACCGACGTACTGTTCCAGACAGGTACTGTTCATTGTAGAGTTTGTTTTGAGGGAATAGTAAATATTACACTACACAGTTTAATTACATCTGACGATAAACGAAGTCCATTTTACGTGTCTTTGACTTGCAGAACAGTTCTATCACTTTTTCATTAAAGTTTGGGAAACCATTTATACATTCTTTTTCACAAGATAACATAGTACGGGCATTTAATCTCTCTTCTTTCATTGTATTTCTCAGGAAAATTTTTATTCTCTTCAACCGTGAAAACTGGCGTTCCGCTTCGGACGTTGTCATTGGGATTGTAATGACAATTTTTAAAATCGTAACAACTTCATTAAAGGTGTCGCTTAATCCATCCAGCAGAAGACCTAGCAGACCTACAGCACCGACTTCTATATTTTGCCTAAATTCTTCTCTAGAATATAGAACGCTTAATTCAGTTCGTAGTCAGCTTTCATTGAGGCATGGATAAAATTTTACTGCTTCTTTAAGGCAATCTTCCGGAAATTTTTTTTGAAAAGAGGAGAACTGTTTAAAAGAAATTAAATTTGCTAATATTAAGTGCCCTGTATACCGAAATCTAGTTTTTATTTCTAGCAAAATAATATTTTTCAATAGTTTCCCTCCTTCTTTGGCTACCCTCTTCGCCGCTTTGATGGTCGAGCAGTCAGTTCTGAGTCATTTTGTTTAACCAACTGATTATCTGTGTCAGCGATTTCGGTTCGAATTTTTCCAATAGCACGTTCAAAATTATCTAAATTATTCTTGATTTTTAATGCATCTGTATTGACATTTTGTAATTAATTAAACAATATGTCCACATGTGGCATAATTTTATGAAAGAAAGTTAACCAATAGATATAATTTTCCTCCTCTAAAATTCGAAATTTGGCACTAGCTTGATGAATGGTAGTTTGTAAACTAGCTTCTCCCTCGATTTGTTCTAGAGCTTCAATTATTTCTTCTCGGTGCTCATATATTGTATTCACTGTCCTAGAATTGAAGTTTCATCTTATTTTTGAAGAACGAGGTAAGCTTTTTCTCTGAAGGAATTCTTCCAATGTTGCAGCTCGTTGTGGTGAAGTGGAGAAAAATGTACATAATCCCGTCAGAATTGCCAAAAAAATTCTGCAATTACTACTGCTCGATGTAGCATGTGACATAATTAGATTTGTCTGATGTGCATAACAATGTACAAAATTAGCCCTTGGATACTGGTCTTGGACATGTCTTTGCACGCCGTTAATAGCACCACTCATGACTGCTGCCCCATCATAGCTCTGTGCAATCAGTTTTCCTGGGTCATCAACAAGCAAACTAATTTCGTTAAGGATGGAGGCAGATAAAGAATTAGCATCATGTCCACTAGGCAGAAGAAATTTCCAAAATCTTTCGACCGGTCTCGCGTTCACAATATATCTTAAAACAACCACCAACTGAAACTGATTGGGCACATCTGTGGTTTCATCAGCTATCACAGATATGAAGTCGGTTGCTTTAATTTCACTGGCAACTTGTTCATGATACACGTTCAACATTGCATCAAGCAGCTCATTCTGTATGGTTTTTTATAATCCCTTAAAAACCGGTGCTGCTTCGATGTGATCTCTGAGCGATTTATCCAATTCTGCCGTAAAATTTATCAATTCCCGAAAAATGCCCTTATTATTCGACGTTTGCTGTTCATCATGACCCCGAAGTGCCAGTTCAAACGCGCCACAAAATCTAATGCAATTTATTATTAAATTTAACACATGCCTATTTTTTGTTACCTTTTCATTGTGTTGTTGAATTGCTTTTCTATATGATGAATCTAAAACATTCTGAATGTTATTTTTTCCTAACATTCTTAGACTAAATATATTTTTCAAATGCTCTTCGGAATTTTCATGTTTAATAATTTTAGCACTAAGATGAATTAAGTCTCTTATTCCGTTCTTTGACCAAGACGGTTCACCACCAAACAAAAGACACGGAAAACAAAACAAAGTATTTTTAATTTCACACCCACAAATCCAGTAATTTTTCTGATAAATATTCATTTTGAATTTTCTTATAACGTCTTTACCTTTAACAGATTGTTTATTTTCTAAACATAATTGAGGCATCGGCCGTTTAAGATTTTTTACTGAGATTGTTTCATTATACGTTAAACGCGAAAACGTGTTGTTTTCTAAAAAAGACACGGAATTCATCGCAATAACGCCCGAGAGCAGTCTGGTTTAGTTGCTCCAACGCTATGTATTATACGACATTGAAGTACGGCAAAATACAGTTCTCCCCACCATCAATGTAATGTTAATGCTTTAAGAGAGCAACGGTAGGGCTTTGCTCAGTATATCTGTGACGACGCTCGGTGTATGTACGTTGTTAGCGTGCAACGTTCCTCGTCAATAACTATGAATACATAATATACATAATAAATAAATACTTTCACAGTTAGTCGCCGCTTGGTTTGTTTTGTTTCATAATTCCAGGGGGTGCAATTGCTCACTTGCTCTCATTAAAAAGCCGCCACTGTCAAAGACGTATTTCGCTTCACCACGCAAACCTGAATGCTCCAAGACATCTTATATTGATGATGTCGTTGAGTGTTTGAAAGGCACATTCCAAAAGTGTCGCCAAGATAGTTGCTTTCAGAGCATTGACGAGTCTATGATTAAATTCAAAGGTCGTTCGTCAATGAAACAATATATGCCTCTAAAGCCAATCAAAAGGGGCATAAAAATGCGGTTTAGGTCCGATTCAGCCACTGGCCATACGTACGACTTTAACATTGATACAGGCCGAGAAACTGAACTATTTAGTGGTAGACTGGGTACGTAAACTTGTTACCATAGCTAAAGAAAAGGATATAGGTAACGTTTTGCTTTGATCGTTTCATTAATTCGGTATTATTACTTCGAAATTTAGAATACGCAGCACTTGGTACTTGTTAACCAGAACAGGAAGAATATATCTAAGATTACAGACAAATTAGATATAGGTGGATATGTATTTCGATGTTTGTGAAATGGCAAGGTACTAAAGACGTCCTTATGCTAAGTAATTGCCATACTGATGAGGTTGTGACTGTGAAAAAAGTAATGAAAGATGGTTCCAAAATTGACGTGACTTGTCCTCGAATGATAGCTTTTTATAGAGAAATTATGGGGGGCGTCGACCTAACAGACCAGATGGCGGGTTTTTACGATTTAGACAGTAAATCAAAATGATGAAAAAATTGTTCTACCGTGTGTCTTCATTTACGCTTCAAAGGTCCAACTAGAAGAAGGTGTAGAAGATTTCCCGAGAGAAAGATACAGACACGTACAAGAACATATTGTTAAGAATGCGACACTCCTCTTTGTAAAAACTGTTTTCTGCTTTACCACAATATGTGAAATATACACGTTTTTCCCAAAATAATTGTTTGTTGTTTTTATGAGAATACCTGTACTACTGGTATATATACGTACCGCATACAAGGACTAGTGGTACATAGTGCTATAGGCTTTTCCCCGCAAATATTTTGAAAAGTTTTATTTATTTATCGTTGTACATTTATTTTGAACGCTAGTGTATAATCTTGAAATTTATTCTTTTTGTGTGTAAAAACTGGTTTTATATTGTAAGCCTGTGTGCTTGACTACGTTTAACCTTCAGGAATTAATGTACTCCGAGTTTAGAAAGACGTATATGAGAAGATAAATTTTTTATCTTTGTTAATTAACTTCGCGATTTGATTTAATTGTGTTGGTGTTTGAATTCATTACCGTGATTTATTTACGAGTTTGTAGTACTCGTAATTGTTAATTTACAAGCTTTCTAACTCATATGTCTCGAGAAAAAAATATATATTTTTTTATTCTACGTAAGTAAATTATATTATTCTTATTATCACTATTATTATTATCTTGAATGTATTGATTTGTGTATTTTTCTATTGTGGTAATCTTGATATATTTTATTCTTAGTTATTTGAATTAAATGACAAAGAACGTTTTTTAAAATTTCTATTATATAAAAAATTTTCTATAACTTTAAAATTTTGTTCGCTTGGAATATCAAGGGCATATTTTTTTCATGTGATTTGCACATGCGTTTAGAGTTTGTTTCGGGCTGTCATATTAATTTGTTTATTTTAGTTTCTTGTGGGAGAAATTAAAAAGCTTCTTTGTAATTTATTAGTTTTAATTTTGATCGGATGTCACAAAAGATTTTTTATTGCACGTTGCGGTCATTTCCGTGTGATATTTTTGACTTAATAATATTGTTTTATGACGCAATATTAATCTTTATACTTCATAAAGATATTTTTCTATTTTTTGTATTAAAGCTTCATTTAAGTTAACTGTGTGTGTTTTTGAATTTTACCTTTCTTCATTTGTGTTCATAAGTAACTCAAAGACATTATGATTATAACTTTTGTCAAAACTCTTTTACTGGCGCTATATAAATTTGTAGAAGAGAAAAACAACGTTTTCCAATTGGAACCTTGAGGGAAAAGCAGTCTCATCTAGAAAATAAACCGACTGAATATCTAAGCTGGACAGATTGGTTGTGAATAGTGGTGTTATCAAATTCAAAATCACTATTCATAGCAATATGTTTACCAATACCCCTCCAGAGAAAAAAAAAATTCGAAAAACCAACTTATTCTTACTTTAGAAACATGAAAAAAGTTAAATAATTAGGGCTACTCTGCATGAAAAAAAACGTCTTGAGAGGGTTAATGTATTAGTTTTGCTTGTGTTGAAAATGGACAAAATACTAGGTTAGATTTTTATTTTTTGTAACTTCAAATTACGTTTGCGGCTATAAGTATATAAGGCAAAATTGTTCCTTTTTTGGTCCTCTACAGGTTCCACGACTTTTTTTCCGATAACTTTTACGGCACGTATATTTAACAATGGCGGTGTATTTTAAAGGGGGCGGGGGTTGTTACTTAGAAAAATAATGTATATAATATTAATTTGTAGTTTGTATCAACGAAAAAAATAATAAAATGCAGGTGGAATATGAATCACCCTCTTAAAATACCTCGACAGCTTACAGTAATAGAGGCAGGATTAAATAAGTAAGCCAAACACTGTACGAAAACTGTGGGAGAAAACATTGAATAATTTAAACTAATTTAAAATAATTTAAACTGTTTTATTTTTTTATCAAATTTAATAAATCCCTTAGCAAATTTACTTACCACATGAAAAAAGGACCAAACTACAAGTATTAACATCCATCTCACGTTAAGCCTTTGATAGAATACTATGGCATTATTAATATATAATAAAAGCACGAATATTATATTGAGACTGAGGAAAAATAAGATCCATCCGAAGATATCATTGAATAAACATACAGCGTCGTTTAAAATAATCAGACACTTTTCCATTTCATTTAGAACACATTTAAATTCCGTCTCCATTATATCTCCGTTTAGACACTCCAGCATGTTTCGAGACAGAATATTCGAAATTACCTCGTATCTATATCCAATTTGTTCGATGTAAAAATGTATCAAAATTACACGCAGAGCTGTTATATGTCTCAAAAAAGTGTCTATGCAAAAAAACCAAACCATTAGAAATCCAGTGTATATAATATGTGTTAAGCAAAGCAAAACTGGAACAATTATTCTGAAGGCTATAAATTTCGCTAAATACAAACGATTTGTTTCCGTAGATTTGTAGATAAATTTACATACAATTTCATCTAATTTGTGAAAGATTAACACAAATTTATTGTACTTTTCGTTCTTGAAATAACAAATGCATGTGATTGTGAATATATTTAAAAATGAGGTTGCAGAAGAAGTTGCGAAGGCTACAATAGTTTGAGCAGATCTTTTATTCATAACAGCGGTGCTTCGCCCTTTTATAACCATGCAAATGCAACTTAAAATTATTATTATTAGAAATATACTATAGAATTTTCTAAGGATACTGAGGTAATTATTTTTAGATTTAGTATGTAGCCATGGTGCTATTCCTATGACAATGCCCATGTAATTCAACAGTAGTGCATTTTTTTTATCTGCATATTTGCAAAATATCTCTCCTTCGAGTTTCATTGTTAAAAGATAAACAATACATTGTTTCAAATTAGTCTGCTTATTCGATGTATGTAAAGCGAACATACACTGATCGTAATTAAATTGTAATTAAAGAATGATTAATCAGCATGTCAAAACGACGGAAAAGATAAGATATATAGTCGAAGCGATATGTTTTGTTATGTTGTGTATTACGAGGGTACGCTTTTAAGTTCGCGGGGTAAGGGAAAATGTTCCATCCTTGTTTTAAAATACGCCGAAACTGCGTCATCTACTTCTTCATTACTAGTAAATTTCTTCCCAAGCAGTTCTTTTTTAATTTCTGGAAGGGTATGACCAGCATTAATCACCCATCCTATATACTCCACTTGGAGTGGGGTGTGAACTATAGGGTGGGTGATTCAAACTGTCGAAATCCACTTTATGCAGGGTAGTCAATGCAATGTGACTCGTGTAGATGGGAGCATTCTGGTACAGAAGCACTTTTCGTCAATTTTCCTCTTCTTTTTCTTAAATGACTTCTTTTAACAGCTTCAGGATTAAAGCATATTCTCCAGTTATAGAAATGCTTTTGGCTTTGTAATAGATTGCTTCTGAGTCACAAATAAGTGTCTCCAAGAGTTTTTCGACCGACTGTAAAACCTTAAACTACACGGGCGTGGATACTGTGTCTTCTTTATGCCACAGGATGGAGCTTGGACTCAGATTCATAGTGATGGACTCAATTTTCATACCCAGTAACAATTTGACTCAATACACCATCCCTGTCTTCATTACAGAGGAACATTCCACACGCTGTTGTTTTTACGGTGGCGTGTACATACTCGGCAACCATCTTGCACTGACCCTAGTCATGCCAAGATGATCATAAGGAATTTTGAAAATGGTTGTATCGGATGCTCCAATTCTTCACTTCAAAGCCGATGTTTACATTTGTGTGACAACCACCTTAATGAACGATTGCTTCTAATATTTCTATACTAAAAACTTAATGAAGTGTGTTTAAGAAAATTAATACTGGTAGCCGCAACTTTGTGGTAATTCATTTTGAAAATAATAAAATAAAATAAAACAATAACTTTGTTATACCACTTTATTCACATGTAATAGTGACCGCGGTTTCGACATACAGTATTATCAAACTGCAAAAGTTACAGGCCTACATAGATCTTACAAATGACACAAAAATATATGGGGGTGGTTTATGATGTTATTTAAAATTACTACTATATACTTAACTATTAGATACAACATTGGAAAAGAGGTGTATATATAAGATCCAACTGGTCGTTTAGAACAATATCTATTGTGTTGTTTCCGCTTTTAAAACATTTACATTTAATAACAAATTATGCAAACAAACAGAAGGTCTGGCAATGGGCTCACCTCTAAGTCCTCTATTAGCTGAAATTTTCATGAAGCATATTACAGAAAAAATTCTTTCATCACAACTAGGTAAAAAACATATTAAATTTTGGTATCGGTATGTAGACGACATCATAGCTTGCTTTAAGGGTACTCATAGACAACTACAAACATTTCTGAACTACATAAATTCAATCCATTCTAATATCAATTTTACAGTAGAAATAGAAGAGAATAACAGTGTTAACTTCCTGGATTTAAAATTAAACAAATTAGATCAGAGCTTAAAATTTGATATATATCGTAAACCTACTTTCACTGATTGCATTATTCCCAAAGATTCACTACACCCTAAGACACACAAACACTCATTTTTTAATTCTATGATACATAGAGCATTAAATATTCCTTTGTCTAATGAATCTTTTGTTCGTGAAATCAATACTATAAAACAAATAGCGATAAACAATAGTTATAAAAGTAGCGTAATTGACAGTATACTAAAGAAAAAACAGTTACAAGTGACCCTTAGTTTAGTATATCCTAAAGATAGTGCTAATTTGAAACAATTTGTCTCGTTAACTTACTTCGGTAAAATAAGCTAATTGGTAATACAATTTCAAAAAATAATAGTAATATTAGTATAGCTTACAAACCATATGTAAAAACAAGTAATTTCATTTTTAACGAAAAACCAAAAACATATATCAATAATAAATCAGGAGTGTACAAATTATATTGTAATGATTGTAAAAGTGTATATATAGGTAAGACTGGTCGAGGTTTTATTATACGGGTAAAAGAACACATGAGGTCATATAAACTAAAGAAGACAGATTCAACATTCGTAAACCATCTTATTACAGAAAAGCATACATTTGGTCATCATAAAATATTGCATTTGGCCGAGAAAGGTCGTAAATTAAATCTTTTAGAGTCACTTGAAATTTTTAAAAGCGGAAACAACACAATAGATATTGTTCTTAACGACCAGTTGGATCTTATATATACACCTCTTTTCCAATGTTGTATATAATAGTTAAGTATATAGTAGTAATTTTAAATAACATCATAAACCATCCCCATATATTTTTGTGTCATTTATAAGATCTATGTAGGCCTGTAACTTTTGCAGTTTGATAATGACATTGTATGTCGAAACCGCGGTCACTATTACATGTGAATAAAGTGGTATAACAAAGTTATTGTTTTATTTTATTTTATTATTTTCTTAATAAAGTGTTTTAGTGCCTTAGTGTTACTTACTAAATCGTCACAATTTTATTCAAAAAATATAATACAACAACCAAATAAGATATAATAGTATTAATAATAACAAACACCCAGGAGAAACTCAAATCGAAGAAACCATTTATAGAAAATGCAGGTGGCCGTAGATAAATGTGGGACAACAGTGCAGTGAAGCGTTCTTCAATTTCTTTAATTTTATTGTTCCTTATTCTAATTTTGGCATATTTGATGGAGTGCACGCAATGATAGCTTGTATTTCCTACATTTTTTGCGAGTTTACAAGTCGATCGGGTCGTCGCTGGCAAAATTAAGACAATAATCTGAAACAGAAAAACATATAAGAAGTTTGAATCAAAAAATATCAGAAGGAATCGAACGTCAAAGCAAACGTCGAAAGCCTAAGTGGTAACATGGTTCCAAATATGAATCAAGATTTTAGAATTTGTAATTTCTTATTTTGAGTAAATTAGGGAAGAGTTGATTAAATTGACGTATTAAGAATGGTCTCGGAAAGAACAAGTAGGTAATCATAGCGACTGGATTGATTGTAGAAAATAGTGTACGGCTTGGAAATAGGAAGAAATGGAAAGAGCGAAATAATAAGATGAAAGAGAATCTAATTTTGACTTCTGAATTGGAAAAAGGATGTGAGAAGAAGAAAAACAAGAAACGCTGGATTTTATGAGTAGCAATGTGGCTTACTGTGCGAGACTTGATCTTCGTTAATTATTCGTTTATTCTCTAGATGGACGAATCTAGCTCAAAATTAATTCTACTTTTATAAATGGATGGACGTTGTATTTCTTATGCAGACATGAAATGTAACGAAAAATGTTGTTTAATGCCGCTACATAATACATGGGAAAGTCTGTAATCTTTGCAGACACGGCCCGTGATGACGTATTTGCGAGGGCGCATACAATAATGCGAGTGCTTCGTGTATTCTCGTGTACTAACTGTAGCGTTTTCTTAGTAAACACCGAAAACACACGAGGCACTCGCATCATTGTATGCGCCTTCCCAAAACGTCATCACGAGCCGCGCCTGAATCTTTGTAAAAATATAGTTTCGCTACGATGTAGCTTCTTCAGATCTTATATTACTACTGAACACGCTCTTCACAAATGTATGGCTTTTTCTAAACTATTTCAATGGGTTGCACTTGACTACATTAGAATCGTCTCTTACCGATATATCGTCTAAAGTTATTGTTATCTTAATATTTAATGAAACCAGTTTAAAAGTGGGGAATTATTAAGGTCTAATTGGTCATTTAACAATATATCTGCATATTTAAGTTTCTTTATTTCTAAGGATTCCAGTAAATTTAATTTTAATCCTTTTTGTTGTGACTGTAAAATTTCGAAATTATTGAAACTATCATTATTTTCCAACAAATGAAGTGCATAATTGGAATCTGTCTTTTTGTTAATAAAACTTTTAAAATGTTCCTGTATTCTTTTCTCAAAGCTCCTACCAGTTTGGCCTATGTATGTTTTAGGGCACTCTTTACATGTTAGTTTGTATACTCCGGATTTATTACTTTTGCTTGTCTTGGATTTATTATTTTTTAGAAAAAGAATCAGATCAAAGTATAAACTTCTTGGACCTTAAAATTTCTAGACAAAATAATAAACATGTCTTTTCAATATATCACAAACCCTCACACACAGATGTTATCATTCACAATAGTTCCTGTCACCCGGTTAGTCATAAACTAGCATCATTCCGTTTTCCATTAAAAGACTTAATAATTAAAAGAGTCGAAACGTCGTAGAGAAAATTGAAATTCATTAAAGGTCGCTAAACCAATAAAAAAGGGTATTATTTTTATATAAATATATATATAATTGACATTAGTTTTTACAATGTCGACGTTGTTGAAAAAATAAAATGCTACAGCAATTATTCAAGATGCTACAACATCAACTCAATATAGACAGAGGGGCCTATGTGTAAAAGGAACATACAATAAGTGTTATAGTTTATGCTGCATGTGTGGAAACTATTGTAAGAAACGTCTAGTATACTAGAGCAAATATGAAAACAGTCTTACACAATTAGATACAATGATTTTTTGCTTTTATAAACTTACATTTTCTTTTGTCAATTATAAATTTAATTTTGAAGTGCTCTTTTCTGTACTAAATATTCATTTTTACATTCCGCATTGTTTATTTTAGGTAAACGTATATTTTAATTCTTGCTTTTGTTTTGAAATGTATTCTTCAATTTTCTTTTATTAAATAAATGTTTGCTTTTACGATATAGAATGTTTACTTTAATACAAAAAAGAAGCTAAGAGATATTATTAATTTTAATTTGATATGCTATGTAAGAAGGTTAATGTTACAATAGGAACAAGTCATTTTCACGTAATGGGTCGTTTTGGACCCGAACACCTTATGTGTGTAGACAAAACGAACGACGCACCAAGGTTAAAATCGTAAAAGTTTGTTTTTCTATAATACTTACCAATTCTTTAAAAATGAATGTTATAAGAATTATTGATGTGATCAACTCGACTTTATAGTATACCAGAGCTACAGTTATATAAAATAAAAATGTCAGGATTATATTGAACGTAAAAAAGAATAAGAACCATCCGAAGATGATATTAAATAGTTTAGTAACTTCATCGAGCAATACTAGACATTTTAGCATATCTTCCAAACATTTTTGGAACTTTATTCCATCCCTATATTCTTTACGATTGATAAATTCACTCATATTTTGATTAATAATTTCTATCAAAATTTCGTATCGGAATCCAATTTGTTCTATGTAATGACGTATTAATAAAATCGTAAACAAAACATAATATCGTTCTAAAAACTGAATAGATAATCCCCATGCTTCACGTCCTTTACTCCACAAAAGGATCAGGTGTATGATTAAACATAAGATAGGCAGAAGACATCTTATGAATGTAGTTTTTATAAAATAATTCCTATTTAATTCTTTTACTTTGTAAACGTGTGTGTATATGACGTCATCTAAGACCTGAAATTTATGCAAAAATTGTTGGTATTTTCCAGATTTCCATAGATGAATATTAAGTACTGGGAAGAAATTTAAAAATATTAACGAAGTGATTGCCGCAGAATTTATAATGCAATTCATTTTACATGACTTTTTCTTTAAATGCTCTGCTAGTGATATCTTCATGCAAATGGACATTACAATTAACAAAAAAAGAATATACACTTTTTCAATTATTTTTAATTGGATATTCTTTCGAATATTCCAAGGTATCAAACCTATTGCCTTACAAAATAGCAATTGCAAAGAGCTACATCTAACGTCAATTTTTTTACAAAAATGTTCATTTATAAGCTTCATGTCACGATTCTGTACAAGCGCTAATGAGAAAGTTCTTACTATATACACACGCATAGATTGAATAATGTAATCCTTAAAAGCAATAAGCTGTTATTTTCTTTAGTATGCGATCAATTTCTTATTATTATGTAATGTCACACTTACGAAATGAATCTAGGAAAATAATGCTCTAACTTCTAAAAGATTAAATCCTATCAACACGAAAACTGTACTACGTGGATTATTCAAATGAAACAATAATAACACTAATTTGCAAATTTAAATTTGTTCCCTGGGGTTTGAATTTTAATAGATGATATTGACAAAATATGTGGTTATTTTGCTTTATTTTGCTTTATTTGGGGGTTCCCGTAGGAAGTAAATGCATTATTATTATATAATTATAGTAAATGTAATATTGAATTAGGTCAGTGGTTTCCAAACTTTTACGATCCCACCGGTTTTGAAGAATTCTAATTTTTTCCAAGGCGCCCGCTTCAAATACGAACGATACACTTTGCGAAACAGTGAATAATTGTTTCTAATTAAAGGATTAGGCAACAATAAATGACGTAATGATGTGATGTAATTGTACTCATTGAAAACAACCGTATTCTATAGTAAACTACAGGCGCGGCTCGTGATGACGTATTTGGGAGTGCAAGTACAATGATGCGAGTGCCTCGTGTGTTTTCGGTGTTTACTAAGAAAACGTTACAGTTAGTAAACGAGAATACACGAAGCACTCGCATCATTGTACTTGCACTCCCAAATGCGTCATCACGAGCCGCGCCTGGTAAACTATACTGTTTAACTCTTTATTCGCTAAGGTTAAGATGCATGAATTAAAAATCATTTATAATTATTATAAGCACTTTTATTCAGTTGAGCTAACATTACAACATAAGTAATGATGGAGCTAATCATGTCACTTAATAAAGTATTGTCGATTTTGAAGAATCCGGCAGCTGAAAAATGAGGTTGGATATCCATAGTTTGCTTGCAAAATATTATCAATTCTTGTCTAATTCCAAACGCTACGCCAAAATCTTCAGTTACGGTAAATTCTTGAAGTAATTCGTACACTAAATCACCTGTTTGCGCTATTTTCAAACAGGCTGACCGACATACGCTGGTTAGCTTAATTACAGTTAACTATAACAAAGAAACAATGAGGAGATATCTCAAATTTATTTTATAGGCAAGTTCATACTTTTCCAAGTGAAAGAGCGTAATGATAATAATATAATCTTTGATAGATGAGAGGAGATCAACGTTTAGTATGATTAAAGATTTTCTGATTCTGCTTGGAAATGAAAGCGATTTTAATCATATTTTATATTATTAAAAATGTTTTGTTTTATACCAAATTTACTACTCAAATGCGATATATAACTTTCATGGTTCCGCGATCTAAGATGAGAAGAATCTAGAGAAAGTTATAAGCACACGTTTCTGTTGAGTAAGCCTTCTGTTAGTATTCAATTTATATAAGTTTTTTTTTGTGTAGCGCTTAAAAATTCGTTTGCCGACTTCTTCACTTCTTAATCCCCGAATTTTTTCAGGGGTTGGATCAAAAAATTTTGAGATCCTCGATAGGCAATTGTAAATAATGGAGGAGAATAGATTTTTGGTTAGTTCATGTATTTCCTTTGATAAAAAATTAATAAATTTTGAGTTCAATAAACACTCTACGAACTTATTTATGCATCAACCTGAGATAAATTAGCTAAATATTAGAAATATATACACAGGCTGATTCATTTTCGGCCCTCACCATGGGGATCTCTCTTATTATTGGAGATAGAGTATAGGTTTAAATATGGCAAAGTTGTTAAATTTTGTGTTTGTTATAAATCCGTAAAAAAATAGACCTGTGACAAATGACCTTCGTTATTTAAAAAAAAAAACGCGAAAACCCCATTTTCTTCTTTTACCTGTAGCACCGACATTTGGCCTTGTAGACAAAAAATAAAAACACATCCTTGTGGCCATTTCTAAACCTCTATGCAGTGGTGTACTCTAAATTTTTATACGACGTTTCGTTTCTTTCTGGCCATCATCAACTATCTAATTTCTTATAGGCGCCATATTGGATTTAGACATCTTCAGAAAGAGTTTTCTTTTCCGATTTCAACCATGTACAACATGCTGACTATAGTTTTTGACATTAGGTTTTATTTGAAAGAAAAAATTATAAGATTAAATAAGGTAGCCTTTGGAATTTCAATCTGTCAAACATTTCATTTATTGTTCTTTAATAATACAAAAGTGTCATACACTAACGAAGAGAAACGAGATATGATAAGTATTTTTTATTCTTCGAAACGAAATTCAACAGTAGCGAGTACAAGATAACAAAAACATTAATAAAAATACATAGAAAAGTAAACAATAAACAATTACAGTAAATGTTCGATTATCTGGCCATCTTCGGTAATGCACAATTGGGCACGCCTTCTGGCATTTTGTACTGCCCTTTGTATAGTTCTTCTAGGAACTGCATCGAAGGCATTCTGAAGTCTGTCTCGTAATTCTTCAATGTTTTGTGGCGCATCTACTTTATAAATATTATTTTTAATATATCCCCATAAAAAAAAATTTAGCGGACTTAAATCAGGTGATCTCGCAGGCCATTCAACAACTCCCCTATTTCCAATCCAACGGTTTGCAAACTCTTGATTTAAGAAACTTCTAACAACAGCTGCATTGTGTGCTGGTGCGCCATCTTTTTTGCTACCATAAATATTGTAATTGATTTAATGGGATATTGTCGTCAACATAGTCAGATACGTATGTACGTAAAATGTTTAAATATCTTTCTCCATTTAAATGTTCTTCATACATAACTGGTCCTAAGAGACGATTTGCCAAAATACCCATCCAAACGTTTATTCCAAAACGATGTTGTGGTCTTCTAGCTCTGTTTTGTCGGGGATTTTGTACTGCCCAATAGTGCTCCGTATTTCTGTTGAACATTCCAGAATTTGTAAATTTTGTTTCATCTAACCAGATGATTTTGCTTAAAAAATTTTCGTCATTTTCTATCCTTCCCATTAACCAATTACAATATTCTAGCCTTCTCAAATTATCTCCAGGCAGTAAAGAGTGACTAACATGAATCCTATATGGTTTAAACCTACTTTTATCTAAAGTTCTCCAAACTGTGGACTGGCACAAATTTAATTCTGACGCTACTTCGCGTGTAGAAATTGATGGATTATTATTTATCTATAAAATACAAGATTAACATGAAATTTGAAAACACGCTTTTAATTTACCATTTGTAAAATATCTTGTCGATTTTCATTTAAATTCCTGTTGTCTTAACCATTACGCGGCTTAGTAAACGATCCATGCTCGACCAAATTTCTGTCGAGATCTAGAAAAATGGTAGGATGAGGCTGTTGTCGTTCTGGATATAATTGTAGATATCTTGTACTCGATACTGTTGAATTTCGGTTCGAAGAATAAAAAATACTTATCATATCTCGTTTCTCTTCGTTAGTGTATGACATTTTTGTATTATTAATGAGCAATAAATGAAATGTTTGACAGATTGAAATTCTATGTCTACGTTATTTAATCTTATAATTTATTCTTTCAAATAAAACCTAATGTCAAAAACTTTAGTCAGCATGTGGTAAATGGCTGAAATCAGAAAAAGAACTCTTTCTGAAGATGTCTAAATCCAATATGGCGCCTATAAGAAATTAGATAGTTGATGATGGCCAGAAAGAAACGAAACGTCGTATAAAAATTTAGAGTACACCACTGGATAGAGGTTTAGAAATGGCCAAATGGATGTGTTTTTATTTTTTCTCTACAATGCCAAATGTCGGTGCTACAGGTAAAAGAAGAAAACGGGGTTTTCGCGTTTTTTTTTTTTAATAACGAAGGTCATTTGTCACAGGTCTATTTTCTTTACGGATTTATAACAAACACAAAATTTAACAACTTTGCCAAATTTAAACCTATACTCTATCTCCATTAATAAGCGAGATCCCCATGGTGAGGGCCGAAAATGAATCACCCTATATATATATATATATATATATATATATAAACTTCATGTCACATATTTGAATTTGCGACTACAGCGTATGTTTACATACGCAACAGGTTGTCGATGTTATAAAAACTATAATATTGTTGTACGTTAAGGCCAATAACCTCGTATAAAATCAGCTGTCAAGCGAATTATTAAAAATTAAAATGTTTACATTCATTTAAAAACTCATTTTAGAAATCATACTAAAAATAATTTGTGGACTTCAGTATTACATGAATGCTTTTTTTTTGTCATGAGAAATATAAAATATTAATATGGATTCAGGATGTCGCTATTGAAGGTATCAATGTTTATGTTTATAAAATGCTAGAAGATAACATTGTGTATAAGTTTTGTATGGTAAGGGTTCGATAACCTAGTACGAAAATCAGCTGTTAAAAATTTGTGTTAATTTTGAAAGACGATGTAATAATAGAGCATGTATGATGCGTGGTTTACGGGCCTTTAACGTTCTATTTGGTAACAATCTATCTTTAATCGAAGACGTAAATGTAAATCGTATCGAACGTACGTAACGATCGACAACTAGACTGTTTCGTTATAAAATGAAATTTGATATATTTACATATGTTGATTAGATAGAAGTAAATTTAGAATAATAGAATTAATTGATATATTTATATATGTTAGATACAAGTAAATTTAGCATAATAGAATTAAACTATAACATTTTCAATTTTAAGTTTAAACCACTCTATAACATACTTTTATTAGCATCAAATTATAAAACTTTCGGTAGATAAGAGCCGCACTTAATCTAATAAATTCTTTGTTGCAATGTAAGCATATTTGTGATCGTTCGTGATTGCAAATGTTATGTCACTTAAATCTGACACTGACAAATAATTAAATGTCAACAGCATGAATTAAAAATCATTTATAATTATTATAAGCACTTTTATTCAGTTGAGCTAACATTACAACATAAGTAATGATGGAGCTAATCATGTCACTTAATAAAGTATTGTCGATTTTGAAGAATCCGGCAGCTGAAAAATGAGGTTGGATATCCATAGTTTGCTTGCAAAATATTATCAGTTCTTGTCTAATTCCAAACGCTACGCCAAAATCTTCAGTTACGGTAAATTCTTGAAGTAATTCGTACACTAAATCACCTGTTTGCGCTATTTTCAAACAGGCTGACCGACATACGCTGGTTAGCTTAATTCCAGTTAACTATAACAAAGAAACAATGAGGAGATATCTCAAATTTATTTTATAGGCAAGTTCATACTTTTCCAAGTGAAAGAGCGTAATGATAATAATATAATCTTTGATAGATGAGAGGAAATCAACGTTTAGAATGATTAAAGATTTTCTGATTCTGCTTGGAAATGAAAGTGATTTTAATCATGTTTTATATTATTAAAAATGTTTTGTTTTATACCAAATTTACTACTCAAGTGCGATATATAACTTTCATGGTTCCGCGATCTAAGATGAGAAGAATCTAGAGAAAGTTATAAGCACACGTTTCTGTTGAGTAAGCCTTCTGTTAGTATTCAATTTATATAAGTTATTTTTTGTGTAGCGCTTAAAAATTCGTTTGTCGACTTCTTCACTTCTTAATCCCCGAATTTTTTCAGGGGTTGGATCAAAAAATTTTGAGATCCTCGATAGGCAATTGTAAATAATGGAGGAGAATAGATTTTTGGTTAGTTCATGTATTTCCTTTGATAAAAAATTAATAAATTTTGAGTTCAATAAACACTCTACGAACTTATTTATGCATTAACCTGAGACAAATTAGCTAAATATTAGAAATATATATACAGGCTGATTCATTTTCGGCCCTCACCATGGGGATCTCTCTTATTATTGGAGATAGAGTATAGGTTTAAATTTGGCAAAGTTGTTAAATTTTGTGTTTGTTATAAATGCGCAAAGAAAATAGACCTGTGGCAAATGACCTTCGTTATTAAAAAAAAAAAACGCGAAAACCCCATTTTCTTCTTGTACCTGTAGCACCGACATTTGGCCTTGTAGAGAAAAAATAAAAACATATCCTTGTGGTCATTTCTAAACCTCTATCCAGTGGTGTACTCTAAATTTTTATACGACGTTTCGTTTCTTTCTGGCCATCATCAACTATCTAATTTCTTATAGGCGCCATATTGGATTTAGAAATCTTCAGAAAGAGTTTTCTTTTCTGATTTCAACCATGTACCACATACTGACTATAGTTTTTGACATTAGGTTTTATTTGAAAGAATAAATTATAAGTTTAAATAAGGTAGCCTTTGGAATTTTAATCTGTAAAACATTTCATTTACTGTTCATTAATAATACAAAAATGTCATACACTAACGAAGAGAAACGAGATATGATAAGTATTTTTTATTCTTCGAAACGAAATTCAACAGTAGCGAGTACAAGATAACAAAAACATTAATAAAAATACATAGAAAAGTAAACAATAAACAATTACAGTAAATGTTTAATTATCTGGCCATCTTCGGTAATGTACAATTGGGCACGCCTTCTGGCATTTTGTACTGCCCTTTGTATAGTTCTTCTAGGAACTGCATCGAAGGCATTCTGAAGTCTGTCTCGTAATTCTTCAATGTTTTGTGGCGCATCTACTTTATAAATATTATTTTTAACATATCCCCATTTAAAAAAATCTAGCGGACTTAAATCAGGTGATCTCGCAGGCCATTCAACAACTCCCCTATTTCCAATCCAACGGTTTGCAAACTCTTGATTTAAGAAATTTCTAACAACAGCTGCATTGTGTGCTGGTGCGCCATCTTGTTGCCACCATAAATATAAATGAAATAAATGAAATGTTTAAATATATTTCTCCATTTAAATGTTCTTCATACATAACTGGTCCTAAGAGACGATTTGCCAAAATACTCATCCAAACGTTTATTCCAAAACGATGTTGTGGTCTTCTAGCCCTGTTTTGTCGGGGATTTTGTACAGCCCAATAGTGCTCCGTATTTCTGTTGAACATTCCAGAATTTGTAAATTTTGTTTCATCTGACCAGATGATTTTGCTTAAAAAATTTTCGTTATTTTCTATACTTCCCATTAACCAATTACAATATTCTAGCCTTCTCAAATTATCTCCAGGCAGTAAAGAGTGACTAACATGGATCCTATATGGTTTAAACCTACTTTTATCTAAAGTTCTCTAAACTGTGGACTAGCACAAATTTAATTCTGACTCTACTTCGCGTGTAGAAATTGATGGATTATTATTTATCTATAAAAATACAAGATTAACATGAAATTTGAAAACACGCTTTTAATTTACCATTTGTAAAATATCTTGTCGATTTTCATTTAAATTCCGGTTGTCTTAACCATTACGCGGCTTAGTAAACGATCCATTCTCGACCAAATTTCTGTCGAGATCTAGAAAATCGTACGATGAGGCTGTTGTCGTTCTGGATATAATTGTAGATATCTTGTACTCGCTACTGTTGAATTTCGGTTCGAAGAATAAAAAATACTTATCATATCTCGTTTCTCTTCGTTAGTGTATGACATTTTTGTATTATTAATGAACAATAAATGAAATGTTTGACAGATTGAAATTCCAAAGGCTACCTTATTTAATCTTATAATTTGTTCTTTCAAATAAAACCTAATGTCAAAAACTATAGTCAGCATGTGGTACATGGTTGAAATCAGAAAAAGAAACTCTTTCTGAAGATGTCTAAATCCAATATGGCGCCTATAAGAAATTAGATAGTTGATGATGGCCAGAAAGAAACGAAACGTCGTATAAAAATTTAGAGTACACCACTGGATAGAGGTTTAGAAATGGCTACAAGGATGTGTTTTTATATTTTCTATACAAGGCCAAATGTCGGTGCTACAGGTAAAAGAAGAAAATGGGGTTTTCGCGTTTTTTTTAAAATAACGAAGGTCATTTGTCACAGGTCTATTTTCTTTACGGATTTATAACAAACACAAAATTTAACAACTTTGCCAAATTTAAACCTATACTCTATCTCCAATAATAAGCGAGATCCCCATGGTGAGGGCCGAAAATGAATCAGCCTGTATATATATATATATATATATATATATAAACTTCATGTCACATATTTGAATTTGCGACTACAGCGTATGTTTACATACGCAACAGGTTGTCGATGTTATAAAAACTATAATATTGTTGTACGTTAAGGTCAATAATCTCATATAAAATTAGCTGTCAAGCGAATTATTAAAAATTAAAATGTTTACATTCATTTAAAAACTCATTTTAGAAATCATACTAAAAATAATTTGTGGACTTCAGTATTACGTGAATGCTTTTTTTGTCATGAGAAATATAAAATATTAATATCGATTCAGGATGTAGCTATTGAAGGTATCAATGTTTATGTTTATAAAATGCTAGAAGATAACATTGTGTATAAGTTTAGTATGATAAGGGTTCGATAACCTGGTACGAAAATCAGCTGTTAAAAAT
The DNA here is from genome assembly GCA_935421215.2 of Melolontha melolontha. Taxonomy (NCBI): domain Eukaryota; kingdom Metazoa; phylum Arthropoda; class Insecta; order Coleoptera; family Scarabaeidae; genus Melolontha; species Melolontha melolontha. The sequence continues at coordinate 106,322,457 of OW285243.1, forward strand.
TTGTGTTAATTTTGAAAGACGATGTATTAATAGAGCATGTATGATGTGTGGTTTACGGGCATTTAACGTTCTATTTGGTAACAATATATCTTTAATCGAAGACGTAAATGTAAATCGTATCGAACGTACGTAACGATCGACAACTAGACTGTTTCGTTATAAAATGAAATTTGATATATTTACATATATTGATTAGATAGAAGTAAATTTAGAATAATAGAATTAATTGATATATTTATATATGTTGGATACAAGTAAATTTAGCATAATAGAATTAAACTATAACATTTTCAATTTTAAGATTAAACCACTCTATAACATACTTTTATTAGTATCAAATTATAAAACTTTCGGTAGATAAGAGCCGCACTTAATCTAATAAATTCTTTGTTGCAATGTAAGCATATTTGTGATCGTTCGTGATTGCAAATGTTAAACTTAAATCTGACACTGACAAATAATTAAATGTCAACAGCATTTCAAGGCAATGCGATTATCAACAAGAACTTGAACTTAGTCAAATTTTTGAAATTAAGCAAACACGTTTTCAACATTTATATGCATACAGACTTATTATTGTTCTTTATAAATTTTGAGAGCACATCGTAAATATCATATAAATTTACTTACAAGTTCCGCAATAGCAAAAGCAAAGAACAATATCACCATATTTCTGGTCGCCCTAGCGTGTTCTTCGTCCTCAATATCCTCATTTAAAAACCTAAATCCGTTGTTAATTCCCAAAACGAATCCTAGCAATAAATCGACGTAGAAAAAGAAGATGCTAATACCAAACAATTTATTGAAAAGATCAATTTGTTTAGTCCCCACAATATAGTTTTTAACTGAATTCTTTACTTTATCCTCAATAATCTGAGGTCGATCTCCTTTTAATGCATTAACATTATTTCTCTTGTCCATAAGAATGTCGGTTAGAACCAAATTAATATTTTCGTAGCGTGATTTTATAATATCAATGACTTCACAAAATAATAACAGTGCACAGTGCATGTGAATATATTCAATTTTCTCAAAAATATAAGTCGAATACCCAAAAACAGATTCCATCTGAAGCCAACTGTAACAGTCGAAAATGTAAAAGGCTATTAAATACAAACATGTTCGTACAGCTTTGGCTGAGAGTCTTGTATGCCTGTTAGTGTCAGTATTTTGATCGCTCAAGGTATTTAGAAACTTTTTAAATAATTTCTTGTTTTTAAATCCACCGAATACAAAGCATAAAAGTACACTGGACGTAGAAAGAGTATTTAAGTTATCGAATATCACACTTAAAGTCGCAATGTGACTTCCGGTATTCAACCTGATCCACAAAGAGAGGATATTAAGTCCAAACACTGTCAATAACGCAAGAAAAAATAATAAATATGACTGTAGGATGTGTTTGTCTTGATCTATGTATGATGGTAAAACAAGTAGATATTGTCCAATTTTAATAATTAACTTTAGGGCTTCTCCGTTTGTCTTTTCTTTGAAAATTTCTTGAAATAATTTTCGCATTTTGTTCTTATAACAATCGGGGTTGGATTCGTTTTAAAACTGTTACATCTTATACGAAATGTTTCTTTTATATACTTCAATCAGGAAATTTTTGAAAAAAAGAATATTAATATTACACTCAATAGCATTTTTTTCTAACTTTATTGACATGTTATTTTAGGTGCATATATGTTATGGAGTTACGCTTGATAGGTTATTTAATTCAGTTAATGTATAGTGTCTTTTGTATTAATCATTTACAGTTACTCTGATAGATAAGGACAAGTCCACGTGTGTAGTACTTAATGTATAATAGAAACATTTTCCTATTAAAACATTTTCTAATTAATTAATTTCCATTATACCTGCTCCTTTAATTTAATAAATTTAATTTTCCAGTTGTTAGCAAGACCTGTTAGTTGAACGGTCACGTTTCATTGGTATAATAAAGGACACATTGTAAGTACAACTATTTTTCTAAATTCAAATTTATTTAATAAATTTTACTAAGGAGAATATACATACTGTTATAGACTTTCAGTTTAGAATTCTTAATATTAGAGACCTGACGCATCAGGCCGAAATTACGATGGACCATATTAATAGTCTATAAAATCGCTAAGTAGAACACGCAGTTATTGAACAGCACTATTCATTCTGTTAACCGCACATCTGTTTTTTGTCGTTGAATTGTGACGCAATTACTCCAATATGATAGTTAAATTCTTTTCTTAATGGGCGTAGATAGAAGAGTGAGGAGTTTTAATAATTTATTTTATTTATTAATTTATATTTCGTAAGATAAATAAAGTTTCGTTAGTTTCTTTTTTTTCATTGTTTTAACTGTTAACAATGGATTGGTGACCACTGCATTATGAGCATTGCCATAGAAGAGGAAAAAGAAGCCCACTTAGAAAAGACTGTAATAAAGAAAAGAAAAATGAGAAATTATAGGAAGGAAAGTTTACAAGATAGCTTACTTGGTATCAACTGGAGCTATTCGGAGGGAAATGTTGATGTTATAGCGGATGCTTTCATTAGCAGCATAGTTGACATAATGGAGAAAATGTGTGCTATAGAGGAACTCATACTGAGGAAAATTTATTTGAAGAAGAAATGGATGAGTAGCGGTATAATAGAAATGATGAAGTTAAGAGACTTGAACTATAGGCGGGCTGTGTTTACTGACCAAGACTGCGACTGGGAAAATTACAAAATAGCGCGTAACAAAGTGACACAGCTTATAAAAAAGGAAAAGGATGAATATTACATTAAGATTATAGATGAAAATAGATATAATAGTCGTAAATTGTGGAAAAACTTAAAAGCATTACTACCGAATAAAAGTAAAAATGTTAACAGTGAAATAAAATTCAGTGACGGAGCTACGGCTATCGCGAAGGAGATTGCTCATAAATTTAATAACTTTTTCGTTAACAGTATTGAAAATATTGTGAGAGATATACCTAGGTCGATGGATTATCCAAAGATACTCGATAATATTAATGCCCCCGTACAAATGGATTGCATTACTGCTGTATCGATGGCGTCTTTAAAATCTATATTAAAATCTATGAAGTGTACTGGAGAGATAGGTGACGGAATATCAACAAACGTTTTAAGAGATTCCTGTGAAGTAGTTGCTGACAGGTTTCTCGATGTTATAAATACGTCACTTCGAACTGGTAAATTTCCTGAAGATTGGAAAACGACATATGTGATGCCAGTACCTAAGGTTAACGGAACGTGTTGGCATGAGGAATTTAGACCTATTAACTTAGTAGCTCCATATGAAAAAGTTTTGGAAACGTGTGTAAAAGTCCAATTAATGGAATATTGTGAAAAAAATTCTCTAATTGAGTCGAATCAGTCGGGGTTCAGAAAATATCATTCGTGTGAAACGGTTGTGCTGAGTGTTTGCGATGCGTGGGCGGAAGTAATTGATAAAGGCAAGTTTGTTTTGACTGTATTCTTAGACTTCAAGAGGGCTTTTGAGACTGTTGACAGAGCCTTGTTGTTGTGTAAATTAAGTAAAATGGGAATATCTGGATTAGCATTAGGATGGTTTGAATCGTACCTAAGTAATAGATATCAAGTAGTCAAATATAAAAATGAGATGTCTGATAAGATTATTACAAAATACGGAGTGCCCCATATGGCACTGAATATCAGTAAAACTAAGTTCATGATAATTAGTACTAAATATAAGATTTCTTAATTGAATTTTAATGATATAGATTTGTCTATGGACTCCAAGAAAATAGACAGAGTTGAGAATATGAAATATTTGGGGGTAATATTGAATACTAATTTAGATTTCAAAACTCACGTTCAATACCTATCTAATAAAATTTCCAAGAAGATATTTTTCTTAAATAGATTTAGTCATAATTTGTCACTGTATGCCCGACTGTTGTTGTTTAAATCCTTAATAGCACCACATTTTGATTTTTACTCTGCCATTTTATTTAGTATAAATGGGAATGAGATGCAGCAACTTCAAAAACTACAGAATAAGGCTTTGCGAATAGTATTAAAATGTAACAGATATACCCCAATTAATCTAATGCTAGAAACTTTAAGTTTATTAAGTGTAAAACAATACATAGTATATAAGACAATCGTTTTCATCTATAAAATTAAAATTGGAATAATGCCTCCTTACTTAAGTGGAAAATTGACAACGGTCGATCAAATTCACAACTACGGAACCAGAAATACCAACGATTATTATATTGAAAACTATAATAGGGTGCAAACAACCAAGAATGTGTTTGTGAACGGACTGAAACTGTTTAATAGTTTACCTACGCACATGAAATCCAGTGGTAGTTTGAATAGATTTAAGATCCTTGTAATTGAATTTGTTAGGGAAAACTTTTAGTTTAAGTCTTCTGTTATTGTTCTAACTTTCATAGTTTATATTTTCAAAATTTATTGTGCATGTACATAGCAGTTGCTAAATAAAGTTATATTATTATTATTAATTGGAAAACAAAACGGTGATTTATAAAATACGAAATACATTTTTATTTGTTCATTTTGTAGTTAAAGTTAATTAATATTAACTAACAATACTTTCTCAAGGTTCTCTTCTGTAAAATTTGTAGATAGAAAACGTCCTACATCGTAACTGGTTATAGGTGCATACTGGAAATATTCTTTTATTTCAGCATATTTAGCAGTTAGATTTCGAGGCATTGTCCCCATACATAATTGCCGCAATGTTATTAAATCTAGGTTTCTATTAAAAACTGCGTCTAACTTTGCAGAAAGCCACATCCGAAGTTTGGAAGGGCGTCGTTACTTCACATTAATTATGTGGACGGTATGCGAGGTACTTCGGCTGTCTGACAACAGGCAGCGCAGAATTTACTTCTGCGCCCGGTCTGGATAATTACGGTGATAGGGCGATGTGGTTCTTTTTTGTGAATGTGTCTAGGAATATCCTTTCTCCAGCAGGGGCGTACCGATGAGCCTGTAGAAAGGTGAAATACGTATATACGTCTCTGGGGATAGGATATATTCGGACACGTTCACAAAAAATATTAATAGTGAACCTGCATTTGTGTTCTTCACACAAGATTTTTAATAATATTTTATATTATTAAAAATACGTTTGTATTATATAAAACTGGTGGGGTTTACCTACTCATGTATGTTTCAATTATTCTGATACATCCGAAGTCACTTGGAGGATTTTTCTAATTATTAATAGCCACATCTAATGTGTTTAATCCAGCAATTAAATTGAGATTTTGATTTTCAAAATAAATGATTAGTTTTGGCAAATTTCTAAAGTGTTCCTGAAGAAAGTACAACACATTTTTTAAATTTGGATTTCGTATTATTTGTATTGGTTGCTTGCACTCAGAAATACTTCGAGCATCGTCATTTAAATATGTAACGAAATTTTGTAAACCATCGAAATTCTCTGCATAAAAACTAGTTAACTTCCTACCATGTTCGCCGTTTAGTTATTACTGGAGAGGGAGGCAGTAACAAAGATGTAAGTATCTCCCTGTAAAGAGCTACTCCCAATGGTGCTTCTCTGAAAACATTTTTAAAAGCGGATACAAGTCTAACAACTTCCAGAAAGGTGTCTCAGCGGAAACATATCCTAATATGCTGTATATTACTTGTTTATACTTCCGTATACTTCTATAAAAAAAATTTAAACGTTGAATAATCCAACTTTGAAAGTGGAATATTTGCATTTATACAAGTCATAATGGAAACTATTCTGTTCTATATTTTTACTTGTTGAAGTAAACGATTGATTCAAAGTAGCTTGTGGTGCATTTTTAAATCTTGTGATATTTCTTTTATGCAAATCAGTTCCTACATGCTGCGTTAATTGAAATATTTTGTGGCATCGAATCGATAAATAATTCATTGAAGGTATTAAAATATGAAATTAAACGTAAACAAATATAAAATATAAACTTACAATTTTACTGAAATACTTACAAAACACTCTGCCAAAATTTAGGATTATCTTTTATCCAGATTAACACATATGATATAGACATATGAAAAATAACAAAGTAGAATTACGTGTACATATATTTTCGAGAACTAACTAAATACAACTGGCGATATGACTGATCTATAAGTCAACCTTATTGCTCGTAGATTCATTGGAACTTCCCCGACTTGATAAATACAGATCTGGCAATTTCCGCGGTACGGAAATGCTCTTGCGGACAGTTAGCGTAATTTTGAATTATGAATAAATGGTTTTATATATTTTTTACGGTGCACTTTAGAAATAAATTATAAAATATGAACAATATGAAATTTTATATGAACTATGATCAAAGCAGTATTTATATGCAAGATTTGCAAAACAAAAGTAGTCGCAAATGGTTTCTTTTTATGTGATCCGTATAGACCTGCAAGAATTTCGGTAAACATATCCTAAATAAATATATGCATTTACATCACAAGTGTTCATTTGAAAAGTCAATCTAGTAGCATGTGATTTACTGAGAACATTTTGAAGTATGTCGTAAATTAAAATTTACTACTTAACCTACGAAGTCGTATATTTTGACAGTTTCATACATACAAATAAATAACAAATAATAGGTATTTATTGAAAACTATAACAAATGTTGAAAATGTTGTCCTTCAAGATCAATGCACTTTAAAATCCTCCGTTCAAAATTTCTGATGATATTCTGCAACATTACTGGATTGTTATTAATTTCCATGCATTTCTGTTCGATTCTCTGTAGCATATCATTCAAATTCAATATAGGTGTTCTAAGTATGTTATTTTTTTAGATAAGGCCACAAAAAGAAGTCGCAAGGTGTTAGATCGCATGAACGTGCAGGCCAGGCAATTTCAGTATTTCGACTAATTATACGCTCATCAAAAAATTCTCTTAAATAATCCAAAGATTCTGCAGTACAGTGACAAGGTGCTCCGTCTTGTTGGAAATATGCATTTTGAAGTTCATCATCATGCAACTGATTGACAAATGGTTGTAAAATTTCCGTACGGTACCTTTGAGCATTTAACGTTCCCTGAAAAAATATTGGTCCAATGATTCGCCTTTGGCTTATCGCTGCCCAAACACCAATTTTCTCTGGATGTAGCGATTCTTCATTAATTACATGTGGATTTTCACTACTCCAAATTCTTGTATTTAGTGAATTTAGGTATCCCGTTTTATAGAACCATGCTTCATCAGTAAAGATCACTGACTCTTTGCGAAGGTTCTCCATTATTCTTCATATTTACAAACCAAATACAAAACTGTAGTCTACGTGGGTAATCAATTTCTAACAATTCTTGTACTGCTGTGACACAGTATGGATAATGTTGCATATCTTTTTTTAATAACTTGTGAGTTGTACCAACAGAAAGGTTTATTTGTTGACTCAAATGTCGAGCAGATGTTTGTGGTTCATTTTCCATTATTTCTTCAACACGATTGACAACTTGAGGTGTACGTTACTTAACTGCTCCGCTGTCTGATTTTCTTAAGAGACTACCAGTTTCAGAAAAAAGTTTTAAAGTTCTATCCAAAGTATTCTTAAATTGTATATAATCTATTACAAAATGTGGAAACTCAACTTGAAATTCTACCATGCAATCTTGAACTGAATAAACCCATAAACCATCAATTTTATTACCACTTCGAAAATAAGCCTGGACAAAAACAAAATTATGTTCTAAAGTGAAAGCCATTTTAAAACTGAGAAGCAATTTATTTAAACCAGCATCGACGCACGATTATTTTATGCACTAACTGATACTTGTGATTGACATTATCAAATGTCATTTGGATTTACGTTTACGGAACAACAAACACATACTAATATAGGTATATGCGTCTTATTCTATCAAAATTCCAAAGTAACCTAGATTGACTTTTAAAATGAACACACGCTATAATCCCAGCTTTACACCGATGTTTTCCAGCGATGCCCCAGCTCTAGTTGCCAAGCCTGACATTTTAGTAACGGTGAAAAAATCATCATTGGTGAAATATCGTTTATCTCTAATGGAGTTGGATGGAATTTCTTTCTTTGCAGACTGTGGTTAAGTAAAAATTCAAAAAATGTATAAAATCCTTTACCACAATTAATAATCGTATCCTAAATACGTATTTCGATAACTAAGTTGTCATCATCACTCCATGTATACTTGTATACACTATAGTGTGTGTTATATGTGTTAGCTTTACTATTCACCGTACGACACTTCGATTAGTGGTTTTACCTACTGATGATGACAACTTAGTTGTCATCATGAGTAGGACACAATTATTAATTGTGGTTAGGGGTTTTTTATACTCTTTTTGGGGAATTGTATGCGTTGTTATAAATTTAAATATATTTTTTAAGCTAAAATAAATACTTCATTAAAAAGTTACTCTTCCTTTAAACCACCCTTGTATGCTTTACGAAAATTATCTCTAGGATCAGCTCTAGTCCTCTTTAGTTTCAGTTTTAAATGGAAGATATTTGTATAAATATACTTTCTGGTTCGTATTTATGGGCTTTGCCTATTTTCAATTTCAAGTAGGATTGAATGTTTATTAACGTAAATAATAAATGTGTAATTTCAGTTAATATATTCATAAATTGGTACCTCAACATTCATAAGTGTATATTGTAGTGCCAGTTAGCGTTTCCAAACTAATCAATAAACATTTCAATAACCACTGAAGTCATAAATTGTACGGACAATAATTTGTGTTTAACAACTAAAGGCAAAAGGTATGTTAACTTATTACATATTCATATATAAGCAAAAATATATTTAATTTTGAATTAAAACTTATTTGTCGTAAACTTATGAACTGTGTAATTGTAGAATTGTTTTATTTTATAGTTTCACCTGCCTATTTGGCAATAGTCAAACTAACGTTAAAGTTGGCTTTGTTCTCAACTCATTTCAATATTTTTTTGATTTTTTTCGTAATTATGCAAAATTAAAAACCTAATGTTCTAAACTTAATCTAATTACAACTTCATATTCTATATGTTAATCAAGAAGCTCTAATTTTGGATAAAATGAGGATTTTCTTTGTTTTATGACTTATTTCTTATTTGCATCGAAGAACTATATTATTATAGGTTTAAATTCTCCAAATTGACTCATTACACTTGAGTTCCTTAGGGTTATAGCTTGGGACCCCTTGTCATCCTATTATTCATTAACGCTATTCTTAAGATGTTGCCATATCTTGAACTGGTCTACGCCGATGACTTAAATATATATACAGTATGTCCCAGAATTGACGCATGAATAGGTAAAAATGTCTGAAAATTTTTGAGTTGAAATTTTACCTTCTCAGGTCCAGCCCTGCTTGGATAGACAATAATTTGTGCCATAATTTTAGTTTTGAAAAATCAGACACGCCTTGAACATGTACAAAAGGGTAATTTTATCCACTTAACAGAGTAGTGCTTTTTCTGTAGGAGATACGACAAAATATTATTAAGAAAAGATGTTCATATTGAAAAAATAAACATTTGTGCAAAATTTCAACAAGATTCGTTTTACTTAATCGTTTATTAGACATTAATATATGAAATAACAAAACTCAAACAATTCATTACTAGTCGTGAAATCACCATCTAACTTTCTGTCCAGTATAGTGAATAGTAAGATTGACTGTCTCTCTTTATTTATAAGGATTTGTTTTGTAATGTCTCGATTTGCTTCACGAGAGCTTCACAGTTTCTAAGATGGCCAAAAACTGACTTTTTTCAATTTTTTTTTAGTTTTAATTTTTTATATTTTTGTGTAAGATGTATTAATTATTTTTAAAATTTTATTTTTATTTATTGATTTTGTATTGATTTGGATGTACTGTTGGGAACTTAATAAACCATTGTTATTGTACGTTCCTAGGTCAGTAATGGACACATCCTCGCGATGGTTTCGTATACTGTCTAGTAATTAAACCAAAAGCACATTACAAACAATTCAAAGACAATATATAATGTCAAGGATACATTTAATATCTTTTCGTAATATTTTAATTTCAAACATTTTTTATTGCTAAATATAAGTAAATCTAGCATATGGAATTCAAAGATAAACATGTCCAATTTATAAAATATTTAACGTTCATTTTCGAGTTTAAACCACTGTATAACATACTTTTATTAGCACATTCAAATGGTAAAACTTTCTTTAAATTCTAAGAAAGCGACATCTTTTACATTTACAAATTTATTTATTACTTAAGATTATTAATAATCGGCATCTTTCTCCAAATTTATCTATTGCTTTATACAGGCTGTCACACAAAAAACGTTATTATTTATACTCTGTTATTTATATTTCGATTTTCATGAGATAGGTACCAACTGAAATGGTTTTATGAGTACCATGTTTGAGGCTACATTTACTTTTTCCAGCGCCATCTTCAATTCCTAGCGATTGTCAATTTTTTTTTCAAATTGCACGGCATATATTTTTTTGCATAATTGAATAGAGATTTTTCCTGAATCCATTGATGTGCAAATACATCAATTTTAAATAAATTTAGAAGAAAAAAAATTATTAAAACACTGTCCGTATATGTTGTGTTATATTGTAGTGTGCGATGGAAAAATAACGCATTACGCATATGTAACTCTCATCTTTGACAGTTTTGAAATAAATCATGAATTTCAATCAACTTACTGACATGCTACAAGTTTATTTTGAGTATAATACAAGTCACATCAAGAGAATGTTTGGAAAGTGTTTTAATTTTTTTCTCTTCTAAATTTACAATTAAAATGAATGTATTGTATATCAATGGATTCAAGAAAAAAATCACTATTCGATTATGCAAAAAAATATATAGCGTGCAATTTGAAAAAAAAAATGACAATCGCTAAAATTGAAGATGGCGCTGGAAAAAGTAAATGTAGCCTCAAACATAGTACTTGTCAAATCATTTTATTTGGTACTTATCTCATGAAAATCGAAATATAAATAACAAAGTTACAGCTTAGGGCGTTTTTTGTGTGAGCTTGTGTATCAGACCATTTGTTTAGTGCCTATTTAGTTATTAGTGAACGCATTCAAGGGACGATATTTGGTCTGACCCACCCATTGTGAACTAAATATTTATAATAGGGTACCATTACTGTACAAAGGAATTAACCGGAACTATATACTTAGGTTTATGACACCTACTAATATTTAATTATAATTAGTAATTATATTTTATTTATTTATTTATTAGTAAGAATTTTAAGACTCTAAGGGTATTATTGCCGTAGGTGTAATTTCCATGAATTAAATGACATAAAAATTCCTCGTTATGACTTCAAATAATACACTATTCCACCCATACGATTTTAATATGGAATTGCTATGGGTAGTGGTATATTTTTATCTGCTTGAAAATCAGTACAGAATAGAAGAGTATCAACTCAACATCAGTACAAAACACACAGTCTTAATACAACATTTTCTTCATAACATTCATATCAAACAGTATGAACTCAATATCAGCACAAGACACACAGTCATACTTTAAACATCAAGTAACAATAATTTTTTAACAAGAGACACTAGTCCTCAACAGCAGTTTTATGTTAGTATAAGCCATTGCAGATCCAAAATAAATGTATATAATGTAAATAAATATATTTAGATGAAAGTACATTTATCCATTTAATAGTCATCGAAGATTTAAATAGTAAAGAGTGTATACAACTTGTGCACGGTGAGGTAACAACGGTCTCGTGATTCTAGTAACTGGAGTTGAAGTATCATCGCCACAAACCGGATTCATCACAAACATTTGGTCTACGAGCTAAAATCAAACATAAAATTGATACATTATCCCAAACATATAAAATCATATGTAAATCATTATTATTCATAATTAGTAGTGTAATGAAGCCACAATTATCTTATTTTCTTTTTGTTTCAGGGTGGAACTTAATAAATATAATCAAGCGATTAGTGCTGTTAATATTAGTACTGTAACTTATAGAAAAGTTAACATAAGAAATCGACTTTTTACGTCACAAAAATGTCTTTATCCTACATGATGAAACCTTGCAGGAGCACGAATATAAGATACATAAAACCATTATTTCGCTTATGTTCGATATTATGTATTATGCCCCCTTACGACTTTCGTAATTACAAGTTCAGCATTAATTTAACTTATAAAATATATAGACTAACAGCGATACTATATATACTAGCAGGGTTTATATTTTGCTTCTTGAGTAAGGTAAATTATACATTTCAGCTAATGCAAAACACTGTAATTGTGGTCAATGTTTTGGCTTATATATCATTCTTTTTAATTAACATGACTTCAATAGTATCTGTTAATTTCACAAACTTCAAATGCTTAGAAGAATTTTTAAACGAATTAGTACAAATCGACAAGAAATTAATTCCTTATCACATCACCAAGAAGACTAAATGCAAGAGTCGATTGGGTTTGGAGATGTTTTTCATCCATTGCCTCCTATTTTTCGTAATGTTTTTCGATGGCGTCTTATGGTATTTAGCATCCGATAATGAATTTCATTTTTATATGCTGTACGAGAACATGCAGAAATATCAAACGCATATTTTAGCTCACGTAATGTTCAACTTAATAATATGCTTAAACCATCGTTATAGAATAGCAAACGATCTTTTAACTGAGGCCGTTACGAAACGAAAAGTGGTAAATATCCCCTCGAAAATTCTTTTCAAACCGTACGAAGAAATTTACACCGCCAGAAGTGTAATTAAGATATTCATCGGCCTGAACAAAATGGTAGAATTTTTCAATCAAATCTACGGTTGGACTTTGCTCTGCATACATATCAACATTATAGCTAGCTTGTTAGTATCTCTTGACTTTATCATCGAGTTTTCGTCGGAAAGTAACATACTCAAGGAGACATATGGAATGGAATTTATATTTTTGATGAGCATGTGGTCTCTTATGGCTTTGGTAAGTATTTAATACTTTCATTAAGTAGAATTGTACTGTATAACATATAAATTATTTTTACAAAGGTATTTTTAATAATATAAAATATTATTAAAAATCTGGTGTGAAGAACACAAATGCAGGTTCACTATTAATATTTTCTGTGAACGTGTCCGATTATATCCTATCCCCAGAGACGTAGATACGTATTTCACCTTTCTACAGGCTCATCGGTACGCCCCTGCTGGAGAAAGGATATTCCCAGACACATTCACAGAAAAGAACCACATCGCCCTATCACCGTAATTATGAGCCTGTAGAAAGGTGAAATACGTATCTACGTCTCTGGGGATAGGATATATTCGGACACGTTCACAGAAAGTATTAATAGTGAACCTGCATTTGTGTTCTTCACACCAGATTTTTAATAATATTTTATATTATTAAAAATACCTTTGTATTATACAAAACTGGTGGGGTTTACCTACTCATGTATGTTTCAATTATTCTGATAAATTATTTTTGTTATACAGCGTGGCCATAAATTAACGGATAACACAGACCTGCATTTGTTGATTTAAAAATTTTAACTGTTTTCTAGTAATTGGGTAGCGCTGATTTCAAATCTGCTTTTATTTTTTTGTATCACGTAAGGTTATTTTTCAAACCAGTAAAATCAAAACATATAGAAAAAACACGATTTATTTCATTTATAAGCTAGTTTTATATTATATTGAAAAAATACAAAAATATACACGTAGTAACTATTAGAAATAGTTATTTATTCTTTATGCTCCTCAAAAAAAACGTTTTCGTTTTTCATAAAAGCTTCGTTTGGTTGGTTTTCTGTCATATTCAGCTAAAGGAAGATCTCTTCTCAATGTCCAACAGTAATCGGCCATCATTTTTGTGTCCCAGCGCCCTTGGTATCTTTTTTCCATCTCTTTAATATCTTGGTGAAATCTTTCTCCTTGATCTTCACTCACGTCCCCAAGGTTTTCTGGGAAATAGTCCAAATGGGAATGTAAAAAGTGAATTTTTATGCTCATATTGCAACCAAGAATCCTGAATTTTTCCAGCATATTTTCAACGATTTCAACATAGTTTGTGTCTTTATAATTCCCTAGAAATTTATGTACAACTTCGTTAAAAACATGCCATGCATGTTTTTCCTTATCTTCCATCACATTTTCAAATTCTTGATCTTTCAGCAAGCTCCTAATCTGCGGGCCTACAAAGATTCCCTCCTTTAATTTTGCCTCCGACAGAGTCGGAAATGTTTTACACAAATATTTAAAACAATTTCCTTCTTTGTTTAATGCCTTAACAAATTGTTTGATAAGTCCAAGTTTTATGTGAAGCGGTGGAAGTAACACTTTTTGAGGGTCAATAAGACTTTCGCGAATTACATTTTTGTTCCAGGTGTTAAAGTCACCCTTTGTGGCCAGTCTCTTTTTATCCAATGCTGTTCTCGATTTCTGCTATCCCACTCACACAGGAAACATGGAAATTTAGTATATCCAGACTGCTGACCCAAGAGAAGGCCTAAAATTTTTAAATCTCCACACACTTCCCAGTTGTGATTTTCATATTGTATTCTTAAAAGTAATTCCTGTAAATTTTCATAGTTTTCCTTTAAATGAACAGAATGGCGACCGGAACAGAAGCAAAAGCATTACCTTTATGTAAAAGAACAGCTTTAAGGCTCCTTTTTGAAGAGTCGATGAAAAGTCTCCAGTCAGAAGGTGTGTACTCAGGAGCTCCGAGGAAAGTAAGTAGATCAGCAATTGCTTGGCAGTACACGAGTGGTCCGTTTTGTGCAAAATATTTTACAAATCCAGCTTCACGATTTCTATACCAAGAGAAGGTAGTTTCTGGGGCAAGCAATTTTTTGTTTCATTCAACCTAGACCCCAGTACTTCAGAAAGATCTTTTGAAAGTCCAAAATCTCTTACTAAATCATTCAGTTCGGCTTGTGAAAATAGCTGAGGTTGGCTTTGACCTGAGGTTGATGGTTCAAAATCACTATCCATCTGTACGGAGCCGGAAGTTGAAGAGATTTCAATATCTTCTTGTATTACTTTGGGGGGTATAGGTATAGGTACATGATCACTGTGAGGAACTGGTCTGATAGCTGATTTAATATTGTTTGGGTACAAAATATGTTTCAAAGTTTTTCTATTATGCCCCTTAATATCACAAAAACAAAAGTAGCAATCTTCATGATGATTTTGCGGTTCTCTCCAAACCATCGGTATTCCAAAAGGAAGGCTTTTTCTATTCCCTTTGGTCCAATGTCTTAAACCTTCTTCACATACCTTACAAACAACGTGCGGTGCCCAATCTTTATCTTGTTCTCCTAATTTGATTTTGAAATAAGCATAATATGCATTTTTCACAAATTCACCAATTGGTCACTTAAACTTTTCAAGACGAAATATCCACAAATATAACGGAAATCATATGGTTTGCTTTTGCAACACCGGCTAGACATATTTTTAAGCGATGTTTATTTATCAAATACCACGCACAACACTAAAGACAAATTAATTTTACTTGTTTACTGAGCGACACTCAGAGCTATAATGAAGTAAATGACATTAAAATATACATTTTGTTTGGAGTGATAAACTTGAAATCCTTCTTCGCAGTACTAATAAAGTGAAAGCATAATAAATAGTATTTAGCAGGTAAAAATTCCCGGCAATCTTGTCTAAAATTAATACATGTAATAAAAGATTTACATGAGGTAATGAGAGCCTATTTAACAAATTTCTTTAAAACCACAACAGAAAATAATTTTTGGGTTAATACCTAGAATTTGAAGTAGTAAATTCATTTTAAAATGTATTAAAACGCCTATTATAAGATTTTTTTTATAATTTGTTCTTTTTCTTTTGTGCAAAAAAAAATCTGTGGGTGGTAGAGACCAACTGTATTTTAATTAGTTATTGCTATATAAAAACTGAGCTTAACAAACAAAAATCACGTCATCACAAATTTTATGCAGGCCTGTGTAATGGTCAGGTAGGACCATTCTGTGATAAATTCTGAGCCGATAATACTAAATACAGAAATGCTGTATTAGTTAAGCCATACGAATTGCTTAAAAGAAGTGTAGATTTGGCAATATGGTATAAAACCATCAATAAATCAGTAGAAATGATAAAATACTAGTTTTATTTAAGTCTTATGATAATAATAATGATAATTAACTTAAATGCTGAAACTGGTAGCCATTGGTTTGAATACAAAGCTGTAGGCTTTGTGGAATTGAATTTAGGACGCGTTGCAACGTATCTGGGGTAATCAATTGTATCGGGGTTGTATGGTGGTTAATTCTATTTATTACTTCCTGTTTATTGATCGGAGATGTAGCATAAATATTATTTTCTGTTCATTGGTGTAGCATAAACTTTTTTCTTAAAAACGTCCAAATAAAGAAGTCGAACGGATTCTTATCTGGTGCCCTTGCAGGCCATGATATTAGTCCATTTCGCCCGATCCACCTATCTGGAAAACGTTCGTTCAACAATGCTCTTAAACAGTCTTAAAAGGCTTTCCGTAAGCAGTAAAAGAACGAATGTCCATTTCCTGGGCAGTCTTCTGGGCAGTCTGGGCTTTTCAGTCTAGTGCTGTAAGTAGGATCTTGATTAACAATATCCAAAACTCCTTCTTCAGCCTGGATTGTACGATGATGTCTTGGTCTAGCTGTATCACATTGACTGGGAACAAATGTGCTTATTTCACGAAGTCTCTTATCCTACCTTCGAAATATATTGGTAGATGGGTGCTGCTAGTGTGGATACTGTATTGCATATCAGTTTTTTGTCATTTGCGCATTTCCATTATAATCTAAATACCATATACCTATCAGCGTATTCATTGCAAATGCACATTACAGATTGTTTGGAGTCTCACAAAAATGAGGAGAGTAATGAAGCGAAAATAATGAACGCTAATACTGACAAACATCAGAATTTGACAAATAATTATTTTTAAATTATTTACATTATTAGTTAATTAATTAGTTACAGATATATTTAATAAGCCAAAATATTGAGGTAAGGTGATTAATTACACCAACGTGGTGTGGAATAATTTATTTGATAGTAAAAAATTTTCAACCGAAAATTTTAAAAAATACGAAATATTTTTTTGGCATAATTTCAACATTAATGGCCATCGTGTATTATCGAATTTAAAAAAAAAGTGGTATAGTAGTGAAGTTATATGTAAAGTCAATGTTTAAACATTTTAGTATTGCGACGTTGCTAACGTACTTAGAAAAAACATAAGTTTGTGTCATAACTCAAAAATTATAGCTTTAATGAAAAATCCGGTTATATAGTATTACTAAGCACATAATTACTTATACCTTTCTCATCTACACATTTTTTTCTAAAGTCAATAATAACAGAGATAGGCACCAGACAAAATAACGAAAAACTCATTTTTGCGATATACGAGTATGTAGCTAGCCATGCATTTTTTACAAAAAACAAAAAGCTCATAAGTTCGTAAAACTATAATTCTTTCCCCATTTAATCGTCTCTCTATCTCCACTAGTTTTCGAGATCCCCATGGTAAACTTCGGAAAAAACTCACCCTGTATATATATATGTATATATATAATTAGACCAGGAGTCTTTGCCGTTAGAACATGTATGAAAGGGTTTTTTTTTGGGAATCCAGCAAAATTAAACTCTATTAATTAAGTCAGTTCTTTATTTTTTAGCCCAATATTTCGCACCGAATTCGAGTGCTTCCTCAGGGGATCAAAATGTGAACTTGTTTTTTCTGGAGAAATTACTCATATGTTTGTAATATTGTAAATTAATAAAACTAATGTAAATGGACCTACACTTAGTTGTTTTGAAATTACACTTTAAAAAACACAAGACAAACCACATCTAAAAGGAAAGCCACATGTGCAATATTGACGAACAAAAGAATTAATCATGTTCACACATGTTCTTGTCAGAAAGTTAAAACTTTAAAAAACTTAACATTTTAAGTTTTAACTTTGTGACAAGAACATGTGTGTACGTTTAATTTTTTTGTTCGTCAATATTGCACATGTGGCTTTCCTTTTAGATGTGGTTTGTCCTGTGTTTTTTTAAATGTAATTTCAAAACAATTAAGTGTACGTCCGTTGACATTAGTTTTATTAATTTACAATATTACAAACATATGAGTAATTTCTCTAGAAAAAACAAGTTCACATTTTGATCCCCTGAGGAAGCACTCGAATTCGGTGCGAAATATTGGGCTAAAAAATAAAGAACTAACTTAATTAATAGAGTTTAATTTTGCTGGTTTCCCCCCGAAAAACCCTTTCATATATATGTATATAGATATATGCAGGGCTTCACCCATCGTTATATTTTGATACGTAATACATTTTCTACTAGTTTGAATTTTTCTTGTATACGAAAACGTTCATAATAAATACTGTTACATATTATTTGATCGTTGTCCTTCTTTTAAAATTTTTAAACGTAGTTTAGCTTCCTTGTGCCTGGTTCCGGACTTATTAATTGCGTTGGTACATTATCGCATATACGTTCCCCACATAACGTATATCCACTTATACATGCAGCCCTTAAATCGCGGTGGCACCCTTTTCAAATATAGATAGAGTCAGATTAACAACGCTTCGTCAAGGAACTCACCCGTCTTCACTGAGACTAGTCCGTGGTACTGGCTGGTTGACTTGTAGGTTTAACAGCAACCCGCCCACGAAGGATAAGTCCGAAGATGGTCATTGGATCTCGAAATTTATTGAAGCTAGTTTTTGCGAGTTTTATTGCTTGCAAGGAAGATGTACTCGTATTAACGTGTGTCGGTTATAGCTGTGACTTACCGATTGAAACCTCTTGCTTTGTCCCTATACTTGTCATGTGGACCATAATGGTTAATTTGACATTTGTGATATTGACGTTAATCAATGATTAGGACTGAGTATACGTCCATGTTATCTTTTGTGATTTAATTGTATGTAATAAAATTTGTCTTTCAAACCGTCATGCACTGAAAAGTCTATAGCAAGACGAAACACGTGTCTACATGTCTAGAGAGTAATTTTTACACATTAACTTTTAGTGTGTTCTCAACACCCGATTTTTAATAATATTTCGATATTATTAAAAATATTTTTGTTTTAAACAATAAAGTAATCAATAGATTCGATTTTAATTTTATGTAGATGTATTTTAAACAATAATTACTTTGTAATTTAATGAAAATTATTACATTTTAATCGAAGTAAACGTAATTCTGTTTCTAGGGTTTAGGTGTATGCTTGGCAAGTATCGCCAACTCAACCATCAACGAGGCTCAAAATACGGCCAGCGTTAGCTATAAACTCCTGCAGTATATCCCGTCTTCGACCACGGACAACCAAGAAAAAGAATTGCGTGAAGATCTTCTGTTGCTTTCGGAGCAGTCTTCGTTGCGGACGCCCTGTTTCACTGCTGCTGGTTTCTTCAATGTTGATTATACGATGCTGTTTACATTGTTAAGTTCAATCACGTCTTATCTTGTTGTGCTTATACAATTTAATTAAAATAGTTTAATGTGAGGTCGCTGAATCCTCGATTAACAGTATTTTTCTAAAATTTAGTACTAGTCAGTATTTATCCGCATGTGTCAGTTATATTTTGTTCTCGGGAAATCTTTTTAAGCTTAAAGAAATGTTGTTTTAGATATAAATACAATAATGTTGCATATTCCTATGGGATTATTATTACTAACGTGTATTATTTTATTTATAATTTATATCAAGATCTTGGAATTTAATAAGTTAAAGTTTTATTTTAAGATAAATAATATAATTATTACAATTTTATGAATTAGGGTAATCAAAGTAGTGGCCTAGTGCTAGATAATAAAGTTTACGGTCGCGGACTACCTTGAAGATCGTTTGGAGTTTTTTGGTAGCAGTTTTACAGATATTACCATAAAAAGTATATCTGGAAGTAATTCTGGAGTAATAAACAGATCATTAATAAATACAGCTAGCTATGTTATCATTCTATGGCTCCGAAAGATTTTAATGGTAATAAATCTGGATACTTTTTCGTCTATTCGCCTATACGGGAACCTCTTTCTACATACGATGTAGGGGTGGCGAGTTGAGCTATGTCGATCTGGTAAATACCTTCCACCGCTCCCTGTCTTGCGTTATTGTTTTTGCACATCTTCACTCATTGCTTCTGCTAATTTAGGATTTGAACTATTTCATCATTCCATGTTTTGTCTTGTCTTTCTTTTCCTTTGTTTTTACTTCTCACACTATCTCTGTGATTATTTTTCTGAAATTCTAACCATTTATTCACCTTTTCCTATCTTGTGATGTAGGAGTGGTGATTTAAGCTAGGCTGATCTAATCGCTTAACAAATACCTTCCACCTCTTCCTGTTCCAAATCATTGTCTTTCCACATCTTCACTCATCGATTATACTATTTAGCATTTGAACTATTTCGTCATCCCATGTTCTGTCTTGTCTTCCTTTTACTGGAATCCTGGCCTTTTTCCTATGCGGAAACCTGTTCCTATCTTGCGATGCAAGGGTGGTGAATTGAGCTAGGCAGATTAAAAAATTAATTCCAACTCTTTTGTCCCATGCCATTGTTTTTACACACTTTCACTCACAGCTTCTACTATTTAGCACCGGAGATATTTCATTAGCCACAAGTCCTTTTGGATCTTTCTCTCCATCTTTTCCTTGTACTTACTTTTCACACTACCTCCATCATTTTATTTTCTGGAAGCCTAATCATGTGCCCCCCACCAGTTTAATTGTCTTCCACTTATCATTATCTCGATTGACTTCACTCCCAGTTTTTTCCTAATTTCTTTGTTTTTCCTTCATTATCATCATCCTACTAATCCTAATAGTCTTTTGAGAAACGTCATTCCACCGATCTTAATATATTTGTCTGTCTATCTGTCAGTTTCTACTGATTCTTCGCTCCATATAATAATACAATTACAAATATCGTACTGTATAATCTTATCTTTGTCTTTCTATTAACTTCCTTTTTGTTTATGATGGTTATCAACAGTGAGTAGTACATCTTGTTGGATAGAGTTATTCTATTACCCGCTTCCACATTAATCTCTCCATTGTTTTCTATCATTGTACCCAGGCAATTTATATATTTGGTTTCTTTTTTTGTTTCGATTCAAATCTGCGTCATGTATTTCTTCTCTTTCCATACCTATAATCATTAATTCTGATTTATTTATATTAATATGGATTACTGTACCTTTTTAATTCATCTTTATAGTTTTTTATATTAACTTTCATAGTCTCTATTGTAGGTTCATATTATCACACCGCCAGTATTCATTTATTCTTTTATGATTATTCCTGGTAACTCATTATAGAGCAGACCAATTTCCGTGCGCGCCATGTGCGCCGATGTGAGGATGATTGTATTGCATCAGAACTAATAAAAAGCATTCAGTATGTGTTTGGTACTTGCTTAGGCTGCACGTAAGTGTAAGCATACATAATAAAATGTCGTCGACACATAAATCGAGAAAACGACCATTTTCAGACGAAGTGAATAAGTTTATTATGGATTTCCCGGATATAATATACGATGGCTCAAAAATTAAATGTTTAGTGTGCAATACATATCTAATGTGTTGGTCAAAAACACATTGTAAAGAATACGTAAGCAGTTCGAAGCACAATAATAACAAAATTAATCGACAACAGTTTATACATGAACTATGTGTAACTATGATTGTGTGTACACTGCCGTTTACCTTGTTAAGTAATGATTCATTTATTTCATTTTGGAATAAATACGCGAATCAAACATTACTGAGCACGACAACGTTACGACGGAATTTACCATCGGTGCGTAAACAGGTTGAAAATAAAATCAAAGCCGAACTGAAAAATAAAAAACTGTGGTTGTGTGGACGAAACAACTGACAGCAAAAAACAATCTGTAGTTAATGTGATGGCGCGTAATATGGAACCACATCAACCAACGTCTTCAATTTTATTAGCATCCAGAGGACTAGAACAATGTAATGCCGAAAAAATATCAGAGGTGCTATTAGATACTTTGGAAAAATTTAAACTTTCGAAAGACCAATTTCGAAAGACATATTAATGTTTATGACCGATGGTGCCGCAACCATGTGTTCTGTAGCCGGCCTCTTAGAAAATATTGTCCTAACTTGTTACATATTACTTGTAAACTCCATGCTCTACACCTTGTGGCAGAACAGGTTCGTAGATGTTATCCAGAGGTAGATGCTTTAATATCGAGTAAAAAGGCAGTATTCCTGAAATCTCCAAAACGTATTCGGAAATTTCATGAATTGTGTCCCCATACCCCTGAGCCACTACAGCCGATTCTGACACGTTGGGGTACATGGTTACGGGCGGGGTTTTACTATCATGAACATTTTGAAAAAATTAAGGACGTGGTATTATCATTCGATCCGAAAGAAAGTGCAGCTATCAATACAAGTCAGAAAAAATGAAGATGCCCAGATTAAAATGGATTTACAAAGTATTGGTGGGAATTACTTGGGACTAGAAGAAGTAATAACAATATTAGAAAATTCGTCGCTGTCGTTAGAGGAATCACTGCAAATCGTTAAAGATGTTCACAAACAACTGTGTGCTGTAGAAGACGCAAAAAGTGAAAGTGTTCTAATTAAATTTGAAAGTGTTTTAGATAGAAATGCAGATTTTGATACCTTAACAGGTATTTGTGAGAGCACGTCTACAGATGCGTTAAGTTGCTTAAAAAAGTATTTTGATTATGCGAATATAACATCACTAGATGTAGAACGCTCGTTTTCCGAATATAAACATATTTTTTCCTCACGGCGGACATGCTTTTCAGAAATAACCTTAGAAACACACCTGATGTTGAAAATATACAATCGAGTTTCTCCAATTTGTCAATCCTTGGAAGACGCTTAAAACGGTAAGTGTTTTTTTAAATCCTCTGTCGTGCACACAATCACTGATTTCATACATTTTCCATTTTATTTATAGGTACATACAACGCTGCTATAATATGTACTATTCTTATTTTTCGTGTGTTTATGCATATTACTTTAATAGCAGAAAACCAAATGTATATTTAATTATTTCTGATAGAATAAATGTCTCTACTTCTATACTTATATCCGTAACAAGCTCATGTTGCGTCCCTATTCTATCGCATATTCTAATATATTACGAATTACACTCCCATACCGGCGCTCATGGCGCGCATGGAAATTGGTCTGCTCTACTCATTATATTCCATAACCTTTGGTTTGGAAAAACTTTGTTTTTTCTAATGGTTTTTGTTTGTTCGTTTCAACAAACGAAACGTTATTGTTAATAATGAAATATACTCGCTACTAAGAGGAAACATTGAAAAACGCATGAACCTATATGTATTTCATTATCAAATACTCATTGAAATTTTACCAAGGATATGATTTATTAGAGTATTTTATAGAAATAGTTTATTAAATTTATTTTGAATCTATAGATGATTTAAGTGTGACTTATAAATACCAAAAAAGTAAAATAAAAATTTAACAGCCTACACTTCTTGTGTTTATTTGATGCAGACTGTAGTAAAACCCATTCCAAATAAGAATGTACCGTTAGGAAAGATAGGGCTTAAAATATCAGCTTGTGATTGGTTAAAAGCGAGGACGAATTGACGTTGGCAAAATCAAGTATATTTTGTATTGTCAAATTTTCTTTTACTGTTAGTCACTGTCTGTGTGGATCAGTACTACTGATTTGCGTATCCTATTAGTTGCTTCGGGTGCTGTTTATTATTAATAGACCTTATAAACTGCAATACTCATTTTATGAAAATACTGTGTTTGATATTACCAAGCTATGCTTACAATAAATTGGACGAAATATTAAAAACAAAAAACAATTAGAAGGTACGTGCATTCATGGTTAATAAACAAACGTGAAAGTTAAAAAAATCTTTTATATAGATGTCTAGGTACAGTTCATAAAGTATAAGTTTTCAGTTCAAGGTCAAATTCGAAGCATATGATTCAAATCAGTACTGCGGAGTCAAATGAAGTCATGTATTCAGTCGCGGAAACAACCGTCTGTCATCATAAAATACATAAAATAAATGTCATGTTTCGCAAACATTGTCAAAATTTCAGTTTTACTTGCAATATAACCAAAGAAAGCAAATACGTAACCTACATGTCAAAATAATGAGTAAAGTGGGAACATGAATAGTTCAAAAGTATTGTTTCTTTTCTAGTTTTATATAAATATTTTCAACACAAGAAAACTGTGCGGAAATGATTACTTCGAACAAATTTTTTTAAATGTTATTTAAAATTATAAACTCACGATAATATTCGATCAAAAATTTATTTAAAAAGAAATATTTCAAGTCAGATATCAATTGTGAAATGCATAGGTATTGAAAAGATCTTTAGGACCGTATTCACAGAAAACGGAATAATGGTTCATTATGAAATGGTCGTTTTAATTATAATGATCATTAAATGAAATAGCACATTCATAAACGTTAGAAAGAATTTTTTAACAGATCAATACGAAATTATCGATCTAGGGAATTTTAACGAAATTATTTGGGAAAAACATACTTCACTGTAATCAAATCACAGCAAATCGCAAAAATGGAGATGTCAAAACGTGTAAAAGGAAAACACTTTTCGGACAGAGAGATTTGTCTCTTGCTGGATATTGTAGAATCACATATCGGTGTTATTGAGAATAAAAAGACCGATGCCATCACATCGAAGGGTAAAACAACAGCATGGGAAGAAATCACACGTAATTTCAATAGCTCAAATAGCGGTCCACATACAACAATTGAAAGTGTTCTATGATAATTTTAAACGAAAAAGTAGGAAAGAACAGGCGGATGATAAGGTTAATTTTTGTAAATTACACAATATAAGTCCATTACTTAATAAATTTAATGTAGGCTAATCTGTACCTCACAGGTAGAGGGATGTTTAGAAAGACTCTAGGAGAAAATGGAGAACGTCTCCAAAGCATGTTGAAGAAGCATTTCGAATGTGATGCCAATAACTTTGACAGTGAATCATGCTATCACAAAAATATAGAGTCTGGTAAAGTTATATGTTTATATTTACGGTGTATTCAACTAGTTGTCATTGTAGATCCTCTATATATTGTAGTAGAAGCTGACAACGATGCTATCATTGAGTTAAGCGAATTAACCAGTATTAGTAAAGAAAATAATCCAAATTGTGTTAATAGTGAATATATATTTGCCAATATAAAAGAGTCGGATCCACTACAAAGTAGTTCACTTGAAACCCAAAATAATGTATCTAGTATATCCGTTTCAAATAACAAAACTAATAAACAAGCATTGTTAATATAAAGTGGTGCATATGAAAATATAAACAATACCACAAAGCTACCTGTAAACAGAAAAAGACAGTATCTTCAAAATAGAACAAGTGCAAGTGACGTATATGCAAATTTAAATGACATTGTTCATAATAGAAAAAAAAAATCAAATGAACAAATTTATTTAAAAAGAAAGTACGAGTTGGCCATTGAAGTTCAAGAACAACAACTTCGAAATGCACAATTGGATGAAAATATTCTTCAAGCAAAATTAAGGTTGTATCATATTACGAGCCTTAGTGAATACAGGGGTGTTAAAAATGTTTGCATTATTAAGAATGACATACCTACCGAAATCATTTTCTTGCACTATATCTGGGTTAAAAAGATTGGGAATGTATTAATTTGATGAATAATTTAGATTTCTACTTAACTTATATATTGTTTATATTTTAAATAAATTTAAATATATTGTAATAGAATGTAAAAGTTATGTTCGTAACTCTTTGAAAAAGAATTAAAACCTTTTGAAAGTTGTAAATATATGTTGTCAAATTAATAAAAGAAACATTTATATAGTCTACATTTAATATTTTATTGTTTCTTAAGAAAATAATGGTATAATAATACAATCCAAATCCATATTATCCTTTATTAGATGAAGATAATATTTAACGAACACATGAGGATTTTCTGATAACTACATTTGATAATTTTGCAGGTTAGTACACTACCGATAAAAAAAAATCCACCAGTAAGAAAAACAAACTTCATTCAAATAAAAAATGTTGCCTCGAGATCTTTATCATGTAATGTTTCGTTGAACCAGTGGCAGTAATTTCTTCTTAGCTTCATATTATGTGCATGCAAATGATGCACATGATGATTTTTATGGCAATATTAATGTTACTATGTCAATTCTACAAAATATAAATACAAAAATATTTTTCCAAAATAAGAAAGTTACCTGATTATTAATGTTTAGAGAAGTAAACTTGATTGTTTCAACCAAATAAAAACTTCGAAAATATTGTATTATTTGCAATATGTTATTTTTAACGGGAATGGGATATATATTACAAAAATTAATGAAAACTAGTCAATTTCTGATTCTGACTCAGAACTAGAGTCATTTACATTAATTATTATTCGAGCAATCTCTCGAATAATAATTAATGTAAATGACTCTAGTTCTGAGTCAGAATCAGAAACTGACTAGTTTTCACTAGGGCAATCTCTGCCCTATCAAGAAATTGCTTGCGCTCGTGCCATTTTTTAATTAAATTTTCCGCATGCCTAACACAATTATACCAAGTATTTTCATTACACTGTTGCAGTTTCATTCCACATTTCTTTTACTCATTCATCTGAATAACCATTTCTTCCAATATTTGAATTATAATAATTTTTAACTTTAGCCCAAATCATTTCAATTGCGTTGAAATCACAATGGTAGGGAGGTAACCTTAAAACTTCATGTCCACTTTCTCTTATTATTTCATCTATAATAAATATTTTATCTTTATGATATTTTACTAATTGAATTAACTTGTTTTTAGACATTGCAGGTGAATAGCTTATATCTTTTTTTCTCAACCATTCCATAATTTCTGTTTTTTTTGGAGGAGGTATTCGGTTGTTTATTTTGAATAGCATTATGATAAGGAGCATTATCCATTATTATTAGTGATGGTACTTCAAGATTTGGTATAAGCTGATGATTTACCCATTCTTAAAGGAGTCACCATTCATTTCTCCATGGTAATCACCAGTGATTGCTTTTGATGGAAAAATCAGACTAGCTCCTTTAATGAAGCCATTTTCTGTGCCAGCATGAATAATTATAAACCGTTTACCATCATAGCCTTCGGGTTTCCTAACACTTTTTATATTATCATTTTGCCAGGATTTCATTCTAAAGTTGAATTTAAGTTATTCATATATTCCCTTAAAAACACATTTCTCATGCAGACTATATTTAATTTCTCTGTGAGTGCTCTTCTGTTACATTCTTTCTTGTATTTAAAACCAATATCTTTAAGCAATATTGCTAAAGAAATTGTACTCGTATGAATAATTCTTTCGTTGCCAAAACATTTCTTAGAGTTTTTAAGGTAAGATGTTCTCCTGAAAAATTTGAACATGTAATAAATGTTTACATTAAACACATACTTTCTTTATACATGTCATAAACAGTATTTCGAACTTCCATTTTCGTTGCTTCTGGTAAATCCTTAGTTTTTGGCTTCCTACAAGACCTGTTTTTGCCAGGAGATGATAAGACTGGATTCTGAACGCTGCGATGTTTAATAGTGTAGACCGTTCTACTAGAAATATTAAGGGCTTGTGCTACCCTCTAAAATAAAACTAATTTTATAACTGCCTTATGTGATTATGTGAATTACCTCATGAACACGATCGATGGACATAATTGGCCCACCATTCTCTTTTTCTCGTTCAAAATAGGCTGTAAAATTTAATACAAGCTGTTGAGCTTGAGAACCAAGCGGCTTACCAGGCATCTAAGAAATATTCTGTCAAATAAATAGGTTAGAAATGTCAAAGTGATAATCAAACAATTTCGTACTTATTGCCACTAATTGATATTATTATTTATTACCAGTATTGTTCTCAAAAGGACAAATTTTGTAACTTTTTGATGACAAACGAGATATTCAAATTAGATTACTTAACCAAGAAGTCAGAATACCGGAAACAAAGTCAATAAACAACAGTATTAAAATAATTTCACAGCAATCCGAATATCATAAGACTATCTCCTAGACAACCTATCCCTTTTTATTTAATATAATATTTCAAAGACGTACGTCTTAACTTAAAATGACAAACGTGTGTAGTATTACAGCGCGTATTCATGTGTGTCAGAAAGAGATAAAGTACAATTTGCGGTTCCCACTTGGGCAGTACGAACTGAAAACTTATACTTTATGAACTGTATATAACCTTAACACATGACATATTCTACTTGTTTGAAATTCCTGCGTAAATTACACTCAGATTGCAACGCGCTCTGGTCCATTCTTATTTGGAATGGATTATAGTAATACATATTTTCAAGTTATATATTCACAGAGATAAATTGGCTTGCCTGGTAATTCGCTTTATATTTATGTTTTCGGGTGAGAATATTTTGTACAGGGTGTTAGTGAACAATGTTTAAAAATCTTAACGGCATTTAGTAGGTAAAAAACGTCTTGGAAAGTTAAATCCATAGAATTACTTAACAAATATTTAGTTCTGCATCCTGAGCAGATGCCCAACGACCGATTTTTCCTAACTTTTGGAGAGGGCAAATGCACAGTCCAACCAGTTGGAATCTATACTTTTGGAAGTGTACCAAGCAACATTGCCAACTATCAACCATTACTTTCCCGTATAAAGTAAGTACCTGAAATAAAGTAACCTGATGTTTTGTATATTATTAAATAATATAGAATATTAATTAATAAAACTTGGTGAAAATCAAATTTGTGTTATTAATTCCAACAAGTCCTTTACACAAACATAATGCTTCAGTTTAACACATTTGCAAACATTGCGAATAATTAAGTTATTTAGAAATTTAAAAAAAACTTAAAAAAAGGTATATAACCCCTTACCACAATTATTAATCGTATCCTAAATACGTATTTCGACAACTAAGTTGTCATTATCAGTATGTAAAACCACTAAACAAGGTATCGCACATGGGGCACAGTAAAGCTAGAACAACTGCTTACGCAACAACTTTACACGTCGTCCACGTATACACTAAACTTAAACATGCAAATATATCGAACGAAAGGATCTACAAAAAATTACCTCTCTTAAGGAAACCGGCACCCACATCTGTTTATTCTCCAATATGAAACGTCCACGACCTTTTTATTTAGGGTTCTAAGAATGAAAAGAGACAGGTGAAGGAAATCGGTCCTTTATGTCTGTTCATAGAATTTTGCTTGTTTTTAGCGATATGAATACTTTCGTAGGCGTCCAGATCGCGGGGGATATTAATGGCCTTGGCAAGTTTGAACCCTTTAATCGACATATTGTGCAGTGTACTTAAAGCATGGTTGGCAATGTTAGATTTATCCGGTCTATTGTATTTAATATGTGATATGTGTCCTTTAAACCGGGTTATTATTGGTCGTTTTGTTTGGCCTATATATTTCAAATTACAATCATCGCAATTAATTTCGTATATACCTGATTTCAAATTAAAATTAACTTTATCTTTGGTATTCCCTAGGAGACTTTTGATAGTATTTTCGGACCGAAAGGCAACTTTGAGACCTCGTTCTTTCACAACTTTATTAATGTTTTTCGTGATAGGGTGGTATGGTAAACACATGTACTTTTTCTCCTGGTTACTTTGAGATATCAAACTTGTGGATTCGCGGATTGTATTTTTTAATTCTAATTCATTCATTGATTATTTCTATGTCAAAGCCATTATATTTCGCGATATTTTTAATGACATCCAGTTCTATTTCATATCTCTCTTTTGTTAACGGAAAATTTAGTAACCGATTGACTAAGAAATTAAAAGAAGCTGTCTTATGTTGAAAACTGTGATTTGAATCCGCGATGATGAATCTATTAACATAAGTTTCTTTCCGGAAAATATCGATTTCTATTTTATGTTCATTTCTAATCAGTAAAGTATCTAAAAATGGTATCTTGCCATTGTGTTCCTTTTCCACCGTAAATTTAATCGTCGGAAATTTCAAATTTAACTGATTAACGAACATGTCTAATTCGCATTTCCGTGTATCAAAAATCGTGAGAATGTCATCTACGTACCTGATCCAGACTCTCGGGAAATATTTAGCGTTATTTTTAAATTCTACTTCAAATTGACTCATGAATAAATTGGCTATGAAAGGAGATAGGCAGTTACACATTGTTGTGCCTTGTTTCTGCTCATAAAATTTTTCTCCTACTTGGAAACAATTTTGCGTCATGCACAGAGTTGTCAATCTCATGTATTCTATTATTTTTGAAGGTTCAATGTTATTCTTGTGGAGCAAGCCTTCTAAATATTTCATAGTCTCTGGAATAGGTACCGAGGGGAATAATGACGTTACATCGAATGAAAATAAAATTTCCCCGGCTTCCAGTTCACAATCTTTAATTAATTTAACAAATTCTAAGGAGTTACTAACTGACAAATTTTCTGGTTTTACGGGTAAATTTTTAAATTCATTCACTAACCATTTGGAAATCAAATAAGTCGGTGAGTTGATACCTGAAACGATAGGTCTCATCGAGTTACCTGGATTATGTATCTTCGGCAAACAATACATTCTTGGTACTAAAGGATTACTAACATTTAATTTATACTTTTGGGTAGAAGTTATTAAAATTGGACATTTCTTTAACGCGTCTTTTGTGTCACTAATCATTTTAGGTAACGGATTTCTCTTAATTTCTAATTACATACGGACCTTCGGCAATTAAATTTTTAACTCTTTGAAAATTGTCGATTTTGTCCATAATTACTAACTTGTTCCCTTTATCTGCTTTTAGGTAAAAACAGTCCTTCGAACTAAGAGTTTTAATGATATTCCATTCTTTATTGACCGACTTCTGTTTGTGCTGCTGCAAATTCTTATCGATTTGGGTTTTACAAGCTTCTCGAATAAAGTTTTTTGGTCCTTGTTCTAAATAATTAATCGAAGTTTCGATACTTGCAATCGCCTGTTCTATAGGAATCTGACGGCTTGGCAAACAGTATTTTAGACCTTTGTTTAACAAATCTATTTCTACATCACTAAAATTCTCGGATGATTGATTGATCACTAGTGTTTCTTTTATAGGAATTCTATTAATATACTTTTTTGGTGGACATAACTTTCTGAATTTCTTATTAAGTTTTAAACATTTCTTTTTTAATTTATGGTCTTTAATTTCCGTTATTTTCCTATAAAAGTTACACCACTATTCAAATTCCTTATTGTTCATGCTTTTAGTTAATTTTAAATGCAAATTATATAATTCTAATTCTAATTTACTACGTTTACTGTACAGATATTTCATATCTAGGTTCAACCATTTCATTTTTGCATATGAAATGACTTTATCGTTATTTCTACAATTTGTCGTTACATTTACGTTCATGAAGTTCATGGAGTTAAGTTATTTAGAGGCAAAGAAAATAAAAGAGAAATAAATAGAGAAGGAATATTTGAATCTTTATTCATAAATTTTGGTACATCACACTCTTTTCTGAATAAAAGTTCATATATTTTAAATTATTATTTAAATTATTAATTATTAATTTAATTATTAATTAAATTAAAGTCTCTTAAATCCTCTTCCAATTACGCTGGACAAAAAATCTTTACGACTACAATAAAATGAAATATTAATTTTAATAGGGACCTGAGTTTTTCTTGGATTTTAATAACAAAAAAAGGTTTATAATACCTTTATTCGAACTACATAAGTACTACATTTAAAAATATCACACTGCATTTTATAAAGTTTCTCCGTAGTTTGTAGTCAATAATATCCATTATTAGATATATGTAATTAGATGTCGTTAACTATGATCAGTTTCTCCATAACTAAACTCTCTTGATTGAAAGTGTTGTCAAAATTCATTATTAACATCTCCCATAGTTTCAAGACAAACGTCCAAATAAGAGTGTTAGATACTCTTTAAATGAAATGTTTCAAACAAGAACCTGAAATATATTAGTATGTATTAAAAGCTACTAGGATGAAACTTGCAGGCGCATTCTTTCGAGCTTCTACCACGCAGGAATTATACTATCTTGAAAAGAATCAACACAACATTTAGACAAAATCTTATTTACAATTTTTACGACATGTTCTTCGTTAACCCTAGAAGGTATACCGGGGCTACGAGTGACCCCAACAGAATTAAATTTTCCCACTTATATTCTTATTTCGGGCTTGGTGGCGCTGATAATTTAGGTAAGGTTAGTCGATTGTGAATAATATAAACACGTGCAGTGAACCTTACGTTGCCGGTTATCGTTTTCTCAATAAATATTATTTGGGGTTGTGAGTGACCCCGGGATATGTTTGCGTATTGTGAAATAATACTGTTTGTAATTTCGTGTGATAAAATATTTGTGAAACATGTCTAAAAAAACCGTTAGTGCTCTAGATCCGGACTTTGAAAAAACTGTCTTACAATGGTACGATGAAGCAGAAAGCGATATTGAAGACAATTTCGCAGAAAGTGACAGTGAGGACGAGGTGGAAGAGTTGTCGGAACACAACGATGACACTTATTCTGAAGATGACAATAGAATTTAATGATTCTAAATACGTATTTCTACAACCACGTTGTCATCTTCAGTAGAAAAAAACAGTGTAACACTTGAACGCACAAAAACACAAACAGAAGGATTGTTTTGAACGTCTTCTAGTCTTCTAGAAGACGTTCACAATAGAATTTAATGATTCTAAATACGTATTTCTACAACCACGTTGTCATCTTCAGTAGAAAAAACAATGTAACACTTGAACGCACAAAAACAATCCTTTTGTGAGTGTTTTTGTGCGTTCAAGTATTACACTGTTTTTTCTACTGAAGATGACAACGTGGTTGTAGAAATACCTATTTAGAATCATTAAATTCTATTGTGGTAAGGGTTTTAAATTTTATTATTCACTTATAAGCCACAGTCTCCGATTTGTTAGTTAATAGACGTACAGTATTATCAAAATGGCTGTTAAAATAAAAAAGAATTTCGTGCACTTAGTGATTTCTTTGGTCAACATAATTGACCAAACGAGTGTAATTGCCAAAATGGTGAAAAAATTCTATACAAATTAAGTCGGTAGCAAATGTGTAAACACCTATGCGTGCTTGCATAGGTCGTTGAGCCAAAAACGTTGCTGTATTTTATTATAAATATTCTGCAACATGGAATACTGTTACTTCGTCCAAAAAGAAACCCACATTTCATATGCACCATTCCACTACATTTTTATTCTATTTAAAGGTTCAAAAGTTATTTCAAATTTACTTACATATTTCGATAATGGACAATCTCATCATCAAACTAGTTTAAAAGCTCAACATGTGTAATCTTAACTCACTCTGGAGTGTCTTCTAGTGCGGATTAGAAACACCAGTGCCCTTTCAAAAACTTTAGTTGTAACTCTAAAACTCACTCGATGAATTTTAAATATCATCAAGAAAACGCTAAGGAATTAATGTGTACTCATATCAAATTGAATAAATTGTAGGTGCTTTGTACTTTTATAAAGTGCTAACTGCAAATATTGAGATTCCAAATTTAGTCAAGCTTAATTGAATTGAATAAGGACAACTAGATACGACGTTATGGAACTTAATAAAGTAAAAAGCATGGTGTAATCTATGTTAAAAAACCCAGCAGCGGAAAAATTCGGTATCCTTAAAGACATTTGCTCCGACAACAACATAAGGTCTTCTCTCATTTCTTGTTGTAGAGGATTGATCGTTTCAGATGGAATTTGCTGCAGGAGTTTGTAACTCGTGTGGGATATATTTTGAATTTCGCCTATGGTAGAGTTCGCTAAGCTCGCCAATATTATACCCAAGACCTGAAATAATAATTTCTTTTGAATTAATTCACAAACATTAATATATTTAGTAATATTGCAGTAATAAGTAAGTAATATGCAGGCGAAAAAATTACATTTTGGTGGAGGTGATTACATTTATACTGCTTTCCAATGTAGATTTACTAAACTAATAACTGCGGATCCTTATATTATGGGACGTGCAGTATTTAGCATTAAATATTGCAATTTTATATGAAGACGAGTTTAGAGAAGAGTGGCTGTTCAAAATTTGACCAAGCTTTCGCCGTGATTAATATATTACTGACTATTAAAATTTAGTCTAAATCTGTAAGATAGATAAGTTTTTACAATCGTTTAAACTGTTTGTTTTTGCGATAATATGGACACGAAAACAAGTGGCCGCTAGTTGGGACCCTGAGATACACCAAATATTGCAATAAATTAAAATGAGCGAAAGGGGTTGTACGATTTTTTAAATACGAATACGAAAAATTTAAAGAGGATGGCAAAAGATAAAGCAGCTAAGTTTAGAGAGTAAAATTTTATAGGTTATAAAGTCATATGCTTGCGAAAGTCAGTATAAATGGTATCTTCCTGACCGCGCCTATCCAGAACCTCACTCAAGACTCGCGAGACGGACGCTACACAAATTAGTCAATATGGAACGCCCAGGAAGGAAACTATACTGTTTTTTTTTTGGGATAAGAACTGACTAATCTGTACACATTCTAGAATATATAACTTGTTCAAAGACCTTCGCAAAGTTAGATAGAATAGAAATAGGACGATAGTTTGACTTATCTCCCAATGGGGCTTCTAAAACAAAATCCCATCTATTTTCTTATGGAGGTTCATTTTCGACTTTTAAGGTCATTTGAGCTGTTAAGCCTCAACTGAGTAACACGACTAACTTCACGTTGATTATTATTTACCTTCTTACCGAAGCCAATAAGTAAGGTCATTAAAAATATAACAAACTTCACATTATTTGAGAGGAAGCTGTTTAAAAGCTATTAGAAGCTGTTTAAAAGCCGTTAGAAGCTGCTTACAAGTTCTTAGAAGCTGTTTAAAAGCTACTGGAAGCTGTCTAAAAGCCGCTTAAAAACTGCTAGAAGCGGTTTAAAAGTCGTTAGAAGTTGTTTGAGAGCGCTAGTAGAAGCTGTTTAGAAGGAGTTTAAGCAGCTCGTAATAGCTTTTAAACAGCTTCTAACAGCTTTAGAACAGCTTCCACTCAAATGATGTGACGTTTGCTATATTACTAATGGCCTTACTTATTGGTCTCAGTAAGAAGGTAAATAATAAACGTTAAGTTAGTCGCGTTACTCAGGCATCACAGCTCAAATGACCTTGAAACTCGAAAACAAATCTCCTTAAGAAAATACATGAGATTTTGTTTTAGATGCCCCATTTCTTATCTACTTCCCTTTTCGTGAATGGGGCAAACAACTGCATGCAGCATTAGATCAGGAAAGGTTTTGTGTGTTTATAGAAAGATTCATAATCATAACTAAAGGGGTGGAAAATACAAATCTGGAATCACGTATTAAAAAACTTGGTAATAGGTCGTCACCAGCAGTAAATTTATTGGTAAAATTGGACGTGTATTTAACCAATCATCCACAGTAACCGCAGTAAAAGCGAGTTTGTAAATATACATTAGAAAATGTGTGAGCAAATGCATTAACTATTACTAAACTTTCTGAAAATTTAATAACATTATCAAAGAGAGTACTAGGAATTTCAATGAAATTACGTTTATTATTAACAAATTTCTACAAATATTTAGGGTTTGATTTAATGTCTTCTTTTACATTTTGTTACGTTTTAAATTTCTTTATATTTATTTAATGTTTTATCACCCGATTGAACTAGTTTTCAGTCGCAAGTTATTTTAAATTTTTGGGCTTACGAGTACGTTGTCGCAATCTGTTAATTTTATTTCTAAAAATGTGTTTTCTTTCTGGATCGGAGAAGTCAGGAGATCTCGGTAATTGATGTTGAATCGTTGATAATTGATTCGTAATTGATGTAAAGATGTCTGGCGCCTTGATTACGACTTCCAGAGCATTTGTTCGGTAATAACATACAAGAATTGCCGTCTAGAACTCAGGCAAAGACAAGGTTTTTTTTCCCATCTTCGCTTCTAATTCTCAAACGGAACGGTATCGGCAAATTCCAAATTTATATAAGCTCTACGTTCTTAGCCGCAATATGGGATATGGGATAAGCTACGCAGAATTACGCACATCTTAATTCCCCCAGGAGTGTAAAAAAGAAAACATTTTAGAACAACCCAACTGATCTTATTCACAGCACATGAAGTAATCCCTTACATCGAGACAATAATCGAGAGCCGGTAGAGGAGGGGCGACAGGCCATAGAAATAAAATTACACAGAAGGCGACAACATACTCGTAAGCTCACTAGTATACGGGGCGATAAAACGTTAAATAAATATAAAGAAATTTAAAACACAAGAACTCCCCTCACACCCCGAAAGGAAAGTTCCCTGGAAGTTTCCGATAAGGAAG
This sequence comes from Melolontha melolontha, assembly GCA_935421215.2. Taxonomy (NCBI): domain Eukaryota; kingdom Metazoa; phylum Arthropoda; class Insecta; order Coleoptera; family Scarabaeidae; genus Melolontha; species Melolontha melolontha. Next base: position 106,358,811 of record OW285243.1, read on the forward strand.
CAACGTCTAGAAATCGCTGAGACCCACCTAGCGGAACGAAACCATTAACATGAGCGGAAATGTCCCAAACGGGAAATACACAGATACCGAACACGCAGGATATCCCACATCAGAACGGAAAGATTTATCCACCAAAAACACACACAACTACTAACTACAACAAGAATAAACATATACAACAACCTTCCTAAAGTAATAAAAGATCTTTAATATACAAACTTTAGAGCAAAAATAAAAGAATTGTTAAAATCTAGTGAAATAATTTGACAAAAGGCACGGACTCTGCCACCCACTTCTTATTTCACTTTAATGAAAAACATGAGGCCCTCAACTCCAGTAGACCGAAATGGTATCCCGTGGCGAAGAAGACGGGCGCATGCGCGGCATTGCATATGTATATATGTTATGTGTATTGTATGTATGTTGTGTCATAAGTGTACTGAAAATAAACGTATCATTATTATATAGTAGTGGATGGGAATGATGTCGAAAAATAAAATATATTCTTTACAACACGCTAAGAAGTAAGTAATTAAACTTCTAGTTTCAAAAATTCTTTTATTGTAAATACCACTACAATATTGTTTCGCCATACAATGGCTTCATCAGGTGGATCAAATACTGAATATGTACAATGCAAGTTTGAATATTTATGTGAAAATTATTGGGGAAATGGTGGTGGAAAAATTTTTACAATCTTAAATTTAGTAGAGGGGAGTTGTTTAAATCTAGTTGGTCATTTAAAGCTAATCCTAAACTATTGTATCTATTAATTTCTAAGTTTTCTAACAGGTTAAGTTTTTTACTTTTTTCTTGAATGTGTAAAATTTTGAAATCTATATTAAATCTATGATTGATATCTATACAATGACTTGCGAAAGTTGAATGTTTTCTTTTCTTTATGGCTTCTCTCGTGTTCTTTCATCCTAATTTTGAATGTCTTCCCAGTTTGTCCTATGTATACATTATTACAATCTTCGCATGTTAACTTATATACACCAGAGTTTGATTCTTTGTCTATTTTATCTTTGTTGTTTTTAATAATGTTCTGTATAGTATTGTCTGTTTTAAATGATATATGTCCGCTATTAAGTTTTTTAATGAAAGTACCAATTTTTTCCGAAATTTTTCCTAACTAAGTGATTGATTTATAGGAATTAATTATCTTGTATTTTAATTTTGGATAAACTAAGGAAAGGGTTTTAGATTTTTGTTGGCTATTTAGGATGTTATTGACAATATTTATAGAGTAACCATTGTTTAATGCTATTGTGTATATTCTATTTAGTTCAAGGTCGAAATTACTTTTACTCATGGGTATATGAATTAATCTATATACCATTGATTGGTATGCTGATAATTTGTGTGTTATAGGATGAAAAGAATTAGCGTGTATTGTGGTATCTGTATGTGTTGGTTTATGGTATATAGCGAACTTGTGTTTATTAGTTTTGTGTGATATGGTTAAATCTAGAAAATTAATGCATTTATTTATTTCTGTTTCTATAGTAAAATTTATTTTGGGGTGAATAGTGTTGATATAATTATGTAAAGTTTTTAATTGTCTATCTGAACCGTTAAAGCAAATTAATATGTCATCAACATACCTAAACCAATATACACAATTACCAAACAAGGGATGTGTACTAATTATAGTTTCAAAATTATTCATGAAAATTTCCGCTAATAAGGGGCTTAATAATAAGGTATACATAGGAAAAACGGGGAGGACATTCAAAATTAGGATGAAAGAACACGAGAGAAGCCATAAAGAAAAGAAAACAGATTCAACTTTCGCAAGTCATTGTATAGATATCAATCATAGATTTAATATAGATTTCAAAATTTTACACATTCATGAAAAAAGTAAAAAACTTAACCTGTTAGAAAACTTAGAAATTTATAGATACAATAGTTTAGGATTAGCTTTAAATGACCAACTAGATTTAAACAACTCCCCTCTACTAAATTTAAGATTGTAAAAATTTTTTCACCGCCATTTCCCCAATAATTTTCTCATAAATATTCAAACTTGTATTGTACATATTCAGTATTTCATCCACCTGATGAAGCCATTGTATGACGAAACAATATTGTAGTGGTATTTACAATAAAAGAATTTTTGAAACTAGAAGTTTAATTACTTATTTCTTAGCGTTATAATGAAGTTTCAACAAGTATCTCCTTCGTCAATTAACTATATATTCTTTACCCTGAAGTAAATATTCATTGAAGAGTTGCCCTCCCGCAAAATCACAATAAAATAAAAATAATTGAACTAAAATATTATTTTTTGTTGTGAAAATTACCAAGTTAAACTTACCAACGAAAACAGTGACCACAACAGCATCAAAACAATGAAAGAAATACCATTAGTTTCTTTCAAAATATTGCTCTCAGAAGTGTATTCGATAATAAAATCGAAACACAACAACAATGTAGCTATTATATTGATGTTCAAACATAACATAGTCCACCCGTAGAGTCTATTAATGCATTCTATCATTTTGTTGAGACCTATGCATATCTTTATTGCGCATTTAACTGTGTAATCTTGCTTAAATTTGCTCAACGTTAATTTCGAAGTTAAACTCGGCATCTCCTTCTTGCTAACTATATCTACTAAAAGGTTGTTCGTGTCTTTGTAACGGTGACGTATGCACGACATAAAATTACAAATAACGTGCATCATTATATGCGTTTGAACTCTCTGTAGACCTTCGTATATTAAATAGTAATGCAGAACTCCTGATGAAGCTCTGATCCATAATATGCAATCGAAACCTATCGCACAGAACAAGAGTGTAGAATCAAGAAGGATTTCGATTTTGAGAAAGGTTCTTTGCTTGGTGCCCTTATCTTTGTGATAATTGAACAGCTTCTTGTCTATAGAGACTAATATTTCCAGCATTTCTTCTAAACTTTCGAAATTATAAAAGTTTCCTGATAATATTGTAGTGATATTGATTAGGAAATAAGAAATGTAGGTTAAGTAATTTACAACGACTACAGTATTGTGTAATAACGGTTGCATATACGTCATTTTATCTTTGAAAGAGAATACGAAACCGATTAGTAAACACAAAATAATAATAATTCTGTAAATTTTGTACTTAAATCCGTACGAAAATTGGTTTATTTTGAAATCGAACGGTGGTAAAATAGCTACGGACGAAGCTAGAATAAACAATGGTTTAACATATCTTAGATTCGTTCTTCTACTAATCTCGAACATTGTAAAGAAAATATATATTTTCTTGTTTAACACCCTTCAGATACTTCTGTAGTAGAACTCAATCGTGTGACCTATAAGAAAATAATGAAGCAACACTTTCAACGCGCAGTTATTATAATATATCAGTATAAATTGTGGTTAAGGATATGATTGCTTAAATTTCCACCTTTTACTATAATTATATGTCACGAGGCAATTGTCTGTATGTCAGGGAGGTATAGGGGAAAATTGAATTTTTCTGCTATTATTTTGAAACGTTTTCAATACACTAATCAATACCTGCTTTCTTTTAATTTATGTACATATTATTAGGAAAATTATTGTTTTTAACCCATTAACTTCCAAATTTTTATTATCGACATTTATTGTAAATTTAAATTAAAAATAGGATTATATTAAAGGTAATAGGTCAATTTATTCGTTGGTAAATAAATATACGCCATTAAAAAAAAAAAAAAATTAAGTCCCATTTGGGACCCATGGCACTTGCCGTTACAAAAATTTAAAAAAACTGAACCAACATTTCAAACTAAAGAAAAATATTTATAATTTATGCCAATTAGGAAAACATTCCATATGCAGTCCAATATTGCATTTTTTACAATGTTTGGGAACGTTTGTGTCACATATGGCACATTTTCTTTGTTTTCCATCAATCGTTCACTCCAAAACATGTCCAATGGGATCAAATCTAACATCGTCAGGCACGCGGCTTTCCCTCACCTTACTAGAACTTGGTCTTCCGGCAAATTTAGGATCGGATAATGATTTTTTCTTCAGATAAGTTCTGGCAATAATGTGTCTAAAATCTAATAATGGAATGCTTCCATTTACTGCAGTATAAATAGCGTGGGCGTAAACAACCGCAACGTCAATCGTATATTTGTGAAAAGAGGGAAATACCATTTCTTACCTCTAAATTTGATTCGATACTTTTGCACATTCCAGTCTAACTTGTCGACCCTTCCCATATGTTTATTGTATTGTCCGACAATGTTTGGTCTATCGACATGGCATTCTTTTTTTTCTTTCATACAATATCGTTTCACTTTTTCTATAGGTTGCAATCCTAAGTAATTCGATAGCATTTTAACACAGCTATTGGCATTCCAAATCAACGCAAATATTTTATTTTTTTCATCATAACGATAATCATATGCCCCGCGTTCCTCTTTTTTATGATATTATCAGATTTCAAAGGACACTTGTTCATTCTATTATAGCGTACTGTTCCAGCCGCCTTTATATTTAGTTCTCTCAACTTCAACAATAAATCAAAGCTGGTGAAAAAGTTATCGAAAAATATTTCATATTCTGACGGATATTGCAAAAAAGAGGTCATCTTCATTATCACAGAAGCTCCAACACCACTTACAAGTTGTACTTCTTGGCTCTTTCCTTCATAAATATCCATATGAAAACAATAGCCAGATTTAGAGCAGCACATAGCCCATTGTTTGAATCGAAATCTTATTGGGTTTCCCCTAATAAACTGTTTCAGGTAATGGTGGCCATAGTAACGCACCATTTGCTCATCTATTGAAAGTTTTTGTGCAAATATACCGAACTTTTTGAAATTTGTGTTCAATTTGTTTATCAAAATCTGTGCTTAGGCATGCAGTTTCTAACGCATGTAAGATTTATATCTTCATCCTCCGACCAATATAACTGCTCTTGGGGCAACAATGGTACCCTGATAGCAAAAAGATTCCAATAAACTTTTTAAGACAATTTGCGGAAAGTTCGAAGTTATGTCTGTTGTTTTGTCTAGCGTAATTTATACTTTGGATAGCTATATGGTTTAGTAAATCTTCGTCGAAAAGTTCTTCAAATATCTGAACCGGTGATTTACATTTCAAGTTTTGAATAATCTGTGATTTCAATTCAGATACATTGTTGCTTTCAAATGATGTATTAGTCAAATTTATGTCTTGCTTTTTTCACTCACTTTTTGGCAAGAAGTTACCTTTTGATTTTTCTATAGATGCTTGATTTTGATCAACATTCAGAGCGCTGGAATGGATTTCTAGTTGTCCAGGAACGTCTTGTGGAACAGTTTTTGGCAAGAATTTACCATTTGATTTTACTGTAGATGCTTGATCTTGATCATCATTCAGAGCGCTGGAATGGATTTCTAGTCGTCCAGAAAGGTCTTGTGGAACAGTGTCTTCTGAAATATTATCGTCAAATTCTTCGCAATCTGATATAACATCGATATTATCGGGCGGCAGTTCGACTATATCAATGACTTCTTGTTCCAGATCAGCAAAAAATTCATCATCTTCCAATATTTCTTCAAGTTCTACGATAGTAAGGAATTTTCTAGAACCCATACTGAATTGGAAACAAAAAAAAAACAGCAACTGTGAATAAAACTAACATAACGCTCTCCATATGATTTTTTTACATAGTAAATTCCATGATCCCCGAATGGGGATCAAGGTGTTTTGTACTATATTTTTTATAATAAATATTATATTTCCTCACCTGTTATTCTAATATCAACTAAAGAATGTATTATTGCTTGAATTCACAAAACTGGCACAAAATTAATCTAATAAGCACAAAAAATATTATTAGAAATATTGTAAATATTCGACCATCAACTTTTGTGTATTGGTTATAAAATAACGCGCATAACATGCTTACAGGGTTACCAAAACTAAAATATAAAATTTTTCTAGAAAGTACAGAGTATTCATGTTCAGTTAGTATACATTACACTAAAGATAATAACATTTTAAGTATGTTAAAAAATAAAATTCGCGAATCCCCATTTGGGGATCAGGGAAGCTAATATGTTAATGTAAAACTCGCCTTGAATATAAAATTTTCTTTGTGTTATTTGAATCCTGATTTTAATTTTACCTATTTTCAAAATATCCGGTTAAACCCTTTTCATTGTAGCTTTGATGCTTTTTTAATAGTTTTTATTTTACTTTTTAAAAATAATAATACTTCAATTTAACATTGAGAATAATTAAGTTATTTACAGGCAAAGAAAATAACAGAGAGGAAGAAAAATAAATAGAAAAGGAATGTATGAATCTTTGTTCAGAAATCTTGGTACAACCCACTTTTTCCGAATAAATATTCACATCCATCTTCAATATACTTTTACAATTAAACCGGACAAAAAAATTTTACCACAGCAATAAAATGGCATATTTTAATTGAGAGCTTAGAGTTTTTTTCCTGGCTTTAAATAAAAGAAAAAAATGGTTTATAATGTCTATCAGATAGATAAGTTTTTACGGTCGTTTAAAACTTTGTTGTTTTTTGTGATATTATGGAGAAAAATAAAAATTCGTGTGTTAATTAAGAGTTATTTATATATCGAGGACGTTAAAACAGGCGTTTATAAACTTCGACGAGTAAATTTAAATTATGTAAATGTAAATTTATTTACATGTCTGTTTCATAATGAAACAAAAGCTTTATACGTGCATATAACGTATAGACATATTTAAAACATTTTTGTATATCTACCGCCACTTGGCGCGTTTAAGGACTACCCGTATTCCTTTCGGTTCGTATGAGCATAGCTTGTCAATCGAAAGATCGCTTTCTTTGGTATAGTGTCTTTCGTCCGTAAGATGTCACTCGTAAATAAGTGCCACCTTATGGAATGAAACTTGCTATATCTAATGAGCGGTTCGGCTTAATGTCATATACAGATACAGATTTTGTTTATTAAGATTTGTATACATTTGCTTCAGTTGCTTAGCTGACGACGCCTATAAAATGGCAGAAACATATGTCTTAAGCAGAAGTAAATGCCGAAATACGAGGTATTGTCTAAGTACAGTTACAGATATGTAAATTTATTTACATGTCTGTTTCATAATGAAACAGAACCAGTAATGTCTATTTTCTTTTTTATTTTCTTATTTTCACTATTCAAACGCTTAAGAGACTCCGTATAGGGTGACAGTGGTGACACTAATTTGTGACATTAGTTGTTAAATGGTTGCGCGACAGACTGGTTTGCGATTGGCTAAACGCGTTCATGGGAATTGTATTCGAAGCGGGAGAAATATTCATACGTTCGGATCGTTGCGTTTGCTCAGAATCAGGCGGTATAATAAAATACTAATAAAAAACATACTTGAGTAGGTAAAACCTCCTCACCATATTTTGTATAAGATATAACATTTTTAATAATAAAAAAATGTTATTCTGAAAAGTTATTTTCAGAGAAACATGTACTTGTAATTTGTACTCCACACTCGTACATAAAAGCAATGTAATTTCAAAAAATACACACAAATATATGAACTCTTAAATTAATCTGAACTTTTAATTTGATACCATAACTATATTAATTTAAACTTTCAAGTACCTACATGTCTATTCCTATTTATACAATTGAAGTATAACAATTATATATGACAACATAATCTGAATTGTATTATACAACATGGTATAGTCAACATTGAAGAAACCTGCTGCGGAAATAGTCGGACGCGCAACTGTAGCCAACCTGGCAAACATTACCATCTCTTGAAATAGTCCAATTTTATTCTTTCCTCTTAATTTCTCGCAAAGGCCGTAACATAAAATTCTTGTCTCCTGTGCGGTTTTTGTGGTATCTCCACAAGTGATTGCAATGACGCTAATCATCCACTGAAATGCATACAATTCTTTTCTTATTTTAAACTTAAAATACAATTACAAATGAAACATACATGCAATATACATATCTGTAACTGTACACCTGGACAATACACCTCGTATTTTCAGCATTTACTTCTGCTTAAGACACGTGTTTCTGCCATCTATAGGCGTCATCAGGCAAGCTAGTGAAGCAATGTAATACAAATGATACAAATCTTTTTAAGAACAGATTTGTATCTGTATATACATTTACGCTGAAATCGCCTACAAGATATAGCAAATTTCGTCCTATAAGGTGGCATTATTTAATAAGTGACATCTGACGGACGAAAGAGACTATGCCGAAAAAGGCGACCTTTCGCTTGACCAGCTATGCTGGTACATAAGCGAAAAAATACGTATAGGTGTAGTCCATTAACACGAGCCGGATGGCGGTAAATATACAAAAAGATTTAAGTCCGTCAGATGTCACTTATTAAATAGTGCCACCTTATAGGACGAAATTTGCTATATCTTGTAGGCGATTTCAGCGTAAATGTATATACAGATACAAATCTGTTCTTAAAAAGATTTGTATCATTTTTATTACATTGCTTCACTAACTTGACTGATGACGCCTATAGATGGCAGAAACACGTGTCATAAGCAGGAGTAAATGCTGAAAATACGATGTGTATTGTCCATGTGTACAGTTACAGATATGTATATTGCATCTCTGTTTCATTTGTAACAAATGCGTAATACGAGCATAACGTATTGATATACTTAAACCTACGCGTTATTTAGAAAAATACTTTCCGTTCGAAATACAACTACACGTATTCGTAAATATACGAGGGTGGTTCAATAATTCCTTAGGAAAAGGTAGAAAAGCTATTCTGGAAATTTTATTTTATTTGTCAACATAGTAAACACAACTTGACCCAAAATATGTGAGCTCTCGCATCGATATGCTAATTTGTTTTTGGTACAACTTGCCCCGATAAAAATGTAATGTGTCTTTTGTCGTTAGAGAAAAAATGGTGAGAAATTATAAAAAAAGAACAGAACGAGGGAAAGAGAGTGTCAGCAACTATGCTTAGCTGCGTTACAGATACAGTCTGGGGGATGTAGCTTAGGCCAGACAGCAGCAGACAACCGTTTGGTATTAACCTGCTTGTCCCTTTTATGATTCATCAAGAAAAAAACAAAGCAACTCTGACAAACGATCCAAATGGGATACCAAAAGCCAGAATGATATTTACCTTAAAACAAGAAGAACAACTGTGTGAATATGCTGTGTAAGCTGCAAAAATATTTTATTTATAATTTATTTCCAAAGTGCACAGTAAAACTTATATAAAATCGGGAATTCCCAGATTTGTGTTTATCAAAGCGTGGAAGTTTCAGTGAATCTACGAGCAATGAAGTTGACTTAAAAGTCAGTGATATTTAGTCAGTTGTGTTTAGTTAGTTCTCGAAAGTATATGTACCAGCACGTAATTTTACCTTGTTATTTTTAATATGTCGAAATCATATTCACACGTGTCGATCTGGATAAAAGATTATCCTGAATTTTGTGTAGATAATGGCAGGGTGTTTTGTAAGTATTGCAGTAAAATTGTAAGTTTATATTTGTTTATGTGTAATTTCATATTTTAATACCTGTAATTAACTATTTTAGATCACAATATTTAAAAATGCACCACAAGCTACTCTGAATCAATCGTTTGCTTCAACAAGTAAAAATATAAAACAGAATAGCTTCTATTATGACTTATGTATAGAGCAGACCAATGTCCGTGCGCCCCATGTGCACCGATGTGAGGATGATTGTATTGCATCAGAACTAATAAAAAGCATTCAGTATGTGTTTGGTACTTGCTTAGACTGCATGTAAGTGTAAGCATACGTAATAAAATGTCGTCGACACATAAATCGAGAAAACGACCATTTTCAGACGAAGTGAATAAGTTTATTATGGATCTCCCGGATTTAATATACGATGGCTTAAAAATTAAATGTTTAGTGTGCAATACATATCTAATGTGTTGGTCAAAAATACATTATAAAGAACACGTAAGCAGTTCGAAGCACAATAATAACAAAATTAATCGACAACAGTTTATACATGAACTATGTGTAACTATGATTGTGTGTACACTGCCGTTTACCTTGTTAAGTAATGATTCATTTATTACATTTTGGAATAAATACGCGAATCAAACATTACCGAGCACGACACCGTTACGAAGGAATTTACCATCGGTGCGTAAACAGGTTGAAAATAAAATCAAAGCCGAACTGAAAAATAAAAAACTGTGGTTATGTGTGGACTAAACAACTGACAGCAAAAAACAATCTGTAGTTAATGTGACGGCGCGTAATATGGAATCACATCAACCAACGTCTTCAATTTTATTAGCAACCAGACGACTAGAACAATGTAATGCCGAAAAAATTTCAGAGGTGCCATTAGATACTTTGGAAAAATTTAAACTTTCGAAAGACCAAGTATTAATGTTTATGACCGATGGTGCCGCAACCATGTGTTCTGTAGGCCAGTCTCTTAGAAAATATTGTCGTAACTTGTTACAAATTACTTGTAAACTCCCAGCTAGATGCTTTAATATCGAGTACAAAGGCAGTATTCCTGAAATCTCCAAAACGTATTTGGAAATTTCACGAATTGTGTCCCCATACCCCTGAGCCACCACAGCCGATTCTGACACGTTGGGGTACATGGTTACGGGCGGGGTTTTACTATCATGAACATTTTGAAAAAATTAATGACGTAGTTTTATCATTCGATCCGAAAGAAAGTGCAGCTAGCAATACAAGCCCGAAAAAATTCAAGATGCCCAGATTAAAATGGATTTACAAAGTATTCGTGAGAATTACTTGGGACTAGAAGAAGAAATAACAAAATTAGAAAATGCGTCGCTGTCGTTAGAGGAATCACTGCAAATCGTTAAAGATGTTCACGCACAACTGTGTGCTGTAGAAAACGCAAAAAGTGAAAGTGTTCTAATTAAATTTGAAAGTGTTTGAGACAGAAATGCAGATTTTGACACCTTAACACGTATTTGTGAGGGCACGTCTACAGATGCGCTAAGTTGCTTAAAAAAGTATTTTGATTATGCGAATATAACATCACTAGATGTAGAACGCTCGTTTTCCGAATATAAACATATTTTTTCCTCACGGCGGACATGTTTTTCAGAAATAACCTTAGAAACGCACCTGATGTTGAAAATATACAATCGAGTTTCTCCAGTTTGTCAATCCTTGGAAGACTCTTAAAACGGTAAGTGTTTTTTTAAATCCTCTGTCGTGCACACAATCACTGATTTCATACATTTTCCATTTTATTTATAGGTACATACAACGCTGCTATAATATGTACTATTCTTATTTTTCGTGTGTTTATGCATATTACTTTAATAGCAGAAAACCAAATGTATATTTAATTATTTCTGATAGAATAAATGTCTCTACTTCTATACTTATATCGGTAACAAGCTCATGCTGCGTCCCTATTCTATCGCATATTCTAATATATTACGAATTACACTCCCATACCGGCGCTCATGGTGCGCACGGAAATTGGTCTGCTCTACTTATGTAACGCTTTCTTAAGTGCAAACATTCCACTTTCAAAGTTTGATAATTCAACGTTTAAAATTAAGGAAACAACAGGTGAAAATTATATTTATTTCGTAATCAACGAGACAACCGACAGTTCTGGACGCTATATTGCCAACTTATTTATTGGCATTTTAAATGAAAATTGCGCCGGCCAATCCATTTTAATTGGTAGAGAAGAATTGTAGAAAACAAATAACAACTATAACAGAATTTATAAACGATAGTGTGACCAAATTTTATTAGCCGAATGCCGTTCCAAGTGACAAGGTATTACTGATGTTATAGAATGCTTTGACATACGTACATGGTGTTGTCAGCACAGAATTTGAAGATTTTTTATCCGAATCTGACACACGTAACGTGTTTGGTCTATGCTTTTAAAAGAGTAGTAGAAGAAATACGTTACACATTTCCAGATATTAATTCAACTTGATCAACTTGACAAAAAAAGTATTTATTAAAAAAAAGATAAGTTAATTAATTGTAAATTTTTACAATAGTATACACAACGGCCAATATAAATACAAAGAATTACATTATTTACCTTACTAATTCTTATTATTATTATACATTTTGTAAAATTTTGAATGAAATATTGGTATAGTACATATTTGTGGTATCTCTAAATTGATATTGACATTATTTAATATTTTGACAATAATTTAGTTAAAAAAGTCTTTTTTGGAGACTGTGGTTAAGTAAAAACTTAAAAAAGGTATATAACCCCTTACCACAATTATTAATCGTATCCTAAATACGTATTTCGACAACTAAGTTGTCATCATCAGTAGGTAAAACCATTAATCAAGGTGTCGCACATGGGGCACAGTAAAGCTAGAACACCGCTTACGCAACAACTACTTTACACGGCGTCCACGTATAGACTAATTTAAACATGCAAATATATCTAACGAAAAAGATCGACAAATTTACCTCTCTTAGGGAAACGGCATTCACATATGTTTAAACTCCAATTTGAAATATATCGAACGAAAGATCGACAAAAATTACCTCTCCTAAGGAAACGGCACTCAACATGTGTTAATACTTCAATTTAAAACGTCGACGACCCTTTTATGGTTCTAAGAATGAAAAGAGACAAGTGAAGGGAATCGGTGCTATATTACCGTTCATGGAATGTTTGTTTTTAACGATATGAATGCTTTCGTAGGCGTTAAGATCGCGGGGGTTATTTATACCCTTTAAAAGCTTTAACCCTTTAATAGACGCATTGTGTAGTGTACTTAAAGCATGGTTGACAACGTTAGATTTGTCCGGTCTATTGTATTTAATATGTGATATGTGTTCTTTAAACCGGGTTATTATTGGTCGTTTTGTTTGGCCTATATATTTCAAATTACAATCATCGCAACTAATTTCGTATATACCTGATTTCGAATTAAAATTAATTCTATCTTTACTATTCCCTAGGAGACTTTTGATAGTATTTTCGGACCGAAGGGCAACTTGGAGACCTCTTTCTTTCACAACTTTATTAATGTTTTTCGTGATGGGGTGGTATGGTAAACACATGTACTTTTTCTCCTGGTTACTTTGAGATATCAAACTTGTGGATTCGCGGGTTGTATTTTTTATTTTTGTTTTTCTAATTAAATTATTGATTATTTCTTTGTCAAAGTAACCAGAAGAAAAAGTACATATGTTTACCATACCACCCTATCACGAAAAACATTAATAAAGTTGTCAAAGAAAGAGGTCTCCAAGTTGCCTTTCGGTCCGAAAATACTATCAAAAGTCTCCTAGGGAATACTAAAGATAGAATTAATTTTAATTCGAAATCAGGTATATACGAAATTAGTTGCGATGATTGTAATTTGAAGTATATAGGCCAAACAAAACGACCAATAATAACCCGGTTTAAAGAACACATATCACATATTAAATACAATAGACCGGATAAATCTAATGATGCCAACCATGCTTTAAGTACACTACACAATATGTCTATTAAAGGGTTAAGGCTTTTAAAGGGCATAAATAACCCCCGCGATCTTAACGCCTACGAAAGCATTCATATCGTTAAAAACAAACATTCCATGAACGGTAATATAGCACCGATTCCCTTCACTTGTCTCTTTTCATTCTTAGAATCATAAAAGGGTCGCCGACGTTTTAAATTGAAGTATTAACACATGTTGAGTGCCGTTTCCTTAAGAGAGGTAATTTTTGTCGATCTTTCGTTCGATATATTTCAAATTGGAGTTTAAACATATGTGAATGCCGTTTCTCTAAGAGAGGTAAATTTGTCGATCTTTTTCGTTAGATATATTTGCATGTTTAAATTAGTCTATACGTGGACGCCGTGTAAAGTAGTTGTTGCGTAAGCGGTGTTTTAGCTTTACTGTGCCCCATGTGCGACACCTTGATTAGTGGTTTTACCTACTGATGATGACAACTTAGTTGTCGAAATACGTATTTAGGATACGATTAATAATTGTGGTAAGGGGTTATATACCTTTCTTAAATAATTTAGTTGCGTAACTATCCATTAATCTTTACATATTTTTGCATATTTTAATAAAAGTTCTGCATAGTTTCATTTTGGAAACATATATGCGTATATAATACAATTTCATTTTCATGTGTATATAATTCCCAGATTTCCTCATGAACACAATTATAATTTGAATTTGATCATTTGTATTTAGCTTCGTCTATCAATGGTTGAAAATTGGTTCACTTGGAGAAGAAAACTTTATAAGAAATATTAAAAATTACGTACCCAATATACTGGCAACATCATAATAAATGTACATTTATCTTTGGACAATATTCCACCAAAATGAGGGTCGACTATTATATTAAAGAAACTTACACCAGAGACCATGATATTTACTATTAGAATTAGAATTACTCCTCCAAACACGTTATTAAAGTTCTGGATTTGCTCGATTAATTGCAAATAGATATCTTTTAGTAGCTGAATCTCATTTAAATGTATAACATTTTTTCCGAAGCTGAATGTTTCCAACATTAGATTTATGTTTTGGAATTGAAACTTTATAGATAGCATTAGGTTTTTGATCAAAATTACCGTGGCTACGTTATGATATCTTTGAAGCATTTCTATTAAGTAAACATTTCTAACGCTTTTCAGTTTTTTATCAGTAGTGATGGAGAAAGTGGAGATTGAAACTAATGTTGAACCACATATTATTAAGACTATAATAATATTGTCGATATAAAAACATGGTATTTTCTGAATTTTTAAACCGAAACATTCAAATTTTTTTTCTACTTTCAGTAGACTGTTCAAGATGTTCAAGTATTGACTTCTGCATCGGTAGGTTATATTAACTATTGCACATATATTAGCAATTAGTATTGACACTCCACAAAGCGAGTCCAATGTTAGAGGTATAATCGGTAAAGCTTTGTAAAATTTAAGGCGATTTGTAAAGGTAATCACCTGTCCAATTAATATACTAAGTAAAAATACAGTTCCAAAAAAGGTTTGGTAATTTGTTACTGTAAATTTCTGTTTATTTTTGTCGTAATTTGTAGAAAGCCCAAAATATTTAAGAAAATGCGTCAAAAATATCAAACATTTTACATTCGATCTGCCAAACGAACGTAGTTTTCTGAAATTTGTAGAATACATTGGGATCTACAATTAAGAATAACGATTTTTGAGACGTTTAAGTTAAAATATAACAAGTAAATGTATATATTCACTGATTTTATATTGTGAGTGTGTTCTTTGGGAATAATCCGAAGAATGTTTTTCCATTGTTTAGCATTTTTTTTTTGTTTACATTTAATGTAAATAATGATAAGTACGTTCGCTTTATGTACATGCATTAACTAAATTAGTAAATAGCTTGCCTTGGTGGCTTGTGGAAAACAAAAGCCTGGCGCTGTGGGGGCAGATACAAATTTGAACAAGCGCTATTGCAAATAATACCCGACAGAAATGAGTATCAATGAAAATCTAGTGTACCGCTACTGAAAATGTTTGTTTCTGTTACTTCCATTAATAAATCGAATTACATCAAAATGACGCTATGTAGAAATTGTGGTTAGATCTACCAGTGGCTTGCGCTTTTAATAAGAATAATGGCATTAATGGAATTTTATTAGTATTTTTTAACATACTTATGTTTTAAAACTATTTGGTACTTGCGTACAATGCGTCATCGACACTAGTATGCTGTCGGAATGGATTGATGTCAAGAGGGGAGTACCCCAGGGTTCCGTGCTCGGTCCAATGCTGTTCTTGATTTACGTTAATGATCTACCAGGTCAGACGTTGTACAGAACGGTATTATATGCTGATGACACGCTTGTCATAATAAAAACTAAGAGTCCTATAATACCAAGGAAATAATTGAAGTTCTGGGGGCGTATGACACATGGTTTAAAGAAAATAAATTAAAACTAAATATTGAAAAGAGTTCCTTTTTGCAGTTTTGCAAACTTCAGGAATGGCGGTGTAAAAATCGAATATAGGGGGGTAGTCTCCCGGAATCGCAAGGGAGTATCCGTTTTTTTATGTTTGCGGATGGATCCTCAGTTAAATTAGAAGTGCCATATTGACTATTTGACCTCAAAAATATCCTTATTCAACTATGCTTTGAGAACTATATCACAATCTGGGGGGGAGTCTGCGAACTCCTCAGCATAACACATATTGCTATAGACTTTTCCCCGCAAACATTTTGAAAACATTATTTTATATTGTACATTTATTTTCGATGCCAGTGTATAATTTTTATTTTCGATGAATGCAGATTTTATTTTGATTTTTTTTGACTAGCGTTGTTGTAGTATGCCGGATTTGCTATATCCGCTTCAGACACTAAATGTTATCTGGGTTGTGAGGACGTTTGTGAAGACGGTTGTGAAGACGTTTATATTTTATTTTAGATTACACTGGTCTGCAGAGAAAAATTATTTTTTTCTCCTCATTGTTTTCATGCATGATTACATCATATTTGCTGCTCTTACCTCGGAATTTAACATGCAAAAAAATACAGCACATAGATTTTAATATAGTGTCCATTTAATTAAAAAACAATATTATTTTAGTAACAACAATTACAAAAAAGTGAAAAAAGACTACGGTCTAAGTTTTACATCGAAAAATGCTAATTCTACAGTTACAAGTTATAGAAATATCAGTATATTTATCCCATTATGGTAATATAATTCAAGTTATTTTGTTTTTGTTTTTTCTTTTCATCGTTTCCATTGAAGTTTCTCGGCGAATCGACCAACAAAAATCAGCAAGCATTGCTGCTGACCATTTTCCATTGTAGCGTCTTTCAATATGCATAATATCCTGATGAAACCTTTCACCATGCTCATCTGATACGGCACCGAGATTTTCCGGAAAGAAATCTAAATGCGAGTCCAAAAAATGAATTTTGAGTGACATATTGCATCCTAAAGCTTTATAAGCAGAAAGAAGCTCTCGAATGATTTTCGGTAGTTGTCAGCTTTTGTATTACCTAGAAAATTATGACACACTTTTACAAAAGCCACCCAAGCTTTTTTTTCAGCTTTGCTCAACTTCGAATTGAAATCTTCATCCCTCATAAGCTCTCGTATTTGCGGACCTACAAAAATCCCTTCTTTCAATTTCGCGTCACTGATTCGAGGAAATTTTGTTTTGAGATATTGAAAGCCTGCACCATCCTTGTTCATAGCTTCCACTAAGTTGTTCATGAGCACCAGCTTTATATGAAGTGGTGGCAAAAAAATTTTGTCACTTGGCACTAGAGGTTCTTGAGATACATTTTTAAGTCCAGGTGTCAAGCTTTTCCTTTGCGGCCAAGTTTTAACTTTGTAATTTTTGTCTCTTGCGCGACTGTCCCACTCACATAAAAAACAGCAAAACTTGGTGTATCCTCCTTGCAATCCAGTAAGTATAGCGACAACTTTTAAGTCAGCACAAATATTCCATAGGTATTGAGAATATTTTATTTTTTCAAGTAATACCTCCAGATTTGCATAATTTTCTTTCATGTTTGTTGCATGTGCTAGAGGCACTGATGGGTATTTATTTCCATTGTGAAGTAAAACGGCTTTCAAACTAATCTTCGACGCATCAATAAAAAGTCTCCATTCGTCAGAATTTTCTGGGAAACTCAGTTCTTTAAGAAGCCCTGCAGCATCATTACAATATACTAAATCATTTTCTTTGGAAAAGTAACTCGTCAAATCTTCTTGTCTTGTGCGAAAATATGAGACTCTTGTAACGAGCGTTCAACTAAATTTTACCTCGCAGTTGCCCATGGAAATTATACGTATATCTTAGATTTTTACTTAAGTTCTTAATATGAATTTTGTTGGTTATGAACTTTTTGAATGACATGATAAATGTCAAAATAATAAAATTAAAATATTTAACTAAATGAGATACGTTTATTTGCAACAAACAAGTAACATTTTATAAAAATTGTTGAAAGTGGCCACCACCTTGTTCGAGACATTTCTAACATCTTCTTCTAATGAAGGAGAAAACGTTTTGTAGTAGCATATCGTCGATTTCGTTAATTATTTCAGCAATTCTGATCTGAAGGTCTGCAAGATCAGGTATCTGTACCCAAAAAATTGAGTTCTTTAAAATGGCCACAGAAAAAAATCACAGGGGTTAACATCACAAGATCTTGTTGGAAATTCATGTTCGATGTTTAAACTTATCAACCGATTTTGATAAATTTCCGTATCATATTAATTGTTTCACAAGCTGTGTGCACTCTAGCTCCGTATTGTTGAAAGTAACCCTGATTTATTTCTTCTTCATTAAGCTGTTCAATAAATGTCATAATAATTTCTTGTCGATACCTTTTTCCTTTAAAGAAAATACGGCCAATGATTTTCCTTCGACTAATCGCGGATGAACAACATAACAGTCATGCGGTTTCTTAGTATTCCACATCCTTATATTTTGTGAGTTAACATATCCATTCAGATAAAACCATGATTCATCTGAGAAAAATTTTGTCAAGAATGTCATTATCAAAATTATTTAAGAACCACTGACAAAATGTTGTTCTTCTAGGATAGTCAATTTCTTTGATTTCTTGATAATAGGCCATGCGATATGGAAATAAATGTAAGTCTTTTTTCAAAATTGTATGACAAATGCCAATTGAAACACCCACTCGTGGAGAGAATACTCGTATGGATGTTCCTGGTGTATCATTCATAATTTGCGTTACATCGTCAACTAGCTCTTCCGTACATTTTTTCGGACGGCCACTGTCTTCTTTCCGTATAACACTCTCTGTTTCTCTGAAAACCTTAGTGCAATATTTAACTGTGTACCAAAAACTATCAAAATCAAAGACGAAGTTTGGAAACATATTTCTAAATTCCTCTAAGCATTCTTCAAGAAAATAGTGCCATTGTCCGTTAATATTACGTCCGTTCCAAAAATAAGATTCAACCATGAATGATTTGTGTTGAACAGTGAAAACCATTTTAAATCAATTTTAAATTGCAAAGCAATTTCAAAAAGCTCCAACTAAGTATACATCAGAATAAATAGTCTGTCAAATTGACAAATGATGCAAATGTAAATAGTACAAGTTACGACAAACATTTTTATTGTCATGGACTACTAGAGGTAAAATTTATTTGAACGCTTTTTACTTTTATCCAACAAATTCCATTGTTTCAATCTTGATCCGAGTAATTGAGCCTTAGATTTTGATAGCCCCAAGTCTCTAACGAGATCATTTAAATCAGGTTGTTTAAGAAAATAAGGTTCTTTTGATGGGCTTGAAGATCCTGATGAAGCGTATGATGATGAAGATGTACAGAAAGAAATAGAACTCGATTGAGGCTGTAGACCAGAAGTATTTTTATTTTCCATCTTCTCGCTATTTTTTGTAGGTACTGGAGGTGAACTGCCTTCACCACGAGGAAGTGGTGTCTTTGCAGATGCGATGTTTAGATATACAATCTTGTTTTTATTTTTTTACGAGAATCGTCGTGTTGATGTCATGCAGAAAAAACAGTCATTTTCATGATTCTGAGGTTCACTCCAAAGCATTGGCATCGTAAACGGCATAGATTTGTGACTTCCTTCAAGCCAACCTCTCAACGTTCTTGAACAACTGTTACAGCAAATTTTTGGGAACCAACTTTTATCCCTCTCATCGATAGAGAATCCAAAATAAAGCTGATAAGCTTTTTTAACAAGATCTGTTATCGCATTTCGCTGTGTTTTTAGAGTAAACTCACCACAAATGTAGCAAAAACAGTCGGTAGAATTCTTACAAGCGCGCGGCATTTTATAACCTAAAATTGAATGGAATTTTTTTAAAAAATAATTTTAAATTTCTATTATATATTTATTATCTATGTTCATAAAAAAATGGATAACCTACACATAAAATACTTAAAATATATGTATAACATGAATTTTGTGCAAAACTTACCAAAGTATTTGATATAGAACGTAAACAATTAAAAGACAAGTTTTCAACTAACTGTTGTAAAGACACAGTGTATACTGCGCAGGCGCATATGTACTACCATAGAAATCACTTTCGGGACTTTCCTTCTTTCTCTTATAACTAGCAAAAACCTATTTCGTATGTATATACATTGTTTATAATGTTAACGCATATAACGAATTAAAAAAAAACAGAATTTATGATATTTTGGAAAAAAAATCATATCGAAAAAACTAGACGTGATAGAAAAAATTGGCCATAGGGAACAGATTCAGAGCATCGAAATCTTCATATTTATGACATAATTTTATGAAGGAGGATTTTGTTGCAGACCAATGTTATTAGCTTCGTGATTTTTATTAATTGGTTGATGTGCTTGATTTCAATACCGTTTTTTATACGAGTTTGTTTATCTCGTTGTGATTTTCATACGGTTTTCCAATTCAGGTGTCTTGAGACAGAAATATTTTTTTTTCATAGATGTAAGTAATTAAATTATTACTAATTATTATAATTATAATTATTTGAACGATTTAAACTGTGTATTTTCATTGTATTAATTTTGTTACATTGATATTTTATCTTAATAGTTGAATTAGATGACAAAGAACGTTTTTTAAAATTTCAAAGTAAAAAATTTTCTTTGACTTTAAAGTATGCACGTTGGAGTCAAGGGCATATTTTTTTTCATGTGGTTCGCACATGCGTTTAGAGTTTGTTCGGTCTGTCAGATATTTTGTTTACGTTAAATATTGTGGGAGAAATTAAAACACTTCTTTGTAATTTATTAGTTGTAACTTTGATCGGCATTTAATAAGGAAGTTTAATTATATGGTCCAGTCATTTTCATATAATAATTTTACCTTAAAAATATTGTTTTATGATGCAATATTGATCTTTATGCTTTATAAAGACATTTTTTTTTCTTTTTTTTATTATTATAGTAAAGTTTCATTTAAAATTCATTGTGTTTTTGAATTTAAACCTTTATTCTTTTGTGCTCTGAAGTAACTCTAAGACATTATTAATATTTTTCTCAAACAAGTTTTGAGTGGCGTCCAATATAAAACTAGTAAGCTAATACATTCGTGTTTTCCACTTTTCCGATTGGAACCCTGAGGGAAAAGCAGTCTCATCCTGGAAATTAAACCGACTGAATATCGAAGCTGGACATATTGGTTGTGAATTGTGAATAAGCAAAGTTACAACATCACAATTCATAGCAATATGTACAATGCCGTTTAAAATATGGTATTGAATCAGATCACAACGTAACATCTGATTGTCTGAGATAATAAAAAACGTCACACGCCCCCGCGAATTAGATAGTTTTGAGAGCATTTTTATCTTTAAAAATACGAATAACGTAATTAACGTAGATTTGGGTCCTATACCAGGTTCTTTTTTATTTGAGTTAATTGACAGTTAGATGTTATTAAAGCAAGAAAAATAGGAAAACCATTAAAAAATATTCGAATTCACGGAATTTATTTTTAAATTCGTTTTATTACAATATTTGCCATTAAATTATTCTGACTCAACATTAATTTCCAAATTTATATTTCAACATAATTTAAGGATTAGTTTCATAATTGGATTCTTAATGTTAAATTACAGCTTTTATAATATTTCTAAACGGTTTTTCTATAGAATTTACAAATAATGGGTTAATGCTCTTGCATGAATAGGTGGGGTTTACCAAAATGTAGGTAATTTTTGTAGGATTTAAGATTGAAAATTTTAGTGTTAAACTAGAAGACGTTCAGAACAATCCTTCTGTGAGTGTTTTTGTGCGTTCAAGTGTTACACTGTTTTTTCTACTGAAGATGACAACGTGGTTGTAGAAATACGTATTTATAATCATTAAATTCTATTGTGGTAAGGGTTTTTTAATTTTATTTTATTAATTCCTCGAAGAAAATAATAAAATCATAAATTAGTTTAGGAAAATTGGTTACAAATAAATAAGTATCTAATGATACGTAGGCATACTTTCGTGTGTATATTTCCTAGATAGGGTATGTTGTGCACCATGAACATGAACCAAGAAAACGCTAAACAGGGCGAAGAATTTGTTACAAGTCACTGTGTGTATTAAGACTAAACCCATTTTAAAGAGTAAATAGGACATTAGGCAATGAGTTTTGGTCCAGAGATTTCCACATAGCGTAGATGCACGTTTTACATAATCGGTCTTTTGTTCAATCGTGATTTGTGACGACAGATACTTTGCAGGATTTTTTACGTACGATTGTGATACATCCAATTTGTGTTCGACATCACAGAGGGGGCATCTTTGATTTTTCTTAAACCCCTCAATTAAAACTAAGTTTCCAGTAGCTTTATTAAAAGTTCCCTATTCTAACGTCAGCAATATTATCGCCGCACTCAACAATTTAGATGTGGGATGTATATTACGCACTTTCCCATACATAAGTAATGTTCAAAGATTACTCGTGTCAGTCTAACGAATCATTTAAACACTTGCCAAACTAACACTCGTTTCCGTCGCTATACAACAAGTACTCGTGAAATTTCTTATGGTATTACTACGGATAAAATCATCTATAATTGCATGAAATGGAAAATAAAACCAAATCTATTATTTGGCTACGATATGTATTTGTAATTTAATAAATATCTTTAAGTGTACATTTAAACATTTAATTTTATTTATATAATAGAAGTATAATGATTATGTAAGACAATATTATCTGCATAGTGTTATATAGCATTGTGTAATCAACATTAAAGAATCCAGCCGCTGAGATGTTTGAACGTACAATTGTCGCCAACCTCGCAAAAGTTCGCATCTCCTCATATAGACGATTTCGTTTAGTGTCTTTAAATCTTTCACACAAAGTGAAGCACAATATTCTTGTTTCCTGTGCCGTTTTCGTAACGCTTCCACAAGTAATGCCAACTACAATAATCATCCACTGAAACAGTAAAACATTCGTTAGGTAGTTTATTATGGTTTTTTGAGAAGAAAAATAAAACAATCAATGGATACACCAACTGTTATAAACGATTTATTATTAAACTTTGTATTATTTTTCTTGATTTATACTGATTGCGTGAAATACATGTAGTTGAAAACAATAGCGATTATTGATTTAAGTAACGTATACGGGAAAGGGATGTCTTTAGTGTTGCATATGGCCATAAAATCAAACATGGAATAACTTAGCCCTTGTCCGGGCAAGACATTTTACCAATAACTTAGCCCTTGTCCGGGCAAGACATTTTACAAATATAACGTAACCGGGCAGTTCGGGCCTGGTAGGCCCGGTGCTTTTAGTATATGTTTTTACTTACAGAATTAATGAAACAAAGAGTTTATGGGAATTATATATTTAATACCATTTATAAATAACATTAATTACTTACTGATCTTAAATTTTATTCATTTCTTGCAATTATAACACAAAACTTTTGATGAAGAATGTTCGTTACAAATATTTGGTTTGCACTCATCACAACATTGTCTTTGTTTCCTGTCTTTTGTTTTAGAACACATGTAGTACCTTCTTCTAGAATTTGCTTTAGTTTCAGTTCTTGCTCTCTTTGCCGGCGTTGCTTCTTCACCTACAAACTCGCTGACACAGTGTTGGATGGTACGAGGAAGTCCATTCGCTTTCCTTCTTTGAATGTGCGGAAGATCTAGGTTTTCAGATACATCTACTAGAAACAATCTCCTTTTTTGGTGTTTAGATTTATTCCAATTTGGGTTCAAATTCATCCAAGTAACATATGCTGCAATGCCGCTTACGTCGAGAAGGTTCATAAAAATGTCAATGACCAACGATTTGTTCTGCGTTTACATGTGCATTTATGAGCCAATTGGTCTAACGTGTCCACGCCACATTTTGTGCTGTTATAATACTGAATTATTTCTGGCTTTTTTTATTGTCATCGTTACAGTTATTAGTATGATGCATCGTTGACAGAGGCAAAACACTTTTGTTTTTCTTTGTAACGTAGGACACTAAAGACGCTTTTTCTGTAAATCCGAAAATGGATGTTTGTTCTTCACGTTTTCTATTGGGCAAAAATTCGGTTGGGATGAAGCGTTTATTTTTCCTTACGGTACAAACGCTCGTCAACCCATTTGTCAATAATGTGTTTGCTAATGATAAGTCCGTAAAATAATTGTCGAATGTGACATTTCTGTTTGTATTATAATACGGTTGTACGAGCTGCTCCACTACCTGTGTTGCGAGGCCCTTGGCCATTTGATTTCCTTCCTTTCCAATATAGGGAATACCATTTAGAGGATAGTAGATTTCAGAGTCACACGCCCACCAGATCTTCATTCCATATTTGTCTGGTTTGGAAGGCATATATTGTCTAAATGGACATCTTCCTCGAAAGGGTACAAGTTGTTCGTCCACTGTGATGTTTTCTCCGGGGAGGTAGTGCTTTTTCAGATTGTTATTTACTTTTTCCCAAATAACTCGAATAGGTGCAAGTTTATCGTTCTTCCTTCTTTCGGAACGTGTACCTTTGTCATCAAATCGTATAAATCGCAACAAGCTTTTGAATCGTTTCAATCCCATCGTTGCTCGAAAAATTGAAGGGCCATATAATCGACTCCACAGCACATCGTAGCTAGTACCATTAGCACTTAGGTGACCGGCAGTTAGAAGCAAACCAAGAAAAGCGCGAATTTCGATATTATCACATGGTTTCCAGGGAATATCTATCAGTACCCTCTCTGCCTCCTTGTTTGTATGTGAAGCAATTTCGGTAAGTACAGCTTCATCAATAAATAAGAGAAATGCATCAATTGGATCTTAAACAATTTTTCCCGGCGGTAAGATAACTTTATGCATTTGCGATTTTATTATTTTGCACGAACGAACCCGTCCTGTCGAAGGAGGCTGGCTGCTCCACACTGAATCATCTTTAGCAACAAATTTGGAAATACTGACAACAGGAGTGTCACGCAGTCCCTCACTGCCTTCTTGCACGTCTTCCGTTTCACTAGCATTAGAAAGGTGGTCCTCTACGTCCTCATCTTCGACATCCGACTCAAAATTTACAGGCGCCTGGTCATCGTCCGATAGGTTTTCCAGTATATCTGCGAGTTCGGCGTCCGATAAAAATTTTCTCGACATTGCTGAATGATTATAACACTTTCACTATAATGCATAAACTAAAAGCAATGAACAAAAAATGCTCGTATATATACAAATAGACAGGGTACCCCTACTTTACCTAATTTTACTTTCCTCGAAAAATTACGACCTATATACGTCATCCAATGTATTTGCTACAGAAATGACACAAAAATGATTGGAAACACTAATTACGTAAAGAGGATTAGAAAACAAAAACGGAAAATAAAGTTACCATAATTGCCTAAAGTATGGGCCTGCTAAGCCCGGCTTGCCCGTTAATGGGATTTTAAGTACAATCCGTCAATTAACTAACGATTATTCATAATTTAACAAATATTACTTAACAAGAAAACATTAATTAACATTTCTGAGGAATTCTAAAGAGCATTAAGTCGTACTAAAATTACTCATTAAGATATCGAATTTTTTATCGTCGCTCGGGCCTGGCAGGCCCCCCTTGCCCGGATAAGGGTTAAAGTACTTAATTGCTTTTCAAAATATTTTCCATAAAAATTTATGCACTTTTGCATTCGTTCAAACTAATTGTTAAAGCAGTGATTCCAGTCTACAGTTATGTTTAATCTAGATTAAACCAACATCATTTAATCTAAATAAAATAGTGTAATTCATATTTAATAATTATCACATCGTATATGTTACATATTATAATTTAGTATTATTAATCTAAATTAGATAATTACGTATTATATTTAGCAATCAAATAAGTCACACATACAAATCAGGTATTTTAATCTAAACCAGTTCAGCAAACTGCTGATACAGAAACAATCATAGGTCAGGTATTTAAAATAAACCAGTTGTTACGTTCGTAAAATCATTTTGAGATCATTCAGGAAATTTTAATCAATTTATTTTATTATTTTCCTACGTTTATCTATTTAATCCTTTCATTTTTCACCTTTTTCGTGTATTAATATTTTATTGATTTTTGTAGTCAATTAACTAACGCTTGGGCATCTTTAAACCTCGATATTTTCTTAAAATTTATTCTTGTTCTAATAATTTGGCCGACTCTATATATATTTCCGGTATATGTTTCATACACGTCGGGGAGTCCGACATCTTGTTATTTTAATGCTTAGTCACGTTGCATTTAGTATCTGTTTGTAAATCAGTTTTTGATTCTTTTCTTCGAATCTAATTTAGTAGAAATTCTTTTAGAATTTCGTGAATCTATCTTAGAGTCGATACGTCTATTTATCTCATTTAATTTACTGTATTTGGTGTAATTAATTACTCTTGCTAGGAGCGCCATCTCTCAACAGTTGATTTAGCTAGCTTTTGCAGATACCTTGACGTTCTTACCTTGTCTTTTCCACCTTGATTACGGTGTTTTAATTAGCGTACCTCCGCTTGATAGTTTGATTCTTCCCATCTATACCTAGTTAGTGAATATGCAAATTAAATTCCTTTCTTTTCAAAATTTACCAGTCTTTCGATCTCGTCTATGACGTATCTCCGGCTTGTTCACTACTTTTTCCTAGATCGGCGGGCACTTGCCCTTAAGTCTTTATAGCGCTAACTTGTGTTCTATTCTAGTGTGGACTTATATATCTGCGGTAAGAAATATCTTTATCTATTGTACTTTTGCTTATTTCGAATCTTCTTCTTTCTTAGGATTTAATTTGTTATTGGAGCTATCTACCCAGGTTTCAAGTACTTATAACCGTTTATTATACTTCGAGATTTTATCGTGTGAAATACCACGTGGTAGCCATTTATCGTTTTGGATCTTAATTTTGGATTGGCAGCGAAGATTAGCGAATTTTAGTAGGAGTCCCGTATTGGGTTACTTAAACCTCTTAAGGCGGTGCATCTGATATCTTCAGAACTTCCTGCCAAAGAAATCTTTTCCGTCTAGACAGCATCACCAAGATGACGGCTGTTCACTGCTGATACAATTCAGAGTTCGACATTTCCGAATTACTTCCGTGAGGGCTATCACGAGGAGAGAATTCAGGAAATCTGGGCATTAAATTTGTTAAAGCTAAGTAGTTGCTGATATAATTTTCTTAACTAAAAGTGGGTATTAATCAGCCCCGAATTATGCTTTTCTAAATTATTTTTAGAGAGTTACTTGCTAGATTATTTAAACTAGTGGGCACTAGAGAGGAGCTTTACCCTTCTCTGTGCAACCTTTGATATTTTAAACGCTAACTGTAGTCAGTTACCGGGCTTCACCCTCTTACATTGTTCGAAAGGCATTAAACGCCTGACTTCTTTCATATTAATCATTTAGTTAATTAATTTACTGGTTGTCTGGCTTCTCCAGCAGCTTGTAGTTTTGTTGATTTAAAACACGAGGCTTAGAACCTTCAGTCGAGCCTTCGAATCTAATTTGGGGTTACGTCAAGATCTAGTTATCCTATATTTTATTCTGTAAATTTTATTGTAAAGAACAACTGTTATGAATTTCTAATTTGTGTTCTAAATTTTAATGTCTTGATTATTTGACGTACATTTAACTTAATCTTTCAACATTTTATCACCTGTGTATACAGGGTGATGTTAACTTAACAGGCGTTCCTGTTTATTAAAACTCTAGATTACGCCTGGAGCATTGCTGGGGCGATACCCATTAATTTTGTAAGGTGGCATATTAACTTTTGTACCTTGTGGCAAATTATTTTGCGTAAAAGTTTTTCACATTGATTAATGCCACCTCGAATTGATATTATCACTTAATGAATTAATTACAGGGAGGTAAATCCTCGCCTTATTTTGTATTAAATCCAGATTTCTTTTACAACTTTTTCATTCTGTTTATAAAACTTAAAGCTGCTACTTACTTTTTCTTGATTGTTTTGATTTTACATAAATCTTCAATTATTGTTTTGGATCTCTAGTTATAGATCATTTCATATAAATCTTTTTCTTATTTTTAAGCTTGGTAAATAACCTTTTTATTTATGTAGTAGTGGCAAACTTAGTACTATTTAGCCGCACCTTTGTTTAGTTGTGACCTGCGATAACAGATGTGATATTGGAACTACCTTTTTGGGATAAAATCTTGTTATTGTTGAAAACTGTGTTTTGTTTGATTTCCTTTCCTACTTGTGTGGAGATAAGCAAAGTCTTTCGTACATAGCAGCAGCGAGTAATAGGGGGGGGGGAGGGCTCTCTTGTGTCTGGTGCTACCTGTGTTCCACCCGCTTCCGAATATACGGGGTGAACCTTGCAGGGGTTAATATTCGGTGGCGCCTCCATTACAGCAAGCGACCTCCGGGACTCGTGCGCTCTTCATATCTATTGAGCTGGCCGGCATGGTGTGTTCGACGGAACGTCCACGGTGGGTCAGATCGACAGAGGAAGGTTTTGCAGAGCAACTTGCAACCTTCTTGTTATTTGCCTGTTGTAGTATTTAGGTCGGGTTGTGGTAGCACAGTCCAATATTCAAACTCGTCACCACATAAATATAATAAAGTGTAACAATATGAGGACATTAAAATGCATTATAAGTATCTGTATAAACACAGTAATTAAAGTAGGTTATATCAGCGATACCACAACAGTGATGAAATGTACTCGAAATTCAATTACGTTTAAATTGTAAATAAGATTTGTATATATACCATAATTTTTGTTATATAAAGCATTAAGGAATGTACTGTTCTTTGATCACCTATTCGTAGACCTCCGAGTCTATTCATGGTCCATCGAGTCTATTCACAAACCTTCGAGTCTATTCAGTTGGGACAATCAAAATTTACGTTTTGAAGGCATCTACTGCTTCTTCCGTAGATTGAAATTGTAGACGATGCATTCCATTCATGAACTTTTGGACCGCAAAAAAATCGTTGCGACTTAGGTCGGGGCTATACGGACGATAACTTAATAATTTGATATTTTGCTGCTCCAAAAACTTAATTGTCTGTGCGAACTCGTGTGCGAACTGTAATTCAGGATGATTCGCCGTTCTGGGTTGGTTTCTTTGAGAACGGTGACTATTTCTGACAAATAAACGGTTGTGTACTAATCCACATTAACCGCTCTTCCATTTTGTAAAGGAATTGTAGCTATCTTTCTATATACACAACATTATGAATATAGATAGATTTTTGTATATAAATCTTCTTTTTTTGCCACCTTGACTTCTTACAACCGGATAAGGACCCAACGTAGAAATAAAGATAGAATTGTTTTCACTTAAATATTATACAGATATGTAGTAAAAAAAAGTTGAAGTTTCAAAAATTATTACAGTGTCAGTTTTGTTTCAAAATGTAATTTTCAGGTGTTTAGTAGTGAGTTACCAGTTACAATCATGTGCAAATTAATTAATAAGACTACCAACGTTTAACTCTAGCCGTAAGTTTATTGTTGAATATATTAGTAGGAGTGTAAATTACGTATTGCAATTTTATAATATCCCCTGACGAAGTAACGTAAATTTTTTAGAGAATTAATGTTAAGTTTCTTGCTTTCGTTTACATTATGCAATAATTTGCACTCACCCATCTCGAAAATGTGGTCATTGTTTATGCAATGTTCCGAGAAATCTTTTTCTTTATGCTATATAAAATCGTTCTTTCATGTTCTTTTGGTCTTGTTTCTAGCTTTCGACCACTCTGTTCAATATATATGCCTGCAGAATCATTACAATTTATTTGATAGACACCTGATTTACCTAGATTTTCTGTTTGGTCTTTATTTTTAATAATTACAGTACCTAGATTATACTTATTGACCATAACTATTTTAATTTCAGCTTGTTTGAAAATTCTAACCATTTTATTAGTGATTGGCGGTATGTAATTAATGTAGTGCCAAATATTGTTAGATTCTTTTTCTATTTTAGGGTAAAAACATGCCCTCCTAATTCTTTTCTGTTTCTTTATTAGCATGTAATCTATAATATTATTAAATAGTTAATTGACGAAGGAGATACTTGTTGAAACTTCATTATAACGCTAAGAAATAAGTAATTAAACTTCTAGTTTCAAAAATTCTTTTATTGTAAATACCACTACAATATTGTTTCGCCATACAATGGCTTCATCAGGTGGATGAAATACTATTTCATGATTTTGCTTAAAAAATTTTCGTCATTTTCTATCCTTTCCATTAACCAATTACAATATTCTAGCCTTCTCAAATTATCTCCAGGCAGTAAAGAGTGACTAACATGGATCCTGTATGGTTTAAACCTACTTTTATGTAAAATTCTCCAAACTCTGGACTGGCACAAATTTAATTCTGACGCTACTTCGCGTGTAGAAATTGATGGAGTATTATTTATCTATAAAAATACAAGATTAACATGAAATTTGAAAACACGTTTTTAATTTACCATTTGTAAAATATCTTGTCGATTTTCATTTAAATTCCTGTTGTATTGACCATTACGCGGCTTAGTATACGATCCATTCTTGACCAAATTCCTGTCGAGATCTAGAAAAATGGTACGATGAGGCTGTTGTCGTTCTGGATATAATTGTAGATATCTTGTACTCGCTACTGTTGAATTTCGGTTCGAAGAATAAAAAATACTTATCATATCTCGTTTCTCTTCGTTAGTGTATGACATTTTTGTATTATTAATGAACAATAAATGAAATGTTTGACAGATTGAAATTCCATGGCTACCTTATTTAATCTTATAATTTATTCTTTCAAATAAAACCTAATGTCAAAAACTTTAGTCAGCATGTAGTACATGGTTGAAATCAGAAAAAAAACTCTTTCTGAAGATGTCTAAATCCAATATGGCGCCTATAAGAAATTAGATACTTGATGATGGCCAGAAAGAAACGAAACGTCGTATAAAAATTTAGAGTACACCACTGGATAGAGGTTTAGAAATGGCCAGAAGGTTGGGTTTTTATTTTTTCTCTACAAGGCCAAATGTCGGTGCTACAGGTAAAAGAAGAGAATGGGGTTTTCGCGGTTTTTTTTTTAATAACGAAGGTCATTTGTCACAGGTCTATTTTCTTCACGGATTTATAACAAACACAAAATTTAACAACTTTGCCAAATTTAAACCTATACCCTATCTCCAATAATAAGCGAGATCCCGATGGTGAGGGCTGAAAATGAATCAGCCTGTATATCAATAAATACTATATGCGTATTTCGGCAACTAAGTTGCCATCTTCAGTAGAATAACCTTAAAAACTGTTATCCCACTGGCGATTTGGTGAGGAGCATATCTTCTAAGGTTTACCTTAGCCAAAAACGCTACGTTTAACAGTTTTCAGTTTTAAGGTTATTCTACTGAAGATGGCAACTTTGTTGCCGAAATACGTGTATAGTTTTTATTGATATATATTGTGGTTAGGGTGTTTTTCTTATTTCTGTTTCAAATTACAAGCCACAGTCTCCACCAATTTCGGATAAAATTGTAAGTGGAAAAATGATGTAATTTATATTGTCTGGAGTTTCTACTTTATCTGTGAAATACATTGTATTATTAAATACACATTATTATACGTAATAAATCTGTTTTTGTTAATATATAATGTTTTTATTTATTATAAATGGTGAACAACTAGTTTATCGCCCGCAAAATCTAGTTTACCGCCCACGGGCGCTAAAGTAGTCCGTAGGCGATAATGTGACACTTTGCGCCCGCTAATGTGATTCATAAAATGTACTTTATAGCTCGGTAGTGCATAAATAATAATATGAATATATTTTAATGTGTTTTAAATAATGGGGAAATAAGTTACCCCATGTATATCATTATTTATAGTTGGGTTAGGCATAAAATTTATTCCTGTAGTGGGCTGAATGAAAAATAATTAACTTGAAAGGTACTTACCAAATAAAGTGGCAATAGTACTAAAACTCCATAACTACTTATTGGCAGCATTTTCGTAAAATTTGGATCAACTGCCAAATGACAAAAATATAGGAACGAGACTATATTCTGTAGTTGTAAGAGAAATATCACCCATCCAAATACCTTATTGAAATTCTGAATTTGCTCGATTAAGCACAAGTAGATTTTCTGAAGTAGGTGTATGTGACTTAAACAAACCAAATCGTGCTGTACACTAAATTTTTTCAAAATCAAGTGTACGTTTTGAATCTGATACTTTATCGACACCATCAGGTTTTCAATTAAAACGACCAACGCTAAATTATAGTGAGTTTGTATTATTTCAACCAAGGAAAGATATTTAACCTGTCTCAAAATTCTTTCACTTGGTGAGAAAAATAGCGAATGTATTAACCATAAATTACACAAACATATCATTAAAAATATAATAATGAACTCCAAATAAAGGATCCAAGATTTCTTTGAAATTTTCAAGCCTTCTTGTTTTAGTCTGTTGTCTATTCTCAATAAATTGTTGAAAATATTTGGATATAGCGCCCTGTGCTTATAATTACATGAGATTATTGTTAATAGATTAACAAATATTAAAAGTACTGAAGAAAGCATATCTAGCGTTAGATAGGTAGCAGTTACGCAATCATAAAATTTTAACCGATTCTGTAAATTAACGATCTGACAGATTGATATAATTAACAGAAATATATTACCACTGTAAAATTGAATTCTTGTTTCAACGAATTTCTGTTTAATATCGTTGAAGTCTGGTGCTATACCTAAATATTTGAAAAATCGTGTTAATCGTATCAAACATTTTATATTGGACACGTTTATATTTCGGAAATTTGTAAAATACATTAACATATTTTATATACAAAAAAGTTGGTGAGCTAGGTAGAAGTTGAAATGGAAGTAATTGAAATATACCTCTGAATAGATTCTGAAATGTCTAATTCTGTATTGTTCTTTATTCGACATTAACCTTAGAGCAATTGAGTAAACAATTTTTGTTATTGTTTGAGCTTATTACAATCCCTACTTAATTTACACCCATGACAAGCACTTTTTTCAATTATATAAAAATATTGATAACTAAACGACCTTAAATATTTCCAATAAACAAAATGTAATGCTGTTGTCATGTAAGCAAGTTGACAAATATAATAACGGGGAAACCTTTGTTGTGAAGAAATGGTTCAAGTAAATTATATTAATCGAACCATATACTCTGTTTCACTTATGAGTAGAGTGGACCAATTCGGAGCGAAAGCAGAGGCGTGACTTTCAAACTTACTTAAAATACACTCATTTCTTGCGTCTTCTATCGAACATAGCTGTGCAATATTATTAAATACACATAATATACTTTCCTGCTGCTATTATACGTGTACACACGATGACCGTGAACAACATACTAAGTAATCGTGAACCAATTCGTTAGTTACGCCTCTGCTTTCGCTCCGGATTGGTCCACTCTACTTATGAGGACACCTAAACACTTTTCTTTACTTCGAAAGCAATCAATATAATTTTTTTATCATTGTTAGAGATCGGACGCCTCAAACCAACATTACGATGGACCATATAAATAGTCTATAACATCGCTAAGTACAACACAATTTTACAGTAAAATTCCTTTCTCCATAGACGCAGATAGCGTGAGGAATTTTTAAAAATTATTTTATTTACTACTTTTTATTTCGTAAGATAAATAAAGTACGGTGAATTAGTTTCTCTTCTTTCGTTGTTTTAACTGTTAATTACATAGTGAATTTCGTCAAGTATCAATAACCTACGCATACAATTTTAATTTTCGTTTGTTTAGATCTAGAACATTGTTTAAGTTACTTTTTCAGATATGATATGGAACAAGGTCGAGAATGGCATCGTGAAACAATGGCGAGTTGGATTAAGGGTTATACTGATTGTATGTCCATTGCCAGTCATTTCGAAATTTATTGCAAAGTTTGTAAAATATCGTTAAAAGATTCCAAGGACTCGCACGTAAAACGTCACTTAGCATCGCAAACACATACACAGAAATTAGACCCGTAGGAATCTGACCGAAGAACTCTGTGAAACTTTAAAAGCGGCAAATATTCCATTAAATAGACTTAACAGTCCCACCTTCAAAACATTTCTCCAAAAATATATTGACCGAAATGTTCCTGATGCACCTTACGCAAATATTATGTTTTTAATCGCTACACGAAAGCAGTAGAACGCATTAGAAGTCATCTTTCAAATCAGTACCTCTGGATAAGTGCTGAAGAAACTATCGATATATTAGGACGCTGTGTGGCAAATGTTTCTATTATTAGCAATTCTGAGACGCGAATGCTGACCATTTGCATCCCTCCGGATGTAGTAGTCAGGGCCCCAGACACCTTAATCTCATCAACGAATCTAAATCCGACGAATCACCTTTAATAACCGTCAACCACTGGCCTTTACGATCCCGAAGGACAACGGGTACTCGTATATTTACTTGATATCAATTTTGACTCTTAAATTTCCGTTTTTAAGTTTTCAAAATTTCATATAATCACTTTCGAGATTAATTTCTTTTATCTGTTCATATTAGAATCTTTGTAGCGTTTCGTAAATTAATATTATACTTGGATTTTTTTTTTGTAATAATTGCTGTAATCTAAATTGTATTTGCCGTGGTAATTTATAGCATCTAATTTTTAACGTAATATTTTATGTTTATATGAAATAATTTTTCTTAAGATATTCTAAATTTATTTTGTAACTTGAGATTTTCTTTACTGT
Source organism: Melolontha melolontha (assembly GCA_935421215.2). NCBI lineage: Eukaryota > Metazoa > Arthropoda > Insecta > Coleoptera > Scarabaeidae > Melolontha > Melolontha melolontha. The sequence goes on from OW285243.1 coordinate 106,393,416, forward strand.
ATTTTTTTTTGTGCCAACATCTGTGCTTGGCCGTCGCTTTATACAAGCGTTAGATTAGATGTTATAAATTACCACAGCAAATACAATTTAGATTACAGCAATTATTACAAAAAAAAATTCCAAGTATAATATATATATATATATATATATATATATATATATATATATATATATATTTAACAGAAACAGAAAACAAACAGAAAAAAACCGTCTGCAATTCATGCAGGTGTAATTATCGCTATTTAAAGTTTATTTGATTTAAAACTTTATTGTATAAAATTTTAAAATTAACTGAGATATACGTAATACCATTTGTTATTGTTGGAATTACTATTAATTTGTATTTGGAAGCTTTCGTATGGTGCCGTATGAAGACTAATTTGTTTCTTTAATTAATCTGTAATCTAGACTTTTGTAGCCTTGTAGTAGTTTTTTTATTACAGCGAATTAATGTATTATATTTTGGTTTTAATATTTACTTCATATTCACATTATGGTAGCATATATTTCATTCATTTAAACACCCTTCATTTTTTTAAATCTATTGTACAATTTTTTTTCATTTTGTCATAGATACTGTATAATCTTTATACAGGTTGTATGTTTATATTTGTTTGAATTTTGAACTGAATTATGTCCTGAGTTTTTTTATTATGATGAACAAGATATAAGGTGTTGATATACGAGTTAACTGCTGCCGAGTTTTCTTTCTTTCTTTACCTCTGTTTGTTTTGATTTTATTTTATCTTTAACAAGATCCTGTGCAGCATTTTATCATTTCGTGGTTGTAATTAGCGTTTGTATTTTTTTAGTCTGTAAACGCATGCGCCTAAGATCGCGCAATCCCTTTTCTCCGTTTTCAGACTGAGCTTCCGTAAGAAAACTGAGTGGCTTTACCTACCACCTTTTAATTTAGTCACTCACACCCGTCTCAACTGACTAAGGGCATATACGATAAATAGAAGCTCTCAGATTATTCTGCGATACGACTACTAGTTTTGGTTTGATTTCGACCATCTTCAGGCGCTATCGCTGCGTCTGCGCGTACCGTAGGTAGAATTACATCAATATAAATATTACATCTATAGCAAATACAACACGCAAAACAAATTTTCAGTTTCAGTGCAGCAACGACAACAGTAATAATACTCCTGAAGAGATCCTTTGTAACGTTGGACGAAACGTCGGCTAAGAAGTTAGCAGTTAGCAGCCCCGAATTTCTAAATCAATCATAGACTAGGACCATGGAAGCTTACAAGCTAGATTAAGGGAAAGTTATTTGAATTACGCTACAACACTTTATTCAATCTTTTTGTGATACATCTATTAATAAATGACAAACTATAACATATATGTCACACACAGATTACAACATATTACGTAAAATTGTGACGTGATACCTTAAAATAAGTATTGTGACTTAACATAGAAATATTATAAAAAATATACGAGGCATGGCTATAAATTAACGAGAACAAGATTTTAGACCGTTGAAGCTGTGAAATTAAGCGGCACGCGTCATGAACAAGTTCACAGATATAGACATTAGGGTGGAGCGAGAATGTATGAATAAAAAAAAAATTTGTTGTTTAGAATGGTATAGCGATATAAAGTTGCATTTCAATGAGTAAATTAAACGTACGAAATATTACCTATTTGTAATGATGTTTTGAGGTGCCCCAACACAATTGAAAATTTTAAAAAAATTACCTATTTTTCATATTGTGATCAAACTATATATTTTATTTGTTAGGTCAATATCTTATATTTTTTATACAGATTTAAAGAAGCGAGATACAAGAAATAATGGTAAACTAAATAATTAATTATTCAGAAATACAATAATTATATATTAAATTGCTTTTTGTATCAAAAGTAGGCATTTGTTGACGTGATAGTAGCCTTGCCCTGATGAAACCGTCTCGTTTATTTTTTCCACAAACTGCACTTGAAGCTTCTGTCACCACTTTGATGCAGCGCTCAACGGCTTGAGTATGGCATGGAAAATCTTTAATTTTTTGACATGTGCCGAGACCGTCTTTGACAATGGCTTTCAAGTCGTCATTAGATAAATTTAAAGTCAGAGGTGGCTCAGTTATCTCACAGTTTCGCCACGTTATAATGTCGGTATAATCTTCAGCATCGAAATTAAATGAAGGCAGTTTAAAAGTTCGAAGCCCTGGAGCTTTCTCACTTCTTGCTTTTAAAATTCGTCGATATGCTAGATCTCGTATGATTTCCCTTTCATCTCCAAGCATAGAAATAAGAACATTTTCTGGGTGACCAAAAAATCCATTTCGTTGGATTACCTTGTCAATGATCTTCTTCATATCGGCGTTCAAATAGCGAAATAATTGTTTGCCACTGGTGCTTAGCTCCGTTTATACACGAGGGATTACATTTTATTCTAAACCACATCGGACCATAAACTCTCATCACGTACGTGGCTAATATCACCAATTTTTCTTCGGGGTCCGGCTTAGTAGCATATAATTTTAGAATTCGATTTGCTGTTGTAAGCCATCTAGAGTGGTTGAGAGATCCAGGTTCAATGTTAGCTAAATCTGAAGAAAAAACGCCAGTGCTGATAGCGATCATAATATCGTATAGATATTTTTGGTCGGTACTCAAATCACCCCTGGAAATTTGAGGTAATATTGTAGGAATGGCGTTGAATTCGACTATTGGCATTGTTTCACATTTTTGTAACTGATATCCAATGGCACCTGAAAAGTATTTAGGCCCTGTAGTTTTTCCGTCCAAATATAACAACAGATGTCGCAGTGGTAGTTCATTGGAATGCAACTAGATAAACCACTGTAATGGTTTATTCAGTTCTTCTTCCATCAATAGAATAATACCAGCTTTAAAACCTGTGTTTACTACTGTACCATCGCAACCAACAACAACTATTTCACTGAGTTTCACCGATTTGGATTTCAAGTGAATATATAGTATCTTTAATACATTTAGCAGTTCCAAACTCACATGTGACATACCCGAAATAGTCGCTTCCTGGCTCTGATAAAATCACATAATGGTCTTCTAGTACCCTTTTTCTGTAAAATTTATTTTTTTTCCGAATACTAATCAACGTTCTATCCTTTTTCCCATCAAAATACATACCGCGTAGGGTTTTCTTGCGATCTGCATCCTCTAAAGCTGTTCTGACTTTAGTTCTTTCACGGCGCAACTTTGAACGATCAATAAAACCACTTCGATCCTTTGGTGAAATAATGCCAACATCATTTAACACAGAAGAAGGTATAATGGCAGTGGCTCTGTCAGAAACTCCAGTACTATCGCAGGCAAGAGCTAATGATAGTAAATTTAATCTCCGTTTTTTTGGTGGTGGATCAACTGTTTTTTTTGATGCTTTAAGGTAAGGACTAGAAGCTACGCTATCGCTTGAACTGTCGCTTTCGATTGCCAAGTCTTCAGGTAAAGAACGCGAACAACACGGTTTCTCAAAATCAGTTATCTCTCTGTTACGCGATAAACTTTTTTGTTTTCTTTCTTCTTTTTTCTTATTTTTTATAGTTTCAACCACATCTACACCGCCTATGACCATTTTTCTTGTTGTTCTTTGATCGAGTAAAAAATTTATTTCTTCCTTGGGAACACGACTTCCTTTTAAACAATTACAATTTGAGAAAAGTTTACATTTGCAACTGCAAACATCAAATAATCTGTGGGACTCAGTTATAAATCTATTGATCTTTTCTTCGTAATTTTTGTTTGTTTGACGCCCTTTATAAGGTTTCATTAAGATTCCATATTTGTCATGGTAGGAACGAATAAGTTGTAGAATTCTCTTAACACTAACAGTTGGCAGCGAAACTTTTTGCCAAATTTCTAAAACTTCTTGGGCCAATATTTCGAATATGTCATGAACGCTTGGGCTCTTTTACTGTTTTATTGGGCTTTAATTCATTTTTAATGAATAGGTAATTTTTTATAACGTCATTATAAGTTGGTAATTGATACTGGTAACTTCTCTGGTAATCCGAACACAGCACAGGTCATCATTTGTCTTGTTTTGACTTGAGACATTTTACTGTAATAAAGATATATAATATGTGCTAAAGTATTACAATAATATCTGAAACCTAAATAGGAAATTGAAAATACTACTTACATGAGTCTTATTTCTTGATTTCAGACGTAAAATTCAAAGGGTATCACAAGTGAAATAGTACTCACGCGAGTTGACTATAGCGTTCGAATAACGTTTTAGTAGAGTTGCGAAATCGTCTCCACGTGCTTCAACACGCACGCGTCTTAATACGCTCGTTCGGATTATATTTTTCTATCTTATACTAACTGCGCAACACTCAGTGTGTAATTTAGCGTTCATTAAATATTTTTCATTTTTTGACTAAATTCATGAATTTTGCCAAATTTAATAATGTCGGGGGCACCTCTAAATATATCATGTGCGAAATGAAATTTTCTGTGTACATTTGGGAGATAATAGAGCAAGTTTTTACAGGTATTCCAAAGCTATTGCTAAATTAAAAAAAATCGCTCCACCCTAATAGACATCCAGCACTGTTTTGCACAATGGAAAATTCAAATCGAGGGTTGCATATTGAAGGGGATAATAAGTAAGTAATGTATAAATTTAAAATAAAAATTTTTACAGCACTAGTTTCAATATTTTACAGCTGCACCTCGTATATTCACTCTATAGTTCCGAAAATCATTGATCAATAATTAACTTACATTTAAAAGCAAATATCTAATCTGATTTATATAATTGGATTATTACAAGTATATATGACATCATTATCTGAATAGCATTATACAACATAGTGTAGTCCACATCGAAGAAACCGGCCGCAGAAACAGTTGGACGTGCAATCGTAGCCAACCTCGCAAAAGTTAGTACTTCTTCATACATACGATCCCTGTGCGTTTCTCTTAATTTTTGACAGAGGGCGTAGCATAAGATTCTGGTTTCTTGTGCTGCTTTCGTAGTACTTCCGCAAGTAATTGCGATAACACTTATCATCCACTGAAACATAAAAATTATTTTTATTGCTTAAAATCAGGGACTGAAACCGTGAAAAAATGGGTTCAGGCTCGGGTTCGGGTTAATCAAAATAAAAAGTTCAGGTTCGGGTTCGGTTCAGGGTTCGGGTCCAAAGTTTAAAAAAACTACGTGTGTTTTATTAGTAGAAAATTTATTTTTCAAAGAAATTTTCGTTTAATTTTACAATTAACCCTTAACTGTGCTAGTGGGGTTCGCGCGGACCTGGCGGTATAGTTTTCTGTTAGCATTCTTTAGAGTATTAAACAGATGGCGTTGTGGGTCAACGTAATCTTAAATTAGGTTAGTTATAAGAGACGTGTGTAGCTGTAAAGTCAACAGCTAAATTATTTTGAAAATTATAAGACCTCGAATCTTTAAAGACCCCACCAGCACGTAAGTGTACAGTGAAATCATTATTAGCTCTTCAAAAACCTAACTATATAATGCATTATTTTTAGTGTATTTTTGTCAATTTTACCATGTCAATGATTGAGTGGAGTAGACCGTTGACTGAATCAGAATTAAATGAAATAGCGAATGATCCAAATTTTTATTCCGATGAAGAGAGCGCAGCTGAAGAAAACGAATTTCAAGCTAGCGATCATGAAACAAATTCAGAAGCTTCTTCAGATGGCGATGAAAGCCATTTTGATAACGATTCCGATGATAGTAATGTATTTTATGGTAAGGATAAAAATTTTAAATGGCAGAAGGCATGTAAAAGTCGTTCACGTACTGGCACTCACAATATGATTATACATCTACCAGGCCCCAAAGGGAGAGCCAAAAATATCGATAAAAATGACATTACAGCAGTCTGGAAGTTATTTTTTACTGATAATATGCTAGAGACCATCTTCTTGCATACAAATGTGAAAATAAGGAACAGACATGAGCAATTTCAAGTACCTATCTCGGCCATCGTACACAGCTGAACTGGATATGATTGAACTAAACGCTTTCCTTGGTCTTTTATATCTATCAGGTGTTATGAAATCTAATCACGAGGATATATCTGCTTTATTTACCAATGATGGAACTGGTCGGGATGTTTTTCGGGCTACAATGAGTGTAACTCGTTTTCTGTTTATTTTGTCATGTTTGCGATTTGATGATGCACTTACAAGAGATCAAAGAAAAGAGCATAATAATAATTGGCTGCAATACAGGAATGTTGGGATATTTTTATTGCGAATTGTGAATCTTTATATACTCCAGGAGAATATCTCACCATCGATGAGATGTTGGTACCATTTCGAGGCAGATGTTCATTTAAAATGTGCATGCCCAAGAAACCGGCGAAGTATGGTCTAAAAATTATGTGCCTCTGCGATGCAGGTACTTTCTACCTGTGCAATGCATTTGTTTATACTGGCAAGGAAAATACAGTATCAATAGATAAAGTATCTGTACCAACCCGCGACGTCCTAAAGCTCATACCTCCCATACAAAACACAAATCGGAATGTCACAACTGATAATTGGTTCTCGTCAGTCGAGTTATGTAACAAACTGAGAGAACAAGGCTTGACCCTTTTAGGAACTATAAGAATCAACAAACCGCAATTACCACTTGAGTTTAAGCCTAACAGAAGGAGACAAGTGGGTTCTACGATATTTGAATATAACAATGATATAACAATAGCTTCATATGTGCCTAAAAAAAAACCGATCGGTGTCATTGATATCTACCATGCACCACGATCAAAAAATAAGCACTGAAAATGGAAAACCTGATATGATCAATGATTATAATAGGACCAAAGTTGGCGTAGATGTATTAGATCAGTTATGCGCCAATTATTCAGTAGCTAGACGTACCAGGCGTTGGCCCATGGTAATTTTTTACGCTATGATAAATATAGCAGGTGTAAATAGTATGGTAGTATTGAACTGTGGGCGAGAAGAAACATTTAAAAGGCGACATTTGCTGGTAAGCCTCGGAAAAAGCCTCATTACTGCGCATTTGCAACGAAGAAATCTCAGCCGATTACCGCGTGAACTGCAAACAATAATTTGCAAGCAGTTGGGTAAAGAGCTACCTACAACCTTTACGAACAATGAGCCAACACGAAAAAAGCGATGCGATCTCTGCTCCAGGGACAAAGACCGAAAGGTTAAGAGTGTATGCAAAAAATGCGGCAAACACATTTGCCCAGATCACACCAGTTTAGTTTGCAATATATGTTTTAATAACGTTTAATCGCTTATAAATATTACTGTTTGTTGTATTTCTTTAAAAAAATAAATAAGCAATGTAAACATTTTTTGTTTTTATCAACTGGAAATTGGGGTTCGGACGGACCCCACCAGCAGATAAGTGTTAGCTTATTTCACCAGCACTGTTAAGGGTTAATATATCGACGCTTAAGAAACAATACCTCTTATCTCCATTTTTACTGAAAATGAGTTTATTACTTCAAACCAATAAACACTCTTATATTGATCTGTTCCCAATAGCTCATATGTGCAAGATTCATGCAAGCCTTAGAATACGACGTGATAAAATACCTCGTATCACCAGGATCAACACAATTACTCGTTTCTCAATAACCTTTAGAAAATTTGGAGATACGTGGTATTCTAGCGGTAAAAGGGTGCAGGTGGAGGGGATATACGAGTTATTTCTTGTCAGTCTGGATCAAATCGTTGTGTAAATCGGCACGTTTGGGCTTGTGGTTTCTTGAATTTTTCTCGAAAGTGACGAAAATGGATGAAGAAAACGATGACAAAAATATGTTTGATGATGACGAGATCATAGAGGCCTTTAGAACAAATGAATATGGTGTGAGATTGAATCGGGGTAATATTTACTGACAATATCAAATCATTACTTACAAATAAGGTACGTACCTACTTTTTTCTCGAAAAAACACGTTACGTAGGAGAAACAGTTGAACACAATTCAACAGTCAGTCGGTCAAACTCAATATCTGATGAAGTTATGGACACCTGCAGTACAAATAAGTATAGGGTTATTCAGCAAGGTATTGTCACTTTCTTTCTGCTTATGTTTCAAAGCGCTAACCAAACTATTATTTGCTTTTAGATCAATCAGACGAGAGCCCAAAGTGCGATGATCGAACAAAAAATCAAGCTATTATTCTAGAAATGGATAAAGAGTTTTGGGATGACGTAGATCTAATGGTAACAAAGATAGGCAAAGTCAGTAAAGATGAGTTTGGGCAGAACGAACTAGAAGAAATAATGTATTGTCATGAAAGCAATCAAGTAGATGGCTGTGATGAGAACCTTAATAATACAGCCCAGGGTAACAATAATGAAGAATTATCTATTGATAGTGATCCGGAGGAGTCACTGCCACTGTCCAGATTCGTGAAACAGCTCACCCCTGACCATAACAACAGTAAAATACAAATTATATCTGATATTCAATTGTCATCACCGAATGTCGAGTATATTATCCAAGAAGAAGAAAAGTCCAAACCCAAAAGAAATAAAAAAGCTGAGTCGAAAAATTGGAAAATAAACAATAACAGAAAATTGAGAATGAAAGGAAAGCAATATCTAGGATATAGAAGACCTAGAGATAGCTGTAAACTGTTGTATAATATAAATAAAAGTTAAAAATTGAACTATTTGTAAATATTAGAAATCAAAAAAGCATATTCTAGGAAACGAAAGCTAACAAACACCCAAATCGAATACTTAAATATCCCCATAATGACACTGGCATTAAATTGTAATTAAGGTTAATTCTAAGCATAAACATTCATAAACAGGTTGAGTTTTTTCCGATGTTTAGCATGGGGATCTCGGAAACTAGGGGATATAGAGAGACGACGGACATTTTCTATTTTTAAAGACGTTTTAACATCTAAAAGAACTAATTTAACACAGGAACACCTTAAACTAATTTTAATTGTTCATAGTAATATTTTACACTTTCAATGTTTCACAGAAAATAGATAGTTTTGAGGTTTGTTCTTCGTAAATTATTTTTATTTAAAATTCAATACGCAATTCACTTGTCAGCATTACTTTTGTTTCAGCAGTAGTTGCTGCCGGTTACCAAACCGTTTATTACATTCGCTCTGTTGTGCATTGACAGATAAATATTAACTGCATATGTAGGTATGTGCCACTTATGCAGCTTCTCACAGGTATCAAATTGTTCGCTCAAGGATCGCTTACAGAAACAAACGTATTGCGAATACAAGGCAGACGCCTATGGGCCATTGGCGGCTCTTTAACGAGAGCAAGTGAGCAATTGCACCCCCTGGAATTATGAAACAAAACAAACCAAGCGGCGACTAACTGTGAAAGTATTTATTTATTATGTATATTATTTATTCATAGTTATTGACGAGGAACGTGGCACGCTAACAACGTACATGCACCGATCGTCATCACAGATATAATGAGCAAAGCCCAACTGTTGCTCCGTTAAGCCATTAACATTACATTGAAGGTGAGGAGAACTGTATTTTGCCCTACTTCAATGTCGTATAATACATAGCATCTGAGCAAATGGTCCAGTCTGCTCACGGCCGTTGTAAAATGAATTCCGTCTCTGCTTTAGAGAACAACGCGTTTTCGCGGTTAACATATGATGAAAAAATCTTAAACGGCCGATGCCTCAATTATGTTTAGAAAATAAACAATCTGTTAAATCTAAAGAATTTATAAGAAAATTTAAAATGGATATTTATCAGAAAAATGACTGGATTTGTGGGTGTGAAATTAAAAATACTTTGTTTTGTTTTCCGTGTCTTTTGTTTGGTGGTAAACCGTCCTGGTCAAAGAACGGAATAAGAGACTTAATTCATCTTAGTGCTAAAATTATTAAACATGAAAATTGCGAAGGGCATTTGAAAAATATATTTAGTCTAAGAATGTTAGGAAAAAATAACATTCAGAATGTTTTAGATTGATCATATAGAAAAGCAATTCAACAACACAATGAAAAGGTAACAAAAAATAGGCATGTGTTAAATTTAATAATAAATTGTATTAGATTTTGTGGCGCATATGAACTGGCACTTCGGGGTCATGATGAACAGCAAACGTCGAATAACAAGAGCATTTTTCGGGAATTGATAAATTTTACGGCAGAATTGGATAAATAGCTCAGAGATCACATCGAAGAAGCACTGGTTTTTAAGGGATTATCAAAGACGTTACAGAATGAGCTGCTTGATGTAATGTTGAACGTGTGTCATGAACAAGTTGCCAGTGAAATTATAGCAACTAACTTCATATCTGTGATAGCTGATGAAACCACAGATGTGTCCAATCAGTTTCAGTTGGTGGTTGTTTTAAGATATATTGTGAACACGAGACCGGTCGAAAGATTTTGGAAATTTCTTCTGCCTAGTGGACATGATGCTAATTCTTTATCTGCCTCCATCCTTAACGAAATTAGTTTGCTTGTTGATGACACAGAAAAACTGATTGCACAGAGCTATGATGGGGCAACAGTCATGAGTGGTGCTATTAACAGCGTGCAAAAACATGTCCAAGACCAGTATCCAAGGGCTAATTTTGTACATTGTTATGCACATCAAACAAATCTAATTATGTCACATGCTACATCGAGCAGTAGTAATTGCAGAATTTCTTTTGCCAATCTGACGGGATTATGTACATTTTTCTCCACTTCACCACAACGAGCTGCAAGATTTAAAGAATTCCTTCAGAGAAAAAGCTTACCTCGTTCTTCAAAAATAAGATGGAACTTCAATTCTAGGACAGTGAATACAATATATGAGCACCGAGAAGAAATAATTGAAGCTCTAGAACAAATCGAGGGAGAAGCTAGTTTACAAACTACCATTCATCAAGCTGGTGGCAATTTGCGAATTTTAGAGGAGGAAAATTTTATCTATTGGTTAACTTTCTTTCATAAAATTATGCCACATGTGGACATATTGTTTAATCAATTGCAAAATATCAATACAGATGCATTAAAAATCAAGAATAATTTAGATAATTTTGAACTTTGAATTTTGAATAATTGGAAAAATTCGAACCGAAATCGCTGACACAGATAATCAGTTGGTTAAACAAAATGACCCAGAACTGACTCCTCGACCATCAAAGCGGCGAAGAGTAACTGATGGTAGCCAAAGAAGGAGGGAAACTATTGAAGTGTGCGATATTATTTTGCTAGAAATAAAAACTAGATTTCAGTATACAGGGCACTTAATATTAGCAAACTTAATTTATTTTAAACAGTTCTCCTCTTTTCAAAAAGAATTTCCGGAACTAGACCAGACTACGAACTGAATTAAGCGTTCTATATTCTAGAGAAGAATTTAGGCAAAATATAGAAGTCGGTGTTGTAGGTCTGCCAGGTCTTCTGCTGGATGGATTTATCGACACCCTTAATGAAGTTGTTAAGCTTTTAAAAATTGTCATTACAATCCCAATAATAACGTCCGAAGCGGAACGCCAGTTTTCACGGCTGAAGAGAATAAAAACTTTCCTGATAAATACAATGAAGGAAGAGAGATTAAATGCCCTTACTATGTTATCTTGTGAAAAAGAATGTATAAATGATTTCCCAAACTTTAATGAAAAAGTGATAGAACTGTTCTGCAAGTCAAAGACACGTAAAATGGACTTCGTTTATCGTCAGATGTAATTAAACTGTGTAGTGTAATATTTACTATTCCCTCAAAACAAACTCTACAATGAACAGTACCTGTCTGGAACAGTACGTCGGTGAAATTTATAAGGATTGGGTAAGCGTTTTTGTATTACACTTTTTTTTTTTAAATTATGCACTTCCTATGTGAACCACCCCGAGCCGCCACTGGTCCTTCACACATTTTTTTTCTAAAGTCAATAACAGTGACATATGTGTCGGAAAAAATAACAAAAGAAAATCGCTTTTGCGATATATCTAGGTAGCCATGCATTTCTTCCAAAAAATTGTCATTAAATTAAGCTCGTAAAACTGCAATTGTTTCCCCATTTAATCGTCTCTTTATCTTCGCTAGTTTCCGAGAACCCCATGCAAAACATCGGAAAAAATTCATTCTCTATAAATATCGGAAGTCGATCCCTTAATTTAATTGAGTAACCTCTTTGAGAATGGTCGCATAGACCCAAACAATTTTTAGAACAGTAAAACAGAACAAGTGTTTTTAATTTACCTAAGTTAAATATTTAAACAATGTTTCACCAAGAACCGGCTGTTAATCCATTAACATGTTGTAAAATATATTGCATTTTCCATTTAAATAGACTTGAAAGTGGTACACCAGAATAAAAAATACTTACCAAATAAAGTAGAAACAACAGAAGATGTAAATATTTATTATCGCTCAGTATGCCCACAAAAAAATTCGGATCAATTGCTAAATCAAAAGATTCTAGATTACTGGTGACGACGTTTACAAACAAAAAAAATATTACAATTCCAAATATCTTATTAAATTTCTGAATTTGACTCAGCAAAGACTCATATATTTCTCGAAGGAGAACTATGTCTTCTAATCGTACTAAGCTATTTACAAAGCTGAACTTTTTCAAAATTAAATTCACGTTTTGTAGTTGATACTTTATACATAACATAATGTTCTTAATTAATACTACAGTAGCCAAGTTATGTTGCCGTTGGATGACCTCTACGAAGTAGAAACTGGCAACTCTGCCTTGTGGTATGAGATACATACTGTACATTGACCATATGATAATGACTAATATTATTAAAACTGTAACAGTAAATTCGCAGTAGGCAAATGGCGAAAGCCGTGATGGTTTTAAATTTTTCAAACCAACATCTTTAAGTTTCTTGTCTATTCGTAAGAGATTATTGAAAATATTTAAGAATAAATTTCTATGCCAATAATTAATGCCAGTAATTGTCAATACATTTATAAACGTCAGAGACACTACACAAAGAAAATCTAGGGCCAAATGTATCCTGCTAGTTCCAGTATAAAATCTCAAACGATTTGGTAAATAAATTAAATGACCAATTAAGAAACTTATCAAAAATACACTACCGCACCAAATTTGCACATTTGCTACCAAAAATTTTTGTTTCTTGTAATCGAAACCTGGAGATAAACCAAAATACTTTAAAAATTTGGTCAGGAATATCAAATACTTCATATTCGATCTATTATATGTACACTTGTTTGGGAACAGTACAAAGAATTATTCGGATATAGCTTGATTTTGATACAGTCAGAATGTATTTCTAGTCGTTTCTTCTCTTAATTTAACCCGTGATATAATGAAATTGTAGATTACACACGCTTTTAAATATCGAGTAAATCGAATAAAGTCTTTATTACTGTTCATTTCCGTACCATTTAGATTATAATTTAATTCTATAACAAATTCGGCAACTCAGTTTTTAACCATTGAAAGACGAAGGAGCGAATTCTAATAGTGTTGAATCCAACTCTGCTTGGATTTTGGTTGATGTTAAGCCTTTCAAATGAAAGTACGTTATCACTGCTCTGAACTCAGTTTTTACCATTATTACAAAATTACACAAAATTTACTTTGGCCTACTGTAAAAAACAGACTAATTGATCGTTCTGTATTGTCATATTTAACCTATTAGAGCAGGGGTCGGCGACCTTTTTCGGACGGCGGGCCATTTTCAAAATTAAATTTTTTATGCGGGCCGCACATTCAAATGTAACTTAAATAGTGCTTTTATATCATATACGAGTATAAATATTATTAAAAATAAATATAGAAAAAATTTATTTTTTATTGACATGCTATAATAACAATAATGTCAGAGAACAAAATTTTTATAATTCTTAACACTCTCGCCGCCACGTGTATACCTAACGATACACCGTCAGTGTTCACTGTGGGCCACGTGTATCTCTAGCGATACACTAGACATCCTCATATTCGACTTAGCGTGAATATCAAACTACATACGATACGTATATTTACTGGCCTGGGACTATCCAACTGCATATAGAGTTTTGGCCTGCCACAATTATTATAGGAATAATCGTATGATCAATAAAATCTTTTGAAATAATTAGGTAATATATAAATAAATAAAAAAATTATTCAAAAACTTGTATTACAGAAAAAACATTATAACTAAATAAGACATTTTAATGTTTTTCATTAAAACAGCTTTTGCAAAAGTGCGGATTATCGTTATATTTATCACAGATAGTGATAACTTGTGCAGGATATTTCTTTTTTCCATCAATAATTGTGCCATGTTTGCCATATTTCTGGTAGCATACAGAGCACCGTGCCCGTTTCTTTGCTTCGTGCGTGATGAGATGATGTTGAACTGTTGATTGGCGTCTTTTAGCAGCAGCTTCATTTCGGTTTTCCATAATGATTGATATGATTATTTTCTCCCGAAACTCAGAAATCGTTATTTTATTTGAGGACAATGCATTTTCGCAATATAAACAGCACGCATTTACTAATGCTGCCCCCCAGATGATTTCTATCATAAGTTTGCGGTACCATTTCGCACAACGTCTCAGTGCGGTATTATAAGATGCTAGCTGATCGCTAACATCGACGGAGAACTTGCCTGAATCATAATCGATGACAGATTTTGGTTTTATGCTGTCAGCTTGTCGTCTGTTCGTTTGAACCTGAACCATATCGGTACCTATGTGGCATGTTGTCAACATCCTGACATCCCGTTGATCTTTCCATTTAATAATTGTTACCCCATCAGGGGATTCTTTTGCAATCACTTCGCCCTATTTTAGTTTAGCATTTTGAACATCGGCAGGGATATATTTTCTGTTTTGCCTAAGGGTTCCAACTACATGAGTGTTCATGTCAAGCAGTCGATAAGCCAAGGTTATGCTCGTGTAGTAGTTATCCATATAAATTGTTCGACCTTCATTTAGTAAATTTGGTATGAGTTTGAAGACCACATTTTCAGAAGCAGAGTATTCTCCATCGGTCGAGTCTTTGCCAATACATACGGAAAGATTCCAAGTATATCCCTTCCCGGTACATAACTTATACAGTTTTATACCATACCGATGGCGCTTTGAAGGGATATACTGTCTGAAACGCAGACGACCACTCCAAGGGATTATCGTTTCGTCGATGTAAATTTTCTGTCCTGGTGAATAGGCTTTTTGGAAGTTCTCTATGAACATATTGAGCACCCTTCCACATTTATGTAAGCGATTTTCTTCTGATAGTTCTTCTTGATTATTAGAGAAATGCCAGAATTTCAGCAAGAGTTCGAACCCATTTCTGGGCATTATATTCCTTGGCAAAGTAAAGGAATACAATTCACTTGTACTCCAATAATGGGAAAGTTTTGGGACCTTGACTAGGCCCATCCATCCGATAAGGCCAATGAATCTTTGCATTTCCTGCGCGTCTGTTGGTTCCCATTTGTGTAGCCGGGACCTGGGCCCTATGTCGTCAAAATCTTCTAGTTGCTGCGTTGAGTATAAATTAGTCTCGTTAACCATCAATTCAACTATTTCGTGGCTAAGGAAAAGTGAAAAATAATCGATTGGGTTGGCTAAAGCTAATATTCCACTAGTGGTTTCGTCCAAACCGCTTTTACCAACAAATGGAAATACCTTTTGTGTGCCGATTGGATTTCTCCAATCTATATTTGAGTAATTTCGAACTGTACTCTGACCCTGCGCTTGAGTGGATTGCCCTTGCATTGGAGAAGGTGGTAAATAATCGTCGTTGGGATTGTCACTGTCAGATGATTGGCAGGCGATGGGAAAACGTTTTGCTTTTGTTGAAGGTCCCGGTGCTTCGGAATCGCTGGCATCTGAATCTTCGGTTTGATACATAGGGTCGGCGTCTGAATCATCAAAACTTTCATCGCTCATATTCATCAGTTCTTCAACCAGTTCTTCAGTTAGTTCGCTAATTTTGTAATATTTCTTCATTTTGGATAGTTTGCGCTGGTCCATTTTTGAACCAAAGTTTTTACACAACACTTTTACACTTTTCTCACAATATATATATATATATATGTCCTTTCTACAAAACTTTCGCGACTTCACGGCTTGCTAGATCTGAAGCAAAAACAACTGTGACGACAAGACATACGATTTTCGAAATTGGGTGTATCGTTAACGATACACGTGACACTCCTGGGTCACGTGTATTGCTAGCGATACACCGTCGTTTGTTGACGTATTTTGACAAAAATAAAAGTAAAAATGGGTTTTGTGGCTTTTCCGGTGATTTTTATCGGCAAATATACCTACAATGCTTGTGGCCCGTAGGGGTCAAAGGCATAAAATCGCGTGGCGGCGAGAGTGTTAAAAGGGAAAAAAAATAAAATACAATTCCAATTACATATTGCTATAGATTTTTCCCCGCAACATTTTTGAAAAATAATTTTTTTGTAATGTACTATTTTCTATTACAGTGTATGATTTTATTTTATGTACACTGATTTTATTTTGAGTTGTTTTTGATTTCTGTGGAGGGATGTCGGTTCCGATTTCCGCTTCAGACACATTTTGATATCAAAGTAAGAGAGTTGTGTATTGGGAGATAAAATTTTTATCTTTCATTTCAATTAAATTCGGTTTTTGTTTTTTGAATTAATTGTGTTTGTGATTGCTTTTCTCATTAACGAATTTATACGAGTGTGTATACTTCGTATTTTGAATTTATTACTCTTTTATTTGCACGTATTCTCCTTTGTTATATGAGATAAAAAACCTACGTAAGTTTTATTTCACATTTATAATATTATTTCTTGATTGTATGCATTTATTATTGTGTATTAAATTGTATGAATTTCTATATTTTATAGTAATTAAGACATAGATGACAAAGATAATTTTTTGGTGCTTGTCAATTTTTTTAACGTTTAAATTCTAGAACGTTTGATTTTCAAGGTTGGTTTTTTTATACTTGTGGTATCGCGCAGGTCTTAGTAAGATATCGGTTTGACAGATTTATTCTGTTTACAATTGTGAGTTTATTCTGGGGTGTTAATTAAAAATATCTTTGTGATTTATTAGTTATTAATTTTGATCGGGGTAAATAAGGATTTTTTATTATATGTCCAGTCATTTTTCATATAATATTTTTGCCTTAAAAATATTGTTTATTGCTGCAATATTTATCTTAATACTTTATTAAGATTTTTTTTTTATTTTTTTTTGTTAATAAACTTCAATTTAATTTTTACTGTGACTTTCTCTTTACCTTTGTGTGAACTATTTATTCTGGCGCCCACATTATTTTGTAGAAGAGAAGTACCACGTTTTCCCTATTGGAAACCCGGAGATTAAAGCTGTCTCATATAAGAAAATTAACCGATTGAGCATTAAAGTTGGACAGTGTTGTGGTGAATAGTGGTTCAGTCAACTACGAAGTCACTATTCATAGCAATATATATAAATATGTAAATATAAAATATATAAATATGTAAATATAAAATATATAAAATATTAAGGAAAATAGTTTATCTTTCATTTTATTCATTCGTTAAAATTCAATGCGTTTTTTTCTTGAATATTGTTTGATAATTCATTTAAGTCCGGTTGTGTTTGGGATACTGAGATCCTCAACAAGTTTTGTAAATTTTCATCCGTCAACCTCGTTCTATATTTTGATTTTATGAAATTCATTCTTGAAAATGTTTGTTCGCATAAATAGGTGCTTGAAAAAATACAAATCATTGATTTTGCAAAATTTCTTAAATTTGGAAATTAATTTTCTGGTAGATTTGAATAAAATGCAATTAAATTATTTTCATCAAAATTATATTTATATACATTGTTAGATTGCAAATCAATTAACTCTAGTTGTAAATTGTCTGGTGCTTTTACAATATCAAATTTTAAATGATTTTCAAATATTAATATATCCATTTCTTTTGCATAAAAATCTTAAAACCGATGACGAAAATTTTCATCTAGTACTTTTAGGGACTCAATAAAAATATTCGAAGGACACTGTTTGTCGTTTTTGGTTAAAAACGATTGCAAAGTAGGAAAATGACAATAATTATTCTTTTCAAGTTGAGAAATAAACAATTTTATTTTAAGCTGGAAACTTTTGATTTCTGTAAATAGCTCGTTGATTAACTTTCCTTTGCCTTGTAGTATCATATTTCATTTATTGAGGTAAGTTGTAATGTCTACAAGAAAAGCTAACTCGCTTATCCATTTAAAATTCGATAATTCTGGTATATTATTTTCTTTTTCTGTCAAAAACATTTCAATCTCGTCTATCAACTCGAAATATCTTTTTAAAACTTTCCCACGGCTGAGCCATCTTACTTCAGAAAAATAAATGATATCTTCATATTCTGCGTCAATTTCATTTAAGAAATTCCGGAATGTTCGATGGTTAATACCGTGCTATTTTGCGAATATAATTTATTGGACTTTACTATAATATTCAAAACATTTTTCAAATTTACAACTTTTGCGCAAAGCATGTTGATGGATAATACAATGAAGTTGTAGAGGAGGCTGTGTAATATTTAATTCTTTCAATTTTTTATTAATCATGCCTACCAAACCAGTATTGTGACCCGTCATGTTCTTTGCACCGTCAGTTGTCACATTTTTTAATTTTTCCCACTTGAGATCGTACATATTGAAAACATCTAATAGTTGCAAAAATATATCTTCACCTCTTGCATTCCCATGGAGGCTTTTTAATGCAGCAAGTTCTTCTGTTACACAAAATTTTTTATCAATTTCACGGATAAAAATCAACAATTGAGCGGTGCTAGTTATATCGTTGCTTTCATCAAGTGCTAGTGAAAAATACTCAAATTGTGAAGAATTTTCTTTTAATTTATTAAACATATTAGTTGATATATTTTAAATACGTCGAACTACTGTACGTGCAGACAAACTAATCTTCAAATTTTTTAATTTTTTCCGGACAAATTTCGTTAACAGCAGCCAAAATCCGTAAATAGTTTGTTATGTTCAGCAATTAATTTCGAAATATGTAAGGATGTTTTGACCAATGCTAAACTTTGTTTAGCATTGTCGAGATTTAGTTTATGGTCAAACTCCTTAAGAGGCAGTAAATTTTAATATTGAAACGTTTTTATTAGGTGAGCTAGAGATGTGGGCAATTTCTAGGTTTATTTTAATTTAAACGCTTTGTGTTAAAATTACACGGTAAGGAAATCAGAAATTTTTATTCGTGTTGAATTGTAGGGCTATCCTGTGGTTCGGGGGATGCCGAGATTTAGTTTATGGTCAAACCCCTTAAGAGGCAGTAAATTTTAATATTGAAACGTTTTTATTAGGTGAGCTAGAGATGTGGGCAATTTCTAGGTTTATTTTAATTTAAACGCTTTGTGTTAAAATTACACGGTAAGGAAATCATTTTGTTCGGGCAAAATAGATTTAATTTTGTATTTTTAGTTTTATTTAGATGTAGGTATATTTATGTTAATATATTTAATCCTAGTTTTAAATTGTACATATCATATATTGTATATAGAAAAGGTTTTGGAGTTCAGATATATTTAATATTGTTAATTACCTTAGGCCTGGTCAGGTATTACATTCATTGTCTTATTTTCTACAGTCATAAAAACTATTTATTTTATTACAGGCACAACCATCTGGTTAATCCATTCATTATGTAAATGTATTTGAATAAGCATAAATATAATAGAATAAGTTTTATTGTACATATTTCCTGTTATATATTATTATAATAGGTTAAATGGTTCCGGTTCAATGCTATTCTGCGAACTATTAGCTTATCTCTGTGCATCGTATATTTATTACTTTAAGAGGTATTTTATTTTCTATAATTAAGGGTTTCCGGCGTATATTGTTTATTTTAATACATTTATGACGTTGGAAACTACAGCATATACTTTTCTTGGAGAGGTAAAAATAATGGTATGGAAATTTCCGTATACTCTATTTCATTGTTTTCTCCCTCTCTTTGACTGACGGGGACAAAACTTTCTTGCCGAAAAATAGCAGTTCCAAACAAGATCTCTTAGAGCTCACTACAGTTCCAAGTACGATCTCTTCGAGTTAAAGCTTAGGTCTCAGTGATCTAACTAACAGTTCCTACTAGGATCTCAGTGATCTAAATAGGAACAAATATTATTTATTAGCCAGTTTTCTCGGTCTTTAGTATTAAGACCAGATACTGCATTTACATTAAGTTAACGGAACTACAAGATTAAACTTGTAAATATATTAGTGTTATACAAAATATATTGTATTATTTCAACACATACTTCGGTCGATACATACCGAACTTCCTTCAAACCAGGAGGATGAAACACATTTTTTAAAAACGTTTTGTTGTGCTTCTAATGATTTTTGTAAAGAATCAATTTTATTTTGTCTGAATTGAGATTCAAATTTATCATATTCACTTTTGTGTTTCGTGTCGTAGTGGCGACGCAAATTAAATTCTTTGAATACGCTTATAGATTCTTTGCAAATTAAGCAGAGTGCTTTATTGTAATTATTAATAAAAAAATAATCAAAAGTCCACTTTTCATTAAATTCGCGGTTTTCCTCATTAATTTTTCTTTTCTTTGGTATTTTATTCATTTTTCCTACGATAAAATATGAATTATTTTACCAATAAATTATAAATAACATGTATTTCTCATTACCTATTGTAGTGAAACGTCATACGGTTGTCAATATGAACGTGTTTATGTGTAAAATGCACATATGAACATTCAGCAGCAAACTGGCGAAATGAAAGAATTAATAATCGACGAAGGAGATACTTGTTGAACCTTCATTATATAGATATAATAAAACACAGTTGTATAGTTTCAAAATAATATATATAATGTTAACACACTACATATGTTTCACCACACTGTGGCTTCATCAGGTGGATGAAAATACTAATTCAAATTATCAATTAGATCTTATATATATATCAATACAAAGTACAGAACTAATCTCATTCTAAGCAGACTTAGCCCTAAGCAAACAGACAGATAATATTGCCAATAAATATATAACAAAGAACATTATCGAAAATTATAAACCACCCCATAATTATAACAGAGATATCAATACAC
This sequence comes from Melolontha melolontha, assembly GCA_935421215.2. Classification (NCBI taxonomy): domain Eukaryota; kingdom Metazoa; phylum Arthropoda; class Insecta; order Coleoptera; family Scarabaeidae; genus Melolontha; species Melolontha melolontha. The sequence continues at coordinate 106,414,417 of OW285243.1, forward strand.
TAAAATCAATAAAACAAAAAACATTAGACAACAATATTATATTTACCAAAGCAGACAAAGGCAACACCGTTGTAGCGATCCTAGAGACAGATTACATAATGAAAGTTCAAGAATTTATAAATAATAACTCCTTCACTAAACTAAAATCCGACCCCACCAATAAATATCAAAAACTACTAAAACAAACCATAAATAAGTCAGAAGCACTGATTAATAATAATTTAAGAACAAAACTAACTATTATGAACCCACAACCACCAAAATTATACGGTTTAATCAAATTACATAAAGACAATTTACCGATACGACCAGTAGTATCTTATGTAAAAGCCCCATGTAGAAATTTATCAAAATATTTAATAAACCTTATCCTTGAACATACTAAATTCAAATCCAACTTTTCCATTAAGAATTCTCACGACTTAATAAATAAAATCTCAAATATAGATTTACCTAACAATTGTAAACTGTTATCTTTCGACGTCACTAATCTATTTACAAGTATTCCACCCCAGGACGTAATAAACATAATCTCCTTAAATTTGAACAAAAACAAGACCAATCCCACTGTTACAATGGAACTTTTAAATTTACTAGAAATGTGTTTAAACCAAAACTATTGTCAGTTTCAACATGAATTTTATAAACAAACAGAGGGGCTAGCTATGGGAAATCCCCTAAGTCCATTACTCTCTGACATATTCTTAAATCATTTAGAAAACATAATAAGCCAACACCCGTTGTTCAAACATTGTATTTACTGGATAAGATATGTGGATGACATATTAGTTTCTTTTAACGGTACAGACAGACAATTAAAATCTTTACATAATTACATTAACACTATTCACCCAAACATCAAATTTACCATTGAAATAGAAGAAAATAAATCCATAAACTTTCTAGATCTCACTATAACACACACAACTAAAAAACATGAATTTTGTATCTACCACAAACCTACACATACAGACACAACTATACACGCACATTCGTTTCACCCTATTACACATAAATTATCTGCTTATCAATCAATGCTTCACAGACTAATTAACGTCCCGTTGAGTAAAGAAAACTTGGATATATAATTAAATAGAATACACGTTATAGCGCTAAATAACGGTTTCACCATAAATTTAATTAATAATATTCTAAAAAAACTACAGAAATCTAAAACGATATCTTCAATCTACCCCACAGTAAAAAACAATAGAACATTTAGTTATAATTCTATCACATACATCGGTACAATTTCAAACAAAGTAGGAAACTTAATCAAAACAAGTAAAGAAGAGACCATTTCATTCAAAACTAACAATTCCTTACAAAACGCTACAAAAAACAACAAAGGTAAAACGGACAATAGATTAAACTCAGGAGTTTACAAGTTGACATGCGAAGATTGTAAAAAAATGTATGTCGGACAGACAGGACGGACATTTGATATTAGAATGAAAGAACATGAAAGAAGCCACAGAGACAAGAAGACAGACTCAACTTTCGCTAATCATTGCCTAGAATATAATCACAAATTCAACACTAATTTTAAAACTTTGCATGTTCTAGATAAAAGTAAAAAATTTAATATGTTAGAAAATTTAGAAATTAACAAATATAATAAATTAGGTATAATTTTAAATGACCAACTAGACATAAATAACTCCCCCCTACTAAACTTAAAACTCATACATGTCCACCCCCTCTTAGAATGAGATTAGTTCTGTACTTTGTATTGATATATATAAGATCTAATTGATAATTTGAATTAGTATTTTCATCCACCTGATGAAGCCACAGTGTGGTGAAACATATTGCAGTGGAATTTGCTTTGAAATTGCTTATTAATTTTAATTCACACTACAGCTTATATTGCCGGCTATTCAGTCTAGTAGAATCCACGAACTCCCATCTCATGAATCGTTCCTTGCGGAATAGGTCCAAGTTTTTTAATTTGAAAGTAAAACAAAGAATGTCAATGAAAGATCTTAATAAGTTGATTTAGAAATTTTTATTAAAAAAAATAAAAAAAAATCCCTTTACCGAGTGTATAGGGTGCTAAAGCATCATTAACAGTAGCAATGGGGAAACACTCTTTGTGAATAATGACTCGCACACAGAGAAAAACCCCTTGTGACACTCGAACAAAATTAAGCTAATAAATACTAGTGAAATTTGTCAAGTTTGACCTCTACTTTAACCCCTACAATCAAATGTCAAAACAACCAAGTTTTCACAACCCGCGAAAATTGAATTTTAGTCGTGCGCAAAAATAACACAACAAGGTCAACCCACAATAAAGAAAACTCCAACCTTGAATTCAAAACGTTCTAGAATATTATTTTTAAGAAAAAACTCCCCTTACAAAAAAACATGACAATTTTCTCTAATACCCATATACTACCTTCAAATATATAAATTATTACAAAATACATGAAATTATAATAATGATAATAATCGCAATATAAATATATATAAATAAAATATTTTTATCGAACTTACATAGATCTATGCACCATTAATAAAAACTGCGTGAGAGATATCTTATTTATAAGAACATTTTATAATCACCAAAACTCTCGCAAAAATCGAATTAAGATTTACATGCACCTCACACAAATGCATAAACAAAATACAACCCGATTTTATAAAACAAAGAATAAAATTGAGTATTTTATTCTTTAATAATCCGATCACTTCAAACGTCAAGATATCTCTAACAAAAATAAAATTTTTAACATCCGCCTGGACAATCCCCTCCAACTATAAAATCAAAAATATACAGACAATTCACATCTTAATAATAATACAATATCCGGGAAAGCGGCAACTTCAATCCTCTGATCAACCTAAATATACGAGGATGGATCAAAATTTCAAACATAATAACATTTATCACTTATAAAATAAAATATATTTATAACGATCCCCGTCTGAAATAAATAAACATAAAAATTGAAATAGATAATTTTAATAAATGTACTACATAAAAATTTTAATATCGTTCAATCATTTTCCTTTCTTGTCCAAGGAAAAATCCATGATATGATGTAGTGTGTTAACATTATATATATTATTTTGAAACTATACAACTGTGTTTTATTATATCTATAAAATGAAAGAATGCTTCACTTGCTAAGCGAGCCGTCGTATTCGCTGGAGAGTGGTGATTAAACTTACGCAGTAAAATAGGTTTCCCACTATGCTTCTGTTAGCGCGCATTTTTGTCACCGGCCACATTTCGGCACACTCACATTCTAAGTTTGTTGATTTATCCTAAAATTATATTGGTGCTTTGGCGGGCCGCGCAAAAAGTTGCAGACCCCTGTATTAGAGGATGGCTCTACAGAATGGTAAAGAAGATTCTTGCTTCTTGCGCCATCTCTGAATTAGGCAGTGATGGATCAGCAGATGGCGACTTTCAGCTGTCATGAAGAGACGCATTTATTCTAGCTATCTGCCTTTTCATAATCTTACACAACCATGGATGGCAATATTCGATTGTTGAAGTTTTAGCCAAGAATTTAGGATTCCTTCCGTTTATGAATCGCCACAAACCAATAACCAAATGTACTCACGCGTCTTGAAACATCGCACAATGCCGTCTGAGATTCATCCTTGACAAATATCATAGACATTCGATCATATTTAGGTCTCATATGTGTCAGGCCGAAATCTTTACAAACTCCCCGCATAGAATAACAAAACGATACAACTTCTTAAATAATTTAGTTCAATTTTTAATCAAATACGCAAAATATGATGCGTTTTTCATTTACATAAAGTCTTAAAAGTGGCAAACCATAGTATAAAATACTTACCAGATGAAGCAGAAACAGCATAAGAAGTACATAGGCATTTCGTGCAAACATGTCCAGAAAAATGTCCGGATCGACCACTATATTGACAGCTTCTACATTGCTGGTGACGACATTCACAAATAAAAGAAATATTGTAGCTCCAAATATTTTATTAATATTCTGAATTTGCTTCACTAAAGACTCATATATTTCTCGAAGGAGAATGATGTCTTCTAATCGCACTAAACTATTTACGAAGCTGAATTTCTTCAAAATTAAATTTACTTTTTGTAATTGCCACTTTATAGTTAATATAAGGTTCTTAATTAAAATTATTGCACATAAATTAAGTTGCTTTTGCATAACGTCTACAATATAGAAGTTAGCAAATCTATTTTCTGGTATGCCAAAAAAGCAGTACAATGACCATACAGCGTAAACTAATATGATCAAAACTGTAACGGTAAATTTGCAGTAGGAAAGAAGTGATGTTTTTAAATTTTTTAAACCAAAACCTTTAAGTCTCTCATCTATTCGTAATAGATTATTGAAAATATTTAAGAACAAATTTCTATGCCAACAGTTAATGCCAGTTATTATCAATATATTCATAAACGTCATAGATATTACACAAAGAAGATCTAAGGTCAAATGTGTCGTTCTAACTCCAGTATAAAATCTCAAACGATTTGGTGAATAAATTATATGACCAAGCAACAAACTTAGCAAAAATACACCACCACACCGAATTTGCGCATTTGTTACAATAAATTTTTGCTTCTTGTAATCAAAACCTGGAGATAAACCAAAATACTTTAAAAATTGTGTCAGGAATATCAAGTAATTCATATTAGATCTATGATATGTATATTTGTGTGTCAACATTACAAAGAATAATTTGGATATAGCTTGATTTTGAAACAATGGGAATGTATTTCTAGTTGTTTCTTCTCTTAACTTAGGCTATGAGATAGTAAAATTTTAGATTACACCCGCTTTTAAATATCCGGTAAATCCAATAAAGATTTTATTGCTGTTCATTTCCGCACCACTTAGGTCTAATTTAAATCTATAATGCATGCTTCTCGGCTTCATTTCAAATGTGTTATAAATTTCATGAATAATTTAATAATTGACAACTACCAGCTTAACAACCCCTTGGAGAAAACCACCACACAGCGATATATACGAGGAGACTTTTTTATATTCTTGAACTAGACATAATACCAAAAAATTAGAATAAGGCGAAAATTCTTTTCCAATACATAGTTTCCTTCCTTGTCAGTACAAATGTTAAATCGATTTATTAACATTACTAATCTCTTATAAATATATTCTTTTGGTTTCTCCACAAAATTGCTCCTAACAATTATGTTCATCGTAGTCCGTTGATTTTGCCTTCCAATTGGACTCATCTTAAACGAAGTTCGAGAGTGGGGTTTAGAAGATAATGGATGTGAATTCATTGAAATGTCGACACAATCGTCCTTCTCAGGACAAACCACCGATGCGGTTCGCCAACTGAAAAACCAATTCATATATACAAGCTGTCCCGTATCGTTATGTTCAAATTTTAGGAGTGTAAAGTAGACTTCATTTCAAATAACAAAAACGCAAAACTTGTATATCCATTTTTATTTGTTTCAAAGTTACAGATCTATGAATGTGATTGTCAGATTATGAAAAAAAATGTAATCCTAAAGTCAATAAAAATTTTATTTAAAAAAGTTCAATTAATAATATTTTCGAAATGTCCACCTCCTTGTTGTATGCAGTCCTGTGCCCGTAAGCCAACAGAAAAAATACTTATCGGATTTGCTCGGCAGCCAGGTGAATACGATCCAACAACTCTTCTCTTGTGTTCGAAACTTGGGTGTAGACTAAATTTTTCATGTATCCCTATAAATAAAAGTCAAGGGGATTAAGATCGGGTGATCTGGCCATGCAACAGGACCACCTCGACCAATCCGTCTTGGATAATTGACGTTAACCCAATTTCGGACAGCAATTCCGAAATGTGGAGGTGCCCCATCCACATGTCTCGTCGAACATTCAGTGGGACATCCTCTAAAAGACCTGGCAGTTCGTCAATAAGAAATTGAAGACAATTGTCCGCATTTAACCTCTAAAGAAGAACTACAGGACCAATGAACAAGTCATCGATTAGGACCGCCCAAACGTTAATAGAAAATTCAGGTTGAAATTTCGATGGGCGTATAGCTTTGGGATTTTCTGATGACCACCTGTGCAGGTTTCTCAGATTTGTAACACCACTTCTCGTGAACGTAGATTCATCTGTCCAGAGGACTGTTCTGCAGAAATTAAAATGAAGCTGTGACTGTCTTAATATCCGGGTAGAATAAACTAGACGAGCATAGTGGTCTGCCTCAAGCAAACCGTGTCCCCTGCGATAGTGATATGGATATAAGCCCTCACGTTTTAAAATTCGCCAAACTGTCGTTCGTGGCACTCCTAGTTGTCTAGCGATTCGACGTACACTGAGAGTTGGATCTCTTATAACAATAGCTACTGCTTCTTCCTCTAAGTCTGCTGACAAATTTACTCCTCGGTCGAAAAGATAATCACGCAGTCGTTCTGTAATGAGGAATGCGCCTATCGGGAAACCGATGTCGGTATTCAATAACTGCTTGACGTGCACTGCCGTTGCAGGTAGCCATACACAAAATGTATGTCCGCATACTCTTGAGAAGAAAATCGGTAGGTAAGGCATTTTGAATAAAGAAAACGTGTCCACTCACTAATAAGCTGTTGTACGAAATGAAATGTAATGTAATCCTTTATTAGAAAATGCAATGTTAACAGTCATCTGAACATTTATTTATTGAAAATTCTTTCTCGGAGACTGTGGTTAAGTAAAAACTTAAAAAGGTATATAACCCCTTACCACACTTATTAATCGTATCCTAAATACATATTTCGACAACTAAGTTGTCATCATCAGTAGGTAAAAACCACTAATTAAAAAGTCGCACATGGGGCACAGTAAAGCTAGATAACCGCTTAAGCAACAACTACTTTACACCGCGTCCACGTATAGACTTAGTCTATACGTATAGACTTAGAATACACGTTTTAAATTAATTAAATTTTAGAATTTCTAGGAGTAAATCGAAAAATGCGTCTATTACTTTAATGAAATTTGCAAAAGATGATGTCGATAGCGTCTGTTTTATAAACAAAGCCTAGTTATTTAATATTCGAAAAGTCTCGAAGTTTTGCCTTTTAAAACTACTTTCTAAGACAAAATTTAACTATATTTAATATATTATCTAAATTTTAATATTATTTAACAAATTCTAACCTAAATTTAATATCAATCTTAATGCTACTTTTTGTATATCGCGCACGATAAATATTTACATTGCGGGTTACGTCATTTAGTGGGCGTGTTTTACTAGCGTCGATATAATGTATAGATGTACATGAATTCAAATATCGGTGCTCTCGCGCTCAAATTTGAATTATGAAGATAATATAATAAAATGAAATAAGTGAAAGAAATAGAAATATACTAATTTAAAGACTGTAATATAATCGTTATATTAATTCATGTACATTTCGACTCTACTAAAACCTGTTAACACCGCTTATATAACCTTGTTTACATTTATTTATTATGTTGAGTACTTTATATTTCCCATTCCAGCTGCTGATCTAAGGGTATGCCTTGTATCACAACAATATATATATATATATAGATATATATATATATATATATATATATATATATATATATATATTGTCGAATGTTTTCGTGGTCGTTTGTTGAAGCGTTGTTTCGCTGCATTTGAATGGTTTCGTCCTGAGAAGGACAACTGTCTTCCTGACGTTTCAGTGACATCACTATCACCTTTATCTTGAGGATCTTCTCGTTGTAACTTCAAGAGTGCGTCGATTTCCTATGCCGATCGTATTATATGGTTCCGTAGTAGTGGGGACACGTGTCTAGCTCCTTACGATTGGTCCGCCGATTGTTCTGTCGCATGCGGCTTTTGGTCTGTTACACCGGGAGTCAGGGAAAAGAGAAATTAACTTCGCGGATGGCCTGCCTGGGCTTCGCCCAGCCGTTCTCCCGGTAACAATGGTGTTTGGGTGGAGGTGGGTTGATTGAACCCACAAGTTCGACTTTTTAGTACTACACTTTTTGTTTAAATGTTTTGCTCTTTCTTTGTTTGTGCTGATGGTGTGAGTAAATAAAACACACGGCTCGCTCTTAGTACATAAATGGTTAAACGTTTTATTCTTACACAAGAAATGTATATTATAAACAAAGTCACATAAACTTAAAACACATCAATATATATATATATATATATATATATATATATATATATATATATATATAAAGATAATTATTTCGTGACCTTTGTATGTTATGGTAAATTCAATTTGTTGGCGATTTAAGGTCAGACCTTAAATCGCTTAAATAGGCTTCTTTCACTTTAAACAGAACAAATAGTATGCCCTTTGTAAATGTCAATAACGTACTGAATATAAATCCTTCGAACGTTTAGTTATTAAAAATTTTTTTTTTATTTTGTGTTGTGTTCATTAGTTCTCTATTTATTTTTCTAAACAGTTTGGTTTTACTTTCGTTGCTTAGTGTTTGACAATATTTCACTATGGTATTTCCTCATTTGGAGAAATGCGATATGTTGGAAGGATACATTTTATGCTGTAAAAATTCAATAAGGACTAGCGAATATTAGGCTGAACACTATCCTTTACGGCAACAGCCAGATCGACGTTACTTTCGAAAACTTTACAATCAATTTAGACTGCATGATTGCTTACTTAGAAAGAAAAGAACAAAGAAAAATATCGTCGTCAACGAAGAAGTAGAAATTACAGTGTTAGCATATTTTGAAGCCCATCACGAATTTTCCATTATAGATGCTACTAAGGAATTGACATTAAGTTATTCATCAGTTCAAAGAATTTTAAAAAAGCATAAGTATATCCCCTTTAAGTTCAGAATCTCTCAAATATTACAGCCAGGAGATTCCGCCAGGAGATTAGCTTTCTGTCATTGGTTTGTTAGTTTTTGTGATGAAAATTTGAATGGAGCACAGTGTATTTTATGGAGTGACAAATCAAATTTTTCAAATAGAGGCATGTTTAATAAGAAAAATAGTCACTACTGGTTTCAAGGAAATTTATTAATAGTTCGTCCACATGCTGCACAAGTTCGATTTAGTTTTAACGTTTGGTGCGGATTAATTGGTTCGGTAGTCGTTGGCCCACTGTTCTATAGTGGTACGTTCACAGGAAACAGATATCTGGAATTTATTCGTAACGTTCTAGAGGATTTCCTTGATAACGCCAATTACCTGATGCGCCAAAATTTATACTTTCAGCAAGACGGTGCCCCTGCACACAACTATCAACTAGTGCAAACCTACCTCGACACTATCATTGCCGAAAAGTGGATTGGTACAAATGGTCCAATTCAATGGCCAGCACGCTCCCCTGACCTCTCACCTTTAGACTTTTTTCTCTGGGGATACTTAAAAAATGAGATGTACAAAACGCGATACGACAACGTGCGCGAATTGCAAGACAAGGTCAGAGAAGTATTTCGCCAATTAGATAGAATACAATCTTAAGAGCCACCCAGAGTGTACTGAAGCGGGCACGAAAATGTATTGAGCAGGAAGGTGACACCTTTGAGCAGTATTTATAAATTATACATGTACTTTCTTCTTTTTAATTTAATTTTGTAAGCTGTAATATGTTAAAATAAACATTAAACACAAAATATGTATCTGTTTTGTCAAAAGTTAGCGGAGCAATGACAACATTTAGAAGGAAATAGAAACTGCAATAACTACTTTATTATTCGTTTTAGGACAATAGTGTATTGAAACTTTTATATTACAAAGAACATTAACATTCAGAATTTTAAAAAATATACAGGCTGTTCCATTTAAAAAAATTATAAACTTCAAAATTTCTCGAAAATGCGATATTCAATTTTTTTTCATGAACTGCATGCTAATCAATGTTAGAAACACTAATACTTTGCTAGTTTAACCTACTTTCTAGAATCAATAAAAACAGAGATAGCAATAGTGCGCACTTAATTTGAATCAGCCTGTATATAAATTGATAAGTTCTTGGAGTTTTTCGGCTTTTATATGAAATATTTATAAATATTATCAAATTAGTATGCAATTGTGAAGTAAATGTGAATGTAAACATTGCTGTCTAAAAATTACAACGTAAGTTATACGAAATTTAATTGAAAATTAAAAAAAAGAAATGACTTGCGTTGTAATTTATAGGCAGCAATGTTTACATTCACATTTACTTCACCATTACATAATAGTTCTATAATATTTATAAATATTTCATATAAAAGCCTAAAAACTCCAAGAATTTATCAATTGATATATTAAATGAAGGGCTAAGAAATGATCTAAATATACATATAGCTATGGAGTAATATATAGCAATTTCAAACCTTCAAAACTGACATCTGGTTTCAATAACTGATATCTGCTTTCAAAACTGAAATCTGCTTTCAAAACTGACTTCTGCTTTCAAAACCGACATCTGCTTTCAATAACTGACATCTGATTTCAAAACTGAAATCTGCTTTTAAAACTGACTTCTGCTTTCAAAACTGACATCTACTTTCAATAACTGACATCCGAATCATTAACATTGTCACCTTATAAAGCGTTTTTAATTAGCTGAACAAAGGTGGCTTAATTGGTTAAAGCGACGGTCCGGCAAACCGTAGACTTGGGTTCAAGTTCCAATGTAGACAAAATTTTTCAATTAAATTTCGTATGACTTGGGTTGTAATTGAGACAACAGTGTTTACATTCACATTTACTTCACAATTACATACTAATTTGCTAGTAATTTCATATAAAAGCTGAAAAACTCCAAGAATTTGTCAATTGATATATTAAATGAACGGCTAAGAAATTATATTTATATATATATATATATATATATATATATATATATAACTTCGTGACCTTGGTATGATATGGTAAACCTAATCAGTAGGCGATTAAAGGTCTGTATATTACTTCAAAATATATGTATTAAAAAAAAACTCTACATGTTTCGGCTGTATACGCCTTTATCAAGAGAATACAAAATATGAATTCATATTTTGTATTCTCTTGATAAAGGCGTATACAGCCGAAACATGTAGAGTTTTTTTTTAAATACATATATTTTGAAGTAATATACAGACCTTTAATCGCCTACTGATTAGGTTTACCATAAATATATATATATATATATATACATATGGGGGAATATATATATAAGGGAATTTTGGGGAATCCAGCAAAATTAACGTCTGTTTGTTAAGTTAGTTCTTTCCTATACATTACTATACATAACGTTTACAATATATTTCAAATAATTTGACTAATAACAACTAACGTCAACATAATCGACTGCGAAGTTATAAATTAATACCCGACAACACATTTAAAAGAACGAACACGTGTAAAATGAACGAACAAAGAAATTTTCGCACTGACAATCAGATGTTGTCGGTCAAAGAGTTAAACATGAAATGTCTGACATTTCATGTTTAACTCTTTGAGTATGGCGGATAATTTCTCCATAGATGAAAAGTTCACATTTTGACTCTTGATGAAGCACACAATCTGTATGCGAAATATTGGGAGATAAAATAAAGAACTGACTTAATTTTGCTGAATTCCCCAAAATTCCCTTCCATACATGTTCTACCGGCAAAGACTCCCGGTCTAATTATATATATATATATATATATATATATATATATATAGGATATTATATATATGCTTATGTCTAACCAACTGTTACGCAAACTATTACATATAAACAAGACACATAAATGTCGCTTCAGACTTCATTTCAAGTATGGTTTAACATTCGAAATTTAATCTTAACCTAAAAGATACAATTCAATAGTTCAGAATATGAAACATGTTAGGAGAATAGCTTGAATTCCTACATTTTACTAATTTTGTCTTAAGTTTGGATATGTTATAATATTTCAATAATAATAATATAAATAAATCTATAAATAAAACATTTTTTCCAGTAATTACAAAAAATTCACCAAATATGTATCTATTCTAAAACAAAGTATACTTACCAATAAAAGAAGTTCCCATAAAATTAAAGTAATCCTTACACGTGTATGAGAAAATTCCATAATCTTTCTGAAGAAGTGCAAATAATTGGCTATGATATGCACGAAACAAAATACAATCAACATTCCAAATACCCTGTTGAAATTCTGAATTTGTTCGTTCAACGCTGAATAAATGGTTCTAAGATTACGAATATCGGGCGAAAATATATAGCTATTGGTTTTCCGAAACTCTTCCAATATTGAATTGATGTGTTGAAATTGATACTTCAAACATGTCATTATACTGCACATCCAAAAAATTGTCATAAACTTATGATAACTCTGTAAAGTCACTACAATGAGGAATTTGAATGTCTTTAATTCCGATGTAAGCTTCCATATGAACAACGCCGCGTCGCTTATTAGGAAGACAGACGCTATAACGAATTCCAAATACGTCAGCCATCTTTGTGTCAGTTTTCTCATTTTGAACTTTTTAAGTTTAATTTCAATCCATAGTAATTTGTTCAAAATCTCCAGGTATACAGTTTTGTTCCAGTAATTTGTAGTAATTATTGATAGAAAGTTGATAACTATCATTGTTGTTATGTCCACAAATTCCAAAATTGACCGTTTTGATTCCATAAATGTATACGCTTGGAATCGAGAATACATAGTAGTCAAAGTACAGACGACAACCATTAACGAGAACATAATACCACAAGATGTCTGGGTTTTCGATGTCAAAAATTTCTTCTTTGATTTTACATATCTTGGTGACACACCAAAATATTTAGCGAAATTCGCGAAAGTCGTTAAAAATTTGAGATTAGTTTTTCCGTTTTTTTGCAGGTATTTAATGTTTGTTAAAGTCATTTGTTCTACCACGAATATACGCATTTACACTGAGTATGTCACGCTGAAATTCTATTAAAGAAAATATAATTAGGATTCTCGTAGTAAAGGGCATCCTCAGAGCTGTTACTACTGCTGTTTCATTTTACCAGTTTCTGTGCAACAACAGTAGTGCCAGCACTGAAGATGTCTCTTGCAATAGTGGCCGAAACGTCAAGAATGTGGCTCCATTTTAAAATCCAAGAAGTAATAATTAATTTTACCTTATACTGATGCAAAAAAAACAAAGTTTCGGATGACGTGGATTGCCACACCAAAAACAAAGAAAAGAAAAGTTCAGACTAGGCTAAACACCACCAATTTTAAACAGTGATGTTCAAAATGAAAATCAATAAATTGACTTAATAAGTTAGTGTTCAAAATTCAACAGGGAAAAAGAAACAAATTAGCATATCGATGCGACAACTCACATCAAGCTATACATAATAATACAAATCTGTATAAAAACAAATTAGTATCTGGATATACATCGACACCCAGTACGTATTTACCAGCGTTTGCTTCAACCACCAGACGCATGCGTTTCTGTCTAACGACTTCATCAATGGAGGATTTACGAAGACAAACGACTGTAGTACACTTAGCGGTCGTGTAGCAAATTTTGTTCTATCAGATGACACCAGATAACCTCATGACATCTGACGGACAAAACCGACTACGCCGATGCAAAGTATTTCTTCTCGAATAGCTACGGTATTACAGGAAAAGAAAAATACGCGTATTACTGTGACCTGGCGACGAGTTAATGGACTTACACTTAAAATGGCGATAATTAAAGCCCTAATTATATGAGCATCCTCGTAGTGACCGAGAGAGAATTATTGCCAGATATCAGCCGGTGTCGATCTTCGAAATCAGCGACCAAAAATTCACCGCGCACGCCAATTATAGTGGGGAAAGCAGCAAAGAAAGCTAATACGCAATGATACCTACAGGTATATGAACTTGAGCATATGAACCTACAAGGTGGGTTCAAAATTAATAGATCAAAATCGTAAAGAAAGAACTTTAATTTGCGACAAATAATTAAGTCTCTACGAACACGTAACAAATGCTTCTACAACTGATATTAAAATAAATTGGTGTAGCTTTGATATGAACAATGACTAACTAGAGGTTGGATTATATGCTAAATGCTTATAGAAAATAAATTTTTGCAAGCCTACGGAATTTTTCCTTATTTTTTCTAAAATTTACCAAAAGGTTATTCCCGTTTTATGATTTAGCAGGTAGACGAATATACCGCATAATTAGACACCAAACGAAAAGCTGTCAGGGTGAATTTGAAACATCCTCATTTATTTTAATCTAACTAATTATTTATTCAAATGCGTTAGTTTTTCAAGTAACATGTCTTCATAACCTTTCCCCATTAGGGACGGACATGCTTTTTTTATTGTTGGTGATAGTACACGTATTTTGTCACAAACGTTTGATTTCGGTAGTTTGATTTCGGTAGTTTGATTATGTCGTCTAAACGTGTGTAATATTTAGAGACCGGACGCATTAGGCCGAAATTACGATGGACCATATAAATAGTCTATAACATCGCTAAGTATAACACGCAGTCATTGAATAGCACTATTCATTCGATTAACCGCACGTCTGCCTTTTGTCGTTGAATTGTGACGAAATTACTTCAATATTACAGTGAAATTCCTTTCTTAATAGGCATAGATAGAAGTTTGAGGAGTTTTATAATTTATTTCATTTATTAATTTATATTTCGCAAGATAAATAAAGTACGGTGAGTTAGACTCATTTTTTCATTGTTTTAACTGTTAATTACATAATTACATACTTCGTAAGTTTTGTAATAGATCCTGTTTAATATCGTTTCATCGAATCTACTTCTCCCAATTATTTTGACGTAACTTTCCAGTTACGTTACGTTAAGTTTCAATAACTTACGCATATATTCTTAATTTTCATTTATTTATATCTAGAACATTTTTTAAGTTACTATTTCAGATATAATATAGAACAACGTCGAGAACGTCATCCTAAAACAATGACGAGTTGGTCATACTGATTGTATGCCCATTGTCAGTGATTCCGAAATTTATTGCAAACTCTGTCAAATATCGTTAAAAAATTCCAAGAAATCGCACGTAAAACGTTACTTAGCATCGCAAACACACACAGAAATTAGACTCGTTGGAATCTGAAAATTTTAAACGAAGAACTCTGTGAAACTTTAATGGCGGCAAATATTCCAATAAATAAACTTAACAATCCACTATAGGCCAAATAGCCACTTTTTCTGTGCTAAATTAATAACTTCTTCAAAACCATGGTATTCAAACTAAAACCTGTAGGAATTTACTATGTAAGAATAAATCTATTAAAAAATGCAATTTAACCCATTAGCGACCAAAAATTAACCATTTTGCAACCATTAATGCAAACATTATACGTAGTATTCATTTATTTATTTTAATTAAACTACAATATTCAGTAATTGCTTAAATCTAAACCGTTTTGTAAATTTAAATCAAATAGGTCTTCTTCAATTTCATTAATTTCATCGTCTTGGTTGCTAAGATGAATTTCTTCTATGGTTTCGCTGCAACATAACAGTTCAATTGCTTCAGGTGGAAGAGTAGAATGTTTCCACTTTTGCAAGCGCCTATTTAAAAATTTTGTGGAAATTAATGGATCTGAAGTATCGACAGCTCTATTAAATACGTCTAGCAGATTATTGGTACGATTGTTTCTGCGGGCGTGATGCAATCTATCGGCTTTGTATATCTTATGTCGCGATTCAGCTGCTTCTTCTGAAAAATAACCCATTGGAAGTGCTGTATTTTCTAATATTTCTTTTGAATGTATTAGTACTTGATGTACTGTGGAAGTCATTGGCAACCAGGGATATAGAATCTGAAAACATTTTGCTGTTTCAAAGCAATATGTTTCAAATTTACTTGAATTAATTGCAAACTGGCAGGATAAACAAATCAAAATGATTTTGAATCGATATATTAAATCTTTGTCGACATTAGTTATTTCAGAAAAAATAACATGCTCAGTAAAAGCTCGACGAGCAGTGTTTCCGTCATTTGTGGAACCGGAGCCACCTACTCTGGGCATGTCGACACGAAGTTTTTTATGTCTGTTTTTCTTTTTAAAATAATTAACTTATCATCTCCTCGTACCTGCCACTTTTGTAATTCGCATTTCTAGCCTAAATGTAATACAAATTCAAAAAATCTAATCCAGCAATGAAGGGGACTAAGTCCAAACTTTAAGTTTTCATCTTTTGCCCGGAATATTTTACTTTTGTAATTAAATGTGTTCATAAAGTCCTTCAGCGTAGCAGCACAAATGGGAAAAGCCTGGTTTGATTTAGTTCCAGTTATAATGTTTAAAACTTTTCCATCAATGAGTGTTAAAAATAATTTAAATGATACTTCAACAAATTTTCCATCACCAATTGATATTCTTACGCTTGCCAGAGCGTCAATTTCTTTTTTTAAATCCAGTTCTTCCTTTAAAACAACTTGTTTTGTTTCCTTTATGTACTGCAATTTTATGTGCTGACAAAATCTTACAGACTGTGGTGTGCGGTTGTTCCAAATTGGCGTTCCGGATAAGAGCAGTAATCTTAAAGGAATAACTGTATTAGCTAAAAGAGAGGCATCACAGCTATTTGACAAACCTGCCTCATTAAAAGTTTGTTTATATTGCGACTGACCAGTACTGCTATCAAATTCATAGCTTAATATTAATACCGATCCCAAAAAATTCATCTTCTCCGCTTCCATTGCAGTTTCAAAAACTTCTTTTTGGAGGTCAACAATTCTTTCAGCCGTATGCAGTAAAATAGATTGCAACGATACTTTGGCAAGGGTCTCATTGGCTATTATACCCTGAGGTCGACATTTCCACTTTGCAGTTGTAATTTTCCTATAATGTGGATATATATCGCAATTACGTAATTTGTTTTCGTGGCGTATTGCATTATATTGTTCTTTGGAAAAATTATATTCAAGTAGAAAAGCTAAAGCCTCATCTGCAGATAGTGGAATTGGCTTTTGGAGATCTTGATAGCAAACCTTACGCATTTTTGATGGTCTTGTTGGGCTTTCAATACTTTCTTTTAGCACTGCAGCTAAATCAGCATCGCCGTGCTTACGAGCTGATATTGCTGCTGCACGAACGAGAAGATTTGTATCAGCTTTCTCATTTGAAAGGTCTGCAGCTTCTTTTCTTTTCCCAAATTCTGATTTTGCGTTGAATGGCACACGTGGATGACCAACAACTTTTTCGGTGCCATTCACCACAAAATTTAAATCTGAATTTAACCACGCATGATTTTGATCCTTAAACACATGCATCCTTCTGTGACATTTTTCCCACTTTTGAGCCAACTTTACGCAAAAAAAATGTAATGTTTGCTTTATATGTTTCTCCATTTTATCCGAAATCGTATTAGCTTCAATTCTTTCAACTATATGATTGAAAAGGGCATGAAACTTTTCTTTTTTTATGCATTTTTTTCGCCATATTTCTAACAGTTCAATTTTATTAAAACAAAGGTTACCTGAAAAAAAGCCATTTTTTAAATTTTAATATTTTACTTACTATCAATTATTAGTAATTAAAACTGAAAACATTTTCTATTAAACTTTAAAAAAAAAGTAAAACTTTGGTTCTTATACAACATAAAACAATAAAATCACGAAATTATATTAGTTATTTTTTGGTCACAAAATCTTGTTTACTGTCAAATCTGGACATCTCTCGTCTTGATTCAAGTTTTGTCTGTATTAAACCTTCTCTTGATTTTTTATCGCATAGAGTCATGGATGCTTCTGACACTATTTTCACAGTTCGTTCCATCGCCTGAGTATGACATGGCAGCTTGGCAAAAATTAGATTGTCACTTTCTTGACACTCAACTGCCGCATTTATTTCTTCAGTAGTGATGTTTCGAAGAATTGGTGGATCGACAAACTTTTGATTCCAATTTATAACTTCAAAGTTGTTACTTGCGTCAAAATTGATAGTCGGGACCTCAAACACGCGAGGTTGCTTTCCAGTATGAGATGAGCTTCGTGCTTCTTGAATTCGTCTGGCTGCCAGTTCTCTCACTGTTTTATTTTCATCCAACAACATCGATAGAAGCAAGTTTTCTGGGTGAGCAAAATAGGCGTTACGTTGAATTACGGGATCTATTACCAGTTTTAACTCTGCAGGAAGGTATCGTGAGTTTGTTACCAATTTCCAAAAATTTTTAGACCAATGTTTGCAAGTTGGATTTGTTTTTATTTCAAACCATACTGGGGCATAAACTTTTACACAATACTCAGCTAATATTTTTAGCTGATATGACGGGTTTGATATAGAAATATATAAACGTAAAAATTCTATTTGCTTTTGTTAGCCATCGAGCATGGGATATTTTTCCTGGAGACCTGTTAGTTAAGCTATCGTGGCAGTGTCCACTTAAAACAGATATAGTGGCAGTGTCCACTTAAAACAGATATAGTTATTTCATACAAATATTTTTGATCTATACTTAAGCCCTCAAATTGTATTTCCGGAAGCTGGCCTTCAATTCTCTCGTACTTGACTATGGGTAGTTTTTCGCAGTTTTCTAATAAGTTGCCAATAGGACCAGCATGCGAATATGGTCCCTTGGTAACACCATCTAGTTTGTTAAATAGATGTTTTAATGGCAATTCGTTCAAATGTAGCATGCAAATAATCCATTGCAGTGGGCGCTGAAGTCTTTTTTCCAATACTCTTATTACCCCGTTAAATTTCCCAGTGTTAGTGACTGTACCATCACAACCAATTGCCATCAAATTTTCTTTGTAAAAGAAGGGCAATAATTGACATTTCAATACTTTTAGAAGTACTTTGATCTGGTGTTGCATAGCCAACATAAACTGAATCTGGCTCCTTAAGAACAGATACATGTTCTTCAATTAATATTTGTCTGTATTTCTTAGCTCCCTTTTTAATAATATTAAGCGTCTTATCTTTTCGGCCGTCAAAGTATAAAGCTCGTAGGTCTAGCTGCTTCTGCTTTTGAATATATTCTTTACGTACTTTTTTCTTTCCCGTCGTATTTTTTATTTATCAATTGGTTCACTGCCAGGAGATATATCTTGCAAGACAGAAGAAGCAATAGCATCTGCTGCTGTATCGGAAACACCGTAACGGTTACAAATTTTTGACAATATAGGCAAACTAAAAAGTTTTTTTGTTGTTTCTTTTTTTCCTTCTGCCTTTGACGTGGAAGGTAAATTAAAAGAATCATCACAAGAAGAACTGCAATTACTTACAGATAACTCCAAGTCCTGCTTTTTGAGTTAATTTTGTCGTGACTTTTATTTACGTTTTTTTCTGTATTTGGTGCTCGGGCTGCTCTTTTTTGCAATTTAGTTGTAAGAACTCGATCTATTCCTCCAATACGCATCTTTCTCGCCCCCCTTTGGTCACTCAAAAACTCCTGTTCTTTTTTGGGTACCTTATATTGCCTTGGACAGCAACAAAGCTCAATTTGTTAACATTTACAGGAACAAATATCAAACAAAACTCTGCTACGTCGGAGAAAATTATCTTTCTGATAAACGGATATTTTTTTCAACGACTTTTTGAGATTTTTGCACTTTATATGATAACCGCTTATTAGTTGTATGACTCTTGTATTTGAAACTGTAGGAAGAGACGATTTTCTCCAAACACATTCTACCCTTTGAGCTACAAGTTTTTCAATGTCTAAAAACGATGGTTCTTTGGTAGTATTCCTCGTTATTTCTAATTGCAACCTATTCTACTCATAGCATTTCATAACATCTTCGTAAGTTGGCAAAACGTTATCATTAATATCTTCTACATTTCCGAATATCGGGCAGAAATAACCTTGGCTTCTGGTTTCCATAATAACGATTAGAAGTTAAAACAGTTCAAATAAAAAAATAAACACACAACTTCACTGTCCGAGTAGTAAAACCAAACTGATCTTTTTATTATGTATTATTTTATATGTATTCTATCAAAAATATTTCCTGGAAGAAGATATACGTTTCAATGAATGAATTGCTTGTGTGTCTGAGTTCTCCAGAACTTAAAATTCGTTTGGATACAGTAATATGCTTTTCTGCAATACAATGCTATGTTGTTATGTAAAAAAAAGGGATATGATCGTTATATTCAAAATTTAACAAAATTGAAGTTCAAAGCTCGGGCTCTTACACTAAAAATAAATTAATAATATTTTACGGGGGTCTAATGTAGACAAAAATACAACATATTTACGCTATTAAAAGTCGATACGAGAAAAAAAAAATTTTTGACCCACCCTAATGAACATGATTATGTATTTTGTTAATGTGTTTTGCAAAAATAAAGTTCATAATTCGATTTTTAAATGACCCTTTACCATTAAAGCTGCAAGTCAAATCAAGCTATTACTATCAGACGCCTTAGTTAATCTAATCTAATATTGCTTTTGCTCTTCGGTTGCAAGATGCGGAATCCAACGGGAAACTAACTTTCTCACGCTCATTCAACATGTAGGATCATTTGAATTGAGGTCTTCGAAATAACCTATGGATGTCTCAATTTCACGATATGTCAAAAGTTTATCTTCCTTAATCAGGCGACGCATACCATTGATGTTTTTCTGGACATGTATTGTTGTTGGCGGACTTGTCTTGGGATCGTCACTGATACTAGTGCATCCACGTTAGAATTCACAGTACCAACGTGAAATTGTCGATTGATGTGACAGAAACAGAAACCAACTCAGCAAGATATTGTTGTTGGCTTAATCGTCTCCGAAAGTTGTAAAAAATTATTGCGCGGAAATTTTCTCAACTCTATTTTTCGGCCAACTTACAAGCATTCAAAATTCACTGCGAATAAATTACTTGCCGTATCTTGATGAAACTTTATTTCAATTAACGAAAGATAGAGATGAATTTTGACACCTGGCATTTTATTACTAGCGCTCTCTATGAAGTTATATGCAACACTAAAAAGGCATCCCTCGTAGGAGGTATAAATTGCTTGTAAATTATGTGTAAGGTCGAAATTGTTAAAAAGTCTTACTGCGGGTAAGTAAAAAGTAAAGAAAATGTATAAAATCCTTTAATACAATTAATAATAGTTTCCTAATTGCGTATTTTGATAACTAAGTTGTCATTTACCTACTAAGGATGACAACTTAGTTGTCGAAATACGTATTTAGGATACAATTATTAATTGTGGTAACAGGTTTTAAGTCGATATTGATGTTGGCATAAATTAAATCTACCCTAAAATCTGAGATAAAAGTGCTAGAATTCCATTAAGCTACGATAATGATTGTGTATTTTCAGTATAATGAAAAAATGGCTGTAAGGGAAAATACAAGTATACAAATTTTCATTTCTTTATATTCTCTTTATACCTATTCCAAATACATATCGAAGTTCATCGTGACATACTCTCTTAAGGCATACATTCTTAAAGACGAATATTCCATTTGGCATTATGCTTTCCAAATATAAATGTTATTTCTGACCTTGCCAGTACTTTTGCCAATAAAAACTTAAAATAAAATTAGGTGCAATGTCATTAACGATTTTCATGAAATCGATCAGAAAAAACGAAACAATTAGATCAAAAATTACTTCTCGAAAGACTAGGAAATTTTTTGTGATGTGTCCAAATTGAACAAACCAAAAAAGCTTTAAAGGAAAAAGTGGTAGATATTCATGATTTAGCGCAATTGACAGGAAACACATTTTAAAGAGAGAAACATACGACATTAGAAGAAATATATTTACACCCATTTCCGGTAATAAGCAGTTGAAAATGTTAAAGATTTAAATTATACCCACTTCATGATGCCATGTTCAGGTAATTAAATGACATTTTCTATTACTGTGAATAATAAATAGTACTTTAGAACCAACAAGGGAATGAGGAAATAACTGACCTCGGTGGGCAATTGCGTAATAACCATCGTGAGATTAGTTGCGTTGTTCAAATTTGACATATCGGCTCGAATGACCTTGAACAGCAAAATGAAGCTCTTTAAGAAAATATTTGGGATTTCGCGTTTGAATTCCTATTACTTATCTACTGAAATGAGTGGTCTCCGCGACGAATTTTTTACATTTCCGTAATTTTCAACGTCAGGAACTACCTATGGATTAGTTTGATCAAAATCGGAGTGATTACCATATTCTTAAATATATATATATATATATATATATATATATATATATATATGTGTACATATATTGAAATATATAAAAATAAAAAGACAACGTATGAAAAATGGAAACATGTATTTATATAGAATATGAATCCAAAATATTGTCAATTACGACGCGAAACCTAAAATTAAAGATTCTAATATGTGCCGTCTATGAATTAAAAATATTCAGAATGTACCTCTAATGAAGTTACACACACACACCGTATGTTTATATACGTAACAGCTCTCGATGCTATAAAAGCTATAATATCCTGTATGCTAAGGTCAATACCTCGTACAAAATCAGCTATTTATACATTCAGGTAAATAATTAAAAATTAAGATGTGCGTTAGATTAATTTACAAACCCATTTAAAAAATCATACTAAAATTTCATATACAGGCTGTCACATAAAAAACGCCCCAAGCTGTAACACTGTTATTTAAATTTCGATTTTCATGAGATAGGTACCAAATATTTGATGAGTACTATGTTTGAGGCTACATTTACTCTTATCCAGGGCCATCTTCAATTCCTAGCGATTGTCAATTTTTTTTTTCAAATTGCACGGTATATATTTTTTTGCATAATTGAATAGAGATTTTTTTCCTGAATCCATTGATGTCCAATACATTCATCTTAATTGTAAATTTAGAAGAGAAAAAAATTAAAACATTTTCTAAACATTCTCTTAAAGTGACTTGTATTATACTCAAAATAGCATGTCAGTAAGTTGATTGAAATTCATAATTTATTTCAAAACTGTCAAAATATGCTTGCTTAGTACAGAATAGTCAAAGACGACAGTTACATAATGCGTAATGCGTTATTTTTCCATCGCACACTACAGTATAACACAAATGACTAAGAGCATATACGGACAGTGTTTTAATAATTTTTTGCCTCTAAATTTAATTAAAATTGATGTATTGCACATCAATGGATTCAGGAAAAAAAATCTCTATTCAATTATGCAAAAAAATATATACCGTGCAATTTGAAAAAAAAATTGACAATCGCTAGGAATTGAAGATGGCGTGGCAAAAAAGTAAATGTGGCATCAAAAATATAGTACTCATAATACCATTTCATTTGGTACCTATCTCATGAAAATCTAAATATAAATAACAGAGTTACAACTTGGGGCGTTTTTTGTGTGACAGCCTGTATATAACGAGAATGATTTTTTTTGTTAAAAGTAAGAAATATAAAATACGTATATCGAATTCAGAATGATCTATTGTATTCAAACGCAGTAACGTTTATATTTATAAAACCCATAAATTTTGTAATGGTAAGGATTAGATATCCTTAGTTAGCCATTAAAAATTTATACTTGTACATTTTTAAAGCTGATATATTATAGAAACAAGCAAGATGTATGCGTTTCGGGCGTTTAAGTTACAATCTATTATCTTTAATCAAAAAATTGTATCGAAAATATGTAACGCTCGACAACAGAACGATACCTATCTCAAGATGAACAACAAGAAAAATATATTGAGGGTCAGCTTTAAAATATCGTCTTCAATAGTATTTATGATATATTCAGTTGCACAGTAGCGTAAAAACATATCTTTAAAAATATTTTTGACATTTTTTTTCTCGCTTATGAGAAGGAACTTCGAGTATACATTTTATATAATTTAAACTTTTCATTTTTCATTCGTTATCTTTTTATTTCAAGGACACCCGGTATATATATATATATATATATATACGAGGAGGTATTGATATCTAGTTAGCTTAGGCCATTTTCCTTGAACAAAAGAAAATCCTAATAAAGAAATGTTATAATGGCAAGAAATAATGGTATTTTAAAAGCGCCACTGTAAGATCTTACGCCTAGAAGTTGATGTATTACTGTACAGTAAATTTTGAAAGAAAGCATGTCGACTGCAAATGTTAAAATCGATAAATAGGAGTATCGAGGCATCACTTGCACACTTGGCGATCAATACCCATCCTATGCGACTGTCAAAAATTGGATTACGTCGTTCAAAACAGGAAAATTTTCCGTTGAAGATGAGAAGTAACCAAAGAGGCCGATTTCGGTGTCCACCCCCGAAAATATTAACGCAGTTTATGACATGATATTATCAAACCATCGAATTGGGCTCAAATATATAGCTGAGGCACTAAACGATTCATATGAACGCGTCTATCATATAGTTCACTTCGATTTAGATATGAAAAAAATTTCTGCAAAATGGATTCCTAATTGCTTGAACGCCGAACACAAACGAACAAGTGTGAAAGCATCACGGTCACTCTGTGCCACTTTTGAAGGAGATCCAGATTTCTTGAACCGTCTTGTGGCTGTGGATGAAACATGGGTTTATTTTTACGATCCAGAAACAAAACAGCAATCGATGGAGAGGAAGCATCATGGTACTCCAAGTCCTAAGAAGTTTAGAGTTCCAAAATCCGCTGGAAAAGTTCTTGCTTCAGTTTTTTTGGAATATCCGTGGAATAATTAAGGTCGATTACCTAAAAAAGGGTCAGATCACCACTGGAGATTCTTATTCTAAATTTTTAACCACCCTGAGAGAGAAAATTAAGGACACAAGATGTGGCATGTTAACGAAAGGTGTGTTTTTTTGCAGGACAATACCCCTGCACATAAATCGTGCATTACGATTAATGCAATTCTGGATCTAGGGTTCGAATTAGTGGAACACTTGCCCTATTTCCCAGATTTAGCCCCCACATACTATTATCTGTTCTCTCGATTGAAAAAAAGTTTAAAAGCTCGTCAATTTTTGTGTAACTAGGAAGTAATAGAAACTGTGGAGGGCTGGTTTGCAAACAAAGAAGAATATTTTTTTTTTAGAACTTAAAGGCGCTGCAGGATCGCTATATTAAGTGTAGTAATTTAAGAAGAGACTATGTTGAATAATAAAATATTCTAAGTCCTAACATTAAATTGTTTCAATAGTAGGCTAATAATATCAATACCTCCGCGTATATATATATATATATATATATATATATACATAAAATAAAAAGTAATTGTTTCTTGGTAGTAGCGGTCAGGTAATTAAAAGAATATTTAATTTATTTTGACATTTCGGTACTAGTACTATATATGGTGCCTTTTTCAAAAAAACTGTAACATTTATTCGAAACTTAATAATGGTTACCGTTTCTAAATAAAACTAAATTACTCGTGTCTTACCGGTTTAGACCTCTTCTTTATGGGGCGTATGTTTATTATCGTTTTGACGTATGAAAATGTTTGTAGTTTAAACTTTTCTCGGACATGTGCTTTTTAAAAATTTTATTTTTGTAATGTTTATATTGTTATTATACGGGAGGGGAGGTTGTTATAATATCGTTAGGTATATTGTAGACAAGTTATTTGTGTTTGTTCTGTCGTTCATGGAATCTGTGTTTTTTTGAATGTGTATGCTTTCTAATATGTTTCTTGCTTTGTTATTTTTTTCGGATGTAATTATTGAAGTTTTATCGAAATTGAAAGTGTGATTGGTTTGCTTGATCTGTTTTTTTTTACAAAATAAATTAAATATTGATATAATTACCTGGCCGCTACTTCCAAGAAATAATTACTTTTTGTTTTATATTATAATTACGACCAAGAAAATAAGTTCCTTCTAATATTATATATATATATATATATATATATATATATATATATATATATATATATATATAGATAATTATTTCGTGACCTTAGTATGTTATGGTAAATTCAAATTGCAGGCGATTTAAGGTTTGCTTTTACTTCAAAAACTATATATTTAAAACAATCCTACAATCCTACATCCACATGTTTCGGCTAATGATGCCTTTCTCAAGGGGAAACACAAGACAGGAGTTATTATTATGTATGCGCCCGTGGAGCGACTTAAGATGCAAAGCTGTCGGCATTCGCCTTAAACGAAAAGGAAAACCACGAAAACCTACTCGGACAACCAGACAGGAATCAAAACACGGAACAGTCAGCAAATGTATAGATATTTAAATAACATGAGATAAGGCGAATGCCGACAGCTTTGCATCTTAAGTCGCTCCACGGGCGCATACATAATAATAACTCCTGTCTTGTGTTTCCCTGTTTTTGTTGTTTATCCATTTTAAAATACCAAGGCATGATTTATTATTATTAAATTCGAATGTATCTTTGAATTATTTTATCCATAGTAACTACAAATGTATGACATTAATATACTGTCATTTATATTTTGTATTCCTTGAGAAAGGCATCATTAGCCGAAACATGTACATGTAAGATTGTTTTAAATATATAGTTTTTGAAGTAAAACCAGACCTTTAATCGCCTACAGTTTGAATTTACCATATATATATATATATATATATATATATATAGAAGTGTTTAGATAATTTTATTAAATATAACAATTGGTAAATTATTGGAGTTTTTCGGCCTTTATATGAAATATTTACAAATATCAAATTAGAATGTATGTAATTGCAGAGTAAGTGGGGATTTAAACATTGCTGTCTACAAATTACAAAGCAAATCATACGAAACTTTTAATTGAAAAATATTGTCTATGTTGGGACTCGAACCCAAGTATACAGTTTGCCGGACTGTCGCTTTTACCACTTAGCCACAATAGACCTAGGTTCAAGCTATTTAGAAATGCATTATAATGTAACAGTGTTAATGAATCAGATGTCAGTTATTGAATGTAGATGTCAAGTTGAAAGCAGAAGTCAGTTTTGAAAGCTGATGTCAGTTTTGATAGCAGATGCCAGTTAGTGAAAGCAAATGTCAGTTATTGAAAGAAGATGTCTGTTTTGAAAGCAGGTGTCAGTTATGAAAGCAAACGTCAGATATGAAAGCAGATGCCTATTTTGAAAGTAGATGTCAGTTATTGAAAGCAGATGTCAGTATTTTGAGAGCAGATGTCAGATTTGAATGTTTGAAAATGCTAATTATTACTCCATAGCTATAGTGTTTAGATTATTTCTTAGCCGTTTTATTAAATATAACAATTGATAATTATTATTCAACTTGACATCTACATTCAATAACTGAACTCTGATTCATTAACACTGTTACTTTATAATGCATTTCTAAATAGCTTGAACCTAGGTCTATTGTGGCTAAGTGGTAAAAGCGACAGTCCGGCAAACTGTAGACTTGGGTTCGAGTGCCAACATAGACAATATTTTTCAATTAAAAATTTCGTATGATTTGCTTTGTAATTTGTAGACAGTAATTTTTACATCCCCACTTTTAGAAATAATCAATTAAAAACTTCATAAGTGGGTTCAACATGGGCTCCGTGAACTCTGATACACTCGCGGGCACGACGAATAGAGGACTGCTGTACTCGCCACAACAACCCAGCATTGTTTCTTATCACATCACAATGAAATGTGATTCTCTGTAAAAGTCTAATTTGATATTTGTAAATATTTCATATAAAAGCCGAAAACCTCCAATAATTTATCAATTGTTATATATACATATATATATAATTTAAAAGAATTATTAGAACAGCAAAAATTGCTCAAGTCCCGGCTTACTTACAATGATGTGGAATCATCTCAGACATACCCTATCTAACACATCCAGAATCATTAAAATCGGTCAACAAACATTAAAAAAATTAAAGAAACATACATGGCGAATTAGTAACCTCCTCTTTTTTGGAAGAGATTGAAAATAAGAAAACGGACAACACTATATTTCCTAACACTTCATGAAATTACAAAATTTATATATTACGTTTAAAATTTCTTACACGTTGAATTAAAATGTAAATTTTGTATCCGGAATTTTAACTAAATTTAATGAATGTCACGTTACAGAGACTGTAATGAACTTAATTTTGCGTTCCTTGCATCACTACAATATATATAGGTGTACAGCTCATTAATAATTTACCATTTATACAATCGATTATTATTAATTGATTATAACACACCTTGTTAATTATTACTTGTTACCTTTTTACCGTCAATTTAGAAGTAAACATTTTGGGTTTTAACACAAGTAGTTCTGTAATTTTCAGAGATTTAAAAGGCGCGCTTAGAAATCTATAGAAATTGAAATAACATTTTTATTATTTTTCCTTCACTCTGATACCTGACCTAAAAATTAAGAATAATGCAACAATGTTATTAATTTGAACTTTAAGGTCGCTTAAGTCAAACACTTCCCCCTGTCCGGATATATAGAAACGGTAACGATAATTGAAAAAATCGAATATATTTATAATACACAACAGCATTGAATTGCATGTAAAATCATAGATAGTTTGTTAACATTATCTCTTTAGGATTTTAATGCGGTTCGAATAGGAATTACTTCCAATAAAATAGAAGATCAACAGATCTAGAGTGGCAGTTTCTGCTATGGTTTGCAAGTTTGCGCAACCACCAAAACTAATAGATTTAATTTAATGAAAAAAAGCGTAATTCTACATTTTTTAAATTATAAATTAAAAATTTGTACTACCTCACAGAATAAATGAACTATTATAAATTACTTATAATAGGTATATCTAATTGGATAGGAATACGTTAAATAAATGAGAGAATAACACACTTGGTTTGCAGACTCATTGCAATCCACGAACGTATATATCCCTATACGGCTGACGAACTTTGTCGAACGTCTTTCGGGTATATCTCCATAAACGACAATAGTGTTGCAGCCGCAGTGCAACCAAAACGTTAGACGTATTTCTTGCTTACGGTGCAACGGTATAAAAGCGAATAAAAAAGTTGTATTTGTTTGTTTAAAAGTGTTTATGCTCTTTATTTTTAAATAATAATGAATTCAGTGCAGAGTTTAATAGTGGATCCGTTCTATAAAAGAACGTATGCCGAAAAAATTGAAATAAAGCGGTTGGGCAGACCTGTTCCGAATTGAAATCTGAAACAAACGATTTCCAGTAAGACGCGAACTTTTAATAGACTATTTAATAAGGATATTTATAATAAACATTTGTGGATTTGCGGTTGTAGTATAAAAAATGAATTATTCTGCTTCCCTTGCTTACTATTTGAAGGTGAAGAATTATGGACGAAAATGGGTTTAACTGATTTAAATCATTCAAGCGATCGAATTAAAAAACACAGTATATCACAAAGGCATATGAAAAATGTAGTCCAATTATCGCTTTTTGGGAATGTGGATATTGCTGCTCAGATGGATAGTGCATATCGAAGAAATATAGCATTGCACAACGAGAAAGTTAAGTACAATCGATATGTACTGAACATTATAATTAATTGTGTACGTTTTTGTGGAGCTTTTGAACTTGCGCTGAGAGGACACGATGAATCAATTTCGTCCTCTAACCCGGGTGTTTTTCGTGGTTTAATAAATTTTAGTGCTGAATTGGACGTTGCTTTAAAAGACCATTTAGAAAAAGCTATTGTTTTCAAGTATACTTCTAAAACTATCCAAAATGAAGTTTTACAAACAATGTTCAGTGTGTGTCAAGAAGAAATCTCTAAAGAAATAAAAGAAGCGGATTATTTATCTGTAATAGTTGACGAAACTACAGACGTATCAAATAAATATCAAATGGCCGTGGTATTTAGGTATATAGCTAAAGGTAAGCCTGTTGAACGATTTTGGATTTTTTTAGCGCCGTCAGATCATGACGCGAAAACGTTATCTACAATCATTCTTGCAGAACTAGAAACACACATTAAAGATAACGAAAGAAAATTGATTGCCCAGACATATGATGGGGCAGCCATCATGGGCGGATCGCATAATGGGGTACAGGCACGTATTAAACAAACTTATAAATACGCTGCTTACGTGCACTGCTACGCGCATCAGTTAAATTTAGTTATGTTGAATGCTGCCTCTGCCAACACTAATGTTCGTATATTCTTTGCAAATTTACAAGGAATTTGTACCTTTTTTTCAAATAGTTCTCAAAGAGTTGCAATATTGGACGAAACAGTTAAAAAGCGGCTGCCTCGTTCGGCCCCAACCAGATGGAATTTTAATTCCAGAATTGTCGCCACTGTGTTTTTAGCTTTTCATTAAAGGATCTCCTTAACCAGTATAATTAGTTTAAAAAAATACCATAGCGGAGAAATTTTATTTTTCACAAACATATAAGTATTTTAACATAAATTTTACG
The DNA here is from genome assembly GCA_935421215.2 of Melolontha melolontha. Taxonomy (NCBI): domain Eukaryota; kingdom Metazoa; phylum Arthropoda; class Insecta; order Coleoptera; family Scarabaeidae; genus Melolontha; species Melolontha melolontha. The sequence goes on from OW285243.1 coordinate 106,444,547, forward strand.
CATAGTGTGTGGGACAAGCCTACTATTAACCTAAATTACATTTTCATCACTAAATAATTAATTAAAAATTATTCTAATAATGCGTCTTTTATAAGAAAAATGGTGAGTTTGTATTTCACATGTAATAGTACTTTTAGAACACAAATTCAAGAATTAATTAATCAGGAATTGAAAGCAAGCTAAAACTAATATTTGTGTAATATTTCACCCTATTTATATAATTGAAATATAACAATCGCATATGATATTGTTATCTGAATAGCATTGTACAACATTGTACAATCCACATCGAAGAAACCAGCTGCAGAGATAGTTGGACGTACAACCGTTGCCAACTTCGCAAAATGTAACATCTCCTCGTAATGGGATTTTCGATTTGTTTCCTTTAAGTTTACACACAATGAATAGCAGAAGTTACTTGTTTCTCGTGCTGCTTTTGTAACACCTCCGCAAGTGATTCCAATAACACTAATCATCCACTGAAACACGAAATATTTTCAAAAGTTTGAATATCAAATTACACCGCATTAATAACAGAAGAAGTTTTGACTAACATTTATTGTTATGCTCATTTGATACATAAAGGCAATAGGGATGCCATATAAAGTGATTGAAATTTGCTGATAACTTATCAGTAGAGAACGGATGCAATTCCCATAAAACGCAATCGGCAATTGGAATTGTGTATAACGTCGCTCAGTACATCCCGACGTAATTCAAGGAAGTATTTGTTTGACTTACTCGGCCATCTGGTCTCGCTGCGATAACAATGGAGAACCCAGCTATTGTATTCGGAGAATATAGTGTTCAGAATATAGTTTTCAGTGGTGTCGTGTGCGTAGATAAAATAAATAAGTTTATCGTATTTCGTAAGAGAAATAGTTATTGAAAAATTGCAATAAATCAACCGTAAACCGTCACGTAGGATCGTTAAAGCACGAAAAAAAATTAAACCCGTTGGAATCTGACAATTTTAACGAAGAACTCTGTGAAACTTTTATGGCAGCTAATATTCCATTATTTAAATTTAACAATCCAATTTTGAAGACATTTCTGAAAAAATATACTGGTCGAAATGTTTCTGATGAATCAACTTTACGCAAATATTATGTTTCTAGGTACTATACGAGAACAGTAGAACGCATTAGAAGCCATCTTTTAAATCAATACATATGGATAAGCGCCGACGAAACGGTGGATATGTTAGGACGCTGTGTGGTAAATGTTGTAGCTGGTGTACTACATCCAACTATTCCCTATAACTCATATGTAATAGCAACAAGTGTTATAAATAGAGTTGATGCGGAAACAGTTGTTGAAACCATTAAGGAGAATATGCAAAAAATGCTTCATTCGGACGCCACGTACAAAGAAAAAATACTTCTATTTGTCAGTGATAGTGCTGCGTATATGTTAAAAACAGGCAGACTATTGAAGAAAACATATCCTAATATGCTGCATATTACTTGTGTAGCACATGCTCTCCACAGAATCTGTGAATATATCAGAGACACTTTTCCGGAAGTTGATAGACTTGTATCAGCTTTTAAAAAAGTTTTCAGAAAAGCACCATTGAGAGTAGCTCTTTTCAGGGAAAAATTTCCATCTCTGTCACTGCCTCCCACTCCAGTAATAACTAGATGGGGAACATGGCTGGAAGCTACTAGTTATTATGCTGAGAATTTCGATAGTCTAAAACATTTCGTAACACTGCTAAAGGAGGATGCTAGAAGTATTGGTGAGTGCAAGGAGCTCACACAAATCCCAAATTTAAAAAATCAGTTGTACTTTCTTCACGAACACTTTGGAAAATTGCCAAAACTAATCACTTATTTTGAAAATCGAAATCTCAAATTAAATGACGGATTAACCACATTAGATGTGGCTGTTAATAATTTGAAAAGTATTCCAAGTGACTTCGGATGTGGCCTTCGGCAAAAGTTTGAAGCAATTCTTAATAGAAATCCAGATTTAATTACATTGCAGCAATTATGTATGGAGACAATTCCACAAAATCTAACGGCTAAATATGAAGAAATAAAAGAATATTTCCAGTATGCACCTATAACCAGTTGCGATGTAGAAAGGACGTTTTCTATTTATAAGGATGTACTTAATTCAAAGAGAACAAAATTGACAGAAGAAAACCTTGAGAAACTATTGCTAGTCAAGATTAATACTCCTTTACTCAACTTGAACGACAAAATGAACAAATAAAAATGTTCCAATTATATAAATAAAATTAATTAATAAATATGTATTTCGGAATTTTAGATAGATAGATCACCACCCGTATGTTTTCCAATTATATAAATAAAATTAAAAACTTTATAAATACAACTATTCAACAAATAAATATGTATTTCGTAATTTTATAGATCACCACCCGTTCGTTTTCCAATTATATAAATAAAATTAAATATTTTAGAAATACAGCCTTTCGCCAGTACTGCACTGGGCTTTGCGTCATGTGGTAAGCGTGTCCGTTCTCTACTTATCAGCTGGTACCTTATCAGTGATAAGGTACCATGAAGGGGAATCATATTAAATGGAAGTTGGGAGAATCAACGCTCACCTCCGTACCCGTAAGGGAATCCTGGATTACAAACTAATGAAAAAATATAAACATAGACTTAGTAGGGATAAGACTCTTCCAGCAGATAAAAGAAAGTATACCAAGATAATTTAAACATTACGTCCATGTAAATAACAATTGAACAATGACAAATACGTTACATTGAGCATGTAATCAGAATGACGAAACACAGACGATACAATATTTTGAAGTTAAAATAGTAGAAAAAAAAAGACCTAGATTTGAAAGAAAGATGTTTGGAATACTGCCAAGAAGAGAAGTGTGAAATGGAAGTAGATAAATAGATTGATATAGAAGAGCAGAGTATAGCGAAATATATGAATACATGATTGTGTGAACCCATCATCAATATAGCTTTACACCAGAAGACAGAAAAGCTTAGGGATTACTTAATAGAGCAGAAAGATTAATCAAATTATTCCTTGTATCTAAAATATGTAATGTCGTTTCAATTACGTTTGAAATATTGTAAAAACTTAGCTTATAATTAGAGACCGGATACGAGAGGTCGATGACTCATCGTCCACGAGCGTACTATTGAAAATTTGTATTTTTCAAGAGCTTTTAATTTTATTTATATAATTGGAAAACGGGTGGTGATCTAAAAATGCGAAATACATTTTTATTTGTTCATTTTGTAGTTCAAGTTGAGTAAAGGAGTATTAATATTAACTAGCAAAATTTTCTCAAGGTTCTCTTCTGTAAAATGTGTTCTCTTTGAATAAAATACATCCTTGTAGACGTCCTTTCTACATCGCAACTGGTTATAGGTGTATACTGGAAATATTCTTTTATTTCAGCGTATTTAGCAGTTAGATGTTGAGGCATTGTCCTCATACACAATTACCGCAATGTTATTAAATCTGGATTTCTATTAAAAACTGCGTCTAACTTTTGCCGAAGGCCACATCCCAAGTCAATTGGAATATTTTTCAAATTATTAATAGCCACATCTAATGTGTTTAGTCCATCGTTTAATTTGAGATCTTGACTTTCAAAATAAGTGATTACTTTCGGTAAATTTCTGAAGTGTTACTGAAGAAGGTACAATTGATTTTTTTAAATTATAATTTGTATGATTTCCTTGCACTCAGAAATACTTCGAGCATCGTCATTTAAACATGTAACGAAATTTTGTAAACTATCGAAATTCTCTGCATAAAAACTAGTAGCTTCCAACTAAGTTATTATTGGAGAGGGAAGCAGTGACAAAGATGGAAGCTTTTCCCTGTAAAGAGCTACTCTCAATGGTGCTTTTCTGAAAACTGTTTTAAAAGCGGAGACAAGTCAACTTCCGAAAAGCTGTCTGATATATCCACAGATTCTATGGAGAGCATGTGCTACACAAGTAATATGCAGAATATTAGGATATGTTTCCTTTAATGGTCTACCGGTTTTTAACATATCACTAACAAATAAAAGTATTTTTTCTTTGTACCTGTCGTCCGAATGAAGCATTTGTTGCATATTCTCGTAAATGGCTTTAGCTACTGTTTCCGCATCAAATATATTTATAACTTTTGTTGCTATTACATATGCGTTATATGGAATAGTTGTATGTAGTATACCAGCTACAACATTTATCACACCGCGCCCTAATATATCGACAGTTTCGTTGGCACTTATCCATAGATAGTGATTTGAAAGATGTAGCTGTATTTCGTGTAGCACTTAGAAACATAATATTTGCGTAAGGTGGATTCATCAGGAACATTTCGATCAGTATATTTTTGGAGAAATGTTTTTAAGATGGAATTGTTAAGTTTATTTAATGGAATATTTGTCGCCCTTAAAGTTTCACACATAAGCTTCACTAAAGTTGTCAGATTCCAACGGGTCTAATTTCTGTGTATGTGTTCGCGATGCTAAGCGACTTTTTACGTGCGATTTCTTGGAATTTCTTAACGATATTTTACAGATTTTTCAATAAATTTCGGAATCACTGGCTACGGATATACAATCAGTATGACCCTTAATCCAACTCGCCATTGTTTCATGATGTCATTCTCGACGTTGTTCAATATCATTTCCGAAAAAGTAACTTAAACAATGTTCTAGATCTAAATAAATGAAAATAAAAAAAAATCCCTGAACACTTACGTATATATGTAATTAACACTTAAAACAATGAAAAAAAGAAACTTACTCACAGCACTTTATTTATCTAACGAAATATAAACTAATAAATAAAACAAATTATAAAAACTCCTCCCGCATCTACCTAGGCCTAGGGATTACTAGAATACATTTCTTTGAATATTCGGATGTCGATGTGGTATCAGCATGACAGGTCAACTGTACATATTGTCTGTGGTGCGAACTTGAAAACGTTAAGTCGTATTGTATTATAATCGGATATCTTAAAAAGTAGTTGATTTGTTTTTTTTAAACATAGACGAATGTGTTTACATAAAGAGAACATACATCGACCTTTAAACCAAATATTTGTTTTCACTCATCTGTTGGCGTGTAAATAGAAATAATTTTATGAATTACGTCTGATATTGGAAAGCAAACGAAGGGATATTAATTTACTACGTCTTATTTTTTGTAAAGGTCACTGGACTGCGTGTTTGAAATAAATAAACAGCGTCTTCTTCTACTTTATCACTAACCTACCTCAACTCAATGTGTACTGTCTAACATAAAAACGTTAACTTTTTCTCAAAAATCAACACAATTAAAAAACATTTTTTTTGGCGGATAATGAAATGCTCGACGTATATACAGACTGTCCCGTAAAAAACGCCAACATTCATAATTCCGTTATTTATTGTCCGGTTTTATTTAAACAAAAAGTAAATTTAATAGCATCAAAAACACTATAAGATAGCAGTGTTTTATTTGTTTTCAATTGTTTTCATTAATGTCAAACGACAGTCAAGTTTTTTATTTTAAATGGCAACATATATATTTTTGGCTATATTCGGATTGTATTTTTTTTTTCTGAATTCAACGATGTATAACATGTTTATTTTTGATAAACGTTTATTGCAAAAAAAAACTTTATAAATTGTATCTTTGTCTTCCATTATTTATAAATATTCGAATGTGTCATGAAATATTGGAAATGTAAGTATTATAAATATTATTATAAGAAACAAAACACTATACAATAAATGTTGAAATTGCCCGCCACCTTGTTTAACACATCGCACATCTCCTAATAATAAAAAATAAAAAAAAAAACTTTATAAATTTCATCTTTCATTATAGTAGACTTGGCCCAGTCCACTAGCATTATGTCAATGTGCCTAAAGTGTCAGTTTGACTTTATTAAGTTTTCTGTATTATCCTGTTTGAACGTTTTGCCGCAACAAAAAGCGTATTTTCGTTAAAAATGAATAACAATGAATTAACGGACATGTTACAAGTGTTCTTTGAATGTAATAAAAATCGCCTTCAAGCAGTTCGTCGGTACAGTACTCGTTTTCCGGACAGAGAAGTTCCAGGTTCGAAAATATTTCAGAGAATTGAAAAAAGTTTAAGAAATTATGGATCATTTACCAAACCAAAAACACAAAAACGGAAATTCTCCGAAGATAAGGAATTAGATGTTCTTCTTGCAGTACATCAAAATTCACGAACTTCGATTCGCGAAATTGCACATAATATTGGGGTATCAAAAACTACAGTTCATGGTATTTTAAGAAAACACAAACTTAAACCGTACATAGCTCGAAAAGTTCATGCATTAGAACAAAATGATCCTGGCCGAAGAATCCAGTTTTGTCGTTTTTATTTAAATGCATTAGAACAAGATCCGAATTTTTACAGAAGGATAATTTGGTCTGATGAATGCACTTTTAGCAACAATGGTATTTTTAAAAGAAACATACATCGACAGTGGAGTGAAGACAATCCGAGATTTGTAATTGAAAATAATTTTCAAAGACGTTTCAACGTAAATGTTTGGTGTGGCATTTTAGGTGATCAATTAATTGGGCCATGTTTCATAGATGGTTGCTTAAATCAAGAAAAATACTACACTTTATTACACGAAAATCTCCAAAACTTTTTAGATGAATTACCTTTGGCAAATTTAAATAGAATATTTTTTCAACAAGATGGGGCTCCCGCGCACAACGCCAGAGTAAATACTGATTTGTTGAACACCCAATTTGGAAATGGGTGGATAGGAACATCCGGTCCTATCGAGTGGCCTGCGCGTTCACCGGATCTTACGCCCCTCGATTTTTGGTTGTGGGCTTATCTACAAGATCGAGTTTATTTAACAACTCCAGAAAATGTTGACATTTTAAGACAAAGAATAATTAACACTTCTCAAGAAGTACCTGCCGCTTGTCTTTTAAATGCGACCTTTGGAGTAATTAGGAGATGTTCGATATGTGTTGAACAAGGTGGCGTGCAATTTCAACATTTATTGTAAAGTATTTTGTTTCTTATAATAATATTTATAATACTTACATTTCCAATGTTTCATGACACATTCGAATATTTATAAATAATGGAAGACAAAGATGAAATTTATAAAGTTTTTTTTTTGCAATAAACGTTTATCAAAAATAAACATGTTATACATCGTTGAATTCAGAAAAAAAAAAATCCAATCCGAATATAGCCAAAAATATATATGTTGCCATTTAAAATAAAAAACTTGACTGTCGTTTGACATTAATGAAAACAATTGAAAACAAATAAAACACTGCTATCTTATAGTGTTTTTGATGCTATTAAATTTACATTTTGTTTAAATAAAACCGGACAATAAATAACGGAATTATGAATGTTGGCGTTTTTTACGGGACAGTCTGTATACATATTGTTTATTTATGTCAACGAATGAACAAACAGCCTGTATATAAATTTTTATTCCGATAAATAAATAAAAGTTTAGACAAATTGTAAAAAATTAAACTAAAAACAAATGAAGCAGAATGAACAAGAAAAGAAAAAATATATATCTATATATACATATAAGATATTAACTAGGTTAATTGAAAAAGAAAAAATTATCAAAAAATGTAGTGATAATAGTGCTCATTGGCCCTCGCCGTAGGCACATTGAGCGACGCAGTGCAAACGCGAATGAAGCCTCGGCACGTGTAGGGAAATTCTTGACAGAAGGAACGGGCAATCAGTCTTATTATTTAACAGTTTTAACAACAATATAGCACATTGGCGATCCCTTCTGCCGTGAGCGAACATATGTTGTATTGTTACAGCAAATCTCCCTGACATATTCCAATCGGTGGATATACTCTGTCAATTTTGATGGAGAGAAATTTTGAAAATTGTCATTGTATTCTATGAAAAAAACACACAATGTTGTATTAGATTTACACTTTATTTAATCATATTTAATAATGACTATATAACAGCTGTTTCACCGTACAACGGTTTCTTCAGATATAACAAGCGGTACTATAAAACATTTTACTTAAACGTAATTTTTTTTTTTTTTTATTTTTTTTTTTTTTATAGTACCGCTTGTTATATCTGAAGAAACCGTTGTACCGTGAAACAGCTGTTATATAGTCATTATTAAATATTATTAAATAAAGTGTAAATCTAATACAACATTGTGTGTTTTTATCATTTGATATGGATTTACATCAAGTAAAGGCAGAATCGATTCAATTGTATTCTATCCAAAAGTAATCTATGGGAGTCATAAAAAGCATACCAACCAATAACTGCATAATCCATTTTCTTGACAACAAAAGTGAAATACAACACTTTGAGCAAGTCAATGTTATTAAAATATGTAGAAACACTTATAATGAAACCCAGAGCTTTGCAGGAAGATGTACAGACAGTTTGCAATTGTCGTTTAAAAGATAATTCAGAATCAACTAGTACATCCAGGACCTTAATGACAGTTTTTCTTTCCAAATAAGTTTTATTAATTATATACTGCAACGGTATAGAAAATTTGGAATGGGTGTACCTCACAGAACAACACTTGTCAGTATTTAATTCTAATTTGAAACTATTACACCAATTTGAGATTATATTCAAATTATTTTGCAGAAGAGAAGTAAGTATCGTCCATGGTATTTATTTCAGAGTATATCAGTAAATCATCCTCGTGTGCTAAAACTGGACAGGTGAGAGCATCCTGCAGGTCATTGATTAACAACACGCAAATTAGTGGTTCCAAGTTTGCAGTTAATTCATGTTAATTCATGTTGTCAGATACATAAGAAATTAAATTTTTTAAATATGAAGAAAGGAATTTAAGTATAATATTGAAGTAATTTCGTCACAATTCAACGACAAAAGGCAGATGTGCGGTTAACCGAATTAATAGTGCTATTCAATAATTGCGTGTTGTACTTAGCGATGTTACAGACTATTTATATGGTTTATCGTAATTTCGGCCTCTCGTGTACGGCCCCTAGTAATGACTGAACAAAAAGTCGAACGGGTAACAATTTGTCGGCAGTGGAAAAGCCAACTGCAACATAATACACAGTGTTTAAACGAGGTGATTACATGTGACGAGAGTTGGTTTTATCATTACGACCCTGAATTAAAGTCTCAAAGTATGCAATGGAAGCATAAAGTTTTCTAAGTAAATTTTTCATTTTTGTACTGCACCACCAATCTGCTTACATTCTGATATTTCCTCGTATATAGTTAGTCAAACTTTAAAATTAACAAGCCTATTATGAAAGTCTTACATACTTACTAATGCCAACACTATCCGACTTATTCCAATGTAAATAGCCTTGTCAAGGGAAATTTCTAATGATATGATGAAAGAAATTAAACAACTCGTAACAACATTTACATACAGTACGAAAATTATTATTCCAAAAATTGTGTTAATATTTCTTATTTGGTCAATAAGAAGAATATAAATATCTTTTAGTTTGCATATATCTTGAATGAAGATTAAATCCATTTCTTCGGAATATCTCTGTAATATTAAATTAACATTTTCCAGTTGATTTTTTATGCTTATTACGAGGTGTTTTAGGACAAAAACTACGAGTATGCTGTAATATTGCTGAATATTATCTGAAACTTCATATGCCAATCCCATTCCAGGGTTCAATATCCAAAAGACCATCCACTCGAAGTTTATGTAAAATATTAAACCAATAATTGTGATTTTTTCGAAGAAAAGGTGTAGACGTCTTTCATTTTTCTTTATTCCGAAACGATTAAGTTTTTCTTGGACTCGCAATATGTCGTTCAGAGTTGAGAAATATAAGTTTTTACTCCAGTAGTTTACCTTAATTAAAGAAAATAAACTAATAAAAACCAATGTTACAGAATAGCTAATATGCAATACAACACTCTTGCAATGGTAATAAAATGTAATGCGTTTGTCCATGAAAACTGCGTAAGATATTAGTACTACAAACAAGTAAAATAAACTGTAGAAAATTTGCAGTTTCGTAGTTATAAACCTATTACTCGATTTATCATATTTCGGGCATAAACCAACGCATTTGGCTAATTCTGTCAAAAATGTTAAATGCTTAACGTTATATCTGTCAGCTTTTTGAGTATTTCTCGAATGTATAAACTGCATTGTACGTTTTTTAATGCTATAGAAACGAATACCTTCCAAACTATGAGTATGACACAAGGGAAGCTTTTGAAATTATTGTTATATCTCTTTTATTGCAAGGCAAATAATTTTTATTTTCTGAAAGCTCCATTACCTTGAAATGAATGCACTTAAACTCATTTGGTTTAATGAGACTATACATTCCTTAAACGTAATTTAATGAAGAAATACAGGTAATATATTCATGTAATATATATGGCTTTTTAATCAGAAACACCTAATCACAAAACACTAAAACGAGATGTTACTTACTGCATTTTGAATCGACTTTTAGTTCAAATTTGCTGTTAACGCCTTCTGCCGTCTAATAAAAATACAATTAAATTGCCTTTTTCTTTATAAGAATTGCCTTAAAGGCTGTTTTAATTAGACCTTAACTAATTCCTATGATAAATAAGTTGTTTGCGAATACAAAATGATAATTAATACTGGTAGCCGTAACTTTGTGGTAATTCATTTTGAAAATAATAAAATAAAATAAAACAATAACTTAGTTTTACTACTTTATTCACATGTAATAGTGACCGCGGTTTCGACATACAATGTCATTATTCTAGGTTCTACATTCGCAAACCATCTTATTATAGAAAGGCATACATTTGGTCATCATAAAATATTACATTTGGCCGAGAAAGGTCGTAAATTAAATCTTTTAGAGTCACTTGAAATTTTTAAAAGCGGAAATAACACAATAGATATTGTTCTTAACGACCAGTTAGATCTTATATATACACCTCTTTTCCAATGTTGTATATAATAGTTACGTATATAGTAGTAATTTTAAATAACATCATAAACCACCCCCATATATTTTTGTCTCATTTATAAGATCTATGTAGGCCTGTAACTTTTGCAGTTCGATAATGACATTGTATGTCGAAACCGCGGTCACTATTACATGTGAATAAAGTGGTAAAACAAAGTTATTGTTTTATTTTATTTTATTATTTACAAAATGATAAGTTTTTTATCCTTTATCTTATTTACAACGGTATGTACTGGTTTTATGCTGCTTATAAGTCGGGACCAGACACGAGAGGTCAATGACTCATCACCCACGGGCGTAATAGAGATTTTAATTTTAATTATACAATTGGAAAACAAACGGATGTGATCCATAAAATACGAAATACATTTTTATTTGTTCATTTTGTAGTTCAAGTTGAGTAAATGAGTATTAATATTAACTAGCAATACTTTCTCAAGGTTCTCTTCTGTAAAATTTGTTCTCTTTGAATGAAATACATCCTTGTAGATAGAAAACGTCCTTTCTACATCGCAGCTAGTTATAGGTGCATACTGGAAATATTATTTTATTTCAGCGTATTTAACAATTAGATTTTGAGGTATTGTCCCCATACACAATTGTCGCAATGTTACTAAATCTGGATTTCCGTCTAACATTTGCCGACTAAATTGCAAGAGAGCGAGATGGCACAAACTCGATGCTTTTATACGATAAGATACATAGTTCGTAAAAGCGACCGATATGTGAAGCCACTGTAGAGAAGAATTCAAATAAGAATTGCGTACTTAGAAAATGTTTTGCTACATCAAAATTAAGGCAATAAAATACGAAACCCACACAATAAAGGAATTTGATTAATTATTTTTATATAAGGAATTTTTAATAAAAGGCCATTGTCCATAAAATAGACCAAAGATGTCTCTGACACTTTAATACTACAAAAAAAGAAATTACCATGTGACAATTCTAAATAACTGCATATCACAAGATTAAATTAAGAAACTGCCTAAATACATTTTATTTTAATTGTCTGTAAAATTCTAGTACACCATTTTAAAGCATACTTGACATACACCCCACACACACACATATATACATATTACTATGAACTTTTTCCCACAAATATTTTGAAAAGTTTAATTATTTTTGAGGGTATTATTATTTTGAATATTTGTTGATATGACTTGCGCAGTTAGAGAAAGCCGTTTGATCTTCTGTGGACGATTTTTATAACTGTATTTTTTTATGCGAAGCCTGCGTGCTTGATTTCTGACCTTCAGAGACAAGTGTTCAGTGTAGTAAGAAAGGTGTGTTTATGTAAAGATAAATCTTTATCTTTGTTTTAGTAATTTCGGTTTTTGTTTTTTGATTTAATTGTATTTTTGTGCTTGCTTATATCATTACCGATTTATTTTACGAGTTTGTGAATCTCGTAATTGATTTTTAACACTTTCTTACTCATGTGTCTCGAGTATATGAATATATTTTTTACGTAAGTAATATATTTTTAAAAAATATCTTATTTTTTTATATTGAACGATTTGAATATTGTAATTTTATATTGTATTATTATTATCGTTTTGAAATTTAATCTTAGTTATTTGATATAAATGACAAAGAAGGTTTTTTAAAATTTCTAGTATAAAAAACTTTTCTGTAACTGTAAAATTTTAGTACGTTTGGGGTATCAAGGGCATTTTTTTACATGTGGTTGCACATGCGTTAGAGTTTGTTTCGGTCTGTCAAATAGGTTATTTTGATTTTGTTTCTTGTGGGAGAAATTAAAAAGCATCTTTGTAATTTATTAGTTTTAATTTTGATCGAAAGTCACAAAGGTTTCTGATCGCATGCTGCGGTCACTTCCATGCGTTATTTTTACCTTAAGAATATTGTTAAATGAGGCAATATTAATCTTTATACTTTATAAAGATAAATTTTTTTTTTCTTTTTTTTTATTTTTATATTAAAATTTCATTTAAATTTTATTGTGTTTATTTTTAAATTGACCTTTTTCTTTTGTGCTTATATGTAACTCAAAGATATTATTACTATTTTTCTCAAATAAATTTTGAGTGGCGCCTAAATATTTTATTAATTCTATTGTGTTTTCCACTTTTCCGATTGGAACCCTGAGAGGGAAGCAGTCCCATTTTGAAAATAAACCGACTGAAAATCTAAGCTGGACAGATTTGTAGAGAATAGTGGCATAACCAATTTCAAAACCACTATTCATAGCAATATGTACGTATAAATATCAGATCGAAGTAAACACAATAGGCGTTTTCGGAAATTAAACCCGGGCATTGGGTCTGCAACACGGTTAGCAAAAATGCGTTTGTTAATTCAGTCGGGGAGAAACAACTGTGTTCGTAAAATCAAAAGAGTAACCGGGTTGAAAAACCCGGTTCGATTTTCATAACCCTGGTAAGTGAGTAGGGTAGTGTGAGTGGTTTTTACTCCCTCTCCGGTCATAACCTTACAAAGCGTTAGGGTCAAAACACTAAAGTGTTTTTTTTTCAGACGAAACAAATTTAAAATGAATTAGGAAAATTTGACAAGGTGCAACATTTTTGTTTCCCGGGAGAATGATGTAGAAAAACATATACAAACTGCACATATTCAAGAACTACACAGAATCACAGTTGTGATAATATTGCACAGATTTATGAATATAGTCCTACAACAAACTATATACCTGATAAATTGTATTTTGAGACAACTGCTTCATAGTTCCTAATGCAAACTCTTTTTCTTTTCTTCTTTGGGTTAATTTACATACAGAGTACGATATCATTGTCATCGTCCGATTCGAGTACAAACAGACTTGCTAATACAACTATTTTATGAGTATTTGGAGTTGCAACTGTGGTATCCATATTTTCTATCGTCTTTCAAGTACAGATTCTAAGCCATACCATGAATATAGGTTATGTAAATGTTTAAGTTCCGCTACTCTACATGACCGCAAATTGCATTCGGAAATGTTTCAAACAACCCTGATCGAGTCAAGTTAATGCTATACATTTTCTGAAAACGCCTAATGAATGACTTTAACTTTACTTAACTGACAATACTAAACAGGTATTAAATAAATGGACTGGAAATACTGTACGATGTTCGAAATGAAATTAACGTATACAGTGTGGTCATAAAGTTTGGAACCAAGCTTATAACCGCATTATTTTACATTTTTAGGAAAAACGCTCGGACAGGTAAATTTTCTTTTTTAAAACGCCATCTTTTGACATACAATTTTTTTCTATGACGTCATTGGTTTTCGAGTGATGACGTTATCAACACTTTCTTTAAATGGCAACCATATTATTTTTTTCTCGTTTTTGGTAGATCTTTATATCCACCAAATAGTGATATAAAACAATTGGTATGTTGCATCACAATTTTTTTGAAAAAATGATATAAATTTAGAAAAAAATACGAAAATTTTATTTTTGTACAAAATTAAAATTAAATTAAAAAAAATACATCTGAACTTAAATTTATTGTAACAGTTAACGTAAATTTTCAAAATGGACCCCACCAACCAACTGACACTGTCCCAGCCGAGTGTAAACACTTCGTATACTCGCCTCAATTATGTCTGGGGATATTTGTGTAAGTTCTACGCGAATTCGTTCTTTTAAATCTTCTAAATTGTTCGGTTTGTTAAAATACACTTTCCATTTCAAATAACCCCACAAAAAAAAAGTCTAACGGAGTCAGGTCAGGAGAACGAGGTGGCCATTCTATGGCGCCTCTCCGTCCAATCCATTTATTGGGAAATATTTCGTCAAGATAGTGGCGAACCTCTAGACCATAATGGGGAGGCACCCCATCTTGTTGAAACCAAATATTTGGATGGGGTACATCATCATCCTCGTGATTTGCGAAAATAACAGCGAGCGCTGGAACCTGTTCAAATCTTAAAAATTCTAAATATTGCACAGCAGTCAAATTTCCTTCAAAAAAATATGGTCCTAAAATGCGTCGTCCAATCATTCCAACCCATACGTTAACTTTTCCTCTGCGCTGAGTATGACACGCTTGAGTCCAATTCGGATTGTTCTGCGACCAATATCTGCAATTATGGCGGTGAACAGATCCATTTAGGCAGAACGTAGCTTCATCTGAGAAGACGATGTTTTCCATGAAATTTGGATTTTGGTCACAACGTAACATTACGTCTTCACAGAACTGCAGTCGACGATCTTCGTCATCCTCATGTAATTCCTGTACAAGTTGAACTTTGTAAGGACGATTGTGTTCTTTTTTAAATAAGTTGACGACAAATGAGTGAGCCACCTGATTGGCTAACGCAAGTTGTCTGGTGGAAACATGATGCCTTTCTTCTGCTTCTAGAAGCACATTTAATTTCACATCTTCTCCTACTTGAGGTCTACCTTGCCGTGGTCGATCTTTTACGGATCCAGTTTCGGTAAACTTACCAACTAGTTTTGTCACCGTACACCTGGTAATTGGAGCGTAATGCGTTCTTTGTCTGTCCCCACACCCAACCATAATTAAAATTTCGAGTCTTTCTCGCTCAGATAAATGTGCCATTTTTTATATTAGCGAAAATGAACAATTTTTACGCAATATCTCAAAAATTTAACGTCAAAAATAGAAGTAAATAATTCAACAATGTTGTCGCCATAGAAACAATTTCAAACCAAAATTTTTGTACATAAATTGTATAAAAAGAAGCAAGAATGTCATAAAGAAATATCTTGCAAAAAGTGCGTGTTTTTGTTTTTGTAAATTTTTTGCATAGTAACATGAGTACATGTGCTTTTGACGATCCGGTTTGTTCAAGAAGAATATTTAAGTCCTCACACAAGACAGAAGTGTGAAAAAAACTTACTTACATATTTCAGTAAATTTTGTAAGCTTAATTAGTTTTTGAAATCTTCAATTTTTGGGCGATAATTTTAATTAAGAAATGGTCTGCCACATCATGTCAATTTTTTAAATAAATTAAACTTCTTTGACCCTTTTTTGTGAAACTATTTAATGTTAAATAAGATTTTTTAATAAGTAATTGGCCGATTGGGAAGACGAATTTCTTTTGACCTGGAGCGAATAATGCAGATTACTATTGATCGCAAAGCATTTACACTCGGTTGGGACAGTGTCAGTTGGTTGGTGGGGTCCATTTTGAAAATTTACGTTAACTGTTACAATAAATTTAAGTTCAGAAGTATTTTTTTTAATTTAATTTTAATTTTGTACAAAAATAAAATTTTCGTATTTTTTTCTAAATTTATATAATTTTTTCAAAAAAATTGTGATGCAACATACCAATTGTTTTATTTTATATCACTATTTGGTGGATATAAAGATCTATCAAAAACGAGAAAAAAATAATATGGTTGCCATTTAAAGAAATTGCTGATAACGTCATCACTCGAAAACCAATGACGTCATAGAAAAAAATTGTATGTCAAAAGATGGCGATTTAAAAAGGAAAATTTACCTGTCCGAGCGTTTTTCCTAAAAATGTAAAATAATGCGGTTATAAGCTTGGTTCCAAACTTTATGACCACACTGTATATATATATGCTTGGTATGATTTACGTCGTACCCAAGGCAAAATATGCATATTACCATTTCAAACTTAATAATTAAACATCTGTATAAAGCCAGATATTAATTAAAATCATTTAAACATTCAACATCCTCGCAATCAATTTGAGTCTTTGACATAAAAGGTGGGAGTTATTCAGATACGGACTCCATGACACATCCAAATCAACACAGTTCTGGTAGTGCTTAATCTTAAACGTATAATTTATGGTATTGTGATTGTGATAACAGGTCTTTCAGGCCAGAAAGAATACACTCGTCGGTGGAGTATTAATTATCATAGATAGTAAAGACGTCTCCTCTCTAAGATAATCACGGTACGCCCAGCGACAATTTAGAATGATGCATTACATGGGTAGAACTCGTTGATATTTTTCCAACGGGCATTGTCTTTTTTTTCGTTCTGCATGCCCTATTCGTTTTTTTACAATTTTATTTATTTTATGAAGCCCATAACATAAATTAAAATTTAGAGATAATTGTTAAAAAAATCGCCACACAAGGTCAAATAACTAAAAATATCTCAAAAACATCGGAGATACTAATAAATATACTTTTTAAAAAGTTAACTATAACACCCTGTATATTGAAAAAAAGCCTCCAAATAGAAAGTGATGTAAGAAAAGTCCCATTATTTTAGCCAAAGGGCATATGATTAACGGATTGACCTACTTTTTTTTGTAACACCCTGTATATATACATATTTACATTAATTTTTCTTTAATATATTTTTGATAAGAGCATGTATGAATAATATATAAAGCTATGTTAAACGCGAACACTAATAAATGCCATTAGGTACAATTATATTTTTACTTCGATAACAATTATAATGTATTTTATACACATTTTCTCCATTAATTCATTTGCAGTTAACAATTGACGATATATTGACAGTTAATTAGATGACTTAAATATATAAACCATATAAATTTTTGGAGTTATATCAAATATTAACTTAGGTAATCCTTCATTTCTTCTTGTTTTCTTCTTGTTGTCTTCTTCTTGTTGTCTTCTTGTTTCTTGTTGTTCATTTCTTCTTGTTTTAATAATTAAACTTATTGGTTTATAGGGTGGTACAAAGAATTTTAGTTAAAATATTTGAAGAAGGGAGTACTTTAGCGTACAAAATTTTCGTGTTTAGGTTTTAATTAATGTTTTAATTAAACTGATGATGATGTTCTTATGCTTCAAGTAACAATTTTAATTTTGTTTCATCGCTTATTCGTGGTCGAGCTTCTCGAGATAAATCTGTTTCTTTAAATTTGGGGATCAATTTACTTACTGTAGATATTGCAATTGGAGGCTTATCAGGATGTGCTTGGTTGAATAAGTCAAAAGCTTGCGCATGAGTTCTTAGGCTATCGCTGTATCCAACCATTATTAAAATCTCTATTATTTCCTGACCAAAGCTAATATCAAAATTTTTTTGCTGTCTTTTGTTCGGTCGAGGATCTCTCAAGACAGCTGAAAAAAATTAGGTGGTGTCATTTGGGTAACAAATGGTTGTAGAGGGGTGATTCTGGCATGAAAATGTACATTTTTAAAGAAAGGTTCAACGTGTTTCTGGATTTTTTCATCAAAATCACATGTTCCAGTTTTGTTCGCTATATTCCATACTTTCCAGACACGGTGCATAAACCTCTTAAAAGATAACTGGATGAATGATAAAGGTCAGACAGTAACAGTCAATGGTGAGTGCTTTATTGTCATGTCAACCGTTTATTTTTGGCACGAAATCGAAGATCTTGATAATGAAGACATGTGGTTTCAGCAAGACGGCGCAACTTGCCACACATTGTATGCAAGTTGTGATGTTTTGCGTAAAAAGTTCAGAGGTCGCATTATTTTACGTAGCAGTGATGTTAACTGGGCGCAAAGATCATGGAATTTAATGCAATTGAATTTTTTTTGTAGGGTTTTCTGAAGAGCCGCGTCTACATCAACAAACCTGCAACGTTGGAGCACCTAAAAACTAACGTCTGCCAAGTTATAGCCGAGATAGCCTCCGAAACTTACGAAAATTGCCTCGAACTAATTAACTGTTGCAGAAGATCTACAGGTGAAGGTTCATAATTAATGAATAATACAAAATATTCGATTAATAAAAAAATAAGACAATGTTACATTTATGTTTTTTCTTAAATACAAGTTAGGAAACGGAAATTGGGTCACCCATTACAGAGAAAAAAGCCCCACTTAAAGAAGAAGCAAAAATTTTTGAATTACATTTTGAATTGCTTCTTTCGTCAGATTTCGTCCTTTCAGACTTTTCCTATTTCCCATTCTAAAAACTTGGCTCGCTGGCAAGAGATTTGGATGGAATCTCGAGGTAATCACTGAAACTAATACATATTTCTAACTGCTTGGTGAACCGTACTTTTTGGAAGAAAGACTTGAATATCGGCAGATCAAAGGTAAGGAGTTATAAGCAAAATAAATTGGAAAATAACATGAGTTTTTACCAAAAAGTCTAGGCTCACTAATTACTGAACCTTCGTCGTTTGTATACTTTATGGGTATCCCAATTATTACGATAAGAAATCAGTACTAAACTTCTAGTTTCAAATTTTTTTTTAATTATAAATTCACTACAATATTGCTTCACCATACAATATTACATAATTATATTGACACTATTCACCCCAAAACAACCTTTACAATAGAAACAGAAATAAATAAAAGCATTAATTTTCTAGACTTAACCATAACACACAAAACTAATAAACACGAGATCGCTATATACCATAAACATACACAAACAGACACCACCATACATGCTAATTTATTTTATTCTATAACACAAAAATTATCAGTATACCAATCAATGATGTATAGATTAATTAACGTAGCTATGAGTAAAAGTAATTTCGACCTAGAACTAAATATGATATACACAGTGGCATTAAACAATGCCAACTCTATAAATATTATCGATAATATCTTGAATAGTCAACAAAAATCTAAAACCCATTTTTTAGTTTACCTAAAATTAAAAAACAATATAACTAACTCCTACAATTCAATCACTTAGGAAAAATTTCGAAAAGAAAAATTGGTAATTTCATTAAATAACGAACATAAACCATTTAAAACAGACAATACTATACAGAACATTATTAAAAACAACAAAGATAAAAGAGACAAAGAATCAAACTCTGGTAACGATCGGATGAGAAATGAGGGAGTTATGGCGTTTCGAAGTGGCGATTTTTTTTAACCTCAGGCGATGAAATTTAAAAATTTTAAAAATGGCGAGGTGGATTTTTCCTGTTTTGACGCCAACACTATATGTAATCGGACCCGCTGATTACGATAATCCAAACTAGAGTTCGCTATCTGCTTTGGTTCTCGAGATATTTACGAAAAAGTGTCGACAGGTCAAAAGTACAAAAAACGAAATCGCGAATTTTCAGCGGAAAATCGTTCAGACCGTCTTCTTTAGCGCGCCCGAAAACCTTAGGGTGGATTTTGAGTAGAAATTCGAGATCGAAAATTTTTGAAAATCGCGAAAATTTCGCCGAAATATGATGCTCGATTTCGACGCCTCTCTGTATCTTGGAAACCAGCTGGCTCTAAATGACCTAACCTATACTGTCCGACGCGTTTTGACGCTCTGAATCGACTGGTCTAAATTAGAAGGCTCTAGGACGCCTACTTCTCGAGTTGTGCCAGGAAAACCAGTAAATTTCCTAATCGAAAATGTCGATTTTGCAAAAATTCGCGTAGCCGTAGCGGCCAAACGGTTGGTCCTAGACTAGCACATTGTATACGCGTTTTAATCCTCATGACGATATCTTTAATTTGGCGCAAGATTCGGGACGATCGGATGAGAAATGAGGGAGTTATGGCATTTTGAAATTTTCGCGATCATATACTGTCCGACGCGTTTTGTGAAGATTGTAATAAAGTATACATAGGACAAACCGGGAGGAAGTTCAAAAAAGAACACGAGAAAAGTCATAAAGAAAAGAAAACTGATTCAACTTTCGCAAATCATTGTTTAGATATCAATCATAGATTTATTACAGATTTCAAAATTTTACATATTCCAGAATATAGCAAGAAACTTAAATTGTTAGAAATTAATAGATATAATAATTTAGGATTAGCTCTAAATGACCAATTAGATTTAAACAACTTCTCTCTACTAAACTTAAAAGTGTAAAAAAATTTCCATCACCATTTTTTCCCAATAATTTGTACATAAATATTTAAACTATTTTAAATATTCATTTTAATTATTCAGTTTTTCATCCATCTGATGAAAATATTATATGGCGAAACAATATTGTAGTGGATTTACAATAAAAATTTTTGAAACTAGAAGTTTAGTAATTATTTCTTATCATTACAACAAAGTTTAAACAAATATCCCCTTCGTCAATCAACGATCCCAATTATTTTTTATTTAATTTCAGGGCACCTGTATATTTATAACAGATTTAATGACTTCAAAGTTTTTTAAACATCTCTCCAAAAGCAACAATACTAACACCGAAATTTTGATATTTTTATCATATTTTATGAAGTATTTGGGCTTGTCTCCGAGATATGAAAGATCAAAAAGAAAATTTTCGCCCACGAAAACCCAAACCTGTTGTGGTATTATGTTCCTGTTAGGTGTTGTTCTTTTTATATCTGCCACAATTCGCGTTCGATTGCGATTATATGCGACTGTAACAGCTAAGCGATTAATTTTAGATCTTGTCAATATAATAACAATGATTTTAGTTACCTTATGGTCGATAATTACCACAAGCTGTTTGAAAAAAAACATACATTTGGGTATTTTAAATGGGTTGTTGCTAACGGAAATGAAATTGGAAAAATTTGGGAAGAGGAAATTAAAGCAAAGATGGTTGTCATACTTCGAACTTATTGTAACGAATATCATAGTGATGTATTACGCATTTGTTTACATATGGAAATACGTGACTGAATTCAAACCTTTTCGATTCTATGCTATAGAAGTTATACAGAACTACCAGAAGTTTGTTGTTGTATTGTGGATGTACAATTTAATATTGTGTCTAAAATATCAGTTCGTCCATGTAAATTTCATACTGGAAGAGTTTAATAAAAGCGACACAAATATCTTTTTGGACAATGTTCGTAATATTAAAGATATATACTTAGTTCTGAATGAACAAATACAAAATTTCAATCGAACGTTTGGCATTTTGATTATGCTGTTTTTTGTACATATTATTACAAATTACTTGAACTTTTTCGACATACTAATGGAATTTTCGATTTCTCTTTCAAATATGACAATTGCTACCGGCTTATGGGAACTAATTTTGTTGGTATGTATTTCCATTTGGTATTAAATACAGGATAAGTTTTTGTAATTACCCAAAATGTGCGAACAATATGTTAATGTTGAATCTAATATAACTAATAAAATATTATATTTAATTTCGAGAATGTAAGTTATTTCACAAAATAACTTACTAATTTAAATATTTAATATAAAGCCGAAACCCCAAGAATTTTATCAAATAATATATATTGTAATGGGGCAAACAACACCCTTATTCCAGCAACTATAATAGGAAAAACAGCATTAACAATAATAAAACTCATAGAAGAAGGGTTAAATAAGCGGACTTAATATGTAAAATTAGTATCGAAATGTATATAAATTAATATGACGACAACTTTGTAAACTTTTATTTAACTTATTTTTATTTCTAAACTAACTTTTATATTTTTATTTTCAATTTCATAATTCAAATCTTTAGCGCGAAATAACAGATATCTAATTTATCTACATCAATATTATGTATCGATACTAGTTAAACATGCCCATTTTTTAAAATGAAATTAACCCGCGAAAATGTTATTTACTATACGCAGATACAACATAACCTAGCATTAGAAAACATGTTTTGTAAGCTTGAAAAATATTCTATAAATTTTATTATTAAGACAAAATCATCAAATTGTTTATATATTTCTTGTTAATGGATTTAGTAAAAGTAAAACTTCGAGGCTATATCATATTATTAACTAGGCTTTGAAAAATAAATAACCGCTATCGGCGTATTTTCCTAAAAATCTTATAACGTATGGCCGCAATTTTGTACAACTCCGAAGAAAATTTATATAATAGTTAAAATACCAGTGATATAATAATAAATTTATGCTGAATCAAGAAATTAATAATTGGTCTAACATTTGAAAACAAACCTGAAGCCTAACACATGGTAATTTACAAAGACGAGCATCTTTAAAATTGGAGTTCCGACGAGGAGGTAGAATTGAAGCCGAATACACCGCATACGCCGACATCAAATATCTGGAGGACCCGCACATTGTATTTCCCGATCATCTCGCTCTTTTCCGGACAACTGCAGAGATCATAGGATAAAAGGTTCACTTCTATTAATATTCTACAACAAAGTCGAAATAGTTAATATTATTTGATAAAAACTAATCTATTAATAAAATAAGAACCAGAATTTTACTTTTATTCATATCTAAAACCTTCATATTATAGTTATCCCATATGAATAATTAAAAATATACTAGTACTTGCCTGATTTGATGTGTAAACCATAGAAATTTAATATAAGATCATATTTCTTTACCACACATAACCTTTTTAGTATAAAACACACGTGCATTTTAAGTAGTTAATATTATTTGTCGCTAGACACATTTATTTGTTCGTATTGCAGTTTCCTATTTATTTCAATAAATTATTTTATTTTTATTACCTAATTCACTCTTTTATTTGTTAGTGTTAAGAAGTTGTAGGAGTTATTTCATATTAGATTTATCTATTTAAACACCATACAAATAAGTAAACAGTCACATTCTATCGACGAAGATCCTGAGAAGTCAATATTCTAAGTACTACATGCTCACGACTGCTAGTTGGTATATAAAGAACATAGATAGCGTTGATCTAAATATATTTTCATATTAAAAGGCGCCCAATTATTTATTTAAATTTATTTACTTTAACTTTCTTTACATTTATCATTCTATACATATTTAGATCTAATCAGCTTCACAGCCTTTTATCATATATATATTTAAAACAACCCTACATGTTTCGGCAAATGATGCCTTTATCAAGGAATATAAAATATAAATGATAGTATATTAATGTCATACATTAGAGTTGCTATGGTTAAAATTATTCAAAGATACATTCCAATTAAATAATAATAATATAAAATACCATGTCGCGATTGCGATAGTTACTACACAGGCCAAACTAAACAATATTTATACAAAAGAGTACAAGCCCACAAATACTCTAAAACAGACAAAACTGCTTTATCTACACACAAACTACAACGCCATCAACATTTCGATTTTGGAAACACATAGATAATTGATAAAGAACAACACACAATGAAAAGGGAAATTAAAGAAATGATTAGTATTAAACAGGAAAAAAATTCAATTAACAACAGAAGTGATATAAAAAATTTAAGCAGTATATACTATAACTTAATTATGAAACGATCTTCAATTTACCATCATAATATATGGTGCTGTTATATAATTATATATCTTAAGTTATTTAAATATCTATACATTTGCTTATCATGCTGACAGTTCCGTGTTTTGATTCCTGTCTGGTTGTTCGAGTAGGTTTTCGTTGTTTTCCTTCTCGTTTAAGGCGAATTCCGACAGCTTTACATCTTAAGACGCTCCACGGGCGCATACATAATAATAACTCATGTCTTGCTTTTCCCTGTTTTTGTTGTCTATCTGTTTTAGAATACTATGGCATGATTTATTATTATTCAATTGGAATGTATCTTTGAATAATTTTATACATAGCAACTCAAATGTATGACATTAATATACTGTCATTTATATTTTATATTCCTTGACAAAGGCAGCATTTGCCGAATCATGTAGGGTTGTTTTAAGTATATATATTTTGAAGTAAAACTAGACTTTAAATCGCCAAAAAATTGAATTTACCATAACATATGAAGTTCACGAAATAATTATCTTTATAAAAAGCGTTCAAATAAATTTTACCTCTAGTAGTCCATGACAATAAAAATGTTTGTCGTAACTTGTACTATTTACATTTGCATCAGTTGTCAATTTGACAGACTATTTATTCTGATGTATACTTAGTTGGAGCTTTTTGAAATTGCTTTGTAATTTAAAATTGATTTAAAATGGTTTTCACTGTTCAACACAAATCATTCATGGTTGAATCTTATTTTTGGAACGGACGTAATATTAACGGACAATGGCACTATTTTCTTGAAGAATGCTTAGAGGAATTTAGAAATATGTTTCCAAACTTCGTCTTTGATTTTGATAGTTTTTGGTACACAGTTAAATATTGCACTAAGGTTTTCAGAGAAACAGAGTGTTATACGGAAAGAAGACAGTGGCCGTCCGAAAAAATGTACGGAAGAGCTAGTTGACGATGTAACGCAAATTATGAATGATACACCAGGAACATCCATGCGAGTATTCTCTCCACGAGTGGGTGTTTCAATTGGCACTTGTCATACAATTTTGAAAAAAGACTTACATTTATTTCCATATCGCATGGCCTATTATCAAGAAATCAAAGAAATTGACTATCCTAGAAGAATAACATTTTGTCGGTGGTTCTTAAATAATTTTGATAATGACATTCTTGACAAAATTTTTCTCAGATGAATCATGGTTTTATCTGAATGAATATGTTAACTCACAAAATATAAGGATGTGGAATACTAAAAAACCGCATGACTGTTATGTTGTTCATCCACAGAAAATTGGTGTATGGTGTGCGATTAGTCGAAGGAAAATCATTGGCCGTATTTTCTTTAAAGGAGAAACGTATCGACAAGAAATTATTATGACATTTATTGAACAGCTTAATGAAGAAGAAATAAATCAGGGTTACTTTCAACAATACGGAGCTAGAGTGCACGCAGCTTGTGAAACAATATGATACGGAAATTTGTCAAAATCGGTTGATAAGTTTAAACATCGAACATGAATTTCCAACAAGATCTTGTGATGTTTAACCCCTGTGATTTTTTTCTGTGGCCTTTTTAAAGAACTCAATTTTTTGGGTACAGATACCTGATCTTGCAGACCTTCAGATCAGAATTGCTGAAATAATTAACGAAATCGACGATATGCTACTACAAAACGTTTTCTCCTTCATTAGAAGAAGATGTTAGAAATGTCTCGAACAAGGTGGTGGCCACTTTCAACAATTTTTATAAAATGTTACTTGTTTGTTGCAAATAAACGTATCTCATTTAGTTAAATATTTTAATTTTATTATTTTGACATTTATCATGTCATTCAAATAGTTCATAACCAACAAAATTCATATTAAGAACTTAAGTAAAAAGCTAAGATATACGTATAATTTCCATGGGCAACTTCGAGGTAAAATTTAGTTGAACGCTCGTTATATATATATATATATATATATATATATATATATATATATATATATATGTTTATATATATATATATATATATAAATTCAACTATTTGGGTTATCGATCTGTTTTAATTAAAACTCAATATTTCGTCAATATATTTTTTGACTTCATTTGGAGTAGTTATAACATTGCAAAATACACTTTACTCTTACACTAATATATTCAATTCGGCTTTATATTTAATATTATAAATATTTTTAAATTAGTGTTATTTCGCGAAGTAATGTGCATGTAAATATGTGTACAATTACGACTCACGGGAACCTACGTCCACGGTTTGCCGGACAATCGCTCTAATCACTGAGCTACGAGGACTTGGTTTCAAGTTTATTGAAAATGCCTTACAAGGAACAGATATTAATATTCTATCAGTTGGAAATTGCTAATTTTTCATCCTTATCTATTTAATAATATGGAGACAGTTTCTTAGCCGTTCAATTAATATGTCATTGGATAAATACCTGGAGTTCTCGACTTTATATTAAATATTTTAAATATTTTTAAATTAGTATGTTATTTCGCGGAGTAATATGAATGTAAACATTGCTGTCTGCAATTATGACGCTAATTATTTGAAATTTTTATTTGAAAAAATTTCGTCCTAGATGGCACTTGAACCGACGTCCACGGTTTGCCGGACCATCGCTCTAACCACTGAGCTACGAGGACTTGGTTTCAAGTTTATTGGAAACGCCTTATAAGGAACACATATTAATATTCTGTCAGTTGGAAATTGCTAATTTTTCATCCTTAGCTATTTAATAATATAGAGACAATTTAAATTATCACCCGTTTTTTCTTAAATATAGGTTAAACGAAGACATGGACCGGTTTCAACTACATTTTGGCCTTTTTCTGGAAATTTTTGATAAATTACAATTTTTTTGGCGGATTTTCAGTTAAGACATTTCTACATAGGAATTGTTCAGATGCGCATAGTATAGGGGCTATCTCAGCGGTAACCCTATATATAAATACTAGCAAAAACGCAGCATGCGCTGTTACGCCACAGTAATTGGTACGTTATGGGTAGAGACCGGACACATCGGGCTGAAATGACGTCATTATGACGGACTATATAAATAGTCTACAACATCACGGAGTTATTGAATAACACTATTCATTCGGTTAACCGCACACAAAAATTGATGTGAAGTTAACCGAATGAATAGTGCTATTCAACAAATGCGTGATGTACTTACTGATGTTGTAGACTATATATATCGTTCGTCGTAATGACGTCCATTTCAGTCCGATGTGTCCGGTAGTTATGGGGTCTGTCATTCTCTCCGGCGGTGATTTGTCAATTAATAAAACCTGCACGAATGTTGACATTTAGCCATTTTTTTCTAACCGTTTGGTGCACACTTCAAGAAGTTCATCCTACCGAACCGTCATCTCCGGACAGTTCCTCGAAATTTACACCGCAGCCTCGCAGTCACCTTAGTCTTTTCGATAAAATTATTCAGTAAATTGTTTTGTCACTTCATGACAACGTCACAACGCATTTATTAAATTAACAGCTCGTTCTATCAATTCGTGACAACATTAAAACATATTTACCGCACACTTCAAGCGATTGACCTTGACTCAAGGAAAACATTTTTCTCTTTAGTTACACTTTTGTTTTACAGACACATTGCCGTCACGAAAACAACAATTTACCATAGTTTCATCGCAATCAGATGAACGCTATAGGAGCCTGTTCGGAACGAACAGATACACATGAATTTTAATATACCATATAAGCAAAAATTATTTAGATAAGAGATGGCCATGATTGGAAGTATCATTGTCTTTGATAAGTTCAGTTTGTTGTTACCTATTAAATTTCATATTTGATTTGAAGTAGCTGTAATTATATTGGTTAAATTTTCCATTTTTGACACAACCATTACTTTGTTAAATTCTGTTGAGACAAAACTGTTCGGTTTTAAATCGATCTGTCAACTGTATTATAGGTTAAAAATGTCAAACTTTACGAATATGATAGTTGTGGAATGCTGGAAATTCAAGGAGTACTTGATTCCAGGAATTTTAGCAGTATTCCTCGTACTTAATGGACTGGTTAACTAATGACTAGAGCAGACCAATTTCCGTGCGCTCCATGTGCGCCGATGTGACGATGATTCTATTGCATCAGAACTAATAAAAAGCATTCAGTATGTGTTTGGTACTTTCTTAGACTGCATGTAAGTGTAAGCATACGTAATAAAATGTCGTCGACACATAAATCGAGAAAACGACCGTTGTCAGACGAAGTAAATAAGTTTATTATGGATTTCCCGGACTTAATATACGATGGCTCAAAAATTAAATGTTTAGTGTGCAATACATATCCAATGTGTTGGTCAAAAACCCATTGTAAAGAACACGTAATCAGTTCGAAGAACAATAATAACAAAATTAATCGACAACAGTTTATACATGAACTATGTGTAACTATGATTGTGTGTACACTGCCGTTTGCCTTGTTAAGTAATGATTCATTTATTTCATTACCGAGCACGACAACGTTACGAAGGAATTTACCATCGGTGCGTAAACAGGTTGAAAATAAAATCAAAGCCGAACTGAAAAATAAAAAACTGTGGTTATGTGTGGACGAAACAACTGACAGCAAAAAACAATCTGTAGTTAATGTGATTGCGCGTAATATGGAACTACATCAACCAACGTCTTCAATTTTATTAGCATCCAGACGACTAGAACAATGTAATGCCGAAAAATTTCAGAGGTGCTATTAGATACTTTGGAAAAATTTAAACTTTCGAAAGACCAAGTATTAATGTTTATGACCGATGGTGCCGCAGCCATGTGTTCTGTAGGCCGGTCTCTTAGAAAATATTGTCCTAACTTTTTACATATTACTTGTAAACTCGATGGTCTACACCTTGTGGCAGAACAGGTTCGTAGATGTTATCCAGAGGTAGATTATTTAATATCGAGTACAAAGGCAGTATTCCTGAAATCTTCAAAACGTGTTCAGAAATTTCAGGAATTGTGTCCCCATACCCCTGAGCCACCACAGCCGATTCTAACACGTTGGGGTACATGGTTACGGGTAGGGTTTTACTATCATGAACATTTTGAAAAAATTAATGACGTGGTTTTATCATTCGATCCGAAAGAAAGTGCAGCTATCAATACAATCAATTAAAATGGATTTACAAAGTATTCGTGATAATTACTTGGGACTGGAAGAAGCAATAACAAAATTAGAAAATTCGTCGCTGTCGTTAGAGGAATCACTGGAAATCGTTAAAGATGTTCACGCACAACTGTGTGCTGTAGAAAACGCAAAATGTGAAAGTGTTCTAATTAAATTTGAAAGTGTTTTAGACAGAAATGCAGATTTTGACACCTTGACCCGTATTTGTGAGGGCACGCCTACAGATGCGTTAAGTTGCTTAAAAAAGTATTTTGATTATGCGAATATAACATCACTAGATGTAGAACGCTCGTTTTTCGAATATAAACATATATTTTCCTCATGGCGGACATATTTTTCAGAAATAACCTTAGAAACGCACCTGATGTTGAAAATATACAATCGAGTTTCTCCAGTTTGTCAATCCTTGGAAGACGCTTAAAACGGTAAGTGTTTTCTTTTTAATCCTCTGTCGTGCACACAATCACTGATTTCATAATTTTCCATTTTATTATAGGTAGATACAACGCTGCTATAATATGTACTATTCTTATTTTTCGTGTGTTTATGCATATTACTTTAATAGCAGAAAACCAAAATCAAAACCTCATGTTGCGTCCCTATTCTATTGCATATTCTAATATATTACGAATTACACTCCCATACCGGCGCTCATGGCGCGCACGGAAATTGGCCTGCTCTAGTTATGAATACTGATTCCTAGGTATTGAATCAAGGTATCGATTCCAAGGTATCGATTCAAGGTATCGATTACAAAGTATCGATTCCAAACCATCGATACCCATCGATACTTTACCGATTCCAGTACTCAGAATCGATACCCTACACAGACCCGATACATCGCTAAGTATCGATACCTCGATTGGTATCGATACCCAATACCGAAAACGCCGGTATCCCCCAGCCCTAGTGCCAGGGTATGAGGAATTAAAGGCAATGAGACGAACTGGCCTAGGAAAGTACTAATATGAACTTCACAGGATCAGAACCTGTAAATATTTAAAAAATTATTACGGCTAGATATAGACAATGGTATGTGAGAAGTATGTCGATTTTATAGCAAACTCTAAGAGTGGAATAAATATAGGGTGTTTTATTTGAAAGAATTAAGTTAGGTTCAGTACTGCTATTATGAGACAACCTGTACAAATGAAAGTATTTTTAGGTTATGTCCCATTTGTTTGAAAAGTTTTTTTGTACTTTCAAACGACATCGAGATATCGACTAACACCGCACTATTGGGACACCAGATATATTCATTAGAAAGTACTTATTATTGTGCTGTAATTCAAGTATTGGGCAATAAATATTATTATTATTATTATTATTATTATTATTATTAGTATACATTAAGTAAAATAGAAGGACATTCCCTTAATAAATTTAAAGTAAGCACAAGCAATAATTTTAATGAATAATCGAACAGTAATTGAATTTTATATACTATAAAAGCAGGCGAGTTTCGAATAATGTTTAGTTGAGAATAAAATTTTATAAATACAAGAAGTTTCAATAATGTATTCTGCAAGATTCAAAAACGCACATATATTCGGCAAATCCAATACAAAATATTTGATATATTTGGTGCAGTTTCTTAAATATTTCGGGTTCTCTCCGAACTACGATGAAGACAAGCAAAAATTTACTAAAATGAATGCACAAGTTTGTTGCAGCAGTATATTTTTAATAAGCTCGTTAATCAGTCAAATATTTACCGTAGTAATTCGTCCTAAATTATATAGAACAAATGTCAAGCATGCAATATTAGATTCTATTCGGCAAGTATCAGCAATATTTGTTAATCTATTGATAATAATTGAAGTACACTATTGGAACCAAGCTAGATACTTGAATATGTACAATGATTTATTATCGGTAGATAATAAATTGAAAAAATTCTGTTTGAAATTCGTAAAAAAGTCATGGTTCTTATATTTTGAACTCGTTTTCGTATTTTCGTCAACATTTTACACAAACTTCTGGTTCTTAAAGAATAACGATGAAAGTGTTATACTTTGCCTAACAGAAATCGTGCAAGGCAATTACATCTTAGTTATAGTAGTTTTAATAGAAAATCTGATGTTGTCCTTAAAGTATCAATTTCAAAACGTGAATTTAATATTGAGAAAACTTACTTATGAGAATAGTTTTATATATTTGAACGATATTCGCATGTTACGCGAAATCTATTTGTGTTTAATCGAACAAATTCACAACTTCAACCAAGTGTTTGGATCGGTAATTTTATTTTTAGCGACATGGATCATTGCTAGCGATTTAGCCTGTGTCAATGCGACAGTTGAGTTAAATACTTTTAAAGAAAGCGTGGAGGACAACGACAATATTGGATTAGCTTTATTCGTGTGGAATTATATGGTAGGTATTTATTACAACTGAAGATGCGTTCTTCGTCAAAATACACTGGCTGACAAGATTTTTTTTTGTAACACACTTCATTTTCACAATGTTAATATTTTCCTAATAATTAGATTCGGTAAAGAAGGGCAAGTTTCAATGCAGTGTGGAGAACAATGTGAAGGGGCCTAACGGCCTTATCAAGGCAAGCGTTCAGTAACGTTTACGTACACGCATCATTTATGTTTGTGGCTTTTATGAGTGAGCATAGGCAATGCGGACGCATGAATGTTTACACCATTGGCGGCTCGGGTTGGTTCACATAGGGAGTGCATAATTTCAAAATTAAAAAGTGTAATACAAAAACGCTTACCCAATCCTTATACATTTCACCGACGTACTGTTCCAGACAGGTACTGTTCATTGTAGAGTGTGTTATTTGAAATTAATAAACAAAAATTTTCAAATAAATTATTAAATGACAAAACAGAGCTTAATTCCTCCCCTCTGTTGAATTTA
Source organism: Melolontha melolontha (assembly GCA_935421215.2). Lineage (NCBI taxonomy): Eukaryota > Metazoa > Arthropoda > Insecta > Coleoptera > Scarabaeidae > Melolontha > Melolontha melolontha. The sequence goes on from OW285243.1 coordinate 106,476,503, forward strand.
TTTCCTATTTGTGATTGAAATATTTTGTTAGATATGTGTCACTTATAATATAATTTATGTTATCTATATGTATCCCTACTAAAAGAGGCGGGTAAAAATATTTCGGTTTCCAATTTCTGAGAATACCATTAAGTAATAAAATAAAAAATATTTACGTTTAAGTAAAATGTTTTATAGTACCACTTGTTATATCCGAAGAAACCGTTGTACGGTGAAACAGCTGTTATATAGTCATTATTATTATTAAATAAAGTGTAAATCTAATACAACATTGTGTGTTTTTATCATTAGAAATTAAGTTTGCTAATATTAAGTGCCCTGTATACCGAAATCTAGTTTTTATTTCTAGCAAAATAATATCGCACACTTCAATAGTTTCCCTCCTTCTTTGGCTACCATCAGTTACTCTTCGCCGCTTTGATGGTCGAGGAGTCAGTTCTGGGTCATTTTGTTTAACCAACTGATTATCTGTGTCAGCAATTTCGGATCGAATTTTTCCAATAGCGCGTTCAAAATTATCTAAATTATTCTTGATTTTTAATGCATCTGTATTGATATTTTGTAATTGATTAAACAATATGTCCACATGTGGCATAATTTTATGAAAGAAAGTTAACCAATAGATAAAATTTTCCTCCTCTAAAATTCGCAAATTGCCACCAGCTTGATGAATGGTAGTTTGTAAACTAGCTTCTCCCTCGATTTGTTCTAGAGCTTCAATTATTTCTTCTCGGTGCTCATATATTGTATTAACTGTTCTAGAATTGAAGTTCCATCTTATTTTTGAAGAACGAGGTAAGCTTTTTCTCTGAAGGAATTCTTCCAATCTTGCAGCTCGTTTTGGTGAAGTGGAGAAAGATGTACATAATCCCGTCAGATTGGCAAAAAAATTCTGCAATTACTACTGCTCGATGTAGCATGTGACATAATTAGATTTGTCTGATGTGCATAATAATGTACAAAATTAGCCCTTGGATACTGGTCTTGGACATGTCTTTGCACGCCGTTAATAGCACCACTCATGACTGCTGCCCCATCATAGCTCTGTGCAATCAGTTTTTCTGGATCATCAACAAGCAAACTAATTTCGTTAAGAATGGAGGCAAATAAAGAATTAGCATCACGTCCACTAGGCAGAAGAAATTTCCAAAATCTTTCGACCGGTCTCGCGTTCACAATATATCTTAAAACAACCACCAACTGAAACTGATTGGACACATCTGAGGTTTCTTCAGCTATTAAAGATATGAAGTCGGTTGCTTTAATTTCACTGGCAACTTGTTCATGATACACGTTCAACATTACATCAAGCAGCTCATTCTGTATCGTTTTTGATAATCCCTTAAAAATCGGTGCTGCTTCGATGTGATCTCTGAACGATTTATCCAATTCTGCCATAAAATTTATCAATTCCCGAAAAATGCTCTTGTTATTCGACGTTTGCGGTTCATCATGACCTCGAAGTGCCAGTTCAAACGCGCCACAAAATCTAATGCAATTTATTATTAAATTTAACACATGCCTATTTTTTGTTACCTTTTCATTGTGTTGTTGAATTGCTTTTCTATATGATGAATCTAAAACATTCTGAATGTTATTTTTTCCTAACATTCTTAGACTAAATATATTTTTCAAATGCCCTTCGGAATTTTCATGTTTAATAATTTTAGCACTAAAATGAATTAAGTCTCTTATTCCGTTCTTTGACCAAGACGGTTCACCACCAAACAAAAGACACGGAAAACAAAACAAAGTATTTTTTATTTCACACCCACAAATTCAGTCATTTTTCTGATAAATATCCATTTTGAATTTTCTTTAACGTCTTTGCCTTTAACAGATTGTTTATTTTCGAAACATAATTGAGGCATCGGCCGTTTAAGATTTTTTACTGCGATTTTTTTTATCATACGTTAACCGCGAAAACGCGTTGTTCTCTAAAGCAGGGACGGAATTCATTTTACAACGGCCGTGAGCAAACTGGACCACTTACTCAGACGCTATGTATTATACGACATTGAAGTAGGGTAAAATACAGTTCTCCCCACCTTCAATGTAATGTTAATGGCTTAACGGAGCAACAGTTGGGCTTTGCTCATTATATCTGTGACGACGATCGGTGCATGTACGTTGTTAGCGTGCCACGTTCCTCGTCAATAACTATGAATACATAATATACATAATAAATAAATACTTTCACAGTTAGTCGCCGCTTGGTTTGTTTTGTTTCATAATTCCAGGGGGTGCAATTGCTCACTTGCTCTCATCAAAGAGCCGCCACTGGTTTACACATAAAATAATGATAAAAAATATATTACATCAAATAAAAAATATATTACATCAAATAACGTGCTGAAACACTTACTGTTTTAAAAAGCTTCCATGAAATCACAAAGCATCTATTGAATATTTGAATCATTAAATATGTTTCCACACTTGTTTCAGTCAAATGAGTACGGCGTGCGAAATAAATATTCAATGATGAAAACGACCGTTCCACATCAAGTGATGTTATATTTACAAATTTAAAGTAATCCTTGTGACAACTTAATGCATCTTTCGACACACCTTCACAAATTTGTGTTAGTATGAGAAAATTTTAATCCTTGTTGATAATACTTTCAAATTTTCGTACTACACACTAATTTTTTTCGCCTTCCGCCGCACATAGGTGTGAGTGAAGATCATCCACAATTTGAACAGAATGTACAAACGACATCGAATAATTTTGTAATTTTTCAATTCCCTCCTCTAGTCCATAGTAGTTCTTGCGTTTAGTTTCTAAATCACTTTTTACCTGACTATCTTGAAACATTTTCTGGCTTTTCTTGATAGCTTCGGCGTGTCTCGGATCGAATTGTAAAACTACCTTCTTTACATCATCAAAATCTTCGCAGTTGTAAAACGCAGCCTCTAACCATGCTACCCAACGCGTAGTAATCGCCTGTGGTGGTTCAGGCACTTTGGGACACAGTTCGTGAAATTTTTTTATACGTTTTGGGGACTTTAGAAACACTGTCTTCGTATGAGCTATTAAAGCATTTAATCGTGAATAACATTTAGGTATTAATTGCGCCACAAGGTTTAAAGCATGGATTTTACATGTTACATGTAACAGATTGCCACTCTCTTCTTTAAGAGATCGGCCTGAGGAAAGCATGTTAGCGGCACCGTCACTCACAAATATAAAAAGTTGGTTTTTTGAAACTTGAAATTTGTTCAATGTGCTCAACACCACTTTTAAAATTTCAGCGCTAGTACATTTTTCAACTCTTTGGGAAGAAATTAAGATAGAATATCGCAGTTCAAATTCTTCCACTGTACGTACCATCACATTCACATAATTTTTTTGCCAATCGGTTGTTTCGACCACACGTAACCACAATTTTTTATCTTTAAAGTCTACTTTAATTCTTCTTTCAACTTAGTAACAAGCAGATGGTATAACGTTTCTTATCGATGTCCGGTTTGGTAATGTATAATCTGAATACTTGCTCCAAAAGAAGACAAATGCTTTTTGGTCTAGCAAAGTGAACGGTAAATTACATATAATAGAAGAAACACCTACATCAAATGCTATTTGTTCGCTGTATCGTTTGCCACGGATTGCAGAACAGTGTTTTATACTTTTTAGGTGGCGTTCATACTTCCACCTGCTGTACACGTCAAATAGTCGTCGCACCTTACACATTTAATTCTATCGCCTTCGTATTCTAAATCCGGTATACTCGCTATTACGTTTTCTAGCTTCTTCGAAATACGCCGTTTCCGAAACGTACCTAAATGCGACATTTTCTTAGTATATGTGTACTGACATGCACTCACAACGACCAGTGGCAGGTAGTAAATTTTATGTGAGTCATTTTAAGATATAGTTTTGGGAGATAATGGAATTAGTAACGCATCATCGGGTCGTATTCGTTTCGGCCTATAATTCAATTTAAACAACTGTATCGTTTTGGTGTCTTACCTTAAATGTAATAGTTTCGGCCGAGGATAATTCTTACCGATCTTTTTAACCAAATCATTCATAAAAACCATGTTTAAAAAATAATATTTATTCGGATATACAGGCTGATTCATTTTCGGCCCTCACCATGGGGATCTCTCTTATTATTGGAGATAGAGTATAGGCTTAAATTTGGCAAAGTTGTTAAATTTTGTGTTTGTTATAAATTCGTAAAGAAAATAGACCTGTGACAAATGACCTTCGTTAGTTAGAAAAAAAACGCGAAAACCCCATTTTCTTCTTTTACCTGTACCACCGACATTTGGCCTTGTAGAGAAAAAATAAAAACACATCCTTGTGGCCATTTCTAAACCTCTATCCAGTGGTGTACTCTAAATTTTTATACGACGTTTCGTTTCTTTATGGCCATCATCAACTATCTAATTTCTTATAGGCGCCATATTGGATTTAGACATCTTCAGAAATAGTTTTTTTTTTCTGATTTCAACCATGTACCACATGCTGACTAAAGTTTTTGACATTAGGTTTTATTTGAAAGAATAAATTATAAGATTAAATAAGGTAGCCATGGAATTTCAATCTATCAAACATTTCATTTATTGTTCATTAATAATACAAAAATGTCATACACTAACGAAGAGAAACGAGATATGATAGTATTTTTTATTCTTCGAAACGAAATTCAACAGTAGCGAGTACAAGATAACAAAAACATTAATAAAATACATAGAAAAGTAAACAATAAACAATTACAGTAAATGTTCAATTATCTGGCCATCTTCGGTAATGCACAATTGGGCACGCCTTCTGGCATTTTGTACTGCCCTTTGTATAGTTCTTCTAGGAACTGCATCGAAGGCATTCTGAAGTCTGTCTCGAAATTCTTCAATATTTTGTGGCGCATCTAATTTATAAATATTATTTTTAACATATCCCCATAAAAAAAAATCTAGCGGACTTAAATCAGGTGATCTCGCAGGCCATTCAACAACTCCCCTATTTCCAATCCAACGGTTTGCAAACTCTTGATTTAAGAAATTTCTAACAACAGCTGCATTGTGTGCTGGTGCGCCATCTTGTTGCCACCATAAATATTGTAATTGATTTAATGGGATATTGTCGTAAAGATAGTCAGATACGTATGTACGTAAAATGTTTAAATATCTTTCTCCATTTAAATGTTCTTCATACATAACTGGTCCTAAGAGACGATTTGCCAAAATACCCACCCAAACGTTTATTCCAAAACGATGTTGTGGTCTTCTAGCCCTGTTTTGTCGGGGATTTTGAACTGCCCAATAGTGCTCCGTATTTCTGTTGAACATTCCAGAATTTGTAAATTTTCTTTCATCTGACCAGATGATTTTGCTTAAGCAATTTTCGTCATTTTCTATCCTTCCCATTAACCAATTACAATATTCTAGCCTTCTCAAATTATCTCCAGGCAGTAAAGAGTGACTAACATGGATCCTGTATGGTTTAAACCTACTTTTATGTAAAGTTCTCCAAACTCTGGGCTGGCACAAATTTAATTCTGACGCTACTTCGCTTGTAGAAATTGATGGATTATTATTTATCTATAAAAATACGTACAAGATTAACATGAAATTTGAAAACACGCTTTTAATTTACCATTTGTAAAATATCTTGTCGACTTTCATTTAAATTCCAGTTGTCTTGACCATTACGCGGCTTAGTAAGCGATCCAATCTCGACCAAATTTCTGTCGAGATCTAGAAAAATGGTACGATGAGGCTGTTGTCGTTCTGGATATAATTGTAGATATCTTGTACTCGCTACTGTTGAATTTCGGTTCGAAGAATAAAAAATCCTTATCATATCTCGTTTCTCTTCGTTAGTGTATGACATTTTTGTATTATTAATGAACAATAAATGAAATGTTTGACAGATTGAAATTCCAAAGGCTACCTTATTTAATCTCATAATTTATTCTTTCAAATAAAACCTAATGTCAAAAACTTTAGTCAGCATGTTGTACATGGTTGAAATCAGAAAAAAAAACTGTTTCTGAAGATGTCTAAATTCAATAGGGCGCCTATAAGAAATTAGATAATTGATGATGGCCAGAAAGAAACGTAACGTCGTATAGAAATTTAGAGTACACCACTGGATAGAGGTTTACAAATGGCCACAACGATGTGTTTTTATTTTTTCTCTACAAGGCCAAATGTCGGTGCTACAGGTAAAAGAAGAAAATGAGGTATTCGCGTTTTTTTTTAAATAACGAAGGTCATTTGTCACAGGTCTATTTTCTTTACGGATTTATAACAAACACAAAATTTAACAACTTTGCCAAATTTAAACCTATACTCTATCTCCAATAATAAGCGAGATCCCCATGGTGAGGGCCGAAAATGAATCAGCCTGTATAATTACACATGCATGTATTAACTTAAAAACTGTGGTAATGCGATGTTAATTTTACCTATTGCAGCCTACTAAACAGATTTGTATTGTATTGCTCAATTTTACCAATAAGATACTTTTCGCGCTTTTGCGTTCGTGAATTTGTTTTTTGTTCGGTTTTTGTACACTTTGAATTTGAATATAAATTTCACATAAAAATATTAGGGTGATAAAAATTAAAATATTTATTTAAATGCGAGTGAAAACTTTCACATGCGTTCGTTGTTCGGCTGCTACTTGCCTATTTGGCTGGTAATAGTACTTACCTTGCGCGGCCGAATCATTACACCCCTAAATCGGATTATTTTTGTGGACCGGCCGAAACGATATACTGTAATTTATTCAAACCTTGACACCAAAGATCTTTAATAAATCTCACATCGAGATGGATACACACTGTATATGCAACAATTAATTTATATTTAACACAGAATTAATTATTTAATTGCGTAAATTTCAAATTACAAAAATTTATACCAAAATAAAAGATTTGTCCACACTGTATACGCAGAAAATATGCTAATTATAATACAAAATGACTGTTCATTAATTTCAATGATAATAATTAAAGAAATTATATTACCTAATTAATCCCAAAATTTATGTTTCCACACAGTATATGCAGAAATTGTTCTTACGTCATAACACAAATAACACAGGTCTACAAAATTAAACTTTTTGACAGATGTTTTTATTTTGAAATTGATTTTATATAATTTTGGTAGGCTGATTTCAAAAATTCTATGCATTTATTTGTATCACGTAAGGTTTTTTGCAAATATTAAATGAAAAAAAACGATATTTCTAAAAAAATGTATTTGTTTATTGAGTAAAAAGGTGGAATAAAAGTTAAAAAAGTGGAAAAAAATACTTTATTCAGTCTTTTTTAAGTGAAATCTTTGTCTTTTTGCCAGAAAGCTGCGTTGTCCGGACATTCGGTTGTATGTTTTTAAGGGCATATCCCGTTTTAACATCCAGCAGTAGTCCGCCATCATCGTTATGCTCCATCTGCCTTGGTATCGCCGTTCCATTTCCTTAATGTCTTGGTGAAACCTCTCTCCCTGTTCTTCGCTAACTGCTCCAAGATTTTCAGGAAAATAGTTCAAGTGTGAAAACAGGAAATGCACTTTCAAACTCATATTACAACCTAGACGATGAAAGTGTTGTAACATATTTTGAACAATATTTTCGTAGTTTTCGTCCTTAGAGTTCCCAAGAAACTTATCAATTACTTCTTTAAATGAAACCCAGGCGTTTTTCGACATTGGTCATTGTGTTTTGAAAAATCCTTGTCTTTGAATAATGTTCTTATCTGCGGCCCAACAAAAATACCTTTTTTTAACTTGGCATCGGATAAGGCTGGAAATGTCTCGCACAAATATTTAAAACACTGTCCATTTTTGTCTAGGGCTTTAACAAACTGCTTCATCAAGCCAAGTTTGATATGGAGAGGAGGCAGTAAAACTTTTTTGGGGCCAACCAAGCTATCTCTTAATACATTTTTGCTACCAGGTGTAAGGCTTGTTCTAGAGGGCCATTCTATTTGAGTCCAATGTCTATCCCTTGCTCGACTATCCCACTCACAAATAAAGCATGGAAATTTTGTATAACCTCCTTGTTGTCCTAGTAGCATGCACAGCACTTTAAGGTCACCACAAAGCATCCACTGATGTTCTTGGTAGTTTATTTTTTTTAAAAGAAGTTCAAAATTTTCATACGTTTCCATTAAATGTACCGAATGGGCAACGGGAACCAAGGCCAGCTCGTTATCATTGTGCAATAAAACGTCTTTTAAACTACGCTTACTTGAGTCAATAAACAGGCGCCATTCTTCTTTTACATACGGCACATTTCCTAATTTTGAAATTAAGTCAGGAATATTGTTGCAATACACTAGCGGTCCGTGTTGAGTAAAATATTGACATAACTCTTTTTCGCGATCCCGGTAAAAGCTTGATGTGACGCCAGGTGCCAGTAAATGTTTCTCACGAAGTCGGGAGGCTAACAATTCGGATGCATTCTTTGGAAGGTGCAAATCTCTAATTAAATCATTTAGTTTGCTCTGGTTAAACACTTCAGGCTCTCTGAAATCTGTTGTGAAATCTGAGTCATCTGGGTCGCAATTAGATTCCTCTGATTCTGACGATATGACGTTTTCTAGTGCTTTTGGGGCGGTAGGTATCGGTACATCTGGTCCATGAGGAACTGGTCGAATAGCAGAGTCAAGATTGGGATACACAATTTGTTTCTTATTTTTTCTGTTGAATCCTTGAACATTACACGAACAAAAATAACAATTATCGCTGTGATTTCTAGGCTCTCGCCATACCATAGGAACACCAAAGCTTAAACATTTCTTCCTACCTTTTTGCCTGTTTCTTAATGCTTCAACGCAAACGGAACAAACAGTATGAGGAGCCCAGGACTTGTCTTGGTCGCCAATTTTTACACCAAAATAAGCGTGGTATACAGTTTTCACAAACGAAGTTATAGTTTGCCTCTGCTTTACTACGACATAACTACCACAGATATAACAAAAGTTATTCGGATTGTTCACACAATGTCTTCTTTCCATATTTATACGTTCTAGAACACTTAAAATACGCAACAACGAAGACAACAAGCGCGCGGACACAGTAGCACGGCGACTAACACAACCAAACTGCACATAAGCAGGTTTCAACGTTGTGTTGACGCTTCTGCGCCGACTCTGTTGCTTTGCTGAGAAATCTAATATTAACCAGTGTTGCCAAATCACATTTAATTTCATAAAAATCAATTCATTTAAAAATCATGCCTAACATGGAACAAACATATTCTTGTCATAGGTATGTATATTAACAAATTAACATTTTTAAGATATAGAGCCCTATAAAGAAAATTTACGTGATAGAGCAAAAATATGGCGTTTTTTGGAATAAGGGCCCCCAAACATATACAAATTAGCAAACAGCTTTCAAACATCAAAATCACTGTAGACCTGTGTAATTGAATAATTCAATCGGTTAAATATTTTCCAATAAGAACAAGCAAAAGGCAAATTTATGCTAAATTGAATGACACCAGTATCTTAATACAGGAGAAAAATTAATTAATCAATTTATATACTTATATATATGTATATACAGTGAGGTCTTAAAGTAACGGATAAATTCATTTTCTACGTAATTATTAATACAAAAGGAAAATCCTGAAACAGGTCAATTTTTATATATGAAACTACACTTTTTGAACAAAATAATCTATGTGCCCCTTCAACCCCCTCGAAGTAATAACTACCCCTTTAAAAAATTTAAATGAAAAGGGATAGCGTGTGTTACTGCGTTTAAAAGGTATTTTAATTCTCTATTCAGCAGTATATGCGTTTTTGATTTTTGGACTCTTCTTAATTCAGTTATTAAATATGTTTGTAAAAACTCCAAGTAAATCGCCCCTGTTAATGTCCCCTCAAAAACATATGGTTCAATAATTCTGTTATTTATTATGCCAGCCCAAACGTTCACTTTAGTAGGATACTGAGTATGACCTTCCCTCATCCAGTGCGGATTTTGTTTACTCCAATACCGACAATTTTGCTTGTTGACTGTTCCATGTAGGGTAAACGTTGCCTCATCAGAAAAAAGAATGTTTTTGGGAAACATCGGATCCTGTTGACATCTATTTGTAACAATTTCACAAAATTATAATCGACGATCAGGATCATCGTCATTTAATTCCTGCACCAATTGAATTTTATACGGATGGTATTTTTCTTTTTTAAAAACACGCAAGACAGACGATTTACTTACATCGCAATCACCGGCTACTTCTCTTGTAGGTTTATGTTGGTTTTCCTCAACATGTAATAATACATCCAATTTTTTTTCGTCATTCAGTTTTGATCTACCAGATTTTGGAAGATCGTTGACAGTTCCTAATTGACGGAATTTTTGTTCGACTCTACTCACCGTAGACTGGAAAATGTGACGGTCAGGATACTTATCATTAAATATTCTGCATACTTCAGAATGCGTTCGTGTTTTATCACCCACTCCAATTAATATTAATACGTCAATTCTTTGGGTCTCGGAAAGGCTCATTGTTGAACAATTTAAATTAACGCTTAGAAATCTCTAAAAAAAAGTTTAATACCTAACAATTGTTAATGACGTCTAACGAACTAAAACAAATTTGAGAAGTAAATGTCATAAAAAGAAACAAATTTACTTTTTTGACATAAAGGTAACTAATAGACTAGTCACTCGTGACAGGTATTTGGTTCTAAGCCTACTTGTTTGTATGTCATAAAATTACTCTTTTCTTGATTATCGACGTCCAAAAATCAAAAAGGCATATACTGCTGAATAGAGAATTAAAATCCCTTTTAAACGCAGTAACACACGCTACCCCTTTTCATTTAAATTTTTTAAAGGGGTAGTTATTACTTCGAGGGGGTTGAAGGGGCACATAGATAATTTTATTCAAAAAGTGTAGTTTCATATATAAAAATTGACTTGTTTCAGGATTTTCCTTTTGTATTAATAATTACGTAGAAAATGAATTTATCCGTTACTTTAGGACCTCACTGTATATATAAAATTTATACAAATTTCTTCGTGTGACGTCGACGAATTACTACCTTGAAGCGGTTCTTGCAGGAAGAAAAAATGGCGATCTCGTAGTTCACAGTAAATTAATTTAACTGGAAATTTTCAGCATATCGGTCTTCTTTTTTGAATTGGTCGGACACTGATTACGTCCGTTTTGCTCAGTGGATGTTAGTGCCCTTACCTTCTCTGTTAGATAAGGAGAGAAAAACAAATATAAGAAAATGAAATACTCTAATTAATGAAACAAATTCCTCATTAGGATAACGATGGCTTCTACAAGATAATCTCGAGAATTACCCACCTCATTCAACGATTTTTCGAGTCTATAAAATGGTGGATTCACCACGTGTCCGGAAAAATAATCTTCTCTAATCCGTGAATATACACGACAAGATAACGGTAGGACAATACCTCGATATTTTCACCAGACTAATTAGAATTGATAAACCGCTAGTGCGAACAGAAAACACTGTTTCATACAATTTTAATCATTAAGACAATTTTAACACCATGAAACTAAGCATTCAGACTTGAACAAGAGCAAAATGAGAGAGAATCTTGCTCAATTCGCATTTTATAATGGACAATTGCGATGTCATATGAAAAAAAAAACAATATTTGAAAGAATATTCCAATTAACCTATATTTAATTATTTTCGAAAAGGAAATCGACAGTTAATATACCCACAATTATAATTTACGAAAAATTTCCAATTAATATTTCGCTAACGAAAACAAAATCGACTATTAATCAAACGTACTATAACTCAAATAACATCATAGATGTCACTGTATGCCTACTTCATTTAGCTCCCAATATCGAAATACCAAAATGAGCTACCCTAATCAAATACAATGAAATTATATCTTCAAACATTTTGATAAAATACTAAGTTACTATTCCCAGTATATTTCTACATTAAACAGCATTGTTCAATTACAATTTAAAAATACTGCTTCGATGACTTGCATAATTTCTATATTTTAACGCACACATATGCATTTCGCTTGTACGTGAGAATCCAAAGCGCGTGTACGGCGCATATACTTAAATGTCAAACGAATATTATTTAAATGTGTAAAAAACACAAAATAGAGTGAAAAGATTTAATTAACTAAGGAAACCCGTACAAAATTACGAATTTAAGCACTGGTAAAATTAGAAGACACTAATTTGCCACTATACTAATTAACATCTTTACAGATAACCAACGCTAGAGCGATTAATGGAAGTAAATTAAGCATTAACTAAGCAATGCAAGAAGCCGTTGTTGCTACATCTAATAAATGTGTAAACTAGTCATACGAACAAAAGTAATGAACCTATGATATGTACCCTGTGGTTCAAAAATAACCAACAAACTAAAATGCAAAATAAGGTAATTTAAATTTAAGAATTTAGGAGTACGATAGATTAGTAAATAAACAGCAGATACTAAAAATATGCAAGGGTCAAAATCGACGTATAACACTAGGCATAATCGAAAATGTAAAATTTTTGTATCGACACTTAATTCTAAAACATATTTTATTCAAAGTGTTCGAAAGTGTTATCCAAATTGTCGAAATCCATAAACGTTTTGGAAGCGCTGTATTTAATTAAAACAGCTTGGAATAATGTTTCTCAGAGTACTATTCAAAACGGGCGAATGTCAGTTGGGCCAGACGTCAGGTAGACGGACTTATCTATAGTTCAGTTGGGCCGGTCATTAGTGAGGTGAGGGATTATCACCAAGGGAGAGGATTAAGATTTTATATTTAATGTTATATACCTTATTTTTCTCGGCTGTTGTTGCAGATACTTCTTGGTGAAACATTTTAACTTCATACAGTAAATAATAACGAATAAATTAAAACACTTGGCCTGTTTCACTATGAGATTTATTTAAATTCTCTAACATCTGTTTCGGCTGTTATGCCATTCTCAAAGAGATATATAAATCTATATATATATATATATATATACAGGGTGTCCAGAAACTCTCCTGACAAACGAAGACCGGAGATTCCTCTGATAATTTTAAGACAATTAAACCCAAATTCACCTAGTCCGAAAATGCTTCCTAAGGGAGCTAGAGTTCTTTGAAGATGGCGCCTTGTATTTATTTTTTTTTAAATTCCTCCTGAACGCTTCTATTTAGAAAAACAAAAACTGGTATGCTTATTTATCCTCCAGAGATGAATCGATTCCATTAATTGCGAATTTCTAGTACCGGTCATAGGCGTCCGTTTTGGGTAGGTCAACGGTTATTTTAAGGCATAACTTTTTTGTCTTTAACTTTTAAGCATTTGTGACACTAGATTATTAAATTTTCAGGTATTCCAGTACTAAAATGTACTCTTACTTTAAGTCGGTAGGATACACCGTTTTCTAGAAAAATCGATTTGTAAATTTTTCGTTTTTTCTTCATTAAAGTTCAATTTATTATTTTTTGCAATAGTTAGCTCTGAACTGCCAACAGAAGTAAAACCTACGTTTTTCATTGTCAAATTGTTGTCAGTTCGCGAAGTTTATCTTTTCATTTTTTACTTTGTGTTATTCAAACACAACGATTTAAATTTAAAAAAAAATGGTTTTTACTAATGAGGAATACGCCGATATGCATTTAGTTTATGGCGAAATGAGGTGTAACGCTCGAGCGGCGCAACGTAGATACGCTGAAAAATTTCCCAATCGTCAGCATCCCACTCACTCAACATTTACAGCTCTTCATCAACGATTAAGAGAAGCAGGTTCAGTGGTCCCAAAAAATAATGAAACAGGGAGACGTAATGATGTAACAGCACAACATGAAGATGTTATTTTAATGGAAGTTGAGGAAAATCCAGAAATTAGCGTTCGAAGACTATCTGCCATGTACCCCACAATTTCAAAATCTTCCGTAGGAAATATCTTACACAAAGAAAATTTATATCCTTTTCATTTTACAAAGGTGCAAGCACTGCTAGAAGGAGATTTTCCTGCTCACATAGAATTCGCTAGATGGTTACAAAATCAGAAAAATCAAGATGAAGATTTCTTCAGGAACATTTTGTTTGGTGACGAAGCTACATTCTCAAAAAATGGAATTTTTAATGTACATAATGCACATTATTATTCGTACGTTGGTGACAATCCCCACGTTGTTCAAGAATTTAAGCATCAGCATAGGTTTAGCATAAACGTCTGGATACGAGTAGTTGACGATTATCTACTTGGACCTGTGGAATTACCTGCTCGTTTAAATGGTGCTGTATCTTACATTTCCTGCAAAATATTTTACCTGATTTGTTAGATGAGGTGCGTTTAAATATTCGGCAAAACTTATTGTTTCTACAGGACGGCTGTCCGGCCCACTTTAGCAGGAGTGTACGAGACTTTCTAGATAATAATTACGAAGACCATTGGATTGGAAGAGGCGGTCCAGTTGCTTGGCCAGCAAGGTCGCCGGATTTGAATCCTTGCGATTATTGTGTTTGGGGATACATAAAAGCATTTGTTTATTCCGTTCCGATACAAAATCGCGCACAACTCTGGCTAAGGATACAAGATGCTTGCAACGAATTTAGAAATAACTTTGGAATTTTTGCAAGAATTCGGCGTTCTCTAAGCAAAAGGGTAAACTTATGCATAGAGACTAATGGTCATCACATCGAGCAACTTTTGTAACAATCTACCTTTGATACTTGTTCTTTTTTTGTTAGTTTCGTTCCATTGTAATAAATAATTTGTTTTTAATTTATTAAATTAATTTTCATCCATGCCTTGATAGTCCAAGCCAACTTCGTCGCTAAAAATAAGTAGGTACATAATAAATTGAACTTTAATGAAGAAAAACGAAAAATTTACAAATCGATTTTTCTAGAAAACGGTGTATCCTACCGACTTAAAGTAAGAGTACATTTTAGTACTGGAATACCTGAAAATTTAATAATCTAGTGTCACAAATGCTTAAAAGTTAAAGACAAAAAAGTTATGCCTTAAAATAACCGTTGACCTATCCAAAACGGACGCCTATGACCGGTACTAGAAATTCGCAATTGATGGAATCGATTCATCTCTGGAGGATAAATAAGCATACCAGTTTTTGTTTTTCTAAATAGAAGCGTTCTGGAGGAATTTAAAAAAAAATAAATACAAGGCGCCATCTTCAAAGAACTCTAGCTCCCTTAGGAAGCATTTTCGGACTAGGTGAATTTGGGTTTAATTGTCTTAAAATTATCAGAAGAATCTCCGGTCTTCGTTTGTCAGGAGAGTTTCTGGACACCCTGTATATCTAAGAGATTTATATATCTCTTTGAGAATGGCATAACGGCCGAAACAGATGTTAGAGAATTTAAATAAATCTCATAGTGAAACAGGCGAAGTGTTTTAATTTATTCGTTATTATTTACTGTATGACCTTATTTTTGTTTGTTTAAGGAAAACACAAAACATCATAATATCAATTTAATGTTAAGAAAAAGAAACCAAATATTTATTTACAATTTTATTCTGAAATAAATTAACATACTTATATATACGCATATCATACAGGTAAATAATTAAAACAAAATGATTCACAGTTATTTGTGGTTCTATATAAATAATTTGAATTAGAAGCCCATGCACTTGGAGGAAATGTTGCAGTTTCTGAAATATAGTTTTCAAATAAATAATTTCTAAATTCTATGATTCTAGAATCATTGTCTGGAATTAAGTAATATAATTCTTCATTAAAAAAATCAACAACTTGTTGAGGATCTAGAAATTGTATGCCAAAATACAATTTTAAATATTTTCCTACAACAGAATTATTGTCTTTATATTCTTTACATAAACCCAATTGTTGTATTTTCCTATACCAACTCTGGCATAAGTGAAACCTGCAGCGATTAAAAGTCTCCGGCCCAACTGAACGGTCACCTTAATCCCCCCTCTGACCATCTAATCCAATGATAATTGCTTTCTGGCTCAACTGACATACGTTCATTCAAAACTATGCTTAAATCGGATTTAAGAAAACCCAAGCCAACCCATCCTACAAGCGGACACCTCCCACAATCGAACAAAAAAGCTGGAGCCATCTGTGTCCGCTCTTAAAAGGTTTCAATGTAGATTAAAAAAGGCAGATTTTAATTGTACTTTGTAGCACCAGTTTGATGCACATTATGACGTGTGAGTAAACATTGATGTCTTCCATCTTAACGCCATACGCTTTAGACTAATTTATTTATATACATTAAGTAAAATGGAAAAACATTAAAGTAAATGCAAACAATAATTTTGATGGATAATCGAACGGTAATTGAATTTTATATACTATAAAAGCATGTGTGTGTCAAATAAAATTTAGTAGAGCATAAAAATTTATAAATACAAGAACTCTCAATAATGTATTCTTCAATGTTCAAAAATACATATATATCCGGCAAATCTAATATAAAATATTTGATACATTTGACGCAGTTTCTTGAATATTTGGGGCTCTCTCCGAATTACGATGACGACAAACAAGAATTTACTCAAATGAATACCCAAGTTTGTTACAGCAGTATAATTTTAATAAGCCCGTTAATCTGTCAAATTTTTAGCGTACCAATTCGTTTTAAATTTTATAGAACAAACGTGAAACAGGCAATATTCGATTCTATTCGCCAAGTATCAGCAATATTTGTTAATCTATTGATAATAATTAAAGTACACTATTGGAACCAAGCTAGATACTTGAATATGTACAATGATTTACTATCGGTAGATAATAAATTAAAAAAATTCGGTTTGAAATTCTTAAAAAAGTCATGGTTCTTATATTATTTTGAAACCGTTTTCGTATTTTCGTCAACACTTTACACAAACTTCTGGTTCTTAAAGAACGACGATAAAGGCATTATACTTTCCATAACAGAAATCGTACAAGGCAATTACGTCTTAATTATAACAGTTTTAATAGAAAATCTAATGTTGTCCTTAAAATATCAATTTGAAAACGTGAATTTAATATTGAGAAAACTTACTTATGAAAATAGTTTTATATATTTAAACGATATTCGCATGTTACGAGAAATCTATTTGCGTTTAATCGAACAAATTCAAAACTTCAACCAAGTGTTTGGATCGGTAATTTTATTTTTAGTGATGCGGATCATTGCTAACAATTTAACCTGTATTAACGCGGCAGTTGACTTATTTTTTTTTAAAGAAAGTGTGGAAGACATGAACATTGGATTAGTTTTGTTAGCGTGTAATTATTTGGTAGGTATTAATACAACTGAAGATCTACTAGCATACAGGAGTACTCTAAGTTTTATTGATTTAAATTTATCTGATGTCTGTCGTGAATTTCCTTATGTTGACATCGTTGGAGGCAAATGTACTATAAATGTGATTTCTTTCCATATTATTATTCTCTATATACCGCCTTATATTTCGATTACAAATTTCGAATCGTTTTTAGAATTATTTGAAGAAGTAGTTTTCAACTATCCTAATTTAATCATCATAGGTGACTTCAATTGTCCTCAGTTTAACCTCAATATGGGCAATGATACTAAATCGATACTTGTAACATCTTTTATGGACATATGCTACCTTAATCAATACAACGGCACTACTAATTCTAACAACAAATTGCTGGATCTCGTCTTATCTGATATGGATTGGGAGGTAATACGCAACGGTTCACCATTGGTTCCCGAGGACACTCACCATCCACCTTTAATTATTAATACTTCTATTTTCTCAGATACCTCGGCCAACTTTCCCACTAAGAATAACAAGTCTTTCAACTTTCGTAAAGCAAATTTTCCTCTTTTATACAATGCACTGTTGCGTATTAATTGGGACTTTTTGGACAGTGTTTCGGATGTTGATACCATGTTTGAAGTTTTCTACGATGCTTTATATTCTGTGTTCGAAAAATACGTTCCCACTTACGTGAATCACCCCCGACGTTTTCCTAAATGATATACTCCCGAAATAATTTATAACCTAAAATTAAAGGTATTTTTAATAATATAAAATATTATTAAAAATCTGGTGTGAAGAATAATATTTCATATTATTCAAAATACCTTTGTATTATACAAAACTGGTGAGGTTTACCTACTCATGTATGTTTCAATTATTCTAAAATTAAAGTACAAATATTTTAAGCATTTTAAAAGTACCAAAAGTGCTGCATCTCTATCATTGTTCAAGCATTAGTTAAGAAACAAATATGTTCAGCTTATAAGACTTATCTTAAAATTATTGAAACTAAGCTTAGAGACAATCCCAGACAATTTTTGTCCTACCTACATTGGTGAAAGAAGGAAGAGAAGTCGTACTCCAGGTAGAATGCAGCTATCAGGAGTCAATCTTGAGGATCCTCAGTCAATAGTTAACGCATTTGCTGATCATTTTAGGAACGTTTATAATACACCCTCTACGAATAATAACATAGATCTCCTATCAATCAATTCAATGCTTCTCCATTTGCATCACTTATCGGATGATGATGTATTGCTCAGCACTAAGATGCTTGGGAATAAATTTACTTCGGGAGATGATCAAATTCCTGCTTTTTGTTGTGAGGGACTGTGGAAACGTGTTTGCAACACCATTAGCGAAGATAATTAATTTGGCTCTCGCTACATCTACTTTTCCCGCTATTTGGAAGAGTAGTAAAATTGTTCCTGTCTTAAAAGCTGGTGATCCTTCGGACATTGCCAACTACCGTCCTATTGCTATCATTTCGAACTTCGCGAAAGTTTTTGAAATTGTATTATACCAAAAGGTATACCCTCTTATTAAGACTTCAATATCACCGAATCAACATGGCTTCAAGAAAAGGCGATCTACTGTCTCTAACCTTGCGGTATTCTCTCAATACGTTGCTGACGCGTTGGATTGCGGGTCACAAGTTGATGTCGTATATACTTACTTTGCCAAAGCGTTTGATCGAGTCGATCACGCTGTCTTGCCAGCTAAATTGGCGAGTTTTGGATTTAGTAAACCGCTAGTTAACCTTTTAACTTCATATCTACATAATAGGCCTCAACGTGTATTCTACAACGGATATTTATCGACACCTTACATTGCCACTTCGGGAGTTCCGCAAGGCTCTAACTTGGGTCCTCTACTTTTCATTATTTTCATTAACGATCTCTCAGACCAGCTCGGGTCTAATAACATTTTCTCTGCCGATGACTTGAAGTTGTTCTCTAGAGTGTCCGACTCGAGGGACTGCCTTCGACTTCAGACCGATCTAGTTAATATACAAACTTGGTGCAAGGATATTAATTTGCCTTTGAACCCCGTTAAGTGCGAGGTTTTATCTTTCACCAAAAGACGTAATGTTATTCACTTCGATTACCAACTTGGGGATATAAGTATATCCCGTGTTGAATCAATTAAAGACCTGGGCGTTACCTTCGATATGAAACTGACTTTCAATGAACATATCAGCAATGTGGCCACACAAACTTTTGGTTTTATTATCCGCAACAGTGGCGAATTTTCTAACGTGAGTGTATTGACATCCTTATTTAACTCATTAGTGAGATCACGTTTGGAATATGCCAGCTTGATATGGTATCCATTTTATCAATCACAAAAACATCTACCTGAGCAAGTTCAACGGCGATTTTTGAAATACATGTGGCTCAAGGTGGACGGCGTCTATCCCTACAGGGGCTTTGATCACACTCAACTCTTTTCTCGTTTCAACGTGCCTTCTCTCTCCTTTAGACGTTTTGTAGCCAGTCTCAACTTCCTTCATAGGCTTCTTCACAACGAAGTTGACTGCACGACACTATTATCCTACTTCAATTTTCTTGTACCACTATTCTTCGCACGTCCTTCCCGTACTTTCTATCTTCCTTTTCCTCGAACCAATGTGTTGGTCAGGTCTCCTGTCTACGTTATGAGCATTAATTACAATCAGGTTTCTTCTGAAATGGGATGTTCCCGTTTCTTTTTTGTTTTTATTGGTTTTGATCCCTTGTCCAGACTATTATTTTATATTCATATATATTATTTCCTTGGATATTGTATATTATTTTAGGCTTCTTTATATTTTTTATATTTAGGAAATTATGTCTTTATATTACTTTTTTTTTTATTAGTACTTATTGTTATGTGTATGATTTACAATTTTGTTTTATTTTATCCTGTAAATGGAATTATAATTCTGTTGAGTAATAAATAGATAACGGACACGCTTACCACCCAGTGCAGTACTAGCGAAAGGCTGTATTTCTAAAATATTTAATTTTATTTATATAATTGTAAAACGAACGGGTGGTGATCTATAAAATTACGAAATACATATTTATTTGTTGAAAAGTTGTATTTTTAAAGATTTAATTTTATTTCTATAATTGGAACATTTTTATTTGTTCATTTTGTCGTTCAAGTTGAGTAAAGGAGTATTAATATTGACTAGCAATAGTTTCTCAAGGTTTTCTTCTGTCAATTTTGTTCTCTTTGAATTAAGTACATCCTTATAAATAGAAAACGTCCTTTCTACATCGCAACTGGTTATAGGTGCATACAGGAAATATTCTTTTATTTCTTCATATTTAGCCGTTAGATTTTGTGGAATTGTCTCCATACATAATTGCTGCAATGTAATTAAATCTGGATTTCTATTAAGAATTGCTTCAAACTTTTGCCGAAGGCCACATCCGAAGTCACTTGGAATACTTTTCAAATTATTAACAGCCACATCTAATGTAGTTAATTTCAGCAACTGTTTCCGCATCAGCTCTATTTATAACACTTGTTGCTATTACATATGAGTTACAGGGAATAGTTGGATGTAGTACACCAGCTACAACATTTACCACACAGCGTCCTAACATATCCACCGTTTCGTCGGCGCTTATCCATAGGTATTGATTTAAAAGATGGCTTCTAATGCGTTCTACTGTTCTCGTATAGCACCTAGAAACATAATATTTGCGTAAAGTTGATTGATTCATCAGGAACATTTCGACCAGTATATTTTTTCAGAAATATTTTTAAAGTGGGATTGCTAAGTTTATTTAATGGAATATTAGCCGCCATAAAAGTTTTACAGAGTTCAGATGTGTTTGCGATCCTAAGCGACGAATTTTTGACGATATTTTACGAATTTTGTAATAAATTTCGGAATCACTGACAATGGACATACAATCAGTATGACCGTCAATCCAACTCGCCATTGTTTTACAATGCCGTTCTCGACATTCTTCCATATCATGCCTGAAAAAGTAACTTAAACAATGCTCTAGATCTAAATAAATGAAAACTAAAAATGTGTGCGTAAGTTATTGACACTGAACGAAATTCAATGCACACTCTTACTTCGAAATAATTGGTAGAAATAGATTCAATCAAACGATATTAAACAGGATCTATCACAAAAATTACGATGTAATTAACAGTTAAAACTATGAAAACAAGAAACTTACTCACAGCACTTTATTTATCTTACGAAATATAAACTAATAAATAAAATACATTATAACATCCCCGCTTGTATCTACGCTCATGAAAACACTTTAAAAAACACTATATTCTCCGAATACAATAGCTGGCTTGTCCATTGTTATCGCTGCGAGACCAGGTGTCCGAGTAAGTCAAACAAATACTTCATTGAATTACGCCGGGATGTACTGAGCGACGTTATACACAATTCCAATTGCCGATTGCGTTTTATGGAAATTGCGTCTGTTCTCTAGTAATAAATAGAGAACGGATGCAATTTTCATAAACTTGAACGACAAAATGAACAAATAAAAATGTTCCAATTATAGAAATAAAATTAAAAACTTTAAAAATACAACTTTTCAACAAATACATATGTATTTCGTAATTTTATAGAGCACCACCCGTTTGTTTTCCAATTATATAAATAAAATTAAAAACTTTATAAATACAACTTTTCAACAAATAAATATGTATTTCGTAATTTTATAGATCACCACCCGTTCGTTTTCCAATTATATAAATAAAATTAAATATTTTAGAAATACAGCCTTTCGCCAGTAGTGCACTGGGTGGTAAGCGTGTCCGTTCTCTAGTAATAAATATATAAATAAATAAATAATAAAAATAAGATGCGTTCTTCGTCAAAATATTGTCATAAGGTCCTTCTAATGTTTGATCTTTTATTGTTGACTTTATCAAAAATTCTTAAGATCTATAAACTCAGTTATACCTAAATCAGTTCTAAGACATTGAGGTTTGGTTCCCTCTGGGTATGACTTTAAACTAACTTCGTAAGAAAGTATAATGAATTTCAATCTCACATAGGGTAAGTCATCAAGGTTTTGCGCCTTTCCAAGGGCTAATTACATAACGACCAATAATAGTAAGGATGAAGTGTTTAAAGACATTTTAGCTTTACCAGGTGTACCTTACATTAGAGTAGTCGAGCTAAGCGTACTGACTATTCCACTCCGCCCTTTCTAAATCTATTTTGGTTCAGAGTACTTCTTTTTGCCCTGCGCTTTTGGGTAAGCTTAGCATCTTCGAGAGCTATTCTTTCAAATATATTTGCGCTCTCATTTATAGTTACTGCTTTCTTGTTAAACATTCACACATGGTATCTGAATCGCGGATTCTTCTTCCTCTTGGCAGAATCTAAATATCGTTTCTTCTCTAGAGCCTATATTAATCCAAATGTTTCTAGAGCTTACAATGGCCCGTTAATAGGGTTACCATCACCTTAACACACTTTCATTCAGTCTGTTATGTACGTTGTCGTATATAACAATTGTTTCATTTAATACATTCGAAAATGTGAAACACTTTTTGGTGAGACGTTCATGGGAGCAGGTGTAATGTTGAAGAATTTTTTAAAGAAAAAAATAGTTAATGATCGAAACCAATATAACGAATATAATTTATCAATAACTTTAATACACGATTATAATTATCTTTAAATTATGTTTACTATATAATCGTTAATTTTATATTTCTAAATATAAAAATTAGTTTTTCATTTCAGTGGATGATTAGCGCTATTGGGATTACTTGTGAAGGTGTTACGAAAGCAGCACTAGAAACTAGGATCTTGTGTTTTGCGCTATGCGAAAAGGCTAGACAAGAAAACAGGATTCGTCTTTATGAAGAGGCACTGACTTTTGCGAGGTTAGCAACGATTGTACGTCCGACAATTTCTGCGGCAGGATTTTTCAACGTTGACTGCACCATGTTGAATAACGGCTTTCAGATAATTATATCATATATAGTTGTTATACTTCAATTATACAAATAAGGTTAGATATTTTTTCAAATATATTTTGATATATATATATATATATATATATATATATATATATATATATATATATATTGTACAGTGTGTTTCACTTTTCATGGGGACACCTATATAACTCTTTTATTTTGAAAGCAACTAATATTAAATTTTTATCAGTTGTGTAGGCCACGTCAGTGCACCTTTTTGTATGAATAGAGTTTTTATAAAGTCAATATCTAGCCTAATATAATTAATTAATTAATTAAAAAGTATTACTTCAAGTAAAGTCATGCTAGCGATTAAGACAGAACAAAAAAGTATTAGGAAAAGTTTTTACAAATCACTCAAAAACCCCTAATACCAAATTTCGCTGAAAAATTTTCATTTTTAAATTCTTCTTCATTTTTATGGTACCTGTAGATAATAGTTTGTTATTGCAATAACAAGAGTGCCATGAAGCAAGAAAATAATTTGTCAGTTCAAGCGTCAATTCCCTAAACAGTTTACTTCAGTTGCAACTATTGAAAGCTGCCAGAGAGTTTAACGCGAGACATTCTGAACGTCCACCCATCAGTCATCGAACTGTTGCATACATGAATAACATTTTCAACACTACTGGAAATGTTGCTATAACACGTCTAAATGTCCCCCTTAAAAATAAGTTTGACGTGTTTTTGCATATTTTTGGAATTTCTATAGGGGCCGAAATATAGAGGGTGGTACGTTTTCAAAATGACACCCTGTATATACATATTGCTATGGATTTTTTAAAAAAAATAAAATATTTAAAATAAAATATTTTGTGACATGACTGTATATCATAAATTTTGCGAGCGGTAACTAGAGGGAAAAACTGGTTATCCGGTGTGGATTTGATGTGAAAGTCGAGGTCAATCTTGGAGACGAATTCTAGCCATTGAACGAAGAGGTGCTTGCTTCGTGAAATATATTTTAAATATATTTAATTAGTTCGGGTTTTTGAATTAATTGCAAGTGATTTATATTTGATGTATTTAGATATTAAATTATCGACAATTATTGAGTTAAATTCTGGGTTTTTGATAATTAAATTTGATTAAGCACCTTTTTCGTGAGAGTCTCCATATTAATTTTGTAAGTAAAATAAAATTTTTATGACATCATAATTATCGAAATTATAATTCTATTGTATTAATATAAGTAGATAAGAGATTTAAATTTTAAGCATACAGATAATACAGTTTAGTATTAAAAATTCTTTGTTAAAATTATAAATGAAAGTTTGTTCGAGTGGAGTCAGGGCTTTTGTGCGTGGAAAAGCACATGCGTAGTTTTTGTTCGCGGTTCAGAATTTGAATATACAGTGTGGTTTTCTGGGGAGAATTTAATGTAAAACTTGATTATTTTAGATAAGTTTGATCGGAGTCATTAAGGAGGACGTTTTCCATTCATTTAGCGGTCAATTGTCAATGAGTGTTTTTACCTCCAGTATCTTTGTTATTTGATACAGCATCAATTAAATTACATCAACCCTCTAGCGAGGGTGGACATAACCTCTAAAAATTTAAATGGAAATGGGGGTTGAGTGAAACCTCATTTTAAAGGTCGTTTAATCCTTCGCTTTTCAAAAATGCTAAATTGTTGTCCTTTATTTTTAATACTTTTGAAGAGATCAAGTCAAACCATGAACATAAAAGTATCAAGTGTTTTGCAATAAAACATTAAAAAACTAATAAAAAGTAACTTATTTTATAAAATTTTCGAAATGTTGTCCATTATTTTCTAAACAGTGATAAAGTCTACTCTCAAACTCCTCTCTAACATTTCGAAACACTTCTGCCTGAAGTTCTCTACATGTAGCTGTTATTCTTCTCTTTAAATCTTGCAAATCTCGAGGCGGTTTTTATAAACAATCGATTTTAGATGCCCCCATAGGAAGAAATCTAGAGGCGATAAGTCGGGTGATCGTGGTGGCCATTCTATTGCTCCTCTTCGACCAATCCATCTGCCAGGAAATCTATCATTTAGCCACTGTCTAACTGGAAGATAGTAGTGTGGTGGAGCTCCATCTTGTTGGAAGTGTAGAAGATCTTCTTGCAAAACCATGTTACCAGCCTCGTCAATTTGATTTTCCAAACTAGTTGTTATTAAGGGGTCTATTATTTCTTCAAGCAAATTTAAGTAGAGCTCACCAGTTAGATTTCCTTCAATGAATGAAGGTCCAATAATAGTATTCCCAAGGATACCAGCCCAAACGTTCACTTTTTCTGGATACTGTGTGTGACCTTCCCTAAAAAGTCGCGGATTTTCATCGCTCCAGTAGCGACAATTTTGCTTGTTAACATGCCCATTAAGAAAAAAAGTACACTCATCAGTAAAGCAAATATTGTGCAAGATATTTTGGTTTTCATTTATAAAATCCGTCATTGTTTCACAAAATTCAAACCTTCTGTCGAAATCGTCGTCAAAAAGCTGTTGTAGAATTTGCATTTTATAGGGGTGAAACTTATTTAACTTTAGTGCTTTCCTTACTGTTTCGTGAGACATTCCTACTTGGCGTGCCACAATGCGAAGTGATGTGGAGGGTTCTGCAGTAAAGGTGCCTAATACTTCTATTTGTGCTGCTTCATCCAAGACACGGCTAATATTTCTTTTTTTGTTAGCAACGAAACCAGTTTCACTAAACTTAGCGACTAATTGTAGAACATACTTATGATTTAAATTACTATTCGGATACCTTTCATTAAACATTCTTGACGTTCTTCTTGCGCATCTTCCACATTCCCCATAAATAAGAATAATTTCAATTCTTTGTTGAAGTGTAAACACCATTTTTAAAAATAATGTAATAAAATCGCAACTTTTACCCCGCAAAACTAATTTTACAATAAAGTAATTTTGGCTAAAATAAATGGAGTGTCAAATAAAGAAAAATTTGACAAGAATGTCAAGAATGCTTAAACCAGGGCTCTTTTTTTTCTACGTTAAACTACCTGTACGACTATCACAAGTACTAGTTTAGGTAAATCACATTCTTTCCAATAATAATGTTTAACTGAATAGTATGCGTCTTTATTATTTCGTTGGATATTAGAAGTAAAAATAGTTTAAAAATTTACCGTTATGTAATACCTCAATTTCATTTATTTTAATTCATTAAAGCAATATCACAAAGTGTTTTTGATACCTAAACTTCTTTACAGTTTTCACCAAATATCTCGCGAACTGCTAAAAAGAAAAGGCAAGAATTTAGCATTTTTGAAAAGCGGGTTAAACGACCTTTAAAATGAGGTATCACTCAACCCCCATTTCTATTTAAATTTTTAGAGGTTATGTCCACCCCCGCTAGAGGGTTGATGTAATTTAATTGAAAACTAGCCTACAAAATGTCCCCCGTAAAAATAAGTTTGACGTGTTTTTGCATATTTTTGGAATTTCTATAGGGGCCGAAATATAGAGGGTGGTACGTTTTCAAAATGACACCCTGTATATTTGTTCTGTCTATTAAATGCGATCTCATAAATTTAATTAAGAAACTTTTATATATTATTTAATTAGTATAAATGGTTAGAAATATTGTTGAAATGTTAAAAAGCTAGGATAGAAGCGAGGAAAGCGGCAACTAATTCCAGTTAAGTTATGAATTTTACAAAAATAATATATTTCGGTACAATTTTTTAAATAGTTTCAAAACAGGTCTTTGCAAAACGAATATTTACTAAATCATAAATCGATTGAGGAAACAAATTTAACAGAGTTAACATCACGTTTTAAATTAGTTTTACGACACCTAAAACCTAAAACGTTACTATAAAAAGATGTCGAGAAAGGAAATATATTGCTTATAAGCAGCATAATATCACCAAGAACTGTTTTAAATAATAACATAAAATTTGTCATTTTGTATTCGTAAACACAACTTAGTTATCGTAGGAATTAGCTAAGGTCTAATAAAACAACTTCTAACGCAATTCTTATAAAGAAAAAGGCAATTTAATTGTATTTTTAATAGATGGAAGAAGGTGCTAACAGCAAATTTCACAAAAAAATCGGGATTCGAGATGCAGTAACATCTCATTTTAGTGTTTTGTTGTTAGGTGCTTCTAATTGGAATGTCATATATATTATATAAATACATTACCTGCATTTCGTCATTAAATTACGTTTAAATAATTTATGATCGCATTAAACCAAATGAGTTTAAGTGTAGTCAATTGAAGGTAATGTAACATAGCTTTCAGAAAATAAAAATTATTTGCCCTGCAATAAAAATGATATAACTAGGATTTTAAACGTTTCCCTTGTGTTATTAGTTTGGAAGGTATTAGTTTCTATAACATTAAAAACGTAAGATGCAGTTTACAAATTCCAGAAATACTCAAAAAGCTGACAGATCTAAGGTTAAGCACTTAACATTTTTGACAGAATTGGCCAAATATGTTGGTTTATGCCCAAAATATGATAAATCGAGAAATAGGTACAAAGCTACCAAACTACAGATTTTCTACGGTTTATTTTACTTGTTTATAGTACTAATATTATATGCAGTTTTCATGGAGACACGCATTAGATTTTATTACCATACCAATGATTTCGTATTGCAAATTGGCTATTCGTTATCATTGGTTTTTATCAGTTTATTCTCTTTAATTAAGGTAAACTACTGGAATAGAGACTTATATTTTTCAACGCTGAATAACATACTGCGAGTTCAAGAAAAACTTAATCGTTTCGGAATAAAAAAAAATGAAGCTCATTTATACCTTCTCTTTGACAAAATCTTGATGACTGGTTTAATATTTTACATTAACTTTGAGGGGATAATCATATGGGTAATGAAGTCTAAAATCGGAATGATATTTGAAGTTTCAGAAAACATACAGCAATACTATAGCATACTTGTAGTTTTTGTTCTGCAACACCTCGTATTAAGCATAAAAAATCAACTGGAAAGCGTTAATTTAATATTGCAGAGATATTCCGAAGGAACGAATTTAATCTCTATGCAGAATATATCCAAACTTAGGTCTATTTATATTCTTCTTATTGACCAAATAAAAAATATTAGTACCATCTTTGGAATTATCATTCTTGTACTGTATATAAATATTGTTACATGTTGTTTAATTTCCGTGCGCCTGCTGTTGGGAAGATATGCTAACAAGGCCGCTTCTCTTGGAGTAATTCGAATAGTGTTTGCATTAGTAAGTATGTAAGACTTTCGCAACAGATTTGTTAATCTTAAGGGTTGGCTAACTACATATTATATACAGGGTTATGATAAAGTAACGCACAAAATTCATAAAACGTACAATCTTCATTTTTGAAAAAAATGCAAAAACACGTCAAACAGTTTATTTTATTCCGCGTCTTTTAACATAAGTCAAAAAAATAAAACGTCAAATTTGTCAAAGTTATGACGTCATCAATATTTTTTTTAAATATGAGGCTTGGTCTTTTTTTACTTTATTTGATAAAGCTTGTTTTTCTGCATTATAAAGAAATATTTGAAGTAGGGGTCACATAAGAAAAAACTGAGAGAATTAATAAAAAACAAAATAAACTTTATTATAGTAATAACATTTAAATTAACTAAACAGTCCATTAAACCAAAACGATTTCTTACAGGAATTGTTCAAACTGTGTCCCGTTCACAATCTGACATAGGCCAAGACGATGGTAGACCTGATTTACAGAGTCTTCGATCATCTGCGGAGTTATACGAGTCATTTCATGTCTAATTCGTTCCATTAAGTCTTCTAAATTGTCTGGTCGGTTAACGTAGACCCGACTTTTTAAATGTCCCCACAGAAAGAAATCCAGGCGGGTGAGATCAGGTGACCTAGGTGGCCACTCCATTGGTCCACGTCTTCCAATCCACCTTCATTTCAAACTGGTTATCCAGAAACCTTCGAACATTAAGACCATAATGTGGTGGTGCACCATCTTGTTGGAACCAAATACTGGGATCCAAGTTTTCCCTATTATTTCGATCCGGAAATGCCGCAATTAGATCCGGAAGTACTGCCATACGAAGATGTTCCAAATATCGCTCAGCTGTTAAATTCCCACGAAAGAAATAAGGACCAATAAATTTTCCCCTGACGATTCCTACCCATACATTAATTTTTTGGGGGCGCTGGGTGTGTTTTGTCTGAATCCAGTTGGGATTTTCCCGAGCCCAGTAGCGACAATTGTGTCGATTTACTGTACCACTTAAATAAAACGTTGCGTCGTCTGAAAATACTACACTATTAAGCAAATTTGGATTTTCGTCACAATACCTCGTGGAGATTTCACAAAATTCCAAACGTCTGTCCGGATCATCTTCTGCGAGTTCGTGAACAAGTTGAACTTTGTATGGGTGCAGTTTTTCTTTTTTTAAAAACTTTACTACAAACGACTGACTAACATCTTGTTGTAAGGCAATTTCTGCTGTAGTTGCGTGAGGGTTGTCTTCTAATGACAGCAGAATATCTAACTTTGCATCGTCGCTTATTCCCGGTCATCCAGATTTTGGAGCATCACTTACGCTTCCTGTTTCATTAAATTTTGCAACAATTCTGCTTACTGTGCTTCTAGCAATTGGAGGTTTTTCAAAATGTGTTTCGTTAAATAAAGCACATGCTTCTTCATGACTTCGAAGTCTATCGCCGTAACCTACCATCATTAGAATTTCTATCCTCTCTCTTTCCGTTAAAGGAGCCATTATAATAAAATTGGTATGACACTAATTGTAAGACTGACACTGACAAACAGTTGTTTTATTACTAGGTAACTTTAAGTTTTAATTCTTTTAATATTTAGTTTCTTTTCATAAATTCAAAAACTAGTTTATTTTGTTCTTTACTAATTCTCTCAGTTTTTTCTTATGTGACCCCTTCTTCAATTATTTCTTTATAATGCAGAAAAACAAGCTTAATCAAATAAAGTAAAAAAAAAAACAAGCTTCATATTTAAAAAAAATATTGATGACGTCATAACTTTGACAAATTTGACGTTTTATTTTTTTGACTTATGTTAAAAGACGCGGAATAAAATAAACTGTTTGACGTGTTTTTCCAAATGAACATTGTACGTTTTATGAATTTTGTGCGTTACTTTATCATAACCCTGTATATATATATATATATATATATATATATATAATAACTTCGTGACCTTGGTATGATATGGTGAACCTAATCAGTAGGCGATTAAAGGTCTGTATATTACTTCAAAATATATGTATTTAAAAAACTACATGTTTCGGCTGTACACCTTTATCAAGAGAATACAAAATATAAATGACAGGATATAAATGTCAAGTAATTAAGTTGCTATGGTTTAAATTATTCAAAGATACATTCTAGTAATAATAATAAATCATGCCTTAGTATTCCAAAAAATAGATAGCAAGGTGTGAACATATGTGTTGTTCGAAAGAAACACAAATTGCTAGCAGCGAACAACACATATGTTCACACCTTGCTATCTATTTTTTGGAATACTAAGGCATGATTTATTATTATTACTAGAATGTATCTTTGAATAATTTAAACCATAGCAACTTAATTACTTGACATTTATATTTTGTATTCTCTTGATAAAGGCGTACAGCCGAAACATGTAGAGTTTTTTAAATACATATATTTTGAAGTAATATACAGACCTTTAATCGCCTACTGATTAGGTTTACCATATATATATATATATATATATATATATATAATATTTTCGTGACCTTGGCATGATAAGGTAAACTTAATAAGTCGGCGATTAAAGGTCTGGTTCATAACTTCAAAGTATATATATTTAAAACAACCCTACATGTTTCGGCAATGATGCCTTTGTCAAGGGAATAAAAAATATTTTTTATTCCCTTGACAAATGCATCATTGCCGAAACATGTAGGGTTGTTTTAAATATATATACTTTGAAGTAATAAACCAGACCTTTAATCGCCGACTTATTAAGTTTACCTTATATATATATATATATATATATATAACAATTGATAAATTATTGGAGTTTTTCGGCTTTTATATGAAATATTTACAAATATCAAGTTAGTATGCATGTAATTGCAAAGTAAGGGGGGATTTAAACATTGCTGTCTACAAATTACAAAGCAAATCATACGGAATTTGTTTAGATACTTTCATATCTAAACACTTATATATATAAATATATATATATATATATATATATATATATATTGTAAATTAAATAGAGTAATATTTTTTAGTATCTTAAATGAAATTGATTATCCTAATTTTGCTTGCACAGGGTGGTCGAATTTTCATTATTGTACTAGGGTTCTGTCAAATTTTTCTTTGATTTATTGCTGCTAACGTAGAAATATTTCTAAATCTTACAGATTAAATATACTTTTATGGAATAGTTAAGACCAACGCATTGCTAAACTTTATATCGTGATTTCACTGTCCAATTCTCCTTATAACGATTTTAAATTGTAAACTGATTTTTTTTAATAATTAATAATCTATCTATTATACTGAGTGTATATAGAATCTCGATGTGAGATTTATCGAAAGATGTTTGGATAAATTACGAGCTGATTTATTGTCTAGATTAAGCATGCATCATACTTATGACTTAAATAGTGAGATTTTTAGTCTTATAATTTTTGTTTTCTAAATTCATTAGTATAATTTTACTTAAATTTAACTTCAGTATTTACGTGCTTTAAAGCTTACGTGCTTAAAATAAATTAAATTAAATTAAATGTGCATCATTTTTCTATAGTTCCAAATTACAATACTGGCTGAGTCGATAACTCAGTATCAATATATTACATTTATTTCAACTTTAGTTATATAACTTTTGTATTCGTTAAACAAGTTAGTCACTATATAATGAAACAGATATGCAAAATACATATCCGTCACTGTAAACATGGACAAACACCTCGTATTTTTAGCATTTACTTCTGTTCAATACATATTGCTATAGATTTTTCCTTGGACAAGAAAGGAAAAAAAAGATTGAACAATTTGTGAACTCCATAATTAAGGACATTTTAAAAAAAATTAGCTATTTCAGTTGTATGTTTATTTATTTCAGACGGGGATCGTTATATATATATATATATATTATTTTATAAGTAAAATAAATTTTTATAATATATGAAATTATGATTAGCCCTCGTATATTTAGGTTGACCAAAGGATTGAACTTGCCGCTTTTCCGGATATTGTATTTGTTAAAATGTGTTGTCTGTGTATATTTTGATTTTATAGATGGTGGGGATGGACAAGCGGATATTGAAATTTCATTTTGATTTAGAGATATCTGGACGGTTAAAGTTATCGGTTTAGTAAAGAATAAAATTCTCAATTTTATTCTTTGTTTTATAAAATCGGGTTGAATGTTGTTTATGCATTTATTGTAAGGTGCAAGTTTATCTTAATTCGATTTATGCGAGTGTTTTTAATGTTTATTGAATTTTTTGTGAAAAAGATATCTCTCGTGCATGTTATAAATTGTGCATAGATCTATGTAAGTTGATAAAAATATTTTGTTTATATATTTGATATCACGATTATTTTCATTATTATAATTTCATGTATTTCTTGTAATAATTTATATTTGAAAGTAGCATATGGGTATTAGAGAAAGTTGTCATGTTTTTTGTAAGGGAAGTTTTTTCTTAAAATAATTTTCGAGTATAATTTTGAATTCAAGGTTGGAGTTTTCTTTAGTGGGGTTTGACCTTGTTGTGTTATTTTGGCGCATGACAAAATTTCAATTTTCGTGAGTTTTGAAAACTTATTTGTTTTTGACAATTGTTTGAAGGGGTCAAAGTAGAGGTTAAACTTGACAGATTTCACTAGTATTTATTAGTTTTATGTTTGATCGAGATTCACAAGAGGTTTTTCTCTGTGTGCGAGTCATTATTCACAAAGAGTGTTTCCTCATTGCTACTGTTTGATGATGCTTTAGCACCCTATACACTTTGTAGAGGGATTTTTTTTTATTTTTTTTAAATAAATTAACAAAGGAACTGATCGGATTTTTATTTGTGTTTATTGTTTTATTCTGGAAAACAAAACTTAACCCTGATCCGTGAGGAACGATTCATGAGATGGCAGTTCGTGGATTCTACTAGACTGAATAGCCGGCGATATAAGCTGTAGTGTGAATAAAAAAATTAATAAGCAATTTCAAAGTAAATTCCACTGAACAATTATGGCTATCCCAACGTGGTGCGAGAATAAATAATTTAATAATTCCACTACACAATAAGTTTCAGACATCTAGGCCTCATCGGTTGAACTAGTGAAGCAATGTGTATACAAATTAATACAGATCTGTTAAACAACGAATCTGTATCTGTATCTACATTTACGCTAAAATCGTCTCCAAGCTATAACCAGTTTCGTTCTATCAGGCGACACCAATTTAATCAGTGACATCTGACGGAAGAAAGCGACTAGGCCAGAAAAGGCGATCTTCCGCTCGAATAGCAAGGCTATTACGAAAAAAAAGCGGAAAAATACGTATATTGGTGCTGTCCATTAACACGCGCCAGATGGCGGTAAATATACAAAAAAGGGATATTTATCAATACGTTTTTGCCGTATTACGCAGTTGTTATATAATGAAACAGATATGCAAAATACATATCCGTCACTGTAAACATGGACAAACACCTCGTATTTTTAGCATTTACTTCTGTTCAATACATATGTTTCAGCCATCGAGCCTACGATGAGGCCTAGATGGCTGAAACATATGTATTGAACAGAAGTAAATGCTAAAAATACGAGGTGTTTGTCCATGTTTACAGTGACGGATATGTATTTTGCATATCTGTTTCATTATATAACAACTGCGTAATACGGCAAAAACGTATTGATAAATATCCCTTTTTTGGAAAGTTAGTCACTGATATTTATTTTTAATTAATTACACAGGCCTTCATAAAATTTGTGATAACGTGGTTTTTGTTTGTTAAGCTCAGTTTTTATATAGCAATAACTAATTAAAACACAGTTGAAAGGGGAATAGAAAAAGCCTTCCTTTTGGAATATCGATGGTTTGGAGAGAACCACAAAATCATCATGAAGATTGCTACTTTTGTCTTTGTGATATTAAGGGGCATAATAGAAAAACTTTGAAACATATTTTGTACCCAAACAATATTAAATCAGCTATCAGACCAGTTCCTCACAGTGATCATGTACCTATACCTATACCCCCAAAGTACTACAAGAAGATATTGAAACCTCTTCAACTTCCGGCTCCGTACAGATGGATAGTGATTTTGAACCATCAATCTCAAGTCAAAACCAACCTCAGCTATTTTCACAAGCCGAACTGAATGATTTAGTAAGAGATTTGGGACTTTCAAAAGATTTTTCTGAAGTACTGGGGTTTAGGTTCAAACAAAAAAATTTGCTTGCTCCAAAAACTACCTTCTCTTGGTATAGAAATCGTGAGGCTGGATTTGTAAAATATTTTGCATAAAA
The DNA here is from genome assembly GCA_935421215.2 of Melolontha melolontha. Taxonomy (NCBI): domain Eukaryota; kingdom Metazoa; phylum Arthropoda; class Insecta; order Coleoptera; family Scarabaeidae; genus Melolontha; species Melolontha melolontha. The sequence continues at coordinate 106,511,130 of OW285243.1, forward strand.
CGGACCACTCGTGTACTGCCAAGCAATTGCTGATCTACTTACTTTCCTCGGAGCTCCTGAGTATACATCTTCTGACTGGAGATTTTTCATCGACTCTTCAAAAAGGAGCCTTAAAGCTGTTCTTTTACATAATGGCAATGTTTTTGCTTCTGTTCCGGTCGGCCATTCTGTTTATCTAAAGGAAAACTATGAAAATTTACAGGAATTACTTAAGAATACAATATGAAAATCACAACTGGGAAGTGTGTGGAGATTTAAAAATTTTAGGCCTTCTCTTGGGTCAGCAGTCTGGATATACTAAATTTCCATGTTTCCTGTGCGAGTGGGATAGCAGAAATCGAGAATAGCATTGAATAAAAAGAGACTGGCCACAAAGGGTGACTTTAACACTTGGAACCAAAAATATAATTCGCGAAAGTCTTATTGACCCTCGAAAAGTGTTACTTCCACCCCTTCACATAAAACTTGGACTTATGAAACAATTTGTTAAGGCATTAAACAAAGAAGGAAATTGTTTTAAATATTTGTGTAAAACATTTCCGACTCTGTCAGAGGCAAAATTAAAGGAGGGAATCTTTGTAGGCCCGCAGATTAGGAGCTTGGTGAAAGATCAAGAATTTGAAAATGTGATGAAAGATAAGGAAAAACGTGCATGGCATGTTTTTAACGAAGTTGTACATAAATTTCTAGGGAATTATAAAGACACAAACTATGTTGAGATCGTTGAAAATATGCTGGAAAAATTCAGGATTCTTGGTTGCAATATGAACATAAAAATTCACTTTTTACATTCACATTTGGACTATTTCCCAGAAAATCTTGGGGACGTGAGTGAAGAGCAAGGAGAAAGATTTCACCAGGATATTAAAGAGATGGAAAAAAGATACCAAGGGCGCTGGGACACAAAAATTATGGCCGATTACTGTTGGAGATTGAGAAGAGATCTTCCTTTAGCTGAATATGACAGAAAAACAACCAAATGAAGCTTTTCTGAAAAACGAAAAAGTTTTTTTAAGAAGCATAAAGAATAAATAACTATTTCTAGTAGTTTCTATGTGTTCTATATTTTTGTATTTTTTTAAATATAATATAAAACTAGCTTATAAATGAAATAAATCGTGTTTTTTCTATATTTTTTGATTTTACTGGTTTGAAAAATAACCTTAAGTGATACAAAAAAAAATAAAAGTAGAGTTGAAATCAGCGTTATCCAATTACTAGAAAACAGTTAAAATTTTTAAATCAACTTTCAAAGTGTTGAAAAATGCAGGCCTGTGTTATTAATTGTGACAATAGATATGCTCGTTGGTATATTGTCTGTCGTTAATAAATTACATATATTTTGTTATTGTTATCTGATTTGGCGTGTTATTGCTGTGGTAGAAATTATCCACGTATTACCAGCGATTTATTTAGCTTACTTTCGTCAGCGTCGGTGTTCGCTGTGTCGGTTTGAAATTACAAACACGGTGGTATTATTGAAAAGAACCTTTTCCTAGCTCGCGTCTTAACTGCGTTAGCATCTCAACCCGAAGATCTCCGGGGCAATCGTGTTGTTGGGTAAGTTGGTAAGTTAATTTGGTAGTACGTTATAAGAAAAGGGCATGTTATAAGATGTAATGTTGTAATGTTTAAATTATCTCGGTATCTACTGCAGAAATTTTATTCCTGCTAAGTCTATATTTTTTCCTTTGGTTTATAATCCAGGATTAACTTCCAAAGGTGAGCGTTGATTCTTTCGAGTTCCACCTAATATGATTACCCTCATGGTACCGTATCAGCTAATTTAAATCACTTTGTAAAGCAACCTATTGAATTTATTCGCCAAAATAGCATAATAGTAAATGTTAATCAACAGTTTGTCTATTATTAATATACTATAATTGTATAATAAAATAAAATAAAACAATAACTTTGTTAATACCACTTTATTCACATATAATCGTGACCGCGGTTTCGACATACAATGTCATTATCAAACTGCAAAAGTTACAGGCCTACATAGAACTTATAAATGACACAAAAATATATGGGGGTGGTTTATGATGTTATTTAAAATTACTACTATATACTTAACTATTATATACAACATTGGAAAAGCAGTGTATATATAAGATCCAACTGGTCGTTTAAAACGATATCTATTGTGTTGTTTCGGCTTTTAAAAATTTCTAGGGCCTCTAAAAGATTTCATTTACGACCTTTCTCGAAACCGCGGTCACGATTATATTTGAATAAAGTGGTATTAACAAAGTTATTGTTTTATTTTATTTTATTATTTTCAAAATGAATTACCACAAAGTTACGGCTACCAGTATTAATTTTCTATAATTGTATATTCAAACTTTAGAAAATGTTTCGTGTTTCAGTGGATGATTAGTGTTATCGGAATCACTTGTGGAGATGTTACAAAAGCAGCGCGAGAAACAAGATTCTCCTGCCATGCATTGTGTGTAAAATTAAAAGAAACGAAACGAAAATTCCAGTACGAGGAGATGTTAATTTTTGGGAGGGTGGCAACGGTCGTACGTCCAAATGTCTCTGCAGCTGGTTTCTTCGATGTGGATTATACGATGTCGTATAATGCTTTTCAGATGATAATATCATATGCGATTATTATATTTCAATTATATAAGTAGGGTGAAATACCTAATTAATATTAGGTTTAGTTTGCTTTTAATCGTTAATTAATTAATTGTCGAATTTTTATTCTAAAAATACCATTACATAGGAAATACAAGCTTACCATATTTCTCTTAGAAGATGAATTTATAGAATAATTTTTAGTTAAGTAATGGGTGATGAAAATATAATTTAGATTAATATTAGATTTGTTCTAACACACTATGTGAATCATTAATGTTAAAACACTTCTATATTTATGAAAAATAAAATTTTGACTGCAGTGTGGTATTCTTTTTTCATTTGTTAATGCTGGTTATGCAGATCCTTTAATCAAAAGCTATGACTAAATGTTCAGCAGTGAGTGCAAGCTTGTTACAGATGTGTTGCATATAAAGTTCAATTTTACCTTTTCTCTATGGATTGTATATTAAAGGTGCACTCTAAATAAATGAATAAATTAAATATTGACTTCTATTTCGATAACTGGCAGTAGCTGTGTGATAGAAAAGCTGAATTTGAGAATCAGAAACCAACATTATAGAAGAAAAAATTACGCGATCTTTGGATATTGGAGAATATGTCCTTATTTTTAACAGCAGTAAATATTTTTAATAATATTTTTAGATTAAGAATGATTTTGCTTCGTTAAAAATATGGTTAAGTTTTACCTACACAAGGATGTTTTAAATTATTTTGTTATATGTACATATTACAATTGAAACAGACATGTAATATACATATCTGTAACTGTACACATGGACAATACACCTCGTATTTTCAGTATTTACTTCTGCTTAAGACACGTGTTTCTGCCATCTAGGCGTCATCAGTCAAGCTAGTGAAACAATGTATACAAAATAATATAATGTTTCTCTATATTTGTGCGCTGGTGCATTATATTGCTGGAAAATATCCTTCCGTAAGTTCGTCATCATGAAGTTCATTAATAAATGGCTCTAATAATTTATTTCGATATCTTTAAGCAGTTACGGTTTGATTAAAAAATATAAGCCCAATAATTCGTCTTTTTGAAGGTGTTAGCTAAGCGCCAATTTTTGGTGAATGTAACGTAGCTTCCACAAATTCGCGAGGGTTTTCTGCTGACCAAATTCTCATATTTTGCTTGTTTAAATATCCTGAAAGATATCCGAAAAGAAGCATTTGTCCAGAATGTCATTGCTATATTACTCAAAACCCATAGGCAAAACTGTGTTCTCGTAACAAAATCTACCTGTTTGAGTTCCGAAACTGCTTGAATTTTATATAGAAACAACTTTAATCTGTAATATTTCAAATGTCATTAACTAGAGCTATTGTTTTCTACATTTATTTATTTCTATACGTAATGGGTGTCCCAACAAGAGCGCCGGATTTAAATTTGCCGCCATTTTGTTAATACGAGCTGTACGGTGATTTTCATTTGACAGTTGTCACGTACAGACCACGCGATTTAAGAATATCGAGAAGTATTCAAACGAACAATGTTTAATTAATGTAAAAACACATTACAAAAATGGTGCAAGTTCGCAATAATGCGCCAAATGAATCGACAGTGAGGCGTTTAATTACAAAATTTAAGACCAAATTCACGCTGATGGATCAGAAGATCATTGCTCATCGTCCTCCTTGTCGGTCACTCGAAAATATAGCCACAGTAAGGGAATCTGTGGCCGAGAATCCAGGAACTTCCATTCGGCATGGTGGTCAAGAATTAAACATTTCCAGAAGCACTATGCAACGAATTTTGGTAAATTATATGCATTTGCACGCGTAGTAGGTTCAATTGGTGCAAGAAATCAAGTCAAGGATTTGGCGGATTTGGTGGATTTGGTGATTGGGTGTTGGAACATTTTTCGAATAAAATCATTTTTTCAGATGAGACACATTTTCAACACGACGGATAAGTAAATAAGCAAAACTGTCGGATTTGGGGTGCTGAAAATCCTCGTGTGATACTCAAACAACCAATGCTTCCACCGCGAATAACTGTTTGGTGTGCATTTTGGGCTGGCGGAGTGATTGGGCCGTATTTCTTTGAAAATGCTGCTGGAAATGCGCTAACTGTTAATGGTGTGCGGTATCGCGAAATGTTAAGCGAGTTTTTGTGGCCCGAATTGGATGTAATTAATGTGGAGGCCATGTTTTTCCAACAAGACGGTGCGACCTGCCACACAGCACGTGAAACGATGGTGTTAGTGCAGCCCAAGTTTCCAGGCCGTGTCATTTCTCGATTTGGCGATCAACATTGGCCACCAAGATCGTGCGATCTAACACCGATGACCTTTTTTCTTTGGGGCTATGTGAAGGAAAAGGTGTATGCGAATAAGCCTGAAACAGTTGAACATTGTAAAGAGGAAATACGGCGCGTTATTGGTGAAATGCAGCCACATTTATGCGAAAACGTTATTCAAAATTTCAACAAAAGAATAACCCTGTACCAGAGGTTTCGTGGTGGCCATTTGCCTGATGTTGTATTTCACGTTTAATCGGAACTATTTTTCTTTATGTTGAAATAAAAATGTTAGCTTAATTCAAAAAATAAATGTGTTTTTCTTTCAAATTAAATCCAGCGCTCTTGTTGGGACACCCATTACTAAATCGATATTGTCACTTACATAATCGTACACCAAGGATTTGGTTTATTATATTGTTCTCTCTTTGGTTGGATTTGAATTACATATTTTTTCTGCAGCTTAAGACATTAGGTTATGTAAGGAACATCTGTTTGTGTATAACATATTTTCTTTTTCTAGTTATTTATCTCGCATAGGATTGTCTGAAATTTCACCTTAATTAACGGGTGGTTTGACATTGTTTGATACAGTGTGGTCATAAAGTTTGGAACCAAGCTTATAACCGCATTATTTTACATTTTTAGGAGAAACGCTCGGACAGGTAAATTTTCTTTTTTAAAACGCCATCTTTTGACATACAATTTTTTTTCTATGACGTCATTGGTTTTCGAGTTTCGTTATCAACACTTTCTTTAAATGGCAACCATATTATTTTTTCTCGTTTTTGGTAGATCTTTATATCCACCAAATAGTGATATAAAACAATTGGTATGTTGCATCACAATTTTTTTGAAGAAATGATATAAATTTAGAAAAAAATACGAAAATTTTATTTTTGTACAAAATTAAAATTAAATTAAAAAAAATACATCTGAACTTAAATTTATTGTAACAGTTAACGTAAACCCCACCAACCAACTGACACTGTCCCAGCCGAGTGTAAATGCTTTGCGATCAATAGTAATCTGCGTTATTCGCTCCAGGTCAAAAGAAATTCGTCTTCCCAATCGGCCAATTACTTATTAAAAAATCTTATTTAACATTAAATAGTTTCACAAAAAAGGGCCAAAGAAGTTAAATTTATTTAAAAAATTGACATGATGTGGCAGACCATTTCTTAATTAAAATTATCGCCCAAAAATTGAAGATTTCAAAAACTAATTAAGCTTACGAAATTTACTGAAATATGTAAGTAAGTTTTTTTCACACTTCTGTCTTGTGTGAGGACTTAAATATTCTTGAACAAACCGGATCGTCAAAAGCACATGTACTCATGTTACTATGCAAAAAATTTACAAAAACAAAAACACGCACTTTTTTGCAAGATATTTCTTTATGACATTCTTGCTTCTTTTTATACAATTTATGTACAAAAATTTTAGTTTGAAATTGTTTCTATGGCGACAACATTGTTGAATTATTTACTTCTCTTTTTGACGTTAAATGTTTGAGATATTGCGTAAAAATTGTTCATTTTCGCTAATATAAAAAATGGCACATTTATCTGAGCGAGAAAGAATCGAAATTTTAATTATGGTTGGGTATGGGGACAGACAAAGAACGCATGCAGAAGCATGCGATTTGTTTAACCATGAACACCCTGATAGACCTCCAATTACCAGGTCTACGGTGACAAAACTAGTTGGAAAGTTTACCGAAACTGGATCCGTAAAAGATCGACCACGGCAAGGTAGACCTCAAGTAGGAGAAGATGTGAAATTAAACGTGCTTCTAGAAGCAGAAGAAAGGCATCATGTTTCCACCAGACAACTTGCGTTAGCCAATCAGGTGGCTCACTCATTTGTCGTCAACTTATTTAAAAAAGAACACTATCGTCGTTACAAAGTTCAACTTGTACAGGAATTACATGAGGATGACGAAGATCGTCGACTGCAGTTCTGTGAAGACGTAATGTTACGTTGTGACCAAAATCCAAATTTCTTGGAAAACATCGTCTTCTCAGATGAAGCTACGTTCTGCCTAAATGGATCTGTTCACCGCCATAATTGCAGATATTGGTCGCAGAACAATCCGCATTGGACTCAAGCGTGTCATACTCAGCGCAGAGGAAAAGTTAACGTATGGGTTGGAATGATTGGACGACGCATTTTAGGACCATATTTTTTAAGGAAATTCGACTGCTGTGCAATATTTAGAATTTTTAAAATTTGAACTGGTTCCAGCGCTCGCTGTTATTTTCCCAAATCGCGAGGATGATGATGTACCCCATCCAAATATTTGGTTTCAACAAGATGGGGCGCCTCCCCATTATGGTGTAGAGGTTCGCCACTATCTTGACGAAATATTTCCCAATAAATGGATTGGACGGAGAGGCGCCATAGAGTGGCCACCTCGTTCTCCTGACCTGACTCCGTTAGACTTCTTTTTGTGGGGTTAGTTGAAATCGAAAGTGTATTTTAACAAACCGAACAATTTAGAAGATTTAAAAGAACGAATTCGCGTAGAACTTACACAAATATCCCCAGACATAATTGAGGCGAGTATACGAAGTGTTTACACTCGGCTGGGACAGTGTCAGTTGGTTGGTGGGGTCCATTTCGAAAATTTACGTTAACTGTTACAATAAATTTAAGTTCAGATGTATTTTTTTTAATTTAATTTTAATTTTGAACAAAAATAAAATTTTCGTATTTTTTTCTAAATTTATATCATTTTTTCAAAAAAAATGGGAGGCAACATACCAATTGTTTTATATCACTATTTGGTGGATATAAAGATCTACCAAAAACGAGAAAAAAATAACATGGTTGCCATTTAAAGAAAGTGTTGATAACGTCATCACTCGAAAACCAATGACGTCATAGAAAAGAATTGTATGTCAAAAGATGGCGTTTTAAAAAAGAAAATTTACCTGTCCGAGCGTTTTTCCTAAAAATGTAAAATAATGCGGTTATAAGCTTGGTTCCAAACTTTATGACCACACTGTATATATATATATATATATATATATACAGGTGTCCAGAAACTCTCCTGACAAACGAAGACCGGAGTTTCCTCAGATAATTTTAAGACAATTAAACCCGAATTCACCTAGTCCGAAAATGCTTCCTAAGGGAGCTAGAGTTCTTTGAAGATGGCGCCTTGTATTTATTTTTTTTTAATTCCTCCAGAACGCTTCTATTTAGAAAAACAAAAACTGGTATGCTTATTTATCCTCCAGAGATGAATCGATTCCATCAATTGCGAATTTCTAGTACCGGTCATAGGCGTCCGTTTTAGGTAGGTCAACGGTTATTTTAAGGTATAACTTTTTTGTCTTTAACTTTTCAGCATTTGTGACACTAGATTATTAAATTTTCAGGCATTCCAGTACTAAAAGGTACTCTTACTTTGAGTCGGTAGGATACACCGTTTTCTAGAAAAATCGATTTGTAAATTTTTCGTTTTTTCTTCATTAAAGTTCAATTTTTTATTTTTTGCAATAGTTAGCTCTGAACTGCCAACAGAAGTAAAACCTACGTTTTTCATTGTCAAATTGTTGTCAGTTCGCAAAGTTTATCTTTTCATTCTTTACTTTGTGTTATTCAAACACAACGATTTCAATTTAAAAAAAAATGGTTTTTACTAATGAGGAATACGCCGATATGCATTTAGTTTATGGCGAAATGAGGTGTAACGCTCGAGCGGCGCAACGTAGATACGCTGAAAAATTTCCCAATCGTCAGCATCCCACTCACTCAACATTTACAGCTCTTAATCAACGATTAAGAGAAACAGGTTCAGTGGTCCCAAAAAATAATGAAACAGGGAGACATAATGATGTAACAGCAGAACATGAAGATGTTATTTTAATGGAAGTTGAGGAAAATCCAGAAATTAGCGTTCGAAGACTATCTGCCATGTACCCCACAATTTCAAAATCTTCCGTAGGAAATATCTTACACAAAGAAAATTTATATCCTTTTCATTTTACAAAGGTGCAAGCACTGCTAGAAGGAGATTTTCCTGCTCGCGTAGAATTCGCTAGATGGTTACAAAATCAGAAAAATCAAGATGAAGATTTCTTCAGGAACATTTTGTTTGGTGACGAAGCTACATTCTCAAAAAATGGAATTTTTAATGTACATAATGCACATTATTATTGGTACGTTGGTGACAATCCCCACGTTGTTCAAGAATTTAAGCATCAGCATAGGTTTAGCATAAACGTCTGGATAGGAGTAGTTGACGATTATCTACTTGGACCTGTGGAATTACCTGCTCGTTTAAATGGTGCTGATTACTTACATTTCCTGCAAAATATTTTACCTGATTTGTTAGATGAGGTGCGTTTAAATATTCGGCAAAACTTATGGTTTCTACAGGACGGCTGTCCGGCCCACTTTAGCAGGAATGTACGAGACTTTCTAGATAATAACTACGAAGACCATTGGATTGGAAGAGGCGGTCTAGTTGCTTGGCCAGCAAGGTCGCCGGATTTGAATCCTTGCGATTATTGTGTTTGGGGATACATAAAAGCATTTGTTTATTCCGTTCCGATACAAAATCGCGCACAACTCTGGCTAAGGATACAAGATGCTTGCAACGAATTTAGAAATAACTTTGGAATATTTGTAAGAATTCGGCGTTCTCTAAGCAAAAGGGTATACTTATGCATAGAGACTAATGGTCATCACATCGGGCAACTTTTGTAACAATCTACCTTTGATACTTGTTCTTTGTTTGTTAGTTTCGTTCCATTGTAATAAATAATTTGTTTTTAATTTATTAAATTAATTTTCATCCATGCCTTGATAGTCCAAGCCAACTTCGTCGCTAGAAATAAGTAGGTACATAATAAATTGAACTTTAATGAAGAAAAAACGAAAAATTTACAAATCGATTTTTCTAGAAAAGGGTGTATCTTACCGACTTAAAGTAAGAGCACCTTTTAGTACTGGAATACCTGAAAATTTAATAATCTAGTGTCACAAATGCTTAAAAGTTAAAGACAAAAAAGTTATGCCTTAAAATAACCGTTGACCTACCCAAAACGGACGCCTATGACCGGTACTAGAAATTCGCAATTGATGGAATCGATTCATCACTGGAGGATAAATAAGCATACCAGTTTTTGTTTTTCTAAATAGAAGCGTTCTGGAGGAATTTAAAAAGAAATAAATACAAGGCGCCATCTTCAAAGAACTCTAGCTCCCTTAGGAAGCATTTTTGGACTAGGTGAATTTGGGTTTAATTGTTTTAAAATTATCAGGGGAATCTCCGGTCTTCGTTTGTCAGGAGAGTTTCTGGACACCCTGTATATTCGAATTTTTTAGTTTTGATAAAGTGAATATAGAGTTATTAGTGTATAAAATAATAAAGGACATAGGTGTGAGACAACACTTTCAAATACTATTACAAATACCCAGTTTTATATACGAATTCTTTTGGACATAATTACCACCTTAAGAAGAGGATGTTAATAAATATTACGTAATTGCGCAATATTAGGAATTTATTATATTTCACATTGTTTAATATAGATTTTGCATTGATAAAAAATATTTTATATTTAGCTTCACGCATAATTTATTTCTTTTATTGCGAAAACGGAATCTACTTGCACTTGATTTGAACGTGAAGCAATTTTGAATGCCTCAGCTGCATCAACATTAACAAATTATTCACATGTGAGTGCGTCTAACTGCGAATGTGACCAAAATAAAGGTAACATATGAATTTTCGAAAGTATAAGTAGCTTATTAAATTTCCTTTTAGTATTAATTTCAAAGGTGTTAGAAAATATAGAGATAGTGAAAGAGGATATAAGAATTCTGATAAAGCGCAATGCAAATGATGCTGATCAGTCTGATGAGCCAACAGAAATTAATACCTTGCAAAAAAACACAAAAGATGATCTAATTGATTTCAATCATAAATTGGAAGACCTAAATGAGATGAAAAAAATGGTTTGTTCAAAATAGCTTTGCCAAACTCTCTTCTGTATTTTTATATTCAGGTTCATCTTCTACAATACATTGGAGGGAAGGATGTTTTAGATATCACAAGGCGCATACTAAGCCGTCTAGTGTCCAATTCACTTGCTTGTGAGTACAACTGGACTGGAAAGCATAATAAATGATCGTTTTCCGCATTTACAAATATAAGAAATCTTATCATAGGTAAGAATGTGTTAGATATTAATGAAAATAATTAATAATAATAATCATCTTTATTGCAATATTATAAGAACACACTACACCAACATAATAAAACACAACGTACATACATAACATTCACATAATATTGCAACCTTAAGACGAGATTCAGATGGTGCAAAAGAGTCCACCCCTGTTCTAACATCTAAACCTTAAATATAAAAACAAAATTATCTATTCAGTCTATGCCTAGATAACAAACAAATAAATAATTATTAATTAATCCTTTTTTTATAGTTACTGTACGGAAAAATAAATTTTGTAAAGATGCTCCAGAGGATTTAATTGAAAAAGCAATTAAAGTGTGGATACGCAATGCCCCCGCCGAGAAGGCGGACGTTCTGCGAGAAAATAAAAAGAAGTTTAAATTTTTTATTAGTAGAAAAATATACCTATACTTTTTATAATGAAATATATTGTTATTTTTTTATTTAAATGGTCTATATTTTGAATGACTTGAGTTTATTAAAACTGTTGAATAAAAAGTGTGGAATTTAATTTTAAAGTTTTCATATGTTGTAGTATTAACCGCAATACTTGTTTTTTCAACAGTAAGACACCTCGGCAGATATTAAGTTATTGAATATTTAAGTCTTAAAAGTTTTAAAAACTTTAATTTAAATTTAACCACGGCTATATAATATACAGCAAATTTCATTTTATTTCGTGAAATATTTGTTAAAGCTTCAATAATATGTTATATTTGTTTATTCTTTAATATCAGTATTAATGTAGATATATACATATTCGTATTTGGATATAGAGTATTAATTTCTATAGGAAACGTGGCATATTAATTTGCAATAAATTTCTTCGGGTGGATACTTTATATTTTAAAACGTAAAAAAAAATCTACACTGGGACCAACGGAATTTTCATTTTCATTAATAGTCAAACAATTTAGAAATATAAAGTTATCCAAATTATCTATAGGTTTATACGTCTCTTAACTGTGGTGTTAACTTGTGGTGTAATAACCAAAAGCAAGCGATTTAGTTTTTTTTTATTTATATTAATAGAGAAAATATTTGCATTTTCCCTATTACTATAGATAAAAAACAAACAAAACGCTTGATTTTGTTAACACCATAAGTTGAATGACGTAATAGTGGTCGATAACGACGCCGGTCCGGTAAAGGCTTCACCGTTATGGCCAACTTTTGGCCGTAATTGTTTTATTTACTGGTCCAGAAGCGGCAATACCAAAAAATTGTTGATCGGCCGGTAAGTGGCCGGAGGGACATATAGGCGCCGGCCCATCATATGTTTCACGACGCTGGCACGGCGAAGTATCGCCGGGGTCGTGGGTTACGGCTATTTACTGGCCACAACTTTTTTGTTTACTGGAATAGACTTATTAACATCCCGATGTCCAATGAAGACTATAATAAAGAATATAATATTATAAAACAAATCGCTCACAACAACGGATATGACCCAAATCTAATAGATAAATTAATTTTTAAAAAATCTGTCAATAAATTATTAAGGGAGGTGTACCCGATCATTAAAGTGGAGCCAGACAAGCAGTTTAAATCACTTACTTACATAGGCCAACAGCAACTTAAATTATCAAAATTCCTTAAAAAAGAAAACATTAATATTGCTTTTAAAACTAATAATAATCTTGCCAAATATATTAAAAATAATAAAGAAAAAACTACCAAAGACAATAAATCAAGAGTCTATAAGTTATCATGCGGATCATGTACCAAAACATATATTGGACAGACAGGTAGAACGTTTAAAAAACGAATCCAAGACCACTATCATTCTTATATCAATAAGAAAACTGACTCAACCTACTCTAATCATTTAATAGAGAATGAACACGAATTTAATTTACAATTCGATATCATACATGTAGAAAATAAAGGTAGAAAACTAAATTGTTTAGAGTCTTTAGAAATTAATAAACTCAAAAACTCAGAAATGTTACTAAACGATAAATTAGACTTGAATTCATCCCCACTGTTAAATCTGTTCACCCATTGAAATATTGTTTCTTAGTTGCTTATGTTATATAATTAAACTTAAACCTCACACAAGTAGGACATGGTATAGTTTTCAAAAGCAAAATATAAATGTAATAGTTCCTAGAATTTTAATTTGGGTCAACTACTTGATTTAATTCTGTATATTGTATGTATCTTTAGTCTTAAGTTGAATTTGAAGAAGCTACTGTGTTAGCGAAACGGCTGTCATTATTTTATTAATAAAGTGTAAATATAAAACATCTTATGTGTGTTTTATTTATTTGTGAAGTATTATTATTTAAAAAATTTTAAAATCTAAACATGGTGATGGTAGTCTTGCTTACAAATAGAGTTACCGATGTTGCCAACTCTTTAATATATTTAAAAAGTTGCAAAACAAAAATTACTATTTTATGCATAGTATCAGTCATAGGCATAGATAATATACTTCTATAGATTGGTAACTCCTGTTTGAATTATCGTGCATTAACAGCGCCATTTCAGGTGTAGTATGTAACTACTATTTTACAGCGGGCTTTTCGAATTCTAAATGTGCATTATTTTTGTTGGAATTTTTGGTTATTTCTGTTCGAATTTGTGGTTCTAATCAATCGAAGAGCTGTTGCATTTGTATCATTCCATAAAAACGAAAAGCCATCGTTTTTTCTTTAAAACGCAAATGTTACAGTTCTACCATTGCAAATTCGAACAGATTTTTATAAAATATACTTTCATCAGTAAACGGTATGTATAACTAAATAGGTAAAAGGATTTGTTGAAGGGAACAATAAAAACAAATTGATATTCTAATTGATCTTATTTATAATATAAAACTATTAAAAATTGCAAGACATATTTACATTATAATATTTACTTGAACAATAAACATATACAAATCTACCAATTCTGTAATATTGAATATTCTGGTGATATATATATATATATATAAAGATATTGTATCGTTCTATTTTCTATTCCCTTGATAATGGCAGTAATGTCAAAACTATAGTCGCATAAAAGCAAAAAAGTAGTTGTATTTTATGTTATACGAGTCTCTTTAACATTTTAATTTTTTTATTTTTTGTTTTATATTGAACATACCTCTTTTGAGCCAGTTTTGCAATTGGATTCAGAATATTACTCTTGTAATATTTCTTATAGTCTAATCCTTTCAAACTTTTATTTATATTTCTTATCCATGTATGTATAAAAAAAATTACAATACGTATTAAAAAAATATCTTTTAATTTAGCTTGTTGAATAGACTTTCATCTATTTGTATATGTTTTTGCAACATTGAAATACAATAATTTTTAATGTTTCGTTTGTGACATATTTTGGGAAGTATAACATGCAAAATACCAATGCATTCCGAGAAAATAATTAAAAAAGCACTATTTGGGCGAAATAATTTGTTACGGCTATATTCTTTGACTTCTATCAAAAAATGTTCTGGCTTACATGCCTCTTCTTTTTTTTTAAAAAAGTTGCACATTCTAAGCAATTTGAAGTAATTTTTCGAATACTACGCATTACATAGCCAGCAATGTAGGAATGTACAGCTTGTATTCGAATACGGTTTCTGAGATCTAAATATATAAGAAATATTGATTACATATGTGAGCTAAATATTATAAAAATTAAAGACAAAACATATCTGATGCTATTCTTACAAAAAAAAACATGGAACAATCAGAAGTATATTAAAATAATTACCTTTCCTAGATTTAGGTGTTTTCACATTTCGAAAAGACAGTAAGGTAATACTTTGCTTAGTGGGTGTAGTTGGAAAGTTTGACATAGTACCAATTGATACTGCAGATTCTGTAACACATAATTTATTGATATACAAGTTAAAACGTGGGATTTCTTAAGTAGATACCTTCTTGTGCTTGAACAATATTAGAAGGGCCTGCTTTGCTGTTTTCATTCTCAATGGTTGTAATTGTTGTCCGATATTTTAATAATGAGTTTTGTAATGTGGGAGTTTCGCAAAAAAAAAAAAAAAAACCTATAATAATTCATTGTAAAGCACATATAATATATAAATAAGGCTATTTATGATTTACCAGGAAGTAAGACTGATGGTATACTTCTTGCCTTAAGGTCTTTTCATCCAGTTTTGTGAGTAATGCGTACACGGGAGAAATTACTAAAATGAATTTCGCAAATTCGGTAATTCCTGTTGACATTAATTGGGTCAATGTTTAACAATTTCTTATTGCCAATTCTGCCAATCCAACAATTGTACAACTATAAAGAAAATGGTATATTACATAGTGTATGACTAAATAAACACGTTATTACACAATTATTCACAAAGCGATAGCAAGTATTTAATTGTTTACTAACCTCTTCATCCAAGTGAGAAAACCGATGCATTTTATAGTCTTTATTTGTATTCTTACAATTTGGTACACAACACTTAAACACCATTTTTTTAAAAGTTAAATTACAGCCTTAACTGAACTTAATTACACAAAACCTGCAAAAACAAATGCAATCTATGAATGCAATGAAATATTTATTGTTTACATCTATATACATATATATATATCTAAATATATGATACAACTAGCGCCAAATCAGGTGTAGTATTGAACTAAAACAAAGTCCGACCTTGGGAATTTAACATTATCCCCCATGGTCATAGGTATCAGTAATTTAAATTTAATGGTTTTATTACGACTCTTTTCTATAAAAGGGAATACTTTTAAATGTTTCTCAACATTCATTCTCACTGCGATATTCAGTCTTACTACATCGCAGTTGAGAGCACCTACAGCTATATACAGCTTAAATACGAACCCGGAAGAAATGGCCGGAAGATACATAACCAAAACCGTAACGAATATAACTCTGAAGAATAACTTCAAAAGAAGATGTACGCCGCAGCAACGACAAGACGCAGAAATTATAATTAGCCAAACAACCGACGAAGAAGATATCCAAAACCTTCTGCAAAAGCAACCGCAGATATTCATCATCGACCCCGTCCAGCCAACGTGTGAAATAGAACTATTAGTATCGCCCGAAGAAAAAGAAGAAGAAGAAGATACAAGCCCGGCAAACCCGCCCGACAACAACTCAGATCACAAAACCAACGTCCAACTCCAAAACGTTTTTATAATGGCGAAGAAAACGGCAAAAAAACAAAAAACAGACCACGCAAATACACCTATCGAAACAAAAAACGCATACAGTGTCCTCGAAAAAACAATCACCGAGGAAAAAATGGAAGAGGAAACTGAAATCACTCCACAACCGTCAACTTCATACAACAGCACTCCCAGGGTAAGTGATAAGACACACACTACACTTAACACAAAAACAAATACACATAAAACACACAAAACCGCACCAATAATCATCACTGAAAAAGACAAATGGGCACACATACGACACATACTGAAAACAAACAATATTAACACCGTCGAAAACAAACTAGTGAGACAAGGCATACACATCGAACCGACAACTGACAATGACTACCGTACACTTAAACACACACTCGACAACGAACAAATACAATATTATACATTCCAATTAAGAAGTGAAAAGACACTGAAGGTGGTGATGCGTGGCATTCCCACCTTTATAACAGACACTGACATTACAAACGACTTGACAGACCAAGGATACCCGACTTTAAAAATTAGACGAATGAACGGAAAACACGGCATACCTGCACCACTGGCATTAATAGAACTGACGAGAGACTTCAAATCAATTTTCAACTTACGTGACTGCTGCGGACTTGCAATTAAAATAGAACCTTTAAATAAACGGACTGACATTATACAATGCCACAAATGCCAGACATTCGGACATCATCAAAGAAACTGTCACATCAACTACAAATGTATGAAATGCGGCGACGAACACTCGACACACTTATGTACAAAGACCAAAACAACCCCACCAAAGTGTGCAAACTGCGGTGGTCCTCACCTATCCACATTCATCAACTGTCCTAACAATCCTAACAACCCAGCAAACAAAACCGCACCCAAACCTAAATACATACCAGCACCACCCCCAACAAATAATCCCTGGACTCAAAGACAAGACAAAACAACACATAACACAGTAGACGAATTAGCACTTGCCTTAGGCAATATGCTAATAACACTACACTCGACTAACGCAACAAACGAACAAATACAACACTTCGTTACACAGACACAGACAATAATAACACTATACAACAAAACACATTAAACACACAACTGAAACGCAAAAAAAAAAAAAAATGCAAACGCGACTGACGCACAGACTGCACAAACAAAACACGTGACAACAAAAACAAACACAACAACGCACGATATTAATCAGACACAAACACATCACAACCCTGGGAGATACTTAACAACGGAGTGGAAATGAAGGCAATCTTCGACCACGACTCAAAATTCAAAGACTCATGAATGTTTCTCAGCGGATAGAGGTAACCGATTTAAACATCATTTTCGAAATTTAATCAAAATTAGAATTTCACACTTATCTCTATTTATATTTTAGTGATATAAAAATTAAAATATCTAGAAACGATTATCTAAATTTTCTTTCGAATATTTAGTCCTTTAATGGCAATATTTATTTTATACAACACATATTGCTTAATTGCTAACGAATGAATGAATGCTCTTAAGCATTGAAAATTCAACCTATGTATAATATATAAACTTTTATTTAGAAATTAGTGTTAGCTGCACTGGATCTGGAGACTGAAGAATTCGAACATTCGATTTGTTCACCGCTGACAAGTGAATGTGTTTGCGAGAGGGGTTACTATTTTAGTTCAAGCGGAAGCTGTGTTGCAGGTAATTTTTGTAAGATTATGGAGAAGTTTCCGTATTGCCTAAGATGATTTTTACTTATATACTTCATCTTAACCTTACAGAAATTGGAAGCAGTAGTGGCTGTACTAGTGCTAGCGATTGCACGCATCTAAATTTTGCAACATGTGACACGGAAGGTGCATCTTATTGCGCAAAATATGCTTACCATAGTAATGATTTAAGGATATGCTACAGAAGTAAATTTATCCCTAATATTTCAGCAGTAATTTGCAAGTAATTTTCATATTGATTTTAGTGGTTCGTCTTTAGACTGTCAAGATGAAATTTCTTGTCAGCTTGTTGGGCCCGATGCACAATGTGTGTTACATGCAAATTTTGTGAAGAGTTGTGAGTGTCCATTGAGCTAAGAACTAGACAAGGAATCGTATTTGTGCATACAATCAAATACCACCTCATGTGGCATAGAAGAGTGTGTAACAGAAGACACTTGTAGTCTTGTAAATGCTATTTGCTCAGATAGAGTTTGCGTCTGTCCCAGTAATTTTAGAGACGTAGATAACATCTGTTTACCGAGTAATTTAAATTTTTTTATTCGTTATTTTAAGTGTTTATTCCCCTTTATTTATTTATTTTTAGATATTGGAGGTGAATGTGATTCTGATACCAAAATATGCGAAATAGAAAATGCTGCTTGTACAAGTGGCATTTGCTCCTGTAATGAAGGTTATACTGCTTTCAATGAAACAATTTGCATCACAGGTAATTGTTGACAAACAGTTGATAACGGATCGTAACATAATAAGAGATTTACACAAAATTAAATACTTTTTAATCGGTTTTTAAGCTGTTATTGTAGATAGTTGATTAAGATGTATATCGTTTGGGCAAAACTAAATACAAGGTATCTCGGAGTTTTGCATATTTGTTTTATCCATAGCTTTAAGTCTGTTGAGATAATATTGCTTGATTTTTGCAACGCATAAAGCAAACCTTTGAATTTTAATCTTAGAATTGACTACATACACAAGCAAAATAGTTGTTATTAGTCGCAAGAAAATCCCTGGAAGAAACATCAAACTCCATTATATAGCCCTAAAGTTACTGTTTGGGTAGCAATATCCTCCAGCGGCATAATAGGTCCATACTTTTTTAAAGTAACGGACAAACAGTTACTGTAAATTCTAATTGGTAAGCCGCAACACGGTCCATAAATTTTTGGCCCTGCTCTCTAAGAATTTCGTGATTTTAATGGCCAGTGGTAGTTCCAGCATGATGGGGCAACTATTCATACATCAAATACCGTATTACAAGCTGTAAGAAAATTGTTTCCAGATAAATTGATATCAAGAAGAGGCGATATTAACTGACCACCAAGAAACACGGACTCCAAACTATTTTTTTTTGAGGAGCAAAATTTGATTCACCTAAAGAATCGTATCCAGGAAGAGATTGATGCCATCACTCCCGACTTATGCACAAGAGTATTGGAAAATTTAAGTAATCGCTTGGAAGAGTGCTAGCGACGAAATGGGAGACATCTTCTCCATACATGAAATTGCATAGATGAGTTAAGAATACTGTTGATAGCTAAGCAAAATTAGAAAGAAAAGTACAAAATTCTCTGAGACACTTGTACATTAATCGTGCCAAGCATTCCAAGAACTTTCTCAGTTAGCATAATGATAGTTTTGCATTAAATTATTAAATTTTCTTTAATCAATTCTTATATTTTGCTTGTTGGTGGTTGACAGAAAAGTTTGTTTTGTTTAATTAATACATTTTTTAATTACTAGCAATGGAATTATATGAACCTTGCGAACATGATGTTGAATGCAGTGGAGGTGTTGAAAATTCTGCATGCATTAATGAAGAATGTAGTTGCATAGATGGTTATACTGATAAAGAAGGTCAATGTCTTGAGATAAAAGGTGATTTATAAACATATTAAATGTTTTTACAATAATTATATACTCCCATTACTCCCATGGATATTTGTTTTCAGCTTATGGTGATTATTGCGTAAATGGCCAACAGTGTCATGTTTTGGGTGAAAATATGTTATGTAGGAACAGTATTTGTCAGGGCGCTGCTGATATGGTACGGACTAATGATGGACTAGATTGCACAAGATTTAACGACGCCAACTCTATTTCAAGATCTTTTACACTATTTATTATATTGTTTATTGTTTTACTCAATTCCTAAATATATGTACATGAAGGACTTTCCAAAAGTAATGATAGAGTTTTTTTAGAATTAAATAAAATAAATTGTATATAAAGGTGCTTCTAAACGGGTAATATTTTTACTGCAATATGTGGCTGCAATAGAGTGGTCGGCAACATTGCCAACAATAACAGCCAGACTCATGCAATATAGGGTAATGTTTTTAGTATATCCCGGCCATATAGCCACACATGTTTGGTATCGCCGATGTAGATTTATCTGTTGCAGGCAGGTTGCCGGACGATCGTTTGGCTAGCGAAAAATACTCTGCAATATACTGTGTTGTGGTGATTGTTTTGGAAAAGTTCGGAGGAATACAATGACTAAAACTTGGAATAATGAGAGGATTATTGACTTTATTAATGAAATACATTTACGCCCCGAGTTGTGGAACGTGGAAACCGGAGTATATAAAGATAGAAATGCTAAAAAAGATGGATGGGCTGTTATCGCAGAAAAATTTGATATATCAAGTGATGAGGCTTACAAAAAATTCAGAAACTTGAGAACTTACGCAAAAAATGAGGAAAAAAAGAGGATTAAAAGTGGTAGTGCTGATGGTAAACAAGTGAAATGGTTTGCTTTCGATGCGATATCGTTTATTCTGACTCAAGATACCCCAAACACAGGAGTGGACAGTGAAAATGCAACAACTAATAATAATGTAAGTATCTTTATTATTGTATCTTATACAGATTAAGAATGTAGGTATCCACTAGTGCTGTTGATATCCGATAAAATTAAGATCCGGATATCCGGATCTGAAACTATCCGGATATCCGGATCCTAGGATCCGGATCCACTATCCGGATATCCGAATCCTAGGATCCGGATCCACTATCCGGATATCCGGATCTATTATCCGGATTCATTATCCGGATCCATTATCCGATATGAATCGCAACAGGATGAAGTTCGGAAAATTATATCGACAGAACTAGCAAATCTCCAACCTGGAACAGATGTAAATCCACCAACCTCGTCGAATAGCGAGGTCTTTAATTATCTATTTCCAGATGAATCCCTGTTATCGGAAGAAACATCGGAAATAGATAAATATATGCGAGAGGACCCAATTGCAAAAAGCGCATCCGTATTTGAATGGTGGAAGAAAAATAAGAATAAATATCCAGTACTAAATCAATTAGCTCGAAAGTATTTGACGATTCCTGCTACATCAGTACCTTCGGAAAGGATATTTTCGTCAGCTGGTGATTTGATTAGAGCAAAGAGAAGTTGTCTTTCTTCAAAGAATATAAATATGTTGGTGTTTATATATAATAATTTAAAAAGTAATATTGTTTAAATTGGGAGTACCTATTGGTTGTTTAGTTTTCCTTTTCATAAAATGTTATTTTATTTTCAATTATTTAATTAAATAATTTTGAAACCACTTATTGTAGTGTATTTTTGCAGATGTGAATATTTAAGAAATATATCACAAACAAATATACAGAATATTGAATAGATTTGGCAGATACATGGTGAAACTCCATATTTATATAAATAAAACAAAGAACTAAAACGTTTCACTAAATTTATAGTAAACTACTACAATTGTTTCACCACACAGTGGCTACTTCAGGTAGAAAATATACACAAGTTACATGTCAAAATAAACGTCAACAATAAGACAACGATGTTGTCTTATTATTTGTTATTGTTGTATGTCTGTATTAAATATACAGATATATGCATATACATATTGTATACATTTCTGGCAATTTCAGGGATTTTAACTGTACACTGATGTAAGCAAGTTTTTTTAAAGTTTGTCATATAGGTAGTTTAGCAAATTCTTATTATTTTTTAAACAAATTGATATAATGACATGAATGTGGGATTCATAAAGTGGTACGGCGAAGTTATTCTATGTTTTATTTTTCATTCATTGTGCAATACCACAAGGTAACAGTAAGAAGTGCTAATTATTTATATACCTAATATTAATACAGAAAAGATTTTTTTCTATACTTGAAGTAGTTATATTAAAGATAGGTAACCCAGAAAAAATTATAAGCGAGGGCAAAAAAATAGAAAGGTGAATGCATGAGCTGACTTCATTCAAACAAAATGGTTGTGAAAAATTCGCAATTCTTCTACGAACATGCAAAGGAAGTCTTAGTAAATCGTAAACGTTTGAGATAAATACAATAAGCGAAAATGTTAAGTCAAACTGCCAGGCAGTTACCTCTTTAAAATAGCACTATAATTTACTACTATAATTTATTAAATATCATTTGGATAACGCTTGTCGTATACACTTATCTACAATATCTACACACTAATTATTGCGAATAAATCTTGATAATCATTATTAATAATAAAGATACGGAATATTTTATTCTCAACAGAACGTTATTAAATTTATATTACATTCATTAAAACATACACAGCAGTGTAAACTAGATTTATAAATTTGAATACATATACATCCATATCGTTGTCTCTAAGATTATATAGCAAGACCTACTTCAAAATAGCACATACGGAACCGAAGTATAGGATAGTAAATCTAGAAGTGAAGCGTTTGACAACGAATTCCCATCCAGAGAATTGGATAACTCACTTGGGTCTGAAAACCAGATATTGAATTCGATATCTGAATAGGGAATCCAGATAGTATATCCGAATAGTGGATCCGGAATCCTAGGATCCGTATAGTGGATCCGGTTCTCAGGATCCGGATAGTGGATCCGGATATCCGGATAGTAAATTATCCGGATCTAAAATTATCCGGATCCGGATAACAGCACTAGTATCCACTGACTTATTACATGTTACAGGCTGATGATTTCAACTTCTTTGTGCTAAATATTTATCTTGCCATGCCACGCGACCCTGTTCTGTCATAAAATAATGCATAAACTCGTCTCTCATTGCTTTTGCTCTTGTAGTTGCATCCCTTCCCAGTATTCTTAAATCTGTTAAATGTTGTTCATCCACTCTCCACGACCCTGGTACTACTGTTCCAACGTCAATATCTTCATTATCAAAGGACCCAGGTGGTGAATACAGAGCTTGTGCTCTTGTGTTTCGTCGCAAAAAATTATGTAAATATGCACAAGCAATAACTATATTTTGTACATATTTTACGTCAATATCAATAGTTGTGTGTAATATACGAAAAACTGAAGCCAGGATACCGAAAGAGTTTTCCACAACCCGGCGTGCCCTGGATATTCTGTAGTTACATACACGTTTAGAAGATCCTATGTTCAAATCTATGGTATAGGGCTTACAAGTATTTTCGGTTAAAGGAAATGCATCATCAGCCAGGAAAACGTATGGTGTTAACATATCTCGACCGGGAAGGGAATCAGGAGGCGGTACGTTAAGACTCTGGTTCAAGAGGGCTTTTCCAAAAGCTGTATGTCTTAAAACTCCCCCATCGGATATTCTTCCTTGAACTCCAGCGTGTACATACAGAAAATTGTAACGTGCGTCTGTTACAGCAAATAGCACTATGCTAAGAAACTGTTTGTAATTAAAATATTGACTACAGTATAACCTCCTTATAATGGACACTGACGGGGAATCCTAAAATGTCCAATATATGGAGGTGTCCAAAATGTGGAGGTGAAAAAAAAACGAAAAAAAAATTTCCTTCTCATATCAATTTAATCACACATAATAAGACGAAAGTCGAAAAAAATTTACAATACTTAATACACATACATACATACATATTTTATGCTAGATTTTACTTGAAATAATCATTAATTGTTGTTTGTCTTGCTGTTTTCATTTTATGTTTAAATATCTCAGATTCACATTCAAGAAGAGCTTGAGAAATATTATTAGCAATGTTAAAACTGTTAGTGCTTAAGAAATAGTTCTCAAGATCTTTTAATTTTTGATGGGCTTCTGAAATATTTGATATACTAGTTACAAATTCCTCTTCAATCTCATTTTCCATTTCATCACTGATATCAGTAATTTCATCGATACAATCTATAATGGAAAGATTAGGATTTTCAGTAAATAACTCATTTTCAATTAATGCGTATGTGCTTAAATCTAAATTAGTGATGTTAAAATTGGGAAATAATAATGCTAATGGTATATTATCTTCTATATCGCACTCTGCACTTAGATCACTGTCACTTTGATTGAATCCGCATTTTTGAAAACAGTTTCTTACGGTCACAGGCGAGAGTTTTTTCCAAGCAGCTGATATCCATATTAATGCAGTGACTACCGTAATGTTTTTTTCTACCATTTCTAGTGAATTTTCAGTATCCATTAACGCCAAAAGCCTTTTTACAAGCATGCTCCGGTAAATTACCTTAAAGTTTTGAATCACACCCTGGTCCATAGGTTGACAATGCGAGGTAGTACTTGGAGGCAGAAAACCCAATTTTACGATTTCCAATGAAATCTTCGGATGAGAAGTGGCATTATCAAGAAACAAAATTATATGCCTTTTTTCTTTCTTCATCTTGTTATCAAAGTTCTTTAACCAAGCTGACATAATATCCAAAGTCATCCACGCTTTTTTGTTAGATATCCATCCTATCGGCAACTTATCCACATGAGCTCCTTTAAAACATCTAGGTTTCTTACTTTTACCGATGACTAACGGCCTTTCCTTATCACCCTCCATATTTGAACACAACAATATAGTTAGTCGTTCTTTTGCAGATTTTCCTCCGGCACATTTATCACTTCTTAACGCAAATGTTTTTGTCGGAAGGGCGCGGAAAAATAAACCGGTTTCATCAGCATTAAAAATATCTTTCGGAGAGTAATCTTTGCATATTGATTGCAACTTGACTTTCCAATCGTCTACATTTTGCATGTTTACTTAGGCAGATTCACCACACACAATTTTAAATGATATCTTATGACTTTGACAAAATTTCTCCAACCAACCATTAGACGCTTTGAATTCGGTGAGTTGAAAACTTTGTGCTACTTCCAGCGCCTTTTCTATGAGTAGGGCCCTGACATGGGAATATTTTTGTTTCGCACCTTACAGAACCAGTTGAACACTGCTCCATCGATTGCTAAACCACTAGTTTTTGGAAACTTCCTTTTTTGAGCTAGGTTTCCATTTTTCTCGAAAAGTTCTTTTATTTCACTTTTGTTTTTCACTATATCACTAATTTGCGACTTTCCGACACCAAACTTTTCCGCGAGCTTTCGGACACTTAAGCTTTGCTGTTCACTAACCGCAATAATATCAATTTTATCTTGGATTGTTAACCGCTTTCTTTTACTAGAATCCATGATGACACTATCTAAGGCTAGTTCAAACTGATTCAAAATACATATCACTCCACTTATCACCTGACGAGTAGGCCAGTGGTAAACCGTCGTTCCTTTGTATTATGGGAAAAACCCGAGTAGATATACTTCCACGTGTGCACTTTGTACATACATATGTATTATGGGAAAAACCCGAGTAGATATACTTCCACGTGTGCAACAATAAAAGTACATACATACATACATAATTGCAAAATTTTATTCGGCGCCGCCCGTCTTGTCTGTCCTTAATTAAGAGATATATTTACAGATGTTTTATTGCTTCGGTGAAATAAAGGGTGTCCGCGTCCGATTTATGGAGGGTCCAATATTAGGAGTGACTATTGTTAAGAAAACCCATTATAAAATTTCGTACCACAAAAAATGTCCATTTTTTAGAGGTGTCCGATTGTCGGAGGTGTCCATAATTAGAGGTTTTACTGTACCACTATTCGGTGGACAAGTAATTGCAATATGTTTGCCATCAATGGCACCCAAACAGTGAGGAAAATTCCAACGATTCTCGAACTCTCTCGCGATTTCTTTCCACCCCGTCACTCCTGATGGCATCTGAAAAAGAAAACAAGTTTTACATAAACTCCACGTCAAAAATACCTTCTTTATATTCACTATTTTTTGCATTTTCAGGTGACTGATAGCCTAGACACTAACATCAGTGCTGACCAAGAAGAAGTCGTGGATTCAGAAACAACTGACTCTTTGCTGTCCTCAGTGTCCACTCCAAAACCACGTGCTTCACAGAGGTCTAAGACTACAGATCCAATTTTAGAAAGAGCTCAAAACATTATACGCAATGCTGGCCAAAAACACAGAAATGAATATGCTGGTTTTGGAGAGCATATAGCACACAAGTTAAGCAAATATGATGATTACACCCGTGCTCAGGCAGAATTCAAAATAACGCAAATTCTGTTTGATTGTGATATGGAAATGTACAGAGAGCGGCCGTTACAGAGTCCAGATAACGGTAGCAGAAGCGGAGCTACATCTGCACTAAGCCAATATTCAGATCTCTCTTCATCTTCAGCACTGCAAAACAATTCGCAGAACATGTATGTTCCTCGGTCTCAAGACTATGTCATTGCAAATGAAAACGAGTCAAGGCTAAATACCTTACAGCACATTACTGTTCCTCTGTATCACCATCTTGCCTCTCCTGAATTAACTACAAATTCTACTTATGAGGACATTGTGACACTTACTGTTCGCCAATGTGATGAATAATTCTTTATGGAGCAAAATTATTATTACTACCATATACTATATTATTATTATTACTTATGATTACTGCTACTTTACTATTAATATTACATATTACCTACTACTACTGAGTATTACCATTATTACTTAATAAATTAATGTTGCCTTACCTTGATGTACTCTTTAAATCCTTCTATTAAGGCTGCACAAACTTCTGGAACTATAACAGAAATTGACGCAGCTGAGACTCGGAACAGATATATCAAACTTTTATAGGAATCGCCAGTTGCTAAAAGCCGTAACGTTATCGCCAATCTTGTGGTAACAGGTATTGCTTTTCTCATGTTTGTATCATTTCGTTTTATTTTTGGTCCAATTGTGTTTAAAAGCAATTCGAAGTCACTCTTTGACATTCTTGAAAAGTTTTCAAATAACTTATTATCAAGACTTATTTCTAGACTTATGTTATCTAAAATTTCACGCCTATTGAAGTAAGGTCGAATCTACAATCTTGCCTTTTTTTTCTTTAACTTTTCTTTTAAAACAATATAAGCCGCTGCGACATGTATGACTTCGTCAGCCATTTTTATTACCCGATTGTGTAGCCCGTTTACGAAACAAATTTACAGGCCATACCGCGCCATACTGTTGCAGACAATATTGCCCAGATATATAATTGCCGAGCCCTATGCTGCATTTAAATGTTGTTATGATGGCTGGTCCATTGTTGCCAGTATTGTAGCCACATCTTGCAGTAAAAATATTACCCGTTTAGAAGCACCTTTACATTCAAGTCTTTATAATAAAATATAATATCATAACATATTATGTCTCTAAGGTCTTTAATTGTTATTGGTTTATTGGCGTAGACAAAAAAAAAACATGACCACATAGAAGAAGTTTAGTAATTGTAAATTACGCAAATGTACGTGAAATAAATGAATCTGGAAATCTTTCTACCAATTATATGTTTGACATGTAGTATGGCAGCGTTATCTTGCTAGTAAAACATGTTACTAAGGTTTACATCGAGTAACCGAATCTTAAAAAAAAATCTAGTATCATGGCTTGTTATCTTTCGTCACCGACGGTTAGTTAACTTAACTCATCTTTCAACACAAATGGATTAACGATGCTGCCTAATCAAAATTCACTTCATGCAGTAACCTTTTCTGGATTATAGGGATACCCTTAGATTTGTCATTGGATTGGTTACGACCCAAATATTGATTCCATTTAATCAAAAATGAACTAAGAATTTTTTTTATTGAAATTACGATAAATTCTTAACCATTTCAACCCATAATCGAACAAGAATGGACGTTGGAAATGGTTGGTTGACTTGAATTCTTCGGTCAATTGAATTTTGTTTCGGTTAAGGCTTAAATCTTTACTCAAAGTTCGCTAAAATAACCTTTCCTGGATTATAGAGATACTCTTAGATTTGTCATTGGATTGGTTATACCCCAAATATTGATTCTATTTAATCAAAAATGAACTAAGCATTTTATTTTATTGAAATTACGATCAATTCTTAACCATTTCAATCCATAATCGAACAAGAATGGACGTTGGAAATGGTTGGTTGACATGGATTCTTCGGTCAATTGAATTTTGTTTGGGTTAAGGCTTAAATCTTTACTCAAAGTTCGCTAAAATAAAGTTTATGAAAGGCGAATAAATTATAAAGATGAAAACTCACGTACACTTGCATGAGCCACAACAGTCTACCATCGATGCCATGGTAATTCAACCATAACGGAGCCAGTTTCGTAAATACCAAATTTCGTAGTAATGCGATGACTTGAGGCTTTAGTTAACCGATTATTTTGACTATAGATATACATAATGCGATAGTTTGAGCCCACTTTGGTGAAAGATTTGAATCATTTCGACATCTTATTGAGTGAGCAAACGACATTATGAGTAAAATGCTTATAATGGCTATCAAAAGATCTATCATCTCTCTTGGAAAACGCTGTATATACATTTAATATTAAAATTTAAGAATGTTAAACACCTTTATTTAAACAACGCATTTAATTTTTAAAATATAAAAGAAAATAATTATAAGAAGTGTATGTAAGAATTTTAATAATAAATACAATGTTGTTATTCTATTTACGTTACCTGTGTTCTTGTAGATAGAATCGAATTAAATCTATATAAAAGCATCAGTATAGCTTGGAGATTAAATTGAAGGCATAATATTAGATATTGTATAAAAACTACATCCGGACCTGCTTTAATGGCTTCAGGCGGGTGAAGTTTCAAGTATAAAAAGAAACGGGTTCAGTTTATGTGTCGAACTTCAGCTTTTAGTGGTGTAAAAACGCCGTAGTGTCCATAGGTAGATGTATATACATTCAAATCCAAGGGAATTGTAAGGTAGTTGCTAGTATTATTAGATGAAGAAACTTTTTCCCATGCAATTCGAAAAGTATTCGCTATTTTTATTGTACTGGAATTAGTTATAAGCGCGTGTATATATGTACGGAAGGCTATGTGCATGTGTGTGTGTGTGTGTAAGAAGAGGGTAAAATAAAATTAATGTTTTAAGAATTTTGTTTCAATGACTTTGATTATTTTACGAAGTTGATACTTGATACCAAATTTATATTAAGTTAATAAAAATGTGTATTTCTGCATTATTGTTAGGTTGGTACTGTTATATGCTCTTAATATGCGATATATTAACAGCAATTATGCAAAAATGGGGATTTTAAAAGTACCAATAGTTATTGAAAGCGACAACTTTTATTAGTATTGTGTCAGCGATTCATGGTAACATCAAAATGTTTTGATGAAAAGGTAGAATTTCAAACGAGGAATTTCAAGCGATTTCAAAACGGTCATACCAAGGCTGAGGACTTCGAAAACTTGAACTATTCATAAGTATTCATAACTAAATTGAGCTTAATATCAAAAAAAAAACTCAAAAAGTTGCGAAATATTTATTAGAAAATTATAAGTTTATTTTTTAATTTAATTGGTTTTTTTCTTAATGTATTTGTTCACAAGAAGTTTTATTTATCTGCATACGTTACGTCAAGTGGTGAAATTTGTTGTATATGTTATCAAACACTCTGTAAATGACATGTAGGTAAGTATAGTAAAAACCGTATTAAAATCATTTTATTAATGTAATTAATATTGGTAATATATACAATATTCAGACAAGAATGGAGTTGTAAATAAAAAGAAATTACAAAGGTTGGTATATTAAAAAAAAATTATCTAAAATGTAATTTATTTTAAAATACATATAACAGGTGTTCAGAAACATTCGAAGTCAAGTGGGCTCTGAACAAAAAATCGTATATCTTTACTTAAGTATCTGATTTGTAATCATTATTAAATGTCAACTGTTGTCTGTCAAAAATCAATCTATCTCAGACATGACTTCATATTTTCAAGGACTACTTTGACTTCGAATGTTTCTGAACACCCGTTAAAATCCATTTTAAAATTGCGAATAAAGAAAGGAACAGGAGCGACATCTATTATTTATTTTCGTAAATACAATTGTGTTATCTTAGAATGTGGAAATATCGAGTTTGATATCTAGTACATTTATTAAGACGAGTTGATTTTTTATTCGATTTTATCAACAAATCCTAGTCAAAATATTCCCTCAGGAATATTCTTTCGTTATTCAAGTGGAAAAATAGAAAACCGATAAAGACGAAATTATTTTTTTAAAACGTCTCACTGTGCGCGTGTGTATCGATAAATACATAGATGTCAGCGTTTTGGCAGTATTAAATAAAAAAAAATGATTATTCGATCTCCTTTAAACGTGGTCTTTTTAAAACGTTTTTGCTGTTATTTTCGGTAAATTGATTTTTAAATTCCGATCTGTGTTGATTAATGTCTTACAATTTTCAAAAAGAAGACGGGATCGCTTGCGTTTTGTCTAGAAAAAAGTGGACACTTCACTTACAGAGATAAATATGCATATATTAAAGTCAAAAAGTGCTCATCTTGTGATTTTTTCAATTTTTTTTTTCTTTAAGATTTTGTTAAAAGTTTATATATGTGTAGTGTAATCATTCAATACTTCCAGAAGTTTTAATATTTAAGGGTATGTTTCTGTTATATTTTATTTTATTAGGATACAAGCACTAAAATAGAGGAAGATAATGAGAAATGAAGACGTCAGTCATATTTATGTAATTAATATTATGACTTATGTTCTTATGTATGTGCAGCCATTTTAAAATATGTCAAATAATATTAATACAAGCTGTCCAGAAACTCTCCTGACAAACGAAGACCGGAGTTTCCTCAGATAATTTTAAGACAATTAAACCCAAATTCACCTAGTCCGAAAATGCTTCCTAAGGGAGCTAGAGTTCTTTGAAGATGGCGGCTTGTATTTTTTTTTTTAATTCCTCCAGAACGCTTCTATTTAGAAAAACAAAAACTGGTATGCTTATTTATCCTCCAGAGATGAATCGATTCCATCAATTGCGAATTTCTAGTACCGGTCATAGGCGTCCGTTTTGGGTAAGTCAACGGTTATTTTAAGGCATAACTTTTTTGTCTTTAACTTTTAAGCATTTGTGACACTAGATTATTAAATTTTCAGGTATTCCAGTACTAAAATGTACTCTTACTTTAAGTCGGTAGGATACACCGTTTTCTAGAAAAATCGATTTGTAAATTTTTCGGTTTTTCTTCATTAAAGTTCAATTTTTTATTTTTTGCAATAGTTAGCTCTGAACTGCCAACAGAAGTAAAACCTACGTTTTTCATTGTCAAATTGTTGTCAGTTCGCGAAGTTTATCTTTTCATTTTTTACTTTGTGTTATTCAAACACAACGATTTCAATTTAAAAAAAAATGGTTTTTACTAATGAGGAATACGCCGATATGCATTTAGTTTATGGCGAAATGAGATGTAACGCTCGAGCGGCGCAACGTAGATACGCTGAAAAATTTCCCAATCGTCAGCATCCCACTCACTCAACATTTACAGCTCTTCATCAACGATTAAGAGAAACAGGTTCAGTGGTCCCAAAAAATAATGAAACAGGGAGACATAATGATGTAACAGCAGAACATGAAGATGCTATTTTAATGGAAGTTGAGGAAAATCCAGAAATTAGCGTTCGAAGACTATCTGCCATGTACCCCACAATTTCCGTAGGAAATATCTTACCCAAAGAAAATTTATATCCTTTTCATTTTACAAAGGTGCAAGCACTGCTAGAAGGAGATTTTCCTGCTCGCGTAGAATTCGCTAGATGGTTACAAAATCGGAAAAATCAAGATGAAGATTTTTTCAGGAACATTTTGTTTGGTGACGAAGCTACATTCTCAAAAAATGGAATTTTTAATGTACATAATGCACATTATTATTCGTACGTTGGTGACAATCCCCACGTTGTTCAAGAATTTAAGCATCAGCATAGGTTTAGCATAAACGTCTGCATAGGAGTAGTTGACGATTATCTACTTGGACCTGTGGAATTACCTGCTCGTTTAAATGGTGCTGATTACTTACATTTCCTGCAAAATATTTTACCTGATTTGTTAGATGAGGTGCGTTTAAATATTCGGCAAAACTTATGGTTTCTACAGGACGGCTGTCCGGCCCACTTTAGCAGGAATGTACGAGAGTTTCTAGATAATAACTACGAAGACCATTGGATTGGAAGAGGCGGTCCAGTTGCTTGGCCAGCAAGGTCGCCGGATTTGAATCCTTGCGATTATTGTGTTTGGGGATACATAAAAGCATTTGTTTATTCCGTTCCGATACAAAATCGCGCACAACTCTGGCTAAGGATAGAAGATGCTTGCAACGAATTTAGAAATAACTTTGGAATTTTTGCAAGAATTCGGCGTTCTCTAAGCAAAAGGGTAAACTTATGCATAGAGACTAATGGTCATCACATCGAGCAACTTTTGTAACAATCTACCTTTGATACTTGTTCTTTTTTTGATAGTTTCGTTCCATTGTAATAAATAATTTGTTTTAATTTATTAAATTAATTTTCATCCATGCCTTGATAGTCCAAGCCAACTTCGTCGCTAAAAATAAGTAGGTACATAATAAATTGAACTTTAATGAAGAAAAAACGAAAAATTTACAAATCGATTTTTCTAGAAAACGGTGTATCCTACCGACTTAAAGTAAGAGTACATTTTAGTACTGGAATAACTGAAAATTTAATAATCTAGTATCACAAATGCTTAAAAGTTAAAGACAAAAAAGTTATGCCTTAAAATAACCGTTGACCTACCCAAAACGGACGCCTATGACCGCTACTAGAAATTCGCAATTGATGGAATCGATTCATCTCTGGAGGATAAATAAGCATACCAGTTTTTGTTTTTCTAAATAGAAGCGTTCAGGAGGAATTTTAAAAAAAATAAATACAAGGCGTCATCTTCAAAGAACTCTAGCTCCCTTAGGAAGCATTTTCGGACTAGGTGAATTTGGGTTTAATTGTCTTAAAATTATCAGAGGAATCTCCGGTCTTCGTTTGTCAGGAGAGTTTCTGGACATCCTGTATAATCTTTATTACATGAGCGTAAATAACTTCAGAATAAAACTCAATAATTAATTTTCTGGTAATACGTTTCTTTTTTTAATGTCACAAAATAATTATCATTCAACTAATATCATTAAGTTAATGGATTTACTAATTAAATAGATGATTATACCTAGTTTTTAGCATAGGAACTAAATTAACCACATAATTTTCTTACTGTGCGTCAATCCCAATAGATTTCTAACAGTGTAAAGTAATAATTAGCAAAAGGTAAAACTGTGTGATTAGATAATTTGGGATTGATTTGAATAAAATTTAAAATACGTTCAAATTAAATTACTTTAGTTAAATGGGGTAGTCTATACACAGGGACGATACATAGTATTTAAATCACAAGTTTTTCTTTAAATTCGAACTAAGGGTAGATATTCGTAGATGGTAATTCAATTTAACAAGTTATATTAGTATCGTGACGAAATTAAGGCCATATTTCTTGATATCTCCCTAATGCCATTATCACGGAAAAATTTTGAAAATATTAAATGAAGTATATTTAAACCTGATTATTCTAATATAAATATGTTTAAAATATGTTGATGATTAATCCAATTTTGCAAAGGTATTATTCAATATATTATGAGAATGTCACGTTACGCATCAAAAAAATCATAACTCAATCAAATAATACATATAAATTCGATGTTGGAATAAATATCTTCATAAGTATTTGAAAAAATAATATTTGACTTGAGAACTTACCCCATTAACGGCTTCCTGTTTAATGAAATCTTGGAGGACGTGTACTACATCTTGTACAGCGATTCTAGTGTGATTTTTATTAAGTTCCCTCTCATCAACTTCGCTGTAGCCGAGAAACAAATAGACTCCTTGCGGTAAATTGTAATCACTTGGTGAAGGTTTCATACAGATGCGTTGTCCAGAATAACAAAGGCAACGCCCTCTGTAGGCTTGATAGGAGGGTGCCGCGTGGTTGTAAAAAGCGAACTCCGTCTTACACGGCATCCTGTCTATACACATAGTCTTGCAAGCTAATTTCTCGCCAATTTCACATTCACAGACATCTGAACACTCAAATTCATCTTCATGATAAATCTAAAAGAAATAAATTAATTAATACATCTATATTTGTATATATTTCTCTTTATATATATATGGTGTGTCCCCGGATCCCCGGTCCCCGGATCGACGCATGAATAGGTATAAGAGTCTGTAAATGTTTAGTTGAAATTTCATCTTCTCGGGTTCGGCCCCGCTTGGGTAGAAAGTAATTGTTGCCATACTTTTAATTTTCAAAAATCAAGGATGCCTTGGAAATTTACAAAAAGGTAGTTCTTATCACTAATAAAGTACCTTTTTTGTAGGAGATACGACAAAATGTTTTTTAGAAAAGTTATTCAGAATAATAAACTATGCAAGTATGCAAAATTTTAACAAGATCGAACATACTTAGAAAATTTAGAAACAAATTATTCTTTCCACTAATAAAGTGCTTTTTCTGCAGGAAATACGATGAAATGTTGTTGAGAAAAGTTGTTCAGATTAATAAGTTGTGCCAAGGAGTATGCCAAGGAAATGTTTGTGTTGTTTTATTTTTTAAGCATGCTATGAAAATAAAGATAAAATAACGTTTTGACACTTGTCAAAAATATTTAATTTAAGTAGACGTAGTGTTTTGTGTACTCTAAAATTCACATTAAATTTCGTAAATACCACTGTGAAATATCACAAAAGTTATGCTTACTCTACCAGAACGGATCTACCTAATTCAATGTTATGGTATAGGGCAATTATCTATTCCAGCAGTTATTAGATTATTTAATGAGAAGTTTCCAAACAAAGTATTAGTCCAATCTACAGCATCCAGACTGATTCAAAAATTTCTAACTACCGGCAGTGTACATAATATACCGAAAAAAAGAAAAAACTTTAATGAAGATGACATTAGTACTGTGTTAGCAATGGATTCAGTACGCGAACAGCCCAAACTGTCATTAAGAAAGCGGTCAGAGCAGATTCTTATTAGCAAATCACATTTGCAACGCGTTTTTAAAGCAAAAAAAGTTAAACCATATAAAGTTAGATTTCTTCACACATTAGAAGAAGGGGATGAAGCCCGAAGGTTGGAATTTTGTCTTACTTTGGGAGAGAAAATTCTGGAGCATCGACATTTTCATAACAATATTATCTTCTCAGATGAATCGACTTTTACCACTAATGGTGTGCCTTCTTCACAGAATTGTCGATATTGGTCTGAATATAATCCCGATTATGTAATACATTGTAAACGGCAATGTTTAAAAAAAGTTAACGTTTGGTGTGCAATTTCTTATCATTGTGGTGTTATTGGACCATATTTTATTGAAGGAAGACTTAATCAGCACACATATTTAAATATTTTGAATTGGTTTATAGACGAACTGCCATATGAAGCAAGATTTTCTTCATATTTCCAACACGACGGTTGTCCTGCCCACTCGACTTTGAGAGTTTGTGAATGGCTGAATGAACATTTTCAAGAAAAAATAGATAGCCAATGCTGGTCACATTTTGTGGCCGCCCAGATCTTCTGATCTAACAATCATGGATTTTTTCTTTTGGGGCCGGATAAAACAAATAGTATATTCAAATACGATTCCAAATAATATAAAGGTGTTGAAGAATCGCATTAGAGATGCTGTAAACTCAATTTCTCTTGAGGAGATAAAAACAGCATTCAACGCATTTCGGAACAAAATTGAGGAATGTGCGAATAAAGGCGGCAGACATATTGAATGAATGAATATTTTAGATTGTGTGAATTGTTAATTTAATTTGAACGAAAGGAATTGTTTGAGTTTTATTATTTTTTATATGTATATATTGTCTTTTTTCCATTATTACTGTTTTATTAGATTTGTCAGATTGTAGTACCTACTATTAAATGACTGTTGTTTTTTAGGAAAGTTTTAGTTTCTTTAATGTGTTTATTTAATGCTTTGTCTGTTTCGTTGTTATTAACTGTTTTACTTGATTGTTTGTAATTTAAGAGGCTGTTACAGATTTTAGACCTTATATGATTTTTGTCATTTTCCTTGATTTTGTCTATTGAAGATTCTACGTTTGCAATTATTAACTCTATAGGTAATTTACTTTGGTTTTTATTGTCAATTTGGTATTGTGTTGTAAATTTTGGTCCTAGACTTAATATTTTCATAACATTATTATTATTATTGTCATTGGTTAGGTTTGTTATCCATTTTTTATTATATGTGTCATTTTTTAGGAAATTTGGTGTGTTTTTGTTTTGGTTTGTTTTTTGTTTTAGGATTTCCAATTTCTGTTTTTGTTTAGTTTTTATATTCATTATATTCATTCATATAATGTAAATATAATTCTTACCTTTCGTTTTGTAATTTTTTTAGTTCTAAATCACTTGAAAAAGACTTGATTATACACAAAAAAGTCGAAACGTCGATATTTAAATAAATTGAATTTTCAATAAAGGTCGCTAAACCAAAAAAAAGCTTATTATTTTAATACGTATATATATATATATATATATATATATATATATATATATATATATATATATTAATTACTTGGGGGTATTGTCGTTGTTGGAATCGGCATCGTAGACGTTGTGGTAGTCGTGGTTGGTGTAATTGGCTGTGGTAAATATGCAGCAATCGGATTTTCACCGGGATGTGACGGTGGCTCAGTAGCAGTCATTACAGTTATCCTTCCTAAAGTGTAACTTGCTCTAGCAGAAGTTGTCCGTGTAATTGGATGTTGAGTTGTTGTTAAAAGCGCTTGCTCGGCAGCTTTCTTCATATGAAAGTCTTTCTGAGACTCGACTAAAATTATAAATGGAAAGTAGAGGAAGAAATTATATGTAAGAAATCATTAGAGGACAGCACAATGATGTTAGATGATATATAATAACATCGAACTTTCCAACGACCTGAACTTTAATCACCAATTAGCGGTAGGGGTAGCGTACGCGAGTTATACTGCACTCGGATCATTTAATGCGTGTTAAGAATAAGAAAAAAGAATGCCAAATCATTAAAACATTTAACGCCATTCTGAAGATGGCGTATTCAAAATATATATATGGCTTAAATGCAGTGTTGGCCTCTTATGGACAGGAAAAACGTTGTTGCTTGGATGAGTTATTAATTTGATACAAATAATTGACTGTCGCGCGAGCGGTATGGGGAGTAGCATTATCATGATGAAGGATGATGCAAGCAAATTGTTGTATACCTCCAGAGTTATTGTAGCACCATAACCAGATTTTGCTATGAAACTCATTTGTTTAGAAGTGATTCGCGAGCGAACAACTTTTGTTGGCCGAGGTTTATTTTTAAATACCCAAACTGTCGATTGTTGTTTTGTATCCAGTTCATAAGAATATATCCACTATTCATCACCTGTAATGATGTCATAGATATGTTTAAAAGATCCGTTATTGAATTTTGTGAACATTCCTTTTGCACCATATTACGCGATCGTCTTTTTGAGTCTTGGAAAGATTACGCGGCATTCAACCGGAACGTTTCCTCACGGCTAAATGATTATGCAAAAATTTGAATGTATCGAGATCCTAGAAATGTGCAAGAACGACTGAATCTGATGATACGTTAAATGACGATATTTCAGAACAACACATATTGCAGGACAATCTTCCCTTGTTTGATCCTGAAATAAAGTACGAACACACTTGAGTTCTTAAAACCAGCTATATACTGTTGTATTTGATGGTACTTAAGCACAAAATGCAGAAATTAAACGTTCTGTGCACTGGTTTTGAGGTAAACCACAAAAATCATAATAAATCGTAGCGCAAACATTTTCACGAGTTAACTCCATTTTCAATACGATTAGCCAACTTTAAAACTCAAGCCTGCACAAACTGACTGCTATTTTGACAATCGGACAAAAACGCCATATTTTCGACACATTGCAGTATATATGCCAGAGCACAGGCATCATTTATCAAACTAAACAGCGTTGCCATTCCCGAAATTTCTCGACTGTCCCTCGCAAGTCGACATTTTTTATACGGAAATCTAAATCGATTGAAATTGAATGTTACTGTCATTTTGAATAAATCGAAAATTTTGGCTTATTCTGTAAAAGTTAATTTAAAAAACCCCTACTATATATATACAAAGAATTCAAATAAATTTTACCTCAAAGTAGCCCTTGGAAATTATGATTATGTCTTAGCTTGTTACTAATTTTAATAGGAATTTTGTTGGTTATGAGATGAGATATTTGATTGAAATGACAAATGTCAAAATAATAAAGCGAACATTTTTAAGTGAATGAAATATGTTTATTTCCAACAAACAAGCAAAATTTTATAAAAATTGTTCAAAGTGTCCACCACCTTGTTCGAAACATTTCTCACATCTTCTTCTAATGGAGGAAAAAGTGTTTTGTAGTATCGCATTGTCAATTCCATTAATTCCTTCAGCAATTCTGATTTGAAGGCCTGCAAGATCAGGTATCTGTACTTGATAAATTGAGTTCTTTAAGAATGGCCATAAAAAGAAATCACATGGGGTAATGTCACAAGATCTTGGTGGAAATTCATGTTCAGTGTTTAAACTTATCAACCGATTTTGAAAAAATTTCTGCAGAATATTAATTGTTTCACCTGCTGTGTGTGCTCTAGCTCCGTCTTGTTGAAAGTAACCCTGTGTTATTTCTTCGTCGTCAAGCTGTTCGATAAATGGCATAATAATTTCTTGTCGATACCTTCCTCCTGTTAAGGTTCCGTTAAAAAAAATAGGGCCAATAATTCTCCTTCGACTAATCGCACACCATACACCAATTTTCTGCGGATGAAGTGCGGTTTCAACAAAAAAATTATGTGGTTTCTCATTAGTCCACATCCTCATATTTTGTGAGTTCACATATCCATTCAGATAAAACCATGACTCATCAGAAAAAAAGGTTTTGTCAAGAAGGTCATTATCAAAATTATTTAAGAACCACTGACTAAACGTTATTCTTCTGGGATAGTCGATTTCCTTGATTTCTTGATAACAGGTCATGTGATATGGAAATAAATGTAAGTCCTTTTTCAAAATTGTATGACATGTGCCAATTGACACACCCACTTGTTGTGATAATGCTCGTACGGAAGTTCTTGGTGCATTATTTATAATTTCTCTTACATTATTAACTAGCTCTTCTGTACGCTTTTTCGCCCGACCTGCGCCTTCTTTCTGTTTAACACTCCCTGTTTCTCTGAAAACCATAACGGAATGTGTCACTGTGTGCCGAAAACTGTCATAATCAAAGATGACGTTAGGGAACTCATTTCTAAATTCTTCTAAACAATCTTGAAGAGAATACTGCCATTGTCCGTCAATCTTACGTCCGTTTCGAAAATAAGATTCTAGCATGAATGATTTGTGTTGTATAGTAAAAACCATGTTAAATCAATTTTAAATTACAAAGCAATTTTTGTCAACTATGCATCTGTCTAATTGACAACTAATGCAAATTTAAATTATTAATAATCATACGTTTTTAAAGGAATGGCCTAGTAGAGGCAAAGCTTATTTGAACGCTTTTTATATATATATATATATGTATATATATATCGGGTGATAATGAACTTCTTAAGGAGCAATGAAGTATGAGTAGCCCATAGGGATGTAAATAGCATATAAAAAAACTAGGGTACTTTATACAAATTGTGCAGAAAAAAATTTTTATTTAGAGTGTGTATAACCGTTTTGAATGGCACTGTATTCACACAATGTTATTGACCCTTTCGTATGCACAATGAAATAACTGATGCACTGTTACACGTGCGCTATCCGATACAATGATCAATTGATGTCTTAACCTACCTCAACGTGTGAGAATGCGAAAAGCAAACAGTCTAAGTTAGTATAAATTCAACCAGTGAAGTGAGTGCATGTGTTAAATAAAATTATTAATTTGTCGGGGTGATTTTTTTTTACGAATTACTATACCGTTCTCGCTAGCGTAATATACTTTTTGTTTATGAAAATGACTCATCGTTATACGCACCATGAATATCTAGATATGATTGTAATGTACGGAGAGTTTCATCAAAATATGGAGGCTGCTGCACGTGCTTATTATGAACGTTTTCCTCAGCGACATCGGCCGAATGCTCGAACAATTTTAGCTGCTGTGCAGGTGCAGCGTGTTCGAGACACTGACAGTGTAAAGCCTCAGTTCGGACGAGATGGAGGTCGCCAGAGACCCAGACGCAAAGCGAACGCCGAAGAGGAAGTGCTGGCTTTGATTGAAGAATCTCCTGATACAAGTACTCGTTAAATTGCGCGTCAAACAGGTATATCACAACCGATTGTTTGGAAAATTCTAAACGAATACCAATACCATCCATACTACGTGCAAAGAGTACAAGCATTAACAGCAGCTGATTATCCACTACGACTTAGGTTTTGTCAATCACTTTTGAATATGCAACATGACAATCCTAATTTTCTAGCCGATATTTTATTTACCGACGAAGCCGGTTTTACGCGAAATGGAATGTTCAATATGCACAATACACATCAATGGGCTGTGGAAAATCCGCATGCAATACACAGGCACTACAACCAGCATCAATTCTCGGTAAATGTATGGGCCGGAATCATTGGCGATGAAATCCTAGGACCCTTTGTACTGCCGCAGCGTTTAAATGGTCAAGCGTACCTATACTTTTTGAGAGAGGACTTACTACAGCTTCTCGAAAATGTACCTTTAGATGTACGCCAGCGTATGTGGTTCCAGTGTGACGGGGCCCCGGCTCATTTTGCACAAGCAGTGCGAAATTTCTTGAACAATCAGTTTCCGGGAAGATGGATTGGCCGTCTTGGACCCGAAGCATGGCCGCCCCGATCTCCAGACCTAACTCCGCTGGATTTCTTTCTGTGGGGACATTTAAAAAATATTGTTTACGCAACCCCAGTTAACGACGTAAATGAGTTGATCATTCGCATCTACGTAAGCGCACAATCAATCAGAGACAGCATCAACATGGAACGCATTCGTGAATCATTGACACGACGATTAAACCTCTGTATTGAAGAGGGAGGTGGCAACTTCGAGCATTTACTATAATAACTCCCCACTTCAGCGGTTTCCGAAATGTGGATCTGCCGTGGCGATGTGAAAAAATGTACGTATAAAAGCGTATTTATTTTAACAGCGCATTATCTATCCGTTATTTTCTTTTCGCATTCTCAGACGTTGAGGTAGGTTAAAGTCATCAATTGATCATGTATCGGATATCAGTTATTTCATTGTGCATATGAAAGCGTCAATAACATTGTGTGGATACAGTGCCATTCAAAACGGTTATACACACTCTAAATAAAATTTTTTTTCTGCACAATTTGTATACATAAAGTACCCTAATTTTTTTATATGCTGTTTACATCCCTATGGGCTACTCATACTTCATTGCTCCTTAAGAAGTTCGTTATCACCCTGTATATTTGAAGTTAAAACAATGGAATAAACGTCGATTGTGGACTATGTTGGATTAATGTATGAAATTTGCAACATCAACTTCGTTAATAATATGTTGGAATGCCTAAAATTAATAAGATATAAAAAAACACAATGAATCTAACACAAGAAGGCAAAATTAAGTAACAAGAAGAATTGATAAAAACACACAATGTTGTATTAGATTTACACTTTATTTAATAATAATAATGACTATATAACAGCTGTTTCACCGTGCTTCGACGGCGTTGGTTTTTCAATCGAAAAGATGCTAATCGATTACTGGCCGTTCTTCGATGTTATCGCCTCCAAAAATGGTTTAAAGGTAGCTCCAAATTTATGTGTTCCTTTTCCGGACACTTTTAAAATTCTAACTCAGGTATTTTAGATTTTATTTAATTTAAAACTTTGGAGTAACACTTTTTCCTGGCACTTGTAATAAAAATTTCTACTGACGCCCTGATGGCAATTATTTCTTTCAAAGCCTAGTATGCAATCATGAAATAGCCTCGAATTTTACATTAAATTACATATAATAATAGTTTGAATGTAAATAAAGTATTGATTCAAACATATAAACAAAATATAATATTTTTCAAATAGTTGTTATGGGCTTTTGAATGTGCGGTTATGTTTTATGCGTAGAAAGAAAATAACCTATTTGTGGGTTTGTTTACATTTAAAAAGTGGGCGTGTCTACTTAGTATCGATACAAATTTTTTAATGTAGATAAATTAGCTATCTGTAATTTTCGCGCTAATGATTTTAATTATGAAAATGACAATTTAAATAAATATAAAAAATTAAGTTTGAAATTAATATAAATTAGTTTGAAATATACAAAGTTATCGTAATATTAATTTATTTACATTTCGATACTAATTTTACAAATTATGTCCGCCAATTTAACCATTCCATAGTATGTTATTTTTATGTTAATTTCTGTCTTTTCCTTTGCAGTTAGCTGGAATGATGATGCAATTTGCCACAAACACAATATATATATATATCTATATATATATATATATATATATATTTGCACATCTATCTTACTGGCCTCCACATACCTAACACGCGCCCAGACCTCCACCCTAACAAATATATTTATCTAAGTGTATTCTACTGTAAAATGATAAATTGTACTTCCTTAACAGAGGCATCAAGAGAGGGGAAACAAATTTCAATTTTTAAGATATACAAAATCTAGGTATATTCAAAATAGGAACTAGGCTCTACCTATAGAACTGCTAAGTAGCCTCCTACAGTATATAAATTGACAAAGGTACTCGACGTATTTACCTCCAGCGGTGTTGCCCAAATATGTAAACAAATTTCTGCTAGGAAAGCGAACACGCACATCTGATGCGGGCAAGTACTTGCCCCGTAAATTTAGTGTTACAGGCGTTCATTGTATTGATATATAATGACTATGAGTATTGTGTGTTGTTATATGAAGCAAATATTTTAAATATGTATATTGAAATTTATCTATACATTGGTATATTATTAAATTTATTTTTCGTATATTTGCATATTGAGAGGCGTACGAATTTAGCTACAACTAGATCTTTTTGATTTTTAAATACAAAGTTTTACAATGAAAGTATGTATACTCTATGAGAACAAAACACATATTTGAAATTTCTAGATAGTATTAAAAATAAAAAACTCCTAGTCATATATGTTCTTGTAATGAATACTTAAATAACATGACATAAAATTTAACTTGATCATTAAATTATAAGTACGGTATAATGAAAGTAAAGCTGTAAAGATTAATAATAATGTCATATCTCATGTTACAATAATTTTTAAAAATCTCTTTCAAACTGTACATGAAAACACATATTAAAACAAACGGGTTAAGATTTTTGAAAAATAATTTATATGTGCGGAAATTAATTTAATAAGATAAACCTATTTTACTTTCTATACGAAGTATTATATTATTATTATATATACTATACTTATATATTATAATATATATATACAATGCGTCCGGGAAAATGTGGGAAATCTCTCGGATTCAGATAGAACATTAAAAATTAAGATGACAAGTTCCCATAATTTTTTTCCTAGCGGCCCTCCCTACGGAGATACGGCCTCCTAAAGGACGCCACTGGAAATCAATTTTTCTTGAATAACTTTTAAACTACTTATTATAATTTAATGAAAATTTAATATGATAAACAGTAGTAAGGACCTCTTAAAATACTGCCCTTAAATTTAAATTAGCTTGTTTAGTTTACCAGGGGCGGACTAGGTTG
The DNA here is from genome assembly GCA_935421215.2 of Melolontha melolontha. Lineage (NCBI taxonomy): Eukaryota > Metazoa > Arthropoda > Insecta > Coleoptera > Scarabaeidae > Melolontha > Melolontha melolontha. Next base: position 106,554,959 of record OW285243.1, read on the forward strand.
TACATTTTAATGCTTACATTTTTAACACCCTGTATGATAAGGAGTTAAAAAAAACAAATTTAGATACCTTGAACATTAAGCTAAAGAAAAGGTACTCTTGTTCATTGTCGATAAAATGAACCGTTTTCGAGGAAAAAAAAATAAAAGAATTAATGTTTTGTTTCTATTAAAAAGAACCATGTTTTTTATTTTTTTTTGTCTGCAACAAAGTGTGATACAAAAGTCATTCCAGGAACAAAAAAGTTTTAGTTTAGGTTATTTAATACGACAAAATTACAAAGATTCTTAGAAATGCAGTTTTGTCCCAGAAAGGCACCTTAACAAAAATGATGTTTAGAAATGTACTCACTAAAGCTTGCAACGATTGAACCTAAATACGCTAATTAGAAATAATCAATTAAAAACTTCATAAGTGGGTTCAACATGGTCTCCGTGAACTCTGATACACTCGCGGGCACGACGAATAGAAGACTGCTGTACTCGCCACAACAACCCAGCATTGTTTCTTATCAAATCACAATGAAATGTGATTCTCTGTAAAAGTTCCTCCCTAGTATCAACCGGAGAGGAATACACCAAGGTTTCGAGATGACCCCACAGGTGAAAATCCATTGGCGTTAGGTCGGGAGACCGTGGAGGCCAGGCAATGGGACCTCCTCTACCTATGCAATGGTTTGAATAGACATTATTCAGGTGGTCGCGTACAGCAACGCTAAAATGAGGTGGGGCCCCATCATGCATAAAATACATGCTTTGGCGGGTTGCAAGTGGCAAATGCTCTATTGAATCCAGAAAAGCGTTCTGAAGGAACTGTAAATAAAGTTCACCATTCAATCGTGGCGGCAATACGCATGGTCCAATCAAAAAATTGCCAATTATTCCTGCCCAAACATTAATTGATTGGAACTGATGTTGATAACGATGAACGACAGTGGCATGAGGGTTTTCGTCAGCCCATACATGCGAGTTATGTAAATTTACAATACCATTTTTGGTAAACCCTGCTTCATCGGTAAAGAGAATAGTGCTAATGAAGTTTGGGTTTGTTCGTTGCTGATCTAACAGCCAGTTTGCGAACTGGATTCTACGAGGAAAATCTTCAGGAAGTAGTAGATGCACTTTTTGCAGATGATAAGGGTAAAACAACTGTTCTTTAAGTACTTCATGAATTGTCGTTTTTGACGTATTAAGCTGCGCGGCTAATCTTCGAGTGCTTATTGAAGGAGTATCACCTACAGTATCCAAAATATTTTGCTCCAATTGCACCGTACGTACTGTTCTTCTCACACCAGCATCAGTACTTTTTTTCGCAAAACTTACTAAAACATTAAAGAATGTCAATAATGTTACCTTATTAACTGGAATCGCCCACCAGTCTCTCTTAGACGTTGGTCAAGTCGCTGAAATGTTTTCTGATTTGGAATATTGCGATTAGGATATCTTTCTTCATACAACCTTCTTGCTTCCAAAGCATTGCAAGATGCAAGACCGTACATAAGATGCATATCTGCATACTCACTAAATGTGTATCCCATTATCAAATTAAATTTACCAAGATATTCAAAATTCAATAAATTAATATCGAAGTAAAGGATCAACGTGTTAACAATATGAAAGATTACAAGATTTAAAATTTACACGTCAATGGAAGATATCAATTAATTCGTTGGTACCATAGTAACGTTTGTAAAAACAATGCGTTTTTTAGTACTGAAAACAGTTTTATTTCAGACTTTTGTATCACACTTTGTTGCAGACAAAAAAAATAAAAAACATGGTTCTTTTTAATAGAAATAAAACATTAATTCTTTTATTTTTTTTCCCTCGAAAACGGTTCATTTTATCGACAATGAACAAGAGTACCTTTTCTTTAGCTTAATGTTCAAGGTATCTAAATTTGTTTTTTTTAACTCCTTATCATACAGGGTGTTAAAAATGTAAGCATTAAAATGCACAACCTAGTCCGCTCCTGGTAAACTAAAAAAGCTAATTTAAATTTAAGGGCAGTATTTTAAGAGGTCCTTACTACTGTTTATCATATTAAATTTTCATTAAATTATAATAAGTAGTTTAAAAGTTATTCAAGAAAAATTGATTTCCAGTGGCGTCCTTTAGGAGGCCGTATCTCCGTAGGGAGGGCCGCTAGGACAAAAATTATGGGAACTTGTCATCTTATTTTTTAATGCTCTATCTGAATCCGAGAGATTTCCCACATTTTCCCGGACACATTGTATATATATAATATTATATACTAAAGTATATATTAAGTATTTAATAATATATGTAGCCATAATTACGTAAAATCTAAAGATTTTAGACAGGAATATACGTAATAAGTAAGACTTCTACGGAAAATATAGAGAAATTATTATTAGCTACTTGTTGGCAGAAGTACTAAAAATGCCAAATTATTTTTCAACAAATCAGACCGTTACGTTTTATAATTTATTTTTTCTTTATATTTTTTTGTTTAAAATGTTGAAAGATATATTAAAATATAAGAAAACAGTACGCTTTGGAAATGCATTTAATAAAATGCGTAGATATAATATAAGCAATATACAAAAACATTAGTACTTCAAACATGTACCGCCAATTCTTGGATGTTCAAAAAGACACTTGATTTAAGTAGTTCGAAGAAACATATGTTCTTGCTATTATACTAAAACAGCAACGGATATCAGTAATTATATTTTTGTTAAAATATCTTCTTAAGTCGAACTACTCATCAAACAAGTGTAGTAAGATTGGAGAATTATCAACTGTGGTACGCATTGGTAATCTAGATGTCGATCTTAAGGCCAAACAGGCCGTAGCGTGTAAGGGTGCTGAGATACCGCCGGAGATTGACAATGAGCCATATTCAGCCCCCGCGCCGACGTAACAGTGCTCCGCTTTCCCCCCACACCGGAAACCACGTTTATGTGTGTAATAAACCTCCAATAAGCACAACAATTGTCAGCTATATATTTTAATACCTATACAAATACGAGGCAATTATGATAAGTACATTTTTGTAAACGGCCTTTCTAAATATAAGATTTAAAAAAACTTTAATTTGGGAGCATTTTGCAAAGTCTAAACTGTGACCGATTATTTTCCATGGTGATTTAATTTGCGTAAATCTCAGATTTCAGAAATATAGAACCTCATTTTATTTATGACGTTAAGACAGCATATCTATTTCTTTAGGTGTTAACGTAAATTATTAATAATTTTACAGGTTTCACAATTTGATTCTATTTATTTACAGATAGAATAATTACTTATTTTATTTCAAATAAATAACACTGACAAATACTCTTCTTGCCTACACTGTTTTGCCGCCTTATCTACAACAAAACGCACATTACATAGCGATATAAATTCAGAAGATATATCGTATATCAATAAAAAAAATCTCTTGGACACACACAGTACTAATAAGCCTCCGTGCGCGTTTGCCAAATGTCGGAGGCCAGAAGATCGGGTAGACTTGTGGAGACGTGAGCGGCAATAGTATTTCACGACGTGTATATATGTATTAGTAGGTGATGCGCTCTAGTAGTACCTCCTCGAACTCTGATGTATAACTGTATGTGTGTAACCGTCAAAATGACCTCCACCATAAAATTCGTTAAACGCATCAGCTTTACGTTTTTAGTCGATTGGAATACATATACACAGCGATTCCTAGTGGACTCCGGTTTTACGCACTGGGCTCCGGTTTTTGAGGCCAGTAGTACTTTTGCATATATATTTTGGAGGCGATTTTGACGGTTTGCATATATATATATATATATATATATATATATATATATATATATATATATATTGTAGTGGGTCAACCAGCACCCGTATTCCAGCTCCTACAATGTGAAATACAGGTATACAACACATTAAAACACCTGTATAAATATTAAATTGGTGGGCGTAATTTGTGAAATTAGTATCGAAATGTAAATAAATTAATATAACGATAACTTTAAAATTTATAATTAACTCATTTTGATTTTTAACTTACTTTTTATATTTAAATTTTTCTATTTCATAATTCAAATTATTCGCGCGAAATTACAGGTATTTAATTTATCTACATCAAAATTTATATCGATGCTAGGTAACCACGCCCACTAATTTAAAATTATCATGAATCCCGCGAAAGCGATTTTTACGGTACAATTTATAACTAATTCTATATTGAAAACTACATTTTAGGTATTTGTAAATTATTTAACTAATTTTTCGATCACATTAAGACTAAAACATTATGCAAATTAATATTTTAATTGATGCAAGTATAGTGAAAACTTCGAGGCTTTTGTCGATAATTAAAATAGGCTGTGGAATAAAAAAGCCGAAGAACGGCGTCTGATATAAAAATTTTTACAACAAATGGCCGCATTTTTATTAACTTCGTGAAATTTAAATTATTTAATATATTATAAATAAAAATATCATACCAAATTTTCGATCATTCGATAAACAAATAATAGGTCCAACTTTTGATATATAAATTTGAAGAATACCACGACGTAAACAAGAATAATCGATCGAAGCATCTTTTTGTAATTGGATACCGTCGAACCAAGAACCCAAAGCCGGTGAACACATCCAACGCCGCTAGAGATATTGGAACAGCCGTACTCCGCATCTATCCCGATCACAGAGTTTCCAGAACTACATCAGATCCAAGAACATCGGAACAGGTTCACATCCTCCGTTTATTCCACATATATTACCTAAAAGTCAACAATTGTCTAAATAAAAATTACTATAAACAACTTAATATTCATATTAAATTTCGGAATTATTACATTTTTATAAAACGTCAATTAAAACGTGCAATTTCAACATACATATTGCCTAAGATAAAACAATACTTACCTATATTATGTTTAATTTAAGAACCATTAAATATTTGTTTATATAATTTTCGTATAACCTAACCTTATTACTTATGAACACATGTGCAACATATTATTTCCTTTTATTGTCACATAGCACGTAATATTCTTTTTATAATACAGTTTCCTTATTTCTTTTATTCAATTGCTGTTACAGTTTTCTTATTTATTTCAATAAATTTTTTTTTTTTTTTTTAATTCAATCTTTTATTTGCGTTGTTTAATTGTTGAGTTTGAGCTTAATTAATACACTAATTACATTGTACCTACGGATAATGTACCAAGCCGACGAAGATCCTGGAGATTTTAATTAATTTATGTACTCAAGCTCTACCGCAGTTAGCTGGTTATTTTACAAGATCACAGATAGCGTTGAACAAACTAAGATCTACATAAACTTATGGCGCCCAATTTTTGAATTTTTAATTCATAAAGATTAACTTATATTAATTATTTTTCTAAGTTTATATTCCCATTGTTCTTAGTTAATGAACTCCTGCGCTTTTACAATATATATATATATATATATATATATATATATATATATATATATATATATATATATATATATATATATATATATATAGTAGATTTAGATAGTCGGCGATTTAAGGTCTGTTTTACTTTAATATGTATATATTTAAAATAATCTCTTATATGTTTCGGCAATTACTGCCTTTTTCAAAGAATTTTAAATTCTAAATGACAGTATATTAATGTCATATTTATATATGTGAAGTTGTCATCGATAGAAAATTACATTATTTAAAAATACATTTAAGTTTAATAATAATAGTTCATAACTTAGCATTCCCCAATAGTTTGACGCCAACAACAGCGAGCATTGCCAAGCCATTAGGTTAGAATGAGAAGGAAAACTACGAAAATCTACTCCGACAGCCTAGTCCCGGAACTAAACTCGGGACTGCCAACATGATAAGCCAGTGTGCAGTTATTTAAATAACATATGATATTTATACAGTGAGAGCGAAATTGATTGAGTGCATTTGGCAGCTCTGGTTTATGTATATCCCTAAACATGCCACGAAATATCTAATTAATTATATAGCAACTTTAAAGTTAGCAACTAAAGTCAGGTGTGCCATATGCCCTCAATAAATTTCGCTCTCATTGTGTAACAATTATATATATTCATGATGGTAAATAGCAGATCGTTACTTTATATTATTAAGTTATAGTATACTTTTTAGATTTTTTATGTCACTTCTGTTGTTAATTGAATTTTTTTATTGTTTAATGTTAATCATTTCTTTAATTTGCCTCTTCCTTGTGTGTTGTTCTTTATCGATTATATGTGTGTTTTCAAAATCGAAATAGTGATCGCGTTGCAGTTTGTTTGAAGTAAAGCAGTTTCGTTTGTTTTGGAGTATTTGTTAGCTTGTATTGTTTTGTATAAATATTGTTTAGTTTGGCCTATGTAGTAACTATCGCAATCGCGACATGATATTTTATAGATGCCATGTGTTTCTAGATTTTTTTTAATTTTAGGTTTTAGTTTTGAAAATAGATGCTTATTAGTATTGCTAAGTTTATATGTTGTAGCTATATCATATTTTTTTAAAGTATATTTCATTTTTCTGATAATTGTGGAACATATCTTTTCTGTATTGAGTAGGTATGTAATAGTTTTACTGCTCCATCAGTTAGATTATTCATCATTTTATTGAATACTGTAGGTGCATTTGAGTGGTAATTCATATATCGAAAAGAAGCTGTGGGTTTGTTGTACCAATTTGTATAAATAGTACCCTGTCTATCATAGCTCAAAGAAATATCAAGGAAATTAATACTGTTATTAATTTCTTCTTCAATTGTAAATATATATATATATATATATATATATATATATATATATGAATTACCACCCAAATGCATACTCCCCTAATAACACTTTTCTTCTTCAGCCTGGTTACTCATTTCCAAATGCTACTTATAATACTGTTCATTTTTCAGTATATACAGCCTTTTAAAATTTCAATACACTATATATATATATATATATATATTGTAATAATACAGTGAAGCTGTATATAAACTATAAGCCTCATGTTGGTTCGTCAAATGTAGAAACGCTGTATAACAGCCCTTACGTTGGGCCGACAAATGTAATAATGCTGAGATGGTCAAACTAAGAGCAATTTGAATTATCAATGTAGAATGATAAATATAAGTTAGATGTTGATGATTTTGAATTTAAATATTGGGCGCCATAAAATTTAACAATTCTTAGTTGTTCAACGCTATCTGTGTACTTTATAAATAACCAGCTAATATTTGTAGAGCAAGAGTACATAAATTAATTAAGATATATCCCAGGATCTTCGTAGATGAATGTATTACCCCGTAAGAACAATGTAATTAGTATATCGATAATCCTAAACTCAACAATTAAACAATAACAAATAAAAGATTAAGTTAAATTTAAAAAAATAAAAATTTATTGATGTAAAATAAGGAAACTATAACAGAAATTGAATGTAAAATAAGGAAACTGTTACATAAATTGTATGATATGTGCTATACGACAAAAAACGGAATTACTAAATGGTGCACATGTGTTATTAAACAAGGATAAGGTTAGGTAATGTGAATCTTATATAAACAAATATTAAATGGTACTTAAATTAGACACAATACAGGTGAGTACGAAATTATCTTTAAGAAATATGTATGTTTTGATGATAAGATTATAATTAATGTTTTAAAACGTAAAAATTCATGAATTTAATATAAATAATAAGTTGGATTGAGTAGTTTTATTTAGACAAATATTGATTTATAGGTATTATTTGTGGAATAACGTTGAATGTGAACATGTTTTCCGATGTATTCAGTTGTGGTGTAGGCTGGAAACGCTGTGATCAGGATCACCAGAGTTCGGCGTCTCTTGTTGTTGATATCGGCATTTGCGGCGAACGATAGCTCCGCTTCTACTGATTTGTCGCGGTCCCAATTCCAAATGATGCTATGCTTGATAATTGTTGTTTTTGACGTGATAAACTCTAAATTTGTTTATCAAAAGTTGAGCCAATTATTTAGGTATCGAATGATCGAAAATTTGGTATGATATACTTGGTTTATATTTTATTAAATAATTTAAATTTAACGATGTTCCAAAAATACGGCCATTTGTTGTAGAATTTTTATATCAGACGCCGTTTTTCGGCTTTTTTATTCCACAGCCTATTTTAATTATAATCAAAAAGCCTCGAAGTTTTTACTTTCTCCACATCAATTAAAATATGAATATACATAATATTTTAGTTTTAATATGTTCGTAAAATTGGTAGAATAATTATCAAATATTTAAAATGTACTTTTCAATATAGGTTGTGTTACAATTCGCAAATTAAATATCGCTTTTGCGGTTTCATTATAATTTTAAATCAGTGGGCGTGGTTAACTAGTATTGATACAAAATCTTGATGTAGATAAATTAGATATCTGTAATTTCTCGCGTATGATTTGAATTATGAAATAGAAAAATTTAAATAAAAAAATAAGTTAAGAAATAAAAATAAGTTAATTATAAATTTTTGAAGTTATCGTCATATTAATTTATTTACATTTTGATAGTAATTTCACAAATTACGTCCGCCAATTTAATCTTTATGCAATGTTTTTTTATGTGTTGTTTAACTGTATTTCTCATTGTAGGAACTGGAATTCGGGTGCTGTTTGACCCATTACAATATATATATATATATATATATATATATATATATATATATATATATATATATATATACAGTATAACCTCCTTATAATGGACACTGACGGGGAATCCTAAAATGTCCAATATATGGAGGTGTCCAAAATGTGGAGGTGAAAAAAAAACGAAAAAAAAGATTCATTCTCATATCAATTTAATCACACATAATAAGACGAAAGTCGAAAAAAATTTACAATACTTAATACACATACATACATACATATTTTATGCTAGATTTTACTTGAAATAATCATTAATTGTTGTTTGTTTTGCTTTTTTCATTTTATGTTTAAATATCTCAGATTCACATTCAAGAAGAGCTTGAGAAATATTGTTAGCAATGTTAAAACTGTTAGTGCTTAAGAAATAGTTCTCAAGATCTTTTAATTTTTGATGGGCTACTGAAATATTTGATATACTAGTTACAAATTCCTCTTCAGTCTCATTTTCCATTTCATCACTGATATCAGTAATTTCATCGATACAATCTATAATGGAAACATTAGGATTTTCAGTAAATAGCTCATTATCAATTAATGCGTATGTGCTTAAATCTAAATTAGTGATGTTAAAATTGGGAAATAAAAATGCTAATGGTATATTATCTTCTATATCGCACTCTGCACTTAGATCACTGTCACTTTGATTGAATCCGCATTTTTGAAAACAGTTTCTTTCGGTCACAGGCGAGAGTTTTTTCCAAGCAGCTGATATCCATATTAATGCAGTGACTACCTTAATGTTTTTTTTCTACCATTTCTAGTGAATTTTCAGTATCCATTAACGCCAAAAGCCTTTTTACAAGCATGCTCCTGTAAATTACCTTAAAGTTTTGAATCACACCCTGGTCCATAGGTTGATAATGCGAGGTAGTATTTGGAGGCAGAAAAACCAATTTTACGTTTTCCAATGAAATCTTCGGATGAGAAGTGGCATTATCAAGAAACAAAATTACATGCCTTTTTTCTTTCTTCATCTTGTTATCAAAGTTCTTTAACCAAGCTGACATAATATCCAAAGTCATCCACGCTTTTTTGTTAGATATCCATCCTATCGGCAACTTATCCACATGAGCTCCTTTAAAACATCTAGGTTTCTTACTTTTACCGATGACTAACGGCCTTTCCTTATCACCCTCCATATTTGAACACAACAATATAGTTAGTCGTTCTTTTGCAGATTTTCCTCCGGCACATTTATCACTTCTTAACGCAAATGTTTTTGTCGGAAGGGCGCGGAAAAATAAACCGGTTTCATCAGCATTAAAAATATCTTTCGGAGAGTAATCTTTGCATATTGATTTGCAACTTGACTTTCCAATCGTCTACATTTTGCATGTTTACATAGGCAGATTCACCACACACACTTTTAAATGATATTTTATGTCTTTGACAAAATTTCTCCAACCAACCATTAGACGCTTTGAATTCGGTGAGTTGTAAACTTTGTGTTACTTCCAGCGCCTTTTCTTTGAGTAGGGGTCCTGACATGGGAATATTTTTGTTTCGCACCTTACAGAACCAGTTGAACACTGCTCCGTCGATTGCTAAACCACTAGTTTTTGGAAACTTCCTTTTTTGAGCTAGGTTTCCATTTTTCTCGAAAAGTTCTTTTATTTCACTTTTGTTTTTCACTATATCGCTAATTTGCGTCTTTCCGAGACCAAACTTTTCCGCGAGCTTTCGGACACTTAAGCTTTGCTGTTCACTAACCGCAATAATATCAATTTTATCTTGGATTGTTAACCGCTTTCTTTTACTAGAATCCACGTTGACACTATCAAAGGCTAGTTCAAACTGATTCAAAATATCACTCCACTTATCACCTGACGAGTAGGCCAGTGGTAAACCGTCGTTCCTTTGTATTATGGGAAAAACCCGAGTAGATATACTTCCACGTGTGCAGCAATAAAAGTACATACATACATACATAATTGCAAAATTTTATTCGGCGCCGCCCGTCTTGTCTGTCCTTAATTAAGAGATATATTTACAGATGTTTTATTGCTTCGGTGAAATAAAGGGTGTTCGCGTCCGATTTATGGAGGGTCCAATATTAGGAGTGACTATTGTTAAGAAAACCCATTATAAAATTTCGTACCACAAAAAATGTCCATTTTTTAGAGGTGTCCGATTGTCGGAAGTGTCCATAATTAGAGGTTTTACTGTATATATATATATATATATATATATATATATATATATATATATATATATATATAAATGCTAGAAATTCCCTCTCTCTGCTTCCATGTAGATGGGGCGAGGATAGCTTTGAAATATTAAATAGGAACCCGTATATTTTATTACAGATTCGAATTCTACTAGAAAAAATACCTAGAATTTATCTGAAACATTTTTTTCGATTCATGATAGATGGCGCTGTAATCGATGAAATTCAATTATTTTCAATTTCTCGCACTGACAACCTATGCATACAATTCTGCAATACATGTGCAATAAAAATACGTTTTCCTTGTAAATAATTCGAATAAATTCGAATATATCTAATTTCAATAGAACGATCAGTTTGGTCTATGTAAAAGCTATCACATTCCGGGTAAGTCAATTTATAAACTCCAAGTTTTTATATTTTTCAATGTTATATTTGTTATTATAAAGTAAATGAGATAATTTTGTTTGGGATTTGAAACTCTTAATCTTAATTAAACTTAGGAAAGATACTATTGTTGTTAGTTTTTTTAATTTTTTTTCGTTTTATTTGTTTTATTGATTGAATTTGCCCCAAAACCATTATTAATTGCAATTGCTCTCATAGTATTTAATTCTTTATTAAGGTTTTCTTCTGGAAGTGAGATGGAATAGTTTCATCGCGTTATACGTTGCTAATTTGTGTCAAATGGGTCTTAAGGGTCTACTTTAGTGCCCGAAAAATTACCATTTCAGAAATATGCAACCCACATTACAGCATACTACAACAGACTAGGCACCAAGACGCCCTGCTGAGAGGGTCGAAGGATTATGTAAATTAGCAAACAAATTTGATTATTGACACATCAGCTACTTGGGATGTATTTATGCCTTGTTTTCAGCAGATAGATGATCTGTGTATTTCCGCCTAAAATTTTTTGAATCGTAGATAAAGAATAGATGTATTATTATAACAAATGTAACTTAATAGGTTCTAATATAAAATAAGTAGTGTAGTAAAGCTACACAATTTTACCCATACATACCTAATTGAAATACTTAGATGCTTGCGTAAAGTAAAAGACAAACAAATGTATTAACTTGTTTTCCTCTAAAAGTGGTTACGGCATTACCTGGCTTTCTAATCCTTCTTAGTCATTTAAAGTTAATCACCTGGTTACTTGGAAAAATGTATATAATTCGATAAAGATATGACCATATGATATTAGTGTTGGTGACCGTTGTAATTTTGAAATATAAACAACAATGGGACTTCACTCCCAAAAAAGATTGACAACCGCTGCAAAACGGAAAAGTAGAAAACAGTTGATGAAACAAATTCGGATAAAAAATCGAATAGTGTCTCAACGTGATAATATTGTAGATAATGAAATTGTTTTCACTGAGACAAATTCGGCACGCGACGACAGTTTTGATTCGGATATATCAGATGAGGTTTTTATTGAAACAGGAAATATAAACAATATTGCAAATTTTACTTTTGCTGGACGTAGGATTGTTGATATAAATCATCTGTTTACTGTTCTAAAAGGAATACGACATGATATGTTTGGCTGTACTTTTCAAAATGTAGAAATAAAAGCGGAAAAACATTTTGGTTTTAAAAGTGTTTTTACGTATAAATGCAACATGTGTGGAATAACCGATACATTCAGTACTGAAAATGAAAATAAAAAATGTGGAGTAAATGAAGCAGCGGTGTGTGGAACTGTTGCAATAGGGGCGGGTCATTCACAATTAACAGAATTTTCCGCAACTTTAGACATTCCTCAAATGTCTTCAGCAACGTATGCGCGTATAGAAAAAAAAGTGCTAAAAAATACAGAGGAGTTAGCATTAAAAGAAATGCTAGCTGCAGGAAAGGAAGAACGTAAGTTGGCAATTGAAGCAGGAGAAATTGATAGCGACGGAATACCTTTTATAACTGTAACAGTGGATGGAGCTTGGTCAAAACGAAGTTACAAGTCTAATTATAAGGCTCTCTCGGGCGTTGGGTGCGTAATTGGGACCAGAAGTAAAAAAGTTATGTACGTAGGAGTAAAAAATAAAATGTGCAAATTTTGTAAAAATAATGATAAAAAAAATGTTCCGTCTCATAAATGTTTTCAAAACTTAAACAGTTCTTCAACTTCTATGGAAGCAGCTATTATTCTAGATGGGTTTAGAATGTCAATAGAAATGCATAATTTGCGATATAAAACTATTATTGGTGATGGGGATAGTAGTGTATATAAAAAAATTCAAACAGCAAAACCTTACGGACCAACATATTTTATTGAAAAAATTGAGTGTCGAAATCATGTGTTGCGAAATTTCTGTACGAAAATACGAGAAATTTCAAAAACTCCTCGATCAGATATGTGTATACGAAATTTTTTATGGCAGAATATTCTTAAATTTAGGGCAGCTGTAGTTAGTGCCATAAAGTACCGCAAAAATGAAAATGTTTCTTTTCACCAAAAAATTGAAAACTTAAAAAATGATATTCTCAATGGACCTGCCCACATATTTGGAGAACATAGTAACTGTGCTAGCTATTTTTGTAGTAAAGATGGTAACAATGGTAACAATTCAAATACTATTGATTACAAACATTTCAAAAGCAGTGCTCTATATGATATATTTTTTCAGTCTTTGAATAGAGTAGCCAATTTATCCTCCAGTTTACTTTATGACGTAGACAATAACGCCGTAGAATCCTTCAATTCTGTTGTGAATAAACTCGTGGGAGGAAAAAGAATAAATTTTTCGCTGGGAGGCTCGTACCAAGGGAGATGTTTTGCGGCAGCCATAAATTATAATAATAAAGAGACATTTGTATATACATTTGTTAAGAAAACTAATGGGGATAATTTTAACGGTGTATATTTGGAAAAATTCAAAAATCTTAAACTAAATCAAGCAATAAAAAAGAAAATAAAAAAAAATAAAATTCGAATTCAAAGTGCTGATTCGGATTACGGAGCGTGCAAAATCGTGGTACCTGACATGCCTATTCCGGAATACGAAAGCAAGAGAAAACAATTTCTTGATGAATTGTCATTATCTGATTGTGTCATAATGTTCAAATTAGGACGGTGAATCAGAGACATAACAACGAATGGGAAAAAGAGAGACAGATAAGATTAACGGCAAGTAACTTTGGCAAGATTTGTAAAATGAGAGAAAAAACAGACACGGCTAGTACAATAAAACATATGCTGTATACTAATAGATTCAATAATAAAAAACTACCACATTCTCTACAGTATGGCATAGATAATGAAGAAAGGGCCAATCAAAAATTTATGGAAATTACAAATTTGAAAGTTGAGGCATGCGGTTTGTTCATTGACGAGAAGAAAAAATGTTTAGGTGCCACTCCAGACTGATTAATTGGATTCGATTCTATTGTCGAAATAAAATGTCCTTATTCAGCGCGTGATAAATTAATACATGAAGCCATTAACGAAAAATTAATTAATTATTGCACCTTAGATGCAAATGATAGTAACAAAATTTTGCTAAAAACTTTTGATAATTATATGTATCAAGTGCAGGGACAACTCCACATCACCAAAAGAGAGAAATGATATTTCGTAGTTTATACTAAACACGATTTGAAATATATAGTAATAGAACGAAATGATGATTTCTGGAATCATCATATGATTGAACATCTGGAAAAATTTTATATGAATGCAATGCTTCCAGAAATAATTGACGCGAGGTATCATAGAGATCAATCTATAAGAAGTATTATGAAAAAAGATCTCTAATTATTTTTTATTCTAATTTTTTTTTAATACAAACTATTTACTTATGTAAATACAGTAATTTATTAGCTGCAAATTAGTTTGTTCACATATAAATGACTAGAAAATTCATCTTTGATGTTTAGTCTCCGATCCGCACTTAATTTTCGGTGATTATTATGGATCAAAATTCTCTTAAAACTCAATAAAAGGTAATTTAATTAGCCATTGAACCAGTTGCAGCATTTATTTCAATATTTACGCCGATTTATTGGTTGATAAGTTAATATTGTTATAGGTAGAAGCCTGTGGAGCCAATTTACATAATCCTTCGACCCTCTCAGCAGGACGTCTTGGTACCTACTCTGGTACCTACGTGTGCTGTAATGTGGGCTGCATATTTTCGGGGACGTTGAGTATCGGGTTGCTTGTTTTTGACTTTTATTTTTATTGATAACTAAACAACAATTACATCTAGACAAAAACGGGCTGTATAGCTACCTAGATATTATAAATACCTACAACACAAACATTTCATAACTACATTAGCTGGCCTGGTTATCTCTCAATTTGTCCGGATAGATTTTCTGTTTCTTACCGATAAAAGTCAAACCGTTCAAAAATTTTGAAAAAAACGTAAATACCTACCTAGTTTTTATTGATACATGGTCATACATACATCGAGCGCTCTTTCAACTTTTAATTTGAAGCAAAAAAATGGCCGGAAAAATACACTCATTTCAGTGTGGGATTGCCGGGTATAGCGTAGAGCCTTAAGGATAATTGTGCAATAGTTCGGATTATACAGTAACGGTAATGTTGGGATGGGATACCTTTGAAGAGAGCTACCACATCACCCACTTATTTATACCAAAAATGAAAATGTTTTTTAGCTAAGTCGAAGTTCATTATTTTATTTTCAAAGAATTTCATATATTACTGCGATTCTGATTAAACAGTTAATAAAACAAGATGACACAATTTAAATTTATTTATTCACAAATTTATAAGTGCTTTAACATCGATCTTTTAAACAATCACGTGTTAGTAAATCAAACTTATAATTCGTCCAAAGTATTCTTTTGATAAAACTTGACTTCTTCATGAAATTATAAAAGTGTAGATATTGCATGATGCCTTCTTCCACATATTCCAACTCGAAAGCATTAACTGAAATAAAATATATTATGAGACACTGACTCAGTAATCTTACATATATTGTTATATCGTCTGGAAACGTGGTAAGTTAACGACACCGGTGCGACACTGCTGCGTGGTAAGTTAACGACACGTCTCCGCCGTTCACTGACCACGTTTCCAGACGGTATAAATATATTCTACGAGAGAGGTTCGATATTAATTATTAGATAATTTCATGCAAGTAGTACCCAAAAAAGTCTAAAATAAACTGACCGGCAAAAAAAACCGCCCACCTTAAATTTTTAGCACAATGAACGCTCCAATCATTTCATCAGTTTCTATTGGAATTGAATCCAAGAACTAACATTGTATGTGCAACATATGCAAATTTTCTTTAAGTAATAAGGCAGGTAAGGCAGTAATAAGTAAATTTAATTTTAGAAAATAATAACAGTTTAAACGAAATTTTCTCTTAACTTCTAAAAATAAAATTGGTGTTGTTAATTCTAATCCAGAACCTCATCAATAGCGTGTATGTCCTCCACGACTATCAATTACATCGCGTAATCGTCGCGGCATTGAATTAATTAAATTTCTTATGTACTCTTGTGGAATTGCTTCAAATTCTTCTTGAAGCGCAAATCTCAGCTCTTGCAAAGTATGTGGTACGACTGCGCGTCGGCGGATACGCCTCTGTAGTTGATCCCAAAGATGCTCAATAGGATTGAGATCTGGGCTACATGCAGGCCAGTTGAATGTGCGAATGCCGACCTCGTTTAAATACTTGGTTACGATTCGTGCAATATGAGGCCTTGCGTTATCATGCATTAAAATGAAGCCTTCTCCAATAAAATGGGAAAATGGAATTACAGCCTCTTCAAGAACTTCTTCCACATATCTATGCGCATTTAAAGCACCATTTTCTATGAATATAAGGTCGGTACGTGATTCTGTAGAAATACCAGCCCATACCATAACAGAACCTCCCCGGAAAGGCACCCGTTCCGAAATGGTACAGTTTGCATAGCGTTCGTTCTGTCTTCTCCACACTCTTTCTCTGCCATCTGGAGATCGTAAACAGAAGCGCGACTCATCTGTGAACACAACTTCACTCCATTGTTGAACATTCCAATTCGCATGCAAAAGCGCGAACTGAAGGCGCGCTCTTCGATGCCTGAGTAACAACTGCGTTCCAGTTGCCGGTCTCCGTGAATTCAGACCACTCTCTCTAAGTCTTCGTCTTACCGTTCTTTCACTTATATCAACTCCTCTTACAGCTAGCAAACGATGTTGAAGTTGAACCGCAGTTGACCTACGGTCCCTTAGCGTGTTGAGGACAATAAAGCGATCATCAACTCTAGTTGTTGCTCTTCTTCTTCCGGAACCTACTCGTCTAACAAATGTGCCAGTCTATAAAAATCTATTCCAGGCATCCCGAACGGCAGTGCGTGGTATTCCCAAATGTTGGGACACATAACGTTGACTACGTCCATCTTCAATTAATGCAACAATTTGAGAAACGTCTACCACCGTTAACGGCATTGCTATTGTTACAAAACTTGTGTATTAACTGTCAAATTTGACATTGATTTTAGATAGTAACGAACTAAGCCTACTTGCAATTTTTCATTTTAAGGATATGTCCCTAAAATGTCCCTAAAAATGTTGTGCATTATTAAAATCAGTTAATATTGTCTAGTTGGGAATTTCATCACCAAAAAATAAAATCCATCGCGTTTTATAATGAAATAAATAATATGAAGCATTTATTAATGAAATATAATCGGATAAACTAAGCAAGTGTAAACAGAAAACATATTAGACGGGTGGGCGGTTTTTTTTGCCGGTCAGTTTATGAAATAACTAACGTGAGGTTATACGCGTTACTCAACTCTAACGTCACAGCTCAAATCACCTTGAAATTCAAAAATAAAATGCCATAAGAAAATACATGGGATTTTGCTCTCGAAGTCCGACTGCATATCCACTATCCTAATTTGTCAGTTCGAATCCAGAAACAAGGACCTTACCCTATTTGTATAATTGCAGTATAACAACTATATATGACATCATTATCTGAATAGCATTATATAACATGGTACAGTCGACGTCGAAAAAACCCGCCGCCGAAACGGTTGGACGCACAATCGTTGCCAACCTCGCGAAAATTAACATTTCTTCGTACAGACGTTTCCTGTTCGTTCTTTTCAATTTCTCGCATAATGCAAAGCATAATATTCTAGTGTCTAAAGCTGCCTTCGTGGCGCCTCCACATGTAATTCCAATAACACTAATCATCCACTGAAATTTAGAAAAAATAACATATTACTGTACATTATATATACAGGGTGAGTTTTTCCGATGTTTAGCATGGGGATTTCGGAAACTAGCGGAGATAAAGAGATTATTATTAAATTGGGAAAGAATTGCATTTTTACGAGCTCAATTTAATGAACTTTTTGTTTCTTTAAAAAAAAAATGCATGGCTAATTAGATATATCGCAAAAATTATTTTTTTGATATTTTGTCCAACGCCTATATCTCTGTTATTATTGACTTTAGAAAAAATGTGTAAAGGAGAAAGTTATAAGTAATTATGTGCTTAATAATACTGTATAACCGAATTTTTCATTTAAGCTTTAATTTTTGAATTATGACACAAACTTTCCAATCGAAACCATAGTCGGACATGACTTTATAAAAAAAGGCCTTCTTTCAACGATTCAAATAACTTATTTTCAAATGGATTATTTTTGTAAATAAACAAATTATGGCCATTTCTTTCTTTTAATTTTCGAACTGCTCTAGTAGTATGCCATGAAAACAATGAATAGATTGACATGACATGAGTTATTGACATTTAGTGTCTAATTTTTGTCAAATTTCGTCAAATATCAATATGAATTTTTCTAATCAAAGAAAGCGTGATATGAATGAATGTTACATTTTGTGCCATAAAAATGGCGTATAAGCTGCACACAGTGCGTCGACGAACTCTTGAAGGTGAAAATGATATCAACGAAACGTCAGGAAGAAAGTTGTCTTTCTCAGGACGAAATTAGCCAAACGCAGCGAAATACCCCGAGGAACAACGCTAATTCCTAGAATAAAAATACAAAGGGCAGTTCAAAATGCCAGAAAGCCTACCCGATTGTGTATTAATAAAAGTATAGCAAGCGCCAATTAAGTTGGCGCGAGGAGGGAGTGCACAGAAGCCGTTTTTAAAAACGTCCACCCCCACCACTCAAGTAATTGTCAGAATACATTTGTCATTGACGTTTGACGGAACATAATGTCTTTGCTAGGGGATCATAAAGTGATACACGCTCAGAGGTTAGAATTATCTGACATTTGATGTAAAACCAAATATAAATCTCCCCACTACTTTTAATCCTGCGCGAACTTACCCCTCCTCCCGCCAACTTAATTGGCGTTTGCTATAGCTATGTAATTATTTGAATATTTACTGTAATTGTTGGTTTATTGTTTTGTCCCCTGTTTTTATTACTGTTATTATTATTTTCATTTACAGTCTTTTTCTTTTGGTTTTCCCCTTTTGTCAATTGTGTTTCACAATTTGTCAAATGACTTTCCCAATTCCTGTCATATTGACATATATGTCAAATTAAATTCTTTTTTTGTCAAATCTCTTTCACTTTATATCAATTATTTTTCCCATGTATGTAAATTATATGTTTTGCTTAATAACTACTTACCAAGCTGTGCATCATTTTCATTTAGTTATTGACGTACCCTTGAAAATAAAGTATACATTTGAAATTTTAAGTTATCTAATTTATTCTTGTGTAATGTACATAGAAATTGATACATACATGTATGCAAAACATTTTCAAATATCACAAATATGCACAGTACCTACAAACTATCGAAATATATAAATGAAGAAACAATTAATTTAATATTTCATTTTGTTCTAAACAATCACTCAGATATGTTTCCATATGCTGAACATAATGAAGACAATTATCTGCAGTTATTTGTTCAGAAGCATTGTGTATTGCTGCATATAATTCATCCTCATTTGTCGGCTGAGTTCTCTTTATTATGTGTTTCCATTGATTAAATAATTCCTCTATCGGATTTAAAAATGGACTGTAAGCAGGTAAAAAAACTTCAAAATGCTCATGACTTCTAATGAGATTGACAACTTCTTCATTTTTATGAAATCTAACATTATCCATAACAAAAAAGGCGCCTTGTATGTTATCATTATGTAAATGATTAATTAGAGTTGTAATAAATTCACAGAAATGAACTGTATTGAATGGTCTATCTTGGATTTGGAACAAATATAGTGAATTTACATTCATTGCTGCAGCCACAGAATAATTGCGTCCTCTTAGTTGAGCTTTTATTTTCGTTGCTCGAGTATTTTTAACTGATCTTCCATATGAAGTTCGAGAATTAACTTGAATTCCATATTCATCAATGAAAAAAATCTTTTCCCTTTCGAACATGATTCTATTGTACCGGATAGCATATTCAAAGCGAGTCTGTATGATTTGTGGTGTATTTCTTCTTTCGGGAACGAAAGAGATTCTCTTCAACGAATAATGGAAAGTTTTTAGTGCTCCGTTTATCGTCGATAGCGATATTTGATGAAGTGGCCACTGCGTCAAACATCTTTCTTTTAACTGACGAAGTGATAAACTGCAATCTTCATCAATCCAATTGCAAATTTCATTTATCTGTAACACAGATAATTTTTTTGGTCGGTGACCAGCACTTCTTTTATGAATATTAGCGGTTCTCCGGTATGTAGAATAAATCTTTCTTACAGTATTGGGTAAAATTCCAAATTGCTCTCCAATATTATTTGCCGTGAGCCCATTGTTCAGAGAACGAATTATTAAAGCTCTTAAATCATTACTTATTTTACTATTAATTCGACGATTCTCCATAATAGATGAATATAAAATGATTAACACACTTCGTGAAAGTCAATTGACATATAGTGAAACACATTTGACAAATAAGGAAATTATTTGACACATCGCCGCCATATTATAATAAATGGGAAAGTCATTTGACAAATTGTGAAACACAATTGACAAAAGGGGAAAACCAAAAGAAAAAGACTGTATTGTTACAAGGAAGATGCAATATTTACATAGACTTTGCAAAAACACACCTTTAATTATCATTTATAAAATATCCCCTTGATTTTCTTTCAAATTCCTGTTAACATAAACATCACGCGGTTTGATAAACGATCCATTCTCGACCAAGTTTCTATCGAGATCCAAAAAAATGGTACGATGTGGTTATTGTCGTTCTGGATACAATTGTATAGTTTATTTCTAATTATAAGAATATAACTTTGAACGGCTCTAGTGCTTTGCATTGCACCACCTTCTGTGATGATAATTATTATACCTAGTCTCCTTATTGAACGGGTACGGTTTACCTATTTGCAACGTATGAATCTAAGGGCCGTATTGACTATAAATTTGGGCCCTATAATGTAATAATAAAACGCTGTTAATTTCAAGTATATAATAAAAAATATCTGTACATTGGATTTATAAACAAAGAAAAAATTACAAATCGTGTAGCAACATGTATAGTGGATACATATAAATATATAAAACTAATTTATTTGTAATACACAATAAAATTTTTATGTGTCACCGTATTTCATAAATCATCTGTGATTGAGGCGTCTTGCAAATTGGTGTCTATGTCTGAATCGTATTGCAAATTTATAATCAAAGGTGCTACTATTTTATACATGCGCATATATTCGTCCTCTTTTGCTATTGTGTGTTTAACAGCATTTTTCCAATTTACAGGAGTTATATGTTCCATAGCATTTTTTATGTGTGTTACCCTGCTTTCACTAAATTTCGGTGTTTGATTTGTTCGTTTTATGGTATTTTTCAGTTGGGCCCATATCAATTCAATGGGATTGAAAATGCAATGGTATGGAGGTAAACGCAAAATTGTATGTTCTGCTTCTTTGGCTCTGTTATCCACATAATCCACATAATAATCCTTTAAATATTCTTTTGTCTTCATTACCTCTATTAATTGTTTTTTTTTTGTATAATGATCCTCAAAATATAAATCATTTGCTTCTAAAAATGTTTTAATATCTTTCTTATTATTACATTTTGTAGGAACTTTGGTTAACTGTCGAGAATGATACGGAGCGTTGTCCATCACTATCACACTATCTTTTGGTAAATTTTGCAGCGAAGTGTCACAAAACCATTATTCAAATAAAGATGAGGTCATATCTTCATGGTAATCTAAAGTTGAGGATTTAACATTTTTAGCAGATAATAGCGGCTGTCCGATCCATCCTTTCTCTGACCCAGCATGAAGAATGATTATTCTCTTCCCTCTCGAAACCGGCGCGTCCAACAGACACATACTTGAACTATCCACCCAACCTTTGCAAATTCTGTCATGGGTGTCATACCACGTCTCGTCTAAATAACATATAAATCGTCCTTCCTGTCTATACATTCTAATTGCTGTTAAGTATTCATATCGAAGTTTCTGTAACCTCGGGCTTTCCATAATTGTGCGACGTTTGTCTATAGTGCCAAACTTAAAACCAGCTTTCTTTAGCGTCCGCCACAAGGTTGCTTTAGAACACTGAATATTTATAGGCTCATAACTGATTCTTTTGTGTAAGCAGCCAAGTGTAGATACAACATTTCCTCTGTAGAAGGAGTATACTTGCTGCCTAATAGTATCAATTTCATACTCTTCAGTTTTTCTCGGTGCTCCTTTGTCACTTCTTTGCTTTCGAGGCCCTGCGTTATTCTAAATTATTTTATATATTGTTCCAAAAGACACCTTGGTTAATTGCGACGTTCGTTGAATGTTCTGGGTTTGTAATTCGTTAATTTCTTCCATCAGGGTATGATAGACATTAAAAATTATCTGTTTTGCATCTTCTAATATATACTTTCTCTGTCGTGCTCCAATAGTATTATCACTATCCACATCATAATCACTAACACTTTCAGCAAAAGTCGCCACATGTTCGTTAAGTAAAGAGAGAAAAATCAAATATTTATACAGCAGTTAAGATTAACAGTAAATGATAAATAGACTCAATATTAGATGTAATATATACCAACTCTCCTAACTATATTTACTTAAATTTTGTTTAATAAATATAAGCACTTATTTCATCTAAATTGTAATTTAATGACTATTTAACTATATATAATAACTATATATTCAAATTAACAACTGTTGGTACTTATATTATTATTAAATTTTATTTCATCTAAATTGCAGTAATTACAATTTACTTAAATTTTGTCATTACGGACCTCAGCAGTTTGCTTGCGTAAAAGATAATCGTATTGAGCGGCCAGGTAGTTATTGCCACAGGTGGTGAAATCAAAGCATTAGAGCCGTTCAAAGTTATATTCTTATAATTTGAAGTAAACTATAAAAATATCGTAATCGCTATTGTTGTATTTTGATTCGACGAATAAAAAATTCTTGACATATCTATTATCGGGATAAAATCAAATAAATTTTAATGAATCTCACTACTTTTTACTTTACTACGATTACTAGAATTAATAACAAATGTAACTTTGCAATTTACCACAAACAATAACTATTCATAACACTTCTTCCCATCCGATACAACACAAATTAGCAGCTTATCACAGTCTTATACGTAGATTAATCAATACTCCGTTAAACCAAACAGATTTCGAGAAAGAGTTAAATTTAATTAAACAAATAGCAATTAACAATGGATATAATAGTAATATAATGCATAACATTTTAAAGAAAAGACTCCTTACAAAAGCCATATCACAAGTTTACCCAATATTAAATAATAATAACACCCAAAAATTTAAAATGATCTCGTTTATAGGCTCTTCAAGCACAAAAATTTGTAAATATTTAAGAAATTTAGACATTAATACAGCGTATAGAACTAACAACAATTTATCCAAATTTATAAAATACAATAAAGATTTAACAAATAACAGTAAAAAGTCAGGAGTCTATGAGTTAACTTGCTGTAGTTACCCCATGACGTATATCGGACAGACAGGCAGATCGTTTGAAATACGAATCAAAGAACATTTTTCTTCATTTAGAAATAACAAAAGTGACTCTTCATATGCGTTTCATATTAATTTAACAAATCAAAATTTTAACAAAGGATTTAAAATATTACTCGTAGAAAATAAGGGCAAAAAGCTTAATTTATTAGAGTCACTTGAAATTAATAAATTAAAGGAAACTGACAAGACCCTCAATGATCAATTAGAAATTAATAATTCACCCTTACTCAATTTATTTATTTGATATTCAGACAGTCATATATTTTATTTTTCCATAGAACTTCTTTACCTCCCTTTAACATACTGTAGACCCTCAGTTTTATTACTTTAAAAACAGTATTGTATAAACCGTAGTGAAAGTTTTGTGCATAGACATTTATGTAATGAAAAGTAGCCATTCCTTCAACCATTCAAAACAAAACATGTGTTTGTTACGGCATTTGTGTAAAAATATATCCATAAGTTAGTTATACCGATAGGACTAGCTCGGAACGGGCCATATCCAGCAATAAGTGGCAACAGCGAATCCCCTCTACGCGCAGTAGCTTAAATTGCCGCACATTGCAGTTATAAATTTAGTAAGACTTAAACAGCGCAAGGATATAGTCGTTTGCATATTCGTTCTGTATACGTAATTTGCCAATTTGTTTCAGACATAATAAGGTCCAAATAATTTTTATTATTGTATTCTTAGCTGCTACGGAAAAGTAATTTTAAGCAATAAAAAAACAATAACGTTTTCTAAAAGATAAAAGTAACAAAAACAATAATTCTGCAAAATAAATTTAAATTTACTGTACTTCTACTAACACCGATTTCGTCTGCAATTTGCCGTGTACGCTTAAGGTCGCCCATTTCAACTAACGAACAAATCCTCACGTCTCTCTCCTCCCGATCGGCAGGTATTAGAGGGATATGAGGCTGTTCGTCAATTTGTTGGCATTTGCGGCAATTTCCGACGACACAGCCATATTTCCTAAACGCATTTACGATCCTTTCAATCGTCGAATGCGAAGGAATAGGCCGATATACACTGACATGATAACTACCTTTACGTTTGCACAGCTAAATACGAATGACGGGCAATCTGTTGCTCTCGATCATCGGCCTTATGTATGCGCACGCGGAGTGGCATCGTACATACGTTGCCACATCGTATTACGTTCCATACGTATATTGTTGAGTATGGCCCGTAGCGGGCTGAACCTATCGGTATGTCTGATGAAGCTCAGGTTGGAGCGAAAGATCGTTACTGTGTAAAGTAAAAAGTAGTGAAATTCATTAAAAGTTGTTTTATTTTATCCCGATAATAGTTATAATGGAATTTCATCAAATAAAGACTGAAACAATCCTACTTGACATATCTCGTTTCTCTTCGTTAGTCTACGATACTTTTCTATTAGTAATGTACGATAATTGAAATGTTTGACAGTATGTAATGTCATGACTACCTTAGATAATCTTAAAATGTATTCTTCGTGAATTAAAACATAATATTAAAAAGTTGTGTCAATATGTCATACATGGTTGAAATTAGAAAAAAAGCTCTTTCCAGCGGTGTCAAAATCCGATATGGTGTCCAATAAAAAAGAAGTAAATTGATGACTAGATAGAACCGAAACGTCATATAGTAATTTAGAGTCTACGATCAAAAGTTGGCCCGAGAATGTCTTTTTAGTTTTCCTCTGCAACCCCAAATAAACGTGCTAGAGGTAAAAGAAGAAAATGAGCATCTTTCGTTTTTTTTTAAAATTCGGAACGTCATGTGACATAGATCCATTTTCTCTTAGGGTTCATAACAAATTTAAACCAACCCTCTATCTCCAATAATAAGCGAGATCTCCATGGTGAGGGTCGAAAATGAATCAGCCTGTTTTTTCCTATACCTATTTATTTCACTCTAACATAAAGAAGTTATGACGAATTCAAACCATAAAGATCATTTTGCGCCGGCCTGTATATAACCGCAAATAAATTGCAATCAAAAAACATGTTAAATGAAGTGTAGATCTCGGTTTCCGGGTTAAAACCGCGTTAAGCGCAATTTCCAACGTTTGGTCCACTGTTTCAAGGGACATCTTCAGGGCTGTACGTAGATGTTCGTCGTTTCACAGTAGCTTGAAGAATGCTATGACAGAGACCGACACTTATATAGGGGAGACCGAGTCAGATGGTGGCCTGCTATTGGCTGGGGACAATGAGCCAATGGCATGCGTCGTATGAGCATGGTAATTCTTAGTAGAGTTCAGTAGAGTTTGCCACGTTGGATTTAACGTATAGCCATCGTTTCTATTGAGATTGCGGGGATGTTTGTAAATTTCAATAGATTCACGGATTTTCCTAGGGAAATAATGCGATTCACGGGACAGAAGCTTGACATCTTTGAATAGAATTTGATGACCGGACTTGAGTTTGTGTTCTGCCAGCGCTGAGCTGGCTATATGTAACAGTCTAGTACAACGTTCATGTTCGGACACGCGCACACCGACCGGCCGCTTAGTTTCGCCAATGTACACACTGCCACACGAACACGGAATGCGATACACTCCTTGTGCTTGGAGCGGAGATATTTTGTCTTTAACCGAGGGTAAGAGGTGCGAAACTTTAGAATGAGGTCTGAAGACAGTTTTGATTTTATTTCTATGTAGAACCTTTCCTATATGATCGGTGACACCTAGAATATACGGTAAGAAGGCGCTGCTGATGTTAGGATCGGGTTCACTCCGAGGTTTGGGGTTACGATGTCTCACTATAGTACGCTGTACATCGTGGGCGCTATATTCTGGAGTAGGGTGTTAGAAACATGCTTAAGTTCGGAGGGTAGTGGTTTAGGTTCTGAGATAGAAAACGCACGATGTACGATGTATTGATGACCGCTTGTTGATGATGGGAAAACCCGTTCAGATATCGGTCCGTCTGAGTCGGTTTCCTTTAAACCGTGTGGCCCAGTTTGCCATTAATATTGCGGGTCACTAAGACGTCTAAAAACGGGAGACATCCGTCTGATTCGACCTCCATGGTAAAGCGAATGTCACGATGCTGGGAGTTTAGAAAAAGTAAGAATTCATCTAAAGACTGCCGCCCAAGCGGCTAGGTGATGAACGTATCGTCTACATATCTAAACCAACATTTCGATTTTAAATGAAAAGGGCTTAAAACTTGTTGTTCGAACGCTTCCATAAAAATGTTAGCGACAACCGGGGATAAGGAGAAGCGCCTAACTCGACGCGGCTCCAGCCCGGAAACCGAGATCTACATCTAGAGAACGACCGCGGAAACCTACACTTACATTTATCAAAAAACAAATTGCATGTCGCCGCGATAATTCACATCAAGCTTTGATACACAATAATACAAATCTGTATAAAAACAAATTTGTATCTGTATATGCATGGACACACAGTACGTATTTACCAGCTTTTGCTTCAACTACCAGACGCATGCGTTTCTGTGTAACCACTTTGTCAATGATAGATTTACGAAGACAAAAGACTGTAGGTACACTTGCGGTCATGTAGCAACTTTTGTCCTATCCGAAGACATCAGATAACCTCATGCCATCTGACGGACAAAGCCGACCACGCCGGTGCAAAGTGTTTCTTCTCGAATAGCAATGTGATAACTCGATACACGGTCATGTGTATGTGTAACACTTTGGCAAGGCGATAGCCCCGGCTTTAAGGGGGCGCTATGATAAAGTAGAGAGCACGAAGTCGGTACGAAATACAAATTCATGGGTTTTGACCTATACAAATAGAAAAAGTAATGTTTTCAAAACCGAAAACAATCCAACTGTTGTCACAATTATCCTAAGCTATTTTACCTTTTTTAATTTCATCCACAATTTGCACAATTTGAAAAAAATAAAAAGATTAGTCTTAGGCCAATTGTAGGACCTAGGCTATTAATATAAAGTTTTCAGAAACTCCAAAGTAATCTTAATTTTTACAAAACCCTCGAAATAAGATTTTGGGGATAAAGAAGCAATCTGTAAATAACATATGGAAAGAGCAAAGCAAGTAACCTTTAGCATCTTCCCAAAAGATGGCGCTGGAAAATTTAACGCCTAAATTTAATAATGATCTTTGATGTAATGTATCGTAAGTTGTCTACTGCAAGTGTTTTTAAAAACTATGTTATTCAATGCCGAATTGTCACCTAGCTCGTTCTTGTGCTGACCGAATCCTTTAATTCTACATTGTGCAATATAGAATACAAGCAAAGAATGCTGTGACTTTACTTTTATTTTCCATAAAAATGTATTCCTTTTTCTTTTATAAAATGTCCAAAGCCGGTCTTATAAAATATGAAGTTGACAAAAAGGAGAAAGAAAATGTTGACTACAATGGAATCAAATGTATGTATACTATCCAATTAAATATATGCAGGTAGAAGTAAACAATAGAAGCATATGTATATAAACATTTTCGAAGTAAAAATGGCACAAAAGGAAATTAATAAATGTACAAACACGTCCTGCTATCTCATTTACCTTTTTGGTTCAACTTGTTTTACAGTTAAAAAACAGAGCACACAACAACGTCTTTTCCAATACTCAGTTTACAAAATATGCAAAAATAAACAAAGATCCAGAAGATTTAATGATTGCTATTGGAGAATTTAGTGTACCATGTACATAAGTGCCACTTGAATCGCTGAAGCCATTATCGCAATATTATTGTAACGTTTTTCGAGGATTAAAAATAAAGTTCAGGTTTACAGAAACAACATAATTGACAAATTAACTTGATTTATTTACAGACTTCAGTATATACAAATACAAAGAAAAGTCAAAAGAAAGCACTTAAACTCATTAATTTTAAATGTTTCGATTTGACTGGCTTCGCTATCGCGAATCATCTAACTTCGAGTGACCGATAACAGCGCAATATTTATATCTCCTGCTACCATTGCTAGAACTTTCTCGAAGTAGTCGTTGAATAATAGTAGTACAAACCTTGTCCTTGCTAAGGCACCACAATTGCAGAGACTGTGGAGTGCAGTCTCCTCTTCGTCTACACACACTGTGACAGGACGATCGTGTACATGTTGCTATGAATAGTGGGTTAGAATGAAGATGAACCACTATTCACCACAACACTGTCCAACTTTGATGCTCAGTCGGTTAACTTATTCTCCGATTTTCCAATGGGAAAACGCGGTAGTAATACTCCTACATTTATACAGCGCCAGTAAAAGAGTATAGGCGAAAGTGTTTATTATAAATAAAAATCTCAATTGTCAATTAAATGTTTAATAAAAAAAAAAAAAAAATTATTCTTTATTAAGTATAAAGAACTGTGCAAAACAAACTTACACAAAGAGATAAAATAATTTGCTGGTATTGACCGCAAAGCAAATGCAAACGTCCTCTAATGACTCGCGGACTAAATTATATCTAATAAATTGCAAAGATGCTTTTCACTTTCACCCCTGATAAACAACCTCTAATGTAAACAGACAAATCTGTCAGACCGAACAAATGTCTAACACATGCGCGATACCACATGTTAAAAAAAACCCTGAAATCCAAAACGTTCCAGAATGTAACGTAACAAAAAATTTACTTGAAACGTAAAAACTATCTTTGTCATTTATATATGAACTAATATAAATATATATATAGAAAATCTGACAATCTAAACAAAACCCTAAATGCATTCAATAAAGAAATAATAAGAATAATAACAGTTATAAATCATATTACCCAGTAGGTCCAACAGCTCCCTCGAACTGCGCTAGTCAAAACATAAATTCATACATAATACAATATACAAAAAGTTTAACAATTTTTTAAAATGTAAAAAATCTAAAGTTGCATACAAATTAATAGTTGAATCAAAAGTTCATAAACTTTTGAAAATAATCATGGGGAAAAGTTTATAGCAATGTGTTCGTCAGCCTGCAATGACTGGTCAGCGGTCCTATTGTCATCTTCATATTTGTCCTTCCTCTTTTGTGTAGTTCTTTTGCGAGATACATATTTCCACCATTGTTTGGTCCTATTATATTTGTATAAAAGTTACTCTAAAAAGTTGCAAACTTGCTCTAAAAACTTGCAACTTCATGTTTGCACTGTATGTTTGTCTTTGTATAGTGTTGAATTTGTTCTGGCAAAAAGCATCCAAAGTAAAAGCTCTTTAATTTGGGCAGCATTTTTTCCTTCCATAACTGTTCATTACGATATATCTTTTGGATAAAAATGGGAAAATCATCATCTATGTAAACGACAAAATAACAAAAATTTCGTCTAGTTATATTGAGCTGCCCTTGTATCTAAAAAATAGTGAAAGTATTATAGGCATAGTAATATAATAATAAACGACTTTATAACTGATAATGCTATAGTATGGGAATTTCGGCTACCTGATAAAAGTAATTGTGATTTTCCTTTAGAATTGGTGTCTCATGTGCATTAAATTTCAAATAAAAATTCCTATTTGTTCTTATTGCCTCATCAATTGTCTGCTTTTTAAGATGCAAATTATATGCACACTTTATTTCAATAATAGCATCTTCACCAATCAGCCCTTCAAAACATGATAATTAGAATAATACACAATAATATTTGCAATAGTATTTGTACTATCAGGTGAAGCCGCCAAGTAGCCATGATCAACATCAACAAATAAACCAGCATCATGTACAAGTACTTGCAACAACTCCTCAAATCTGTGTCTTACTATTCTTTCACACCTTCTGCCGTACTCCATCGCAGTGTTGGTAAAATGTGAATACATCATTCTCTTTAGTAATGGCGAGCAAGATGTCTTTTCTTTTCTTTTAATCGCAGACCCAAAGTTAGATGCAGTCAAGCGGCAAGCCCTTTCTTGCTTATACAAATCATTATTAAATTGCCCAATGGTGGCAATGGCGAGTTGCCATTGTTGTTCTTGCGTAACCTAATTAAACAAAGCACTTGTAAAAATTATAAATTAATGTAAATATAATGCAATCGATGCAGCATGCAACTAAATAAAAAGGAAAAATGCCAGACAAACTTCTTGTAAAGCTTTCTACATATTTTTGAGCTATTTATAAAAGAAAATAGTGGGTAACTATAGCAAGATCAAGCGCATACACAATAACTCCGTATACTTTGTAAGAAGAAGAAGAACATGTGAGCAAGGCATTGGGAAAGTTGAAATATTTCACCGTAACCCCCAACCAAAGACGTAAAAGAATTATAGATTGCAAGACCGTATCTCAGCGGTCGTTATGATTAAATCTGTAGTCTTGACTTACGGTCAATAAAAATAAATAAAAATTTCCCATCATTCCTACGAACTTAATTCTTAGTAAAACTAAGTTTTTTATAGAAATATTCTTTATATCATGTTATATATCCTATAAGTAAAATAAAAGTTTTACAGATGAGCTAAAACTTATAAAAACAAGAAACCTGTAATGTTTTCATTCTCCTTCGGTATTCAGACTTAAATTCCTCTTCACTTAGAAGTGCTTCAGCGGCATTTGGACCATACTCCTCATCCGCACTAAAAAGAAGATGTTTCTTCCTCCCTTGTTTGGGTTTGTTACTTCTTCTCTTCTCATGATGTTTCAATTAATTCTTATTATTATTTTCATAAGCTATTAGTTTATGAGCTTTAGTCATTAGAGGTTCCAGGGCACCTGGTAGGAGAAGGCCTATAGAAAAAATTTATATACAAATTTAATTATACAGACCATTTAAGTAGAATAATAATCCAGATTCCAAAAGCCTCGTTTTTTGAATTACATCAAGATGGCCAATAATATTGCAGTAACGGCAGTCGGCAGAAGACGAAGATTAAGAAGACGAAAAGGTTGACCCTGCGGTGGAAGAGGAAGAACAGCACGAGAAAAACGACGGACCGAGAATTAATAATGGTTTAGCTATGAGCTCGAAGTCCTTGCAATCATTCAGGCAGTCAAGAAGTTCCGCGTTTATTTGTTAGGAACGAAGTTCGAAATTGTAACCGACAGCTCCGCTTACCAAAAAACTATGCAAAATAACGTTCTTACAACTGGAGTCAAGATGAGAAATAAGGAAGACATACTGCTAAAAGAAATCTTGGAGGATGAAGCCATGAAACAAGAGAGGAACTGAGAGAAGAATGCTAAAAGAACTCAATTTGGATCTGGTTTAAAAATTCACAAGAAATATTTAGGACCATACGAAGTGACAAAAGTCATACCAAATGAAAGATATAATGTTATAGCAGTGGGAATACACGAGGGACCGATCAAAACCACCACATGCGCAGAATACATGAAGGCATGGGTAGAAGGCCTTGATGAATCGGAGTCCGATTCAGAGTCGGATGGCCGAATGTAGGATTTTAGTTGCGCAATACATCGATGCGAC
Source organism: Melolontha melolontha (assembly GCA_935421215.2). Classification (NCBI taxonomy): domain Eukaryota; kingdom Metazoa; phylum Arthropoda; class Insecta; order Coleoptera; family Scarabaeidae; genus Melolontha; species Melolontha melolontha. The sequence goes on from OW285243.1 coordinate 106,587,042, forward strand.
AGCGTCAGGCAGTCAGTCATCAACGATCGTAATAGAAACATCAAAAGTAGACATACCCTGCGATATTACTGATACTTATATGATTATAATGAATTAAATTTAATTGAATCGGCCGATACTTGCTGGAAATCCATTACATGTAAATGGGATTTACGTAAAACACTTATACTAATTTCCAGTATATATTACACTTTATTATATATTAATAAATGGATGACATGTTTCGCTACGATGTAGCTTCTTCGGATCTTATATTACTACTGAACACGCTCTTCACAAATGTATGGCTTTTTTCTAAACTATTTCAATGGGTTGCACTTGTCTACATTAGAATCATCTCTTACCGATATATCGTCTAAAATTACTGTTATTTTAATATTTAATGAAACCAGTTTAAAAGTGGGGAATTATTAAGGTCTAATTGGTCATTTAACAATATATCTGCATATTTAAGTTTATTTATTTCTAAGGATTCCAGTAAATTTAACTTTAATCCTTTTTGTTGTGACTGTAAAATTTCGAAATCTTTATTGAAACTATGATTATTTTCCAACAAATGAATTGCATAATTGGAATCTGTCTTTTTGTTAATAAAACTTTTAAAATGTTCCTGTATTCTTTTCTCAAAGCTCCTACCAGTTTGGCCTATGTATGTTTTAGGGCACTCTTTACATATTAGTTTGTATACTCCGGATTTATTACTTTTGCTTGTCTTGGATTTATTATTTTTTATGAATTTCCCTAAACAATTTTTAGTTTTATAAGCTACCTTTATATCTGTTTTTCGTAAAATTTTTCCTATTTTTTCACTTATCGGTCCAATGTATGTTAATAATTTATAATTGCTTGGTTTATCTTTTATTATTGGGTACACATTTTCTATTGCTTTCCTATATTTCTTTTTTCTTAAAATTGTATCTACTATATTTGGGTTATATCCATTATTTTGCGCTATTTGTTTAATGATATTTAATTCTTTAAAGAAGTTTTCATTATTTAAAGGTACTGATATTAATCTGTGTATCATACAATGTAATGATGCTAGTTTTTGACTTACCGGGTGACAGGAACTATTGTGAATGATAACATCTGTGTGTGAGGGTTTGTGATATATTGAAAAGACATGTTTATTATTTTGTCTAGAAATTGTAAGGTCCAAGAAGTTTATACTTTGATCTGATTCTTTTTGTATGGTGAAATTAATGTTTTGGTGTAGATTATTTATGTGTTCAAAAAATTCGTTTAATTGTCTATCTGTGCCTCTGAAACAAGCTAATACGTCATCTACATATCTGTGCCAGTATATAAAATATTTAAAATTGGGATGTTCTTTAATTTGACTTTCTAAATTATCCATAAAAATCTCTGATAATAGCGGACTCAATGGGTTGCCCATTATTAGGCCATCATTACATGAATATATCTTACTGTCAAATTCAAAATAGTTTTGATCTAAACAGATAGTTTTAAGAGAACTTATGATATCTAATTTTTTAAATATATTAACATTTTGAATTGTTAACAAATTCTCCACCAAATTAATGGTGTCTTTTATCGGGATACTAGGGAATAAATTAGTAATGTCGAATGATATTAGCTTGGCATTGTCTGGAAGTTTAATATCTTTTATTTTGTTAACTAGCTCTAATGAATTTTTAATTGTAAATTTCGCTGAAAATTTAGTATTTTCTCTAATATGTTCTAAGATTTTTTTGTATAATTTATATGAAGGAGCTGTGACAAACGACACGACTGGTCTGATAGGATTATCTTTTTTATGAAGTTTGATTAATGAATATAATTTTGGAGCTTGTGGATTCATATTGATAAGTTTACCTTCCTCCTTATCATTAAATCAACTTTTACAATTCTGTATGCACTTCTTAACTGAAGATTGAAATTTCACTGTGGGATCTGATTTTAACAATTTATATTTTGATGGGTCTAAAAATTGCATAGTTTTATTAATATAATCGTTTTTGCTTAATGCTATAACTGTATTTCCTTTATCTGCTTTTATTAATTTTTTTATTAATATATAATAAAGTGTAATATATACTGGAAATTAGTATAAGTGTTTTACTTAAATCCCATTTACATATAATGGATTTCCAGCAAGTATCGGCCGATTCAATTAAATTTATTAAAGGAGCTTCTATAAGTTTCCTGGCCCCATTGTATTTTAAATTACTACTCAAATGTGCAAAGTGTTCTCAGAATCGATGGTTTTTTGACCAGTGTTCCAAGAAGGGTGTGTTCCCGAATTACATGAAACTAAAAACGAACAATAGCAGTAGACCGGCATATTTAGGTCACAAGAAGGGACTTGAAAAATGGCTTACCGAAGACAAGAAAACACAATTCAAGAAGAGAGGAAATTTACACATATATTTAAAGGTTTTTCATACAGATTTGTTATATAAATTAAATTATGTAGAATTTATTATGTTAGATAGTAATACTAGAGAAAAAGTAAACTCAATAATTAACAAAAAATACATTAAACAAAAACATAAACTAGAATATTTGATTACTAATAAAAAAAGAAATGTGAGCAAAAACATACAAACAGACAAATTTAAAAATTTAACCTCAGTAGAGTTTTCTAACAAAGAAAAACGTTTATTGGAAAAAGGTTTCAAATATAATTTACAGCCGAAACAATCAGCCTCAGAATTAGACAATATAGCAATAGATACAGAAATTGCATTAAAAAATACATTGCATAACACAGATAAAAAATATGTAGTATCAAATTTTTTAAAAGCTGAATCTTCCGTAAATTCGAGTCCAAATCATGAAATGTTTACATTAAAATCAATAATAAACAAATCAAACAGCAATAATATTATTTTCACAAAAGCAGATAAAGGAAATACAGTTATAGCATTAAGCAAAAACGATTATATTAATAAAACTATGCAATTTTTAGACCCATCAAAATATAAATTGTTAAAATCAGATCCCACAGTGAAATTTCAATCTTCAGTTAAGAAGTGCATACAGAATTGTAAAAGTTTATTTAATGATAAGGAGGAAGGTAAACTTATCAATATGAATCCACAAGCTCCAAAATTATATTCATTAATCAAACTTCATAAAAAAGATAATCCTATCAGACCAGTCGTGTCGTTTGTCACAGCTCCTTCATATAAATTATCCAAAAAAATCTTAGAACATATTAGAGAAAATACTAAATTTTCAGCGAAATTTACAATTAAAAATTCATTAGAGCTAGTTAACAAATTAAAAGATATTAAACTTCCAGACAATGCCAAGCTAATATCATTCGACATTACTAATTTATTCCCTAGTATCCCGATAAAAGACACCATTAATTTGGTGGAGAATTTGTTAACAATTCAAAATGTTAATATATTTAAAAAATTAGATATCATAAGTTCTCTTAAAACTATCTGTTTAGATCAAAACTATTTTGAATTTGGAAGTAAGATATATTCATGTAATGATGGCCTAATAATGGGCAACCCATTGAGTCCGCTATTATCAGAGATTTTTATGGATAATTTAGAAAGTCAAATTAAAGAACATCCCAATTTTAAATATTTTATATACTGGCACAGATATGTAGATGACGTATTAGCTTGTTTCAGAGGCACAGATAGACAATTAAACGAATTTTTTGAACACATAAATAATCTACACCAAAACATTAATTTCACCATAGAAAAAGAATCAGATCAAAGTATAAACTTCTTGGACCTTACAATTTCTAGACAAAATAATAAACATGTCTTTTCAATATATCACAAACCCTCACACACAGATGTTATCATTCACAATAGTTCTGTCACCCGGTAAGTCAAAAACTAGCATCATTCCATTGTATGATACACAGATTAATATCAGTACCTTTAAATAATGAAAACTTCTTTAAAGAATTAAATATCATTAAACAAATAGCGCAAAATAATGGATATAACCCAAATATAGTAGATACAATTTTAAGAAAAAAGAAATATAGGAAAGCAATAGAAAATGTGTACCCAATAATAAAAGATAAACCAAGCAATTATAAATTATTAACATACATTGGACCGATAAGTGAAAAAATAGGAAAAATTTTACGAAAAACAGATATAAAGGTAGCTTATAAAACTAATAATTGTTTAGGGAAATTCATAAAAAATAATAAATCCAAGACAAGCAAAAGTAATAAATCCGGAGTATACAAACTAATATGTAAAGAGTGCCCTAAAACATACATAGGCCAAACTGGTAGGAGCTTTGAGAAAAGAATACAGGAACATTTTAAAAGTTTTATTAACAAAAAGACAGATTCCAATTATGCAATTCATTTGTTGGAAAATAATCATAGTTTCAATAAAGATTTCGAAATTTTACAGTCACAACAAAAAGGATTAAAGTTAAATTTACTGGAATCCTTAGAAATAAATAAACTTAAATATGCAGATATATTGTTAAATGACCAATTAGACCTTAATAATTCCCCACTTTTAAACTGGTTTCATTAAATATTAAAATAACAGTAATTTTAGACGATATATCGGTAAGAGACGATTCTAATGTAGACAAGTGCAACCCATTGAAATAGTTTAGAAAAAAGCCATACATTTGTGAAGAGCGTGTTCAGTAGTAATATAAGATCCGAAGAAGCTACATCGTAGCGAAACATGTCATCCATTTATTAATATATAATAAAGTGTAATATATACTGGAAATTAGTATAAGTGTTTTACTTAAATCCCATTTACATATAATGAATTAGTTAAATACTTGTTATTGACAAAATAAATAATATAAGAAGTGTTCAGGCCTAATTAATCAACCAACCCTAGACAACGGATTAAACAAACCTACATATATATTCAAATAAAAAAAAAAAACTCCTTCCTACTACATGGCTGTCATGTGGAAAGAGATATAACTGGTGTTCAGAAACATTCGAAGTCAAAGCAGTCCTTTAAAATATGAAGTCATGTCTGAGATAGATTGATTTTGGACAGACAACAGTTGACATTTAATAATTGTTACAAATCAGATATAGCCCAGTCAAAATAGCATTTCAGTGAGTCTCTTCTCTTAGAAGAATCTATAGAGATACAGGAAGAAGAAGAAGGAAGCGACGAAGACATTATAATAGAAGTAGCACTTGAAGATTCTCAATAAGATTACAATTTCCATAAATATACAATTATTAATTTCATTATAATCATTCGCAATAGTTCAATTTTTTCAATTCAATGCAATAGTTTGAATTTTCATTTAATATTTGCACTGTCTAATTAAATTTTTTTCAAGATTGACGGTGGAGTATGCCTACTGGGTAAACCAGGTAAAAAAAAAGCGCTAAGTCCACTACCTCAGAGGTGGTGTGGAAATCTGAAAATATTCGGAATATTATATTTCTTTGTATTATAAACATTTTAAAAACTATACGAAATAATAATAAATATTATATTTTAATGATATCAATACTTTCATATTTTACTAATGCGGAACAGTCGATGAAGCATTACAAGTCGCATAAGAGTAAATATGAGTATTTTCGATGTTTGAAATTGCGATATCTCTGAAATGATGATTCGTAGAAAAAATAACATAGAGAAAATGTTTGTACAGAATTAATTGTACAGTATTAATTTAATACACATTGTGGTAAAAGCAGCAAATTGGAAACTTAAAATCCTAAACAAATGCATGCAATAATTGCAAAACTGTTACATTTATCTTTTTTACTCATTATAAAAAGTGTCTATAACTATGAATCCAATGCAGACGTAGTTAAGTTCTACCAAAAATAATAGAAATATTGCTAATTACAGATGTATGATCTACTGTACTCTGTACTCACTATAGACAGTGTCTATCACCGTGAAATGGGCTTCTTTTGTACCACACAAATCGAACCAAACGTACACGTGTGATAAGTCAAACAACTACACTACAACAAAAAATAAAACCATGTGGATATTGCAATACTCAAATTACTCACCATACAAATATGCAAAATTAAACACTATCACCACAATATCTAAAATAAACAACAAAACACAAAAAAATTATAACAAATACAAAATACAAAAAAAATAATATATAAATATACAATAACTATTCTACGCAAGAGATTCAGTTACACAGTAGGCAACCCATTCACCAAGTACTTGATTTGGAGCTACCATTTGCCTGATGCTACTTTTCAAACATAGATACCAGCACAATGCAGAGGCATCGTACCTATTTTGTTTGTTGAAAGTCCCCACTATTTTAAGCGCCACCTTAATACAAAACATTAATGTATTATACAAACACGACCTTACATCGTATTTGTTACATACACATGGCTATGCATCAAGGTTGTACATTTGTTCTAGAAACAACTTGTAAGTGAGACAAGGATCTTCTCTGGTATATAAAGCTGATAGTTTAAGTTAGAGGGATAGTAACAACCAGTCAGTGGTACGAACCATGGGTACATCATAATACCCCCTTTCTACCCTGCCTGAGTTGATGTAATTATAATGTGTATATCAATGTAAATAGTATTGTTATCCATTTATAAGTGTTGACTAATTATAGTATGTAAACCAAACTCCGTTCGTGTATCATTTGATTCTCCGCCCAGCCTCGAACCTGCACAACAATGTGGTTGCACAAACGGCCCACATTACATGGCGATCCTGCCAGGATTTGCAAGAATTCCGAAAATTTTGTCACAAACGCCTTAGAAGTTGATTCCAACGATGTAATGGTTAATAACGGGAAAACCGATAGTATCCTAATCACGTCGGGAGCTCAATAGACGACAGAGACCTATCGATTGTACCTTTACTAGACCAACAGCAGTGCAGTTTCCACCAACTACAGGACGGATCATCTTAGAGTTGTGGAACTGTCGAAAACGATAACCAACCGAATCAGACGAACTTCAAGAGTAGAAGAAAGGCAAACAAAACTCCAATTCGCCCTAGGTCGTAAGGAAGCAAGCATGCGCTTCGAGGAAATAGTCCGATACGACCAAAAACGCTCTCATAATTTTTTTTTTTAAGAGAAAACAGTTATAACAAAAGTGTGTTTTGTTAACTGGTCTCTAGTTTTTCTGTAGTGAAGAAAAGGCTTACAGCATAAGGGAAATTCCGCTGTACGAGCACCCTTACTGTAGTCAGAATAAGCTTCACAAGAATAGTTCTGCGCAGGAACATGACAGACACGGAATATGTGTTGTCCAGGGAAATACACGAATAAGTGATTTCCAAAGTAATTTTTCCCATGGAGGGAAATAGAAAAATAGAGAGTCGATTTATGTTAAAATAAGTATGGTTAAAAAGGGAGCACAAAGAATTGGAAACAAACAATCAAGCACAAGAATTGAAATCACAAGATCAAGCAGGAGGAATCGGAAACAAGAACCAAACGCGAAAAACAAAAAAGATAAGAATGGCAAACTGCGAAACAAGGCTATTATTCTATATAAGTTACACATGATATAGAAATAAAATTTAAGAAAGCGAACAGACTAACAACATTGAGACAGTGTACAACGGCCCAATTTTTTTATTATCATCTACAATGTAAAAACATACTATTTAGCATTACCTTTGCAAACTTATCATTTACCATTTAAAGTTTTTTTTACGATTTATTACTATTTATATTAGAATATTTATCATTTTACGATTTACAATTTAAGATTTACGATGTACCACTTATCAGGTACTATTTGATCACTATTTGTACTATTTGATGTAACAGGTTTCAAATCATTTTTTAATTTTAGCAAATTTTATTGTACAGAACTTTTATTGTACGAAACCTTATGATGTTTAAGTAACGCATGTCATATTTTGATATAGGAATTAAGAATGTAAATAGAGATAGAGATCCGTGGTAAAAGAAAAGCCAAACATAATCTGTTGGTTTTCTTTTTCCCCAAGGGGGCAGGTGTGATAACTCGATACACGGTCATGTGTATGTGTAACACTTTGGCAAGGCGATAGCCTCGGCTTTAATACAAAACATTAATGTATTATACAAACACGACCTTACATCGTATTTGTTACATACACAAGGCTATGCATCAGGGTTGTACATTTGTTCTAGAAACAACTTGTAAGTGAGACAAGGATCTTCTCTGGTATATAAAGGTGATAGTTTAAGTTAGAGGGATAGTAACAACCAGTCAGTGGTACGAACCATGGGTACATCATAATACCCCCTTTCTACCCTGCCTGAGTTGATGTAATTATAATGTGTATATCAATGTAAATAGTATTGTTATCCATTTATAAGTGTTGACTAATTATAGTATGTAAACCAAACTCCGTTCGTGTATCATTTGATTCTCCGCCCAGCCTCGAACCTGCACAACAATGTGGTTGCACAAACGGCCCACATTACAGCAAAGCTATTACTGGAAAGGAAGAAAAAATACGCATAATACTGTGAGTCCATTAACTCGTCGCCAGGTGGCGTAGTATAGTGGCGTAGTGAGGTTATCTGATGTCTTCGGATAGGACAAAACTTGCTACATGACCGCAAGTGTACCTACAGTCTTTTGTCTTCGTAAATCTATCATTGACAAAGTGGTTACACAGAAACGCATGCGTCTGGTAGTTGAAGCAAAAGCTGGTAAATACGTACTGTGTGTCCATGCATATACAGATACAAATTTGTTTTTATACAGATTTGCATTATTTTGTATCAAAGCTTGATGTGAATTATCGCGTCGACATGCAATTTTTTTTTTGCTATACTACGCCACCTGGCGACGAGTTAATGGACTCACAGTATTATGCGTATTTTTTCTTCTTTTCCAGTAATAGCTTTGCTATTCGAGAAGAAACACTTTGCACCGGCGTGGTCGGTTTTGTCCTTCAGATGGCATGAGGTTATCTGATGTCTTCGGATATGACAAAACTTGCTACATGACCGCAAGTGGTTACACAGAAACGCATGCGTCTGGTAGTTGAAGCAAAAGCTGGTAAATACGTACTGTGTGTCCATGCATATACAGATACAAATTTGTTTTTATACAGATTTGCATTATTTTGTATCAAAGCTTGATGTGAATTATCGCGTCGACATGCAATTTGTTTTTTGCTATACTACGCCACCTGGCGACGAGTTAATGGACTCACAGTATTATGCGTATTTTTTCTTCTTTTCCAGTAATAGCTTTGCTATTCGAGAAGAAACACTTTGCACCGGCGTGGTCGGTTTTGTCCTTCAGATGGCATGAGGTTATCTGATGTCTTCGGATATGACAAAACTTGCTACATGACCGCAAGTGGTTACACAGAAACGCATGCGTCTGGTAGTTGAAGCAAAAGCTGGTAAATACGTACTGTGTGTCCATGCATATACAGATACAAATTTGTTTTTATACAGATTTGTATTATTTTGTACTTACATTTATGTTAAATGAATTATTTACAAAATTGACTTGCGCTTAATTCAATGTGAAGATACGTACCAGCAAGAGCAGTTCCCATAAGATTGTTGCAGTTAGCATATTTGCAACACTTGACGCCATGATAAGACTAAAAAAATTTAAATAACTCGCTATTATATGTATAAAATATAACAATAGCAACAGTCCGAATATCTGATTGAATTTTGTTATTTGTTCATTCAAAATTAAATATATATCTTTAATATTACGAATATCGTCCAAGACTACTTCACCATCCTGCTTGCAAGCGTTTTTAAATATTAAATTAACATGTACAAGTTGACATTTAACACTTAATATTAAATTGTATATCCATAAAACAGTGACAAATTTGTGGTAATTCTGTATCGTTTCTATAATGTAAAATTTCACAACTTCTAATTCAGTGAGGAACTTCCATATATAAATCGAAGAGCTATAAATCAGGGAGATATTCGTTACAGCAAATTCTAAATACGAGAACAACTTTTGCTTGAATTTTTTCTTTTCTAATCTTTCAAGTTTTACTTCTGTTACCAGTAACTCGTTCAAAAATTCCAAAAAAGTAGTTCGGTTCCAATAATTTGTGGTAATTATCGATAGAAAGCTGATTAGTATCATTGTCAATACGCTGACGATTTCGAGGGTTAATCGTATAGGTTTTAGAAACGCATAGTTCCATAATCGACGGTAGAATGTAACGGAAATGCTAATAATTATGCTTAACAAGAACACAATTCCACAGCAGGTTTGCATTTTCGACGCCAAGAATTTTTTATTTGATTTTTCATATTTTGGTGACAAACCCAAATATTTAACAAAATTTGATAAAATCGTTAAAAATCTTAGATTGGTATTACTGCTTTTATGCAGATATTTAAAATACGTTGAAATCATTAGAAATATTACATATATATAGGTATCCTAAAATTAAATAAAAACAATTTAATCATCTTATAAATTAAACTAAAATAAATTATTTTTGTTAATTAAACCGTATCTGCAAATTAGTTGTTTTACGACAAAATTTTGAAGTGTCTTCTATTAATTTAATCCATTAACATAGCATCAACGATTTATTTATTCGTCTAATACGAGAGAAGATTAGTAATAAACGAATCGGACGAGAGAGGGCAGTACTAGAAAAACTTAATTTATTTTGGTAATTTGGTACTTCTTCAAAACTGTCAAAATTTGCGTTAATTGATCGTAAGAACAGTTGTTATTGGAGTAGAAAAGAAACAGTTTTCAGCTTGGTGTGGAACATAGAAAAGATAGAGATGTATCGATCAATGATTAATTATTTTGAAAGAATAAAATAAATTATGAAATCAAAGGACTTTGCCAAGAGTAATTTCCACCGATTGCAACCATAAAACGATGGAAAATGAGTCTAATTAAATGTGACCGGACTTGTCAATTCTATAAACAACGCTGCGGACGTCTAAAAAAGCGTGACTCTAGATATAATTAAAAAAGTATCACGGTGTTAAATGACCGTCGTAAAAGTGCATGAAATAGCAAGGGACTGTGATTATTTTCGATTGCTTTTGAAATATTTCAAGGAAAAATCTAAACGAAATAAAAACAAAACAAATATATTAACCGAAAATTTAAAAAATGGCTAATATTAAGAATATGCGTGCTAAATATTTCTTGAAAAAAAATAGTGGAACCTTTAGAGGACCTCCAAAGAAACAACTTCGCTTCGTAAACTTATAGCGGCAAACGTACTGCTAACCAAGAATTAAATCAAAATCATCAACTAAAAAAATGCTTAAACTACATTTCCAACTGCTTCTTCATCCAGTTCTTCTAGATCTAAACGCCTTGGAGTTATTTCTTTTTTAGCAAGAGATAACGAGAGATTTGGGTCGAATGAGGAGGTAATCACTGGAATTAACACGTACTTCAAATACTTTAACAAAGCTTACTTTTCTGTAGGAATGAAAATTCTTGAATATCCGAGGACTAAATTTGATGAATTAGACGTAAAATATATTGAAAAATACAGTTACTTTTTGTCAAAAAGTTTATATTTTCTTGTCTAGGCTTACTTATAAACTTCTTATGAAAACAATTTCAAATAAACAATTTTTGAACACTTTCAGAGGTAATATAAAAAGGTGGACGAATAACAAGTAATGATAATATTCCCATAAGTTAATAATTAATCGTCACTCCATTTCGAATTCATAATTATATACGAACATGCCTGGAAAGTCTATTAGTACCGTTTAGAATATAATTATATTTAATGGAATATATTAGTATTTTATTGTGAAAATGAAGATCAATTTCAGCTTAATAGAAAGTAAAGCCTAAATTTACAATACGTTATAAATTGTTTCAATAATTTATGATTAATTTTTAATTAGTTTCCTCTTCACCTTTTTCAATAATATGTCGTAACATCAATGATCATGCCTAAACATTTGCATAGCGTAAATTCTTTTTCGCTCGATCCTTTCAATTTTTTCTCTATTGTATTACTTTTGTATAACTTTTGTTTTGCAAAATATTTTGTAATAATTTGAGGAATGTGTGCATATACGATTCCACGATTTTATCTGCTCAATATTTTCACTTTTTGTTGACAACTTTTTCTCGTTGACAGTTTTTAGTATTGCTACAATATCTAGGAACTATCAAAACGGAAAAATACAATAATTCAGCCTACTGAAATGCTCAATATACATTTGATTAAATCGAAGACTGGCTTATTCTGTTCGAAAATCAAAAGAGATTCGAAGCTGGGGTTTTGTTTATCATAATCAGCGGATCAAAATCCATTAAATAAACTCTTCTGGACATCGAAAATCGACACTTTTTTACCGTTTTTAGTGAATATCTCGAAAACCAAAAAGATATAAAGCTGCGATTTTGTTTATCCTAATCAAAGGATCAAAATCCATAAAGTAAACTCTTCTGAACAAAGAAAATCGACATTTTCGTTTTACCGTCTTTCGCGAATATCTCTAAAGCCAAAAGAGATATGGAGCTGCGGTTTTATTTGCCGTAATCAAGGGATCAATATCCATAAAGTAGCCTCTTCTGAACATCGAAAATCGACACTTTTTTTCACAGTTTTTCGCGAATATCTCAAAAACCTAAAGAGATACGGAGCTGCTTATCTTAATCAGCGGATCAAAATTCTTTAAGTAAACTCTTCTAGATATCGAAAATCGACACTTTTTTACCGATTTTATCAAATATCTCGGTTATATCGCGGTTTTATTTATTCTAATCAGCGCATCAAAATCCATGAAGTAAACTTTTCTGAACATCAAAAATCGTCATTTTCGTTTACCGTTTCTCGTTTTTTACCGAGTGAATATCTCAAAAGCCAAAAGAGATACGAAGCTGCGGTTTTGTTTATCTTAATCAACGGACCAAAATTCATAAAGTAAACTTTTCTGAACATCGTAAAATTTACGTTTTCTTTTTACCATTTTCGCGAATATCTCGGAAGCCAAAAGAGGTACGAAGCTGATATTTTGTTTATCCTACTCAGCGTATCAAAATCCATAAAGTAAACTTTTCTGAACGTCAAAATTCGATATTTTCTTTTTACTGATTTTCGCCAATATCTCAGAAAATCAAAAGAGATATGATGAAGCTGCGATTTTGTTTAACCTAATCAGCGGATCAAAATCCATGCACATCGAAAATCGGCAGAATTGACTGAACTTCTGAACATCGAAAATCGACGTTTAAATTTTTACCGATTTTTCGCCAATTTGCCAATATCTCAGAAAACTTAAAGATGCCAAGCTGCCGTTTCGTTTATCTTAATCAGCGGATCAAAATTGATAAAATAAACTCTTCTGAACATCAAAACTCCACATTTTCTTTTCACCGATTTTCGTCAATATCTCAGAAAACCAAAAGAGATGCGAAGCTGTGATGTTGTTTATTCTAATCAGCGCATCAAAATCCGTGAAGTAAACTCTTCTGAACATCGAAAATAGGTACGTTTTACCATTTTTCGCGAATATCTCAAAAGCCAAAAGAGATACGGAGCTGCGGTTTTGTTTATCCTAATCAGCGGATTAAAATCCATAAAGTAAACTTTTCTGAACATCGAAAATCTACATTTTCGTTTTACCGTTTTTCGCGAATATCTCAAAAGCCAAAAGAGATACGGAGCTGCGGTTTTGTTTATCCTAATCGGCGGATCAAAATTCATAAAGTTACCTCTTCTGACCATCGAAAATCGATACTTTCTTTTTACCGTTTTTTCGCGAATATCTCAAAAGCCAAAAGAGGTGTAGAACTGGAATTTTGTTTATCGTTTCTGCTATTGCGATGATGATTGTATTCCAGAACTAATGTTTCTTGCTGGACTAAAAGAATACAGAGGCAAAGGTATTGCTAGAAGGTAATGCGAACCTAAAAACTTAACCTGTTAGAAAACTTAGAAATTAATAGATACAATAATTTAGGATTAGCTTTAAATGACCAACTAGATTTAAACAACTCCCCTCTACTAAATTTAAGATTGTAAAAAATTTTACACCACCATTTCCCCAATAATTTTCACATAAATATTCAAACTTGTATTGTACATATTCAGTATTTCATCCACCTGATGAAGCCATTGTATGGCGAAACAATATTGTAGTGGTATTTACAATAAAAGAATTTTTAAAACTAGAAGTTTAATTACTTATTTCTTAGCGTTTTTACTATTAAATATATGATTTCATATATTTAATACCCAGTTCGTATATAAATATGAATTCCGGTACATTGTGAATGGGGGATTTAAGAAAATGCTTTATTGCACGTTCTAAAATCAAAACAGAAATAAAAGGCAAATGATGGTATATAAATGCAACATCAAATTGAAATTATGGTAAAGATGCAAAATCCATTATTATTTACGCATTCGCGTAGCCAATCATATATCGAAAATTTACAAGTAGCGTTGCCAAATCGAAAATTTATAATAAATATTGATATAGTGTGATCTGTAAGTTAACAAATCGACATTAAAAATTCAATTAATTTATTGTGTAAAGTGTAAACACAATTCTTTAAAAATGGTGTGCCTTGCCAATACCTTCTCTACCTGCCATTTCAGTGAAAATTAAATTGGAATAAATGTAAATCAAATCAAATAATATTCAAATATATAATAATATAATAATTGGCACTGATATAAGCCACAGAAGGAAACTACCAAAATTTGGCAACGTTGCGGATAATTATCTAAGAATGTTTGTAGCGGGCAATTCGGATGGGAGCTGGATTCTGTAGGTTTACCAAAATTATTTCTCAAACTATAGCAAGCGCCAAATAAGATGGCGAACGGTGGGAGTAAGTTCGCGCAGCATTAGAAATACTGGTAATCTTTGTATTTGGTTTTACATAAAGTTGCAAGTAAGTGGGTAAGTGGGTGTGCCCGTTTTTAAAAACGACTAGGGCACATCCCCCTCGCTCGCCATCTTATTTGGCGTTTGCATAAATACATATACCGCCTGATTCTGAGCAAGCGCAACGGCCTGAATGTACGAATATTTCTTCGGCTCCGAATAGAAATCCCCTGAACGCGTTAAGCCAATCACAAAACAGTCTGTTGCTAAACCACCTCCTCGCGCCAACTTAATTGGCGCTTGCTATATGTATGACATCGATGTTAAGCCAATCACAAAACAGTCTGTTGCTAAACCCCCTCCTCGGGCCAACTTAATTAGCGCTTGCTATATGTATGTATGACATCGATGTTGACGCGCCTACAGCATTCAGGGGAATTGTATTCGAAGCCGGAGAAATATTCATACATTCGGATCGTTGCGTTTACTCAGAATTAGGCGGTATTTTGCGAGTTTGAAGGAAACTTTTTGTAAAAAAAAATATTTTATTATTCGTGTTACCATTATTTATTCATTTAATGTTTAAATTTCTGTGTTTATTTGTTTTTAATAAAATTCTGTTATTGTTAGTTAATTTATATACTAGATAAAACGAATTTACCAAAAACCACTGAAGTCGCTATATTTTCAAATTTCAAGTACAATACGTGAGCAGTCATATTATTTTCATTTATTCAGTATTATTATTCACGTTAATATTAATTATAAAAATTTATTAATATAAATATTATTAAAAAACATATGTATCATAAAAATTCTAAAACGCATGTAAAAACCCTGATAGAAAAACTAACTTTCAGGCAACGACCATACCATACTGAATAGACCAGTTCTCGTCCGATCACTGAAGTCAAACAGTATCGGGCGCGGTTAGTACTTGGATGGGTGACCGCTTGGGAATACCGCGTGTCGTTGCCTTCTTTTTTTTGTCTTTTGAATATCCAAATTTAACTAATAAATTCTTATTTTTCTAAGAAAAAAATACTATATATATATATTATATACAGTATTAAAAATTAATTATATTATATTTAATAATCCAGTATTCAAAATTGTCCATTTTCGAAGCTGAAACTTTCTTGGACCAATTCAAACACATACGTTTTAGTTACCACGGTCAATTTCATTTTATAAATTCTTATCTTAACCTATCAGAGACTTCTGAGCTTCTAAATATTTTAAAGTTAAAATTGAATTATATATTGTTCGAAATGGATAAATTAAATTTATTTTTTTAATGGATTAGTTTTAGAAACAATATACATATGCAGCTGAGTTTTTAAAGCATTACCTTAAAAACGAATTTATATTGTATTGACATTTTGGGGCATATAAAACAAAAATGAAAAATAAAAAACTTATCAAACAGCAAATAGCACTAAAACCCAAATATAAAAAAATATATATATGAAGAAGTAGTAAACAAATAAAACAAATAACATTTCAAAAACTGGTACTCTACAAGTAAAGTTATTGTTCTTCTCTTGAGTGATTTTAAATATTGTACAAAAGATGGCGGTAAAATAAGTTTTTTATTTATAAATCCTAAATAGTTTTGAATAATATCAGATTTTTTGTGTTCGCGTATCCTGTCCTACGCAGTTTTAAAAATTTTCATTTTTAGGAACCAAAACAAACCTTGTATGTCACAAATCCTTCGTTAGCAAATATTTTTTGAATGTAGTTAATTAATTTTCTAGGTTAAATTCTCATATCGAATTCTTAAATTAACAGTTATCATTATGGATAACAGATGGTGCACATTGCTGTTTTAATAAATGGTGTGAAAATTTTCGTTAGCCAAGTTTATTTCCAATTCACTTTTTAATAATTGTACTTTAATACTATAATAACCATTTATTCGTTTAACAATCCTTTTCTATTTTGCGTTCGAAATGAACTCATTATGACACCCAAAACAGTATCGAAAATCGAAATGAGCTTCATTTCGATACGCTTTTTTTCATTTTTCAATGTTGGCCTTGTTCGAACACAGAAATAAATATCATTGCTGTCATTTGATTTTAAGAATTTAAGTACATTTGACAGATATGATATATGTTCGTACTCTACACAAACAACATATATTGTATACAATTAACAACAAGATATATTAGTTTCTATGTCCCTCATGTTTATATTTTTATAAGCATTTTATAAGCACACAAGTTTGAGCTAATTGTAGATACCTGTAAGAAATTATGTAATGTGTAATAAATGTTTTGTTGAGTTGAGTTGAGTTCTCGTCCGATCACCGAAGTCAAACAGTATCGGGCGCGTTTAGTACTTGGATGGGTGACCGCTTGGGAATACCGCGTGTCGTTGCCTGCTCTTTTTTGCATTTCAATAATGAAAATTGTACTCATTAAATTAATATTTTTCTAAAAAAAAGTTTCAAATTTTATACTTATATAATGTTATTTGAACGAAAAATACATTTAAAATTTTTACTATTAAATAGTTAATTGACGAAGGAGATACTTGTTGAAACTTCATTATAACGCTAAGAAATAAGTAATTAAACTTCTAGTTTCAAAAATTCTTTTATTGTAAATACCACTACAATATTGTTTCGCCATACAATGGCTTCATCAGGTGGATGAAATACTGAATATGTACAATACAAGTTTGAATATTTATGTGAAAATTATTGGGGAAATGGTGGTGGAAAAATTTTTACAATCTTAAATTTAGTAGAGGGGAGTTGTTTAAATCTAGTTGGTCATTTAAAGCTAATCCTAAACTATTGTATCTATTAATTTCTAAGTTTTCTAACAGGTTAAGTTTTTTACTTTTTTCTTTTTTTTTTCTTTCTTTTTTTTTCTTTCTTTTTTCTTCTTTCTTTTTCTTTTTTCTTCTTCTTCTAATCACAAGGGGTTTTATACCTTTTTTAAAGTTTTTACTTAACCACAGTCTCCAAAGAAAGCCTTTTCACAATGACTTCCCGGTCAAAGGAGTTTAATAGATTTCATAAGTTATATATACTTGGACGCCTTGTAAAGTTGTTGCGTAAGCAGTTGTACTAGCTTTACTGTGCCCCATGTGCGACACCTTGATTAGTGGTTTTACCTACTGATGATGACAACTTAGTTGTCGAAATACGTATTTAGGATACGATTAATAATTGTGGTAAGGGGATTTATACCTTTTTTTAAGTTTTTACTTAACCACAGTCTCCAAAGAAAGACTTCCACAATGACTTCCCGGTCAAAGGAGTTTAATAGATTTCATAAATATATACGTCGACGCCGTGTAAAGTTGTTGCGTAAGCAGTTGTACTAGCTTTACTGTGCCCCATGTGCGACACCTTGATTAGTGGTTTTACCTACTGATGATGGCATCTTAATTGTCGAAATACGTATTTACTTTGGCAGATAAGTGCTTTAAATTTAGAATTTAAATATGTATAGATATTAGGATACGATTAATAATTGTGGTAAGGGGTTTTACCTACTGATGATGGCATCTTAATTGTCGAAATACGTATTTACTTTGGCAGATAAGTGCTTTAAATTTAGAATTTAAATATGTATAGATATTAGGATACGATTAATAATTGTGGTAAGGGGTTTTATACCTTTTTTTAATCTAAGGTTAGTTTTGCTAGCCTTATTTAGATATTTAACATTGGTTGACGTCATTAGATTTATTATAAATTTATAAGTTGTCTTCAAATTATGGGGAACTATAAAGAACATCTAGATACAAGTAATTTTTGCTGATAAACTCCTATGCACAAGTTGATTGTTACAAATTGGTTATTCTTCAAGGCATAGTTATTTATTTCCTTATTCACGAACACTACGAAATATTCTAGAAGTCACTTGATGATTTGCGTAAGCAGAAACTAATCTTTCAACAAGATTTTATGCAGTTATAAATGCAACAAGTTTGTTTTGTTAATTTCTTGTAATACCAAAAGAATAAATCGTTTGTAGTAAGATCACATTTTGAAGATTAAAATGTCCGTTCTGTCTATTGGTTCGAAACTATCTCATTTAAAGAAATTCAAGCATAAATTAAAACATTACATTGAAACCATATCTGATGTCTTACACTTAATGAAACATCTCCAAATAATTTAAATAAAAAACATTTTAATGCAATCGCAAGTATATTTTATAAACCAGGTGGTAATATAAATGGGCTAATCACAATTGCAAGCTAAAATTGTTTTCGGTTTCTCTTCCCCAAAGAAAAATATTAAAACCTAAGTAATAAAATTGAGCTAGATTATATCGATAAATAGTTTATAAACTAAGAAAAATAACATTCGAGAATAATTCCGTATGGCGTGGTAGAGGGTATGAACTGCTATATACTTCGCCCTTGTTTTCACGAACCCTTGCAAAAAGCTAGTTCTAATCGTCTAAGGATGCCTTCTTAAAATTCCTTTACGAGTCGTAAATTTGTATAGATTGCACTGATCAGAATATTTCTTACGAACCTAGCATCCATCAGTTTGTTAACAAGAAAATAATATCTCTTCCAATGGTATCACAAAACCTTGGACCATTCAATATGTACAATTTTATTTATTACCAAGACATTAATGGAAATACTTCAAGACAACCAGATTATCTTCCATTGGATCTAAATTCTTTATAAATTGGATGCATATCGACATGTTTACATAAATACTTTTTTATATTGAAATTCAGAGTAGAATATAGAGGTTAAAATACTTGTAATAAGCAAAAAATAAGGTAACTTTGCTTTTATGTCAAATCTTGAACAATCGTTACACTGTCTGAAGAAAGTCAAAGTAATCGTTGTTGGGAAAAGCAATTAATTTGTTGTAGAATCCAAACAACCCATATGTGAATAACATAAATGTAGATTATGTCACAATGTGTTTTAGTTAAAAACATACGAAGAAATGCAAATAAAATGCTTAACAATAACGACTAATGAAAAACTACTTAAATGTATCAAAGATTTATTGACCATTTTGTTATTAATGATGGAGGCATTGAAAAGGTTATGTTTCCTGATGAATTCTAGTTTCACCTCTCTGGCTACGTAAATTCCTAAAACACGAGGACGTAAAGTGCAAATAATCCACACTTTTTTGTGGACGCACCACTGCATCCACAGAAAATTGGAGTTTGGCCAACTGTTTGTCAGAAAAGGATTATTGGACCTAAATTCTTTGAAGGCATGTCGATTAAAAATACAAAATTTTGAACAGTAGCCAAGTTTTTTCCACTTTGACAATGGACGCCATGAACGCAGTGAATTGTTCTGCCGTTCCCGATGCAATTTTGGCGAAATCCTTTGAGGCATCGGAAAAATTGATTCCCATGTTTTTGCCAGTGAAAACAGTAATATAGAGTGCAAGAGGTGCAGGAAGACATATTGGCGTATTTTTTGGATGTAGTAAATTTTTTAGTGGAGTAGGGAAATGTTACTGGAGTGACAAAGATGGAAGTTTTTCCCTGTAAAGAGCTACTCCCAATAGTGCTTCTCTGAAAAGTTTTTTAAAAGCGGATATAAGTCTATCAACTTCCGAAAAGGTGTCTCTGATATACTCACAGATTCTGTGGAGAGCATGTGCTTCACAAGTAATATGCAGCATATTCGAATATGTTTCCTTTAATAGTCTGCCTTTTTTTAATATACAGGGTGTCCAGAAACTCTCCTGATAAACGAAGACCGGAGTTTCCTCAGATAATTTTAAGACAATTAAACCCAAATTCACCTAGTCCGAAAATGCTTCCTAAGGGAGCTAGAGTTCTTTGAAGATGGCGCCTTGTATTTATTTTTTTTTAAATTCCTCCAGAACGCTTCTATTTAGAAAAACAAAAACTGGTATGCTTATTTATCCTCCAGAGATGAATCGATTCCATCAATTGCGAATTTCTAGTACCGGTCATAGGCGTCCGTTTTGGGTAGGTCAACGGTTATTTTAAGGCATAACTTTTTTGTCTTTAACTTTTAAGCATTTGTGACACTAGATTATTAAATTTTCAGGTATTCCAGTACTAAAATGTACTCTTACTTTAAGTCGGTAGGATACACCGTTTTCAAGAAAAATCGATTTGTAAATTTTTCGTTTTTTCTTCATTAAAGTTCAATTTTTTATTTTTTGCAATAGTTAGCTCTGAACTGCCAACAGAAGTAAAACCTACGTTTTTCATTGTCAAATTGTTGTCAGTTCGCGAAGTTTATCTTTTCATTTTTTACTTTGTGTTATTCAAACACGATTTCAATTTAAAAAAAAATGGTTTTTACTAATGAGGAATACGCCGATATGCATTTAGTTTATGGCGAAATGAGGTGTAACGCTCGAGCGGCGCAACGTAGATACGCTGAAAAATTTCCCAATCGTCAGCATCCCACTCACTCAACATTTACAGCTCCTCATCAACGATTAAGAGAAACAGGTTCAGTGGTCCCAAAAAATAATGAAACAGGGAGACATAATGATGTAACCGCAGAACATGAAGATGTTATTTTAATGGAAGTTGAGGAAAATCCAGAAATTAGCGTTTGAAGACTATCTGCCATGTACCCCACAATTTCAAAATCTTGCGTAGGAAATATCTTACACAAAGAAAATTTATATTCTTTTCATTTTACAAAGGTGCAAGCACTGCTAGAAGGAGATTTTCCTGCTCTCGTAGAAATCGCTAGATGGTTACAAAATCAGAAAAATCAAGATGAAGATTTCTTCAGGAACATTTTGTTTGGTGACGAAGCTACATTCTCAAAAAATGGAATTTTTAATGTACATAATGCACATTATTATTCGTACGTTGGTGACAATCCCCACGTTGTTCAAGAATTTAAGCATCAGCATAGGTTTAGCATAAACGTCTGGATAGGAGTAGTTGAAGATTATCTACTTGGACCTGTGGAATTTCCTGCAAAATATTTTACCTGATTTGTTAGATGAGGTGCGTTTAAATATTCGGCAAAACTTATGATTTCTACAGGACGGCTGTCCGGCCCACTTTAGCAGGAATGTACGAGACTTTCTAGATAATAACTACGAAGACCATTGGATTGGAAGAGGCGGCCCAGTTGCTTGGCCAGCAAGGTCGCCGGATTTGAATCCTTGCGATTATTGTGTTTGGGGATACATAAAAGCATTTGTTTATTCCGTTCCGATACAAAATCGCGCACAACTCTGGCTAAGGATACAAGATGCTTGCAACGAATTTAGAAATAACTTTGGAATTTTTGCAAGAATTCGGCGTTCTCTAAGCAAAAGGGTAAACTTATGCATAGAGACTAATGGTCATCACATCGAGCAACTTTTGTAACAATCTACCTTTGATACTTGTTCTTTTTTTGTTAGTTTCGTTCCATTGTAATAAATAATTTGTTTTTAATTTATTAAATTAATTTTCATCCATGCCTTGATAGTCCAAGCCAACTTCGTCGCTAAAAATAAGTAGGTACATAATAAATTGAACTTTAATGAAGAAAAAACGAAAAATTTACAAATCGATTTTTCTAGAAAACGGTGTATCCTACCGACTTAAAGTAAGAGTACATTTTAGTACTGGAATACCTGAAAATTTAAGAATCTAGTGTCACAAATGCTTAAAAGTTAAAGACAAAGAAGTTATGCCTTAAAATAACCGTTGACCTACCCAAAACGGACGCCTATGACCGGTACTATAAATTCGCAATTGATGGAATCGATTCATCTCTATAGGATAAATAAGCATACCAGTTTTTGTTTTTCTAAATAGAAGCGTTCTGGAGGAATTAAAAAAAAATAAATACAAGGCGCCATCTTCAAAGAACTCTAGCTCCCTTAGGAAGCATTTTCGGACTAGGTGAATTTGGGTTTAATTGTCTTAAAATTATCAGAGGAATCTCCGGTCTTCGTTTGTCAGGAGAGTTTCTGGACACCCTGTATATGCAGTATAAAAGTATTTTTCCTTTGTACCTGTCGTCCGAATGTAGCATTTGGTGCATATTCTCGTAAATGGTTTAAGCTACTGTTTCCGCATCAACTGTATTTATAATTTTTGTTGCTATTAGATATGCGTTATAAGGAATAGTTGGATGTAGTACACCAGCTACAGCATTTACCACACAGCGTCCTAATATATCGACAGTTTTGTCGGCATTTATCCATAGGTACTGATTTGAAAATTGGCTTCTAATGCGTTCTGCTGCTTTCGTGTACCACTTAGAAACATAATTTGCGTAAGGTAGATTCAACAGGAATATTTCGACCAGTACATTTTTGGATAAATATTTTGAAGGTGGGATAGTTAAGTTTATTTAATGGAATATTTGCCGCCATTAAAGTTTCGCGTTCTTCGTTAAAATTGTCAGATTCCAACGAGTCTAATTTCTGTGTATTTATTTGCGATGCTAAGTGACGTTTTGCGTGCAATTTCTTGAATTTTTTTAACGATATTTTACAGGCTTTGCAATAAATTTATGTAATTAAGTAAGTATGTAATTAACAGTTAAAACAATGACAAAAAACTAACTCACCGTACTTTATTTATCTTGCGAAATATAAACTAATTAACAAAATAAATTATAAAAACTCCTCACGCTTTTATCTACCCCCATACAAAGGAATTTCACTGTAATATTGTAGTAATTGCGTCACAATTCAACGACAAAAAACAGATGTACGGTTAACCGAATAAATAGTACGTGTTGTACTTAGCGACGTTATAGACTATTTACATGGTCCGTCGTAATTTGGGCCTGATGCGTCCGGTCTCTAGTTATTAAATTCTAACGTACATAACCACAATAAAATCGTTGTGACTTAAGAGATGTAAACATTATACATTATAAATTTAAGGATTTAAAGGTATTGTACTTACCAATTGAAGCAACATCAAAATAATAAACGCGGGTTTAGTGGTCACCAATATATGAGCTGTTTTTGGTTGTTCGATAACTAAACTAAAACAATGTAGAACGGTGACTATACCGTTTAGAAGTAAAAGAAGCATCACTCCTCCAAATACTTTAACAAAATTCTGAATTTGCTCGATCAAAAACAGATACATATCTTGAAGCAAAAGAATGTTTTTCTTCAAGTTTATCCAATCATCTTCAATGGTGAAATTGTTCAGTATTAAATTTATATTTTGCAATTGATGAGTAATTGATAGCATCATGTTCTGCATCAAAATTACCGTACCCAAATTGTGTTGCTTTAGTACCACTTCTCCCAAGAAAATTCTTCTAAAATATCTTTCCTCTAGTATAAATAACCAATTATAAATTGACCACAGAGTAAAGCAAAATATTCCCAATAGTACAATAATAAGTTCAAGGTACTGCAGCCAGGATATTTTTGAAGGTGTCAAGCCGAAATGTTTAATTTTTTTATTAATTCGTAATAGATTATTAAATACACTTACATAGACAGTTCGGTGCAAATAGTTAACTTCAATTATTGTTAATACACTGATAGCTATTGTAGTAATTGAACTTAGTGAATTTAGTGCTACATGTATAGCTGATAAAGATGCGTAAAATCTTATTCGATGCGAAATGTTAAATATTTGATCAATTAATATGAATAATAATAGCATATAGCCACACCGAATTTGTAATTTTATTATTTTAAATTTTTGTCGGTTCTTGTCATAATTTGGGGATAGTCCGATATATTTAAGATATTGTGTCAAACATATCATATGTTTTATACTGGATCTGCCAAGCATTTTTTCAAAATTTCTGCAAGACATTAAGAACTAGAAAAAATATAAACACTGAAAATATATTTCCATTCGTATTTTTAAAAATTTTTGTGTCTATATTATGCTGAAACATAGAAACGGACTCAGGTAACCGTTTTGCTATAGCCCTCTGTTAATTACTAAACAATTAATTTAAATACATGCCTACATACCTCCCTCTTTCTTCGCTTCCACCTTACTTATTATGTATAAATAAATTGATTAATAATTCAAAAACAAATATCGTTACCATGGAAGCAATTATAAACTTTAATAACACAAGTAAAAAATTCAAGACAATTTAATTCGATGGCTTTCAAATGTATAAGAAAATGGCTAGGTATTTCAACAACTCAATGAAATGGGTATTTTTTAAAATAAATAAGAATGAGAAGTTGCAATTTTAAATTTAGGAGGGGTTTTATCATATAACACCAAACCTAACATTACACCTGTTGATTTCAAAAGTTTCTCATAATTTAAATTTTTTTCTTTTGTCCTGAATGTATGAAAATTTTAAAATTTTTATTTAATGTATGATTAGATAATAAGCAGAGAGCGAACTGAAGCGATTGAATGACCAATTGCCCTGATAAAAAGGTTGTGGTATCAGGTATAGTATGCATTCAAAAAAAGGAATATTTATCAATACGTTTTTGCCGTATTACACAGTTGTTATATAATAAAACAGATATGCAAAATACATATCCGTCACTGTAAACATGGACAAACACCTCGTATTTTTAGCATTTACTTCTGTTCAATACATATGTTTCAGCCATCTAGGCCTCATCGGTTGAACTAGTGAAGCAATGTGTATACAAATTAATACAGATCTGTTAAACAACGGATCTGTATCTGTATCTACATTTACGCTAAAATCGTCTCCAAGCTGTAACCAGTTTCGTTCTATCAGGCGACACCAATTTAATCAGTGACATCTGACGGAAGAAAGCGACTAGGCCAGAAAAGGCGATCTTCCGCTCGAATAGCTCGTAATAGCCTTGCTATTACTTGCTATTATTGAATGAAAAGAGGTGAAGGGGATCGGTCCTTTATCTCTGTTCATAGAATTTTGTTTGTTTTTAGCGATATGAATACTTTCGTAGGCGTCAAGATCGCGGGGTTTCAAGTTTCAACCCTTTAATCGACACATTGTGCAGTGTACTTAAAGCAACGTTAGATTTATCCGGTCTATTGTATTTAATATGTGATATGTGTTCTTTAAACCGGGTTATTATTAGTCGTTTTGTTTGGCCTATATATTTCAAATTACAATCATCGCAATTAATTTCGTATATACCTGATTTCGAATTAAAATTAACTTTATCTTTGGTATTCCCTAGGAGACTTTTGATAGTATTTTCGGACCGAAAGGCAACTTTGAGACCTCGTTCTTTCACAACTTTAGTAATGTTTTCGTGATGGGGTGGTATGGTAAACACATGGACTTTTTTTTTCTCTTGGTTACTTTGAGATATCAAACTTGTGGATTCGCGGATTGTATTTTTTAGTTTTGTTTTTCTAATTAATTTATTGATTATTTTTATGTCAAAGCCATTATATTTCGCGATATTTTTAATGAAACCCAGTTCTATTTCATATCTCTCTTTTGTTAACGAAAAATAAAATTTAGTAAACGATTGACTAAGATATTAAAAGAAGCTGTCTTATGTTGAAAACTATGATTTGAATCCGCGATGATGAATCTATAAACATTGGTTTGTTTCCGGAAAATATCGATTTCTATTTTATGTTTATTCCTAATCAGTAAATTATTTAAAAATGGTATCTTGCCATTGTGTTCCTTTTCCACCGTAAATTTAATCGTCGGAAATTTCAAATTTAACTGATTAACGAACATGTCTAATTCGCATTTTCGTGTATCAAAAATCGCGAGAATGTCAACTACGTACCTGATCCAGACTCCCGGGAAATATGGCGTTATTTTTAAATTCTACTTCAAATTGACTCATGAATAAATTGGCTATGAAAAGAGATAGGCAGTTACCCATTGTTGTGCCTTGTTTCTGCTCATAAAATTTTTCTCCTACTTGGAAATAATTTTGCGTCATGCACAGAGTTGTCAATCTCATGTATTCTTTTATTTTTGAAGATTCAATCTTATTCTTGTGGAGCAAGCCTTCTAAATATTTCATAATCTCTGGAATAGGTACCGAGGGGACTAATGACGTTACATCGAATGAAACTAAAATTTCCCCGGCTTCCAGTTTACAACCTTTAATTAATTTAACAAATTCTAAGGAGTTACTAACTGACAAATTTTCTGGTTTTACGGGTCAATTTTTAAATTCATTCACTAACCATTTCTAAATGAAATAAGTCGGTGAGTTGATAACTGAAACGATAGGTCTCATTGAGTTACCTGGTTTACGTATCTTCGGCAAACAATACATTCTTGGTACTAAAGGATTACTAACATTTAATTTATACTTTTGGGTAAAAGTGATTAAAATTGGACATTTCTTTAACGCGTCTTTTGGGTCACTAATCATTTTAGGTAACGGATTTCTCTTAATATCTACATACCGACCTTCGGCAATTAAATTTTTAGCTCTTTGAAAATAGTCAATTTTGTCCATAATTAGTAACTTGTTCCCTTTATCTGCTTTTAGGTAAAAACAGTCCTTCGATCTAAGAGTTTTAATGATATTCTATTCTTTATTGACCGACTTCTGTTTGTGCTGCTGCAAATTCTTATCGATTTGGGTTTTACAAGCTTCTCGAATAAAGTTTTTTGGCCCTTGTTCTAAATACTTAATCGAAGTTTCGATACTTGCAATCACCTGTTCTATAGGAATCTGACGGCTTGGCAAACAGTATTTTAAACCTTTGTTTAACAAATCTTTTTTTACATCACTAAAATTCTCGGATGATTGATTGATCACTAGTGTTTCTTTTATAGGAATTCTATTAATATACTTTTTTGGTGGACATAACTTTCTGAATTTCTTATTTAGTTTTAAACATTTATTTTTCAATTTATGGTCTTTAATTTCCGTTATTTTCCTATAAAAGTTACACCACTTTTCAAATTCCTTATTGTTCATGCTTTTAGTTAATTTTAAATGCAAATTATATATATATATATATATATATATATATATATATTGTGATAATCTATGTGGACCAAGTAAGAATATAAATTAAAACCTTTCAATAATATAATACTTCTAAGATGTAATAAAAGAAAACACCATATTTAACAAATAAACTCAATTTAATACACATAAAAAACTAAATAATACAAATAAATCTTAACAATTTGAATTTCTCCCCACCATAATATTCTCGATTGCGAGTGCCCTCAAATTCTGAACATACAACTAATAGATAATGGATAATAAGCTAATTCAGTTTGTAATTAAGGTTAAATACTCGAACAAAGGTAAGTAAATTTCATAAGTGTATGTAACAACAATTTGTCAATTTGAATTATGCCCTTTAGGTGAAAAGAAAGAATTTAGTAAAGTATTCAATACAATCGATGTGATTTAACCTCAAAATGGTATTAGCTCTCTATATTATTAATTTCGGATTCTCAGGGTAATCAAGGTAGGTCTTGACTTAATTATCAATCAATTAGTCTATGAAGAATTCTAACTCAGTAATACGATATACAAATTTTCCTATAAATGTTAAAATACAGTGAAGCTGTTCGATTTATGGTTAATAATAATTATAATTCATAGAAAAATCTCTATTTATAGGGTAAATTCTACCTTGTCTATGTGCACAAATATACACGTAACAGAAGATATCTCGGCTGGGCAATATGGTCCTACGGGAAAGTGCTCGGACAGGTTACAGGATTTAATCTTCCGATTAAATGTCAGGAAATAGGTTAATCAGCACAACTAATTGGATGGCTTATAATTAATGGAATTAAAAAAAAGGATTAGAAGGGTAGCTATAACCGGATAAGGCTCGATACTTGTCTGTCGTGGATATCAATCGTTGTATAAGCACTTAGAAATTAAAGGTAATTTGAAACTCCAATGTAGTATATATTTTAAAATGGGAATATTCTTTATTTTTCAGCTTCAGAATGCGTTTTAAAACATAGAATTCGCCTTAAAATTCTTCAAAAACGCATTATAAAAATTAATAAAACGTGGCTTCGTTTATTTATTCATTAATTCTTTTTTTCGTTAACAACCAACTTCTCTTGTTTTTCAACGCCTTAACTACTTCGGAAAATACATCCGCTCGAAAGGAAAAGGCGTGTCCAATTTATAATACCAGATTGAACCTTTAATTTTTAGTGAATAAGGAATAATACGAAGGTTTTTATAATATCTTATTATAATTTAAAAATATGTTAATAAATTGACATTTAAAAAATTGCAAATTGCCAATTGGCATAAAATAGATTACCCTGTTTATGTTATTCTAAAATAGATGGCGCGATCAACATAATTTTACTGTAAGAAAACGTGAAAAAGAGTTTACAGACAAACTAGATGATTTATTTGATATTGCCCACGCAAATGCCTTAGAAAAAATGAAAGTTGAGGAAGATAAGTTGTTTCTTATCAATCAAAGAAAGAAAGGATGTCCCGGATCAACAATTCTGATTGCGAATTAAAAAAATTGAAAACTCCTCATACTATAAGCCAATATCTTAATAAGAACATCGAATATTTTATAACCCAAAAATCACGTAATTTTTTTATATGGTTTTGTATTCCAACGCACTTTTTAACAAAAGATCCAAAGGAGTGGGTAAATGAACCTAGTTTTAACGTTGGCCTTAATATCGTTGAAAATATGAAGCAATTGATAGTGTAAATTGTTGCGGATTATCGGAAACTCTACCCCAATGTGAACAAATATTCTCTTTTGAAATAAAATAACATAAATAACTAAATCAAAGCATTTTTATTTATCCTTTGTCAGACAGAGATCTTGTAACATTATCAAATCTGTGGCCACAAGTAATAAGTGAATATTTTATGTATTTCCTATTTATTAGCTCTGTTTTCCAAAAGTAAACCATTCTTCTATCTTTTTATTAATTTTCATTTATTTTCTTAAGAAATATGTCACCATATATGTATATAAATACATAGATTTTAGTTTGTATTCTACTAGTCCTTAAAAATTTGGCTTTAAATGAAAACCAGAGAAGTTTTAAGACGACATCGTCTCAAGGAAATTTAAAATATGTAAAATTAGAGTCAAATATATTTTTAAGTGTATTTTTCAGTATAAATAAATATATTTTTTACAACCAAGAAAATTTTATTTTTAATATTTTTTAACCAAATTTCAAGAGCTATGCGCCACGACTTAACCTCGCCCAATGTGATAATTTTTTGCACACCGTATTTCTATACTATAACGAATATTTTTAGGGGGAGTTACAGTTGAAACAACAAAGTTGAAAAACAAGGACCACCTTATATAATATATATAACAATATATATGTATGATTGTTTCGGCCTTTACTTGATGAAATTCCATAATAACTATTAAGATAAAATAAAACAAATTTTATGAATTTCACTTTTTAATTATCAGTTATATGTCTGACGAAGCCCAGGTTGGTGCGAAACGACTCGTTACAGTGATAATTAAAAAGTGAAATTCATAAAATTTGTTTTATTTTATCTTAATAGTTAATATATATGTATTTATTATTGTTGAAATAGTATATTTTCTATTCTGTATCTATAAGGGATTGTTTCTGGTTTCGTTTCTTTCCTACAACGTTTAGTATTTTAATAAATCCGTTTTATATTGTTTTATTGTATATTTATCCTATAATTTTTTATAAATATTAAGCATAATTTACTACCTTATTTTTGAAGTAGTTTTCGTTTCTTCTTTTTAGTCCATTTCTTTCTGTTCTTAGTATTTCTCTTTATTTTCATTAACTATGGAGAATTCTCGTAGGGCAACCATGGTAGAATGGATTAAAAGCCATTCAGATTGGCTGCATATTCGTAATGACACCGATATATTGCAATGCCTGTTCATTAAATTTAAGGCGTTCACAAAAGTGTAATGTACTGAGACATGTTTCTTCGAAAACTCACCTAGATAACATATGACCATGTGCACCTGACACTTTTAACGAAGAACTGTGTGAAGCCTTTCATGGCGGCCAATATCACATTCAAAAAGCTTAACAATCCAGTCCTCAAGAGGTTTCTTACAAAATATACTGATCGTCATATACCAGATTAATCTACTTTACGTAAATACCACCAAAATGTTATTTTAGAATCAGTGAAAAAATACGAACCAACCTATCTGGTCACTGGTCATTATCTTTGGTTAAGTGCAGACCAAACAACGGATGTAATGGGACGATATGTGTTAAATGTAGTTGTTGGTTTCTTCATCCGACAACTTCATACCAACCGTACTTAATTGCAACTAAAATATTGCAACTAAAGTAATTGATCAATGTATTCATAATATTCTGTCGTCGGATAACAACTGTAAAGACAAGATGCTATTATTTTTGACTGATGCGGCAGCATATATGTTAAAAACAGGGAAGTTATTAAAGCAATCTTATCCCAATATGCTAGACGTTACCTGTGCAGCACATGCACTACACAGAGTATGTGAATACATCAGGGGTCATTTTCCAAATGTTGATAAGTTAGTTTCATCATTTAAAAAGATATATCTCAAAGCTGAGACAATAAGTTGGTGCCATATTTAGCAGAAATCCAGATTTTAATATATTATATCAATTCTGCACAGAGCCGATTGAAAAATCTATACATTCGAAGTATGGTGCACTTTTGCAACATTTTAATCAAGCACCCATCACCATTTGTGATGTGGAAGGGACATTTTCTATTTTTAAAGACATTTTAATATCTAAAAGGACTAATTTAACACAGGA
Source organism: Melolontha melolontha (assembly GCA_935421215.2). Taxonomy (NCBI): domain Eukaryota; kingdom Metazoa; phylum Arthropoda; class Insecta; order Coleoptera; family Scarabaeidae; genus Melolontha; species Melolontha melolontha. The sequence continues at coordinate 106,618,392 of OW285243.1, forward strand.
ACACCATTAATAAATTTTAGTTGTTCATAGTAATGTTTTACACTTTCAATGTTTCACAGAAAATACATAGTTTTGTTCTTTGAAAATTAATTTTATTCAAAATTCGCTTGTCAGCATTACTTTTGTTTCAGCAGTAGTTGCTGCCGGTTACCAAACCGTTTATTACATTCGCTCTGTTGTGCATTGACAGATAGATATTAACTGCATATGTAGATATGTGCCACTTATGCATGTGGACACACGTATCAAATTGTTCGAAACTCACGGATCGCTTACAGAAACAAACCTATTGCGAATACAAGGCGGCAGAGACGCCTATGGGTTATGAATCATCAATCTCTCGAATCCGCTCTCTAAATTTCGAAAGCTCTGTTTGTCCTAAGTAAACTTTTTCATATTCTTCACATGCTAACCTGTAAACACCTGCGTTTTATCTTTTGTCTGTTTCATCTTTATTGTTTTTAATTATTTTCTCTATGATATTATCTGTTTTAAATCATATACAGGGTGATTCATTAGCCTGTTTACAAACTTTGGCAATGAAAACTAGATGTAATTTCATGAAGAAATGTTCATATGAATGTAAGTATGTTTCTTTGTCAAGAATAGGGTATTTTAAATAATGATTTAAGAACACTAAAGAATAACCATATTCTAAGAAAATCAAAAACATTTATTGTAACCACTAGAAAGCAACATTATTGCGACGATCAAGTTGCTTAACATCATAAACATAAATCACAAGGATTTAATCGTTTTAAACGACCAAAATAGCACGAAAGAATATTTGAACGATTCTCTCACTAGTACTGCCAGCCTCACAGTGAAACAGACAACACCGCAACGCTGCGATCGCACCGATATCCACACCGATATGCTCACTAGGCAGTAACAGAACTTACTTTATGAATAGCCCTCATATAATATATACCTGACAGAAGAAATGGTATGTACATTCTTCCAAGAGGAAACGAAAGATGTGATAACAAGGGGGTTCCTACACGTGAGATATCAATACCCTAAAGCTGAACTATATTTAAAAGAAGCGCTCTTGAAGCTGCTAATCTTAATTAAAGGAGCAGGGTTAGATGAAGTACTCTAACGAGCCGTGGGAATCATAGTAGACCCAGAAAGGTCGCATTGGGATACAGACACCGCTAGTAATCTAATATAATCAAATAAAAGATAAAAACGATTATTTAATGTTCGCCCCTTTCTAACCTAATAATCCCCAACGTTTCAGGGATGTTCCCCTAAATTTGAAAAGCACTGAATTAAACCAAAGCCAGTACAAATGGTTAATTTTATCGCCTCGCATTTAATGTACTTATAATCTTAAAAAGTATGTAGTTTAAGAAAAATTATACTTACCAAGTCAACGAACAACAAAATTAAGAATGAATATTTATTCTTTTGCCATGTTCCCGTTGAAAAAATTGGACCCATTACTAAATTACAGCAATGTAAGTTAGTAACAATGACGTTTATAAAGACGAAAAGTATTGTTCCACCAAATACTTTATTAAAATTCTGTATTTGCTTCATCAAACACATATACAATTCTCGAATATAGTGAATATTCTCCTCCACGCGTAAGGGATCGTGTTCAAAGTTAATTTTTTTCAGAATCATATTCACACTTTCCAATTGATACTTTATAGATAACATTAAGTTGTGTATCAAGATTACAGTGGCCAAATTATGGTGTCTTTGCACGGTTTCTGTCAGGTAAATAATTCTAACGTTTTTAAGATTATTTCCTTCAAGTGAGAAAAACCAACCATATATTAACCACAAAGTCCAGCAAAATGTGCCCAATAGTACTAGAATAAGTTCCAAATGAAATAACCAAGACTTTCTTGAAATATCCAAACCAAAATGTTTGAATTTCTGGTCTACTATTAACAGATTATTGAAAATATTTAAATTCACATTTCGATGTCTACAATTCATGCTTAGTATTACAAGTACATTAATAGACGCTGTAGTTACTGCACAAAGTAAGTCTAATATTAGATGTGTTGCATTCAATTGCGAATAAAATCTTTGAAGACTTGGTACCTTTGCTACCTGACCAATCAGAATAATTAGCACAATTATATTACTCCAATAAATTTGGAAATTCGTTACTTTAAATTTTTGTTGCTTGTTGTCATAATTTGGTGAGAGTCCTATGTATTTTAAAAATCCAGTTAAACGAATCAAGTATTTTATATTGGATCTGCCAGCTATCTGTGAGTTTTTGGTATTTTTAAGATACATGAAGATTCCTTGAATGCAAATTTAAACGATAATTTAAAATTACAAATATGAAAATATATTTTCATTCGCTTCTTAATATAAACAACTTGTATTCTGAAAGTATAAATGCTGTATAACTAAGTTAATGTAGGTTTTTTTATTATCCATTCTTAACGAGGTGTGTATTTAATAAAAATACATGTTAAACGTTTTCTTTCCATTCGTTTTTCTTTTATCTAAATAAATTAATATATAATTCATAAAAGAATACCTTTTCTATGAAAGTAACAACAAACATTAATTATTATAAAACAGATTTTGAGATATCTTGTCATATTTAATTAAGCAAACAAGTTAAATAACAATGTCGACTAACCAAAAATCTATCTTCAGAATAGTAAATTTGACAGGGATATATTTATATATATATATATATATATATATATATATATATATATATATACCGCCTAATTCTGAGCAAACGCAACGATCCGAATGTATGAATATTTCTCCCGCTTCGAATACAATTCCCCTGAATGCTGTAGGCGTGTCAACATCAATGTCATATATCATACATACTTACATATTATGGAGCCGCGTAAGAAACATTATCTGATTACCAAATTACTATTAAAGGACTATAAATTGTTTAGTCCAGTGTTATTGTAAAGAGTAAATTACAATACGTAAAGTGCAAGCGTAATGAAATTATTAATAAGCGGTTAAGAAAATTGCAAATAAGACATCAATAGATTTAATAAATTAAATTTTAATAATAAAGGTCACAAAAACTGTTCATAGTAAACTAAATAAACTTCAGAAATAAATAAAAACTAAATTAAATTCTAGTAATGTTAAGAAAAATTTACTCTTACAGATAATAAAATAAACTGTTCATAATGAGAAATTAATTATATAATAACGGAAATTCATCCGTTTAAACTCATCACCGTAAAATAATTGATGATGTTTGGAATATTTATAATTACGAAAACCATTTAATTTTAGTATGCGGTTAACGGAAGAGCAGCATATGCCTAAATCGTTGGAAATATCGCTAACTGTCAAATTTGAATGTAGTTCTATTGCAGCGCATACTAAAATGAACGTATCATTAGGAACTCTGCGATTTGGGAATAATGGTTTTAAATTTTGTACAGAACCAGTAATGTCTATTTTCTTTTCTTATTTTCTTATTTTCACTATTCAAACGCTTAAGAGACTCCGTATAGGGTGACAGTGGTGACCCTAATTTGTGATATTAGTTGTTAAATGGTTCCGCGACAGACTGGTTTGTGATTGGCTAAACGCGTTCAGGGGAATTGTATTCAAAGCGGGAGAAATATTCATACGTTCGGATCGTTGCGTTTGCTCAGAATCAGGCGGTATATATATATATATATATATATATATATATATATATATATTGTTATACTTCTGAATTGCCCCACTAAGTTGGGATGCAAAATGTTCTATGTTAAAGGACGTTAATATTTAAAAATGTTTATTATAGTTATAAAGGCCCCAAAACGTTGGGCTCTAAATGTTATATTACTGAATTTCACGTTGGGCTGGCAAATGTTATATTTCAATGAATATTAATATATACGTGAATGTTAATATACAAATGTTAATATATAAATAAATGTAAAGTGAATGTCATAAAAGTTATATAAAATTCAAATCGGGCTCGTTCAATACTTATCTGTTTTTTGTTATTATCGTCGGCTAGCTTCTTTTATTTCTTCAGGGTTAAGGTAGGTTCACCTCTCTCCACTTTGACTTTATTTACGTAGTTTATTTAGTTGGGATCGGAACAATATCTCAAGTGTATTACAAAAAAAAACCAAAGTAAAATATTGACCATTAACTTTATTAAAGATAAAATATCTAGCAAAGTTTGAGAATTTATATTGACAATTTCGTGACACACATATAACAATAAGGGAGACACACTCAACGGTTGGTATTCTTATAGTATAACAATATGGTGTAAGACAAGTGCAATTAGGTGTTGTTTTATTAAAATAGTTTATAAAAGTGACATAGAATCAAGTTTTAAAATTACAAACAGTGGATACTAATATTTAAATAAGTTGAATAAAAATTACAGTGGTATAATATCGGTGAAAGCAATGTAAATAGTTAGTTATGGAATAAACAAAGAAAGTTCTAGAAATGTACATGAGCAAGTAAAAATGGCGCGTAAAATATTGTTAAAGTTAGCAAAAACCTGAATCTTCGGATATAACCTCCGTTGCTTCCTGCGCCTGTGTTCTGCTGGTTTTCACAACGGGAAACTGGAGAATATTTCTGCTACGGTCCCTCGGGATGACTTGAACTGTTTAGAAATCTCCAAGTCCGACGGCGGCTTGATCGGATGATCGGTCTCGAGCGTCCAAAGATGTTGGTCGTTGCACGGTGAAATTTATGGCGGGTAGTTTACGTATTGAAAACTTTAAAAATTCGTAATTCTTGAACTATTTGGTCGGCAGATGTTAAACTTGGTCTGCAGGTAGATCGTAGGTATGTGTAACGTTTTGTAGACTTAAAAATCTCCAGCACTTAGTAATTTCGCCAATTTATTTTAATTACTTCGGAGCACAAAAAAACGTGACCTCTCACTGTAACGACTAATTACCGACGCTTACTTTTTTCACTTGTTTTTAATTGCATAACTTGCCGCAAATCGCTCCATTCTTTACTTGCATTATCTTTTTGAATATTATTCATTTAGACATTTTTACAGAGTAAAACAGTTAAAAAAATTACAATTTGATTTATAAAATAACTTTAGTTGGATATCATATGTTTATGTGTTTACAAACACTCTGTCAATATCGGTTTATTTTCGGGTTATTGCACCGTTAAAATTGTGGGCGGGGCTTAATCGTTCAAATGCATTTGAAAATAAATACGTTACATTTGTTTGAATAAAAACGCGTTAAATATTAATTTGAATTAAAAATGAATATAAACATTATAATAAAAAATAGAAAAATAAGTTAATTATTTCAAAGCAAATTTGTCGTCAAAATAACGTATTTATACTTTGAATCAATCTTTCCCCTTCTAGGTATTAAAGTACATAGTAGATATAAATATTATGGTTACATGTATTCTTTGTTTCTTTCAGAGAAAAAAAACCCTTCTTGCAATGCCTCAATATATATATATATATAACAATTGATAAATCATTGGAGTTTTTCGGCTTTTATATGAAATAATTACAAATATCAAGTTAGTTAATTATTTCATATAAAAGCCGAAAAACTCCAATAATTTATCAATTGTTATATTTAATAAACGGCTAAGAATTTATCTAAACACTTATATATATATATATATATATATATATATATATATATATATATTGTCATATATATATATATATATATATATGAAAAAATTTTTTTTTTTTTTTTTTTTTTTTTGTGAAAATCTTATCTGCGCGGAATGTGCATATATCGATATTTCACTGTTTTTTACAGATCATCAGTGCACCTTACCGAAGACAGACATGTTATTCACTTCTATACTACGTGTATATATACGAACTGTACATATATATATATATATATATATATATATATATATATATATATATATATAGTATATTAATATACTGTCATTTATATTTTAAATTATTTGAGAAAGGCATCACCTGCCGAAACATGTAGGATTGTTTTAAACATATGCATTTTTAAGTAAAACCAGACCTTAAATCGCCAACTAATTAAATCTACTATATATAAAAAACTTACAAGAATTATCGACCGTAGTATATTGGTTAATAATAAATTAGAAACGGTAAGTGGTCTGTCAATTAAAACTTTATAATTTTCTTTTCTCTATATTTCACATCGAATTTGTTGCTTCTTCAGGAGAAAAGAATATAGAGTTAAAAAATTAAAGTGACGTACACATACATATTAAAATTGATTAAATATTTTTTTTAATGTCTATGTACGTCACTTTAGTTTTTTTAATTCTACATTCTTTTCCCCTATAGAAGCAACAAACTTGTTGTGAAATATAGAGAGAGGAAAATAAATAAGTTCAATTGACTGGCCGCTTGCCCGTTTTAAATTTATCATTAATCTATATATATATAAATGAAGGTAAAGTTTCTCGGGTTCTTGGCCGCGTGTGAGTTTTGTCCTGAAAAGGACTATTTACTCTACGTTTTAATGAGATCGCACTCGTCATCTTCAGGAGCTATTCGGTCTGTCGCTGGTTAGAGCTGGAGATCGTCTAATGTGCCGAATGTTCGCCTAGCACTACCTCTTGTTATATGCTGCTGTGTCGTTAGGGGGCGTCCCACTATTGACGTCATGCGTGCGCGGCTTCGTGTAATTGGTCCGAGTGCCTGTAAGTTCCCTGGTCGGTCCGTGTGTCTGTGTAGGGGTTGCAATCTGTCGGGATTTGGTTGTGTTTTTATCCGTCGGTAAACTAGGAACGGTTTCCATGTATGTGGCAAGCGCTGGCGGTCGTCACGTTTATTTAAGCACTTAGGACACTTTTCTATTTCTATCGCTTCTCTTGTAATTCTCGTCGTTAGGTTTTCACTTACGGCTAGGATCTTCGTGTTTTCAAAGTCGATAGAGTGCCCTGTCAGAATTTTATGTTGTGCTAACGATGACGTTACTTCTTTCTTGACGACCGCGTTTCGGTGTTCTTCTCTTATCACGCTAACTCGCCTGTTTGTCTGCCCCACATATGATTGGTCACACACTGGACATGGTATTTCGTAAACGCCCTGATCTTCTAGAGGAATTCGGTCTTTCGCATTACCTATTTCATCGGCTATTTTTCTGTGTGTTGTGAAAACGGTGTCGATGTTGTGTCTTCTTAATAATCTACTGATTTTGACTGTAGTTCCCTTTATATATGGAAGGAAAGCTCTGGACGCGAACTCTTGTTTTTCTGTTGACGTTAATTCTGGCTTTATTTATTGTTTTTTATGAATAGCCGTTCGTGATGAGGGCGTTTCTTATGTTCCTTCTTTCTTCGTGTATGTGTTCCTTGCCTGTTAGTCTCTCAGATCGCAAAACTAGTGTTTTTACAACGGAATTTAGTTGTGCCGGGTGATGGTGTGATTGTGCTATTAAATATCTATTTGTGTGTGTAGGTTTTCCATATACCATGTGTCCCAGTAGTCCGTTCTCTTTCTTGATTACCAACACGTCAAGGAAAGGAAGTTTCCCTTGTTCTTCTACCTCCATTGTGAAACGTATGTTTGGATGTTCGGCATTCAAGTGGTGTAGAAAAATATCCAGCTTTTCTCTGCCATGTGTCCAAATGACGAATGTATCGTCGACATAACGTAGCCACAAATTGGGCTTGTCTGCGCAGTTGTTTAATGCCTTCGTTTCGAAGTTCTCCATGAATATGTTGGCAATAATCGGTGACAGAGGAGATCCCATCGGTGCGTCCTCCACTTGTCGGTATTTTTGGCTATTGTAGAACAGCGCAGAAACAATACGACAGGAAGTAGTTTCTATTATCAGAAAGGCCAAACACCCCAGAGCAATATAACAAGGGAAGAATATCTAGCTCTAAAAGATATTCAAAAAGACAATAACATTATCGTTCTACCCGCTGACAAGGGAAATGCCACCGTTAAATTAAGATGATGTTAGTTTATCGCCAACCTTTTAAAAACAAATATACATAAATACAAAGATACAAAAATACTTAAATTAATTTATGTATATTTGTTTTTAAAAGGTTGACGATAAACTAACATCATCTTAATTTAATGTTTTAAATTTGATTAATTTTAACATGTTTAGTGTCGTTGTGTGCTGAATTTTAACTCTCAATTACACTCCTGATGAAGTAACAAATCCGTTATGAAATATAGAGTGAAATAAAGGAGTTTTTTTTGACTTGATAGACCCGCTCACCCGTTAATTAATTTTTTCTTATATATTAAAAGAATTATTGACCGTACTATATTGGTTGATATTGAATTAAAAACGGGCAAGCGGTCTGTCAGTTAAAACTCATTTATTGTTTTATCTCTATATTTCACAACGAGTTTGTTGTCTTTTCAGGAGATACTACAAGATTAATGAACAAGACATTAAATAAGAAAGTAAATGGCGAGTGGCAGTATTCAATTACGGAATGCATGGCTGATTTTAGTGAAGAACATCCTGAATTAGTGTTTGACTACAATGATTTTTACAATATTTTGACAAACTGTGTAAAGTTATTCAGAGAGGCTGGTAGCGTCGGTCGAAAAACTGGAAGTGGACGGCCATCTAAACGTATAGCTGATAATATTGAAGCCCTTCAGCATATTATTGATGAAAATCCAAAAACATCCATTTCAGTAGTGACCCAACAAACAAATTTATCTTATGGTACCTGCCAATTCATTCTTAAAAAAGTCTTACATTGTCATCCATACAAGCTGCAATGTTTTCATGAACTTTTTCCAGTGGATTTTTTAAGACGAGTGGAATTTTGTCAATGGTTTCAAAATAATCTACATAATCAGGATATCCTTAACACAGTTTTTTCACGGATGAGGCCTGGTTTTATCTTTCTGGATATGTTAATTCACAGAATATGAGGTGTTGGTCCTCCGAAAATCCTCATTTTTTTGTTGAAAAAACATTGCATCCCCAAAAAGTTGGTGTTTGGGTTGGAATATGTCGAAGAAGATTGGTGGGTCCCATTTTTTTTGAAGGTACACTTACTGCTGCATGATATCGCAAATGAGATACTCGGCTCATTCATAAATCAACTGGATGATGAGGAATTACAAAATGGATATTTCCAACAAGATGGTGCAACAGCACATACGACCAGAGAAATACTTCAATATCTCAGAGAATTTTTTGATAACAGAATAATAAGCAGGAACACTGAAATCCCATATACAACTAGGTCTTGCGATTTAAACATATGTGATTTTTTCGTATGGCCATACATAAAAAATTCGATTTATTCAACGCCAATTCATAATCTGGAACAACTGAGAATTCGCATAACAGAGAAGTGTGAAGAGATCAACAACTCACCGCAAATGCTTCATAAAGTTTTTGCTGAATTGCGGAGAAGGGTTGGTTTATGTTTAGATGTAAATGGACAACATTTTCAACAACTTCTGTAGCTATATGTAAATTTTGATTATGATTTCGATATTAAGTAAATTATTTGTTTTCTTTTTTGTTGTAGTATCATTTCAATGCCATAACCTTTTTTTACAATGAAACCAAATGAAACTGTCAAGCATCAAGTAATGTGTCATTATGTGGAAGTGGCTAAAGTACCAACCCAATTTCACAGTCTACTCCAATTATGAATTTTTTCGATTGATCGTTATAACTAACAATAATAACACCTTTAATAGGCATTGTAATGTCGAAATCAACGCTTACCTACTAAAAATCAATACAAGATAAAACATATTTGAATAGAAACATTATGCTCAGACTTAGACTCAAGAAACCGTCCCATGAAATTTTTCGCATTTACTACGATATACCGATAGGTCCAGCCCGCTACGGGCCATAGGCAACAATATACGTATGGAACGTAATGCCATGTGGCAACGTGTGTACGATGTCACTCCGCGTGCGCAACATAAGTCCGATGGTCGAGCGCAACAGATTGCCCGTCATTCGTATTTAGCTGTGCATACGTAAAGGTAGTTATCATGTCAGTGTATACAACCGCAGAGAAGGTACAAATAGTTTCGCGGTATCTTGCCGGCAATTCCTGTCGAACAACCGCTGATTTATTTGCAGTAGAGTACGTAAATCGGCCTATTCCTTCGCATTCGACGATTGAAAGGATCGTAAATGCGTTTAGGAAATATGGCTGTGTAGTCGGAAATTGCCGAAAATGCCAACAAATTGACGAACAGCCTCTTATCCCTCTAATACCTGCCGATCGGGAGGAGAAAGACGTGAGGGTTTGTTCGTTAGTTGAAATGGGCGACCTTAAGTGTACACGGCAAATTGCAGACGAAATCGGTGTTAGTAGAAGTACAGTAAAGCGGATTCTAAAACGCAACAAATATAAAAGTTACAAAGTTCGAAAGTGCCAGGAGATTTTTCCCGAGGACAATTTTGCAAGAATGGAGTTTTGTGAGTCCGTGATGGAAAAGGCTAACAGGGACGAATATTTTATACAAAATATTCTGTTTACCGACGAGTCTTCTTTTCCACGTCATGGCAAGCATAATCCCTCAGTCGTGCGATATTGGTCTCGAGAAAATAAACATCTAGCTCGTAATGTTAAAACTCAATACCCCGAAAAACTTAACGTTTGGGCGGGTATCTTGGGTGATAACATTATAGGGCCATTTGTTATCGACGGCAATTTGAATGCAGTAAAATATTTAGATTTGCTGCGAACACGAATTATTCCTGCTGTCCGTCAACTAAACGTCGATTTTGATGCAATTTGGTTTATGCAAGACGGTTGTCCCGCGCATAACAGCAGATTAGTAAGAGGGTTTTTAGAAAACACTTTTCCTAATCGTGTTATTTCCGGGAGGGGTACGATAATATGGCCACCTCGATCACCCGACCTCAATCCCTGCGATTTTTTTCTGTGGGGTTATGTCAAAGAAAATCTTTACGGTCTTCTAACAATACCGAACTTGCAACAGTTGCAAGTTAAACTGTTTAGAATTTTTCGAGACAATAACCCCTAGAAATCTCGAGGGAGTGAGGCGGGAGTTTTACAATAGGCTCGGCTATTGTTTGGGAAGAGAGGGCGGTATTTTCGAATCCTATATTGAGTGACTTTCTTAAAATTTAAATTTATTTTGCAGAATTATTGATTTTTTTACTTTTATCTTTTAGAAAACGTTATTGTTTTTTTATTACTTAAAATTACTTTTCCGTAGCAGCTAAGAATACAATAATAATAATAATAAACTGGACCTTATTATGTCTGAAACAAATGGGCAAATTACGTATTCAGAACGAATATGCAAACGACTATATCCTTGCGCGGTTTAAGTCTTACTAAATTCTTAACTGCAATGTGCTGCAATTGAAGCTGCTGCGCGTAGAGGGGATTCGCTTCTGCTACTCATTGCTGACTATGGCCCGTTCCGAGCTGTACCTATCAGTATACAAAACATATTGTATACTTACCAACAGAATCAGCATCCAAGATATAAAAACCAACCGCTTCGTTAATAATCTAGTCATTAGTTCCAACTTAGCATCCACAAGGATATTGAAAAAATTCAAATAACTTGTCACAATATTTATAAATAGCAGTAAAATTACCAGTCCAAATACTTTACTGAAATTTCTCATTTGTTGGATGAGGGTGAGATAAATAAGCTGAAGAGCTTGTATATCCTCGAGGAATATCGGAATTTTTACATCAGTGCATTTCATCAAAATTAAATTCACATTTTCGAATTGGTATTTAATACACAACATTAGATTATCGATTAGTGTCACTATTAAAAAGTTATGATATCTATGAATGTTTTCTATAATGTAAAATCGATATTGCTCTGATTCTGAGATAATAAAAAAGTAATATATGTTACACATGTTAACATAAAGAAATAAAATATGCATTGTGATCATTTCCAAGTAAAAATAATTACTAGTTCTTAAAATTCTTACGTTAGATTCTACCAATTTTTCTTTGGTTCTCAATAATTTATTAAAAATATCCAAATATAAAGTTTTATCCCAGAAATTTGTGTTGAAAACAGATATAAAATTGATCATAATCATTGTCACAAGAGATGTTATATCCATGGATAATCGAATAGGTGCTGTTGTTGTATATATTTTCATACGATTTGGTATTGTGGAGAAGGTAGCAATCAGTGTGCTTATCAATACTATCCAACCAGATATAGTTTGAATACTATTTTTCATAAATCTGTTCCTTTGATTGTCATACTTGCCGGATAAGCCAAAAAATTGTACTAAATACGATAAGAATATTAAATTTTTGAGGTAACATCTACCAAATTTCCGGAAATTTTCTTTAAACAACATTATTATTCAAGTCAATCAATTCTTATTTTTTTGTCTTATTAGCATTTCTTTATTGCAATATCCCATAGATTTGTGACATGCAATATTCAATAAAGTTTTTGAAAATTTAAAAATACATATTTTATTCGATTTTGGTTCTTGAGAAATTACAAAAGCAATATATTATTATAATTCCTGTAAAATGGTTAATGCTGGAAATAGGAATAGGTTCAAGTTAATTATAATATGAAATTGATAAAATTACCTATTAATTCATTTTCGATGAGAATTAATTATTTATAAGAAAATTATTTTTTTTCCGAACACATGTACATATATTTTTATAATGCATGTTTAAGGTCATAAAAAATATATGCTAATTATATATGTATATTCACTTTCGATTGATCTATCTAATATAAGGAATCCACAGGGTAATCTACAATAAAAAAGACACGAATTTCGGAACGTTCTTGCGTGTCCTTCAAAACGACAATGGGCATTATTTGAAAAATTTTCATGAAAATGAGTCGTCCTTTAATGACCGTCATTACTGAATATAAGGCACCAATAAGGGTTGTTTTTATTGTAGCCAACAACCCAGGCGCGGCTCGTGATGACGTATTTGGAAGTGCAAGTACAATGATGCGAGTGCCTTGTGTGTTTTCGGTGTTTACTAAGAAAACGTTACAGTTAGTACACGAGAATACACGAAGCACTCGCACCATTGTACTTGCACTCTCAAATACGTCATCACGAGCCGCGCCTACAACAACCTAGGAAACACGCTTTCTAGTGACAAAACGAATGTTTACCTTCTGCAAATTGTTACATTTATTTTTCCCGTTAGTTTTTACCGCCCGGTATATATCAATTTAGTTTATTTTATATTCGTTACTTTCTTTGTAATACCGATCCCGCCATCTGTAAATTTATTTAAATATTTTATTTTATTTTATTTCGGGAGTACAATCTTAAGAGAGTCTTCGGGAACTTCTGCTTGAACGACTAATGAATAAAGACGATATATCTTGGTGTGCTCCGATATTCGAAATATAATTCACGTCTGCCCTTTTTTGGAAATTAACGTAATTGCGGATTCGACTAGGGCACAGTGAGAAAATTTGTTAGAAGAAAGCTGATTACTGCATCGAATAATTCAATGTCTTTTGCTCTGAGGCAAACAGATATGAGTACACCAGCCCAGGAATTACGCTTTCTATTGGCATTTTATGGATTTTTACCTTCTGCAAATTATTATATTTATTTTTCCCGTTAGTTTTTACCGCCCAGTATATATCAATTTAGTTTATTTTATATTGTTACTTTCTTTGTAATACCGATCCCACCATCTGTTAAACTTTATTTTAAAATTTTATTTTATTTTATTTCGGGAGTACAATCTTAAGAGAGTCTTCGGGAACTTCTGCTTGAACAACTAGTGAATAAAGTCGATATATCTTGGTGTGCTCCGATATTCGAAATATAATTCACGTCTGCCCTTTTTTTGGAAATTAACGCAATTGCGGATTTGACTAGGCCACAGTGAGAAAATTTTCAAGAAGACAGCTGATTACCGTATCGAATAATTGAATATCTTTTGCTTTAAGGCAAACAGATATGAGGACACCAACCCAGGAAACACGCTTTCTGTTGGCAAAATGGATTTTTACCTTCTGAAAATTATTATATTTATTTTTCCCGTTAGTTTTTACCGCCCAGTATATATCAATTTAGTTTATTTTATATTCGTTACTTTCTTTGTAATGTAGCTTAATTAAAAATTAAATAAAAAACGAAAGCTTTAATTTTAATTTTATACTTTTATTTTTTTAGATGAATTTCTTATTTTTAATTATTATCTTAATGTTACGTTTTCCTCATGAAATTGTTTAGTTTTATTTAAATAAAAACTTGTTAAAAAAAGAAATTTAAAAAAAGTTATAAAAGAATAAAGGAACATTTTTAGGGATCGCACCATAGGGAAGGCGGGGTCGTGCGGGCGCAAAAATTTGCATGAGTTATATTTACGTCAAATAGTAAAAAAATGGTAGAGCACCGTAAAAATTTTAAAACAAAAAACTTAAAAACAACTAAAAGAGGTCTACTCCAGTGCTTATAAGCAGATCCAACCGATTTTCTTGTGTAGCGAAAATTGATCTGCAGGCGTCATAGCCCACTCCACATGGGGCTACCTCCATCTATGTTCTACTAATTTAAATTTCTTCATCATACCAATAAACAAAAGCATTGCAGATTCAAACAAATCGAAATCATACGAACAATTCATAGTGCTATCTTCAGAGCCCCGTCGCTTAGGGAAGGCGTGGTCGGGGAGGCGAAAAATTTTACGTGAGTTATTTTCTAGTCCAATGGAAAAAAATGAGAGGGTACCGTTTCAACATTTCAAAAAATTTTAAAATAAGGGACACTCTAATATATATATATATATATATATATATATATATATATATATATATATATATATATATATATATATATATATATATATATATATATATATATACATACATAATATCTTCGTGACCTTGGTATGATAAAGTAAACTTAATAAGTCGGCGATTAAAGGTCTGGTTTACTTTAGAGTATATATATTTAAAACAATCCTACATGTTTCGGCAATACGCCTTTGTCAAGAGAATACAAAATATAAAAATATTTTTATATTTTGTATTCTCTTGACAAAGGCGTATTGCCGAAACATGTAGGGTTGTTTTAAATATATATACTCTAAAGTAAACCAGACCTTTAATCGCCGACTTATTAAGTTTACCTTATATATATATATATATATATATATATATATATATATATATACATGTATATATACAAAATGCATTTACTTTATACAGTGAAAAAATATTCAAAATATTGAAGTCTCTAAAAAAAAAATCAGGGCTACTAGCGAATATTACATCACTCTTATTATTATTAAGCATTAGAGGATAGCGACTGTTCCGCAGTAATGTAAGGTTCAACATCAGATTTGCCGTTGAACTACGAATTATTGATCTTAGGTTAAGGCAAATTGAAATTGATTAATTAATTAATTGTCATAATTTCGATGCATTTTGCAGATGAATTTAATTCATTTGATTTTGGTGTTTTAAGCTGTTTCAGTATAAACATACAGTAGTATTTCGATCACGTTTTAACGATTCTGTACCACTGTGTGTCGATTCAGTGAAGAAAGGTTGTACCTTGGCCAAAAACGCTACGTTTTAACACTATTTTTTCTTTTTCAAATTGTTCTACTGAAAATATCAACTTACTTGCAAAAATCGTATTTAGAAGTTTATTAACTTATAGTGGTTAGGGATTTTTGTTGTTTCTGTCTGTTTCTTTAAAATGCTCTACAAAATTGATCATTATTTGTAATTTATTCACACCTCATATTTAAATATGTACCGAGGAACAATAAATGATTCAAGCCAAAATTTATTTTGGCAACTATGAGAAATTGGCTGGCCTGATCATTCGGTTTATATTTATCTTTTTAGGTTAGAATATTTTGTATAAATATAGATTGACTTTTACTTTGTCAAATTTTCGAAGAATTTGAATTAAAAAATCAGGCATATCATCATAAATTTTCAGAAATGTTGTCATCTTAATAACAAAAGTTTTATTCATTTATAATCATCCGTTATAATATAAAATCAATAAGTCTATCTTGAATTGATAACATGCACTTTTAGAAGTAAAATTTCTTAATTTCCAAACAAAATCTTATTTAAATAACATCTGAAATACGAAGCAACTGCCAAATAAATTCCAAAAAATTTCTATTTCAAAAATTTTATTTAAAAAATATGTAATTACTTCATCTGAATTATCTGCATGATCTATTTTCCAAGATGGATGACAATATATTAAGTACAATATCCTAATGAGGGCTATTTCTCATAATTCTTCTTCTTTCACGCGATGATTATTCTGTTCTTTATCATCCAGAGGAACCATTTCCTTGGTAACACCTTCCTTTGGCGGTGGCAACCGTCGTTTCTTCCCCATACACGCCGTAAAGCACGTATCTCCAGCACCGAATTTCTCACCGTCTTCGATAGATTGGGGCATGGGAGCTCCTACGGTTTCAGGAAGGAACATCGTTAGAAATCCAGAGATTAAAGCAATTATGGCGAAGATCATCGACGGCATTGTCGGATCCAGAGAATCCAAAAGGGTTATCATCGGTGTTAAGGCACCGGACAACCTAGCGCACATAGATCCTAAACCTATAGCGGAATTTCGCACAACGGTTGGAAACAATTCCGCTGAGTAATTGTAAACAATAGCAAAGGAACTGGATATCAGGAATTTGCCTATCATCACTATCGTGGTGGCTTCTATACTTCCATGAGTTAATTTCGCAGCTACTAAACAGCATAATCCTCCCGTCAACATGTAAAAAGCCATCAAGGACCTTCGCCCAGTTTTGTCCATGATGAGAGCTGTTAAAATATAACTTGGTATTTCGACTAGACCCATCAGAAATAGAATTAAATAAGGATTTCCCTGAAGTTTTCCAGCGCTTAAAGATAATCCATAGTAAGCAATTGAATTTGCGAACCAGCACAAGCAAATATTTAAGGTTTTGTTCCTTAAGTTCGGTGTTTTGAATAAATCGCCCAATCCAGCTGTTTCACCTTCTGACTCACGTCTAATTTTTTTCGCTGTTGTGTAATCACTTGGATCTATGGTTATCGGACTGGAATTCATTTTGAGTGCTTTACGAATTATAGTAACAGATTCTTTGATACGCCCTTGTGCCCATAACCATCTTGGCGACTCATCCATGATCCACCAGTTCGCAAAAATAATCAAACTGTGAAGACCGTACACAATCTGTAGTAATTGTCTGTCTTTTATAACGGCACCCCATCCAGCCACTAACATAAATCCAAACGCAAAAGCGGTTTGGAACGCTATACCACAGGGAGTTCTTTTACTAGGTCCTACCAGTTCCATCGTCAGTACGAAACCGGGAATATAACTTCCCGCAGTACCAAATATTCCGTAGAGGAAACGTACAACTAAGAATGAATAAAATTCAGGTACGAACGCCACTAAAACGCCCAATATGAGCTGCATAGTTGCCGACCAACAATAAATGGTCTTTCTACCGTATTTATCAGCTGCACTACCTAACGTAATTGCGCCAAAGAATACACCGAACATGTACGACGACTGAGCTGCAGCACCCATCCATCTTCTATCACACACGAAATTCCATTCCATACCTCTCGAACTTTTATAATACGTAGTGTCGTACACCCATTCACTACACGGTATTGTTTCGTTGAATTCATTGTACCGCAGACAAGAATTTGGTACGCCAGTGTGTGACAGAGGAACAAATTCCTCTATTCCAAACTGGCTATAATTTGCTATGGTGATATTAAGATCCAATTCAGGTACAAAACATCTGTAAAAAAGAGAAAAAAAGAGTTATTAAAAGTATTCTAATAAGACTATGTGATTTAAATTTTCAAAAAATTGTTACAATTATTCAAACTACCCTCGTATACATGGTATCGCTGTATATTCGATCAATGAAAGACGCAGATTATGCTTAGCTCTGACAACGTGCGTATTGGAATCTTGAATGATTGAACAAAGAGATAAAGTTTGTTTAACTTTACTTCCGATTGAGATGTCGAACAGGGGTTTAAAAAAACATTTTGCGTTTTGTGTAGTATAGCTAAGTTGCGATTGAAATCACCTTTTGTGGTAGATTGCCGTCTTAAAAATCTAATGCTGAATCTTTTGGCGACAACTTTCAGTTGGGTCAATACACGCAGTCATCGACATAGGCCCTAAAAGACATCTACTCGATAAGAGACACCATTTTCTTGATACGTTTGTCCATATTCATCTCCTAATGCACATTTTATATCATAAATTTAGGAAACTAGTCTGCAGCTAGAGTAGACCTACAGCTGGTCTGGACTTTCGCAGATTTAAGTGATACCGGAATCGCGGAGCAGGAGTCATCCACGTAATCGGATCCTTGACCTGGTAAATCATCGTATGCCGTAGCTTGGAGCCAGATTTACCCCTTCAGAAGTTAAGCTTTTATCCGTTATTGTGTCCGTAAGATACAATTAATTTAAAATTATCAGTAATTAATATTTCAAATCAATGAGGCACACATAACCTTGGTTGGCGCCTTACATTTCGTATTTGTAGTCTAAAGTTCATTATTATTTTATCTTTTTATGTTCGAACCAGGAAATAACTAGACATTAATTAATAAATTAATCTTAACACTTTGTGATCAATATTGTATATAACAGTTTTCCCATCAATTTTAGTAAGCCTATGTTTTGCATTTATTTCTGTATAATTTTGTATGTATGATCGCGGAGATCTCCGACCGTCTTTAGTTGCCTGTCAGGCGATGATATAGGAAACGAGGGTGTGAGAACAAACACATGTGTCATTTTTGAAGAGGGGTGAGTTGACATATTTTAGTTGCTTAAAACTTAGTTGATATTGACGCTTTGTAAAATGTTTCGCGGTTTTCAATAACATCTTTATTGTGCCCCACGTTCAATACTGGGGTTATTAATTTTACTTTCTGAGGATGACAATTTAGTTGTCGAAATACATATTAATTGTGGTAAAAGGTTTTATACCATTTTTAAGATTATAAAATCGGTTCATTCTTTTAAATTAACTATGTATATTTATACTAAAGGATTATTTATCAAGAATAATATACGTCTGTGGTTAACTAAATTTAAAAAAATAGTTAAAGGCAGCTCTTCAAGGGATATAAATATATATAAAAGTCTCATCAAAAATCAAATAAACTAAAGTTAGGATTGCATGGAAAAATAAAAAATTTTCTTTAAGAATATTATATTAAGAATATTTAAACTGACAAAAGTAAAGTGCGATCAATATCAAAGGCTTATTCTAACAAAGGATGTTATTACTTTACATAGAAAAAAATTGCCAACATTCTTCGGCAGGAGTAATCTTGTCAGATTGTAGAATCAACGCAACAAATTAAGCGACAATTGCGTGTGCGATGAGATTTTGATAATTATTAACTCTCACATGAATTAAAATCAACATGTTTCGTATACATAGACGCAGTATAGAAATGAAAGTCTGTCTCCGAATATCGTGTGCTGACGAATTCTAATGAGAACGAAATGCTAGAATATACACGTTTCGAGATAGACGGATGTGGCATATATTTTATATATATATATATATATATATATATATATATATATATATATATATATATATATATATATATATATATATATATATATATACCGGGTGGTCCATTTATCGTGGCCCCCCCAAAAATTTGGAAGCAGTCAGTTTTATGAAAAAAAGTTTCAAATAAAAGTTTTACTACAAGAAGTGTCCTATCTGATGGTTAAGCAGTCGTACACCAAGGAGAACGTATGAAGGTCATACGAAGGTCAAGTTTTTTTTTTTTTAAATAGAACATGGCATTATTTTTTACAAATTCTGAAAAAGGATGTAATTCGAGTAGAAAAGTACCAAAACTCATGTGGCCTAAAATTAAGATTCAGCGAAATATTCAAGAAAAACAAAATATAAATTGGAAACAATACATGAAAAACATAGTATTTTCAAAGCAATAATGTGGAGGTATTACAAAATAATTAATAACAGATTTACATAACAGATAAGTCACATTAAAAATAGCGGTTGTAGGTAATTAGAAAGTAATTACCTACGTATAAGTTTGTTCTTTATAATTGGATATTAATAGGTCGTATGAATTAGTTGCTTGTTGTAATAATGGGTTATTTGTTGCCCCTTAATCCGGGAATACCATCGCAAAAGCCAATTAACTTTCTATTCGTAATCCCTTGAAGCTGCATAAATACCTCACAAGCTAGGTAACTGACTTAATGTTACTTGTATCGTTGTGATAAAACTACCAGTGTTTGAATATCAAGAATGGATCCAGCAACACGTGCAAAAATTGATATGATTTTCATTTATGGTGAAGCGGGAAGAAATATTCGCGCAGCGTGTCGTTTGTATGCTGTAAGATACCCTGATAGACACCAGCCGAGTCGTACGACCTTTCGTCGTGTTGTACAACAGTTCACTACCACAGGAAGTATTGTGAAGAAGAAAAAAATTCTAAAAAAGAGTGTTACCGATGAAAACGCGCAAATTGCTGTTCTAGCGACAGTGGCTTATTATCGACACGTCAGTACTAGAGAAATTGCCGGCCAGTCGAATCTCACGAACTAGTATTGGTCGAATACTGAAACACAAAAAGTTTCACCCATACCACATATCGATGCATCAAGACCTTCACGGAACTGATTTTGAACATCGTGTACAATTTTGTGAATGGGCTCAGCAAAATATTCGCGATAACAATAACTTTTTTCTCAATGTGCTATTTTCCGACGAATCCACTTTTACGAATCATGGGCAGATAAATAGGCATAATATGCACCATTGGGCAACGGAAAATCCAAAATGGTTACGACAAGTAGACCGGCAACATCCATGGAATGTCAACGTCTGGTGTGGGATAATTGGTATGAAAATAATTGGACCTTTCTTTATTACTGGCAATTTAGATAGTAATAAGTATAGCGACTTTCTACACAATGTGTTACCGACACTACTTGAAGATGTACCCTTAGAGCGGCGAGCCACAATGTGGTACCAACATGATGGGTGTCCAGCTCATTATTCACACGCGGCTCGAGAAATATTAAACAGGGATTACAGCGATCACTGGATAGGACGCGGCGGACCTAAATCTTGGCCTGCTCGCTCTCCAGATTTGACCCCTCTCGATTATTTTCTGTGGGGTTCAATGAAAGAGAAAGTGTACCGTACTGCCCCAACAACACCGGAAGATATGCAGCAAAGGATAATAAATGCATGCTCAGAAATTACGGAAGACGTGCTAATAAACGTCCATGATTCGTTTAGTCGGAAAATTCTAAAGTGTATCGAGGTTGAAGGTCAACACTTTGAACATTTACTTTAATGAGTCCGAAGTTTCCGAAACAATGGTCCCGATTAAATTAAATTAGTGTAGCCCGGGGGTGATCGGATATTTTGTGTCCATTTATGTTATTCTTTTAATAAATTTTTATCATTTTTTTTTGTGTTTTTCTTGAATATTTCGCTGAATCTTAATTTTAGGCCACATGAGTTTTAGTACTTTTCTACTCGCAATTCCTTTTTCGGAATTTGGAAAAAAAAATGCCATATTCTATTTAAAAAAAAAAATTGACCTTCGCATGATCTTCATACATTCTCCTTGGTGTACGACTGCTTAACCATCAGATAGGACACTTCTTGTAGTAAAACTTTTACCTGAAACTTTTTTTCATAAAACTGACTGCTTCCAAATTTTTGGGGGGCCACGATAAATGGACCACCCGGTATATATACTCACAGCCTGGGTAGTTAATTAACGTTATGACGTATTGCACTTACATTCTTCGACAGGAGTAATCTTGTCAGTCAATTACATGTGAGATTTTAATAATTATTAACTCTCACATGTATTAAAAGTTCATAACATGAGTATTTAATTATTTAATTAATTTAATTATTCTTATAAATTTACCTGTGATCTGGAACAGCTCCAACAGTAATTAAAGACATCATGTGCATGCCAGCGGTAAGTCCAGATAATACATGAAGGATGAATTGAAAACATTGATATGTTCCCCAATCACCTGAAAGTAAATTCATCTTAAATTAGGCTTAATGATAAAAATAGTCTAAATTTTCTAAAGCATGCAATCCTTTTTTTAATGTTCATTTACAAAGGACGTCTGTAGTTAATTCTTGCGAAACGATGTTAAATAGTAATGAAATAATGTCTTAGATTATTAACAGCAATTAATCGCTATTAAGATTTTATTCCACAAATGGGAACTATAATTCGTTTAATATTGTCTTCCTTATTAAATGCAATCTATTTTCTGTAGATATTGCGTATACAGCTAGTATAAAACAAAAGTACATAGTTCACTGCATTAATCGCTATTGTATTATATCTTTCATAAAATACGAGGGTTATTCGATAATTAACTTGGTTCGATATGAAAGACAACAATTGGAATGTTGTATCTGACTTAATTTTTCGACATAATCGATTCCTTTCCTGAAATAGTTTGGTCAAGGCCCTCAAAATAATTTTTAACAACCTGAATGTCTTCTTCCTTGTATTAAAATTTTTATTCAGCCAGGAAAGTTTTAAGTTTCGAAAACGGATGGAAATCTGATAAAGTCAAATCGGGCGAATCTACGAAATACGAAAGCAGTCAATTAAATGTCTCTGCGGACGATTTAAATGTCATGAGCCGATCAATAGAAGAAACCCAAACAATGTACTCAAAATTGAAAAGAAATGCTTAGTGTATCGGACCAAAAATACAGAAAAAACGAAGATACTAGAAACAAAGAAGAAACTATACAATCACATAAAATGTTTCAAGAGAAAATGATATCGAATCGATTGAGTAATTCACATACTTGGGGGTTACAATTAATAAAGATGGAATAGAGGACAAGGAAATAGATAAAAGAAGAATACAAGCAAATAAAGCATAAAGAATCTTATTGCCACAAGAATTTCGGTCTCGACATATTCACCGGCAAAATAAACTGAAATAACAATCATTAGACACAGTGTAAGTTACAGCTGCGAAGCATGGGTTCTGACAGAAAACTGAAAAAGTAAATTTAAAGTTTTTGAACAGATGGTTTTACGTAGAGCGTTAGGGCCAATTGAAAATCGCGGAATATAGCGAATATTGAGGTTGAAAAGGTATTTGTAAAATCATCACAGATACGAAAGTCAAACAAGTCAACACAATTCCCATCTCCATCTTCACCTCGGCTAAAGAAAGGCCGTTTATCTGCTAAGAGTTCGTACCTCAAGGTGAGACAATTAAAGCAGAATTATGAAAGAAAATGAGAAGGAAATATTCAGAGAAGTGGAGCAGGAAAGACTGAGCACTTAACCATGATAACGCGAGACCTCATGATTCTGCAATTTTCGGCAAATAGCAAAATAGCCGTTATTCCTAATCCAGCATACTCGCTTGACTTAGTTCCTCGCGAATTCTCCTCTTTCCGAAGATGAAAATCAAGTTGAATCGGCGAAGATTTGACAGCGATAGAGGATATTACATCCGAGTCTCAGACGATGCTGAACGAATTAACAAAACAAGACTTCATTATTTTCTTGGCAGAGGTGCTGAGGTCGGTATTTGCACACCAAATTATTTTAAACTATTTTAAAGCTAACGGAAGTGAATAAAATCCAGGTATTCTGCAATTATTTATCGCTCCATTACGAAAACTTTTGGATATCGCCTCGTAAGTTTTAAAATACTTAACAAGAGTAGTTAAAATTTACAATCAATTATAATAAAATAAATATTTATATAAACAAAACAGCTAATTTATATTTTTTACGAAAAATAATACTTTAAACACTATTCATTTGTTACAAAAATTACGTTTAACATTTTCTACATCATTAAATAGAAGAGCATTTAAAATATAATTTAAAGGCAATAAACAAAGACGCTGCACTTAACGCAACAAAAACAGCCAAGAATGCATGCATTTTATAGAATACAAATGCTAATTTTGGTCACGATATAGGATATATATATGGATTTATACGAAAAAGTTAACTTGATATGCAAAGTCCAACCGGAGTTCAACAATCTATTAATAAATGCACGATATTCGACTATAAACTTGATGACTTGCGTTCGCTGCCTAAATATTTACGAGGAAGTTCATTTTCTATAATATTATCAATCTGAAACAATGTAGATAAGTAAATCGCGGGAGTACAATAGCCATTGTATTACTTAATATAGAAATAATGAAATAATAAAGGAATTAACACTATTAAAATAGAAAATAATTGTGACGGGATTAGAAATGTAACATAAAACATAATAATGGAATAATGGAATCATATTAAAAGTGTTAATTCATCTCAAAATTAAATTTATGATATAATTATTCATATGTCAACAGATTTAACGATAACTTATTGAAAAAGTTACAAAAATGCTTCTGAGAATCCGGGCTAGAACCATGTCCTTGGTATTCCTTAATTCTCGGCCGACGTTTCATCTACTGATGCAAGGGATATCCTCAGGGCTGCTATTACTGTTGCTGTGCTGAAAATTGTGCGAAACAGTTTTCAGTGCAGCAATTAGCACCTAGCAACTAGCAGCCCTGAAGTTGTCTCTTAACAGTGGTCCAATCGTTGCTACGTGAATGTCATTCACGCTGCAATAACGACAAGACGAAAACCTGGAAAATGATGAGTGAGATTTTGTCGAAACGTCGGGCAAGAAGATGTTCTTCTAAAAACCATTTATTTACAACGCGGGTTAACCGAGAATCCAACATATATATCGTTAATTATTTCTTGGAATTCGGCTTGATAACTATTCATTAAATAAAAATGCTCATTTTAACGTTTCGGCCTCTTATTTTATCTTCATCAGAAATAAATTTAATAAAGTACTAGGTGTTTTCAATTTGTTTTTGAAGTTCACTTCCATCTGTTGAATATAATATGTGCTAACTTTATATTCTAAGTCAAATAGTTCAAGCTGTAAAAAAATAAAAAAGAAGAATACATATTGAAAACACCTAGTATGTAATTAAATTTATTTTTGATGAAGACAAAATAAAAGGTCGAAACATTAAAATGAGCATTTTTATTTAATGAATAGTTATCTAGCGGAATTTCAAGAAATAATTATCAATTTATAATTAAGAGAACGACTAAGAACAATAGAAAAAGAAATTATGTATAAATATGTGTGTTCTTTGCTAAATTTTAACTCTCAATTGTAAGTATTTTGTTATTGTCATATTGTTTAATATATTGTTTTTTTATTAAACATGTAGACACTCCTGAGGAAGTAACAAATTCGTTATGAAATATAGAGTGAAATAAAGGAGTTTTTTTTACTTGACAGACCGCTCACCTGTTAATTAATTTTTACTTATATATTATATATACTTATATATATATATATATATATATATGTATATATATATATATATATATATATATATATATATATAAGTATATGGAAAAAACCACATCCGTCCAGAAACGTGCAGATATCGATATTTCACTGTCGTTGCAGATCATCAGTACACGATATTCGGACATAGACTTGATTAAATTAGGATTAGATTTGAATTTTAAATAAATTCCATGCAGTTCCTTTTAACTTCCGAAATGGCAGGTTGTAATATTACATCATGAGTGAATTGATTCACTACACGTTGCTCATGATTGTTTTTAGATGTGTTGTTATATTATAAATTATAATAGTTTTTTTTTTTAAAGAGTTTTAAATTAATTATGACGTTTTGTTTGTGTTAAGAGGGACAATTGACAAATTTATCGACCTATCATGTTTTGTAATATATAATTTTGGCATAATAGTGTTCACATTTGTAAGTAGAATTTTTCTTATGATTGTTTGACTAAATATCTAAGTTATGTACATTTTTTTCTTATTAAAGTGACCCCCGAAGAAGCTCTAAACCTAAGAGCGAAATATAGGGTAAAAAAATAAAGAACATTAACTAATTAATGGTTTTTTATTGCCGGATTCCCCAACAACAATTGTTTTTCATACTTGTTTTAACGGCAAAGACTCCTTGTCTACATATATATATATATATATATATATATATATATATATATATAATAACTTCGTGACCTTGGTATGATATGGTAAACCTAATCAGTAAGCGATTAAAGGTCTGTATATTACTTCAAAATATATGTATTTAAAAAACTCTACATGTTTCGGCTGTATACGCCTTTATCAAGAGAATACAAAATATTTTGTATTCTCTTGATAAAGGCGTATACAGCCGAAACATGTAGAGTTTTTTAAATACATATATTTTGAAGTAATATACAGACCTTTAATCGCCTACTGATTAGGTTTACCATATATATATATATATATATATAGTATTAGAAGAAATTTCTTATTTCCTTGGCCGTAATTATAATACGAGATGAAAGTCATATTTCTTGGGAGTAGCGGCCATTCATAAAACAAAAATTATATCGACACTACAACACAAAAATTAAGGAAAACAACCCTCAAACTACTTATGAATATACCCCAATACCATATACAAACCACCAGTCAGAAAAAAAAAACAAAATCTGAACACCATATGACATAAAAGTACCTCACAAAAACTCCAATAATCTCAACAACATGCACTCAAATTTAAAAGACAAAATACCTACATTGAAGAAAACACATTATTTATGAAATTCCATGCAATGACTGCGAAGGCGCATGCGTCGGTCAAAAAACGTAATATCTACAAGAACGTTTAAATGGGCACAACTTTTCAAGCAATAGTATAGCCCTTAGAAAACATATCGATCAAACAAAACACACTTGCAAGCTCGATAAAACCCCAATAAATACATCTGAAGAAAACAACAATGCAAGAAATTTATTAGAAAGCATCTACATACAAAAAAAACACAAATTCCATTAATGACAGAACAGATTTAAATCATCTGTCAACAATAATAAATCTAATCAAAAAATTATTATAAATAATCAGACTGATAGATTAGTAAAACTATCATATACTCAATACAGAAAAGTTAACATCAAGAAAATGAAAACGATCTTAACAAACAATAACTATCCACCACAACTTATAGAACAAACAATTAAAAAACGAATCCAACAAATATATAACACTGCAGACATCAATAACAATTTAAACAATGAAACAATATATATCACGATTCCACATGTTCCACAATTATCAGAAAAAATAAAATTTAATACTTAAAAAAAATATGATATAGCTACAACATACAAACTTAGCAACACTAATAAACATCTATTTTTAAAATTAAAACCTAAAATAGAAAAAATCGAGGATCACATCAATAAAATACCATGTCGCGATTGCGATAGTTACTACATAGGCCAAACTAAACAATATTTATACAAAAGAATACAAGCCCACAAATACTCCAAAACAGACGAAATTGCTTTATTTACACACAAACTGCAACGCAATCACCATTTCGATTTTGAAGACACACAGATAATCGATAAAGAACAACACACAATGAAAAGGTAAATTAAAGAAATTATTAATATTAGACAAGAAAAAAATTCAATCAATAACAGAAGTGACATAAAAAATCTAAGCAGTATATACTATAACTTAATAATATAATGTAACGATCTGCAATTTACCATCATGAATTATACAACTTTTATATAAATATCTATTATATGATATTTAAATTTCTTCACACTGACTTATCTAAAAGTCCATTTTGTTCCTCATGACTAAAAGGACTTACTTTAAATTAGTAACATTGGCCACACTGAAAATTTAAATTGATTGAAATATGCGCGTTAGGTACAGAACATAACCTAATATTTTGCAGCGTCATATAACATTTTGCTAATTTTGCTATAGATTTAGTGCTTTTCAATAAATTCGTCAATAATTATTATAGATTTGTAGTAAAGAAGTATTTTAGCGAGAAAAATCGATGAAATCAAATTAGTTCGTAGTTGAATTTCTTCCTATTTTAGCATAAAACAATGAATAATTCTACGCTTAGCAAAAGAATCCGTTGCTCAATTTTTTTCTAAAAAAGGATCAATTTCTTTTATTGGAGGAAATCAGCAAATTTAAGAAAATTATAGTAAATAAAACAATCGTTAAAATTTCATGTAAATTTATATTAGTATTGTGTTTTTTTTATTTAAATTTTTGATATAATTAAATCTATATACGAAAATAATTTATAAATAAAAAATATATTTATTTATATTCGCATTATGATTTTATTTGTATTTAATAACTGCTTTTGTGCTTTATTATCAAAATTATACACATCTGCAATATTCCATTCTAAAGAGATATCTTTTTCCATATGTAATGCTGTATTGTGCAATATAGTGGTAGCAACTATACCTCATTACTATATTTACATTTGAAAAAATTGACGGGTAAGCATTAAATTCATCCACATTTACTAACAGTTGCGGTGAAAAATTACCAGGATTGCAACCCATAGGTTGATAGGTACTTGATTTAATAGTCATTTAAATCAAGTAAATGCCAATTTTCTTTCCTTTAACTAAAACCCGATTTAAAACAAGCTAAACTAAATGGTAATTATGAAACCAAATATTTCACTAAAATCCCTTATGAAAAATAAGTTTAAATATATTATAAAACCGGCCGTTAGCACTACAGTATTGTTAAAATAGAAAAGAATTATGATAGGATTAGAAATGTATATCATATTTTTTTCCATAATTAAATATTTACCGTTCAAATTTCATCAAAACAAAACGTAAAATAGTACGAAACAACATACCTCACGGAAGAAGACCCATAGGACGACCACCAAAACGCTGGCGAGACAGCTGGCAATCAAATTCACAAGAACTGCCGCCACAAAGAAACCGGAACTAAACAGGCGATACGCCTATTGAAAGAAGAAGAAGAAGAAGAAAACGTAAAATAATAAATAAATATGTAGTAAGTAATAAATGACATGTTGGTCCAGTTCACAATTAAATTTATGACGTCTACTAATTGTTCATATAGTGTCAACAGACACTACAATAGCACATATTGAGAAAGTTAAAATTTATATAACAATGTGTATCTTATTTTTCAAAATACACCTACTAATAAATCTTTCTCAATTTTGACATGTCCACCACGTGAATATTGTTATTTATATACACAGTAATTATGATAGGGCTTAGAATTTTTACACCTATATTCTTTAACAGCTAATTTTAGTAATGTAATTATTATATTTAGCATGGTTATTAGACATACGTATATTAAAAGCTTAAAAATATATTTTCGGAAAATTACAGACTATCGTTGTCTGCTCGCTAGATTAGAATCACAGAGAAAATTTATAATTTTGATATAAACAGAAAGTAAATGTTTTAGGAAGATTTTATTAAAAGTCAGAAAATATATTGCTAATTACAGACTATCGTTGTCTGCTCGCTAGATTAGAATCACAGAGAAAATTTATAATTTTGATATAAACAGAAAGTAAATGTTTTAGGAAGATTTTATTAAAAGTCAGAAAATATATTGCTAAATAATTAAGTAAAATTTGCTTCAAATAATTTATTGTACTATAATATGCACTACAATATTGTTTCACCAAACTTTGGGTTCATCAGGTGATAATAACTCACATTAGTTATTTACAGTTATGACAGAATATATATTGATATATTCTGTCATTTATATTTTGTATTCTCTTGACAAAGGCATCATTGCCGAAACATGTAGAGTTATTTTAAGTATATATACTTTGAAGTTATAAACCAGACCTTTAATCGCCGACTTATTAAGTTTAACTTATATATATATATATATATATATATATATATATATATATACACATATATATATATATATATATATATATACTATATCATTGGATAAAATTCTTGGAATTTCAGCTTTATATTAAATATTTAAATTAGTAAGTTATTTCGCGAAGTAATGTAAAAGTAAATATTGCTATCTACAATTACGACGCTAATTATTCGATGTTTTTATTGAACAAATTTCATCCTTAAGTAGGATTCGAAACCACGTCCATGAATTGCCGGACCACCGCTTTACCACCTGAGCTATCAAGGGCTATAATTTCGAATCTATCGGGGAGCGCCTTAAGTTACTTTTTAACGAACAGATGTTAATATTCTGCCGGCGGTTAGAATTGCTAAATTTTCATTCTTAGCCATTATATTAATATAGAGAAGAAATAGATCTTCTCTATTCTTCGCAATTCCAACCTACGACAGAATATTAGTATCTGTTCCTTAGAAAGTAACTTAAGGTGCTCTCCGATAGATAGTGTTTTTTAAAGTGTTTTCATGAGCGTAGATAGAAGCGGGGTTTTTATAATGTATTTTATTTATTAGTTTATGTTTCGTAAGATAAATAAAGTGCTGTGAGTAAGTTTCTTGTTTTCATAGTTTTAACTGTTAATTACATCGTAATTTTTGTGATAGATCCTGTTTAATATCGTTTGATTGAATCTATTTCTACCAATTATTTCGACGTAAGAGTGTGCATTGAATTTCGTTCAGTTTCAATAACGAACATATTTTTAGTTTTCATTTATTTATATCTAGAGCATTGTTTAAGTTACTTTTTCAGACATGATATGGAAGAATGTCGAGAACGGCATTGTAAAACAATGGCGAGTTGGATTGACAGTCATACTGATTGTATGTCCATTGTCAGTGATTCCGAAATTTATTACAAAATCCGTAAAATATCGTCAAAAATTCGTCACTTAGGATCGCAAACACATCTGAACTCTGTAAAACTTTTATGGCGGCTAATATTCCATTAAATAAACTTAGCAATCCCACTTCAAAAATATTTCTGAAAAAATATACTGGTCGAAATGTTGCTCATGAATCAACTTTACGCGAATATTATGTTTCTAGGTGCTATACGAGAACAGTAGAACGCATTAGAAGCCATCTTTTAAATCAATACATATGGATAAGCGCCGACGAAACGGTGGATATGTTAGGACGCTGTGTGGTAAATGTTGTAGCTGGTGTACTACATCCAACTATTCCCTATAACTCATATGTAATAGCAACAAGTGTTATAAATAGAGTTGATGCGGAAACAGTTGCTGAAACCATTAAGGAGAATATGCAAAAAATGCTTCATTCGGACGCCACGTACAAAGAAAAAATACTTTTATTTGTCAGTGATAGTGCTGCGTATATGTTAAAAACAGGCAGACTATTGAAGAAAACATATTCTAATATGCTGCATATTACTTGTGTAGCACATGCTCTCCACAGAATCTGTGCATATATCAGAGACACTTTTCCGGAAGTTGATAGACTTGTATCAGCTTTTAAAAAAGTTTTCAAAAAAGCACCATTGAGAGTAGCTCTTTTCAGGGAAAAATTTCCATCTCTGTCACTGCCTCCCACTCCAGTAATAACTAGATGGGGAGCATGGATGGAAGCTACTAGTTATTATGCTGAGAATTTCGATAGTCTAAAACATTTCGTAACACTGCTAAAGGAGGATGCTAGAATTATTGGTGAGTGCAAGGAGCTCACACAAATCCCAAATTTAAAAAATCAGTTGTACTTTCTTCACGAACACTTTGGAAAATTGCCAAAACTAATCACTTATTTTGAAAATCGAAATCTCCAATTAAATGGACGGATTAACCACATTAGATGTGGCTGTTAATAATTTGAAAAGTATTCCAAGTGACTTCGGATGTGGCCTTCGGCAAAAGTTTGAAGCAATTTTTAATAGAAATCCAGATTTAATTACATTGCAGCAGTTATGTATGGAGACAATTCCACAAAATCTAACGGCTAAATATATAAAATATATATAAAAGAATATTTCCAGTATGCACCTATAACCAGTTGCGATGTAGAAAGGACGTTTCCTATTTATAAGGATGTACTTAATTCAAAGAGAACAAAATTGACAGAAGAAAACCTTGAGAAACTATTGCTAGTCAATATTAATACTCCTTTACTCAAGTTGAACGACAAAATGAACAAATAAAAATGTTAAATATATAAATAAAATTAAAAACTTTAAAAATACAACTTTTCAACAAATACATATGTATTTCGTAATTTTATAGATCACCACCCGTTTGTTTTCCAATTGTATAAATAAAATTAAAAACTTTATAAATACAACTTTTCAACAAATAAATATGTATTTCATAATTTTATAGATCACCACTTCGTTTTCCAATTATATAAATAAAATTAAATATTTTAGAAATACAGCCTTTCGCCAGTACTGCACTGGGTGGTAAGCGTGTCAGTTCTCTAATAATGAGCAAATAATATGCACATATTGAATCGGAAACCACTTCATTAGGTCATCATTAAGTAGAATCGCTTTTAGGTGACCTTGACCGCCAGGTTGAGGAACCAGACAAGCCAAGAACATAATAGGACATGTTCATTCACGGCCAGATAACCATCCAACTAAATGCAATTTAACTTCAGCGTTAAACTCTATAACCTAAAACGAACAGACGACGTATTTTCTTCGTATAACTGTTCGTGAACGTAAAAATAACAGCAGGTATTATTAAGTACGTGTCCTTATATATCCAGTTCTAATTAACATTATACGGTGTTTAAATTTAAATTTAGTGTCAGAGAGAAAGATAGAAGAAGAGATGCACACATGCAAGTAAATATAAAAACATTAATTATATTAATTTCGGTAGATGCAACGTATAATCAATAAAATTGCGTATAATTTATTTGCGAAAATACAAAAATGAAAAACCCTTTGTGAGACCTAGAAGGCCGTGCAGTTGGACCACCTCATGCTATCCCAAAATTGCCCTACATGTCCACCGTTCCCTTCTAAACATGCTTCACACCTTCTTGAAAAAAAGATTTCTTTCAAAAATTCCCTTTCAAGAAGTCTTTCCAAGTTCCTCACAACGATTTACAGATTATTTACAGATCCTGTGCACACTAATTGTTTTAGATGCCTCCAACATGGAAGTTGAAGTGTTAGATCAGGGGAACCTAAGAGGCCATGCAGTTAGACCACCCCATTCTATCGATCTCCCGTTGTAACCTTGATTTAAAAAAATTTCTAACTATGATGGAACAATGTGCAGAAGTTCCATCTATGTAAACTAAATGTTTAATCTGTTGAAAAGTGACAAGTCTTCCAATAAAACGAGTTATCCATTTGTCCCGTTCAATTGGTTCAATCAGATAACATGGGGAGGCACGAGATTAGCCTCTAATGAGGAAATGAAAGACTGGAATAAAGAAGCTACCGGAGAGATGGTATAAATGTATTTTAAAGGGGGGTGTAAAAATGATGTGTACATACTATTACTTTATAGTTTTTATGGTCCGGAAAAAATCAAATGCAGGTAAAATTTATATTACCCGCGTATGATTAAAATAAAATATAGCTTTGAGTTCTTATAAACCACTCAAAAACCATTCAAAATCCACAAACTCCAAATTTATCTGAAAAATTTCAGTTTCTCTTCAATTCAGTGCTTGGACAGCAAATGTAATATACGACGTAACATTAAGCAAACTAATTTCAGACGTATTATACTAATTTCAATCAATGACGTATCAACAGGTGTATAATCAAATATTAAAGAAGATCGTTAAAAATATTTACTTTGCTTATTAAGTCGACGTTTACGATTAATTAGGTTTTTTCTTTTATTTGTTAACAAAATATGTCACTACGTCATGTGTTTCTTCGATAATATAAAGTACAAATCAATTCCAACATCATTCACAGACGGTTACAATATACAATGCAACGGTGTATGGGCTATCAATTATTAATATTATCTATTTATATGGCGTGCCTTCTATATTTATCTTTGTTTTGTTTGGATAGCATTTATTAGCACAAGCTTATATAATATACTCCTATATATCTAGATTATATCTTACTCGGTATGGTCTAGATTAAAAAATATGACAATTTATTACCTTACATACGAGGATACATCAAAATATAACGAGACTGGTGTTATAACTTCTTTCACAA
The DNA here is from genome assembly GCA_935421215.2 of Melolontha melolontha. Classification (NCBI taxonomy): domain Eukaryota; kingdom Metazoa; phylum Arthropoda; class Insecta; order Coleoptera; family Scarabaeidae; genus Melolontha; species Melolontha melolontha. The sequence continues at coordinate 106,652,288 of OW285243.1, forward strand.
CTAGAATTTTATTATATTAAGAATAGAACATGAAGAACAAGAATGACATAAATCTAATGTACAGATACTCAAAAGGCTTTGATTTAACTTTTGACGTTCATTACAAATTAATTGCTGAATTGTCAGTGTTCGACGTACCCATGGGAAAAATGGAAGTGGAGCAAATACCTTCCTTGGCCATAAATTAGAAAAAACTTCTTATAAACATGGGTTGAATTCTCAACTGTTACAGAGATATGCGTGGTCGAAGTTGCGCTATATACATATGATATTTTTTCAGAAAATCTGCGAAATTCTTAGCTTCTAAAGTAATTTACAATTAGAACGCGTTTCCAAATACTTTTATTTTAAAATTGAAACCAGTAATTAACAAAAGAAATCATTACAATACGAACATTGTTAAAAAAAAAGATTCACAACTGCTCGATATGTACACCATGAACAGTTAAACATAGTTCTGCCCTTCTTAAATCCTCCTACCAATCTACATTTTCAATTACACCTGGTACGTCATCAAAAGTTTGCTTAATTCTTGCCAGTAGTTCTTCTCTTGTATTGGACTTTCGTTGTCCGTACACAGTTTATTTATCGTTACCCCATAAGTAAAAGGGTTAAAATCAGACGAACGAGCCGGTCAGTGCAGTTCTGTCCTAACCATCGAATTGAAAAAGGTAAATTCAACAAATCTGTGATAATTCGTCCATGATGCGATGGTCCTGTTGGACCACATTTACCGACGTACATTCAAAGAGACATTTTCAAGCAGTAACGGAAGCTCATCTCGTAGCATCGCGCTATTAAGGTTTCCCTCAAAGACATTTACCCCAAACATTCATCGAAAAACGGTGCTGAAAATGGTTCGCAAAATTGCATGTAGGTTTTCAGTGCCCCAGACATGTTCGTTACGTAAATTAGTGACTCCCTCTCTAGTGAAAGTCACTTCGTCAGAGAAAAATGTAATCGGAATCAAATCTCCATTTTATAACATCCAACCACAAAAGATGTGCCTAGGCGCATAATCATTAGGGTTCATGTTCTGGACTGACTGGAGATGGTACAGGTACAAACCATTTTCGTGTAGCGTAGTGTGTACTGATAACTTTGACTGTCTTGTTAATATTGCGATTCTGCGAAGACTTATTCGTTGATCCTGTTCTACTTCCCGTAGGACAGCTTCAACATTATCCCTGCGAAGAACTTCACGTTCACTGTTTGGTTTGGAGAATTATCCTCTTTCTTTAAAGGTTTGAGAACAGTTCTGGATAGTTTTGTCACAAGGAGGTCTTCGATTCGGATAACGTTCTGCTTACAATCTCGTAGCTACAATGAATTTTTAAAGTTTATAAGTTGGCTTAAAATTGGAATTTAGTCGAGAAAATTTTTGGGCAACAATTTTTTACAATTTTCGGAGACGATTAACTCAACAGCAATATCTTGCTGAGTAGGTTTCTATTTTTGAAGATAAAGCACCACATCACTCGACAATTTCACATTCGTGCTGTGAATTCCAACGTGAACGCACCATTTTCTGCGACCATCCCAGGATCATCGATTCAATCAAACACAAACAATTCTTATAAAAAAATACACAAAAATTGTTTGTTGTTGATCGTTCAGTTTTTAATTTGGTATCTAAACAATGATTAAAATCAGAAATTTATAATTCTTGTCAAACATTATAACATTTTCAGCTATGTTTTGGTATTTTTAACGGTGTTGGTGGAATTACTGGACTTTTCCATAACACTATAATAGAAATCGTTTGTAATTACATATTGTTATGTTCATAATAATTTCATACCCGCATCATTAGCATATCTCTCTATATTTATAGAATCAATATCAGATCCTGTAATTTGCTTTGAAGTAGAAGGAATGAGAATCAGTGTACATCGAGCTTTAGAATATTGAAATTGCATAAATATATTGAATATAATAATTGAAATATGATAAATATTATCAAAGGAAATATATCCATATAGATATACAATATTAGTTGTGTATAGTGACCGAGAAAGAAAGAGGTGAAGGATATAGGTAAGTAATGCCTACATACAAAAAATAGCGGGCCAATGTTCACGTGATAACGAGAAAACGATTTTCCTTTATTCGCATGTAAATATATGGACAGCAATACGGGTTTCCACCTCTAATTCATCAGTAATTCTCCTTGCGAATGAATTATATTGCTTTATCTGTATTTGTCAGTACCACCACAAATTTAAAGACAAAAAATATATGTAAATAATTCCATACAAATAATTTGAAAGCAGCTATCAATCGCATTGGACACGCTACATAAAGCGTCTTGCTTTATGACGATTTTCGTTTTATTATAAACATAATAATTTTACTTTTAAAAGAAGTCTAACGTTCAAACTATTTAGTTTTAGTTACATTTTAATTAATGCAGCATAGGTTTGTCGACATATTCGACGTATAGGCTATTATTGATATCCAATAAAAAAAAACATCGTCATACTTGCGGTCGAGTATGTTTTTGTGGAAAACAACAACTGAATAGGATCTTATTGTTAAAAGTATTGTCCGGAAGTTTATTGATTTTTTTACAGGTCAAGGAACTTGAATTACAGCTGTATTTCGGTAAATATAAAATAAATAAAGATATGGACCGACTTTAACATTTTGGCCCTAAACATCTGGAAATTTTTGATGAATTACAAATAAATTTCATTTTTGATTTTCAGTTAGACATTTATACGTATTTTTCAGATTCGCATAGCTTAAGCGCTATTCAGCATGTATACAATTTATGTATGGTAGGCATTAACACCAACGCGAATATAGCTTTACTTTCACACGTTACTTTCACACCTGTACGGAAGTAACATTCGATAATTTTTGCTTTTTGTTCTATGTTGAATACCATTTTTTAAATAAATTTAATTTTCTTAATAAGAGTTTTGAAAAATTTTACACAAACTTATAGTTTCAATGTCAAATAATAAATGTCATTATGTGGAAGTGGCTAAAGTACCAACCCAATTTCACAATCTACTCCAATTATGAATTTTTTCTATGGCTCGTTATTTCATGTAGGCAAGTAATAATAGCGCATTAAAGTTACGATCTAATATTTAGAAATAAGTATAAAAGAGATCCACGATTGGATCCTTGGAGGACACCAGAGCTAACACGACAAATGTCAGAATGTTTAGACACATAGAATTGCTATAACATTACATTTAGAGAGGAAGAGACTATAAAGGCGGTCAAATCTCTAAAGTTTCTCATACTGGGGTGAATAACGAGTTTAATTATGAACTCTTGATAAAAAGACTGTAGCCATACACTGTAATTAATATAAATATTTCATGTAAAGAAGTAAAAATGAAGCAATCACTAGAAATTTATGTGTGCGATCGTAAATTAAAAGAACATAACATCTCATTATTTCATCTAACAAATATGTAAGTACACATTTACATATCTCTGTTACATAAATGGGTGTTTGATGACACGTGTGCTTACTATTTTAAATCATAATAGATAGTTTACGAAATAATTAAGAGTACAGACGAATACGTAAATACAAGTATTTTTCATTATATGTATAGTAAACAATTGCATATAATTCGCGTTCAGTAGAAACTATTTTTGTTTGAACCTTCCATTACACAATTCAACAAGATTGTAATACGTAAATCATGTCATTGTAAAAGTGCAATCTGTCGAGATTGTAATATAAATAGACATATTTATGCAAGAATTTGTATGTTAATGTCAAGTCTAAGAAAAAATAAACTAAACGACATTTTAATAGGTGACATTGAATAATCATTCTGTTATTTAAACCGTGGTCTATGGTGCTTTCTCCTTTTATCTATACACAGGACAGAGTTGCTGCATATACTATAATAAATGAATATACGATGTCCACTAGCAAAATTTCTGGAATCTACTAGTTTAAATAATACTCGCGTTTCGCAATTGTTATATTCGTAAAATGAGATATTTCCAACCAATAATTGAGTCGTTAGTTTGTACTTAAGTTAACTATAGAGTGTTTCGAAATGACCATAAGATTTCGCGATAGTTTCTTTTAATCAAGATTGCTAGACTAAAAATTTGACAAAAACGAATCGCGATTTTCAGTACACGAATAACAGTTTCAGTAGCGAAAACGATTCGTAGAGAAGGTGCAATTCTTGCTTGACAAAATGCATGAAATTGTTCGACAGTTAAGAAGCCGAAAAGAGAATTCGTTGTGAAGGAGAAATTATCAGGTCTTCCTCGATCAGGCTGATTAATTAAAAATATTACCTTAGTGGTTGCAATTGTTGGCCAGAGTCCAGACACAACGATTCGCCGACATTCACAGCAATTGACCATCTCGACAACGAGTTTGCACTGTGATAACCAAACCGGGTCATGTATTGAACTACATATCTCCTTCAAGGTATGACCCCGGTCTTGTTTCTATTTAATACAAACACGACCTCGGTGCGTCCAAACTCGACCTGGGTATGTGTTACAATCTTTCACCACTTTGTTGATCTTGTAACGAGGCCACTAGGCTAAAGGAGGACACGCTCAAATATATAATGAGCTCCCATTAGATCTCGAGAGACACACACAGAGTCGGAGAGAGTGTATTATAGAAACCTCCGTAAGACTAGTGTCTATTTATTACTACTATATTGTTATTGTTGATTCTTTATAATGGTGTTATTTAATTATATATTGTTATCCAAACGCTGACCGTCTATTATTTATTATATCAGCGAATCTGCGTACCAACGCAACGATGTGCCCTCCGGGACCAGGTCACATCACATGGCGATTGGCGATCCTGCCTTTAATTAGATGATCAGATATCACATGGCGACGCTGCCCACGTCCGATATCACACACAACTTCACGTCTGACATCACAGCACACAATTTTAAATAAAGATCTCCATGTGCATCTTTACTTAAGGTTCAGTTGACTCAAGAATTTAAACTAGATGATCGTGTACAACGGCGTACCTTTGTCAATTGGGCGTTGGAAAAGCATGGAATGGTTGCTGATCTTGATGAAAAAAATAGTGATTAGCGATGAACCGCACTTTCGCTTGAATAGTTACGTGAATGGTCAAATCACATATTGTTCATGAGAATGTTCATCCACAACCATTCCACCAGCTCGAAATTCGCCCCAAACGGTGATTGTTTGGGGCGAATTTCGAGCTGGTGGATTGGTTGAGCTATTCTTCTTCGAGGACGACGCCAGAAATACAGTGACGCTGAATGGTGAACATTATCGCAATCTTATAAGAGAGTTTTTGTGACCTGCATTGGTTGGTATGAATTTAGACGAGATGTGGTTTCAACAAAAAAGGAAAACCTGTCACACTGCGCAAGAGACAATGCAGTTGCTGCACGCATCTCCCGTGCAGCTTCCAACTAAATAATCTCACGTACTGACGACCTGAAGTAACCACTCAGATCTTGCGATCACTTCTTCCTGTGGGATTTTATGAGGTCTTCCGTCTATGCCAACCAACCAACCACAATTCCTGAGTTAGATTTCTCATTGACAATAATACTGAAGGGCAAATATACGAAAATGCAAATCAGCAACTTCACTAAAAGACCAAGAGTTAGTTCATAAGGTTAAAAAAATATTTGCAATTTTTGAGTAAATGATGTGCTTAATTAAAAAATGAAATCTTGCACTCATCTTGAAACAACCTATAGTTTTGTTTACACAACATTTAAAAGAAAGAAGTTTTGGGTAATCATGTGAAAGTTTTAAAGTTATTTTCTTACTTGTTTAAACGTGTTCTTTTTTTTGTTACTTTCCTAAATCTGGTCGTACATTATTAACAAGAATATAAATCTAAGATACTGTTGAAGATTTTAATATGCCTCATGGCATCGTTCAAGTGCACATTTGCTTTGTTAATCTTATTGCTCCCTCATATTGGTCAATATTCGGTAGCACTATATAAAGTGCTAATGAGTCTGCTTTAACCATCTTGCTTATTTCTGTTAATTTTCTAATTATGTTTTATCCTGTCGTCTCGAGGTGTTTTTTTTTAATCTTATAGAATCTTGCAAGTATCAATTACAGATGTCAATGAGCAAATAGGTATTTAATTACCAGGCAAGACACACAGATAATTTTTGGATCATCTGACATACGATGAGCAAAACCTGATTTTGAAAAAAAATCATATCTCTGACGTATATTAATAATTACTAGTAAAATACGTCATTATTTACATTTTTACAAAAATATTTTTAGGGTGTACCCTGTATAAACATACACAGTTAATCTGATATAAATACTATAGGTAATTTAATTAGTGGAACTTGATTCGCCATATAATAATCACACAATATGGTATAACATGTTTCGCTATGTCGTAGCGCTCACAGACATCAATTAATGAAAGTTTTTCAAAATCCATATATAGACCACGAGGCTATCCTTGATTTCACAAAAATTATATGAAAGTAAAAATCTAATTTATATATTATACTATCTAATGGTAAAATCGAAATTTCCATATGACGTTTGGGCTCTATCTGGTCATCATCAACTTTCTTGCAATATATCGGATTTTGACCCCGCTAGAAAGAGTTTTTTTCTAATTTCAACCACGTATGATATGTTGACACAACTTTTTGGTATTAGGTTTTAATTCAGGAAGAATACATTTTAAGATTAAGTAAGGTAGCCATGAAATTTAAAACTGTCAAATATTTTAATTATCAATTATTGGTCAAGTATTGAATATTAAATACATACTGCATACTTTAAAGTAAAATGTGTCAGAGAGTAACAAATAATATTTAAATAAATTTACATCGACGTCATGACACAAACGGCAATGATATCGGGAAAAATCCGATGACATTAAAAGGTGTGCCGTTAAGAAACTCAACGAATATATATTCGCATTATTATATTATGCCCTCAAAATAACTGATTAGCTTTAAAAATTCTCTAGTCTTTAATCTCTAGTCTTTGTAACCTGATGAAAATTATATTTTTTGAAACAGAAATTTGTAATTTTAACATTTATTTCTATAATAGATTAATTGTGAGCTAAATCTAACCAATATACATACAGGCTGATTCATTTTCGGCCCTCACCATGGGGATCTTGCTTATTATTGGAGATAGAGTATAGGTTTAAATTTGGCAAAGTTGTTAAATTTTGTGTTTGTTATAAATCCGTAAAGAAAATAGAACTGTGACAATTGACCTTCGTTATTTTAAAAAAAAACGCGAAAACCCCATTTTCCTCTTTTACCTGCAGCACCGACACTTGGCCTTGTAGAGAAAATATAAAAACACATCCTTGTGGCCATTTCTAAACCTCTATCCAGTGGTGTCCTCTAAATTTTTATACGACGTTTCGTTTTTTTCTGGCCATCATCAACTATCTAATTTCTTATAGGCGCCATATTGGATTTAGACATCTTCAGAAAGAGTTTTTTTCTGATTTCAACCATGTACCACATGCTGACTAAAGTTTTTGACATTAGGTTTTATTTGAAAGAATAAATTATAAGATTAAATAAGGTAGCCATGGAATTTCAATCTGTCAAACATTTCATTTATTGTTCATTAATAATACAAAAATGTCATACACTAACGAAGAGAAACGAGATATGATAAGTATTTTTTATTCTTCGAACCGAAATTCAACAGTAGCGAGTACAAGATATCTACAATTATATCCAGAACGACAACAGCCTCATCGTACCATTTCTCTAGATCTCGACAGAAATTTGGTCGAGAATGGATCGTTTACTAAGCCGCGTAATGGTCAAGACAACAGGAATTTAAATGAAAATCGACAAGATATTTTACAAATGGTAAATTAAAAGCGTGTTTTCAAATTTCATGTTAATCTTGTATTTTTATAGATAAATAATAATCCATCAAGTTCTACACGCGAAGTAGCGTCAGAATTAAATTTGTGCCAGTCCAGAGTTTGGAGAACTTTACATAAAAGTAGGTTTAAACCATACAGGATCCATGTTAGTCACTCTTTACTGCCTGGAGATAATTTGAGAAGGCTAGAATATTGTAATTGGATAATGGGAAGGATAGAAAATGACGAAAATTTTTTAAGCAAAATCATCTGGTCAGATGAAACAAAATTTACAAATTATTGAATGTTCAACAGAAATACGGAGCACTATTGGGCAGTAAAAAATCCCCGACAAAACAGGGCTAGAAACGATGACCAACATCGTTTTGGAATAAACGTTTGGATAGGTATTTTGGCAAATCGTCTCTTAGGACCAGTTATGTATGAAGAACATTTATATGGAGAAAGATATTTAAACATTTTACGTACATACGTATCTGACTATCTTGACGACAATATCCCATTAAATCAATTACAATATTTATGGTGGCAACAAGATGGCGCACCAGCACACAATGCACCTGTTGTGAGAAATTTCTTAAATCAAGAGTTTGCAAACCGTTGGATTGGAAATAGGGGAGTTGTTGAATGGCCTGCGAGATCACCTGATTTAAGTCCGCTAGATTTTTTTTTTATGGGGATATGTTAAAAATAATATTTATAAATTAGATGCGCCACAAAACATTGAAGAATTACGAGACAGACTTCAGAATGCCTTCGATGCAGTTCCTAGAAGAACTATACAAAGGGCAGTACAAAATGTCAGAAGGCGTGCCCAATTGTGCATTACCGAAGATGGCCAGATAATTGAACATTTACTGTAATTGTTTATTGTTTACTTTTCTATGTATTTTTATTAATGTTTTGGTTATCTTGTACTCGCTACTGTTGAATTTCGTTTCGAAGAATAAAAAACACTTATCATATCTCGTTTCTCTGCGTTAGTGTATGACATTTTTGTATTATTAATGAACAATAAATGAAATGTTTGACAGATCGAAATTCCATGGCTACCTTATTTAATCTTATAATTTATTCTTTCAAATAAAACCTAATGTTAAAAACTATAGTCAGCATGTGGCACATGGTTGAAATCAGAAAAAAAAACTCTTTCTGAAGATGTCTAAATCCAATATGGCGCCTATAAGAAATTAGATAGTTGATGATGGCCAGAAAGAAACGAAGCGTCGTATAAAAATTTAGAGTACACCACTGGATAGAGGATTAGAAATGGCCAAAAGAATGTGATTTTATATTTTCTCTACAAGGCCAAATGTCGGTGCTGCAGGTAAAAGAAGAAAATGGGGTTTTCGCGTTTTTTTTTTTAATAACGAAGGTCATTTGTCACAGGTCTATTTTCTTTACGGATTCATAACAAACACAAAATGTAACAACTTTACCAAATTTAAACCTATACTCTATCTCCAATAATAAGAGAGATCCCCATGGTGAGGGCCGAAAATGAATCAGCCTGTATATATATATATATATATATATATATATCAAAAAAATATATAATAATTTAATCAAATTTGAAATAATCACCTCACTTAGTTGAATATTGTTATTTAATTTTGATATTTAATCTTCGTACTGTTGTATCGCAATGTTAGAACATAGAAAACAACTTTGTAAAAAAATCATACGTATAGTTCAACGACATTTATACTTTCGAGTGCTGGTAATTTTCCAAAGATTATAACAAAAGGTAAGAAGGTATAGATATATTGAGAAAGGTGCTCATGTAAAATAATAAAGATAACCTATATTTATTTAGAAATTTTCGTTGATAATTATGTAGTATATTTTTCTTCGCATGATAATATTCCAAGGTTATAGGAATAATTTTAATTTTCATTTTAATTTAAATAAATTCTACAAAAAGAAAAGTTGTCTTCATAAGATTTTTTAAAGGAAATTTTTAAAATATTAAACGCAAGAAGATATCTTTTATGAAACATAAAAACTAATAAGTTAACAAGAGATTTCTGTAAATTTAAATCAAATTTAAAAATATATTAACTAAAATTAGGAGCTAAATATATTTTGTCTCTAATTTCATAATTTTTTCTTTAAATATCGATTATTAAGTTTGATTTATTTGACTCTTTATATACGACGGAAAAATTTCGGGAAAAGCTGTAAGAAAAACATTTAATACGCAAATAAACGGCTTTATTGTCTTTCGAAATATTCGCCATTAATTCTATACACTTTTTCATTCGTTCAGACTAATAAATTGAAATATTTACGCCATTCTGAAGTTGGCGTACTCAAAATGCATGACCTGAATGCAGTAATGGCCTCTTATGTGCAAAAAAAAACGGTAGTCCCTCATTTCCGTATGATGATATTCATTTAATAAACACTTTTACATAAAAATCATTCATTAATAAAAACAACAATCTGAAAAATTGTAATAAAATGATGTAAAACCGTGAAAGTTTTTTAATCAAACAGTGTCATCTACTATAACATTATTTTTTTATCTATTGCATCACACTCACAACAACGTTTAATAAGTTTATTGATGAAATTCATCATTAAAATTATTAAAGATAATGTAAATCTTAAATTAACTAACAAATTACTTTTGCAATATATTCTAATTTACATATCTCTTTCCAATCCGTATCTTTTTAAAACACCAATTAATAGTAATTCTTTCGGAAATAATGACAAGCTTATATTAAATCCTATAAATGACATAAAAGTTAATTTGACAGAGCGGTGTAATAGATCACAAAATGTAATTATGGCTATATTCTTTACGGTTACAAAAATAATCGTAAACTGTAACTTTATAGTTTTATGACAATAGATATCATATTTAAAATCCTATTTTTAGAAATGTTTTATTATTTTTATATAATTTTCTCTGAATACGCATTGCGTTCCATCGTATATATTATCTGGTAATCATTTAAATAATTAAACCTTCCTTTTATATATTTAGTGTTCTTGGATTATAAAAAATCGATGTATGTATTTGTAAGTAAAAGTTTAACGTAGGTAATATAAACTTTGAAGATTACACAGGCCTGCATAAAATTTGTGATGACGTGATTTTTGTTTGTTAAGCTCAGTTTTTATAACTAATAAAATACATAACTAATAAAATACTAATTAAAATACAGTTGGTCTATACCACCCACAGATTTTTTTTTGCACAAAAGAAAAAGAAAAAACTATTAAAAAAAACTTATAATAGGCGTTTTAATACATTTTAAAATGAATGTACTACTTCAAATTCTAGGTATTAACCCAAAAATGATTTTCTGTTGTGGTTTTAAAGAAATTTGTTAAATAGGCTCTCATTACCTGATGTAAATCTTTTATTACATGTATTAATTTTGGACAAGATTTCCGGGAATTTTTACCTGCTAAATCCTATTTATTATGCTTTCACTTTATTAGTACTGCGAAGAAGGATTTCAAGTTTATCGCTCCAAACAAAACGTATATTTTAATGTCATTTACTTCATTATAGCTCTGAGTGTTGATCATTAAACAAGTAAAATTTATTTGTCTATAGTGTTGTGCGTGGTATTTGATAAATAAACATTGCTTAAAAATATGTCTAGCCGGTGTTGCAAAAACAACTGTTATATTTGTGAATATTTCGTCTTGAAAAAGTTTAAGAGATCAATTGGTGAATTTGTGAAAAATGCATATTATGCTTATTTCAAAATCAAATTAGGAGATCAAGATTGGGCACCGCACGTTGTTTGTAAGGTATGTGAAGAAGGTTTAAGACATTGGACCAAAGGGAATAGAAAAAGCCTTCCTTTTGGAATACCGATGGTTTGGAGAGAACCGCAAAATCATCATGAAGATTACTACTTTTGTCTTTGTGATATTAAGGGGCATAATAGAAAAACTTTGAAACATATTTTGTACCCAAACAATATTAAATCAGCTATCAGACCAGTTCCTCACAGCGATCATGTACCTATACCTATACCCCCCAAAGTACTACAAGAAGATATTGAAACCTCTTCAACTTCCGGCTCCGTACAGATGGATAGTGATTTTGAACCATCAACCTCAGGTCAAAACCAACCTCAGCTATTTTCACAAGCCGAACTGAATGATTTAGTAAGAGATTTGGGACTTTCAAAAGATCTTTCTGAAGTACTGGGGTCTAGGTTGAAACAAAAAAATTTGCTTGCCCCAGAAACTACCTTCTCTTGGTATAGAAATCGTGAGGCTGGATTTGTAAAATATTTTACACAAAACGGACCACTCGTGTACTGCCAAGCAATTGCTGATCTACTTACTTTCCTCGGAGCTCCTGAGTACACACCTTCTGACTGGAGACTTTTCATCGACTCTTCAAAAAGAAGCCTTAAAGCTGTTGTTTTACATAATGGCAATGTTTTTGCTTCTGTTCCGGTCGACCATTCTGTTCATTTAGAGGAAAACTATGAAAATTTACAGGAATTACTTTTAAGAATACAATACGAAAATCACAACTGGGAAGTGTGTGGAGATTTAAAAATTTTAGGCCTTCTCTTGGGTCAGCAGTCTGGATATACTAAATTTCCATGTTTCCTGTGCGAGTGGGATAGCAGAAATCGAGAACAGCATTGGATAAAAAGAGACTGGCACAATCGGTGACTTTAACACCTGGAACCAAAAATGTAATTCGCGAAAGTCTTATTGTCCCTCAAAAAGTGATACTTCCACCGCTTCACATAAAACTTGGACTTATGAAACAATTTGTTAAGGCATTAAACAAAGAAGGAAATTGTTTTAAATATTTGTGTAAAACATTTCCGACTCTGTTAGAGGCAAAATTAAAGGAGGGAATCTTTGTAGGCCCGCAGATTAGGAGCTTGGTGAAAGATCAAGAATTTGAAAATGTGATGGAAGATAAGGAAAAACATGCATGGCATGCTCTTAACGAAGTTGTACATAAATTTCTAGGGAATTACAAAGACACAAACTATGTTGAGATCGTTTAAAATATGCTGGAAAAATTTAGAATTCTTGGTTGCAATATGAGCATAAAAATTCACTTTTTACATTCCCATTTGGACTATTTCCCAGAAAACCTTGGGGACGTGAGTGAAGAGCAAGGAGAAAGATTTCACCAGGATATTAAAGAGATGTAAAAAAGATACAAAGGGCGCTGGGACACAAAAATGATGGCCGATTACTGTTAGACATTGAGAAGAGATCTTCCTTTATCTGAATATGACAGAAAAAGAACCAAACGAAGCTTTTCTGAAAAGCGAAAACGTTTTTTTAAGAAGGATAAAGAATAAATAACTATTTCTAATAGTTTCTATGTGCATATTTTTGTATTTTTTTTAATATAATATAAAACTAGCTTATAAATGAAATAAATCGTGTTTTTTCTATATTTTTTGATTTTACTGGTTTGAAAAATAACCTTACGTGATACAAAAAAAATAAAACAGATTTGAAATCAGCGCTACCCAATTACTAGAAAACAGTTAAAATTTTTAAATCAACTTTCAAAGTGTTCAAAAATGCAGGCCTGTTTTATCAATGAATGCTCTCAGAATGCTCAAATATTTTCTGATACTAATTCTTAAAAAACTGGTAATTTCCAAACTCGATCATAATAAAATCTACAATAATAATTGTATAATTATTTTCTTGCCCCACCGCTCACAGTACATAACTTCCGTATAAACTGGTTATTTATTTTGTTTGGCGGCAGTTAAATTGAAACTTGGTCTGTTGTCTGAATTATTTATCTATTTACGACTTAATGTTGAATTTAAAACTTAAATTCTTTACTGTTAATTCAGACTGGTGTTGTATGACTTAATATGATACAATTATGTTGTTGTTAAGATGATACTGTTGAGTCTCTTGTTGCTAATGTAAGACCCTGATTGATACTGTTGAGAGAGACTGACTGTCTCTTGATGTTGTAATGTAATACTGTTCCGTTTTGTCTTGCAAGTAGATAAAAATACATCACTGCCCCTATAAACTATTACATAAATAAATGCGCATATTGGTTGTAAGATTGTATTGGTTGACGTCACAGATGGGAAAAATTGCTACTGGCAACAATACCAAGGTTTACAATAGGTTTCTAACAGTCTAATCTTCAAATATAATTATTAATTCAATATTAGTTGTAAACCTCAATATATAGTTGTGATTAAATTCCATTGTTTAGACATGGAATTTATTGATGCATATTTAAGAACCGTAAACCTAACGATAATATATGGTCCAATTAAACATCGTCTATTGAATTTGTTCACTGATAACTATACCGGACACATCGAGCTGAAATGGACATCATTACGACGAACGATATAAATAGTCTACAACATCTGTAAGTACATCAAGCAGTTGTTGAATAGCACTATTCATTCGGTTAACTGCACATCTATTTTTTGTGTGCGGTTAACCGAATGAATAGTGCCATTCAATAACTGTGTGATGTACTTTCAAATATTGTAGACTATTTATATCGTCTGTCGTAATGACGTCACTTCATCCCGATGTGTCCGGTGTCTACTGATAACCCTAGGTAATAAAACAAGCGATCTAAATCATAAAGTAATAAATTTGCATATGTAAAAGATGCCGCTTCTTAGAATCTAGAGAAAATTTGATAATGCGTATGTGATAATGAAATTATGTTTATACAGTGGTTTAAATTTGAAAATGAACGTTGAATATTTATAAAATTGGAAAGGTTGAATTCTATAAAGACTCAGAAAAGGTATAAAACTCCTTATCACAATAAATAATCGATGCTAAATAAGTATTTCGACAGCTAAGTTGTCATATTCAGTAGGTAAAATCACTATACTCTAATTTGTATATATTTGAAATATTATATCATTATTGAAAAATTATGTTATACAAATTATTGTCGATTAATGCTTTAAAATGCTTTATAATAATTGAATGTACTTTGTATTGAATTTAAATCAAATAATTTTCTTATATTTTGTGTATAAATCAGTATGAAATATTTATATCAATTTAATCAACCTTTTAGAATCGGAAATTTTATAATCAATAAATTTTAGGCTTATTAAGTGTGAGTTGTAAAATAATATAACTGTTATAGAGAAAAATGTTTACGATTAATTATTTATTTACGTACAAGTAATTAAATTTGTCTCAGCAATATTTAGCAAGGAATATTCTTTCTGTTATAACCTAATCATTATATATATGTACATATTTTTTTAGATTATCACGTCCAATATGAAATTACTTAAATGAATATAATTTTTATGTAAATATTTATTTTATGTATTAAAAATATAACTCAAGTAATAAAATAGATGTTAATTAATTTTATTGCAACTGTGATCTGTAATGCAGTTTGGTTAAATATCGAAGTGTAAATAGCAAGTGCTACTTCATTTCATTGTAATTTATCATTTAAATTTACCGCCAAAATTGTTGAAGCAGTTTAAAAAACAGAGTATAATTAAAGTGTTGAACATGAAGTACAGTGAAATTAACACACAAAATTACGCAAAGCGTCCACGTATAATACACTGTGAGTTTATATATGGCTATCTCTTAAAAAATTTTCATTTTTTGTCACGGCACCGATTTCTTTGTAATTCTGTATTTTTATGTACTTTCGTCTTCTAAAAACGATCCCGCCATTTATATTCAAGTAAATATTATAGTTTACACGCCAGCGAACACCAAAATTAGCAAAAAAGTAGACTTATTTTGAACGGACCATAACTATGGACTTACACCGTATATTTCGCTTTTCTAAATAACTTCAAATAGAAAAAAAGATGAAATCACTATATCTAAGCCATAATGTCGGAAGAAAATCTGAAAATGTTACTATTTTTCACAAATTTCTCTTTCCGATCTCATTTTCTTGATTACGGTACGTTTTAGACCTAATAAACTAGATATATTCTTAATAAACGCGAAACGTGATTTAATTTGGTATAGCCAAATCCTGAGATAGTGATATTAATGATTGTAATTATTGTACATATGTTCAAAAACTTTAGAAATGAGTAAATTAATGAATAAATTTTTAATTTCGTGTTTTTTTAGTAATATTATAAGCTTATTAAATCAAATATGATATAACAGCCCAGTTACTTCCAGTACTAAATAATTATTAAACGAAAGAGTATTATCAAGAATTTGCCAAAATAAATCTAACTAGAAAATTTAAGGAAAAAAATACATTGTCTACAGGCGAAAGCCAAAAATATATCAACATAAATTGTTTAAAACTTTATAAAACATCAAATTTAATCCCACAAACTCAGATATCTTTGATTTATTTGTGGACAGATAAAGTATTCAATAAATTTACTTTTTCTACGACAACATCGAAAAATATTCATATCAAGAGTGTAAATTGAATCATAAGAAGCTACATTTTGTACTGAATTTCATTTTGCATCGGTTGCTAGGCAAGTTGCTAGACAACAAATGCAATTTGAAATATTTCGTGTTCGGTCTGCTGTTTTTGATAACAAAAAGTAAGGTGGCTTAGAGAATATAACGCCGAACGACAAATGTCATCAGTTTGTTACAGTTTGTGCATTACAAATAATTTCGTAGTTATTTCAAGGAAACCAGATAATTAATATGGAAAGTGATAGTGATAGTGACTTGGAATTAACACCTCCAAGTATAACAGAAGCCGCAAATTTAACAACACTAAATTTATTGCCGGAAACATCGAAGAAAATGTACAAACGGACTTATAACCTATTTTTGGAGTGGAAAGGAGATCGGAACGCCAAATCGTTTTCCGAGAACGTCTTAATGGCGTATTTTGGCGACTTGGCAAAAAAATTCAAAAGTTCCACATTATGGACACAATACTCAATGCTTCGAACGACTCTCAGTATTCATAATAATATAGATATTGCAAAATACTTAAAACTGAAAGCATTTCTTAAGCGACAGTCCGACGGCTACAAACCCAAAAATTCGAAGATCTTTAATCAAATGACATCAATAAATTTATTAAAGAAGCCCCAGATGAGATCTATTTAGCGACAAAAGTAAGTTTTATATAGCCATATAATGAAATATATATTTAATCTATATTTTAGGTCGCATTAATTATGGGCATAATGGGTGCATGTAGAAGACATGAATTACATCAAATGAAAATTACTAATTTCAATGATTTGGGTTCAGCTGTTTTAATAACTATACCAGACACTAAAAACAAAACTATACGAAGTTTTACTGTAACTAGTCCTTATTATGAAATTTACAAAAAATATGCAAACCTCCGCCCTTCAAATGTAAGTGGTACATGGTTCTTCATTAATTATCAAAACAGAAAATGTACCGTCCAAAGGATAGGCGTGAATAAGCTTGGAGGCATGGGAAAAGAGATTGCTAAATATTTATATTTGCCAAACTACGAATTATACACCGGACACTGCTTTCATCGATCTTCAGCAACAATTCTTGTTGATGCTGGTTGGTGACATAACTAGTTTGAAGCGTCACGGTGGCTGGAAGTCCACGACAGTCGCCGAGGGATATATCGATAAATCGGAGAAAAATAAATTTGACACAGCTAATAAAATTGTAAATGCAATACAGAGCATTTCAAATATACCATCGACTTCAGGAATAGGAAATCGTGAAATGCCATCTACTTCGACAATGGAAAATTGTCAATATCAAGAAAATTTTAGTATCCAGCATTCCACAAGTTCTCCAAAAATGATTTTCAATAATTGCACATTTAACTTTAACAATAAATAAAATACATAAGTAGGAAGTTATTTCATAGTTCTTCTTCTTAAATGGTTGGGCACTGTCCAGGCTCTGCTAATGAATAGGTAATTTCGTATTTTCATGGATCCAAAGCAATAAATAAAATATTTTCATATTTATTTGTTTTTTTTTATATAATTGTCGTTGTCGTAGAAAAAGTATAGTATGCAACCCGCACAAAATAGCAATTTTGCACTCGTTTCAATTGCAACACTCGCCTTCGGCTCGTGTTGCAAACTTTGAAACTCGTGCAAAATGTGCATCATTTTGTGCTTGTTGCATAATATACTATTTCACTTGTTCAAATAATTTATTGTTCAATCAACGCCAGCATATTTTATAGCAATTGATAGATTGATTTGTTTACCTTGAGCTATATAGATTACACAGGAAAATATAAAGTTAGGCATATGATATTCCATACTTCAAAATGATTAAATAAAACTATAGCAAAAACGTACGATATGAATTTTTTTTTGTTATTGTATAGATCAGTTTCTTTTAAATGCTTGTAATAACTTATCTATATAACGAATTTTAACGAAATTTTTACAGTAAGCTTCTAGATTATGACTGAAGTTAGCAACATACACGTCATGACGAAAGTGTTGCCAACTGTTGAAAAAATCACCCTCACATCTAGTATTATTTATATATGAAATAATGTTCTAAAAAAAATAATTTCCCCTTTCTAACTTGATTTTATCAAGATTTAATAGGACGATGTTATTAAAAAATATATGATAAACAAAATGTGTTGTATTATATCGCGATATTATCGGAGTTGTTTCCGCATGAGATAATTTTTTTTTTAATATAGAATAATTATTACTTCCATGAAACAAATCTGTTGTACTCTCAGATTTTTTCTGAATACTTCGAACTTATAAGACTTATGAAATAAAAAGGCAATATTACTTAATTTCTACTTTATTGAGATAACATCGCATTTCAATTGTTTCGACACACCGTGTCTTCCTCAGATGAGTTGTATTGCAAACTTGTCCTTCTGAGTATAATTATTTTTTCATTATAATATTAGTTTAAGTTTAAATTTGTCAACATCCTTTATGTTTAGTTTGCAATAAAACTCCATCTGAGGAAGACACGGCGTGTTGAAACAATTGTAATGGATTTTATGTCAATAAAGTGGAAATTAAGTAATATTGCTTTTTTGTTTCATTAATTATGAATTTCCCTCAAGTAAAGGCTACTTCGAATCAAAAAAAAAATTGTAAGACACTCTGTAAAATTTAAAAAAGTAAGTTTTACCAAAATGTAGCTTTCATCCTGAATACTAATTAATATTAATACATCGGCCCCGAGTGCAATCCTTTCTTCTACTGCTAATAATGGCAATTTGGTTTTCGAAATTTGATCTAGGATTAGAGCTACATTTTGGTAAAGGTTATTTAATTAACTTTTATATATAAGACAAAAGATATCCTTTCTCCAGCAGGGGCGTACCGATGAGCCTGTAGAAAGGCGAAATACGTATCTGCGTCTCTGGGGAGGGATATGTTCGGACACGTTCACAAAAAATATTAATAGTGAACCTGTATTTGTGTTCTTCACACCAGATTTTTAATAATATTTTATATTATTAAAAATACCTTTGTATTATACAAAACTGGTGGGGTTTACCTACTCATGTATGTTTCAATTATTCTGATTTTATATATAAGCCCCAATATCCCGTTTAATTGTTTTTTACTTTTATACTTGTGTTACACTCCATATATGACAAGAATGGCTTTAATTCTATTTTTTAAATTATATTCCTAAATATATGGAATTTAAAATATTAAGAACTTCTAAAAATTTTTCGCATATTTCACAATTCGTAATTTGGAAGAGAAAATCTTTCTTTTGGATAGTTCTGGTCATAAATGACCAAAGCCCTCCGAAAACTACGACTGAACGGCCAACTAATTTATTCATATTCTAAGAACATTTGTTTCGAATTTCTATTGGAGCCGTTCAAGAATTACGTAAGCAAAATTTTAACCCCCCCCCCCCCCCCCCCTGTCAGCAAAAGTAAGTAAAGCTCTTACCGCCTCTCCTATGCTTACGTAAGCATTTTTACAAAATCTGTTTAAGTTTCTTTATTGTTATTCATGAGCAACTATCTAAGTTTATCACTATGAAATAAGCAATTTATAAACTATAAAAAAATTTACTGCGTATTTAATATTTATTCAAGCAAATCATTAACATCATATTTAAATATTATATTATTAACATATAAACGATATCTATTTATTTTGTTCCATTTAAAAATTTGGTAAACTCAAATTACTCGTCCTCAGCCCAAGACACTTGAATTCATGACTGTAAATAAATAAATATTGCTGACATAATCACCATTCAGACCCCCCCCCGTCCGTCATGTCATCAAAAATAAGCAAAGCAGAGATCCCCCCCTTTGATGCTTACGTAATACTTGAACAGTCCCATTATGCATTTTGATTTACTTCTAATTATTTCTTACTTATACAATTTATTACCGAGGTATTTTTTCTATATGTCGAAATTATACTGACTCTGACATATTTTAAGAGCCACATTTAAATTGCTACTGTTAAACTACTACTTATGCCCTATGTATACTTTTTATTTCACTTTTGCAGTCTTTTGATTTGTGCTATTTACAATATTTCTATTAACTTCCTCATATTCTTTTAATTTCCGTTTTTTCTTTGTTATTTTTATTTTATCGAATTTATTTAATTCCCATATTTAGTTAACATTCTGAACTTACTGCAAATGAGAATTAATGAATATTAATTCCCATTTTTACATGTCAATGTCGCCTTATGTGATGCATTAATAACTACAATCCGACAAACCAAGTTTGTACCAGCATGTATAACACACCTCGTCGCGACTACGATCTTACTGGTTGTTAGGATAATTAAAAATTACTGAAAAGCCACTTCCATCAACGGGATGCACTTATGCACTTCCATCTCATTTGCAGTAAGTTCAGAATGTTAACTATATATACACAAAGTAGAGAATTGAAAAGCCATGTCTGTCTTCGAGATACCGTACATTGATAAGCTTCAATTAGAGCGAAACGCGTCTGTACGTTCCCGTTGATGGAAGTGGCTTTTCAGTAATTTTTAATTATCCCAACAACCAGTAAGATCGTAGTCGCGACGAGGTGTGTTATACATGCTGGTACAAACTTGGTTTGTCGAATTGTAGTTATTAATGCATCACATAAGGCGACATTGACATGTAAAAATGGGAATTAATATTCATTAATTCTCATTTGCAGTAAGTTCAGAATGTTAACTATATATACACAAAGTAGAGAATTGAAAAGCCATGTCTGTCTTCAAGATACCGTACATTGATAAGCTTCAATTAGAGCGAAACGCGTCTGTACGTTCCCGTTGATGGAAGTGGCTTTTCAGTAATTTTTAATTATCCTTCCATATTTATGTTTTTAGTTTTCTTTATTTCGTTATTATTTTGCCTTGCCAGTTTATAATATGGTAATTTCTTTTATTTCAGTTATCGGTCAATATCACACATTAATCTTTTTTATTTCTTTTTTTTTTTATTATGCAAGGATGGATCTTTACTGACACTTTGAATGAAATATTTTACGGCAAAAAAAACTTTTATTTCTCAGCATAGTCTCCTTTGCAAAAACACATTTACTTTTAATTATCTATTGTTCTACATAAAGTTCGTTGCCAGTTTAAGCATTTCTCAAGCAATTATTTTGTAATAACCTTTTCATAAAAACTGCCTTCTGTGATGATACTTCAGTTATTCACGGCAATTTTCAGTTCCTCGTTGGTCGTTTGCAAAAACGCATTCCATACAGAAAGGTTTTCAGATGTAGTAAGAGGTGGTAATCGATATTCGCAAAGTCTGGACTGTATGGTGGATGATCAAATTCCTCTCGCCAAAAAGAGGTAATTATATCTCCAGTTTTGAGCCGTAGTTTGTGGTCTTACATTATCATAATGCAGTATATCAATTCAATACACTTCGTCTAACGTTTCTCGACTTTTTCGTCAGTTCCAAATTTCAAAAAAATAATATTAATTTAGGTTCAAGGTTGGTGATTTCACTTTCGGGAGCTATCTTTTAAACTTTTGACAACTTTTTTAACATCGTCGCTAGTTATTTCTATTTTTTTGTTGTTGATTTCTAACAATGTGTATCTAACATCATTTGTGCAATTGACGTATAACAACTATATATAATATAATTAGCTGAATAGCGTTAATCAACATTGTACAATCACCGTTAAAAAAGCCTGCCGCAGAAACTGTTCAACGCACAATCGTTGCTAACCTCACAAAAACTATTACCACTTCATAGAGACGCTAAAATTCACGATGAAGTCGGCTTTAAAAGGCGGTCAAACTTTAAACTTTAAATGATGCAGCTTTTTCTCAAACTTTGACAGTGGTCTTTTGACAGATGGTAGTTGACGAGAGCTTTGACAGTGGTCTTTTGACAGATAGTAGTTGACGAAAGCAGTATTGCTTTACCATTTACAACGCGAGAAATTCAAAAAGGTGCAATCCCTGACACGGAATAATTTCCAGACATATTAATCAAATTAGTGCATATTTTGAAAATTTGGCATTGTAACTCAGGCTACAATTAAAATTACTTTTAATGGCAGCTGTGGACACTCGGACGAATATCGCATTTAATTAAATATACTAGAAATTGTAAAATAATAGTTTTTTAATTTATTACACTTAGAAAAATATTACAATAACAAGAACGAAAATAAAACAATGAAATTTATTAATTTTTAATAGCATCCCCATTACCATCTATTTTGCATTGTAGACGTTCATTCATGGAAAAAATTAGGTTTTTAAAATTATAATTGTCTAGATTTTGTCATGCCTAAAGTATTGTTTCACATAGTTCTTCTCTATTTCTTGGTCTAAAGTCTTCAGAATACACTTTTTTTTTACCATTCTCAATGGGATTGAGATCTGGACTTCTAACAGGATAAGGAAATTCATTAATATTGTTATCTGCTAACTATTCCTTACAGTTCTAGAAGTATGCACCGGACAATTGTCATGTTGATAAATGAAATTATTTTGCGGAAATCTATTTATAACGGACGGAAGCTATAAAGCTTCCGTCCGTTCCGGAAACATAGGTTTTCAAGTAGGTTTCTATAAATGGGTCTTGTAAACCGATCATCTAATCGAACTAAAACTCCTTTGCCATCAGCTGAAATCCAAGACCACAACCATTATCGAAAATCTTCCACTCTTTGCTACTGAATTTGTATATCTTCCTTTATATCTCCTGTTTAGGACGATAAATTCATATTCTACCATTATTACATGACTGAAAACTTTTTTTATTGGTAAAAATCACATTTCTCCATTAACTATTGTCCCTGTTTAAGAAATTATTAGCAAATTCTATCCGGTTTTGCTTGGAGGCTTCTGTTAAAAACTGTTTTCTGTCAGCAGTGTAATTACCTAAGGCAGCTCTTTTAATTCTTCTTCGAATACTTCTTGGAAAGTTAATTTTTTCCCGAGCTGCTCCAGCGGTCGCAAATTGATTTTCTCTCCCATAGTGAACCAAAGCCTCATCCTGTTCAAGATTTGAAACAACATGACCGCCCGATCCTCCTAAACTTTCCACTGTTTGCGTCTCTAACCATCTCCGTTTTATTTTTAGAATACATGTATGGCTTACGTTGTAAAGCGTTGCTATTTGTCTACTTGACTGACCATTTTCTAACTGTGAAAATATCGCTCCCTTTTGAAAATCAGTAACAAAATTTCTTGGCATTTTACTGACGTTATTTTGACACAAGAATGACAACTAATGAATGTTATTAAGCAGTTAAGCAGTCTATTTACGGTTGCAGCCCTTGAAAATTCAGACACTCGATTTTCACCTGAATGTCAAAAATTAAAATTTTGTTATGCGTAAATCAAATTTTCAACAATCATTTTGATGACAATGTCACATTTAACAAATCCATAGACAGTTTTTTAAAATGCCGCAATGGAATTACAATTTAGTTTTCTTTAATATAAATAGGTACTAATTTTGAAGTAAAGTTTTGTATTCTGATATTCGAAATAGTATTTTCGAAATTTAAGTAGAGCAGTTTTATTAATATTTTTTTTAATTTACTATTTTTTACATTTTGCATTCCACGCCAACGACTGGTTTGAGTATTGCTTAAAGAAAGTTTACACCGCTAAAAATGTTTTTGTATTTAAGTCTCTAAGTTTTCTAGGGCCGCGATTGCACTTAAACTCAATTTACAATAAGCAAATACAGCTAGAAACTGTTCCGTGTCCACCATTGTACATGTCCTTTTGAATATGATCTACGCTCGTATATTTTATAGTTTAGTTTTAATTGTTTTTTATTATATATTTTAAAACTTTTTAATCAACTATTCGAAACGTCGACTAACTACGGCCTAATTATATTAAGTTTTTTGTAAAAAGAAAACACTTTAATTGCTTCAAAATAATAAAAACTTTACTAGAAGAATTATTTAATCCATTAATTAAGCAACTTACTAAAGCTCCACTTCAGAACTTTTAACCGGCTCTGTATAATTCCGATTGAAATGAAGATTAGTAATTTTTGATTTTGTTTCTTTGGTAGCTTCCGAATTTTAACAGAACTTCCCATATACGCGTAAAAATTAATATTATAATTTGCTAGATCTAGATTGGTAACAATGAAATTTTAAAAATTCGAACGTCGCTCATAATTAACAAGTATTCAAATATATTTATTGTAGCTCTTTTTTATTAACTAAAGTTTAAATCATTATTACTTTGTGTTGCAGTAAAGTATCAGTTCATATATGTACAGTATAAAAATATATGTTTATATGCATATCCATATGTTATATTAAAGCACGTGCTTACCTTTGTAGTTAACAAACATATTTTGAATAATAATTTTCCTCATTAACATGCACATAATTTTAATGTGAAATATTTCAAAGTAAATCCATAAATATTAACCGAGTTTTATAGAAGAGAATTGTAACTTTTAAATTAAAAATATTTCAACATGATACAATATTATTATTATTTTTTAAATGTTAAAGTTTTAAATTATATTTTAATTAATTATGTTTAAATGTTTTTAAACTGTAATATACAGTAATATTCTGTTAGATACGTACCCAAATGACCCATGAGAATATCTAAGTCTTGTGTGTTATCCATATTCTTTCTCTTTCTGTTCCTTCGTTCTTACAGTCTTTATTTTTAATTTTTATCCCCGTAGAGGCGTACCACAAACAAAATAAATAAATTTAAAACTTGCGGGAGACTTCAGACAAAAACTAATATCACAAATGCATTAATATATAGACACTATGACTATTTTTCTTTGTGGCACATGTAACACCATACGGTTTTGTATAACTGTTGGAGTAGATTACCACCGCATTGGGTCCACTCACTTTCGTATCTTACAATAAGTCGCGAACAGTGCAGTTATATACTCGATTCGAAATTATTTTATCTCGCGTGTACGATTTTGTGTTTACCAGAAACTTTAGTTGTCTCTACTGTCAGAACTACAAATTTGATTATTTCGTATTATCATGGTTTATGACGCCGCTGATGCTAATTATTTTTACGTATCTACTATCTGTGCGGCATTTTATCGGCGATATCGGTGTAAATATACATAAATTGAATATTGTGTTTACCATATGATGCAAATAATGTTATCAATTTTTAGTCGAGATGATACCGTCTTCGTTACTTGTTCTGTTGCAAAATATGTAAACGTTTATAACCTTTCCAATCCAAAAAAATTATTTTTTTACAGCATTATTTTTAGTTAGAATATGATGAATATCTATTTCATCTAATAATCAATTACATTTGTTAAACATGGAGCAGTAGTCCGGTGAACAACGTACTTTCTGCGTAAAATCGTTTTATACTAGACCAGGGGTGCTCAGACTTTTAGGAATTGCGATCTACCACAAAACATTTAGGTGACAAGCGATCGACAAGTACAACTACTAGGAGTAGCCTGGTTACAATTTAAAAAGTCGTATATTTTGACAGTTTCATACATACAAATAAATAACAAATAATAGGTATTTATTGAAAACTATAACAAATGTTGAAAATGTTGTCCTTCAAGATCAATGCACTTTAAAATCCTCCGTTCAAAATTTCTGATGATATTCTGCAACATTACTGGATTGTTATTAATTTTCATGCATTTCTGTTCGATTCTCTGTAGCATATCATTCAAATTCAATATAGGTGTTGGAAATATGTTATTTTTCAGATAAGACCACAAAAAGAAGTCGCAAGGTGTTAAATTGCATGAACGTGTAGGCCAGGCAATTTCAGTATTTCGACTAATTATACGCTCATCAAAAAATTCTCTTAAATAATCCAAAGATTCTGCAGTACAGTGACAAGGTGCTCAGTCTTGTTGGAAATATGCATTTTGTAGTTCCTCATCATGCAACTGATTGACAAATGGTTGTAAAATTTCCGTACGGTACCTTTGAGCAGTTAACGTTCCCTGAAAAAATATTGGTCCAATGATTCGCCTTTGGCTTATCGCTGCCCAAACACCAATTTTCTCTGGATGTAGCGATTCTTCATTAATTACATGTGGATTTTCACTACTCCAAATTCTTGTATTTTGTGAATTTATGTATCCCGTTTTATAAAACCATGCTTCATCAGTAAAGATGACTCTTTGCGAAAGTTCTCCATTATTGTTCATATTTACAAACCAATTACAAAACTGTAGTCTACGTGGGTAATCAATTTCTAACAATTCTTGTACTGCTGTGACACGGTATGAATAAAGTTGCATATCTTTTTTTAATAACTTGTGAGTTGTACCAACAGAAAGGTTTATTTGTTGACTTAAATGTCGAACAGATGTTTGTGGTTCATTCTCCATTATTTCTTCAACACGATTGACAACTTGTGGTGTACGTTTCTTAACTGCTCCGCTGCCTGATTTTCTTAAGAGACTACCAGTTTCAGAAAAAAGTTTTAAAGTTCTATCCAAAATATTCTTAAATTGTATATAATCTACTACAAAATGTGGAAACTCAACTTGAAATTCTACCATGCAATCTTGAACTGAATAAACCCATAAACGATCAATTTTATTACCACTTCGAAAATAAGCCTGGGCTAAAAAAATTTTATGTTCTAAAGTGAAGGCCATTTTAAAACTGAGAAGCAATTTATTTAAACCAGAATCGGCGCACGATTATTTTATGCACTAACTGATATTTGTGATTGACATTATCAAATGTCATTTGGATTTACGTTTACGGAACAACAAAAACATACTAATATATATGCGTCTTATTCTATCGAAATTTCAAAGTAACCTAGATTGACTTTTCAAATGAACACACGTTATAAGCTAAGCATCTATTAAAATTGCAAATTCAGAAATTTTCTTTAGTCACTGCTTTCATTTAGAATTTAGATGTTGATGTATCATCCACAAACTTATCGAAGGACCCTTCGTAATTACTGAGTGCCAACCTTAGGCATGCTGAGAGATGTTCGTCAGTTAGTCGATCGCGATATTTCGTTTTAACAATTTTCATTTCTGAAAATGCAAACTCGCACACGAAGAATTCTGTTAACTGAAGAGCTATTTGTTTCATCGCATCGTTGGGGATTTTTATATGAATCTAATTCGAGAAGAACCGAACGTTGCGCAGTTGCATTGCCAAAATTCCTATGAGAGACAGAGACGACCTAGAGTTGACGTTCGACAGAACTCGAATTTCTGGAGTGATTATTTTTTATTTTCTTTCGATCGACTCCAAAAGCTTTTGCGATTGACTGGTCGACTGCGACCGACCGTTTCGATACACCTGTACTAAACTGTACAACGATTGTCTCGTAATCATTTTAATATTCCACGACATGAAAAAGTGCCATCCGCTTATGTCATGGGTGAAAAAGTTTGAAGCAACAGGTTCCACATTGTAACGTTATGTGTGGTTTACGTTGCTAGTAGTTATTATAAAACGACTCTTCAAATGCTATTTTAAGATACTTTATTTATAAATGATTATTTTACATTAGTCATTTTGTTTACATGACATGACATTGTTATTCTATGTTGATAGATGGCGGCAGCGGTACGTTAGCATTGATGCGTACGTTACACATATTAAACTTAAAGTTCTGTAAGAACAGAGGAAAACATTGAAAGAATTCGAGAAGCATTTACATGTGGTCCACATCAACGTTCTGTAATTAAACATGCACCTGTACTGTACATTAGTGACACATTACGCCGAATTTTGCATAAGGACATAAAGACCCTTACAAAATTCAAGTTCAAAGACTTGTATGTTGTCTCGCAGGATGTTAAGCGAAGAAATATTGCGACGTGTAAATGACGATGAAAACTTTATTCACCGCATATTTATGTCAGGTGAAACAAATTTTCATTTGATTGGATATGTAAACAAACAAAATAGTCGAATGCGTAATTTCATCATCAGGAATTATTGGGCCATATTTTTCCCACACAGTAGAGGAATCGCCACAACCGTTTATGCAGATCGCTACACGTACACATGGTCAGGACATTTTTGAATCAACAACCCCCCTAGGTTTCCGTAAATTAATTTTGTTCAGCAGGATGAGGCCTGTGATACTGCTCGTCTGTCCAGTTCAGCTTTAAGAGAACTCGTCCCAGACGGACTCATATCCAAACATGGCGACATTTTGTGACCTGCCAGATCCCCGGATTTGTCCGCATGCAACTTTTTTCTTTGGGGATTTCTGAAGAGCAGGGTGTACATTGGTAAACCGTAAACCATACTGGAATTGAAAACGAATATCAGACAATAAATTGCACTGATTCAACCTGACCTACTTCAACTAGCGATGCAAAATATTCGATCAAAATTAGAAGAATGTCTACTCATAAATAACTCTGACTTGAGGGGCGTTACTTTTAAAAATTAAAATGTTATCATACTTTATTCAACTAAAATCTGTAAGAATAATTCTGATAATAAACGTCTCATGAAAAAATTGGGTACTGTTACGCTCCGCATATAGAATATTTTAATTTATTTTTAAATAATTTATATCTCTTTAAATATCTCGTTTTAATATATTTAAACTTAAGACATTTTCTGTATATTCGTTTACAAAGAGAAAGCATTTCTTTTGTTATATCCTGACCGACGAGACCCTTCGTTTTCTACCTGACCGTCAGCAACCCTAACGTGGA
Organism: Melolontha melolontha; assembly: GCA_935421215.2. NCBI lineage: Eukaryota > Metazoa > Arthropoda > Insecta > Coleoptera > Scarabaeidae > Melolontha > Melolontha melolontha. The sequence goes on from OW285243.1 coordinate 106,681,173, forward strand.
ATTTCTATATACATTTCATTTTAAATTTTAAATTGTTTTAATTTAATATACATCTTCTTTTATATGTTGTGTTTCATATCATTAGAAAGCTTAAGTCACAAGCGTTATTTTAATAATATTTATGCCATCAATAGAACAACTATTCAGATCGCGCTTCTTATTAATTATTATTCAAGATATCGACCCTCTCTTCGACTCAGGTCATAAAACAGACCGTTTTCTAAAACCAGTGTTCTATCGACACAATCTAGCAGAGAGCTTCTCTTTAGAACCTTGGTGAGTTAAACAACTCATCGTGCAGTTCAAGTTCACGATGCCACGCCGCCCGGTGTCTCTCGCTTCTAAGGTAATCTGCATTGATCTATATATATTATTCTTTTAAGCGAATCCATATTAATTTAACTAATTAATTTCTTATTCCTACGGCCAAACATCGCTCTACACATACTTGATCAGGTATATCTTCGGGAGTGTGGCTGGACACGAAGAGTACTTTTGCTGCTCACGTCAGGCAATATTCCGCATATAGAATATTTTAATTTATTTTTAAATAATTTATATCTCTTTAAATATCTCGTTTTAATATATTTAAACTTAAGACATTTTCTGTATATTCGTTTACAAAGAGAAAGCATTTCTTTTGTTATATCCTGACCGACGAGACCCTTCGTTTTCTACCTGACCGTCAGCAACCCTAACGTGGAATTTCTATATACATTTCATTTTAAATTTTAAATTGTTTTAATTTAATATACATCTTCTTTTATATGTTGTGTTTCATATCATTAGAAAGCTTAAGTCACAAGCGTTATTTTAATAATATTTATGCCATCAATAGAACAACTATTCAGATCGCGCTTCTTATTAATTATTATTCAAGATATCGACCCTCTCTTCGACTCAGGTCATAAAACAGACCGTTTTCTAAAACCAGTGTTCTATCGACACAATCTAGCAGAGAGCTTCTCTTTAGAACCTTGGTGAGTTAAACAACTCATCGTGCAGTTCAAGTTCACGATGCCACGCCGCCCGGTGTCTCTCGCTTCTAAGGTAATCTGCATTGATCTATATATATTATTCTTTTAAGCGAATCCATATTAATTTAACTAATTAATTTCTTATTCCTACGGCCAAACATCGCTCTACACATACTTGATCAGGTATATCTTCGGGAGTGCGGCTGGACACGAAGAGTACTTTTGCTGCTCACGTCAGGCAAGTCGTGACGAAAGTTGAACGAACTATTGGGGCCCTATCAGGCTTGATGCCAAACATTGGCGGACCAACGGCACCCAAGAGGAAATTGCTGGGAGGTGTTGTAAACTCAACAATATTGTACGCAGCGCCGGTTTGGGGCAGAGCTGCAAAAAAACCAGAAGCTGACCGCAAAGTTAACAAGTGTCCAACGTCTGACTAGTATCAGAATAGCCAGTGCTTATAGAACCATTTCGGCGGAGGGGGGTCGGTGTAATTGCGGGCATCCCTCCGGTAGCTCTGCTAATCAAGGCGAGGGAGGAGAGATATGCTGGAGCCTCAAAACTCGCCGCCAGAGAACAATTGCTTGGGAGATGGCAGGAAGCATGGAAGAACGGCAAAAACGCAGCGTGGACACGAAGGCTAATCCCGGAAATCCAGAAGTGGATACAAAGACCTTACGGGGACTTAAACTATTTTATTACGCTTCCGCAGCTATCTGTACAGCAGAAGAAGAGCGACCACTGACGCGTGTGATTATTGTGGAGGTATTGATGATGCGGAGCACACACTCTTTGTGTGTCCAAAGTGGGAGAACTTTCGAAATGAGTATACTGCAGAAACGGGAAAAACTTTTAACGAAGACAGTATGATGAAGAACCTAATGGGATCCAAAGTTCAATGGCTGTTAGTGTCCAAAACCACACGAAGCATCATAGCGACTAAGGAGCATAACCAAAGATAGGAAACTAAAGATGAATATATAGACAACGCCAGCACCGAAGTAATGCGCAAGCGGTTTCCGGTGCGAGGTGTGCAAGACGACTGGAGGAGGGGTTTTTAGTCGGTATAACCCGACACTACCCACGATCAACATCTGTGTGGGTGTCTTGATTTAAGATTTTCCCCTCCTCGGTAAAATTTAAAAAAAAAGGTATATCTTCGAAGGCCACGTGACCATCTCCGCCAATCAAAGGTAACTCTGTATTGTAGTGTTAATCGTAATTAATTAACATCTACTTTACTACTCAAGTTAACGTTCGTTTTCAGTGTACATTGTGTTAATTTTCAATTACTTATTTACCGCTCCTCGTGTATATATTACTTTTGTTTTATTACTTTTAAATATACGAATTTCAATTTCTTCTTATGTAAATATAAATACAAACTTTAAGGACAACGCTCGTGTGTTTTATTTAGTAAGTAAGTTGTTGTATATTTATTTTAATTAACCATTATCACACACGTCCTGGCCCTTTGATGATACTTCACCAGCACCATTAATTATTTTATTATCGAATAATTTCATTATTATTAGCACGGCACATCAACATCCCGATATCCAGCAAAGCCCCCGTTTGTAATAGTACTTTTAATTTTCCCTCTTCACTGGCAGACCTTGTATAAATACAAAGGGTGACAATTTATTAATTAAATTAGGCACACACTATCTATTACTTATGATGTAATTGTATTTTTTTAAGTAATTTGATAACAAAAAACCTCAAAGCCATTTTTTAATAATTTCACTTTTTTTATTCAATTTGCTTATTAAAATAATTTTATTTTTTCATTCAATTTGCTTGTCAACATAATTTCCATCCATATTAAGATATTATCATGATCAATTTCTGCATCCCGTCCTTACAGAAATCTGACACCTAGTTTACTAACTACTGTAGGATGGCCACTTTTACGTCACCATCGTCATCGTAGCACTGACCGTCAAGTTGCTTTTTTAAGTGCAGGAACAAATGACTCTACTTTAAGGCTTTTCTTCGACCAGGAAAGTGTTGTTCATCATGAATACACTCCAAAAGGTCAAACGCTGAACAAAGAGTTATTACCAAGAAGTTTTGAAACGATAACGCGACGCGCAGTAAGAAGGAAATGGCCAGATTTTTGGAAAAGTGGGGACTGAGTGCTTCACTACAACACACCTGCTCATCATTACAACTTATCCAGTAATTTCTTGTGAAACACGGCACTGTTAAGCAATACCAACCATCTTATATATCTAACTCATTGTTAGCTTCATGTGACTTCTATTAATTCCCCAAATTAAATATCCCCTTAAAGAAAGAAGATTCAACGACATGTAGGAGATAAAAAGGAATGCGAAAGTTGGAAGATCGCTGGAAAGTTGTGTCACTTCTCAAGATTAGTACTTTCAAGAGGACAACATCGCTAATTGTCCAGACTTATTTTCTTGCTACGCCATGAGGACGAATACTTTCCGAACAGACCTCGTATATTTACTTAGTTTTTCTTGTCTTTTCTTATCGACAGATTCATCATTTCGATACCATCATTGACATTGTATTTTTTTCATCTACGATTAAAAATCAGTTTATTAATAAACGTTAAAATGCTCGCGTGGGTCGTAATCTCCAAGTTAAGTATATTTTGATTACATGAAAGATTCGTACATTCCTTTTTATTTTGGAAAATTAAGTACAAGTATAGTGTTTCAACTACTGTTGGCTGTTGTTTTGTCCCCTATTTCCATCTAAATCGAATTTTAAGATAGGAAGAAATACAATTAACCGAAACAAATATAATTTTTACTGAGTTTCATTCATTCATTTATAGAAATAAAACTAAATATTCTGTTTCTTTTTCTTTGAAGAGAACTACTTCGTTGAAATGTTAATTTCGTGGTTTTAGTAATTAATAAAATAATGTAGATTTATGTGGTTCTAGTGTTGCTATGTTACGCATTTGAGGTTTTTGATTTACCACAAAGTTGTCGCATCGTAATTTCCCTGTAAGTGAGAGGAAGTTTATCGTATAATATCTATGACGCAATATTACTAGAAAATTATGGAATTTAATTATACAAAACTTTCCAGTTTTGAATACTTCTGACTTATACGAGATCGTAAGTTAGATAAGATTACATCTCAATTTCCTCCAGTGGTATTTAGGACATTTATAACTCTACATATATGATACACCGTATGAGCGAGCATCTATAGTGAGAATCCTATAAGGGAGGTGTCGCGGTTACTGCTAACGCTAGCTGCTAAACATATATGCGACTTCAATTCGATCAGCGTTAATTTCGTACTGGCTGTCGACTTGAATACTTGACCTACTATAGAGTCACATTTTGTAGTAGTTTCTATGTATTGTTTGCAGTTATCTAGTATTTTCTTTTGTTAACGGTTGCTTGTTTCTCTCTTCAGCATATCTATTATTATTTCCGTTTATACTGATTTTATATCCAGCTATGGACACTTGTTCGCCTCAAGAAAAACAAGTTGTTATTAAACGTCATCATCTCGGTCTGCCAATGAAACAAATAAGTTCATTTCGAAGAGAATTTGGGAAAAGCATAACATGGTGAAATAGTGCTTCAACTTGTTAATCATTTTGAAAGCTATGGTTGCCTATATCCGCAACAATATAAACAGAAAGTAACTTCACAAAATTAAAAATAAGATATTCTCACGTATCACGCTATCCAGCAAAAAAATTACTGAGCAACTTCCCGTCTCAAACAATACTGTTCGTAGGGTTTAAAAAAAAATAAATACCTTTCTTACAATTTCAGAAAATCAAATTAAATATTTCCAAACGGCAAATACGAAAGGTTTGAGTTTTGTGAAGTAGTTTTAGAATGTTTGTTAAAAATTAACAAATCCAAACTCGTTTGTATTTTGTTTTGAAGTCTAAATAAGAATTACAAGTAAGAAAAAGAAAAATTTAATTTATAATAATTTATAATTCGAATAAACTTTAGTGCAATTTTAGAAAGGATATTTTAAATTATTGATTACGATTACATTCTCATAATCAAATCAGCGTTATCCACTTCCGCATCGGTAATTTTCCATTGATAATACGCTAATAAAACTAAACTATTTGTGCAGATATGTATAAAGTGAATTATATAACAATTAACAATGTTAAATGTAAATATTAATTACATGTTTTTATAGTTCTGGATAATTTATCATCTCATGAATGCCACTTGTAATAGAATTAAGCTTTTTAATTACATCTTTTTATCATAAATATGAAATAGAGAATAAATGAATGTATTTTAAGGAGATAAAAATAGATTTTTAACACTTCTACCTTCTATTTCGATCTAAATGGAATTTTTAAGATAGGAAAGTTTTAAGTTATGATTTATGAAAAATGCTGAATGATATTAAATATAATCTTATTAAACAATTTCAAACGGTCACACAAAATCCTTTAATGAACTTTGTTGAGTGCTTCTTTATGATTATTTATAATAATGTATTAAAGTATAAATAATAAATGTAATTTTGTTAAGTAATAATATTAATGACAATAATATCCTTTATTTCAACACAAACAATTCCTTCTTATTACATACATGAGAACAATTAAGCAGAGTAGAAAAGGGGTGCTAATATCTCAAGGTATGGTTTAGAAGGACGGAACAAATTTACCGCTCTATAGATATAGATATAGATATAGTTATAGATCTAGATATAGATATAGATATGTAAAAGATCTTTCAAAAAGAATCAATTTATATTTAGGGGTCTAACGCAGACAAAATATTTGTATTAATTTGTATTCACAAATACTTGATGTGTTTATACATGGATATGAGCCATCTGGCTACGAGTTAATGGACTACACAATTATACGTATTTATTTCTCTCCTAGAAGCGACTTAGTCGTTCGTGAGAAAGGCCTTTTACCGCCGGACTTTTCTTGTCCGTCTGATGTCACGAGATTTCTATTATCAGAAGATTGTGATTATCTTGTGGAAGCAAATCTAAAGACGACACCTCATAACTTCACTGAGGAGATCGGTAGATCGAAACACATGTGTCTGTATGTTGAAGTGACCATTGGTTAAATACGTTGTGTTTGTTCATGCACGCAGATGTAGATCTGTTTTAACCCATTTGTATTAATTTGTATTTATAAAGCTTGAAACTTCCTTCTATTAGCTATATCTAACTACTGAAACTCGAGAAATTTATGCGTAATACAGTCAATTTGGCGTATATCAAAAATATAGTGTCTATAATATAGTTTGTAATGGTTTTAATATTTATGGTAAGTATTTGAAACATTCCGTTTAATAAAATCCAAAAAGAAGATTTTCATAAATTTTATAACAAAACACATTCGGAATTTTAACATTTACTAGACAAGTGTTTCTTGATATCCATTATAAAAATTATAAATTCCTACTTAAACAAAGTTAAGTATTTTCCAGTCGGACGCCTATGATTATAACCGTGATTTGAGAATTTTAATTATAATATATAATAAATAGAATATTCAACGTGAAGAAACTAAGATATTCTGATGGTACATCTACGTTACAGATGAAATAAAATTTATTAGAAAATGCTAAAGACAATATATATTTTAGAATAAAATTTAATATTCAAATAAAACTTTATCAAAACTAAAAGAATCTGCATTATTAAATTATTTAAATTTCTACACTTCCTTAACAGGTGTTTTTAAAAGCTTGTCACCATTACTGCTTCGCCAATTTAATAGTTAAAAGAACTCTTTCACATTCATTAGAAATTAAATAATTTGATAGGTCGACTGTCAAGTATTACGGATATATAAAAAAACTGGCACTGCTGGAGTTATGGTAGCAGACTGTCTAGGTCAGCATGACGAGAATTGCATATCAAATGAAATACGTAGAATTTAGATAAAGTAATAAACGTTGTATAATAATATTTGAATTGAATAAAGTCAGTAGGTAATTAGCTGCAGAACTGTAAGAACGTGTTTTTGTTCATAAAAATAAATTTGTTAAATTTAGTTGCTTTTTTAAAAAGTTAATTAAGTAAAACCAAAGTTTAACTGGCGCAGTCAGTAGGATACCGTAACGGGGTAATTAAGTAAAATCCTTAAATATTTCGGTTCGTATTTACGATCTGTACGGTATACCTAGTGAACAAAAACATCGAGTGCTGTGAAATAAAATCTTTTGCATCACATCGAAGCCACAGCAGCCACGGCAGTTGATTACTGAAGGGGAGATCTACAATCGACCTCCAGGACCTAAAATTGGACCACAGGACCTAAAATTGGACCTCCGGGTATCTCAAAATCGACACCCACCACACACACATTCCAACAACAAGAGGAAACGAAGAAGAACACAAATGTACTTCACAACGGCTTTAATGTAAGTCAGTTTTGAAACAATTTCATTTCTTGTCAGAGAATAAATCCTCTCGTACACACATTTCATTTTAGTTTAAGTAAGCTTGTATATATATTAATTGTATGTCAGATTCGGAAAGTGAATTATCTGTTGCATCGAGTTGTTTGTCAAACGATAATACAAAATCCGATTCGGAATACGCGAACCCCGATTTAGACGAAACTAGTTTAACAGAAATATCAAACCGATTAAGCTGTATAACTTTAAATAACAAATCTGACGAAATGACGCATTACACAGTGAAAGATGTCACCAAAAATCATATCGACCTAATACCTGTTTACGATAGCGATCCTAACACACTGTCCATGTATATAAGCACTTGCGAATATCTAATTACAACCTTCGGAAATCAGAATAATGCGGTAGATCCAATAAACAACTTTTTATTGAGAGTTTTTCAATCGAAGTTATCGGGAAAAGCTTTGCAATTAGTTAGTAGCAGAGAAACAATAGAATCGTGGACGGATTTAAAAACACTATTACAACTTAATTTTTGTGATCAGAGATCAGAAAGATGCTTGTTACAAGATTTAATGCAAATGCAACCATTAAGAGGTGAAACAGCCTACAATTTCGGTGTGCGCTGTAAAAATTTATTAAACCTTTTACTAACTAGGGTTAAAATGTCAGAAAAAGACGCAGATAAACGAGTGGTAAAAGCCGAATTACACAATGATACGGTATTACAAACGTATTTACGCGGAATTGCTCAATTTGGTGATATAGGTCATAGAGTTAGGTTTAGGAACCCAGAAAATATAGAAACCGCGATGTCCTATATTTTAGAGGAAGAAAATTTTAATTATTTTGTAAGACAACCGAATAATGTAAACAAATCAGAGTTTAAACCAATTAAACAACAAATACCATTGCGGCAAAATTCAGTACCTAGCACGAGTAGACAAATACAACCTTCATTTAATAATGTACATGTTCCACAATTTCAAAATTCAAATCGAACATATTCACAATTTGTAAATCGACCGTACTCACAAGTCGCAAATCGACCACCTCCACAATATGTAAATCAATTTGTAAATCGACCACCTCCACAATATGTGAATCAATTTGTAAATCGACCACCAATGCAAAATCAGTGGAAACCGCAACAAACAGCAACACAATCTTTCAAATTCGCGAGATCACCAGGTCAATTAGAACAGAAACGCCAACCGAAACAAACACCGATGGAATTAGGGAGTATGATGACACGAAGGACACAACCACCTTTAAAGATGGAAGAATTATTTTACCAAAGTGAAGAACAAAACGACGATACAGAAGAAGGAAATGTATCACACGACTACGGAGAAGACGAAGCAGCAGGAATCGACGAATACTATGAAGAGTACGACAACGTCGAAAACCAGGATTTTCGTACAGCAGCCTCGGAGGATACTCAGAATTAGAGAGGGACGAATATCAAGACGAAATTGAAAACGTAAAATTAAATGTAAACGCTTCATCAAAATTACCATATATTATGTTACCGGAAATTAATTCTAGATTTTTAATTGATACGGGTTCATCAAAATCAATGATTAGCACACAAAAGGTAAACGAATATTTCACGAATTATGTTATTAAGGAACCATTTACAGTTCAAACTGCACATGCTATTACAAAACACGACTTTGTAATTGAAATACCAAGTTTGAAAACTTTCAAAGCGGCAGGGGAAACGTTAAAATTCCATGTATTCGATTTTTCAAATAATTATGATGGATTAATTGGGGTAAACTTAATGAAACAATTAGGAGCGGTAATAGATGTACCGAATGAACTACTAAAAACAAAATTTGGGGAAATAAAAATATTTTGGGAAAATACTAAAATCAGTTTAGGCCCGCGCGAGCGGAAAATTGTAAAAATTCCTATAACCAAAAATTATAGCGATGTTTTAATAAATCATCAGACAATTACACCGGGCGTAGAAATTCCAAACACTCTAGCTGAAGCAAGAGATTTTCATGTTATTACGGAAGCTGTAAATTTTAACGATTATGAAGTAAATATAGAAATAGAAAAACCAATAGTAGCGGAAATTTATCAAACAGAAACACATAACAATTTTCAAACTTGTTTAAGTCCAAGACAAATAGGAAAAATTCAATTCGATAACGTTAGAGAAAAGCTACGTTTAAATCATTTAAATGACGAAGAAAAACGCGAAATTCAAAATTTATGTATAAAATACAAAGACATATGTTATAGCGAAAATCTACCTTTAACATTCACTAACAGTGTAAAACATGCGTTACATATGAAAGAGGAAACACCTATTTATTTAAGACCATATAGAAAAACTCCTCAACAACGCGAAGAAATAAGAAGTCAAGTAAACGATCTACTAAAACAAGATATTATACAAGAAAGTTGTAGCCCATGGTCGGCACCAGTGAGTGTAGTACCGAAGAAAATGGACGCCTCAGGAAAAATGAAATATCGTATGGTAATAGACTATAGACGATTAAATGACCAAACGATCGACGACAAATATCCAATACCGAACATTCACGATATATTGGACAAATTAGGACGAGCGCAATATTTTACCACTTTAGATCTTGCCTCAGGATATCATCAGATCGAAATGGCGGAAAAAGACATTCAAAAAACGGCATTTTCAACAGAACAAGGGCACTATGAATTCAAAAGGATGAGTTTTGGCTTGAAGAACGCACCATCGACGTTTCAGAGGATGATGGATAACGTACTAAGGGGACTACAGGAAGACGTTTGTCATGTTTATCTTGACGATATAATCGTATATTCAACAAGTTTACAGGAACACATACAAAAATTAGAAAAGGTATTTAATAGATTACGTGATGTAAATTTAAAAATTCAATTAGACAAATGTGAGTTCTTAAGGAAAGAAGTTAGTTATTTAGGACACGTGATTACGAAAAACGGAGTAAAACCAAACCCGGACAAAATTGACGCAATAAGACGATATCCAATACCAAAAACCGTAAAGGAAATCAGATCATTTGTTAGTTTAGTTGGATATTATCGAAGATTTATAAAAGATTTCGCAAAACTCACTAAACCACTTACAAAATGTTTAAAAAAAGGAGCGAAAATAGAAATTAACGACGAATATAAAAAGGCATTTGAAACTTGTAAAAATATATTAATTAACAAACCAGTATTAGAATATCCAGATTTTGAAAAGCCATTTATATTAACAACCGACGCATCGAATGTAGCGTTAGGAGCCGTTTTATCACAAGGAAAATTGGGAAACGATAAACCAATTTGTTATGCATCGAGGACGCTCAGTGAAACGGAAAGGAAATATTCGACAATTGAAAAAGAATTACTTGCAATTGTATGGGCAACAAAGTATTTTAGACCGTACTTATATGGACAAAAATTTACAATATATACAGATCATCGACCACTAGTTTGGCTGAATTCATTAAAGGAACCAAATTCTAAGTTATCGAGATGGAAAATTAAGCTAGAAGAATACAATTTCGACATTATATATAAAAAGGGAAAATACAATACGAACGCTGATGCATTATCGAGAATTGAATTAAACGCAAATGAAACGGAATCTATGATAAACAATGGAGGAGAAGAAACCGAACAACTGTTACAAGAAATTCAAGAAATAATTGGAAATGAACTTTTCGAACTACCACAGGAGACAATAAACGAGGTAATCGGTGATAGTGAAGAAACAGACACTGCAACGGAACAGGAAGAAAATGAATTAGTCGATACAACACACTCAAACACAAATCAAGAACCAATAACGTCAATACCATCAATGGACGAAGCTATCGATAACAAAAATCCACAATATCACATTCGTCAAACGTATTTACAAGAAACAACAGCTTGCTTTAAACAAGATAAAGGTAAGAAAATTTACGAAGTCCAGATTCCAAAAGAAGATAACGATAACAAAATATTTGAATTTATTAAAGATTATATGGACACTGGAAAACACTATTTATATTTCAAACAAGAAAAATTGTATCAAGATTTTTGCAGAGTTTATGTAAATCAATTCAATAATAACGGACCAAAATTATATAGATGCTTACGGAAGCTAGAAGTCATTAATAATGAAGATCAACAAATAGAACTTATACAAAATTACCATGAAGGTAAAACAAATCATAGGGGAATTGAAGAAACTTTTAAACATTTACAAAGACGGTATTACTGGCCGAAAATGAAAGAAACAATATCGATTTATATAAGAAAGTGCGAACAATGCAATCGAAGCAAATACGATAGACAAATCCCACGACCGGAATTAAATGTTACCGAAAACATAGATCGACCTTTCCAGAAGATACATATGGATACTTTTGTAATAGGTGGCAAAATATATCTAACATGTATAGACGCATTTACGAAACTTGCTCAAGCTATCCTTATCAATAGTAAGAACGCGATCGAACTATCCGACGCTATGATTACTTATTTCTCATTATATGGAGTACCGGAAGAAATAGTTATGGATGGAGGTACGGAATTCACTAACGAATTAGTAAAAGAATTATTGGAAGCACACAGAGTAAAAATTCATATAACAACACCGTATAACCCAAATTCTAACAGTAATGTAGAACGCTTGCACTCAACACTAATCGAACACATGAGGTTATTACGAGAAAAATACACAGAAGAAAACATTGAAAAATTAATGAAAATAGCCATAATAGCGTATAACAACAGTATACACACAGCAACAGGATTAACACCTTTAGAATTGACATTAGGGCACACGAAAATTCAAGATCCATTCGACTTGTGTTACGATAAAACATTTTACAATGACTATATAACACGACATACTAATAGATTAAAAATACTATATGAAAACATAGGGAAAAAGATACAAACAGAAAAGGTAAAAGTAATAGAAAAACGAAACGAAAAAGCCAAGGTAAAACCATTGCAGGAAGGACAAGAAGTCTATTTAAAAAGAATGGTAGGATTTAAAAACAAAACAAACCCAAAATACACGGGACCATTTAAAATTAAAGAAATATTCGAAAACGGAACAGCGGTTATAATTGATAATAAAGAGAAAGAACGGAGAGTACACATTCGTAATTTAAAGTACGGATCTGTTACAGATTCCTCGTCGGACTCAGGAAATCGACCGGGGACATCGACATAACCGAAGTCAAAGGAACCACCGGGTTGTTGCCTGTAAAACTGGGAACAACGAAAAATACGGAAACATATTGGAAATTAGTTAAGGTTCATAATTTAGGAATATTATTAAGAGAAACATTTAGTTTAGAAGATAAGTGTAATAATTTTATAAATATAACTCTAAGTGCAGGAGCACCTAAAGAAAACTATAAGATAGAATTAGAAAACTATCATAAAATAATAAAATATAATTTAGATTTAATACATAGAAAAATCAAGCAGCTAATGCCAAAAGAAAGAGTAAAAAGAGGAGCTTTGAACATTGTAGGAAATATAATAAAAGCAATAACAGGAAACCTAGACAACGAAGACGCGAATAGATATGATGCTTTAATCAGTAAAATTATTAATTCTCAAAATAAAATAAAAACAATAGTTGAAAAACAAATAACATTAACATTAAACGCAATGAAATTATTCAATGAAACTGTAAGTTCAATACAAAGCAATCAAATTGTTCTACAAGATAAATTAGAACAAGTTGAACGCGAATTAGTACACTACAAGTATCGCTTAGCTAGTACAGAATTACAAATTCACGTTTATGCGATATTCAATCAGTTAATATTTCTAACGGAAGCGGTTAATAACATATTTACTACTTTAATAGATGCGTTAACATTTAGTAAATTACAAACACTACACCCATCTATAATACCACCCGACGAGTTAATGCAAGAAATAATAGAAATTGGCAAACAACTTGACCCAGGCAGGATTCCTATTGAATTAATATCAAGCGAAATGCATTATTTAAATAATTTAATTAAAATAAAAGCTTACATAAAAGAAGAAACAATCACATTCATATTATTTATTCCTTTGGTAGAAATCGAGCCTTACAATTATTATAACCTATATTCATTACCTATACCTGTGAACGAATCCTATTTCAAATTATTGATTCCTGAATTTAAATATCTGGCAATAAATGAAAAGAAGTTTATGAGTTCAAATAAACTATGTAAAGAAATAAAAGCCTCTGAGTACATTTGTGAACGCGAAGAAACGCACATGAGGACAATGGAATCGCCTTGCGAAATACAACTATTATCATACTCAAACAATTATTCAAGTTGTGGTCACATATTAAAACAGTTCAAGAATATTGAAATTACTAAATTATTAAGAAATCAATGGCTACTAGTTGTGCCTGAAGCCACATTAATTCAAAAAGAGTGTAATAAAGATAAAGAAATTGAAAAGTTATTTGGAACTTATATTGTAACTATAACAGAGGGATGTCTGGTTAAAATTGAAGACAGACTTTTACAAACTTTCGAATCATACAAAAACTTAAAGTTTCCTAAAATACCGGATTTAGATAATGACAGTAAAATTATGTTACCAGCAGAAGTATACAAAAACAGCAGTGAAATACAAAGTGCGAATTTATTCAATTACAGTAAAGTTATTAACAATTTAGAGGAACTTAAAGGTGAAATTAAAGAAATAAGTGATATTGAATTTCATGATAATCCTATAAATATTTGGGTTATTATAATAACAATAATCATTTTTGGCATACTAGCTTATATGTTAGTAAAGCATTTACCCCAGAAGAAAGGGATTACCACATCAAGTGAAACCGCGTTAGAAGTCACCAAGAACAGAAAACATCCCTTGGAGATACAACCCCAAGAGGACGTTTCCAGCTAGGGCCGGAGGAGTTATGGTAGCAGACTGTCTAGGTCAGCATGACGAGAATTGCATATCAAATGAAATACGTAGAATTTAGATAAAGTAATAAACGTTGTATAATAATATTTGAATTGAATAAAGTCAGTAGGTAATTAGCTGCAGAACTGTAAGAACGTGTTTTTGTTCATAAAAATAAATTTGTTAAATTTAGTTGCTTTTTTAAAAAGTTAATTAAGTAAAACCAAAGTTTAACTCTGGTAACTAACTAAATACAAGTTTCGTATTTTTTACTCTTAGCTTTATAAAAAAATTGTCAATGACACATTTACAATTTTTTTATAAAACAGAGTAAAATTTAAGTGTAAGTAAGTAAAATGTTCATTTCATAATTTTTACAAGTCAATTTCACAATATTTCACTAATCCTTTATATTATGGTTTATGAAATAGATTGATTGTTTTTTATCGTGGGTGATTTAGGTATCTGTAATAATTGGTTTTGTTCAGTTTCTCTTTTATCAGATAAAAATTAAAAGCTTCAGCTTACACATTTTTTTAGAAATTGGAAAAGACATGCGGGGTCAAATTTATGAATGACTCGACTACAAATTATCTTGATCGCTCGTTAGTAACTTTACTAAAACAATGTAGTTAACCGCGCATATTGGGTTGCATGTTGGAAAGTGACAACATTTTATGCAAGAAAACTGATCCACTCTTTTTTTGCATTATAAAACGATCTTTAATATGTCAAAATAATAATTACCATAGCTGTCATAATGTGTCATGTAATAAGTAATAATCTTACTACCATAGATAAAACATATGCTTACTACGATGGTCTACTTATAAGTAGGTATAACCTCCAAATTCACAAACCCAAATTGTAAATAAAACCACACCATGTAAATATACTTAATATGTTAATTATGTTAATATGAGTCATTTTTTTTGTCCGCCAGTTTACATTACATATTATATATTATTTAAAGGATTATTTAAAGTATAAAACGAGTGCTCAGAGAATTTGGAAGTCAAGTTGCTTTTGAACAAAAAATCGCCACTTAAGTCTATGATTTGTATTAAATATCAACTGTTGTCTGACGATAATTGTCCGAATCTAATATCAAAGATAGTAATTTATATTTTTTAATTTCGAAAATGGTATTTATTAACGTACACAAAGCATTGATGGTTGAATCTTATTTTCGAAATGGTGAAAGGATCGATGGACAGTGGAAGTAGGAATTCAAACTTGTTTAGAAGAATTTTGAGATGAATTTTCCAACCTCGCTTTCAATTATAATACTTTTTAATGTACACCGATAAGAATTGTTCCAGTTTCTCGACAAATCGGTGGGGTGTGGCGATAACAGGGTTATAGGTGATCAAAAGTCCGGACAGAAGAAGCGATTGGTAATCTTAAACGAATAATGACTGATACCCCAAAAACTTCATTATGAACTCTCACGCAACAAACTGAGTTGTCAGTTGGTTGCTGTCATACAGTTTTAAGACAAAATTTACAGTTTTACCACATAGTAGTAAAACTTGCAAGAAATCTTCGATATTCATTATCTGCAATGAGTATTTTTTTGCAAATAGTTTATTTTAATCATTTTTTTATGAACTTCTAGGCAAAACTTTTGGGTAATGTTAAGTATACGGGTAGTGAAGATTGTTGAATAAGAAGTAGTGAAACATGTTAAGTACCCCAAAAAATCAACTCTAAGTATAAACTTAAAGGGGGAAATGCAATTTTAAAAAAATTGGCATTTTATGTGGTTACTTAAACAAGTCAAAGATTAATATTGCAAAAATATGTGAGAGTAATGATTAAATTAATACATTAGGACATTCAAAAAATACGATTATCTGAAATTTGGCTTATTTTGCTTGTGTCGAAAATAGATGTAAGGTTAGTAAATGCTTTTTTTTTAAATTACTTTTCCCCCATTTAAATTTCTACTCAAAGTTGTTCCTTTTTATGTCCATTACATGTACCGCTACTTTTTATCCAATTTCTTTCACTACCCGTATATTTTAGGAAATTCAATCTTTCTTATCGAAGGAAACATGGTTTCATGTTAGTGGATACGTTAACTCACAAAACATGAGAATGTAAAGTGACATAGCCCAATAATTTGACAAATCTTCAAGAACGTTCAACTTTCAAGGACTTTGAATTTTTCTGAACACCCGTTATATATTATTATATAGAAATTATAATTAAAAAACAGTATGCTGGAATCAAATAACTTTATTTTTTATATATTATTTAAATAAATATAAAATCTGTTGATATACACACATATATGGAATTATTTAAGAATCACATAGGTAAAGTATTAAAGACACTAAATATCACTTTTTTTGACGTAATCACATAGTAATCCTGGCTAATACAGGCGCTCTAACAGAAATTTGATTATTTTCAGTAAAATTGTTCTGCTTCAAGTACATCCCGAAAGATATCTTTCCGTGAAATTCTTTGGATAATATCTGCAAAAGATCAGCAGACTTCTCACCGGTATTCTGGTCTATGCATATCACTTGACATCTAGTGCATTTTCCACTGGCCTAAAATTTAAAAAATGTGAAAATTATATTTTAATGAATATATTCTAATAGAAGTACCGTAAAAGATAACTCGTTAATATCCAGATTTAAAAGATCATTTTCAACGAAAGGTTTTCCAAAATCGACGACTAAATTAGGCCTAAATCGGCCGATTAGATCGTCCAAAGTTACGACAGATTCTTCATCGATAAGGAACTTTTGTAAATATTGGATGCTGGATTTGTTTATTAGCAAAAATTGAGCTTGGTTTGCTAAAGATAAAGTCACAAATTCTCCTACGATAAAATTGTTTTTTATAAAACTCATTTTGTATTTAATATAAATATACCTTTTATTGCCTTTTTTCTAATGTCTGCTTGATCGGATGATTGTTTTAAGAGACGCAATCCTGGCTTATTTAAAACATTGCTAATCCAGTCTGAAATTTCCTGTCCACAATCCCAGCCAACAATAGGGTCACCACACACCTTACTTCGACACGGAAATATTTTCAATTTGGAGGTTTGTTCAATATTTAGGGTAATAATTACTTTTTGCATATCTGAAATGGAATATATATTTTACATGTTCAATTTAAATTTGCACGTAATTCCAATAAGAACACTGCTCAAGAATTGAAGTAGATATTTGAAAGAAAAACTGGGTATTGACCGATTAAATTAATGTTTCATGGTTAGAACCGTATGTCATACTGTTAACTAGATAAAACTTCTCCAAAAAATTGTGTAGCTTGATAGACCAAAAAGAAAATAAAAAACAATTCTCTTGCTTTCAGTCACCATTTTTTCGAGAGAGGGATATTTTAACACATGATCTATGGTGCATTATCATTTGTAACTTAAATATCATTGCTTCACCAAGCGTTTCAAATTGAAGAATTAGTGCGTTGTTATTAGTGGTTAAACGAACCCAACTATTTGCTATTTAGTGCATACAAGTAAATCTGACCCCGGAAAATATGCGATCTACACTTTGTTTACAGTGTTTAGCAGATGTGACAGTCCAGTGTCACCGGTTCACTATCACCCCAAGTCCAAAATACCCGTTTTATAGCTTACAATTGATTTGAATTTACCGCGCTAAAATTCTTTCTGGGAATGTACACAACATATCGACAGTGCCGCTTCATGGGTCATCTGCTTGGTTGGACTATAATCGGTTACAGGTTTCTCAAACCCGGTTACTAGAGCGTGGAATCAGTACAAAACCATAGGTACTGCCGCATATACCACAGATAAGTTATAACAAATGGCTGAAGAGAATACCAAACGTAGCACGGCATTTTAATCGAAATAGAACCCTATGACGCGCAGAGAGTGTGCCCGCCTATCATGTGGCATAAACGATGTATTCCCTTTCTCCACTTGTTCCCGCAGAGCTCCATATATCTTAAAATTTGCAATAAAACGCCTAGCATGCCTACAACCCGCGTGATTTTACGTTTTTGTACGGCACCGGGTATCTGTAAGGAATTTATCTGTGGCATGGTTAACGTGACCAGACGTCCCGTTTTGAACGGGACTGTCCCTTTTTAAAGTTACGAGTCCCGGTGTCCCCGAAATGAACTCTGGGACGCAAAATTGACCCGTTTTCTGAAACGGCGCGAAAATTTGAGTAGTCGAGCCGGCCGTCGCGCCGGCAGTCGGACGCGATCGGTGTGCGAGAGCGAGACCGCGTCGTCGGTTGACGCGACGATAGCCGAGAGTGGCGAAGACGTCATCGCTCGCGCTTTGTTGACTAATTGTTTGACAGATTTTTCGTTCGCCCACTTCTCGATATTTGTTTTGTTGTTGTTTGATGCTCGTGTACCTAGTAAATAACTTAAACTTCTTTTGTTTTGGAATCATAAGTTCAAATGCCGAAACGCAAGTGTACGTTCAATGTTAACTTACAAGCAAAATATCCGTTTATCAAGCAAATAAATACTCCCTCAGATGTCAGATGTGAAAAGTGTCGTACAGAATTTAGCGTTTCCCATGGTGGTGCCAGTGATATTGAACAGCATTTAAAGTCTGAAAAACATAAAAATGCCGATCGTGCCGCCGCTTCGAGTTCTTCGATGTTAACCTTTTTCAAGAAATCGGACGCATCAACTTTAAAGGATTTGGATATCGCCGCGGCAGAAGGCGTCTGGGCTTATCACACGATACAAGAAAACCACAGTTTTCGCTCTAATGATTGCGCGTCGAAATTAATTCAATCATGTTTTGATCCCAAATTTACATGCTCGCGTACGAAATCAGAAGCTATTGTAGTAAATGTTTTGACGCCTACAGCAATGAAAGAATTAAAAGATGATCTTGATAAGTCCAATTGTATTACAATACTAAACGACGCTTGAAACCACGGTAACAAGAAAATATACCCTATTCTAGTGCGCTTTTTTCAACCTTACGTACGTGTGCAAGTAAAAATTTTAGATCTCCAAGACCAACAAGGTGAGATTTCTGACTTCATTGTCGATTATTTAAACCAAGTGTTGACAGATAATAATTTGACGGCAAAAGTCGTGGCATTTTGCGGAGACAATGCCAACGTCAATTTCGGAGGTGCGGCTAGGCGAGGAACTAACAATGTGTTAACGAAATTACAATCATCACTGAAAAAGCCATTGATAGGTATTGGATGTGGAGCCCATGTAATTCACAATGCAATAAAATCTGCTGCAGACAGGCTACCCTTAGATTACGAACGCATTATTGTGAAGA
The DNA here is from genome assembly GCA_935421215.2 of Melolontha melolontha. Classification (NCBI taxonomy): domain Eukaryota; kingdom Metazoa; phylum Arthropoda; class Insecta; order Coleoptera; family Scarabaeidae; genus Melolontha; species Melolontha melolontha. Next base: position 106,700,675 of record OW285243.1, read on the forward strand.
TATATTTTTTTATATTTACACGATTCGAGTTGAAGCTCTAAAGGAGTTTTGCGCCGAAACTGAAACGGAATATCAACAAATGCTCGGCTATAGCAAAACTAGATGGCTTGCTCTTATGCCTGCCTTGGAAAGGGTTTTAAAAATGTATCAGCCATTAAAAAACTACTTTTTGAGTATTGAAAAATGTCCCCTGTTACTAAAAAACTTTTTTGAAGATCCCACATCCGAATTGTGGCTTTAGTTTTTACACGCTCAGTCAGCAAGTTTTCATCAAGCTGTATTGAAACTGGAAGGTCAGACTGTATCGGCAATTGAAGCTGCAAAAGAAATCAATCAACTAAAAGACAATTTGACTCAAAAACAGACCAATCAGTTTCTTCCATTTATGGTCCGTCAATTAATAGTGAAATCGAAAGATAATGTTACTGACATAGATGAAGAGTTTGTGAAAAGGGCGGCTACAGAATTTTATCAAACAAGCCGTGAATATCTGGACCAGTGGACTTGCTTTCTTAGCAAAGAAATGAAGATATTTTATTGGGCAGATTTAAAAAAGGTTCCCGCATGGGAAGACGTTCAAAAATCTCTGAATGTATTAATTGAAAAGGAATATATTGACTGTAATAAAGATGCAGAAGTTTTTGACGAATTTTCGTTAATTTGTAACTACATTACATCGCAGAAAGTAACCGAATGGAATAATCTAAATGTTTCCACGGAAACTCGTTGGGTGGAAGTATTCAAACACTTTCAAGCCAACAATCTTCAGCATGAAAACTTTTCTATTTTAATTGAATATATTTTATGTTTGCCTGCTACAAATGCTCCAGAAGAAAGAGTATTTTCTATGATGAACAAATTGTGGCCATCTGAGAAGACCCAGTTACAAATATCAGTTCTAAAGGCGATGTTGATAATTAAGGTGAATATAAAAAAAACGTGCCAAGAGTTTCATTCTTAATTAAAATCATCACCAGCTATATTAAGGCAAATTTGTTCCTCTGATAAATATAAATATAACTAAACGTTTCGGGTATATATATTTTTTAATTCGTAACTTTTAAGCTAACCGATTTTTTCTGAATAAATAACTTTAAAAAAGTGTATTTTTTTTTATTGACTACCTGTTAATTAACCTAAATAAACCAATGTCCCGTTTTGAGTCAAAAAATAAATGGTCACGTTAGGCATGGTAGACTCGTGATCGCCTGATAGGTCTTACTGCAAGAAGTAATTCTATCTTTACAGCTTCTTGAGTTAATAGCTTATTAAAGCAAGCTACAGGCAGAATAATATGTAGTCAAACATTAAGAAAAAGGAGTCGCAATCTGAGAGCAATAAGAGCTGTTAATTGCGTACCGCTCCACCGCTCCACGGTTAAGCAAGGAGCAGCGGAGCCAAAGATGCGACGAAATTTTTCAATAATAGTTTTAACATTACACTTTTACTGGATGAATCTTTATCAAGACGTTAACGATATTTTTCATAGACTTGTTCCAAACTTGAGCCATTAACTTATCTATTTTCGTAAGAGCGAAAATAGTATTCTTCTATTAACAATTTTTCGTCAATCGTCAGAACCATTTTCAAAATTATTGTAGAACGAGCGCAGTGTTAGAGTGGCAATTACAAACAAGTTAAGTAACACAAATGAACATGGCACAAACAACTCAATAACACTTTACATTTCGCTACTGTTTATTTTGACAAACACTGTACTTCTTAATATTATATATTTACCTTTGAAATAAATTTCTAAACTGCCAGTTTCTAAATTAATAACCGGTCTAATTTTGCATAACTCGCTATTAGTTTTTTGAGTCAAACATACGCCAGATTCATTTACTATCATCCATTCTCTATCATATTTAAGGCCAGTAGATCCCAATTGCCAAGTTCCTTGCACTTTGAAAGCACCACACGATTTTATAGGATAAATATAAATATCTTCCAATATACCATCAACTTTGTTAGATTTCCGTGTATCTATGTTCTTTACAATCCTTTTACTGTTCTGAAAAATAGTTTAGGACATGTAACAAAATTGCTATATCCAATTTAAACATAAATCACATATACAGCTCTCGCAGTAAAAGCTGGCGAGCGGTGGAGATGCGCCGTAAACGTATTTAGGAAACGTACCACCCACCTGTCTGATTCAGTTACTGCATAGCGAATGCTATGCAATGATACGCAATCTACCCTTCCTCTATCTAAGCGAACTCACTCCCACCCTTCGCCAACTTATAATGCGAGAGTAGTACCTGATGAGCAAAATCAAATGTCCACAGTTGGCAATAGAATATTTAGATTTGCATCAATGTAATATGATATTTTTTTAAAATTTCAATATAACTCATTTTTATATACAGATCCGCTTATATTTGCATATCTGTCGTCATATTTGTCGAGATATTTTGGGAAAACGTAGTTAATAAATATTGTTATAGTATTATTTCTTAGTGGTGTTATTGATTTATATGTTGCCCATTTCCAAATATTAAAAATTGATTTATATGTTGCCAATTTCCAAATATTAAAAAGTTCTAATCTAGAGATTTTAATGCTAGCCAACTAGTTAGATGATTTTGCTCACGTTGTATACTGGCCGTTTACTGGGTCGCAGGCTTCTGCGGTCGATGTCCATAATTGCTTGAGATTCCAGATTGGAACCGCGTTCTTGGAACTGTTTTTCAGTGCAACAACTATAGTAGCAGCCCTGAAGATGTCCTTTGCCACAGTGGACGAAACATCAGCCAAGAAGGAAGCGGTTCTAACCCGGAACACCAGAAGCAATTTATGGCAGTCATATAAAAGAAATTTTCTTGTATTAAAATTAAAAAATTATTTTTAAAGAAGCCATGTCTAAAAATAGTTTTATACATACAAATATTTCCTCTTTTCTATCAATTATATCAGGTTTACATTCCCTGGGCATATTTGATATTAAACAAAATTTCTTGCGATATATTTCCCGAAATGCATTGTAATTTTCTGGCATTTTTCGTATACACGGTTTGTCTACAAAGCATTCCTCAATCATTGAAAGAAGCTCCTCTGCATCTTTCTTATTCGACATGTAACCAAAAGAAACTCTTACAGATCCTGTTGGAGTACCATTAATCAAGTCATTTTGATCACCGCAAACATGGCCCTTCTAAAAATATTTTGGCAATGAACGTATTTTGAATGTCCATTTAAAATATATTGGAGGCATTGTGTTACTGACATAACTTACTTCAAATTGATTAATCACATCATCTGTTGATAACTTCAAATGTCTCTGACATGCACCTGGATTACAAAAACATCCTGTACGTAATTGTATACCGAATAAATTTGCAATATGTAGAACCTAAAGAAATGAAAATGTATAAAATCAACACACTACAAGTCACAGTTAAAATGATGCAGTAATAAATATTATTTTAATAATACCATGGTTGAATATTAAAATCCTAATAAAAAAATTCAACAAGACAGCAACGATAATAAATCTATCGTAAGATCAATATCATCCCTGATATTCCCCCTTGCCGTAAACATTCGTATTAAAGATGATTTTCACCTTATATCATTTTAACTATGAGTTTCAGTATGCTAAAAAATAAATTGGTGCAAATATTTACTTCTGCATAACCGATGTATTGGCCATTTGATCTTCGTAAATTGAAATTAACACAAGCTCCCTGATGGTTTCTCTCCTCAAATGTTGTATCATGGTATAAAATGGCTGCTGGTTCCCCATTAGAATGATGTAACGTTAACAGTTGATAATACACATATTTTGCAAGAGCGAATGTATGTTTCGATATAAGATCCATATTCAATTTTAAACGAATTAGCGTGTCAAAACCATACTTCAATGATAGAATAGATAAGAAAGGTATAGTTCCATCCTCAAATCTATATATAAAAGGAAAAGTGAACATTTTTATATAAAATATTCTAAAGTAAAAACGGAAATTGTTTAATATCATTATTTAACAAGAAAGAAGATAAATTTCCAAATAAAAATACAATTAAGTATCCAAATCTGCCGGCAAAAACATCTGTAGCATTTATTTTTTATATTTAATTCAGAAAAAGATGATAATTACTCGACATTAAAAAAAATCAAGTTATAAAACCTGCAGAAGTAAATGCAAAATAATATTGCTAACGTAAATATATTTTATATAAGTGATCACTATAATGTCTAGTATTTTGTGTATTTGTGTATATATTAATTATAAAAATGATTTTCCTTACTTTTCATATAAAACATTCCTTGGTATTGATATATTTTTCATGCTAAGAGCCATAAAAACTGTACCACCACCATAATACTTCTTAAGCAAAATATCTTCACTATCTTTTTTAACTAATAAAGCTCCTAATCCAGTAGGATACCCAAATATTTTATAAAATGAGATACATACAAAATCAGGTTTGTAAAGAGACAGATCTAAATAATTTGTCGAAACATAAGCTGCTGCATCAAGTAAACAATACCACCTCCTCGAATTACACAAATGATTTAATGCTCCTTTTTGAACACAATTGATCCATGTCAGTGGATATTTAGTGGCAGAAAAATTACATTGAGCCGCATAAGCAAACAAGGAATTTTTTTCGTTACATTCGGAATGTTCGGACTGTTGATTATTTGGAGGATTATTAAATATGTTAAAAGCATCATTATGTGCTAATACTTTAACATTAGCAGAATTATGTCTCATGCCCAGAACGGATGTATGATTGTCTTGCATATAAACAAAACATCCATTGTTATAATTAAACGTTTCTGACAATAATTTTAAAGCACCTGTTGCTCCATTTGTAAACACTACACTATATTCATTTGTGTTCGTATTTAAGTGATTAAGAATTCTGCAATTTTAGAAACAAATAAGTGTCGAATAAGAAATTAGATGTACGGGTTAAATTCTGACTTACTGATATCTTATTTGATCAATGGAATCTTCAGTAAGTTTACTTGAAGTACTTCTAGCATGAGGATTTGCATATAATTTTGTGGTAAGATCTGATAAAATATCGGTAATTTGCTTTTCCGAGTACAACGTAGCCCCTGCATGTTCTAAGTAACATATATCTAAAATTCAATAATGTTGAATAAACAATATTGAACCTAACCCTAAAATGTCAAATGCTTTTAAACAAAAATATTAAATTTCCATTGACTTAAATTAGTGAAATAGATTACCTTTCGTACGTTTAAATTCTGATAATATTTCAATTTCCTGTTCCTTGGAATAAACACCTTTATATGTATTGTGCATGTCTAATATTTAATTTATTTTATTTGTTAGTATAGTTAGTTGTAAGTGGTAATATAATTTATTATTGTAATAGTTTAAGTGTTTATAGTGGGGATATTAGGAAAAATTATATTAAAAAATCCGAATTTCATCATTGTTGATTATATGTATAATCAAGAGCGTACGATTGCAAATCATTGGAAATAAGTATATATAGATGTTGTGTAACTCAATAAAACACTACTACTTTTGGTTGCAATATAATTTATAAATCGTTAAATATAACAATATGACGTAAAAACAATAATCTTAAATTTGTACTACAAATCAACAGTAAATATATCTTCGTATATAGTACAATATATTTCTTCATAGGTAACATCAAGAAGGCAATATAAATAATATATTATATCACCTATATTTTATGTATTTTGTATATGTATATCTAATAATGTATCATATAATATACAAGGAAGGTTCATTAAGTTATTTTTGATACAATATTTTTTAAATAGTTGTTCCTCAAGATATGTAAAATGAAAAAATGCGGATTATGAAATTTCTGATATATTATTATTATTATTATTAAAGCAGATATGAAAAGACATACACTTTGATCGTTATTATTTCCTTATCATTTTCCAATTAAATGTGTATGTATACATGGTATGTATGTTTTGATGTATATTTTTGCGTGTAAAGATTTCACAAATTTACAAGAACGCATTCTCGTGCGAATTATATATAAAAATTTGATTTACAAAAGTATATGCATGTTAGGCGATAAGTTATTATATATATATGTATGTATATATAGTCAATAATAAATTACAAACAAAAAAAAACATTGTTTTTTCTTTCAAAATCAATACAAAAGAGTGACATATGTGATAATAATAAAATAATAATTTAACAAAATTAAAATTTCTATAAACAGATCACTTGATATCTCAAAAATATAAATTGTATAAATTTAATAAATATACATATATTTAAACATTATTCATAATTTTAATTTATAAAATTACATCACATTCATTAGAATTTTTACTTAATAAAATTCGCAAAATATTAACTTAGGCGCTATCATAAATATGACGGTCCACTTATATAAATTTGGCGAAATAGTCTATCTACTTGTACATTATTTCTAAACAAAATAAACATATATATCTCTTTTAAATATAATAACATGATAATATATATTTCAACATAAAAAATTACTCTGTTAAAAGCCTTTTGATTTAGGTTTTGAGATGTATATTTTCATGCAGATAAGTAGTGTGGTGTTTCATTAAATGCATATTTTTTTGTATAATTATCACGTGAATCGCTCTTAAATAGGGGGATAAATAATTCAACATTTCTTAGGTTCAGTAATAGATCCCCAAAATCTTTTTTTTTTTCTACAACTGCAGCTTTAAATAAAAAGGTAAAAAGCACTTCTATTATTTAAATAGGAATTTCAACTATTAAACTAATAATAAATACGAACTAATCAATCAATTTCCTTCACCTGACTATAAAACAATATTAGATTATTTGGATTATTTAATTTTTGAAAATATATGTAAGGAATTTAGTATTGTAGTGTATTTCTATATTATAAATAAAATAAAATCAAAAATATTTTTCAATACCATAAAAATATTATTAAAAACCGGTTGTTGGAAAACAATACAAAGTTCATATTTGTGTGAAAATATCTTTGCAGACATGCAGAGAACGTGTTTCATCTTAGTAAAGAATCATCAGTACAGGATGCCGGGAAGATAATTTCTTAAGAAATAATACCCTTACTATGTTACTACCTTACAAAAGTAATCAAGACACAGCATAGAAGAACATTTGGTCCCGCTCATTGACTAATATCAATATCACGTTCCCTAAAATCGCTGTCTTCATGACAAGTGCAAATTAAATTAATACTGAAAGTCGTTACTTTGTGATAATCCATTGCGATTCAAAAGATGCAAAAAAGGTTTTATTTTTAGCATTCCCGTCTGTTTCTTATTGATATGCGTATATTTAAGGGTGCGAATCTACATAAAAAATAAATTATAGTTTGTTTTATAATCTATGGTTTAAAAATGTTCCGTTACAATACAGGAAAAGAATAAAAATTAATTAATATTTTCGAAACCGCTTGAGATATTTCAGTTAAATTTAATACATAGCGACTGCTAATAAAGATACAGTCATATTATCAAAAAGGTTGACAATCTAAAACACGAACTCAATATAGTATATTAAAAAACGAGTTTCATAAGGCACCATTTTGCCGCACGAGATCAGTTTAGAAAACGAGCCGCTTGCGGCGAGTTTTCTAAAGAGCGAGTGCGGCAAAAGGCCTTATGAAACGAGTTTTTTATACTATTTTTTCTATTTTGCGTTTTTTACATTAATAAATTGCTTAAATTGGAATCATTTAATTTGAAAGTTCAGAGTTTAATTTTTATATAAAGCATGCAGTTGGTCACATTGATACTTGACATTTTCAAATTTAAATCTTGCTATCCGCGAAGTATATTATATTACATATTATTTATTCATTTTCGTTAACATTACTTGATATTTCATTTAAAAATATAAACATGAGTGACATAGAAACATATATATGTTGTTGTCAATTGTATACAATATACGTTGTTTGTATAAAATACGGATATATATCATATCTGTCAAATGTACATAAATTCTTAAAATCAAATGACAGCAATGATATTTATTTCTGTATTCGAACAACGCCAACATTGAAAAATGAAAAAAAGCGTATCGAAATGAAGCTCATTTCGATACTGTTTTGGGTTTCATAATGAGTTCATTTCGAACGCAAAATAGAAAAAAATATTTTTAGGTCTGGTTTTATTTTTTTTATGAATGAAATTTTACTATAGACAATAGCGTTCAAGTTACATTTATAAGAACGGTGGGTCCACAGTTTTCATAATTTAAACATGTTTCTATGTTATGCCAACTTTTTTATTATATACAATACCACATTAAGTGAGGTGTTCTGTGTTCGTTAAATTAGGATAACGTGTGAACAAGCTATTATTATAAGCGATATTGTTATCTCATAAATGTTTTTAGCTAAGGTAAACCTTAGAAGATATGCTCATCACCAAATCGCCAGTGGGATAACACTGAGAGCAGGCGCGGCTCGTGACGACGAACTTTGGTTTGCAGTACAAAGATACGAGTGCCTCGTGTGTTTTCGGTGTTTACTAAGCAAACGTTACAGTTAGTACACGAGAATACACGAAGCACTCGGATCATTGTACTGCAAACCAAAATACGTCATCACGAACCGCGCCTGACTGAGAGCATAAATGTTTATTTTTATTATATTTGTCGTTTTAAGGCCTGCCAATATTTTAATAAAACGTTCCTTTCATAAATCGATGTGTCAAAGAAATGTAAAGTATATTTTACTATTGCCTTTCGTAAATTTAAAACGCAGGTGCAGTAGGTTACTACCATTCATCCCTATAATGGGTAGCGGGTAGAAATATCTCTTCAACAAAATTTGTTAATATTTTTAATGTTAAATGGAAAACACTAAAAAAATTTATTATTTTTATTAATTTTTGGTAAAGTCATTGTGTAGTAAGCTGTGAAATTAATTAGAAATACATATTTTTATTTTAAATTAATTAATTATGTAGTAGTTTACAAGAATATTCAAATAGAATTTTTTAATTAAGAAAAGGACAAGTAAATTTCAAAGAAAATTAATTAATCCTTTTTTTTTATAATAAAAACATTGATATTTTTAATTGAAATTTAGCTCGAAAATCAGAAGAAATATGGAATTAAAGTTTTTATTTCAATGCATTTTAAAATATGTAGTTTATAAATTTTTTTAAATAATTTTTTAAATTCACTAAATAATATAAGAAAATATTTGTTTTAACAAAATTAACTTTTGTCATTAAATAATTCTTATAAGATTCAGAACTCTCCAATGACCTGCAAAAGGAGTTTAAATTATTCGTAAATGTGAAATTTTTTTTTATAATTTAATTTGAAAATAATTTTTCTGTTTTTGTTTAAAACTTTTTTTTAACAATACAGTAGAATCTCACAAATTCGAACCGTCACAAATTCGAACTGTCCAGAAATTAGAACCGGCCATTTCAATGTATTGGACGCTCTGAAATTAGAACCTGTGGTTCTAATTTCTGGAAGTGCTTTTTTTCGGTTTTTATTTCCACTAGAAAATATTTTTTTTTCTATGATTTTGAACTAAATAGGCGAAAAACCAAATTAAACGCTCTAAAATTAGAACTCTAATTTCTGGAAGTTTTTTTTTTGTATTTTCACGATAAATTATTTTTTTTCGCTCATTAAAGTAAAAATAAAACGGGGAATCACCGAGTTATTCGTGGTGTGTACAATTCGGTCATATGCGTGTGAAATTTGATATGCTTGTACAAATTTGGGTCAGTTGATGACTGAAGGTCAAAGTGAAGTGTTCATACGTGTGAAAGTAAAAAAAAAAAGCCAAACAAACGTAAAAAAAAACCTTATCTTTGGATACTAAGATTAGCTCAAGATTTTAATGTGACAAAATCTTCCATCAGCTACATAAAATCAAAAAAACAAGAAATAATGGATGTAGTTACCAGCACCTATCAGGAAGCAAAAAAAAATCTTTACATAAGGCAGAATATGAGGAAATGGAAAAGCGCCTTTATAAGTGGTTTTTAAATCAACGTGAAAAGAAGAACACAGTGACAGGACCCGTATTAAAAGCAAAAGCTAAGTCAATTTTTAGTGAAGTGGACCCCGATAAAGATGAAAACGCATTTACTGCAAGTGATGGATGGTTTTCCAAATTTAAAACCAGTCATGGAATACGGTTTTTAAAAATTGGTGGTGAAATACTTTCGAGTGATGTTGGTGAGGTCACTCCATTTCTACACAGATTTCGTGCAAAAGTCGCGGAAATGGGGTTATTGGAAACACAAATCTATAATGCTGATGAAAGCGGATTATTTTTCCGTTGCCTTCCAGATAAAACATTTGTCGCTGCTTGTGAAAAAAGTGCCCACACAAATTAAAACCATTGGTTATTGGAAAAGCTAAAAAGCCAAGAAGCTTCAGAGGATTTGATAACCCACTTCATTATGACTTTTCGAAAAATGCGTGGATGACTTCCCGGATTTTTCATGATTGGTTTCACAAGATATTTATCAAAGAAGTATGTTTAACCAATGCATATTTTAAGTTCCATATTTTTTAATTTTTTTTTTGTTCTACAGGTCATCCGATTTTCTGAAGACAATAATTTGGGCCAAAAAGTTCTTCTGCTTGTAGATAACTGTTCCGCTCATGCACCAATTGATAAACTTCAAAGTGAGGATGGTATATAATTGCATATTTCTTGCCGCCAAATGTAACAGCAGCTGTGCAGCCAATGGATCAAAATCCTATTAAAATGACAAAACTTATTTACAGAAGTAAGTTGCTATCTCAATTAATTGGTGATGGTGGTGATATTGTTAAGCTTTTGAAACGGCATTCAATCCGAGATGCAATAATATTGTTGAAACAAGGATGGGATGAGGTACAACAGACAGTGTTAAAAAATTCTTGGTCCAAATTATTAAATTGGGACTCAGGCGATTACGACAGCGATGATGATTTGCCACTAGCACAATTGGCTCAACGAAATCAGGATTGCAATGAAGTTCTTCAAATAAATCTTGATCTTTTGAATGAAATTATGCCAAACAATTCCGTAAATGTAAATGAAATCGAGGAATGGAATGAAGTTGTGTTTACTGACGGATTTGATGCAGATAATAGCGATGAGGAGGCTTCTGATAGCAGCGACGTCGATATTATCAACATAACGCCAGCTATTCCTCATTTAAAAGTTTAAAATGGTGCAAAACCAGTGGTATATTTTCCAGTAAACACATGTCTAACCTTTTGGACGTCCGTAACGATATCGTTGTATCCAGTTTAAATAAATCAAAAAAACAAACAAGTATTACTGATTTTATGTTAAAAACCAATTAAATACCTAATAATTAAAAAACTTTTTAAAAGTTTTTCTATGAATTTAACACGTTCAATTAATTAAATGTTAATAAATAAAAACTGTTTTGTGTTAAAATAAAGCTTACATAACTAGTTTTATTATAATTTTACCATTTTCTGTAAAAAAAAAAAATGTCCAGAAATTCGAACTTTTCAGAAATTCGAACTGCCCGGTGCACAAAGTGGTTCTAATTTGTGAGATTCTATTGTATTAATAAAAAAAAGTTCTACTGTATGGCAGTTTTGAATAGTATTAAAAAAATATATACACACATTCAAAATTATAAAATTCAATTTGTATATACATAAGATATATTTAGTATCTATAAAATTAAAAAAAAAACAATAAAATTTTTTATATAATTTTTATTAAATTAATAATTTTGAAAATTGTTAAATTAATAATTTTAAATCTCCTTATGATGCATTACAGGAAAACAACCCAAGAGAGCTCAGCTCTTATGTTTCAAATTAAACAGTTTATAAATAATTCATATTTTGAAAAAAAACATTTTTCAACACCCTGTATTTTCGTAACAGTACATTTTTGGACCATAATTTATAAAGCAAACTATCAATTTTTCATATAGATTTACAACCTTACATATTCGCATATCAATAAGGAACAGCTGTATATGAGGGTGCGTACTGAAAATGTGAGATTAAATCCAGATTGCCATCATATTGAATTTGCCGTTCCAGGAATATTAAATTCCTGAAAAAGTTTATATTTACAGGCCTTGATTACTGAAATTTGGTAGTTTCAGCGATAACCATAATAATAGTCAAACTTAAAAAACGATGTTTAATGATAGTTGTATCCCCTCTCCACTACTTTTGTCAAAACCGTTTGTTTTCATATTTGATTTTAAATTGCAGGTTATGTTATACATGTTGTATGTCCCCGCAAAATAATCGAAATATCCGCACAATATTCCGTTTTCGCAATCGCTACTAAACATGGGCAAATCGCAATTTATCGTATGTAAATCTTTCGATTATCATATTTTGTGAACGCACCCTAAACGAATAAAATTGTAAAAACAGTTTTGAATCACTATGGAAACTAGCGAATGGAAGCTGATACCTTCGCGATTTGGTCGAATGAGAAACGAAAGCTAAAGACATTTTTTAAAACTTCAATCATTATCAAGTAATGGTGTCGCTTACGTAATTAGGAAACTATAACACATTTTACAGGAAGAAAGCAAGACTTTTCACTGCCATTCAATGAGTGAGACTGTGAGTGAGTTGTAGAAAAAAATTGAACTTATTTTTCACAAAAAATTACTTTAGGTAATAATACAAAGCTATCTATATTCAATTCCATTTCGTTTTCTAGAAAATCTATTTATTATTAACAAGTATGTTACATAATTTAACCCGTGCCTGTCCGTAATAGCTTCCTATGTTTATAAATACGTTTTAACAATTTCAATCAAATATTTTTCCATTTTTTTCACTTTTTATTAAACGACATTTATTTATTAACAATGAACTAGTAGAAAAATACCTGAACACGATTGGTCCATACAGTTACTTTCCTTTTTAAAATGAAGATATGTATTTTCTTTAACTAGAATAATTCATTTTATATATAAAATCTATTTTTTTAATGAGGTTATTATTTATATTACTTGTATATATGTTCTATATACAGTGTTTCACACTAAATGCGATCAATTAAATCAAAGAGAAAAATATTCCTAAGCATTAATGCATACATGTCATAACTTTCTAAAGTATTGTAGGCTTGATTTGAAAATCAATTGGGAAGATTCTCTCTTTGAATAAGACGCGAAGTCATTCTCTTGATGATATCAAGAACTAATAACGTTTCACAATTCATATCTATATAACGCATATTGACAGGTATTAACGGTAAAGGGTATTGACGGTTTTTAGAAGCACCACTGTTCGGATATCAATAAAGTTGAAGTATTATATAGTGAATGACTTATGTTTTTCCGTATTTTATGTAGTTTAGTAGCCATGGATCCGTGATTAGTGAATCAACGCAACTTTTGCATTAAGATGTATTATCAATCGAAATCTATTATGTGCTATCGCATTTATGAATGACGAATAAAGTAATTTTTGAATGAGTTGGTGGGTGGAATTTTTCGATAACTAAAAGTATGAGTTCGAATCTTAATCGAGAAGAGTTTTAAAAAAATTTCCAAAAAATGAAGATTTTATGGCTAGTTTTTTATGTTTTTCAATTACACAGTTCGCTTGATTTAATTTATTTAAATTATATATTAAAATATAGGGCATTTAGTTATGAAACACCTGTATATTCTAGAAAAAATACTTTTAGGCTATAGGTTAAAAATTTGGCACATTTTAGAGTTTTTATGTCCAAACGAAATTTTATTTTTATAAAATATATTATTTTTAAGTTAAAATTAAGCCAAAATATATTCGTTTATAAAATTTGACCAGTGATCATTTTTAACTAAGATAGGTTGGCTTCAAAAAATTCTAAAATACGAAAATATATTTGTACTAGTAGTACCTAATTAAAGAAATGTTCAGAAAAATATACACACATTAAAATATTAGGTATTAGAAATCGTATCTCTAATTAAAAAATCAATAGTTAAATAAGTCATAATTAGCCCAAATAAACTCTTAAAATTTCCAAATAAAATGACAGATATGAATTGTAGAAATGACAATGCCTAATATATTGAGAATTTGTTGAGTCTAACATTAATCAGCTGGTATTTTAATAAATTAAATCTTAATTACACACATATAATTGCGTCACATCATTTCCAAATACATTTGTTCAAATAAATTTGTTATCAAAGAAAGCTATGAAAGTATAAACATACGCCCAAGATGTTTTATTAAATAATTAAATTTCATTAAACTCTTTCTTCTACTCTTTGTAAAGTAGAAGAAAATGCAATACAATTATGCAATAATTATCAAAGTTACATTAATAGTAGAGCATTTTTATATCTAAACTGCTTAACTATGAACTCTTGTAAATAATAGAATAATACATTTTGATAACTTTACCAGCAAATTAAGTACGAAATATTTGAGTTTGTTATTGAATTTACGAATTTACCATACGTAAAAGGAACCAAGTATTAAACTTGTGCTAAAGTTTCTTGCATATCTCTATATTTAGACTTACTAAGCAATATAATAAACTTACTTTAGAGTCAAAATCAAGCTGAAAACGAATTTATTTGAACGTATATTAAAAATGATCTGTACATTTCACATAAAGATAAATAAAATAATAAAATTTCCTAGACGAAGTATGAGTATTTATATATTTCGCTACTAGATGTCGCCACCTACGCTACAAAAATTATCTAATTATAATTATTTTTGATATTGAGCAGACAAAATTAATAATATAATTTGCAAATTATATAAGTATTAGCATGAATATATTTTTATCATTTTTAAATACATTTGCAGGTATCAAAGATATCATGTTATCATATTTATTTAATAGATAGATGGTAAAGAAAAATATTTATATTTCATTACATTATTGTATGTAAAATTCTGGAGTAATTTTAATTCAATTATTTACATTTATTTATTTACGTTATATAATTTAACTTTTTTTTCTAAACTTTTAATATATAACATAAGAAAAAATATCACTGTGTGTATCTATAGATAAAAGTGTTATATTGCAAGTACTATATAAAATCAACAAATTGTCACGTAAAATCTATTTAAAGAATATAACATTGCGTAAAATCAATATTTGTGAATGAGATAAAAGTTGTGGAAAACTATGTAATTACAATTACATTAAAATTGATTTGATTCATTTTATATCTTCAATTCTTTTTTAAACCGTTCAATAGAAGAACGTTAATATAATCATCTACATTATTATTTTGTTTTTATTTCAATAATTTCAACGTTATAATATTACATGTTCCTTTTAATCATTATTAATGTTATTATTATTATTATTAGTAACCATTCAATCTTAAGTATTATGTTTTTGTAAATAAATAATTAGCAATTTTTGTGCGATATTTTTCGTTCGCAAAATTCGAAGGTGTGAGCTCAAATATCGCACTTACATTTTGCAAATTGCAACTATTGAAACAGAACTTGTGAAAATAACGATAAAATTCACATGCAGCAGTCGTTTTTTTTTAATTTAAAATATGGTTCGTTTTTGTACATTACTGTACATTATTAGTCTTCAAGGAATTCTAAAATTGTATTAATAATTATTTAATTATTATTAGCGTAGTTAATAATAAGAGAAGTTAGTTACATAATATGTTCGATAATGAAAATTAATGCTTGTATGGCATATAGCAGAAAGTTTGTCAGCTAAATTTGATGTTACAATTATAGCATTAAAATGCATGTAAAATTCTATATGAATTTACCGGGTAATAATTTAAGATGTGTATGCGATCAAATTGGACAATTTTCCTTCCCAAAAAATATGGAATTCCTGGAAAAGGTTAGTGATTATTGAAGTTTTGTTGTAATAACCACAGTAATAAAATGCAGTGAAAGATTTTTAACAGTACTTTTGGCAAAAACGTTTGTTTTTATATATGAAATGAAATTACAGGTTATGTCATACTTGAATGTTCATGAACTGTCCGCATCGCGTCCTGTAAAGCTTTGACAAACGTAATAGATATTTACATTATACATAAGCCCGGCAAATAAAATTTTACAGTTCAAGTGAAATATTTCTGGACGAGGCGACAAAGAAGCCAAGAATTTCGAAACGAGTACTATAGAAAATCTTTTGCTGGACGTTTTATTTCATCCTGTGAGCAATTTTGTTGTGAAAAAACTTGTAATTATTTTTTAAATGTCACAAAAATCGTTCTGTGAATCATAATTTTATATCGTACAACAAGTCGGCAAACCGATATAAAAAAGAATTTGAGATATTTAATCAGTGGAAACGAATAAACTGTGAAAATAGTCAATGAGGATGTAATGTTGTAATATTTAATCTATTTTGGTTGTATAAATCTTGTAAAAATTGTCGTCTGGTAAAGTATTTTAATCATTTTGCGGACTGAAATGAGCCTGGGAAATCAAAGAATGTGACAGGATGAAATAAAAAATCATGATTAACTTTTACGGTAGCTATATTGAGCTACGATTTGGTACGCATCCTAAGGTTTTGTTCTAAATTATTTGCTATATCCTAGTGTGCCGTGTGTACTTGCTGCATTTGTTAAAATGAAATTATGCACAAATGTTCGCGTCGGTTTCTTTTGAGTTTTTACTAAATATTTAACAGAAAAAAGAAGAGGTGATTTTTCAAGAAATAAGTTAGTTCGTTAGTTGTAAGTTGTTTGTAAACAAGAAGTACATGGCAAATAAGGCGAGTCAGGTAAGATTTCATTTCTGTTATTAACGGAAAAACTTAAGAACATGGTAATAGCTTCGGTTTTGATAAAACTCACTTTAAATCGGGGAAGGGTACACCACAAATTACGAATTTGAAAAAAAATTGTCTCGATAACCACGCACTTTCGAAGAATTCGTGTATTTATTCATTAATTTTGGTTTATTTTCTTATAAACACCTGTTTTATATGTTTTTCCGTCCGTAGAATTTAAAAATAACAATAGTTTTAATGTGAAAATATTGTATATACTAAAAAATCGCATTTTTCATGAACTAACGTTAAATATTGTTATTGGATTATTTATTTCGTGAAACAAAATTCATTCATTTTTATTATCGTTGACATTTCACGAAATAACCCAATACAATCAAACTTTGAGGTTGGTTTATAAAAAATGCGATTATCTAGTATTTACAGTGTTTTCACATAAAAATTATTATTATTTCTAAATTTTACGGATGGAAAAACATGAGAAATAGGTTGTTTTAACAAAAATAGTAGAATCGGAAAATAGCAATAGTTTTAATGTGAAAACATTGTAAATACTAAAAAATCACATTTTTTCTTACCTTAAAGATTGTTCTTATTGGATTACCAATTTCGTGAAAATTTGAGTTTTATTGTTCTCAAAATTCTTTCCAGTTACATTTCGTTTCTTTATTATTGTGTTCTGGATTTATTAAGTTGAGCGAATTTTTTATCATTTCGATAATTTACGCTATTTTGCCTTATAAATTTTCATTAACTTTGACATTTCACGAAATAATTCAATAAAATAGTCATTTTCATATTAAGTACTGCTAAGCATAGGTTTTTGAGTTTGAGAATGTTGAGTTTTACATTCGAATACATTCGAAAACTAAAAAATTGCTTTGCATACGTAACATAAACAACGTTTTTTCTCCAATTGTAGTAATTGAAAACTTTAGATGAATATAAATAAATAAAATACCTAGACCTAGATAATTACGGCGGCTACGGCAATTGCGCTGAGTTGTGTTAGTTACGAGTGTAAATCAGAAAGTGTCAAGAAATTTGTGCAAGTCGGTTAAAGTTTGAAAGTTAAAATTTGGGTCCCAATGGAATCCAGTGATGCACGCGAAAGCCTAGAGGTGGATGAAATTGCAAATCAAGCAATTTTTAGCATTTTGCCCCGTCAAATCGAGACCCCAATATGAAAAAAATTATCACAATTAAAAAATGACACACTTTACATACTGAGATTCAAGGAAAAAAACGTCACTTTTTTTTGACAATTGGAGAAAAACAAACTTTGAGATTGGTTCATAAAAAATATCATAAAAAAATTCCTAAAAAATTCGATTATTTAGTTTTTGAAATGTTTTCACGTAAAAATTATTGTTATTTCTAGATTTTACGAATGGAAAAACATAAGAAATAGTTTTTTTTTAACAAAAATAAATTAAAAGTAATGCAAAGTTACACGAATTTTTATTTGAGGTTACATAAAATACAAATATCTTGGGAATGCGTGGTTTTCGCGTTAAAAACTTTTCATATTCGTAATCTGCTGCAACAAGAACGTCTAACAAGTAAGTTTGATCGAAATCGAAGCTATTACCATATTCTTAAATTTACGCCCAATCAATGAAAATATCGCTTGAAAGATAATTTTTAAAACTTTTAGATCATCGTGTAATTCTTTAATTAATATTCACCATCACCTTGTTCATTTCTTCATTTATTTATTTGACTTTCTCAAAGTCTTTTTCGTCTGTTTATTAATTCGTTATATACTATAGGAAAACGCACGAAGCAATCCACTTTCGTCATTAAAATCCATGTCGTAATAGTTGTAGTACAATTATGTGAGCTTTGTGTCGACTTATAAAATTTACGATAAAGTTTATAGGTTATATTTATGTCAAAATTGACAAAATTTTCTAAAGGCAAATTAAGTACATTCTCATTAAAGAAAATATGTAATAAACGATAAATACGATAAAATATGTTACAACTATTTTTATAAGTAAATAAAACTACATTTTTAAGTACACTATTTTAACAACCAAACACTGTCAGATGATTCAACAGTATCATGTAAACGTTTTTTTCATGATGGCCAACATCTAATGTTAACATTCTTAATAAAACTACCGTGATATCATAAAGTTTCTAGGACGAAGATGGCTTTGTAATATAAATTGTATGTCTGAACTTAAGTAGGAACTATAACTCTGTTTTGTAAATTATTTTGACAGTGACATTATCTGTCATCCATTAATTTGTTAGAATTGCTGAAAGCAAGTTTGAACGTCGAGTTTGAAACATAGCACATTCGAGTAAATTCAAATATGGTTTACAATATAGTGCAAAAAGCGTACATGATTGAAGCCTATTTTCGGAGTGGAGTGCGAATTGATGGAATTTGGGTGTACAGTCAACGTGCATGTTTGGATGATTTTAGAGAGCACTTTCCAGAGTTAGCTGTAATTCCCAAAGATTTTTATAATTGCCTTTCCAATTGTGTTGGTGTGTTTCGTGAGAGTGGTTCTGTGGGTCATAAATCACGTACTGGTAGATCAACTGTTCGTTCGGAACAAGTTATAAATGATGTTCGTCAACGTATGGTAAATGAACCCACAAAACCTTTGAAACGCCTTTCTCAAGAGATTGGACTTTTTTATGGAACATGTCAGAAAATTGTAAAGAAAAACTTACACATGCATCCGTATAAGATGCAATCACATCAGGCTATTTTGCCGGTAGACTACCCTAGACGTCGTGCGTACTGCCAGTGGTTTGCAAATAACTTAATAGAAGATGATGACCTGCTAAATTTGTCATTTTTCTCTGATGAAGCATGGTTTCATCTTTCGGGGTATGTCAATTCCCAAAATACTCGAATGTGGAGTAGTGAAAATCCTCATATGTTTATTGAATCGTTTCCCCATAATGCGAAACTTGGTGTTTGGCTAGCAGGTTCTCGCCGCAGAGTTGTTGGCCCTATTTTTTTTAATTTCACAATTAATGCTGAGAGGTATAGAAACATTCTGAATGAATTTATTGAACAGTTGCATGATGATGAATTGCAATATGAATACTTTCAACAAGATGGTGCAACGGCACACACAGCACGAGAAAATATTGCTTTTCTTCGTGAGTCTTTTGACGATCGGATCATAAGTTTACATACGGAAGTTGAGTTTCCACCACGATCACCTTGTTTGACAATTATGGACTTTTTCGTGTTTCCTCACCTAAAGAATAGAATACTTAAAACTCCTGCTGCTAATTTGCAAGATATGCAACAAAGAATTATTGACGAATGTGCATTAATAACGCCCGCAATGCTGCAAAATGCCTTTAACAGCATGAAAAGGCGTGTCACATTGGGAATTGAAAATAACGGACAACAATTTCAACATTTGCTTTAATTTTGCCTTTTTTTATTAATAAAATTTTGAATACAAGCTGAGCTTGTTGTTTTATTGTATCTTTATTAAATCAAATGACATATTTATTGATGTCACAATGACACTATCAAAATAATTTTCAAAAATTAAGGTTAAGTTACCAGTATGATAATATGGATAAAGTTCAGACATATATTTTCTATTTCAATGCCATCTTGGACCCAGAAACTTTATGATATCGCGGTACTTGCAATGACGCCAAAATTGTAATTTTTAATTAATATTCATCGAAATAATCCTACACTTACTATTATGTACATATAATATATTTCATATTAATAAGATTATAAATTTAGTAATATATAAGACTATTATTTTCATTGTTATGAGACTGGCAATACAGATGTCATTGTTTTTGGTTGATGACGAAGGATTGCTTCGTGCGTTTTCCCATATTTTAGTTAAAGCATCCATACTTAATTCACCACTATTTCCACAATACAATCACAGCATATAAATAGAAATTACGGATTGTGTTTAGGGTGTCACTGATATGTAAATTTCTTTCATTTCCTTTTTTAAAGTAATTCTCTCTAATTGCTGCAAAAACTTCGGCGCTGTTTAACTTTTGCAGCTGCAATTGTCGTTCCCGCCCGTTGCAGTTTAAAACTGCGCCAAAAGGTTAAATTGGTTTTCATAACCTGTGCATACGCACAAAAATCAAATGACATTATCTGAAAATAAGTTACTGTGATTGTATTATAACATTTGCGTTTTTATCGTTTATAAAGTATGTCTTTATCACAAAATGTATGGTTTACAAACGTAAAAATTCAATAAAAAGTAGCAAATACTAGAAATAATGATATAAGCATAAAAGCAGCACAACACGAACTTACTTCGATTATTTTTATATTTTCAAGACGGATCAGAAAATATGCTTAATTTTATATGAAATAATATATACAGGAATAGGATTTAGCATCGTGTGATACAGGTCGAAACGCTCGGAATACCAGGTGGTGCTCCACAGTGTTGCCATATTGATCAATTGCAATTAATCTCTTACTAATTTATTCAAAATACAACTTCACAGCCATGCGTACAAATGTATTATATATACATAGTATATTTGTAGAAATGATAATTAGTTATATATCAAGGGATCAAAGTGGAGCTTTAATCGTGAGGGAGAAAGTTAAATCACGAGCGTTTGGCGAGTGACTTATATCTCCCGAACGAATAAAGGTTAGTTTAATCTCGTGTTATATACAACATTTTATTTATTATATGCATTTAGTTAATAATTTAATGTTTTAACCGTGGCAATTATCAATCAAGGTAAGTATACAGTTCAGACTGCCGTGATCGTTATCAAGAAGAATTATTTTCGACATGCGATTTGTTAAAAAAATTATATGTGTATTAATCATTTACACATAACTTTAACTTCCTTGGGGAATAAAGTGAATTTTAACTCCCTAGGGAATAAAGAGTCACTTTAGCAACAAGAAAACAAACAATTAAAAGCATACTTTAAATGCGTGTAATAAATAAAAATTTAAAATTAACTAAATCATCTATAATTTGCTGTCGAGGTAGTTTGGTCAACTGTCGCTATAAATTAAAGAAATTTGTTATACAACTAGAAAGTGCTACTATATATACAAAATAATACAAATCTGTATAAAAACAAATCTGTATACGTGGACACACAGTACGTATTTACCAGCGTTTGCTTCAACCACCAGACGCATGCGTTTCTGTCTAACGACTTTGTCAATGGAGGGTTTACGAAGACAAACGACTGTAGTACACTTCGGTCTAGTAGCAAATTTTGTTCTATCAGATTGTAATAGCTAAACCAGGTCATGTATTCAAAACATCCATTTCATCAATACGACCTCGTTGAGTTATGATCTTACACTACATTGTTTTCATCTTGTAACCAGGTCACTAGGCTAGGGGAACACACTCAAATATATAACGAGACACTGAGAGGTCTCGACAGGCAGAAGCCAGAGTCAAGAAGCAGAGTCACTGCAAAGCTAGAGTAGGTACAAGTCTAGTGCCTCATATTTATAATATAGTGTTTACATTGTTTTCATCTTGTAACCAGGTCACTAGGCTAGGGGAACACACTCAAATATATAACGAGACACTGAGAGGTCTCGACAGGCAGAAGCCAGAGTCAAGAAGCAGAGTCACTGCAAAGCTAGAGTAGGTACAAGTCTAGTGCCTCATATTTATAATATAGTGTTTACTGTTGTTATCGTTATTGAATTATATGTTATTATTTAATCGTTGTCCTGCATATTATTTATCACACTGATAAACCTGCTGTATAAATGGAACTGCCTCGGCAACAATGTTACCTCCGGGACCAGGTGACATTACATGGCGATCCTGTCCACGTCTGATATTACATGGCGATCCTACCTTTAGTTAGATGATCAGATATTACATGGTGATCCTGCCATCCCATCATCTGACATTACAAGATGACACCAGATAACCTCGTGACATCTGACGGACAAAACCGACTACGGCGATGAAAGTTTTTTGTCCGTCAGATGTCACGAGGTTATCTGGTGTCATCTTGTAATGTCAGATGATGGGATGGCAGGATCACCATGCAAAATTTGCTACTAGACCAGAAGTGTACTACAGTCGTTTGTCTTCGTAAACCCTCCATTGACATAGTCGTTAGACAGAAACGCATGCGTCTGGTGGTTGAAGCAAACGCTGGTAAATACGTACTGTGTCCATGTATACAGATACAGATTTGTTTTTATACAGATTTGTATTATTTTGTAGCAAAGCTTGATGCGAGTTCTCGCATCGATATGATAATTTGCTTTTGACTACTATATATGTGACTATGATACCGAATTTGGCAATATCATTTAAACAAATTGCCATGCCAGGAATTAAATTTAAATTTAAGAATGGCAACGTTGAAAAAAACGCTTTCATTAATTAGCTATTAAACAATTCATTTGAATTTATTCTAGAAAAATAGTGTGCAAATTCAGAATTGGCAACACTGTTAGGCATTCTTATTGTAGAGACACTCATTCTTCCCGAGGTCATGCAGCCTGGGAAGCGAGAAATTATCTCCTCCACTTTTTAGTTCAGAACGTGGGCACCGACCTCACGTCTCTACGTGAGGTCGGTGTCCACGACGGCGGCACGCAAATTAAAATTAATTCAATATATAGGGTTTCTAGAAAATCTACTATAAACATACAGGGTGTTCCAATTTTTTGACCAATATAAGGGTGAAGGCATTACGAAATACAAGATAGCAGATTTCGAAAAGTCAAAAAGGTATATTGTTGGTCAAAAAAATTTGGAACAGCCTGTATGTTGATGGTAGGAAATTTTCGAGAGACCCTGTATATTGAATTAATTTTAATTTCCGCGCCGCCGTTGGAGCCCTCTACGTGAGATCGGTGTCCACGTTTTGAACTAAAAAATTGACAGGATAATTTCTCGCTCGCAGGCTGCATGACCTCGGAAAGAATGAGTGATCCAGAATCCGCGAATAATATCTACTGGCATTATTACATAACAATTACTCCGAGTGAGTTCCATTGCATTAATCAACATTATTCATCAGTGAACTTTATTAATTCTTCAAATAAAATTGGAAGTTTTTCCGTGTTGATTTAGTAATTAACTTCCCTTGTTAGTACATTAAAATAATTCCGCAAATACAATTCATACTTTTTTAATTTAATTACGAAATAGCTATATCTGGATAGGTTTGTATATAATATGTCATTGAATATAACTATTGTATAAATATTACAGAATGTACAATATATGAATTAATATTTTTTATGTGTATGGTGGTATCAAAAACAGATTTGCTTCATCAGTTCAAACCCATCACAATAAATGCAAATTTTAATTTAATATAATGTGTCTAATAATAAGTTCTGAAATAAAACAAATAGAAGAATTTACTTAGAACCCAATTTCTATCGGTTGTGAATTAGTAATTGAATCAATATCTACTTTAAATATTCATTAAAATTTATTTCGCTGGTGCGACTAGTTCTTATAATGAGTTGATAAAGGTTGGTTTTCAATAGAAAGTGACGGTTTTGAATTACCCGCAATTTTACACCAAATTGACGTTGACGTTTGAGGTTAGGTATATTTATTGTAGAAATACAGCAAAGTATTCATGGAACATTTTACAGTGCAAGAATTAATGACACTCGTGAAAACTTACTATGAAAATCGTGGCTTATAAGTAATTGTGATAATTTGTAGCGAAAATTACCGATCATATTTAGACGTAATTACGTGCCAGCGTTCAACACAATGAAGTATTGCATATAGCGGTCTTTCAGAGAATATCATCGCTACTATGAGCCGTGAATCCGAGATCTTAAATTCGATGTTGTGCAGCAATTCAACTTCGACGTGTTTTGTAACGAAATATTAAAAAGTGATCAGCACTAAAACGTATACACGATGCAGTTAATGCGGGAACTGAAGCCTAAGAAGATCATGGACAGCATCGTACTCTTCCCAACTGGATACGAGAGCAGCAAACAGTTATCCCTCTTTTTTTTTTAATAAAATTATTGTGTGACGAAGCACATTTTTACCTTGATAGTTTTGTCAATATGCAAAATTGCCGGATTTGAGCAGCTGGAAATTACAATGTGGTTCAGGAAAAAGAAATGCATCTGGAAGCGGTTACAGTTTGGTGCGTCTTTTGGGTAGGTGGTTTTATCGGAGCGTATTTTACGAGAATGCAGATGGAATTGCGTAAACTGCGGATGGCGTTTATTATCGGGCAACGAATATTAGAAAGAGACCAGCACTTAAACATGTATAAAATCTAGATAACTTACCCACTGAAATCCCTAGAGATCGTTGCTATATATCTATTAGGTTGGCAACAAAGAGGATATAAATGACATGTAGGCTTTTTCTAGTTTTTGTAATGATTATAGTATTTTATTACTGAAGAAATGGAATAAAATACGTAAACACATTCAAACACTTCGACTAATAACTACTAGTTTTTCTTTAAGATCAAATCATCAAGGAACCATGGCAACACACGAAGAGATGATGCCACTCCTTCAACAAGCGGAAATGGGAGAGGAAGTTACAGAGAATTGTCAACGGGAATGTCTACTGAATTTGATCGAATTAATATGGATGGATCCATTTCAGATTCCATTATTGATAATGTGGTTAGAAATGTCGATATCTCATTGCGTGAAAGACCAATACTGGCAAGAGCATTTGCAAGAACTTCTTGATGCCACTGCGGAAGCTATCTAAGGAGATGAAGGACGCCAAAATAGGCGCGTTGTCCGAAATTTCATTTGAGAAGTTCGTGGAGCTCTTAAAGGAAAAAAAACTATATATTACTATAACATAGTAATTATTACCACTTGAAAACAGAAAGAAAATACACAACAACCATGACAGCGCCTTACACTTGCCGAGTAGATGCTAGAGCAGCAAACAGTTGTCCATCCCTTTTTTAAACAAAATCACAAGGGCACATTTTTACCTTGATAGTTCTGTTAATATGCCAATCTGCCGAATTTGGGCAGCTGGACACTCCCATGTGGTTCAGGAAAAAGAAATGTATACGAGAAGCCGCGTCCAGACCGACCAAATAAGCTCGCGAGGCTGCCTCGGATTATGCTTGGCAGTACCCGGTTGGTGTGGACGTTTTTCGGTGTTGATTCACCCGCGCATTGCCTTGGTCGAGGACGTTCGAGACCGAGCCATTCGTTGTCGGTAAGTTGAACCCGGTTCAAAGGTGCCTCAGTGTGAGCTGTTCGCTTGATTTGGACGGTCGTTGTTTTCGACGCGCGAAGCAATGGAAATGAATACAGAAGAATACAGAATATTACAAGATCCTATGCACCATTGGATTACTTTGTAAATCTTGTGGTATTTTACAGTCGCGGCTCGTGATGACGTAAAACGTGGGCACCCGCACGGATGAGACTGCTTCGAACAATTTCGGTCGTACCTACATCTCTGCATATATGAAAGCTTAAACGGAGCAATCTCATCCGTGCTGGTGCCCACGTTTTACGTCATTACGAGCCGCGACTAGTATTTGAGTTCCACACTCTTTACGACGCTAAAATTTATTGATTCCACAATGCTTTCTTTTCTGTTTCAAAAGTAACTTTCTTTTTAAACAACATGCAACTTTAAACGTAGCTGCCGCTACAACAACACCCCTGTCCATTCTGCTTTAATCTGAGATCTTAAATAATGGCTCGCCCTGTCTCCCGAGGCCTGCTTTGGTATCCTAAATAGCACCACGAGGCAACCTCATCAAGCATACCTCACAAGGCAGCTTCGTGAGTCTATTTGGTCGGTCTAGACGCGGTTAATGAGGTTTCAGTTCAGTAGGTCGTTTGACCAGGTAGTGTTATTGAATTTTCTTTTTTTTTGAAAATGTAGATGAAATTATGTTAACTACGGATGGCGCTTGTTATCGTGATATGCTAATAAATCTTTTCCGATCTGAATTGGACGAAATGAATACTGACAACATGTGGTTCTAGCAAGATGGCGCCACCTGCCCTGTTGCAAGAGAAAACATGATTTATTGCAAACAATAACGATGCTTACTACTCGTGTAATTTGGTGTCATAAACTGGTCTCCACGGTAATGCGGCCTAACACTTAAGGGCTTCGTCCTTTGGGATTGCGTTAAGAGTCTACGCTGATAGGCTCATAACGATTCCTTACCTTAAACGTACATACGTTATCTGCGAAAAGCTAGATTTATGTGTGAAAATAATGGATAATATGGCTACATAAATGACCTCTTGGAAACATGGCCAAGGTGGATATTAAATCATATTATATTTAATATATAATGCATATGTACCACTGTTATAATTAAACCTGGATGAATGAAAGGATATATGATACGACATCATTGTATCTAGCTTGTGTAGATGTAGCAATTTAGATCGATGTGTTTTTTTTCTAACAAATGGAATTTCTATAAAATAAAATACTGCTCTGCGTTGTCATATATTAGTATTCCGACTCGTTACCTAAGACACAATAGATCTTTTCGAATCATCAGATTACGTGTTCGAATATTTATATATCACGATACAATAGAAGAATTCAATTTAAAAATGTATTTTACAGATTTTGGTTGTAGCAAAAATATGTATTTATTTTGGTTATTACATGTACAACATGTAACATACATAATGTCGTTTTGCCTTTGCTTTGTCCAGGTTTACTCGTAATAAATAAAACAAACAAAAAATCAGTAATTATTTTCATTTTATTGAAATAACAAAACAGTCGCGTTCTATTGAAACACCTAAAGTTTCTCACCCAATTTGGTAAACTCTAATCTCAAGATTAAGATATGTACTGATGGAACAAAAATGTTATTTTTATTGTTAAAATTTATTTAATCTAACCTCAGCGAATTAAAATAAGGAATAAGGATTTACTGTTTTAATGCCACAATAATATTTAAACTTTGCCTGTAAGAATGTTTAATATATCTTGTGATGACGAGTAAACTGCGAATGTAACGATCAAAAAGAAAATATGAACCTCTTTTTTTTTTGAAAATGGTTATTAGATTAGCAATAATTAGTTAAGATAAATCATTTCAAGACTCTCGCAAATATTTTATTGGTCTGCTATCGAAACCTAAATCTCATTAATATCATTGTGTCGAGAATTGCTTTTGATATTTCCCGGAATAAACCGCGTTCAACCGCAGTCTTTCCCTTGTTTAGATCGAATACTTTCTAGCTAGCATTCGACGCCGGTCGTGTGAATAAATTCCCCGTCGTTTCTAGTCCAACAGTCATGATTTCCATTCTTTCAGCTTCCTCAAAGAAACTTTCTTCAATCTTGAAACGGTCGCCATTAAATCCGACTCTTTACTATCTTCATCGCTTAACGTTTCTCCTTCTGAATGTACTTCGCGTTGACACTGAGTTTTTTGTTGAACATTAGTTGAATGCGAATCTTTTTCAGAATGTACTTTACCCCTCAACATGCCCTTCCTGGAGTCCTCGCCGGTTTTGCTCTTGAATTTTGAAGACGTCGTTGGATCACTTAACGCAACCTGCACTGGCACTTTGATACTGTTACTAGCAACGTTACGCGCGGCACTGAGACCTCTGCTAATACGATCCAAGGTCGCCAAACGCAAACTGGAAGTTATTCGGTTTTTTCTAAGAGTGTTTGGTGTAGCGGCCGCCCGATCTTGCATAATAAACCTTCCTATAGTCTGCCAATGAGATTGAGCACTATAAACGTTTTCATCGTCACTTAACGCGCGTAATTGAATATTATGACTAGTGCCGCCCCACTCAAGTTCTTCTACTATCACAAAGTTTGTTGGATCCTCCATACGTCTGGCCTTGACCAGAGCTTGAGCTAAAACGTCTTGCGCACAAGCGTTCAGAGGTACTTTCAGTATGGCGTATGGAATTTCAGGCGAAACGTTGTAAATGCAAACTAGAAAAGTATCATTCTCTTCCCAAGCGTTACTCGGAGCTCCATCAGATTTCCTAGCTTCTCTTTCGCGATTGGCCACGCTTCTTATAGACGATAACCAGGCTCTACTGCTGGGATCATCACCCATTTTCTTCAAAATAAATCGTCCCTCGCCCTTCCATTGTGATTGAGCCTGAAGGGGTCTTTCGTGCAAATCCAAGACTCTCTGCGTGGCCGGTAAATTATGATCCTTTTTCTCCCAACCTCTGGCTACCTCTTCGACTAAAATGTAATCGTTGATTTTCTCTAATGACTGCCCGGCTTTCTGTAGCGCTAAAGTTAAAACGTCTTGAGTCATACTCTCCTGAGTTATCTTCAATATAGTATAGGGCTCTTCAGCTACAACTCCGTACACCATGAGGAAAAACATTTTTCTTTTCATACACAGAGGTGTACCGGATATGCCCATGTACGTGCTCTCGGAAGTGGGATCTGCTGTCTTTTCTTTAGTATCCGGCTGCACCCTATCCAGAGTGTCCCTGTTCTCAGTATTCTCCAAACTTTCTTCTTCCACTCTCGAATATATAAACAGAGTTGACATATTTAAGTTCTTATTTTGGGCAGACCTCAAACGCAGGTGTCTGTAACCAGGCTTTAAGCATTTCAACGGCAATATTCTATGTGCCAACAGATGATGCGTCGTTCCATCCATTACATTAATCCTAAGAAATGCCAAATCGTGAAAAAGCACTCTGAAATGGAACGTGTCGTTCCATATTGGATTCAAAGCGTTTTTCTGCACAACTTTGGTTTTTTGCTTGTTACAATCCACAGGAATCCCTATAATTTCAACTTCTACATACGTGCTCAAATTGACATTGCTTTGGCAAACGTACTGTCCGGAAACGATGTTGAGGATTATCTGGCATGAGTGGAGGCCGTCGAATTCCTTGTCCCATGGATTGAACCGTCTGTACATGACGTGCGAACGATCCCACATCACGTTGGGCTTGCTGACGAAACCACATTTCCCGTTGTTTTCAAACAGAGCGGTGTTTAATTGCATGGCTAGATCGTCCGTCTGATAGTTCAGTGCTGCCATCTGTATACCGAAGGACCAAAATATTACCGGGTTGAAGTTCGATGAATCTATTCTCATTCCTGAAATGTGAATTGTTATATTAGTCGATGAGTTTATAATTAATGTACATGTATTAAGTAATGCTAAAACACATATACAGTAGATGCCAAAAATATATTACAGTAGAATCCGCTTATAATGGATTTCAGGGGACTAAGCAAAACAGTCCATTATAGGCGAGTGTTCATCTCATCAGAATAATTACTACATAATAAAATTTATGTATTTCCTCGTTTTTATTAAAAAAAGATAATTCTATAGGATATACATATCTCTATATAAGATAACTCTGAGCTACATAATTTGTATATAATACATGAGGACGAAAATACAAACAAAAAACTTATTGTAATATGTACATGCATGTTACATACATAGTAGTAGGTATCTATGTACGTACACACATGTTTGTGTACATATTTAACATTACATGTTTTGAAAAAAGTTGGTCAGTTTTGTTTGAATCCACGGTTTGTCCAGATAATCTTTATTTAGAATAAGTTCAACTTTATTTAGTATTGATATAGAGTCAGTGTTATTCTCTTTTTGCTGAAAATAACGCTGCAATTTTCTAATAGAAGTTATTGCGTCTTCAGTTGTTATCGCAGTTTCCTCCCCTTCTAGTCCTTCATCATCTTCCATGTGTTCTTCCTCCTGTGGTTCCTCCATTGCTTGCTGAACTAAATCAACATCCGATAATTGTTCCGTAACTTCTAAATTTTCATCAATGCTCACATATTCGTCAAACTTGCTTAGAACCATTAGGTTACTGATGTTGACCAGTTCACTCAAGGGTATATCATCTTCTGCATCGAAATCCATTGCTTCAGGATTATAATTTACTAGACCAGCATGACGATAGCAGTTCCTAATTGTTTCTGAAGAAACACTTTCCCATGCAACGCTTAACAAATTCACAGCATCTAAAAGAGTTACAGCTCTTGTAACACCTTTTTCCTGAAGTGCCATAATTTGCGTCAACATTTGTTTTCTATAAACTTGTTTCAGAGACCGAATGACACCTTGGTCCATAGGTTGCAACACTGACGTAGCATTAGATGGAAAGAAATGTAGCTTAATGTTATGAAGTTCAACATTTGGATGAGCAGGACAGTTATCAACCAGCAATAATATTTTGCGTCTTTGTTCTGTAAGCTCTCTGTCCCATTTCTTCATATAATCAATAAAGATTTGTGAAGTCATCCATGCTTTTTTATTAGCACAATAATCTACAGGTAATGTTTTTACATTTTTAAAACATCTAGGCTTTAGAAACTTTCCTAAAAGAGAACAGACAGGTATAAAGTAGGTACAGGTTACATTATTGTAAAAAGACCTATACACTTACCAATAATAAATAGTTTTCGTTTTTCAGTACCGGAAGCATTAGCACAAACCATCGCTGTTATCCTTTCTTTTGACATTTTACCCCCTGCACAGGTTTCCCCTTTTATTTTATAGGTCTTATCTGGCATCATTCGGTAGAAAATCCCTGTTTCATTAGCATTAAAAACGTCGTCCAAGGAGTAATCTTTACTTATAGCAGGCTAAACTTAAGAAGTCCAATTATCAGTTACATTTCTGTCCACTGAAGCTGACTCACCACAAACTTTTCCAAAAACAATATTGTGTCTCTTTTTAAATCTATCCAGCCACCCTGAAATGCATTTAAAATCATCTTGAATCATTCTTCCGAATTCCTCAGCTTTCATTTGTAGCATTGGGCCACTTACGGGAAAATTATTCGCTCTTCTTTGCAAGAACCATTGAAATAACAAGTCATCTACTTGCGGGTGTGTAGAAGACCGCATTTTCTTTTTTTTATCATTGATTTTCCAATTACAATTTTTTATTTTGTCGCGGTTCTTCCATATGTTCGAAACAGTAGATTTCTTCAGCTTCATGGTCGTACAAATATCTGCTTGGGTCATTCCTTTCTCAATTTCACTTATTATCGTAAACTTTTCATGCATTGTAAAGGCACGTTTTTTACCTTTTTCAGACATTTTCACGACCAAATCTTTGCAGCGAGGCACAGTTGTCAATCCCCTAACATACACTGCAAGAGCGGCATCAGTTCGCGCGTCTCAGCTTCTGTTCGATTGCGTCATATAATTCGGGAAAGTACCCAATCGCTCCGCTTGTAATGGACATAATAACGAATTTAGGGTCATTATAAGCGAAAGTCTATTATAAGCGAGTTCATTTCAACCGAGGATTTTACACGTGTTTGTGCCGGGACTTTAAAAAAGTGTACATTATAGCAGGGTTTCCATTATAAGCGAGTTCATTATAGGTGGATTCCACTGTATTTGCTTTTTCGAGCAAAACTTTCTTAAATCTAAACAAATTTGGATGAAATTTTTACAGAGGTACAGATAACACTAAGTTATATCACATATAGTGTAGGAGATTAATTTGCAACAGTAAGTCTAGAGAAATGGTGAAGTTTACTAATTTGATGAATAACCGATTTTCCAATTTTTTGTTGAATAATAATAGTTTATTGAATTGAATTGCCTTTCAAAATATAAAACACACTATCAAGAAATTACATAATGCAATGTTCATTATGCTAGAGGAGTTTTTTTATGTTGTCTACCTAGCCATGATAGAAACGTGTTAAAAAACAAAACAAAAATTTTTTCAACGTAAGAACCATTAACGCCAACACACTTATTCCAACGTTTAATAACACTACGTCTTCGAAACAACATTCTTTTGGTAATTCGAGTCATTTGATAAAAATCGACGCCTTCTCTAGTGTTTTTTCAGTTTTGGAAAGAACCTCAAAGTCTCATTCATTGATTACTGCTTGAACAATTCGTGCCTTATGCACCCTGCAGTTGTGCAGAAGCAGAGTCTTCTGAGCAAAATTATGGGGTCGTTTTTCGCGTATAGCCGTGTTCGAGTTTTACTTGTGTTTTGTAGACATTTTCCATTATTGTAGTCTCTTTTGGCATATACTCAATTAAGAGAATCTCCTTGGCGCCCCAGAAAACTGGCCATCACTTTTTATGCAGAAAATTGTGTTTTTGCCTTCTTGGACGGTGGAGAGGCTTGTTTCGTGGAAGGGTCCAAGTGGTGTTCTCAAATTTCATCCCCAGTTACAATTCTATTTAAGAAGTCTTCATCCTGAGATAAAACAGTCAAATTCTCTTCACAAATTTGTCGTCTACACAGTTTTTGTTTGGGACTGATCAGTTTGGAAATCTAGGGTGCCAACACTTTGCTCATTCCCAAATCTTCGTGTAGAATTTTAAAAACACTCGTTTCTGATATTCCTATTTCTCTAGCAATAACTGAAACTTTTACTCGGCGGTCAGTCAACACCAAATCTTCCACTTTCTTGATAATTCCTTCAGTTTGTGCTTCTAGAGGTCTTCGATGCTTTGGGTCATTCATGAATGGATTCTCTGCCTCATTTGAACTGCTTACACCAAAATTTCACTCGAGTCTACGATTGACAGTCTCATCGATTTCATGCCACGCAGATGTCTAACTACCTTTGTCTCCAAGGGATTCGCCACAAAGTGTTAGGTCTCTAACTTATTTGATCTGTTTAAAGTTTTTCATTGAAATTCATATTTATTATATTATGTTAAAATTTGGCTTAGTTTTTGCTGAAATCCAATAAAATAATTAAA
Organism: Melolontha melolontha; assembly: GCA_935421215.2. NCBI lineage: Eukaryota > Metazoa > Arthropoda > Insecta > Coleoptera > Scarabaeidae > Melolontha > Melolontha melolontha. Next base: position 106,734,019 of record OW285243.1, read on the forward strand.
ATTATTAGAAAATAGCCTCCAATCACGCCAGGATAGAAATATGCATCTGATTAGCTACTGCATTATCTTCGTTCTGTGAAAATTTGGAGATCAATCGGGCAATTGCAGGGAAAATTATGCTTGAAAAACTATAAGAGGATATATTTTTGGTGGATATATTGCATTAAAAATATTTTGGCATATCATTCTTATTAAATAAAAAGTAGAGCCAGCATAATTGCTTCTTAGTGTAGTTCCCTTTTAAAATATTCTTGAAAATCCTTTCTTTGTTCAAGTAGCATACACAATATAAAATATACCCAAATTATACGCTAAAATAAAACGAAATAAATTGTCATGTTACTTACTGGTGCTCTATTAGGTCTACGCGGTACTAAATCTAAACCAACACTAAGACATTACAACGTTCTACTTGCCATATCAAAGTTTTTACAGCTATTATGAACTTAAAAGGTTCCAAAACGGAAGACATCTATGGAATGTTAATAATTCTTATAAAGCATGTACCTTCACTTATATTAGAACCCTTAGCAAGACTGTCAGGTATCTAAAAAACAATTTTTTATTTTTCGATGTAGTCTCCTCGAAGATCAATACACGTTTTCAAACGCTGCTCCAGTCTCTTCAAGCTGTCGGAAAAGTAGGATGTTTCGAGGTCTGCAAAATAGTCATCTGTAGCGGCGATGACCTCCCCATTTGAGGCAAATCTCTTTCCTCCCAGCGATTTCTTCCGGTTTGGGAATAGGTAAAAGTTGCTGGGGGCTAGGTCCGGTGAATATGGAGGATGAGAGACTAATTCATAGCGCAACGCATTCAATTTGGACACGACGATGCGGGATGAATGAGCCGGTGCATGGTCGTGGTGGAAAAGTACTTTTTTCCGCTGCAAACGAGACCGTTTCTCCGACAATACTGCATCGAATCGGGTCAATAAATCGCTGTAGTATTGCCCCGTGATCGTCCTTCCCTTCTGCAGATACTCGATAAGGATCACACCTTGGGAATCCCAAAAAACGGTCGCCATGATCTTTCCGGACGATAGAACGGTGTTTGCTTTCTTCGGAGCCGATTCGCCCGGAAACGTCCACTGCTTCGACTGTTCCTTGGTCTCCGGTATGTAGTGATGGATCCAAGTCTTATCTACGGTTACGAAATACTTGAAGAAATCCCTTGGATTGCGTTGGATCCTGGCCAGACACTCCTCCGAAACGGTCACCCGATTTCGTTTTTGCTCGATCGCGCCGAAAGCGTTTTCATACCCAAGATTTCGTGTAGGATATGGCCAACGCGTTCTTCTGAGATGCCTGTTGTCTCTGCTATCTCTTTCAGCTTCAATCGGCGATCGGCTAACACGACATCATGAATCTTGCCGACCATTTCATCGTTGATAGCGGTTTTTGGGCGTCCACTGCGTGATTCGCCAGTTATGCTTGTGCGGCCACGTTTGAACTCGCTCACCCAGAAGCTGATGGTCGAAAATGATGGAGTAGATCCGCCATGAACCCCTAGCAAAATATTTCGAATTTCCGTGACCGTTTTCCCAGCCATCCAGAAGTGTTTTATCACTGCACGAAATTCGATTTTATCCATTTTTGAGAAACCGCCTGACTTGCTACACAAAACACACTCTTAAACAACTTTTGACAGTAGACTGAAATTTTGACAGTTCCCATAAAAAAGGTTGCCGTTGCCGACCAATGAATTCACTTCAACCTTCGTGCGACATCTCTTGCCGATTCCGAAAACATTTCAGGTCGCTCTCGTATGATCTAGTTGATAACCTTATTATGGGATTCGATCAAGTCTGCAATATTATTGGATTTGGTTATGGTCTTCGCTTGTATCTCGCACAAAATCTTAATAAATGAACTAGTACTTGGAAATAACCTCTCAGATAGAAAGCAGGTGATGATATTGGGTCATCAACAAACAGAGAGAAATAAATAACAAAATATGGTGTGTAACAAGGTTCAAAGCTAGGACCAATTCTTTTTCTTATTTATGCGAATGATTTGTGTGTTAATTTGGAAATATTCTGAAAGATAATGTTTGCAGATGGAACAGCATTGTTATTCGTAACAGAGACATTAGACTAATGAGACTCAACAGAGACATGACTCATAATCATGGTTCAGGCAACTATTAAGTCAACTTCATTTACTTTGAAATAAATTTAATTTACAAAATTAATCAACAAAACATATATAATCTTTAAGTCATGGTACATTCCAATATTTATAACGAAATGTATTACATTATAAGTACCTGCTGGGTAGGTTCTCATTAACTGCGTTTGCGTATGGGCCACCAAGGATAACGATTGCTTTCGACACAATTTTTTAGCGGTGTTCTCATTGATCGAAGAACAGTGATAACATGGGACGTTTGGATTTGGTCTCTGTGCTTTAACGTCGCCTTCGAAAACTGTGGTGTCTGTTTCGGAACCTGTCGGACATACGGAACTAATATTGGAGGCGGTAGATGCGGAACTGCTGGCCGTTGTGACGATCGAACTACCGGAACTGGACATGCCGGCTCTTTGTTTGTGTTTGACAGAGCTGTTGGGGCTTATCGTATTGAGGCCGCGAAATTTTATCGCCTGTGAAATTTACAATAGTTAAAAACGCAATCGGAATGATGTATTTAGTACTTACTTGAATGTAGACCACTAGATCAGACAGATCCTTTGAAATTTGGCTGCTTCGTTTCTTCATTTTATCATCTGGATTCGGTCTCTTCGTGGAGCTCCCTTTCGCCGATAACACAGGCGGCATGCCGATTTGTCGTGGCGGTTCTGTCATTATCGCGTGGAGCGGTTTCTCTGCAACTATACCATTTCTTAAATGCATCATTAATAGATCCTACTTATACCAGATTATTTCCATGGTACGAATACCACAGAATATTCTTACCTTCGATATTATCCTCGTCATCTTCATCGTCGTAATCGTCATCACTGTAATCATCATTGAAGGAACTACTACTGGTGTTACTAATAATTGAGCTTGTGCGACCGGGTACCGAATGTCGAAGACCAGAAGCTGGCCTGAAAAGTCTTCTTTTCATAAAGCTTGCGACTTTAAATTAATCTTTTTCGTACCTAATTGGCGTCGACATTGCGGAATAACTCAACAGGGGCATAGGCACTTCCATAATCAGCTTCTTATTCTTAATCAGTATCCTATTTCTCAATTGTTCCGGCGAAGGTAACATTGGTTCGTCACTATAGTCAGCTTCAAACAAGAAGTTCGTCACTAATTTTTCGCCAAAAACTCTCTGGAAATTATTCGATAGTAAACTGCAATTAAAGACTAGATTACGCAAATTGGAGGTTGGTATACCTGAAAGGTATGCGCCATTCTAGTTTGTTGCTGTAGGGAACAGTGATTTTCAATCGATAGTATAATCGGATACGGTGACGAGACAAAGGCGTTTTTATCGATGCTTTCCACAACCGCGTTGAAAGGGATTTTGGTCGTGAACGTATGCCCGTGGTAGATCATTGGGTAGCCGTCGTCGCCGTCCCAACAATCTAATTCTACGCACCTGCATCCGGTTAAAAGAACCTACAAGAACGAAGTCATTGAATTTTTATCAAACAGAGACGCATGATAACTTACTTGACTGTAAAGTTCAACTGACGATTCACCTTTGAGTTGATGTCCTGTCAGATAGGTGTTGTGGGAGGAAGCTATGTAATAGGTCGACATGGGCCTGTTCATGTCAGATTCTAAAGGGGTTTCTCTCTCATTCACGAAGGCAAAATTATCTTTGTCCATGAGGTATCTGGCGAAACCCTCGAAGGAAAGACAATTTTGCTGTCTGAGCGTAGCATCAGGCTCGTGTCTCTGCAATAATAAAACTTTGTAACGGGTTGACTTCGCTCCATGGCCATTTTTGATCGCTTAGTCAATAAATTATGATCGGATCTGTATATCATAGAATTTTGCTTATAAATTGTAATTTCGCTATTTTAGGATTTGTATAATGTTTTTCTTTTGCGGATATTTATTCTAGTATTTTAATTTAATTTAAAAATGAGATAAATTTCACGAGGCTGGGTATGCAACTGTTAACATAAATGCTGATTTATTATCTTTTATATGTTTCGCAGGTAGATGGCGGTATTTTGGAGGGCAAACAATTTAATTGAGTAAATTGTAACGGATCTAGTTCGAATCTTGAACTATTTTTGTTGTTATTTCTCCATCTTATATTTCTTATGTTTATTGCTGTTATGCACAACATAGAGGATTGTTAATATACAGGCTGATTATTTTCGGCCCTCACCATGGTGATCTCTCTTATTATTGGAGATAGAGTATAGGTTTAAATTTGGCAAAGTTGTTAAATTTTGTGTTTGTTATAAATCCGTAAAGAAAATAGACCTGTGACAAATGACCTTCGTTATTTAAAAAAAAAACGCGAAAACCCTATTTTCTTCTTTTACCTGTAGCACCGACATTTGGCCTTGTAGAGAAAAAATAAAAACATCCTTGTGGCCATTTCTAAACCTCTATCCAGTGGTGTACTCTAAATTTTTATACGACGTTTCGTTTCTTTCTGGCCATCATCAACTATCTAATTTCTTATAGGCGCCATATTGGATTTAGACATCTTCAGAAAGAGTTTTTTTTTCTGATTTCAACCATGTACCACATGCTGACTAAAGTTTTTGACATTAGGTTTTATTTGAAAGAATAAATTATAAGATTAAATAAGGTAGCCTTTGGAATTTCAATCTGTCAAACATTTCATTTATTGTTCATTAATAATACAAAAATGTCATACACTAACGAAGAGAAACGAGATATGATAAGTATTTTTTATTCTTCGAAACGAAATTCAACAGTAGCGAGTACAAGATAACAAAAACATTAATAAAAATACATAGAAAAGTAAACAATAAACAATTACAGTAAATGTTCAATTATCTGGCCATCTTCGGTAATGCACAATTGGGCACGCCTTCTGGCATTTTGTACTGCCCTTTGTATAGTTCTTCTAGGAACTGCATCGAAGGCATTCTGAAGTCTGTCTCGTAATTCTTCAATGTTTTGTGGCGCATCTACTTTATAAATATTATTTTTAACATAGCCTCATAAAAAAAAAATCTAGCGGACTTAAATCAGGTGATCTCGCAGGCCATTCAACAACTCCCCTATTTCCAATCCAACGGTTTGCAAACTCTTGATTTAAGAAATTTCTAACAACAGCTGCATTGTGTGCTGATGCGCCATCTTGTTGCCACCATAAATATTGTAATTGATTTAATGGGATATTGTCGTCAAGATAGTCAGATACGTATGTACGTAAAATGTTTAAAAATCTTTCTCCATTTAAATGTTCTTCATACATAACTGGTCCTAAGAGACGATTTGCCAAAATACCCATCCAAACGTTTATTCCAAAACGTTGTTGTGGTCTTCTAGCCCTGTTTTGTCGGGGATTTTGTACTGCCCAATAGTGCTCCGTATTTCTGTTGAACATTCCAGAATTTGTAAATTTTGTTTCATCTGACCAGATTTTGCTTAAAAAATTTTCGTCATTTTCTATCCTTCCCATTAACCAATTACAATATTCTAGCCTTCTCAAGTTATCTCCAGGCAGTAAAGAGTGACTAACATGGATCCTGTATGGTTTAAACCTACTTTTATGTAAAGTTCTCCAAACTCTGGACTGGCACAAATTTAATTCTGAGGCTACTTCGCGTGTAGAAATTGATGGATTATTTATTATTTATCTATAAAAATACAAGATTAACATGAAATTTGAAAACACGCTTTTAATTTACCATTTGTAAAATATCTTGTCGATTTTCATTTAAATTCCTGTTGTCTTGACCATTACGCGGCTTAATAAACGATCCATTCTCGACCAAATTTCTGTCGAGATCTAGAAAAATGGTATGATGAGGCTGTTGTCGTTCTGGATATAATTGTAGATATCTTGTACTCGCTACTGTTGAATTTCGGTTCGAAGAATAAAAAATACTTATCATATCTCGTTTCTCTTCGTTAGTGTATGACATTTTTGTATTATTAATGAACAATAAATGAAATGTTTGACAGATTGAAATTCCATGGCTACCTTATTTAATCTTATAATTTATTCTTTCAAATAAAACCTAATGTCAAAAACTTTAGTCAGCATGTGATATATGGTTGAAATCAGAAAAAAAACTCTTTCGGAAGATGTCTAAATCCAATATGGCGCCTATAAGAAATTAGATAGTTGATGATGGCCAGAAAGAAACGAAACGTCGTATAAAAATTTAGAGTACACCACTGGATAGAGGTTTAGAAATGGCCACAAGGATGTGTTTTTATTTTTTCTCTACAAGGCCAAATGTCAGTGCTACAGGTAAAGGAAGAAAATTCCGCGTTTTTTTTTTAAATAACGAAGGTCATTTGTCACAGGTCTATTTCCTTTACGGATTTATAACAAACACAAAATTTAACAACTTTGCCAAATTTAAACCTATACTCTATCTCCAATAATAAGCGAGATCCCCATGGTGAAGGCCGAAAATGAATCAGCCTGTATATTGTCTTTCGTTATAATAAATTACATCTTGTTATTGTTATCTTATTTGGCGTTTTAGTGTTGTATTAGAATTTGTTCACGTATTACCTGAGATTTATTTAGCTTATTTTCGGCAGCGCCTATGTTCGCTGTACCGGTTCGAGATTATAAACACGGTGGCGCCTATTATTAAAAAGAACCTCTCCCTAGTTCGCTTCTTAACTGAGTTAGCATCTCAAGCGAAGATCTCCGCTGCAATCGTGCTTATTAGGTAAGTTAGTAATTAGGTTTTACGTTGTATAGTATAAGCGCGTTACAAATTATCAGAATTGTGGTAGAATGAACTATTAATGAATATGGAGTTTCGCGCAGGACAATCAGCAGAAAGTGTTTTCAAGGAAAGCTGTTCTGTGAAGAAATGGGTGATTAATTTAAATAAAGCAATATATTACCCGAATTAAAGCCTTAATATCCTCCTCGGACCAAATTTCCATCTGTCTGGTTTCCAAAAATTTTGTGAACGTGGACAGCGTTATCACTTGCGAATTATTTGTATCAATTCCAGCGCAGTTCGTGAAAATACTGGCCGCCGCGATGGCATCGAAAATTTTCTTTCGGGAATTTACGACAGTTCCCTCAAGTTCGCCGCGACTATTTCTCGTTAATAGACCTGGACGGAACAAAATCTCGTTTGTATATAAAATTAACGGAAGCAAACATTACAACAGTCTCCAAATGAGCAGAACTTACCTAATTTTTGCGGTTTCTTAACCGATTCCGTTTTCCCCTTGACGCCGTTTACTTTAGGCGAAGGAGTGTTCACAGCCATGCTTCGATAAGATATTGCTAATTGTTCGAATAAGTCACGTAGATCTTTACGAATTAATAAACTGAAATAAGAAAGTCAAAGTTCGTAAAAGTCATCAAGTTCACCTTGAATTTAAAATCGTAGATCCTAACTTTATTCATATATTTGTAAGCGAAATATACTGCTCAAACATTGAAGATGGTTCAATAATAGGCACTTTCTATGTATGTAGTTTATGCCCTAAATTTTATATAGGCCAGACAGGTAGGATCCTTTTCTTTTTTATTAATAACAAGAATGACACATTATGCAGTACATCTGAGAGAAAAAGCCCATAATTTGAATTATAACTCTAAAATTTTACACAGAAAATAAATCGCAAAAATTAAATTTATTTGAAATTATGGAAATTTTGAAATATAAAAATACAGACCTTTTACTTAATAATCATATAGATTTCGGCAATTCTCTTTTATTACGCCTATTTTACAACTGATTCTTTTATTTATTTTGGTTTTCTCGTTTTATGTTTGTATTCGGTAAACTTTGGTTCCTTTGTGTAATAAAGTTTACATCTTGAATAACTGGTAAGAAATGCACTATACTGTTACACGTAATTATAGCACTGTCTGCAACAATTGCCCCTTTAATGAGCGTGATGAACTAGTATCATAATTATTAACCTCACGAACTGGAGACGATCCGTAAAAACTTTGCAGCACCAGGCATGTTTCCATATTTGTCTCAGAGAGTTAGTTATATTCGCATCTTTTTATTTCATTAGTCGATTATCATTAATCAAAAGATGAGGGATATTTTGCCAAATGTCTCGCAAAACATTGGCAAGTTGCTATAATGTCTGGGGTGGCTATTGTAGGCGGTTTAATTTTCTTGGCATTTCAGTTCAGATAGATTGTAACACTTTAAAATAATTTTCTTTATTGCATTATTCTTCATAATTAGCACAATTTCGTTATATTTAAAATCAAATATTTCCACTTTGTATTGGCGTTTCTGTATTTCTTACGTCACCTACAAGTTATCTTTATTGTCAACTAGCTGGGCACCAAATACTTTCGGGGAAAACCCGTTGTGTCTGGTGAATCTTCACCAGTGAAAAGCACCAAGCTGCTTGCTCGTTCGACTCGTGTGTTGCATACAAGCTGTATTAACAGGATTTCACGTAACCAAGACAAAGTAACAAAAGTTTTAGTTCAGTGAAATTTTGCATCCTGCCCCTGGATCTCCATCTGTGCAGATTCCAATTGCTATGTTCCATATCCTAATGTTTTCTTTGCTCTCGCTGCGCGTTGCTTAATCCTGGATAATTAACGTCCCTTCTTGTCCTCAGATTGCGATTATGTAACCTATTCTTTACTGTTTGACCACAAATTATTCTACTTGTAGCTCGCCTGAATAAGCTATTAATGAGAGATGCAGTTTCTTCGTGCAGTAAGACCTATCAAACGACCTTGAGCGGTGGTTGTGACTCTTTTTCTCCCACCACTATGAGTATATTCGGCACTACCTGTGGTTATGTGTGATTGATTCCACGTTTTACGAGTAGTAGCCTGATTTTGAGAAGCCTGTAACGGGTTAGCAACTTCTTGTTAGGTTAAACCTTCGCTTAACCAATGCACTAATTCTTCAAGTTGAACGGCTCCTAAAGGCATTCTGAACTTACCGTAAATGAGAATTAATGACTATTTAATCTAATTTCCATGAGATTTAATAGTCCATCATGTTAACTGTATATGCATCAAGTATAGAAGTGAAAAGTCATGTCTGTCTCCAGGATACCGTATATTGACAAGCTCCAATAAGAGCGAAATACATCAATAGTTCCAGGGATGGATGTGACTTTTCCACGAATTTTTAATTACTCTAAGCGCGTGTTGAAGCAATGAAATTTAAGTCGCAAATGACAATGGACAAGAGAACATCTTATTATCGAAACAATGACACAAAAAATGATATTGAAAACGAAAGTATTGTATTTTATTCATTTTTGTTCCTATTTAGCTACACATTTTTTTTTAAAGGACAGTATAACATACGGTTTTGATAACGAAATATAAGAAAACCTCGGGACATTAATTTAAATGATGAAAGCGCAGTTTTGTTTCGAATATCCATTTCAATTTTTGAGCAGTGTACTTATTGGAATTGAGTGGGCAGTGTAAGCTTACCTAAATGAACGAAATAGCGTAACGTATTCTATGAAGTCTAACTGAGTATCATAAAGAATTGAGCCTACCCTAGGATGGCGCCCGTGCCATAAATGTTCGGTTGAGCCGTGTCTTTCTCTGAAAAAAATGATCAGATTAGAGAAAAAAATCTTTAAAATTTATTTACTAAAATAATTACACAGGCCTGCATAAAATTTGTGATGACGTGATTTTTGTTTGTTAAGCTCAGTTTTTATATAGCAATAACTAATTAAAATACAGTTGCTTTCTACCACCCACAGATTTTTTTTTGCACAAAAGAAAAAGAAAAAAATATAAAAAAAACTTATAATAGGCGTTTTAATACATTTTAAAATGAATGTACTACTTCAAATTCTAGGTATTAACCCAAAAATGATTTTCGGTTGTGGTTTTAAAGAAATTTGTTATATAGGCTCTCATTACCTGATGTAAATCTTTTATTACATGTATTAATTTTGGACAAGATTTCCGGGAATTTTTACCTGCTAAATCCTATTTATTATGCTTTCATTTTATTAGTACTGCGTACTTCAAGTTTATCACTCCAAACAAAATGTATATTTTAATATCATTTACTTCATTATAGCTCCGAGTGTCGATCAGTAAACAAGTAAAATTAATTTGTCTTTAGTGTTGTGCGTGGAATTTGATAAATAAACATTGCTTAAAAATATATCTAGCCGGTGTTGCAAAAACAAACCAGATGATTTCTGTTATATTTGTGGATATTTCGTCTTGAAAAAGTTTAAGAGACCAATTGGTGAATTTGTGAAAAATGCATATTATGCTTATTTCAAAATCAAATTAGGAGATCAAGATAATGATTGGGCACCGCACGTTGTTTGTAAGGTATGTGAAGAAGGTTTAAGACATTGGACCAAAGGGAATAGAAAAAGCCTTCCTTTTGGAATACCGATGGTTTGGAGAGAACCGCAAAATCATCATGAAGATTGCTACTTTTGTCTTTGTGATATTAAGGGGCATAATAGAAAAACTTTGAAACATATTTTGTACCCAAACAATATTAAATCAGCTATCAGACCAGTTCCTCACAGTGATCATGTACCTATACCTATACCACCCAAAGTACTACAAGAAGATATTGAAACCTCTTCAACTTCCGGCTCCGTACAGATGGATAGTGATTTTGAACCATCAACCTCAGGTCAAAACCAACCTCAGCTATTTTCACAAGCCGAACTGAATGATTTAGTAAGAGATTTGGGACTTTCAAAAGATCTTTCTGAAGTACTGGGGTCTAGGTTGAAACAAAAAAATTTGCTTGCCCCAGAAACTACCTTCTCTTGGTATAGAAATCGTGAGGCTGGATTTGTAAAATATTTTGCACAAAACGGACCACTCGTGTACTGCCAAGCAATTGCTGATCTACTTACTTTCCTCGGAGCTCCTGAGTACACACCTTCTGACTGGAGACTTTTCATCGACTCTTCAAAAAGGAGCCTTAAAGCTGTTCTTTTACATAATGGCAATGTTTTTGCTTCTGTTCCGGTCGGCCATTCTGTTCATTTAAAGGAAAACTATGAAAATTTACAGGAATTACTTTTAAGAATACAATATGAAAATCACAACTGGGAAATGTGTGGAGATTTAAAAATTTTAGGCCTTCTCTTAAGTCAGCAGTCTGGATATACTAAATTTCCATGTTTCCTGTGCGAGTGGGATAGCAGAAATCGAGAACAGCATTGGATAAAAAGAGACTGGCCACAAAGGGTGACTTTAACACCTGGAACCAAAAATGTAATTTGCGAAAGTCTTATTGACCCTCAAAAAGTGTTACTTTCATCGCTTCACATAAAACTTGGACTTATGAAACAATTTGTTAAGGGATTAAACAAAGAAGGAAATTGTTTTAAATATTTGTGTAAAACATTTCCGACTCTGTCAGAGGCAAAATAAAAGGAAGGAATCTTTGTAGGCCCGCAGATTAGGAGCTTGGTGAAAGATCAAGAATTTGAAAATGTGATGGAAGATAAGGAAAAACATGCGTGCATGCATGGCATGCTTTTAACGAAGTTGTACATAAATTTCTAGGGAATTATAAAGACACAAACTATGTTGAGATCGTTGAAAATATGCTGGAAAAATTCAGGATTCTTGGTTGCAATATGAGCATAAAAATTCACTTTTTACATTCCAATTTGGACTATTTCCCAGAAAACCTTGAGGCGTGAGCGAAGAGCAAGGAGAAAGATTTCACCAGGATATTAAAGAGATGGAAAAAGATGCCAAGGGCGCTGGGACACAAAAATGATGGCCGATTAGTGTTGGACATTGAGAAGAGATCTTCCTTTAGCTGAATATGACAGAAAAACAACCAAACGAAGCTTTTCTGAAAAACGAAAACGTTTTTTTAAGAAGCATGAAGAAAAAATAACTATTTCTAATAGTTTCTATGTGTATATTTTTGTATTTGTTTTAATATAATATAAAACTAGCTTATAAATGAAATAAATCGTGTTTTTTCTATATTTTTTGATTTTACTGGTTTGAAAAATAACCTTACGTGATACAAAAAAAATAAAAGCAGATTTGAAATCAGCGCTTTCAAAGTGTTGAAAAATGCAGGCCTGTGTTATTATAACACATCGAAATGCCTGTACAGTATAAGATCTGATGCTGACAGCTTTGTATCCGGAAGTAACTGAGTAACAATAAAAATATAAACAACATGTTATGGTCATGTACTTTTTGAGCCGTATAGAAATTGTAAAATATATTGAGAGCAATTTTCTATCTAAATTCAATAAAATTCTCTCTTATTGATAATGGAAGTTGATGGAAAATGTTTACTTGTGAAAAATAGTTGAATAGCAACAGCTACGAAATCGTCAAATTGCTATGATAATTCGAATCTAATAGTCGTCGATTTGAATATACACGACTTTAAAGACATTGAAATATTTTGTTCAGAATCGTTTATACCTTTCCAGAACAAAATCTAGAAATCAAAACTGTAGTCATACCTTTCTATTTTCGGCTGGGAACTCGTGTACGCTAGATGTCCTAAGCTGTGGTGCCTGGCAACATCTGGCTGGTGTTCAGAGAAGGTCGTTGGAGTTGACTGTCTGTGTTGTGTGGGATTTCGCCAATAACTACTTTCCATACACATGGTCGCCGGTTCAATAAACGGTTGCCTAAGGCTTTTTTCCTGGAAGAACGTTCAACTTATATTCGCATGCTCAAAATTCATCATTTTCACCATAAACATAAAAAAAATCAATATATCTGATTAAATTGGAGATTGTAGTTAATAACCCTTACCACAATGTAGATTTAATTTGGAATACGTATTTTGACAATTAAGTTGTCATCATCAGTAGCAGCAAACATATTAATACATCAGTGGTAAAGTCTGGGTTAAAGCTTCGAGTGTAATTCTTTAATGACAATTTAATTGTCAAAATACCTATCCAGGATTAAGACTATATTGTGGTAAAGGTTTTTTTTTTAATTCAACGTTTACAGAATCAACGGCAGACTTCGATTTAACAGAATCTTAAATAAATAGTTTTACGAACATACCATAATAATGACATTAATTGTTTCTAGATTTATTATTTTTTCTATGACCCTTTATAAAAAGACATTTTTCGTCACCGAATACTGCAGCGAAAATTTGATTTCCGTCACTAGTGAGAGAAAATTCCATAACGTTAATTTTCGTCCCTAGTGACGAAAATTACCTACTAATTTTCATCTGCGTCTAATTGCCTGCTGTTGCTCTATCGCGCCATTTTTTAAACACGTCAGTTTGTGCTGTTTGTAGCTTTATCATGATTTATGATTCAGAAAGTGATTTAGATATTCCCAATATACCACCCGAAATAGTAAATCAAGCTGAGAAAACCTATGCGGATTACGAGAAAAATTAAGAAAGAGGTATGAAGAAGTCTATGTATAATTCATTGAATAGAGGGCTGATAATAGCGTAAATTTATATTCGGAAATTGCGCTGCTTGCATATTTTGTAAAATTTTGGGAAAATTTGAAGCCATCGACATTATAGTCTACATATTCTATGTATTAATGTTTAAATCATAACTAATTTAAATATGATCTACAATTTTGCAATTTTTAATTGAAAATAAAATATCTGTTTACATATTTTTTTTTAAAGTTTGTTATAATGCTATAGGGTCGTAGAAAAAGTATAGTGTTTAACTCGTCTAAATCATTTTTGTAAACTCGCGAACATTATCAAACGAGACGAAACCGAGTTTGGTAAACTATTTTCTCGCTTAAAAAAATGTTACTCGTTTCACAATATACTATTATTCGTGAGATGAGATGAGAAGTGTGAATCGATCCCTATAGATGTCGCTAGCAAAACTAAACTAAAAACTCTTCTGTCATGTGTCTATATAAACGTCAAGAAATATTTTTTCGATCACAAAATTAGTTCGGTTTTGGCAGTGAAAGAAGTAGTTAGTGAAGTGTTTCGCGAAAATGGCTAATAGCGAATATTGTGCTGTGATAAATATTTCTAAAGAAAAACTTATCGGCAAAGGAAATTCATGATGACATAATCAATAAGTTGGATGATGGTATTTTATTGTGCCACCGTTTGTCGCTGAGTTAAGTTCAGGGTTCAAGAGAGGAAGGATAAACGTTGAAGGTGAACTCCTCAGTGACAGGCTAAAAGCCGTCACAACGCCGGATATTGTTGATAAAGTCCATGATATCGTGTTAAATGACAGGAGATTAAAAACTAACAGAGATAGCAAAGATGGTGCAGATTTCAAAAGAGCGCGTGCATGTCATCATAACACAAGAACTGAAATGCACAAGTTATCCGTGCGTTGGGTTGGGTTGGGAAGAATAGAATAAGCGAAAGTCACAAGCCGGTTTAGACAAACTGAATCGAAATCGAGTGGACTTTTTTCGATGCTTTGTGATGACCGACGAAACATACGCTCATTATTACACAATGGAAACGAAACACCAGTCAAAACAGTCGGTTCAGCACGGTGATCCAGCTCCGAAAAAGGCTAAAATTGTTGCATCTGCCGGAAAAGTGATGGTTTCCGTTTTCTGGGATGCCAAAGGAATATTACTTGTCGATTTCCTTCCGAGAAGCAAAACCATCACCGGACCATACTATACCAACAATGACAATGCTCTAGCCAATACCAGCCAAAAACTGACGGATCTTGGGTTTGAAATCGTTAGTCGCCCGCTCTATTCGCCAGATTTGGCATCTTCTGATTTAATGATTATTGTTTGTGTTGAATTATTAGGCTATCCCGTAGATGTGGACAATCTTAGGGTTAATTGTTAGTTTGGGCATTTTGTATGTAGATTGAAGGTGAAGAAGATAAAACCTATTATTTGAACCGATTTGTTAAGCATCCTAGGTATATGACAATTCTTAGGTTTTTTATAAATTTGAATATTTCCAAACTTCAAGAAATTTTTGGCTGGAAAGAGATTCCAGTCTGATGACGAAGTTAAAGCAGCTGTAACCGAATACTTTGAGTTTTCGAATGTATTTTTTATCTCGACAAAAACCTCAATATTCTCAAACTAATATAAAAATTACTATTGAAACGCTCCACATTGTAATTTATTTATTTTAACTTTTTTATTTGTAAATATTTACGAAAAGGTTTTGTTTAAGTATGACAATACGTTAAGCACGTATAAAGCGTTTGTACAATATGAAACAAACATGTAAATAATTTACATATATGTAACTATGCACATGGACAATACACCTCGTATTTTCAGCATTTACTTCTGCTTAATACATATGTTTCTGCCAATATAGGCGTCCTCAGTTAAGCTAGTGAAGCAATTTATACAAATTAATACAAACCTGTTATAAACAACTGGTTTGTATCTGTATTTAAATTTACTGAAATAGCCCGCAAAGATCAAGCAAGTTCCGTCCTATAAGAAGACAACTATTTAATAATTGACATCTTACGGGCGAGAGATACATTGCCCGTAGCAGCATAGCTGTTCGAACGATAGGTAGCCCTCCGGACAATGTATCTCTCGCCCGTAAGATGTCAATTATTAAATAGTTGTCTTCTTATAGGACGGAACTTGCTTGATCTTTGCGGGCTATTTCAGTAAATTTAAATACAGATACAAACCAGTTGTTTATAACAGGTTTGTATAAATTGCTTCACTAGCTTAACTGAGGACGCCTATATTGGCAGAAACATATGTATTAAGCAGAAGTAAATGCTGAAAATACGAGGTGTATTGTCCATGTGCATAGTTACATATATGTAAATTATTTACATGTTTGTTTCATATTGTACAAACGCTTTATACGTGCTTAACGTATTGTCATACTTAAACAAAACCTTTTCGTATATACCGCCATCTGGCAGGTTGTTAATGGACTACATCTATATACGTATTTTATCGTTTCCCGTAGCAGCATAGCTGTTCGAACGATAGGTAGCCCTCCGGACAATGTATCTCTCGCCCGTAAGATGTCAATTATTAAATAGTTGTCTTCTTATAGGACGGAATTTGCTTGATCTTTGCGGGCTATTTCAGTAAATTTAAATACAGATACAAACCAGTTGTTTATAACAGGTTTGTATTAATTTGTATAAATTGCTTCACTAGCTTAACTGAGGACGCCTATATTGGCAGAAACATATGTATTAAGCAGAAGTAAATGCTGAAAATACGAGGTGTATTGTCCATGTGCATAGTTACATATATGTAAATTATTTACATGTTTGTTTCATATTGTGTAAATATTTAGTTTTTGAGGTTTATTTAATGTTTGGAGAACCATTTTCTCGAGGAGCAAATTAATTTTGTAAATCCAAAGTCGTGCTGTACATAAAACCCTAAAAGATTGTAAATAAAATAACAAGAACTACAATAAAGCTAAATTACTTGTTTATCTTCTTAATTAATAAGACACGAAATATATATTTTTAATATTTAAATATCAATACGAAGCTAATTACCTTAGTCGATTGATTGGACATGAGATGTTTCTTCTTTACTTTCATCGAAACTTCCCTCCTTAATCCAGACGTTTCCCCAGCCTGTCCCGACGCCTGGCTCATTCCAGCTAAGGACCAGTCTCTACCGCCAAACGACCGTATGGCATCGGCAGCTAATGGACCGCAACAATAGCCGTCTTCATGGTAAAGCTGCATATACTGTTCACGAAGCCAAACAAGACGCCTGTCCGAGAGATTGTTCTGTCTGGACAGGCCGGCGATAATCCAACAAAGACCACTGTACCACACGCTACAAAACAATATCGTTTCGGATTATTAACATCAAATCGCAGGTCAGCGCGGAAGATATCACATTGCATTAAAGATTTTATATAAAAAGGAAATGGTCTCTTCGTGTGGGAGATTAATACGAGGATAGATAGATAATTCTCAAATTTTAACCTTCAAATTAATGCAATGCGAAAGCAAATATTAAAATATAAATTAACCGAAAGATGCCTTTATTATTTTTACATCTGTACATACAAATTGATGACGATTATCGTGCGAAAATTGCATTATTTCAACTAACAGTTTGTCGAGGATACACTGTATTAACCACGTCAACTTCTATAAATTATTACCCGTTTTAGAACTAAATAAAATGTCTCTCTGGTAGATTTGCTTTGAATTAGTAGATTATTGAGATTGTTACAGCATAATTTGTAAGTCTAAGTAAATATAGAGCGATATTTCAAGTAGAAGTAGCCAGACGCATAGCAATATTGCGTTGGAGATATTAATAGACAAAAAATTCGGTACAAGTTAGATCTGGACTCATATGGGATTGTGTATGCCCTAAATAAGTAGTGTCAAGAAAGTGACATTTCTCTGGGTTCCAAGGCACCATGAGAACGCCGACAAATTGGCTGGACAAGTTCAGTTTATGGCTTTCATATTAATGAAACTCTTCTCTTGTGGCATTACAAAAAACAGCTATAGAAAAGTGGACGTGATATTTGTCCTGGATTCTTTCCTTCAAAAACTAAAGCGAATGTTATTTTTTTGCATGCCCTATAACCTAAAAAGTTCTTCCGCCTGTCCTTAGATTAATTCTCAGTCCACATTTTTTATAGTTGTTTTAATATTTGTTTTTGTAATGCTACAAGAGAGATCCGCTCCTGTGAAAGCCATCGACCAAGCTTATCCAACCAATTCGTCCGCCTTCTAATAGCGTCCTAGACTCAGGGCTAATATCACTTTTTGTCATTACTCATGCAGGGCACACACACAATCCCATACATGTCTAGATCTAACTTGTACCGACTTCCCTGTTTGCTATTGCAGAAGAGACAGTGAGCTTAGTAACAAGGTATTGTGAGTTTGACAAACATATGGGATTGGCAGAGGAAACTAGTAGGTTCTGCAAAGTGGAAGCTTGAACAAGCTTACCCGAACCACCGTCCATTCTTTGATCTCCTAAATTCTCGCTATTGCAGAAGAAACAGTGTACTTATTGACGGGGTATTGTGAGCTTAACAAACATGAATAATATGGGATTGGCAGAAGAAACTGTAGTAGGTTCTGTCAAGCGGAAGCTTGAACAAGCTTACCCGAAGCATCGTCCTTTCTTTGAGAGCTCATAAATTCTGGCTATTGCGGAAGAAATTGTGGGCTTATTAATGCTTGACAAACATGAATAATATGGGATTGGCAAAAGAAACTGTAGTAGGTTCTGTCAAGCGGAAGCTTGAACAAGCTTACCCGAAGCATCGTCCTTTCTTTGAGAGCTCATAAATTCTGGCTATTGCGGAAGAAATTGTGGGCTTATTAATGCTTGACAAACATGAATAATATGGGATTGGCAGAAGAAACTGTAGTAGATTCTGTCAAGCGGAAGCTTAAACAAGCTTACCCGAACCATCGTCCTTTCTTTGCGCTCATAAATTCTGGTTATTGCGGAAGAGACAGTGGGCTTATTAACGGGGAATTGTGAGCTTGGCAAACACATGAATAATATGGAATTGGCAGAAGAAACTGTAGTAGATTCTGTCAAGCGGAAGCTTATACAAGCTTACCCGAATCATCGTCCTTTCTTTGAGCTCATAAATTCTCGCTATTGCAGAAGAGATAGTGGGCTTATTAACGGGGTATTGTGAGGTCGACAAACATGAATAATATGGAATTGGCAGAAGAAACTGTAGTTGGGTTCTGTCAGGCGGAAGAGGAAACCGGAAATATAAGGAGATCAAAATCCTAAAGGTGTAATTATGTTCAGAAGAACCACTCTCGAATCTGCTAAGCTTAATTAAACGAGTAGTATTAGAGAAAATACTCTAGAAATATGAGGACCCCAATAGAACTAGAAAGATTGCAGTGGAAGTCTTAATAAGTAGTCTAATCGTATTATTCAAAATTAAAGCATTCGTTTAAAAAAAAAATTCACAAATAGGAATTCGTTAAAAACCGTATTAGTCGACCTAACCACGTATATTATTTTTTCTTCGTAATTGTTAAAGTTAAAAAAAAATAAAGGCAATGTAATCAGTGAAATGTTCTTTGTTCCTTTGCGAGGTTGAAATAAAATTAGAAAGCTAATGTTATTATAATTTCAGCTCACGTAATAAGTATTACGAAGGGATAGGAAGGAAACAAGAAAATTGCTACACCAAAAATGCTTCGGCGCTATTAGATTCCATTCATTTGGCCTTGTAAAGTTTAATAGCTAGTCGCTGGTTTCGTTCTTTTATAAAAGTATGTGTGAACATTAGCCAAGACATTTATTGTAGCTTAAAAATGCAGTAATAGATTCTCATTGCAATACTGATTTTCTTTTCATATACCAGGTCACTTCAACAAAAAAGGGAGTACATTAGCAAACACGAAAAAACTTTCAGCTTATGTGGAATATTTTTTTCAATGTGGGAACCTATTTCATTCAAACAAAATATTTTTGTCTACCCTTACCTAATATTAGTTTATTTACATTAACATAAATATATTTGCCATAACCTATGGTCTCAAAATTTTAGGAAAAATTTTAGATGTTGATAATTTTCTCAAAACTTTTACTTTATAAACTATATATTACAACAATTAACAATAAATACTTAATCTTCAAATTATTTATAGTGGGCCATTATCTTCGATAGCCTTTAGTTTTCTTCTGACTTGTTCCATCATCCACTGGACAACAGCACGATCAATTTCTCGCAGTTTTTGAAAAATTCGACGTCATAATTGGTCTTCATTTGCAGCTTTCCTTCCATTTTCATACACTTTTCTGGTCAATATTGACCAAAATTCCTCTAATGGCTGAGCCTGAGGTATATTGGGAGGATTGTCTACTTTAAGAACAAAATTTATGTTGTTTGCGTTATACCAGCCTCTAGTAACTCTAGCATAATGGCATGAAGTTAGGTTAGGTCAACATATGAAACTGAGCCAGTTTTTCAGAATCATTCAGAAATACTCGCATAATTTTCATATTTTAGCGATCTTTTCCTATTTTTTTCAAAATTTTCTAATTCCTTATTTCGTCGCATAATTTTCATATTTTAGCGATTTTTTTCCTATTTTTTTCAAATTTTTCTAATTTCATATTTCCGCATTTTGCAGAAATTCTCGCATAATTTTTATGTTCTAGCGCTTTTATTTCATTTTCTTAAATTTTGCTGTTTAAATATTTTCCGATTTTTCAGAATCTTTCAGTAATTCTCCCATAATGTTCATATTTTAGCGATCTTTTCCTATTTTTTTTCCAAATTTTCTAATTCCTTATTTCGTCGCATAATGTTCATATTTTAGCGATTTTTTTCCTATTTTTTTCAAATTTTTCTAATTTCATATTTCGAATTTTGCAGAAATTCTCGCATAATTTTTATGTTCTAGCGCTTTTATTTCATTTTCTTAAATTTTGCTGTTTAAATATTTTCCGATTTTTCAGAATCTTTCAGTAATTCTCCCATAATGTTCATATTTCAGCGATCCTTTCCTTTTTTTTTTCAAAATTTTCTAATTCCGTATTTCGTCGCATAATTTTCATATTTTAGTAATTTTTTTCCTATTTTTTTCAAATTTTTCTAATTTCATATTTCGAATTTTGCAGAAATTCTCGCATAATTTTTATGTTCTAGCGCTTTTATTTCATTTTCTTAAATTTTGCTGTTTAAATATTTTCCGATTTTTCAGAACATTTCAGTAATTCTCCCATAATTTTCATATTTTAGCGATCTTTTCCTATTTTTTTTCAAAATTTTCTAATTCCTTATTTCGTCGCATAATTTTCATATTTTAGCGATTTTTTTCCTATTTTTTTCAAATTTTTCTAATTTCATATTTCGGCATTTTGCAGAAATTCTCGCATAATTTTTATGTCCTAGCGCTTTTATTTCATTTTCTTCAAATTTTGCTGTTTAAATATTTTCCGATTTTTCAGAACCTTTCAGTAATTCTCCCATAATTTTCATATTTTAGCGATATTTTCCTATTTTTTCAAAATTTTCTAATTCCTTATTTCGTCGCATAATTTTCATATTTTAGCGATTTTTTTCCTATTTTTTTCAAATTTTTCTAATTTCATATCTTCGCATTTTGCAGAAATTCTCGCATAATTTTTGTTCTCTCATTTTCTTCAAATTTTGCTGTTTAAATATTTTCCGATTTTTCAGAACCTTTCAGTAATTCTCCCATAATTTTCATATTTTAGCGATTTTTTCCTATTTTTTTCAAAATTTTCTAATTCCTTATTTCCCAATATTTCAGAAATTCTCGCTTAATTTTCATATTTTATTTTCCTATTTTTTCAAAATTTTCTAATTCCTTATTTCCCAATATTTCAGAAATTCTCGCTTAATTTTCATATTTTATTTTCCTATTTTTTCAAAATTTTCTAATTCCTTATTTCCCAATATTTCAGAAATTCTCGGTTAATTTTCATATTTTAGCGATTTCTTCCTATTTTTTTTCAAATATTTCCAATTCCATATTTGTTGATGTTAGAAAACTTTTGTTTTGAATTTAGGAGACGTCATTTTCATGATGATATCAAGTACTACGCAATATTTAGGGGGAAAAATCAGATTAGTTTTGCGAAGGCAGAGAATTGTTAATTAATTCTTGCAATAAATACATCGAAATAAAATTAATGGAAATTTTATTGAAGAATATACGCCCAGAACATATGCCATAAAATAAATACTAGTATGGGGGATATTAATATATGTATTTTCAAAACACATTGCAGTTCCGTAAATCAAAACGTTTGTCTAACAGTTGTGACATAATCTTATCGCGTCTTATTTATTACAAAAGTTATAATTTACCCCGTCCCCCATATCCATTTAACTAATTGCGTTCACCATTAGTATTAGTATTATTTGTCTTTTGCCAGCTCCTCCACCATAAATTGACTACTTTTATTTTGAAATTTCGTGCTCAATAACGCACAATTTCCAAAGCTAAATCTAATTATCGCATTATTTCTCTGATAAAGTTTGTCTCTCTCGTCGACGGCCAGTAATTTAATTCCCAGAAATTCAATTTTAATTCCTTAACGGTGCTCCGAAGACGTCCGAGTAATGTGTTATAATTAGTGTGCCCGGTCGTTAAGAGAAAAACGCTGTTATTGTTTTGTTTCCGTTTGGGTTATGCGGCATATAGCGTGGATAAGTTGAGGATTAGACGATACATGACTGTGCACTTACCGACATATTGCAGGAGGACAAACGATGTACAGTAATCTATTGTCGCTGAGGCTGTAACCATAGAGGATGCTCAAGCCGCATTCACTTCCAACACAGTGATTAAGACCAAAACGTCTAGCGACCGCCGCTAATTCCAAGTCCTTTTCCGCATCCTTGCCACCGAGATGAACCTCTTTCACGGCGAATAAATCCAGGAACCTGTTAGCGGGGGAAAAAGAAAACAAAAGCGAAACT
The DNA here is from genome assembly GCA_935421215.2 of Melolontha melolontha. Taxonomy (NCBI): domain Eukaryota; kingdom Metazoa; phylum Arthropoda; class Insecta; order Coleoptera; family Scarabaeidae; genus Melolontha; species Melolontha melolontha. Next base: position 106,756,439 of record OW285243.1, read on the forward strand.
GTATAATTTATTGAGACGTTATTAAATTATTTAATAACAAGATAAGGAAAAGGGCTTGAAATGTAATGTAATTTAGTTGTTAACTTTGCGCACTGTTCCGAATTAAAAGTGTTAGCACACTTCAGTCAGTTAATGGAATTTGTATTGTAAATTAATGTTTAATTTGCAAATAATTTAATAAAAATTAGCAGGGTTACTGCAATTTTTTCGTAATTTTTTTTTAGAAAAAATGAAGTAAATTTTAAATAAATGAATTGATTGGTTTTCGAGATATTTTCTTTTACCATTTGCATGCTTTTCCGTATGCTCAAATCAGCTTTTCTATTAGGCGTGAGTTACAATCGAAACGTCAAGTTCGAATTATTGTTTTGAAAGTCTTAGAAAATAGATACACCAATGCCACATATGTATGGAGAGTATGTATGTTTGTTCTCACGCTTTTCGTTTCCTACTTCTTTTCTAAGAAATCAAAGAGACAAGTGGATCGAACAGGGCCGTTGTTCGCGTTGAAAGTATTATTTTTGATTTTAACGATATAAATACTTTCGTATATATATATATACAGCTCTCTCGGATTGCTTATAATTTTGATAAGTCTTGAACAATCTACCGTTATGTTATGATCGGTTTCTAATACATGACGTCTGACACTCGATTTTTCCGGTCTATTGAATTTGTAGTGCGATAAATATGCGATTAATATGCCAAAACAAAGAGAGGATACCATTCGTAGATACATTAGCTATTAGAAATAAGCATAAAATAGAAATCGATATTTTTCGTAACGAAACCAATGTCAATAGATTCATCACCACGGATTCAAATCATAGTTTCCAATAAAAGACGGCTTCATTAATTTTTCTAGTCAATGGGTAGCTAAACTTTCCGTTAACAAAAGAGAAATACAACAAATAATTCAGTTTAATCAAAAACATCGCAGTACGCAATGGTTTTGACTCGAAAATAGTAACAAAACTTATTAAGAAACAGGCTTCAAAAACCATTCCCTTCAAAGCGCGTTTAAATCATTCAACTCATTAAAATCACTTTTAGTCAACACCAAGGATAAAATTGATATCAAGATATCATATCAAAGCTCTCCTTGGTAATACCAAAGTTAAAGTAGATTTGAACCAGAAATCGGGTATATATATGAAATTAATTGCCACGATTGTAATTTGAAATATATAGGCCAAACGAAGCGCTCAGTAAAAACCCATATAAAAAACATATATCGCATATTAAATTCAACAGACCGGAAAAATCAAGTGTAGCACATCATGTATTAGAAACCAACCATAACATCACGGTAAATTGTTCAAAACTTATCAAAAATATAAGCAATTCAAGGGAGCTGGATATATATATGGAGTAAATTCATATCGCTAACGGTCCTGTCCGAAGTCTGTCATCCACTTATCTCTTCGAATTTTTAGAAAAAAGGTAGGAAACGAAGCGCGTAAGAACAAAGACATGTGTGCCATAGTGTGTGCCTTAGTGTATAAGTGGACGTCTTGTAAAGTGTTTCGTGATTCTTTGTGTTAGCTTTACTGTACTCCAACACTGTGATTAGAGTTTTTACCTACTGAGGATGATAACTTAGTTGTTGAAACACGTATTTAGATTACAATATTGTAGTAAAGGATTTTATACATTTTTATATTATTTTATTATTTGTCATAGCTTACTTCTAGTAAACTATATACAAAGTTTCCTTAGTCAATTTCTTTTTTGTAATTTGATAACTAAAATTCATCTAAATAACACGTCACGTCAAGATTTGCATATATATATTTAGTAATAAACATCAGTTGGTCTTATATCTGTCTCGCTATTCGCCTCGCTTAGGTCTGTCGTACTTCTACGGCGCGACGATTTAATTCATCAGTCCAACTCTCGCATGTACACTAGCAAATATAGCGGAGACGCATTCGCTTCAATTACTTTTAAGTGGAATGGAAGAAACATTCAAATATCATGGACGAACGGTGTGCGATAAACCGGAATCTACTTTTCCGGAATTAGCTCCACGACAAGTCCGCATACAGACAGAAATATAAACGAGCCGAGACGAAAATGGGAGCATAATCAGTATATAAGAGAGAGAGACGGGGAAAATGAAAGAAACATCGCAATTTAACTGTCATCTAAGAAGCCACTGAACTTTCGAACAATGAAGTCGGGTAGTTACTGCTACGAGTTCTTCCTTTACAATTTACTGACATATATGCATGTGTAAGTATGCTGGATGAAAATTTGTTATCTCCGGGCAATTTACTAGCTTATAATAGAACAGAGAGTATAGAGTACATTCATTACTTTGGAATATAAATTGCATTTATTTATTTATTTATTCAAAAGCATCATCAAAGTACATGTTACAGTATTTAAAACATATTCACATACCATGAGCTTAATACAACGCTGTACATGTTTTAGATTAATTACAGCTAACTTTTTCTGAAAACCATAGTTACGTCAGTTTCATAAACATAATTTGTGTAACTTCTGTCAGTATTAAAACGTTAAATTTGTTTGTAGAGTCTTTTAATTACTCACAATGTACACAACACAGGAAGAAATTCAATTTTATACGTGGTATTTAGAAGTACATAAACACGACTGCAGAACGAAATAAACTCTTCAAAAAACAACGTTACCCAACTGGAGATGTTCTAAAACTAAATAGGGAACAATATCAAAATGATCTAGAACAGAGACTACCACCAGCGGATACTTTGCAGAGACTAAATACGGACCAACTTACAGACACAATCATTCATGCCATAAAGACATCGACTAAAAAAGTATGTTCGCACATGAGAAGACCACAGGTTTCGAAATTCAGCGCTGATACTCTGAGACTGATGGATGAAAGAAGAAATAGGGTGGATAGAACATCAGACAGTTTCAAGGAACTCAACAAAAGGGTTAAGAAAGAAATTCGAAAGGATAGAAGAAACCAAAATACAAAACTCATAGAAGAAACCATTAGGGATGGTTGCAAAATGAAAATACTACGTTCAAAGCTCACGAGGGGGAAAACAAAAATGACAAAAATAAAAAACGAAAATAATGTGCTAGTACAAGACAAAAAAAGATATCATAAACGCCCTAGAGAAATTCTACACGAGGCTTTACTCATCTGACTCACCACGCCCACAAACATGTACGCTCGTCTTGAATACAGGATCCGAAGAAATGCCGGAAATTACAACAGATGAAGTAGATACAACTTTAAGACAAATGAAAATAAATAAATGTCCAGGCGAGGATCAAATAACAACAGAAATGCTGAAATTAGGGGGACAAACTATAAAAGCAGCAATAACAATACTGCTCAACAAGTGCCTACATGATGGAAAAATCCCAAAGGAGTGGTGTACTTCTGAAGTTATACTGATGTTTAAGAAAGGCGACAATACAAATATCGAAAACTATCGCCCAATATCTCTTCTATCCCACCTATATAAGCTATTCACTAAAATCTTAACAAGTCGTCTATCAAGGAAACTGGACTTTTATCAACCAGTGGAACAGGCCGGCTTTAGGAGGGGTTACAGTAGGATAGACCATATCCATACAATACGTACTCTGGTAGAGAAATGTACGGAATGCAATGTACCAATGCACCTGGCCTTCATTGACTTTCAGAAAGCGTTTGACACCATCGATATTACGGCAATATTAAACTCACTAGAAAACGCACGAATAGACTCTAGATATATACAAATAATCCAAAACATTTATGAGGAAGCATCAATACATATTAAAATTGATGAAACCACGAAAACAGACAAAATACCACTACAAAGAGGAGTACGCCAGGGAGATGTCATTTCACCGAAACTATTCACGTTGGCCCTGGAAGATGTTTTTAAACGGCTAGATTGGCACAACAAAGGTATCAACGTTAATGGTTCTAGACTAAACCACCTTAGGTTTGCTGATGATATAGTCTTGATAGCAGACAGCATTGAAGAACTAAATGAAATGCTACAACAATTGGGCCGAACATCTGCAAACATAGGTCTAAAAATGAATTACAGCAAGACGAAAATACTAAGCCCTGATGATGCCAACATATACATAAACAATAACCACATTGAATGCGTAGAGGAATATATATATCTGGGTCACGTTATTAAGCTTGGAAAAGAAAACCAGCATGCAGAAATCACTAGACGAATCAGGCTCGCCTGGATAGCTTTCGGCAAGTTGGGACACGTACTTAGAAATAAGGAAATTCCAATAAACCTAAAAACTAAAGTATACAACACATGTGTTCTGTCAGTCAAAACCTACGGACTTGAAACTATAAGCCTGACCAAGGCTTCCGCCAATAAACTCAGAACATCACAAAGAGCCATGGAAAGGAGCATGCTTGGTATTTCACTAAGAGATAGGATCAGGTGCGAAGATATCAGAAAAAGAACGAAGATAAGAGACGTTATATGGGAAATAGCAGAAATGAAATGGGCATGAGCCGAACACATAGCTAGACAAACCGAGGATAGATGGCCACACAAACACACGGAATGGAGACCAAGACAAACAAAAAGAGGTGTGGGCCGCCCTGCAAAGAGATGGGTGGATGATATCAGAAGCGTAGCGGGAAGGCGATGGGTCCATACTGCACAAGATAGAGACGAGTGGAAAAGATTGAGAGAGACCTACGTCCAGGAGTGGACGGATACAGGTTGAGAAAGAAGATTTAGAAGGATCATCGTTACGCGAAGTTGCAGGTCTGTTTAGTGTCCAGTATCCAAATAGACCTATTCCTAGTCATTCAACGATAGCAAATGCTATTAATAAATTGAAAACTTCTGGTTGTATCAATACTATCCACAATAAAAAACGATCTACAAGACCAAGAGTAATAACAGAAGATTTGGAATTAAATGTTGTGGCTTATGTGGAACACGACAAGTGCGCAACATCTAGAAAAATTGCTTCGGAAATGGGCATAAGCTAAGGGGCCGTTTTAAAGATTTTGAAGAAGCACAAGTATAAGTCATTTAAGTACCAAATGCATCAATAATTAAGGCCACATTATTATGAAGGACGAATACGCTTTTGCGAAAATTTATTTGACAAAATAAATACTGACAACGATTTTCTCAAAAGAATTCTCTTCACTGATGAGGCGACATTTATTAAACACGGGGAACCTAATCGCCAAAACTGTAGGTACTGGTCGAAGGAAAATTTACATTTGTACAACGTAACGAGAACGCAATATCCTGAAAAAGTAAATGTTTGGGCAGGAATCATTAATAATAGTATTATAGGCCCATTTTTTATCGATGGTAACCTAAATGCAGAAAAATATTGTCAATTACTACGGAATATAATTATTCCAGCATTAAATGATCAAAATTTAGAGCAAATCTGGTACCAATGCGATGGCGCACCGCCTCATTATTCGAGAAATGTATCCAAATTTTAAGTGAAAGATTTCCTAATCGATGGATCGGAAGAGGGGGACCAACTAGTTGGCCACCAAGGTCTCCAGACTTAAATCCGTTGGATTTCTTTTACTGGGGAAGGGTGAAATCTTCAGTGTACAACAATGTTCCTCTAGGCAGCATTGAAGCACTCAAAAATAGAATTCAGGGGGCTTCTCGGGAAATTACCCCTCAACAAATAAGCAACGTTTTAAATGAATTTTATAATAGGTTAGGCTACTGTTTGGCTGTTAACGGCAATATTTTTGAACATCTTGGATAGAATTAGTAAAAGTTTTATTTTAAGGTTTTTTTGAAGAAAGGTATTATAAGATGTACAAAATGTATTATAAATTAAAACACAAAATAAGTTAAACTAGCGTGTTTTTCATATGTACAATTTTAAATTATTCACTGTGCTCCAAAAATATTTTTTCTGTAAGTAACCATAACAACATTCACTAAATTGACAATGTACGATTTTAAATTATTCAGTAACTTCGTGTAACATACCATACACCTGTAATATGCACATCTATTGAATGGTCTCCATAACAACGTCGGTTGGAGTATGTACAGCGTAATGTTAAGCTCATGGTATAATACGTATAGAAACACAACACAAATTATAAATATAACACATAATAGGCTAGCGATGTCGGTTGTAGAGTGCATTAGGCGGGGCACAGTGGGTATATGTAGTGTAGTATGTGGTACTCTGCATTCGCAGAGGTTGAAACCTACAGAATAGACCAATTTATAACCTGGTACCAGTTTTTCCACCGGCTCCGTCTAGTGTTGATTTCCAGTATTTTTCCAAAGGTCCACTCTGTGATTATGGAGAGACAAAAATTCTTTATAATCTTCCGTCGAATTCAGGAGTTTCTCCTTCATTTGAATCTCAAGTGTGCCGATTGTAGCCCGTGGCCCAATTCTGCTGATTTGTCTCTTGTTAAATGCTGCTGCATTTTTGCGTACAGTAGGAAGAACGACGCCAACTAGATGGTGAATCTTATCAAGACGCGTGAGCTTCAGGCATCCGACAATAATTCTACTTGTTTCATTAAGCACGACATCAAGCATGCACTGATCTATACCAGGCCAGTTACGCATACTCGCCGGCAGAGTGACAGAGCGAGCGCTGAGGTTTTGAGCATCCTAGTTTCGCTTCCAAATTAAAGCTTGTCAGCTTACGAATGGTGATACTATTTCGTTCGTTCTAGTTTGGTACTGAGGTAGTGTCATTTAAATGTCGAAGTATTACGCCCAGGTATTTGGGGTTTGGAGGTGTTCTAGTAGTGCTTCTTTCCGTTCTATCTGTCATTTTTGTCAGCATGCTTGTTTCGAATATGAAATGCGCACACCCCTGTAATTTATTTGAATTTGGCTTTAATTGGCTATTTCGATAATAAAGATCTAACTCTACTAGAGCCTCACTCAAACACTGTTCTACCTTCTACCCTTTCGAATATTTTTCCTTGTGATGTAATTGCTCTATTGTCTGCATATGTTCTCGCGGACGTATGATGAAAGTCTGGTTTGTCGGGTTTTTGGTGGCGTGTGAGATGTGGCCTGAGAAGGAGCGTTGTCCCGACGTCTCAACAAGATCGCATCATTTTTTAGAGCTGTGTCGCTGCCTGAAGCTTGAGATCGTCTGTTGCTGTTTTGCGGTGTACATACTTATATGTCGCTGTGTTGGTGACGGGCGGGGGTCCTAGTGACGCTACGCGCAAGCGACTGCGTGTAATTGGTCCGGTCGTCTGTGTGTTCTGGAGACGGAGGTGGAGATTATGATACATTATGTTTCACTTGTACTACCAAGTATGTGGCAGATTTTGGCCGTCACCCAACACCAAGATGTGAACACCTAACAACAGGAATAATAAGAGAAGCAATAGAGATAGAAAAGAAATTTAAAATTCTGAATAAACGGGGCGCCAGCCACATACAGCGACATATAAATAGGTACACTGCAAGAAGGCAGTAGACGATCTCAAGCCCCAACCACCGACAGACGAGCGCATCACGTTGAAACGTTGAGACAACGATCCTTCTCAGGGCATATTTCACATGCGGAACTAGACTTTCATATATGTACGAGATATATTTGTGCCTACAAGGGAGTGGCTAGTTATTAATAAAGAAAGCGGTGCCAGAACACTTTCATGTGGCGGGCCCTTCCTCTGGTTCTTCCATCTGTTTTGTTTCATCCCTGAAAATTCACCAGGAATCTAAATTTTGGAACAGGTGTTACATTTTTTTTCGTATCGAACTATCTTGGTAGCGTGTGTTTTATACTACATATTATCAGGATAAAATAAAACAAATTTTAATGAATTTCACTTTTTAATTGTTTTATTTTATCCTGATAATAGTTATAATGGAATTTCATCAAGTAAAGGCTGAAACAGTTATATGTGTTTTATACATTGAGTATACTAAGTTTGGTTTGTGCGATATATTCCACCAATAGCGTTGCTGATAAGAATGCGATGCGATGAACGACATATTGGGATCTTGGGTAATCGAACAATGAGATTGACTACACTTCCGATGAAGATATCGTTAAGGCTGTGTGTAAAAGGTTTAATGTCACTTTATATTTTGTGTATTATTGTGAAATATCGTGCTAAGTTGCGAATAAAACACCTTTCGGGTGGATGTCTGTTGTAAACCTGCCGCTGAGTTCTTTTGGCGACAACTTTCCGTTGATTCAACCACACGCAGTCATCGATACATGCCCGTCTATACCTACGTCTACACAAAACGGGAGCTAAGCTAGTTTTGGAACTATCGATAGAGATGTAGTTAGTTGTATTAGTTTAGTAAATTCATGTCCTACTGGTAGTGCGAAACAAGTGAACGTGCATGTAATCTGATCCACTCTGGGAATTAGTCGTCACGACGTAATTTAGATCCAGGACTGTATCTTCGCAGATAAGTTTTGTAACAGTATTGTTTTCGGCGTTTATAATTAATTAATATTGAGTCAAATATTTCATATTTGCATTTTATAGTTTATTCTTATATTTTAATATTTATATTTAACAGTTCATTTATATGTCTTAACATTTGCATTCAATATTTTATATAAAAGTTTTCCGTCAATTTAAATAGTTTATGTTTCCCATTTATTTTTGTATATTTTGGATGTACGTTAGCGGAGATCTCTGATAATCTTTATTTTCACCCTTCAGGCATGTAAAATTTGTAATAATAACTCCTGCCCTATACAAGTCCGTCAAGTTTGATTATTTTGGGGGAAGACGTATTCAATAAATATTGTTTTAGAATTATTTATTTGTGCGATTATTGATTTGTATGTATTGTTAAATCCCTTTTATAGATCTTACGCCTCGTGGATACGTTATCATATCTACGTCCTCCATGTGACGTATGAACTATAATTCTCACCAACGTTTCGATAAGAACCCGTCGTCTTCACTGAGCGTAGTCGGTCTGGCTGGTTGAATTGCATCTTTACTATCAACCTTCCCACATAAGTCTTTGGAACTCCGTAGTTTTGCAGTCTATCGTCAATTTATCAGAAGCCAGCTTTGCGAGATTTATTTTTGCTATTTACCCGTAGCACAGGTTTCTCATTATGTTTGTGAGGTTAATATCCATTAGTAATAGACACACATATTATAAAAATCCTTTACTAATTTATTGTTTTTTAATTATTGAACGTTACACGAGAATTCTTTCATCACACAGTGGTCTCTTCACATGTTTGAACTAAACTAAAACTAAATGATGCAATAAGCTTTATATTCTGTGAAATTGCATTCAGAATTTAGTTCGAATTCCTTGGCATTGATCGTAAGTCGTAAGTAATTTTTAATATAATTAAGTTTGTATAATAATATGTAAGGTCGATAGACTTACTTATTTTCCCCGCACATCAGATCTGGTGCATTTTAAAAATAAAAATCGGCAAAAACAAATTTCCATATGAAATATTGTATGCAAAATATAAATGAAGAGATGTTAAGCCGTTCAAATGAGCGGAGAATACGTTCTCGATGAACAACGAATAGGAAAACAGAGTGCTCTTTCTTCATTCCAGACAGACCTTAAGCGAGCGAGCCCAAATTTGCATTTCTTGTTAGGCGGTAATAAAAAGAAATAGGTTGCTCGAAAACAAGAATGCGAAATATCACTTTCAAAAGCGAAGCAATTATTTAAATGAGAATTCCATGTTATCGTAACTTTCATAAGAGCAAAATATGTTATTATTCTGTCAAATATTTTTACATAAGACGCTTATATACATCTATTCTTTAATCGAAGATCTTCGATGGGGTAACATACGAGGAAGCGGTTTTAAGTTTGCGGAATGGAATGGTTCGATGATAGTGGGAGAGCGCTTTTACATCGTAACATGTTCAGTGGCTCATTGTTTCGTCATAAAACGCAATTTACTGTATTGTATATATTATATATATATACTATATATATTATATACCGTATGAACGCCGGGGAGTGATTGATCTACCACAATGTAGTAAGACGAAGACGAATAGCGAGTTTATGTGGTTAGGGTTGAGAGAGTATATTCAATCTGTTCTACTGTCTAACTGTACGGGCGTTCCATACGCGACATTTCTTTATCCAACACATTCTACATACGATCTAAGTACGAATAAAATAATCTCTCTCTAACACATTGAATATTCCTATCAGTCGCTCAATGTGTTCAAGCAAGGCGAATATATTGAATCGGAAAACAAGCTTGCGACTGGTGATTCAGTTGCTGCTTGTCATCCGTAGGTAGAGTACGTATAGAAATGCTAACAAATGTCCGTCGTAATTTTTATAACCGATTGGGTTACTGCACGGCTCAAGAGGGTGGTTTATTTGAGCATTTACTAAATAATTAGTTTTTCTTTTTAGAATGTTCTTTTATTTTATAATTAATATTTATTACCAATAAAGGTATTTTAGTTGAATTTAATATTTTATAGGTAGTTTATTTAAGGAAACAATTTATTTATACTGGTAAACACTTTATTTATATTCTTGCAAGAATCGTTATTGTTTTGAAATTTTATGCTATTACAGAATACTTTTTATTTTAATTTTTTTCAATAAGAGTTACGGTTTTGTTTCATAATTTTATATTATTTATGTGTTTTCATTTGAATAAGAATTTTTTAAGTTCAAGCCACAAAGCTAAGATGAAACTTATCATTGAATATTTAGCGATGAAAATATCTGATGCTTCGCCGGTAAGAATTATTATTATGCAGTAAACAAAAACTCTGCACTTTACGGCGGATTGCATTTTATGATACTTTCAACTATATTATATCATTTTATTTAAATTTAAATGTTAAATTTAAAGTATTATGGCCGAAGAGACATAAACAAAAGTATCCGTTATTGTAGGGACGTTGACAGCCGGCATATGACTAATAGTGCGAAAAGCGCCGGTGTAGTCGGATAAAATATCCAAATTCGTACATTAACCATAAATAATATACTACAAATATTTTTGTAGTTTGTTAAACAATTAGTTATTAATTTGGAATATTTATTTTGATAGATCATTTATTAATAAACAACCATAACGCTTTCTTAGTTCACCACAATTAAATACGCCCTGTAGGAGTTTAACGTATGTAGCCCCTCCCACTTGCAGTTGGCCAGTCATTACTTATATATCCATCGATCGCTCGACGTTGTGCACACGGTATATAATAAACAAACGGTCTAAATGATGAAGTAATAAAAGTATGTTATAAAGTGGTTTAAACTTGAAAATGCACGTTGAATAAATATAAAATTGGAAATGTTATAGTTTAATTCTTATCCTAGATTTACTTATATCTCTGATATATACAGGGTGGGGCACATAAAGTGTTACAGAACAATAGCACTCAAACGATTAATTATTTCGAAAAATGTTTCAGACAAAAGTTTCAGTGTTCGGGAAGGCGGTCATTCTGGGCCACCCAGTTTTTTGATCGGTGTAGGCGTAGAAGCTACGTCAATGTCAACTCCAATTTTTTAAATGGAACCATGTATTTTCTTTTCAATAGCATTATTACTGATTTTAAGACGAATTCAGCGACCTACAACACAAGGTCTTTCTAGTCACGCAAAGTATGAAAATAGTCGAAAAATCGAAAAATATCGGAATAATCAGCATCAAAGGATCCACTAACTTTGGTTTGGGTCTACCTACAGAAGATGCTCGAAGTGACCACCCTCCGCTTGTAAGCAGTGGTTAATTCTCCGAGGAAACGACCGTCTAACGTTAGCCAACATTTGTGGTGTAATTTCGGTACATGCTCGGCGTATTCTTTCTCTCATGTCGTCAGGCGTGGTAGGTGCTTCCGCCATTACGTGTCCTTTGACAAAACCCTAGAAAAAGTAATCCATTAGTGTTAGATCTGGCGAACGAGGTGGCCAAGCAACAGTAGCGCCTCGTCCCATCCATTTTTCACCATAAATCTCATTCATCACTTGTCTTGCACATAGAGCATAATGGGATGGTGCACCGTCGTATTGCATCCACATGTTTATGCGAAATAGCAAGGGCACGTCTTCCAGTAATTCGGGCAGTACGTTTGCAGAAAGTTTGCGTAAACTTGTCCACTTAAGTGACCTTCAAAAAAATGTGGACCAATGACGTGATCGCAGACAATGCCGGCCCAACAATTAACGGACCATGGATGTTGATATCGTACAGTTCTCGTCCATCGAGGATTCGCATTTGCCCAGTAATGCATGTTATGTCTATTCACATTTCCCGTATTTGTGAAGTTAGCTTCGTCAGAAAAAAGCACATGACTCAAAAATGAAACATCCGTGTCCATTTTTCGACGAATCCAGTTACAGAAATTGACGCGATTTTGGAAATCATTGCCGTACAAATCCTGATGCAGTGACATACAATACGGATGTAATTTGTGTTGATGTAATATTCTTAATACAGATCGCCGACTAATTCCACTCTCTCTTTCCATTTGCCTGGTGCCCGCATGGGGATTTTGTGCAGTAAAAGCTAAGATAGCAGCCGCATTTTCATCAACAATCGGTCGACGTTTGGCTCGTGTGTGTTTCATTGTACCTAAGCGACAGAAACGTTCAGCTAATCGCTTAAATGCCATGTGCGATTTTTGTTGTCTGTCCGGATAACGAGCCGCGTACATCTGCTCAGCGTTTCTGTAATGTTTGCGGCATTCCTCCAGCACCATGAACATATCAAAATATTCTTGATAATCGTTCATTTTCGCGATCCGATGTACTCACAATAGAAGGTAATGACAGCCGTATGCGTTGACAGTTGATGCTGATTATTCCGATATTTTTCGATTTTTCGACTATTTTCATGCTTTGCGTGACTAGAATGACCTTGTGTTGTAGGTCGCTGAATTCGTCTTAAAATCTGTAATAATGTTATTGAAAAGAAAATACATGGTTCCATTTAAAAAATTGGAGTTGACATTGACGTAGCTTCTACGCCTACACCGATCAAAAAAACTGGGTGGCCCAGTATGACCGCCTTCCCGAACACTGAAACTTTTGTCTGAAACATTTTTCGATATGATTAATCGTTTGAGTGCTATTGCTCTGTAACACTTTATGTGCCCCACCCTGTATATATCAGAGAGGTTCGAGAAAAAAGAAAAAACTTGAAAGAAATTAAATATATATAAAAATAACGAATAACGATACCTATACAGGTAGGTTCGTTGGAAGTAGAGCGAAATATATTGAAGATATCATTAATTATATTACAAAATAAAGTAATGAAGCGTTGAGCGTTACGGACACGTAACAAGGTGTCACAGTCTGCCAGAAAACTCTTGGCGACTTTTTTTGGGAAGGAAACTTGACAAAATTTTCCTATACAACCCCCTATAAATTGCATATCATTATTTTCACGAAAAAAAGGCTTTTAAATATGCAAAAAAATACATGACGCTATTTAACAAAAAAAATTAAGTTGGCCTTGCATTAAAATAGTGAACAGTGCTTTCTCCCCACCCTGTATCGACTTTATTTTTTGAAAGATAGAATTAATTTAATTATTAAATTTAATAACCTCGAACTAAGAGAGTCAACTGTAAATAACGTGTGCAAGATAAAGTCGACAATCATTTTCTCGTGTAAATTTTCTAATTTTAGTTTTTCGCGGTACAACACGATCTCTTGATCGAAAAAGTTTCCAGCTAGTCGATTGTTATTTTTTGTTATATTCATTTGAAAGAAAAAATACATTCTTTATGTTTGAACAGCTTTACGTGAGAAAAGAGAATTTTTTTTATTGACACTTCGAAGGGCTGATAAAATTTCTGGATACGGAAAAGAAAACAATTCAACTACGAATAAATGCCGTGTGTGGAGACGATATACTCAAAACGATTCCACTGGAGGCGAAACGTGACTTCATAAAAGATAATCACTCTTATGGTACTACAGACTGTTAATGTAAATTTATTTCTCTTAAGTTTTTATCGAACGGTTAAAATGATAAGAACTTTCCCTATAACCTGCAGAAATATTAAAATTTGACGTATCTCGTTAGTTCTTAATTACATAGACTTCATCACTTACGCTGCATACTCGCGTTATTACTTCGAAATATCGACTTCGGCGAGTTATTTTGCACGAAATGGCAGTCGCTGTTTCACGTAAACGAGTTCATAGCCCTCGCTAGACGGTTCGCCATTCCACAAGCATCCTATACTTCCAAAATGAACATAGATTAGGTTGTAATTTTTAAATGCCTTTCGTCATGCGTAAAATTGAATACAAGCTTACGGAATATTTAATGGGTGTTGGGGAACGAGGTGTAGAGGACGGGATAGGCCGGGATGAGGAGGAGTGCATAAAAGGAACGAAAATAAATTTTCAAGACAATTTCATTTCGAAGTGAGTAACAGTTCGCTTTGCGAAATTTCGTAATCACCTCAGCCTCTATGCAGCTGGGGTAATTTATCACCGAAAATGACGAACGGGTAATCTCGATTCTGTTACCATTTTTTTTAATTAAGAATTTACTCAGTATTAATTAAATTTTTTCTCATGTACGAGGATGATATAATAAATACTTGTGTTAAGGAATACAATGCAATTGTTTTGCATTTAGTAAATTTATAGCTCGACATAATCTCTTTTTATATCTATAGTTAGTTCAGGGATGTTCCAACTTTTTTAAGCCATCCAAATAATAAGAATTTGGCGAAAATAAGCCTCTGTTTCGGTATTAACCTCTTGAAAAATTTGTGAAAAGTCAGATCCATTTTGTTCTTATTGGAGCGTGTCAACACACAGTATTCTGGACAGACATGACTTTTCACTTATATACTTCGCGTATATATGTATAGTTAGTACCAGTCTGCATACTAGTACAAACTCTTTAGTTCTCATTTACAGTAAGTTCATTATTCTAACTATATACCGAGAGAGCAAAAATGATTGCCCTGATCCTACACCACTTTCCACGGCGTGTATATCAATACTTTCATCCATTTTTCCATCTGAAGTTAGCACCTTAGTTATTTCTTGTGGATTTCACCAAATAACATCATTTTCTGTTCATAGACGTATGTTAAATGCAGTGGCGACTCGTGAGTTATGAAAGAGGGTGGACACAACAAAAAACTTATTTTTTAAAAGTCTCTTTGGAGACTGTGGTTAAGTAAAAACTTAAAAAAGGTATATAACCCCTTACCACAATTATTAATCGTATCCTAAATACGTATTTCGACGACTAAGTTGTCATCATCAGTAGGTAAAACCACTAATCAAGGTGTCGCATATGGGGCAAAGTAAAGCTAGCACAACTGCTTACGCAACAACTTTACACGGCGTCCACGTATACACTAACTTAAACATACAAATATATCGAACGAAAAGATCGACAAAAAATTACCTCTCTTAAGAAAAAGGGCACCCACATGTGTTTATACTCCAATTTGAAACGTCCACGACCTTTTTATTTACCGTTCTAAGAATGAAAAGAGACAGGTGAAGGGGATCGGTCCTCTATTTCCGTTCATAGAATTTTGTTTGTTTTTAGCGATATGAATACTTTCGTAGGCGTCAAGATCGCGGGGGTTATTAATGGTCTTGGCAAGTTTCAACCCTTTAATCGACACATTGTGCAGTGTACTTAAAGCATGGTTGGCAACGTTAGATTTATCCGGTCTATTGTATTTAATATGTAATATGTGTTCTTTAAACCGGGTTATTATTGGTCGTTTTGTTTGGCCTATATATTTCAAATTACAATCATCGCAATTAATTTCGTATATACCTGATTTCGAATTAAAATTAACTTTATCTTTGGTATTTCCTAGGAGACTTTTGATAGTATGTATGTTCGGACCGAAAGGCAATTTGGAGACCTCGGTCTTTCGCAACTTTATTCATGTTTTTCGTGATGGGGTGGTATGGCAAACACATGTAATTTTTCTCCTGGTTACTTTGAGATATCAAACTTGTGGATTCGCGGATTGTATTTTTTAGTTTTGTTTTTCTAATTAATTTATTGATTATTTATATGTCAAAGCCATTATATTTCGCGATATTTTTAATGAAATCCAGTTCTATTTCATATCTCTCTTTTGTTAACGGAAAATTTAGTAACCGATTGACTAAGAAATTAAAAGAAGCTGTCTTATGTTGAAAACTGTGATTTGAATCCGCGATGATGAATCTATTAACATTGGTTTCTTTCCGGAAAATTTTCAAATTTAACTGATTAACGAACATGTCTAATTCGCATTTCCGTGTATCAAGAATCGCGAGAATGTCATCTACGCACCTGATCCAGACTCTCGGGAAATATTTAGCGTTATTTTTAAATTCTACTTCAAATTGACTCATGAATAAATTGGCTATGAAAGGAGATAGGCAGTTACCCATTGTTGTGCCTTGTTTCTGTTCATAAAATTTTTCTCCTACTTGGAAACAACTTTGCGTCATGCACAGAGTTGTCAATCTAATGTATTCTTTTATTTTTTAAGGTTCAATGTTATTATTGTGGAGCAAGCCTTCTAAATATTTCATAGTCTCTGGAATAGGTACCGAGGGGAATAATGACGTTACATCGAATGAAACTAAAATTTCCCCGGCTTCCAGTTCACAATCTTTAATTAATTTAACAAATTCTAAGGAGTTACTAACTGACAAATTTTCTGGTTTTACGGGTAAATTTTTAAATTCATTCACTAACCATTTGGAAATGAAATAAGTCGGTGAGTTGATACCTGAAACGATAGGTCTCATCGAGTTACCTGGTTTATGTATCTTCGGCAAACAATACATTCTTGGTACTAAAGGATTACTAACATTTAATTTATACTTTTGGGTAGAAGTTATTAAAATTCGACATTTCTTTAACGCGTCTTTTGTGTCACTAATCATTTTAGGTAACGGATTTCTCTTAATTTCTACATACGGACCTTCGGCAATTAAATTTTCAACTCTTTGAAAATAGTCGATTTTGTCCATAACTACTATATAATAATAAAGAATGGAATATCATTAAAACTCTTAGATCGAAGGACTGTTTTTACCTAAAAGCATATAAAGGGAACAAGTTAGTAATTATGGACAAAATCGACTATTACCCGTAAAACCAGAAAATTTGTCAGTTAGTAACTCCTTAGAATTTGTTAAATTAATTAAAGATTGTGAACTGGAAGCCGGGGAAATTTTAGTTTCATTCGATGTAACGTCATTATTCCCCTCGGTACCTATTCCAGAGACTATGAAATATTTAGAAGGCTAGCTCCACAAGAATAACATTGAACCTTCAAAAATAAAAGAATGCATGAGATTGACAACTCTGTGCATGACGCAAAATTGTTTCCAAGTAGGAGGATCTCCTTTCATAGTCAATTTATTCATGAGTCAATTTGAAGTAGAATTTAAAAATAACGCCAAATATTTCCCGAGAGTCTGGATCAGGTACGTAGATGACATTCTCGCGATTTTTGATACACGGAAATGCGAATTAGACATGTTCGTTAATCAGTTAAATTTGAAATTTCCGACGATTAAATTTACGGTGGAAAAGGAACACAATGGCAAGATACCATTTTTAGATACTTTACTGATTAGGAATAAACATAAAATAGAAATCTATATTTTCCGAAAAGAAACCAATGTTAATAGATTCATCATCGCGGATTCAAATCACAGTTTTCAACATAAGACAGCTTCTTTTAATTTCTTAGTCAATCGGTTACTAAATTTTCCGCTAACAAAAGAGAGATATGAAATAGAACTGGATTTCATTAAAAAGATCGCGAAATATAATGGCTTTGATATAGAAATAATCAATAAATTAATTAGAAAAACAAAACTAAAAAATACAATCCGCGAATCCACAAGTTTGATATCTTAAAGTAACCAGGAGAAAAAGTACATGAGTTTACCATACCACCCCATCACGAAAAACATTAATAAAGTTGTGAAAGAACAAGGTCTCCAAGTTGCCTTTCGGTCCGAAAATACTATCAAAAGTCTCCTAGGGAATACCAAAGATAAAGTTAATTTTAATTCGAAATCAGGTATATACGAAATTAATTGCGATGATTGTAATTTGAAATATATAGGCCAAACAAAACGACCAATAATAATCCGGTTTAAAGAACTCATATCACATATTAATTACAATAGACCGGATAAATCTAACGTTGCCAACCATGCTTTAAGTACACTGCACAATGTGTCGATTAAAGGGTTGAAACTTGCCAAGGCCATTAATAACCCCCGGGATCTTGACGCCTATGAAAGTATTCATATCGCTAAAAACAAACAAAATTCTATGAACGGAGATAGAGGACCGATCCCCTTCACCTGTTTCTTTTCATTCTTAGAACCGTAAATAAAAACGTCGTGGACGTTTCAAATTGGAGTATAAACACATGTGGGTGCCGTTTTCCTTAAGAGAGGTAATTTTTTGTCGATCTTTTCGTACGATATATTTGCATGTTTAAGTTAGTGTATACGTGGACGCCGTGTAAAGTTGTTGCATAAGCAGTTATGCTAGTTTTACTGTGCCCATGTGCGACACCTTGATTAGTGGTTTTACCTACTGATGATGACAACTTAGTTGGCGAAATACGTATTTAGGATACGATTAATAATTGTGGCAAGGGGTTATATACCTTTTTTAAGTTTTTAAACTTATTTTTTTGTACATAAAATTCATTCTCCTATTTTTCATGCTGAAAAAGACGCTATGACTTTGTTGTCAAAATCCGGGATGGACTGGATGGACTTCTTTTCTATTGATAGGATCGCCAATGCGTTCAGTCGATTTTCTGACATTGTGCTTCTCAGAAAAGTTTTAATGCGTTTGAGGGTGGAAAAACATCGTTCACATTCTGCTGACGACATGGGCTTTGTACAAATAATATTGAACAGTTTGTATGTTTCCGTCAAAACTTTTTTTAGGTTGTTGTCTGTTATGAACACTAAAAATGTCAAAACACCACCTACGTCACACATGTCATCGCTTTCATAAATTACTAAAAGTTCACTTTTCAATCTTACACTGTCCAACATAGATTTCACAATTTCATCAAATTTTTTTTTGTGGAATCAAATAATTTTACTGCACTTAAATGATTCCTAAAATCAAATCGGTCGCTAATTTGGCTTAAAATAGTGTCACACACTTGCAATAATAGCTCTGTTATCTCCAGCTGTCGTTTTTTGTCTTTTCCTTGCAAGTTCTTAATTATTGCGTTCTTGATTGTCATTGTCAGTAGAATTTCTAATGTGAATAATTTGCTGTTGGAATTGTTCAATTGCTTTTTGCAGTTGAGTACTGTCAATCCCGCGCATTTGAGTCTCATTAAATAATATTTTAACATGTGGCATGATGAAATGAAATATTTTCAACCAGTAGAGAAATTCTGGGCAATTCATATGTTTCAATAAACCACTTGCTTCACTAATAGCAACTGAACCTATCCCATCTTCGTCAATAATTTTGTCTAAACATTCTTTGAAAGAATCCTGGTGTTCAAATAATGTGTTCACAGTTCGTCTTTTGAAAATCCAGCGTGTAGGAGCAGCGCGTGGTAATCTACGTTTGACTATTTCATCAAGAATTACCGTTCGCTTTGGCGATCGAGAAAAATCTTGAAAATGAAATTTTTATTGTACTGTGCCGCTCGTTCAATAATTAAATTAAATTGATACGCGTACAGTGAATATAATGTGCATGTGGAAATGTTTTTTTTGATAATAGCTTGGACACCATTTGTCTTACCACTCATAACGGACGCCCCATCGTAACCTTGAGCGATTAGTTTATTGTTATCAGACCCAGAAGGAAAATTTAAAATAGTTTGCAATTCATTCAGCAATGTTTATGCTAATACATCAGTATTATGTCCACCCGGCTTAAAAAAAGACCAAAAGCGTTCAAAAATTTGTCCATTAAACACGTATCGAATAATAATAAAATAAACATTAAACCAGTATCTGAAGGTAGTCATCGAAGGTATTATTATAAACTGCCTCCAGACTTCTCTTTGACTTCTGCACACGTTTTCCCATAAAAAAAAAAAATCGAATCACTGACAGGTGTTGTTCCTTTATGCTTCCACAATTACATAAATTCGCTCATTTTCAACGGCTCTCAAAACAATACAACTGGATAAATCTTTCCGAAATTTTTACAAACGTCAACTGAAGAATAGTATTCACAGTCGGCAATACAGATTTTGACATAAAGTGCCATCTATCTCCAAGCACGGGCACTTATAGCACCCTCGAATGTAGCATGCAAATGTTCTGAAATGTTAACAAAACTTGCGACCCGCGAATAGCACGCTAGCGTGGAAAAGGTGTTATTCTTAGAAGAAAATTAGGGTCAATTAAGTAACATTTTTATTTTTGCTGTACAGGAATATCAAAGCAGGCGTCGCTATAAATACTTTTAGTAAAAAAAAAGATGTAGTTGTTTCGATAAGATGTAATGATTTTAGGTATTTATTATTACAACGAGATCGAATTTTTTTTTACATGTAACACACGTCAAAACATAAAATAATTTCACATAATTGGAACTATGTTTCAATTCCACATTTACATATTATATGCGAAAAAAAACTGTTCGTTCTGTAAATGTATATACGAGGGTATATCAGATATAAACGAGACTGATTTTTTAATGACTCGTACAAAAGTTTTTTGAATCGGCGAAGTAGGTGGCTATGTAGACAAAGCACTTAGGGTGGGGAGAGCAACGTCTGAAATTCCGTCGAGACCGTTCAGTAGTGCAGTGACCATGAGTGAGCAAGCAGTGCACATTTCCGTAGAGCAGCGGATAATTATTAAGTTTTTGACCAATGAGGGGGTGAATCCAACAGACATTTTACGCAGATTGCACGCACAGTTCGGGGAGAACACCCTTTCACGACCTCGCGTGTTTGCATGGCATAAACAATTTTCTGGAGGCCGGGAGAAAGTTGAAAACCAGAGCCACGTTCGACGCCTACGGACGAGCGTTACCGAAGCCAACACTGAGGCTTGATTTTCTTCATGATCGCCGCACAATTAATGCCCAATATTATTGCGACGTTTTGGATGCCGCAAAATTGTCTTTACGATGAAAAAGAAAGACGCAATCCGTTAAACATGTCATTCTCCTTCACGACAACGCCAGACCACATTCGGCAAACATTACGAGGCAAAAAGTGGAATAGTTCGGCTGGGAAATCTTGGAACATCCTACTTACAGTCCAGATTTGTCACCCTGTGACTACCATTTGTTTGGACCTCTAAAAGAAGCTCTTGGAGGCCAGCGTTTCGACAGCGACCAAGCGGTAGAGACATTTGTGCTCCAGTGGCTGTGTGACCGGCCTAAAACTTTTTACGATAACGGGATTAAAAAGCTTCCAATCCGCTGGGAAAAATGTTTTTACGTAATTTTACGTATCATATCACGGTTAACTTCTGTTATCCGAACTCGCAATTCATTTAGACTTCGGTCCAATACAGGTTACGGTGCGATTGCGGTAAGATATAACCTCGTGATGGAAATGCGAAAATATCTTCTTGCAATTGTGACATGAGATAATTTTCCAACATATCAATATAAGTAACCCCAGATACAATTAAATAGTTAGTTGACGAAGGAGATACTTGTTGAAACTTCATTATAACGCTAAGAAATAAGTAATTAAACTTGTAGTTCCAAAAATTCTTTTATTGTAAATACGCTACAATATTGTTTCGCCATACAATGGCTTCATCAGGTGGATGAAATACTGTATTTCATCCACCTGATGAAGCCATTGTATGGCGAAACAATATTGTAGTGTATTTACAATAAAAGAATTTTTGAAACTAGAAGATTAATTCCTTATTTCTTAGCGTTACCAGATACAATTTTTTCAATGAAAAATAATGGACCGTACACTTGTGTAGAACTTGGACAAAACACAAAAGACATTTAACTTAGGCGAATTTCTTACATGTCGACTATCTCAAACGGCTTTGAAGCACCTCATATTCGTACATTATGGTGGTTTATTTTCCATGGACGTTCATTACCAAACATTCCAAGCAAGTTTTGAAGGTCCTCATGGTGTTGTCTTTTACCTATAATATCACAGATGCGTTCTATAGGTGATGGGTCTGGCGACCGCGCTGGGTAATTGAGAAGATTGGTGATCGCCTCTTGCAGGAATTGTAATCTAACAGTTGCAACACAAGGACATCGCCCTGCTGGAATCTGGCACTATTAATAACCCTTGGATTTTGATACAGTGAACGATACCAGAATTTCGTAAACATACTCATCTACATACTCAGATCATTTAAATGGCCTTGAAGGAATATGGACATTTTATGAAGACGAATCTGACTTGAATTACTCAGTTCCTTAGTTATGTTTTGTACAAGCGTCAACAACCCTCTTTGTAAGTTGGTCAACACTGTACATAACACTGCATTTTTGTATGGTTGAAAAGCACTATTTCGGTTACCATCTTGCCAAGATCCTGGCGATCACTTTTTGGGACCACTGGATAAATCGGTCGATAAATTATTTATTTGCGATTCATTTTCTGTAATTGTTGGTTTTATATCTTGGGTGTCTGTCCGTATTATATTATCGTCTTGACTACAATCCATTATGTATTTAAATTATATCCATATGTAAAAACCTATTAATTATGAAACAGACATGTAAATAATTTACATATCTGTAACTGTATACTTGGACAAGACCTCGTATTTTCAGCATTTACTTCTGCTTAAGACATATGTTTCTGCCATCTATAGGCGTCGTCATTTAATTTCATTTATTGTGCAAGTATACAGTTACAGATATGTAAATTATTTACATGACGACGCCTATAGATGGCAGAAACATATGTCTTAAGCAGAAGTAAATGCTGAAAATACGGGGTATTGTCCAAGTATACAGTTACAGATATGTAAATTATTTACATGTCTGTTTCATAATTAAACAAAAGCGTTATACGGCATATTAACGTATAGATATATTTAAAACCTTTTTTGTATAAAAACGTATTGTTTAAAATGCGTCACCTTTTATATTTCTACAATCAACAACTAGATGGTGCTTTTGACATATGTAATCAGTGAAAAAAAAACCATTATTTATCATGCATTTTTAGTTCGAATATTACCTTTCGAAATTCTCCCCATTTCTCTCTATTTACATTTACAAACCTAACCCACCAGCACCCCACCTTCATTTCACTTCTGGTTATAGTCAACTTATAACCTCAAATATTCGAACAATACAAAAACTTAAATAAAAAAAATAACTTCAGAATAAATGCTTAAGCAGGCTTTGAGCTACTTTATTGTTAAACAATACTAGATCAGTTTGACAGCTCACTAACATTTAAAAGAAGTAATGGCTCAGCAATTAACGTCGATAGAAGTTAGTAGAGCTGTAACTTTACTTAAAGAAGGATATTCACAACGTTATGTTGCTCAACAGCTTAGAGTTGTACAGAAAACTGTGCGGAAGCTTTGGAAACTATATGGTGAAAGAGGTACCGTAACAAGATCCATTCTAGATCGGCAAAGGATGAGATCAGGCAGTTATTTTTAAAGGTTTTTTTTCTATAAATGCACAGGTTATATGTAACCATAAATTAAAAGCGAGGCATATTGTTTTATTCTTATAATGCTACAATTTTCAGTAGTTCTAGAATAGAGAAAATGTTAGTGACAGACAACCTAATACAATTTTGCAAGCAACAGTGCTTACCTATCTGAAAATTATTTACACACTAGCTTTAAATCCATGAATGCAGGGAGAGGAAAGTTATAACTTTTCATGTTAACATTCGAAATATTGTTAATTTTTTTCTTCTCAGCATTTTCGCTATATACAGACTGTCCCGTAAAAAACGCCAACATTCATAATTCTGTTATGTATTGTCCGGTTTTATTTAAACAAAAAGTAAATTTAATAGCATCAAAAACACTATAAGATAGCAGTGTTTTATTTGTTTTCAATTGTTTTCATTAATGTCAAACGACAGTCAAGTTTTTTATTTTAATTGGCAACATATATATTTTTGGCTATATTCGGATTGTATTTTTTTTTCTGAATTCAACGATGTATAACATGTTTATTTTTGATAAACGTTTATTGCCAAAAAAAAACTTTATAAATTTCATCTTTGTCTTCCATTATTTATAAATATTCGAATGTGTCATGAAACATTTGAAATGTAAGTATTATAAATATTATTATAAGAAACAAAACACTTTACAATAAATGTTGAAATTGCCCGCCAGCTTGTTTAACACATATCGCACATCTCCTAATAATAAAAAATAAAAAAAAAACTTTATAAATTTCATCTTTCATTATAGTAGACTTGGCCCAGTCCACTAGCATTATGTCAATGTGCCTTAAGTGTCAGTTTGACTTTATTAAGTTTTCTGTATTATCCTGTTTGAACGTTTTGCCGCAACAAAAAGCGTATTTTCGTTAAAAATGAATAACAATGAATTAACGGACATGTTACAAGTGTTCTTTGAATGTAATAAAAATCGCCTTCAAGCAGTTCGTCGGTACAGTGCTCGTTTTCCGGACAGAGAAGTTCCAGGTTCGAAAATATTTCAGAGAATTGAAAAGAATTTAAGAAATTATGTATCATTTACCAAACCAAAAAAACAAAAACGGAAATTCTCCGAAGATAAGGAATTAGATGTTCTTCTTGCAGTACAGCAAAATTCACGAACTTCGATTCGCGAAATTGCACATAATATTGGGGTATCAAAACCTACAGCTCATGGTATTTTAAGAAAACACAAACTTAAACCGTACATAGCTCGAAAAGTTCATGCATTAGAACAAAATGATCCTGGCCGAAGAATCCAGTTTTGTTGTTTTTATTTAAATGCATTAGAACAAGACCCGAATTTTTACAGAAAGATAATTTGGTCTGATGAATGCACTTTTAGCAACAACGGTATTTTTAATAGAAACATACATCGACAGTGGAGTGCAGACAATCCGAGATTTGTAATTGAAAATAATTTTCAAAGACGTTTCAACGTAAATGTTTGGTGTGGCATTTTAGGTGATCAATTAATTGGGCCATTTTTCATAGATGGTTGCTTAAATCAAGAAAAATACTACACTTTATTACATGAAAATCTCCAAAACTTTTTAGATGAATTACCTTTGGCAAATTTAAATAGAATATTTTTTCAACAAGATGGGGCTCCCGCGCACAACGCCAGAGTAAATACTGATTTGTTGAACACCCAATTTGGAAATAGGTGGATAGGAACATCCGGTCCTATCGAGTGGCGTGCGCGTTCACCGGATCTTACGCCCCTCGATTTTTGGTTGTGAGCTTATCTACAAGATCGAGTTTATTTAACAACTCCAGAAAATGTTGACATTTTAAGACAAAGAATTATTAACACTTGTCAAGAAATACCTGCCGCTTGTCTTTTAAATGCGACCTTTGGAGTAATTAGGAGATGTGCGATATGTGTTGAACAAGGTGGCGGGAAATTTCAACATTTATTGTAAAGTGTTTTGTTTCTTATAATAATATTTATAATACTTACATTTCCAATGTTTCATGACACATTCGAATATTTATAAATAATGGAAGACAAAGATGAAATTTATAAAGTTTTTTTTTTGCAAAAACGTTTATCAAAAATAAACATGTTATACATCGTTGAATTCAGAAAAAAAAAACTAATCCGAATATAGCCAAAAATATATATGTTGCCATTTAAAATAAAAAACTTGACTGTCGTTTGACATTAATGAAAACAATTGAAAACAAATAAAATACTGCTATCTTATAGTGTTTTTGATGCTATTAAATTTACTTTTTGTTTAAATAAAACCGGACAAAAAATAACGGAATTATGAATGTTGGCGTTTTTTACGGGACAGCCTGTATATATGTTTTAACTGGATTCCGGGTTTTCTTCCGCGTTTCCGCTGTTTGGTCTTCGTAAAGACCGGTGCTGGTTTCTGAAGGACGTTTCGGCAAAATAACATTTGCCATCTTCAGGTCCGCGATAACTGTCTGCTTCTGCTTCTGGTTACTCGTAAACTGACGTAGTCGGGTTTAGGATGGTGGTTATATACCCGATTAGCGTTCTGGTTGGTTACACTTGGTTGAGTGTGTGCGCGGCTCCGTGTCGTTGGGCCTGTAGCTGAAGTGCACTGGCTGGGTTGCGGTGTAGGTGTTTTTGTTTGGTTTAAGTAAGTAGGTTTTGGCTATTGATTCCTCTTTTTCCTCTTGTGGTGTGGCTTGTTTAGGTTTTAATGCTTTGTTGATTGCCCGTTTGCTAAAGCCATTCTGCTGGAGTGCATTGTGGAGTGTGGACTACTGACAATTTCTCATTGACAAATGTTAAACTTTAAGAATATAGTGATTACTAATCACTATGCTCTTAAAGTTTAACATTTGTCAATGAGAAATTGTCAGTAGTTTTTGACAGTTGAAAGTTTTAAGACAGTGAGGTTGTAAAATAATGGAGATTACTCGTGGAGGTTTTCGTTGGATGATTTTTTACGATTATAAAAAAGGCCTAACTCCACAAGAATGCATTATAACGCTTTGGTCAACTTTTGGTAACAAAGCACCATCCGAGAATACAGTTTACAATTGGTTTGCAGAATTTCGTCATGGTCGCGCCTCAGTGAGTGATGAATCACGTAAAGGTCGACCATAACAGTTGTGATTCCAAAAAAACAAATTTAAACGCATTTTAAGAAGAAAGTTGTTAATTTCAGTAAGAAGCAAAGACAAAATAAAATTAAAATCTTTGTATTTTTTTTTTTTTGAAATGTAATGAATACAATATTTACCAATCATCTAGTGTACCACCAGCCGATTGGTCTCCAGTTGCTTGAAGGGCCAGTTTCGTGAGTAATCCCGGTGCCAACGTTTCCTCTGGATTAAAAGACAAATTGAAATCCGTCGAGAAAGGATCCGCATCGTTACCACCTCCTGCTTTTAGACCACTCCAGCTAGGTTGTACCCAGGTTAGGGTAGTAGAAGATCTATCCAGTCTCAAATAGAGTAACACTCCTTTAGGTCCAGGTGGCGGTGGTGTTTCGAGACCTTCCCAAAGCACCGCTGTACTGCCGTGGTGTAAAATCTGCAAAAGATTATTTCGTCAGTTTATATAAGATATTATATTCGACAGAAATGTCATTACTATGTAAACATTTTAAAATAAAACAGGTAAATTATTTTGGCAAGAAAATCCATTTTATGATAGATATTATTGATTAAAATTATTTTTTGTGGAGTTAAGAGATGGCGCGATATCAAATTAAGATATATATTAAGTAAAGTGAACCGATTCATTCCCACAATTTCTTGACTTGATAACGGAAAATCCGGGTCAAAATTTGGCAAAGCATACTGACTACCACAGCATTGTTTTTGTGTTTGGTGTTTCGGATATATAAGTGGAACATTCGCTGCTATTGTCGATCTATTCAGTGCCTATGCCGAGTCGCAGTCTGCATAAAGAATCAAACTACCAATGGGAAAACCAAATGTTACAGAATGAGGTCTCCAAGTTGCTTTTCAGCCCGAAACCACAATCAAAAGTCTTGTAGGTAATACCAAAAGTAAAGTAAATTTGAACTTGAAATCCGAAATAAACGAAATTAATTGCGGCGATTGTAATTTGAAATATATAGGTCAAACGAAACACTCAATAATAGTTAATTTACGAAGGAGATACTTGTTGAAACTTCATTATAACGCTAGGAAATAAGTAATTAAACTTCTAGTTTCAAAAATTCTTTTATTGTAAATACCACTACAATATTGTATTTCATCCACCTGATGAAACCATTGTGTGGCGAAACAATATTGTAGTGGTGTTTACAATAAAAGAATTTTTGAAACTAGAACTTTAATTACTCAATAAGAACATATATAGCTTATTAAATTTAATACATCAGAAAAATCTAGCGGCGCAAACCATGTATTGGATACGGATCATAACATAATGATTGAAAGATTAAAATTTGTCAAAAATATAAATAACCCTATAGCGCTCGAAAGCAATCATGTCGTTAAAAACAAAATTAGTACTCTTAATTCGGACAACGGTTCTATCCCATATAGTTATCTCTTCTCGTTCTTAGAACAGAGGTAGAAAAGTTGAAGACGCCAGAATAGACACATGTGTGCCGTTTCTTAAGAGGGGAAAGTTCACGTAATTTTAGTTTATTTGATGTGTTTAAATCCACTGTATTATACGTGAATGCTTTATAAAGTAGTGCGTAATTTTTTGTGTTAGTTTTACTGTGCTCCATGTTCTACATTTTGATTAGTGGTTTTACCTACTGATGATGACAATATAGTTGTCAAAATACGTATTTAGGATACGATTATTAATTGTGGTAAGGGATTTTATGCCATTTTTGAGTTTTTACCTAACCACAGTCTTCAAAGAGACTTTTTTTGAAGCTGATAAAATATGGATAACAGCGACCACAAGGCTGTGTTACGGAGGTATTTGTAAATGATAGAAACAGACGTTACTGTACTCAGGTTTTTGGAAAAAAATACATCTGAAAAGATCTCTGCTACCATAGCAAAATATTGAAATTTAAAAGATCCTGGCGAACACACAAGTGATTGCTTGCGAAGAACATTAGCCACCTTATTAGCTGATGCAGGGACTAGTATGACTATATTAAAGAGACGGCGGCTGAAGGAGTTCCAGCGTTGTGGAAGAATATTTAGGAGACAGTATCGCATCCAAAAATAAAGTCGCAAAACTTTTAGCTGGAAAGTCTTCAATATCAAATACCGCTGTTGAGGATACATTTAATATCCTTTCGTAAATTGTTAAATATAAGAAAATCTAGGATATAGAATTCACACATAAATATTTACAATTTTATAAAATATTTGACGTGCATTTTCATGTTTAAACCACTGTATAATAACATACTTTTATTAGCACATTATAAAAACGTTCTTTAAATTCTAAGAAAGCGATATTCTTTACATTTGCAAATCTATTTATTGCCTACGGTTATTAGTGAACGATTTCAACAGACCCGTAATATGATCACCTATTGTTAATTAATATTTATAATAGGCTCATAATTCCTAAATATGTATGTACCATAAAAATCCATTAGTAAACAAAGGATATATAATTTGGATATTCATTGTTAAGATCTCATTTCTTAGATATGTATAATAAATTTTGTTATCTAACAAGGGACGATCCGAAACTACATACTTAGGTTTACGACACCTACTAATATTTAATTAGTAATGGTATTTTATTATTTATTAGTTAAGATTATATTTTAAAGGCATTATCTTCAACCTTGAATCCACGAATTAAATAACAGAAAATTTCCCCGTTTTGGCGTAAAATACATTGTTCAACCAATAAGCTTTTAATATGTAATAGTGTAAGGATAGTAGTATATTTTTACCTTCTTGTAAACAACACAGAATAGATCAGTATCAATGAGAGTCTCATACCAACTACAAGAGTCTTTTTCGTACCATCATAACAGCAGTTTATGTTAGTATAAGTCGTAGAGCCAAAATAAATGAATATAGTGTAAATAAATATATTTAGATGAAAGTACATTTATTCATTTAATAAACAGTCACTGAAGATTTAAAAAGTAAAGTGTATACAGCCTTACAACCCGTGCATGGGGAAGCAAAACGGGGTCGTAATTCTAGTAACTGGGGTTGAAACATCACTGCCAGAAATCGGATACAACCATAACATTAGTCGCCCACAAACCCGACGCCATAACAACCGCAACCTTACAATTATATGGAAAAAGTGTTTCCATTACTGGTACATGTAATAATCGTTCTTTTATTATACTTGAAAATAAATAAAGTGACAAATGTCAACTTCATCTTGTTATTGTATTAACCTATCTAAAACTATAGCAATCTTTAATGCTCTTAAGCATAATCTTCTATTTTATGCCCGCGTATCGAAGTTGTTAATACCTTATTTACTACTAGTAAGACAAATTATTTTTTTTAACATCGTCTCTGATATTAAATAAATAAAAAATACTATATAAAGCACCCCATTCGGTTTCGAAGATTGTATTGGCAAGTTTAATTTTTTCATTATTATATTTACTATTTTTATTTTTAGTGTAGGTACTTCTTTTCAGTAGGTTAACATACATCTATACACAATAAAAATAACAGGTAACTTTTAGGAAATCTCCATCCAACGTCAATCTTCTTTCATGGCCTTTTCAATCTCTCGACTCGTTGAACATGCTTTGGCATATGATGGATAACAGAATAACAAATTTAGATTGTCAGAAAGGAGATGGCCCTAGAGGATAAAGCGACTCAATGAACGCGTAGGAAAGCGAACAGTCTTATTGAACGAATATGCTTTTCTTTTTTATCTTACATTTGCTCCACAATTACAACGCTGTACGTATTATTACAAGGTGCTACGCTTTTATTATACAGCGTGGTCCATAAGTTACTACATGACTAGAATTTCTAATAATTTTTTAGTGTGATATTTTCTTAAAATCCTAGTATTGGCGCTTCGTTAGCGTCTTTTGAAAGGCCTAAATCTCTAACTAGTGATTGAGTTCGCTCTTGAAAAAAAGCTGGGGTCACTTATCAATAGAGCAGACCAATTTCCGTGCGCGCCATGTGCGCCGATGTGAGGATGATTGTATTGCATCAGAACTAATAAAAAGCATTCAGTATGTGTTTCGTACTTGCTTAGACTGCATGTAAGTGTAGACATACGTAATAAAATGTCGTCGACACATAAATCGAGAAAACGACCATTGTCAGGTGAAGTGAATGAGTTTATTATGGATTTCCCGGACTTAATATACGATGGCTCAAAAATTAAATGTTTAGTGTGCAATACATATCTAATGTGTTGGTCAAAAATACATTGTAAAGAACACGTAAGCAGGTCGAAGCACAATAATAACGAAATTAATCGACAACAGTTTATACATGAACTATGTGTAACTATGATTGTGTGTACACTGCCGTTTACCTTGTTAAGTAATGATTCATTTATTTCATTTTGGAATAATTACGCGAATCAAACATTACCGAGCACGACAACGTTACGAAGGAATTTACCATCGGTTGCGTAAACAGGTTGAAAATAAAATCAAAGCCGAACTGAAAAATAAAAAACTGTGGTTATGTGTGGACGAAACAACTGACAGCAAAAAACAATCTGTAGTTAATGTGACGGCGCGTAATATGGAACCACATCAACCAACGTCTTCACTTTTATTAGCATCCAGACGACTAGAACAATGTAATGCCGAAAAAATTTCAGAGGTGCTATTAGATACTTTGCAAAAATTTAAACTTTCGAAAGACCAAGTATTAATGTTTATGACCGATGGTGCCGCAACCATGTGTTCTGTAGACCGGTCTCTTAGAAAATATTGTCCTAACTTGTTACATATTACTTGTAAACTCTATGCTCTACACCTTGTGGCAGAACAGGTTCGTAGATGTTATCCGGTGGTAGATGCTTTAATATCGAGTACAAAGGTAGTATTCCTGAAATCTCCAAAACGTATTCGGAAATTTCACGAATTGTGTCCCCATACCCCTGAGCCACCACAGCCGATTCTGACACGTTGGGGTACATGGTTACGGGCGGGGTTTTACCATCATGAACATTTTGAAAAGATTAAGGACGTGGTTTTATCATTCGATCCGAAAGAAAGTGCAGCTATCAATACAAGCCAGAAAAAATTTCAAGATGCCCAGATTAAAATGGATTTAGAAAGTATTCGTGAGAATTACTTGGGACTAGAAGAAGCAATAACAAAATTAGAAAATTCGTCGCTGTCAGAGGAATCACTGCAAATCGTTAAAGATGTTCACGCACAACTGTGTGCTGTAGAAGACGCAAAAAGTGAAAGTGTTCTAATTAAATTTGAAAGTGTTTTAGACAGAAATGCAGATTTTGACACCTTAACACGTATTTGTGAGGGCACGTCTACAGATGCGTTAAGTTCCTTAAAAAAGTATTTTGATTATGCGAATATAACATCACTAGATGTAGAACGCTCGTTTTCCGAATATAAACATATTTTTTCCTCACGGCGGACATGTTTTTCAGAAATAACCTTAGAAACGCACCTGATGTTGAAAATATACAATCGAGTTTCTCTAGTTTGTCAATCCTTGGAAGACGCTTGAAACAGTATGTTTTTTTTTAAATCCTCTGTCGTGCACACAATCTCTGATTTCATACAGTTTCCATTTTGTTCATAGGTACATACAACGCTGCTATAATATGTACTATTCTTATTTTTCGTGTGTTTATGCATATTACTTTAATAGCAGAAAACCAAATGTATATTTAATTATTTCTGATAGAATAAATGTCTCTACTTCTATATTTATATCGGTAACAAGCTCATGTTACGACCCTATTCTATCGCATATTCTAATATATTACGAATTACACTCCCATACCTGCGCTCATGGCGCGCATGGAAATTGGTCTGCTCTACTCATTAACAAAAAAATCGGAACTAGATTCGTCTTAGGGAGGTTATGTGTTTCCATCCTCAGATTCACTCAGGATATGATCCAAACTGGAAGTTGGGTGTGGAATTAGTATTTCTGAATCCAAAGGCTATTCACCAGCATAAATAACACGCCGATACACTTATAATAGTACGCAAAATTGTAAGCCAGTATAATTTTATTTTTATTCAAATTAATAAATGGAAATGCTACTTATTAAATAATTTTCTGAATGTCGTATAATATTTTTTGTATCAGTGGAATGTGTTGAATTTGAATTTATATTCCACGCGCTTAATATTTTAATCTTAAGGCACATTTTGTACACATGGATCCAGTGTGACGTGTATTAGACACCAATATTACAATATTTAACATGTTTTAGAAAAAGCTGGGCTTTGTAAGATCGTTAGTGGGCGTCATTTAATAGAATATAATCTTCCGTGCATAATGAAAACTTATCTTCCATTATATATGTTCCTTTTCTAAAAAAGAAAATTTACCCTTAAGCAAAATTCGAACCAAATTTTTCAATAGAAAAATTCGAATAATTAGTGTCGTAAAATGTAAAAAGCAATATTTAATTTATTCACATTACTTCGCGAAAAATGCAATTAATTTGCAAGTTGTTAGATGTTTGAAGCCGGTCGTGACTTATGGCCCACCTTGTAGTATTATAGTTTCGATAAGTGGAGGCAAAGAAATGCAAACAATGGCAAACAGGCTGGATATCGAGCGATCGAACACATACAAATAAATTTGTATTATTAATCGCAATTTTCTCTACCCTCTATTCCATTATGTGAATTATTGAGAGAACAAAATGTAATGGATATATAAAAATCAGATGTGGTACGGATCCGATACGTACCATTGATTTTTATAACGCACTAAGCCATTGGTTAGATGGGATAGAATACCTATTAAATTTTTCGGAAAATTTCAATATAAATATTGATGTGAGATAAATTCAAGCGAATGGAAACAGCTTCATATATAACGCCGTCTGTATTTGCATATTATTTCACATTGTAATATATTTAAATCGATAACGTAGCAGTCACTGGGAGTTTCAAAATGTTAATTTACAATCGAAGGATTCTGTTTCAACAGACGTACCAATTCATATTTTAGTTACTGTTTACGATGCGTAGTAATAGATATAGAATCGATACGAGTTGATTTTAAAAACTTAAAAATACACCTAACAAATACTTAATAACATTACTTCGATTAAAAGTTGTTACAACAAATGAAGAATTATGTATACAAGAAAATTATTGATAGCTTACAACTATTTTTAAGAGTGTTGGAGCTGAAATTTGTTGGTACGATAAACTAATAGAAAGTAAATTTTAGAGAAAGGCAGTTCGACCCTATAAAAAGGTTCGACATGTCTGGCCATACATGTTACACAAAATATGTGTTTTGACACGAAATAAATTGGTGAGTTTTGTATCCTTTAATTTTCCTTACTTTAGTTATTATTTTAATTTTAATTTTAATTCATTCATACAAATGTAAATATATTTCTTACCTTTCTTTGTATTAATTTTTTAGTTCTAATCACTTGAAAAAGACTTAATAATAAAAAAGTCGAAACGTCGTAGTAAAAAACTGAAATTCATTAAAGGTCGCTAAACCAAGAAAAAGTCTATTATTTTAATATATATATAAATACAGGGTGAGTCGTGAGGAATCGACCAAACTGTAGGAGTGTATTCTACAGGTGAAAGTAATGTAGAAAAACTCAAATGTTGCTATCCGATTTTTATTTGCTTTCGAGTTATAGCGTAATTAAAAATGTAGATTTAGTATACCATGTTTATGTATGTATTCGTAAAAACAGTGAAACCCCGGTAGCAATTCATTATAAGGAAGTCTTCCTAGCTGAAGCGCTACCTGTTCGTGGTTTTCCGAACTAGCAGTAGTGACATTGAAAGCAGTCGAGAAATAGTGTAGAGTGGTTTGTATGCCTAATGCGTCTAATGTCACTACCTCTAGTTCATCGTTGATATAGTGAGGGCGCTGCCATCATAAAAAATGTTCCCTATACCTTGGAGTAAATTATAACATTGTGTTCGGGTATTGTGACATTGACTTGACGTTTGTACGACTATAGTGTAACAAACTAAAATGCCACACACTTATTCTAATTTAGAATATGCTAATATGGTGTTTGTTTTTGGATTTTGTGATGGGAATGCTACAGCTGCTGCTAATGAATATCGTCAACGGTTTCCACATCACAGACATCCTAATAAAACTGTATTTATTAGTGTATTCAACACATTGTGCGCGACCGGAAAGCTTCCCAGTGTAAACATAATATCTGAACGAGGCTGTCGACAACAATTACAAGAAGTAGAAGATATTCTGGATTTAGTAGAAGAAGACGCAACTACCAGCTCACGGAGAATTAGTATTCAATTGGGCATTCCACAAACAAGGGTGATAAAAACACTCCACGAGCATGGCTTACATCCGTACCATGTACAAAGTGTATAGCACCTACAACGAGATGATAATCGTAGACGTATGGAATTTTGTCGATGGATAAATGATAATCCTCGTTTTGTATCGTGTATACTGTTTACGGATGAAGCGACATTCACCCGTGACGGTATTAATAATTGTCATAACCAGCATGTATGGTCAGACGAAAATCCACACGCAACAGTCGAAAGGAACTTTCAACATAAATTTTCGGTAAACGTGTGGTGTGGTATGATCGATGGTTTTTTAATTGGTCCTTACATTTTTGAGAATCGCCTCACGGGAGATACCTATTTACATATTTTAGAAAATGAACTGCACGGACTGCTAGAGGACGTTCCCATAAACATCAGAATCCAAATCTTCTACCAGCACGATGGAGCGCCTGCACATTACGCTCGTGCAGTCAGGCAACATTTGGCTGAAAGGTTTCCAGGGAGTTGGATTGGACGTGGTAGTCACATTGGTTGGCCTCCTAGGTCTCTAGACCTCACGCCACTCGATTATTGTTTATAAGGCTGGTTAAAAAATGAAGTGTATCAAGTAAAAGTGGACACTCGTGATGCACTAATTCAACGGATTATGAATGCTGCTGACAATATCAAACATCAACCTGACGCAATCAGGAACGCAACCAGCGCCCTTGGTAGACGATGTAAAAAATGTTTTGAAATGAATGGCGGTATTTTTGAAAATATATTATAAAGAACGATAATACCAATAAAATACAAAAACTTCAATGTATGAAATTTTGTTTATTTTTAATTACGCTATAACTCGAAAACAAATAAAAATCGGATAGCAATATTTTAGTTTTTTTACATTACTTTCTAGTGTAGAATACACTCATACAGTTTGGTCGATTCCTCACGACTCACCCTGTATATACCGGGTGTATTATGAAAAACCTTTGTGGCTGTAGCTTCCTTATATTTTATCTGATTTTAATGAATGATATGTCAAACTAAATCGTTTTTAAAGCACTGTAACGTTTTTTTTTTAAAAAAATTTTTTTGACATTTCGTTTTTGACAGACAGTAGTAAATTTTTTTTTAAATTATACTACATATTTTTTTTTACTTATTCTAATAAACATTTATTTCCTGAAGACACCTCCATTAAATTGAGTGACAAATTTATTATTATTAAAAAAAAACTACGAAATTTACAGAAATCAAGTTATCATATATTTTAATGAATCAAATGTTCGAAATTGGCCCCATTTTGTTCCAGACACATTTGACACCTTCTATTAACTCCAACTGCTGCGTTTAAAATAAGATTTGGTGGTATTTCATGACATACTTGTACTATCCTTCTTACTAAATCATCTCTGGTATCAGGTGGAGTCAAATAGACATGATCTTGAATGTAAGGCCACAGAAAGAAATCCAGTGGATTCAGATCTGGCGATCTAGCAGGCCATCGAATAGGTCCGTAAGTGCCCATCCATCTGACGCCAAAATAATTATTTAGAAAATCAGTATTCATTCGTGCATTATGGGGTGTGGCACCGTCCTGTTGGAACACCATCCTGTTTAACTCAGCAAGTGGCAACTCATCTAAATAATCGCCTAATTCATTGCGTAACAAATTATTATACTTTTCTTGGTTTAGATTACCCTCCACAAAAAAGGCCCTACTACTCTATCGCCTAAAATGCCACACCATACATTTACACTGAACCGATTTTGAAAATTGTGTTGCATAACAACATGGTTATTTTCAGTGCTCCAATGGCGATGATTATTTCTGTTGAATACACCATTTTTCCCAAAAGTGCATTCATCTGACCACAACACACGACGATAAAAAATTGGATTTTCCCTTAGTTTATTCATGAAAACCGTGCAGAATTGAACCTTTCGTTGAGGGTCGTTTTCACCGAGAGCATGCACCTTCCGTGGTTTATAAGGAAAGAACTTGTGCTTCTTCAGAATGTACTGAACTGTAGAATGTGATACCTGCATGTAGTGAGCAATTTCTCGCGTAGACGTATTAGGGTTTTCTTCCACATAGAGCAAGACACTTAATTCTAAATTTTGATCTTCAATTACACGTGCGTTTATTTTCGGTTTTTTGAATGATCCAAAATTTCGTAAATTTCGCACGAGTTTTCCAAACTTATCGGCACTTGGACGCAGTCTGTCAGAAAAACGATTTCCATAAAGTCGCAAAGCAGCTGCAGAATTTGTTCCGCATTCAAAATATGCTTGAATCGCATCCACACATTCGCCATTATCCATTTCAATAACAAAATTTAGAAATAAATCGTTGAAAGTGTTATAATGAATGTGTGACTGACAGATGTCACAGCTCTCTTCGAAAATTTACAAACACTGTAAATAAACACTGTAAATGTTGTTGTTGACCCACCGCTCACTGATAACATTGGTTTGTAATCCTTTATGGGCTATATAGTATTGAATGTAAGTGATTTTAAATGGTACACACATTTGCTGGTAATAAAATGAAATGGAGTATTTAAAATGCATTTAAGAAATCTCTGTGTTCGGAAAAACCAGAATAAATCGAACTAAAAAAAAAAACCTTCAATTTCTCGATTTTTTTTCATACAAGGATATCGTTGTTTACAGTTTCATATTCAGAAAAAGTAATATATTTGA
This sequence comes from Melolontha melolontha, assembly GCA_935421215.2. Taxonomy (NCBI): domain Eukaryota; kingdom Metazoa; phylum Arthropoda; class Insecta; order Coleoptera; family Scarabaeidae; genus Melolontha; species Melolontha melolontha. The sequence continues at coordinate 106,794,032 of OW285243.1, forward strand.
ATAAGGAAAAAAAAAGTATAGTGCAATTTAAAAAAACACAGTTTGCAGCTGTCTGTCAAAAATAAAGTGTATAAAAAAATTCAAAGCAGATTACGTTACAGTGTTTTTAAAACGATTTAGTTCGACGTATAATTTATTACATTCGGATAAAAAATAAAAAAGTTACAGCACGAAAGGTTTTTCATAATACACCCGGTATATATATAAAACGTGTAAAGTAGGTAACGTATTTTATTTAATTGTAGCTTTCCAGTACATTTCCTCCAATAAGTTGATTAGAATAAATTGTTTCTTTAAAGGCCCTATAAAGATCCAAATAATTATTTAAAAAAAATATTTTGCATACGTATTCTTTATTTCAACCATACAAAAACACAAATTCTATTTCTTGGAAAACGTCCGCAAAAATTACTAAAATAGATAAAGGATATCATACGGGGTCAGTAATGGTTTATAGGAGCGTGTTCTATGATGGGGTCACAAGTCTTCGTTTATCTGAACAAAAGCAGTTAATTGCCGAACTAAATTTTGGAGGTATTACCTACACAATTTAAGGGGAAATGAGGTATTTCAGCAGATCTCTGCGCCCGATCAAAAGCAATCAGTGTAGGTTTGAAAGCAATTTGCTGTATTTTATTGCCGCAGAGAATTATCCGCCTGCACCATTTTCAAACTATGGAAAAGTTCTTTTATGTAACCAACTGTATTACATAAAGGCGCTTCTCTTGACGTATAGATAAATTATGAAATATGAAATGTATCGATCCACATTATATGGTAGTATCCATGTGAAATGAAGGAGAGATTACTTTTTCGACGAACTGTACACCTATCCTTTTCATTGCTTTGCAAAACTTGGTCAATAATATACAATTTTGTGTGACCAAAAACATAAAAATGCTACTAAAACGTTGACCGTGGAAACTTAACTAAATTTTCTATTCTGTTGTACCGTAAAATGTTCCAAACAAAATTTATTGCACGAAACTTACGTATCAATAAATCAATTCCATGTCAGTGCAATAAATAACTACAGCGCCAACTTCAGTTTGAAAGTCCGCTAAGGAAGAGAACTAGATTATTTCTAAAAACTGAATGTAATTTCATTTTTAGTTTGTGCAAACACACACATACACCTATTCCACGAAGTCTTCTGAGTAAAGCCATTATTGATTGCGCCTATGACCCCAGGGTAACCCTACCTTTCCCGCCCACTCTCGGTAAAAATTTAGTGTACCGCCTCCGCTTGTACATACGCTTCATCCCGGTATGTGGATATATAAAAAAAAGTAGGTCAAGGTCATTGTATCTCTTGCAGAAAACTATCATCAAACATTCGACTCGGAGTTTTATTTTGCTATAAAGAGAGCTTTTTTTATGAACCGACGGACTACCCCGGCCGTTATCCTTATTGTATAAACAAGGTTTCCTTTGACTTTTACGAGATCAACTACTTAATTGGAACAGGTCATAAAGATTTGCAGATTTTGACATAATATAGATATACGTAGAATATATATAGAAAAATTAGGTTTTTTATGATTTCCAATGACCGTTTCTCAATAGTCGTAAAACAGTTTAGGAAACAATTCTGCAATCAAGATATATATTTCGTATTTATCTATATTGCTTTATTTGTTCCGATTGAAACAATTTTATTCATCACATAGTACGTATGTTCATATAAGCAATCTTCAAAATCTCTAAATAAATAAGAAAAAAATAGGAAACAACGAATAAATCACTGGGAAAGAAATGGGACTTGAGGACCCTTTCTTCATTGTAATAAAAGGACGATTTGACAGAATATGATGCTTATAGTTTGTTCATAGATATAACGATTCAACTTCAAATAACAAGAAAATAATTTTAAAATGTGTAAATACTTAAATTAGGCGCCCTGGGGCGAGGGTTTGGAGAAATGCAAACAGAGATTATAATATCGGCATAGAAATAAGAGAAGTATTAAGTATTCCTTTTTATTCTATTAGGACTAACAATAAGGTTTCTGCCGTTTATTTCGATAATATGGAAATAATAATTTATAGATATATGTATAGGGTAATCATAAAGACTTTAAAGTATAACCTCTTTACTTTAAAGTCTTATATAATTTTAAGAAATCAAGCTAGTAACAAAAAGTATATGGAATCTAGTTGCTTTTGAATTTGGATTTTACTGTATCTATGAAAAACAAAAGAGTTGTCATTACAATTGAATCGGTGAGTTTTGAAAGGAACTAACTCCGCAAAACTTAAATTTTTTGTTCATTTTCACTCCACCCTAATATACAGTAAGGACGCGTGGATTGAACAAATTCATTTAAAATTCATGGGTTTCTTTTGTGGAAAAACTCTCGGACATGTCGATTTGTATTTTTGGTTACGGGTTTTCTGATGGTAAATTCATGTACACAGAATGGTCCAAAAATCAGTTACGACCATCAACTTCATTTTTTCTATCATTTTTGAAATATGCATCGAATTCTAAGTATGTGTAATGTACCATGTCCTATACCCAAATTCAACAGTTAACGATAAATTTAAGATTGAACATGTCAATAACTGAGACCGTACCCTACAAAATTTCTTTCATTCTGGTCTGAAAAGGACCGATTTATAAAAAAAAACAGAACTACAAATCAAATTAAGTGTTCAAACTGTTGACCACTAATTACACAGGCCTGCATTTTTCAACACTTTGAAAGTTAATTTAAAAATTTTAACTGTTTTCTAGTAATTGGGCAGCGCTGATTTCAAATCTGCTTTTATTTTTTTTTGTATCACGTAAGGCTATTTTTCAAACCAGTAAAATCAAAAAATATAGAAAAAACACGATTTATTTCATTTTTAAGCTAGTTTTATATTATATTAAAAAAAATACAAAAATATACACATAGAAACTATTAGAAATAGTCATTTATTCTTTATGCTTCTTAAAAAAACGTTTTCGTTTTTCAGAAAAGCTTCGTTTGGTTGTTTTTCTGTCATATTCAGCTGAAGGAAGATCTCTTCTCAATGTCCAACAGTAATCGGCCATCATTTTTGTGTCCCAGCGCCCTTGGTATCTTTTTTCCATCTCTTTAATATCCTAGTGAAATCTTTCTCCTTGCTCTTCACTCACGTCCCCAAGGTTTCCTGGGAAATAGTCCAAATGGGAATGTAAAAAGTTAATTTTTATGCTCATATTGCAGCCAAGAATCCAGAATTTTTCCAGCATATTTTCAACGATCTCAACATAGTTTGTGTCTTTATAGTTCCCTAGAAATTTATGTACAACTTCGTTAAAAGCATGCCATGCATGTTTTTCCTTATCTTCCATCACATTTTCAAATTCTTGATCTTTCACCAAGCTCCTAATCTGCAGGCCTACAAAGATTCCCTCCTTTAATTTTGCCTCTGACAGAGTCGGAAATGTTTTACACAAATATTTAAAACAATTTCCTTCTTTGTTTAATGCTTTAACAAATTGTTTCATAAGTCCAAGTTTTATGTGAAGCGGTGGAAGTAACACTTTTTGAGGGTCAATAAGAAGGTCCAGGTGTTAAAGTCGCCCTTTGTGGCCAGTCTCTTTTTATCCAATGCTGTTCTCGATTTCTGCTCTCCCACTCGCACGGGAAACATGGAAATTTAGTATATCCAGACTGCTGACCCAAGAGAAGGCCTAAAATTTTTAAATCTCCACACACTGCCCAGTTGTGATTTTCATATTGTATTCTTAAAGGTAATTCCTGTAAATTTTCATAGTTTTCCTTTAAATGAACAGAATGGCCGACCGGAACAGAAGCAAAAACATTGCCCTTATGTAAAAGAACAGCTTTAAGGCTCCTTTTTGAAGAGTCGATGAAAAGTCTCCAGTCAGAAGGTGTGTACTTAGGAGCTCCGAGGAAAGTAAGTAGATCGGCAATTGCTTGGCAGTACACGAGTTTTGTGCAAAATATTTTACAAATCCAGCCTCACGATTTCTATACCAAGAGAAGGTAGTTTCTGGGGCAAGCAAATTTTTTTGTTTCAACCTAGACCCCAGTACTTTTTTGAAAGTCCCAAATCTCTTACTAAATCATTCAGTTCGGCTTGTGAAAATAGCTGAGGTTGGTTTTGACCTGAGGTTGATGGTTCAAATTCACTATCCATCTGTACGGAGCCGGAAGTTGAAGAGGTTTCAATATCTTCTTGTAGTACTTTGGGGGGTAAAGGTATAAGTACATGATCACTGTGAGGAACTGGTCTGATAGCTGATTTAATATTGTTTGGGTACAAAATATGTTTCAAAGTTTTTCTATTATGCCCCTTCGTGATGATTTTGCGGTTCTCTCCGAACCATCGGTATTCTAAAAGGAAGGCTTTTTCTATTCCCTTTGGTCCAATGTCTTAAACCTTCTTCACATACCTTACAAACAACGTGCGGTGCCCAATCTTTATCTTGATCTCCTAATTTGATTTTGAAATAAGCATAATATGCATTTTGCACAAATTCACCAATTGGTCTCTTAAACTTTTTCAAGACGAAATATCCACAAATATAGCAGAAATCAACTGGTTTGTTTTTGCAACACCGGCTAGACTTATTTTTAAGCAATGTTTATTTATCAAATACCACGCACAACACTAAAGACAAATTAATTTTTCTTGTTTACTGATCGACACTCAGAGCTATAATGAAGTAAATGACATTAAAATATACATTTTGTTTGGAGTGATAAACTTGAAATCCTTCTTCGCAGTACTAATAAAGTGAAAGCAGGTAAAAATTCCCGGAAATCTTGTCCAAAATTAATACATGTAATAAAAGATTTAATGAGAGCCTATTTAACAAATTTCTTTAAAACCACAACATAAAATCATTTTTGGGTTAATACCTAGAATTTGAAGTAGTACATTCATTTTAAAATGTATTAAAACGCCTATTATAAGATTTTTTTTATATTTTTTTCTGTGGCTGGTAGAGACCAACTGTATTTTAATTAGTTATTGCTATATAAAAACTGAGCTTAACAAACAAAAATCACGTCATCACAAATTTTATGCAGGCCTGTGTTATTATCGACTTGTTTTTTAAGTAAGTAAGTTTTTTGTAAATCTAGCAAAATATTCAATTGTGTGTTTACTTTGTTTTTTTTTTTATTGTTGACTTGTCACCGTTCAGTCACATGGAAACTGGATGACAATTTCACGTAAAATAAGTACTTGTCAAGTGCAGTTGCGAAGTTTGAAAGACTAGCGCGGATAACTGACGAACAACGAATAGAAATTTTGATGATTGTAGGTAGGATATGACGAGAGGACTTGAACACAAACTGAAGTTTGCGAATTATTTAATGATAAGTACCCGGAGAGGTATATTACACGATCAGTAGTTAGTACGATAGAAGAAAAGTATAGAAACTTTGGCCACGTAAGAGACAATTACAAAACCAACCATGTTAAATTTACAAAAAACACACAATTGAATGTTTTGCTCAATTTATAAAGAAAATCCTCACAAATCAAATCGACAAGTAACTGTAGAACAGCCAGTAAATAAATCTTCTGTTCTAAAATATTTACACAAGACATCCATACAAAGTACATTTAGTTCAGGAACTTATTGAAAACGATCTCGACCGAAGATTAGAATTTTGCGAAATAATGATGGATAGATGCAATGCCAACCCGCAATTTTCAAGTAAGATAGTTTTTTCCTACGAGGCAACATTTTGAGTGAATGGTTCGATAAACAGGCAAAATTTTCGATATTAGGCACCAGAAAATTCACATTGAAGAATGGAAAGTCATACACAATTCCCTCAGAAAGTAAACGTTTGGGCCGGAATTGTGGCTACCTCAATTGTGTGTCCTTTCTTTATAGGGGGAACATTTAATTCTAAAAATTATTTAGACTACAAAATTACATGGTACCCAGTGTAAGTGCACTTTACCCGATAAGAACCCAAATATACCGGCAGATTCGTTTAACTGTTTTTGGACATGTGTTTTTTATTTTATTTTTGTGATATTTATATTGTTATTATACGGGGGTGTTTATATAATAAATAGATATATTGCTGACAAGTTATTTAAATCTGTTCGGACAATAATTGATTTTATATTTTTTTGTATGTGGATGATATTTATATTGATATTAAACGGGGGGGTACAATGGGTATAATGGGTAGGCATATTGCTGACAAGTTATTTAAATCTGTTCGGTCAATAATTGAATTTATATTTTTTTGTATGGATATTTTTTGCTAGTATATTTTTTGCTTTTGTTTGATGTTTTTTAAGGAGGGGTGCTATTGTTTGAAAATTTGTGTTCATTTAAACGTTCTTATTGATATTGTGTTGTTTAGTCGATGTATACGTATTCGCAGTTATTGCATGGAGTTTCATAAATAACGTATGTTTTCTTTAATGTAGGTATTTTGTCTTTTAATTTTGAGTGTAGGTTGTTGAGATTATTAGAATTTTTGTAAGCTACCTTTATGTTATTAAGTGTTAAAATTTTGTTAATTTTTTCTGACAGGTTGTTTATATAAGATATTGGGACCTATTTATAAGTAGTTTGGGGTTTTTCCCTTAGTTTTTGTGGTATTTATTTTGTTTGTGTTGTAGTGTTGATATAATTTTTGTTTTATGATTTTGTTAATATCTCAACAACCTACACTCCAAATTAAAAGACAATACCTACATTAAAGATAATACGTTATTTATGAAATTCCATGCAATGACTGCGAAGGCGGCCAAATCGGCCATACAACACAATATTTACAATGGACACAAATTTTCAAACAATAGTACCCCCCCTTAAAAAACATATCAAACGAACAAAACACACTTTCAATTTCGATAAAATCGCAATAATTACATTTGAAAAAAAAACAACAAAACAATAAATATACTGGAAAGCATCCACATATAAAAAAAAAATAAATTAATCACCGAACATATTTAAATAATTTGTCAGCAATATACTTACCCATTATATAAATACTCCTCGTATAAAACAATATAAACATCACAAAAATAAAATAAAAAAACACATGTCCGAGAACAGTTAAACTAACCTCCCTCGTAAAGTGTTGACAAAGCTAACATTCTTTCCACCCGTCAAAATAAACACATGGCCGAAAACAGTCTATCTGCTAAAAAAAGTTTAGTTTTATTTAGAAATGCATAAGAAATACGTCGCAATATATTAACACCAAAAAAACGTTAATTATTCGAAATTTTTAATTGAAAAGATTTCGAATAAATAGCATTGTAATTGTGGATAGCAATGTTTACAATTCACATTACTTCGCGAAATAACATACTAATTTATATATTTAATATAAAGCCGAAATTCTAAGAATTTATCAAATGATATATTAAATGAACGGCTAAGAAATAGATCTCTATATTATTAAATAGCTAAGGATGAAAATATAGCAATTTCCAACCGATGACAGCATATTAATATCTGTTCCTTATAAGGCATTTACGATGAACTCGAAATCATGTCCTCGTAGCTCAGTTGGTTAGAGCCATGGTCCGGCAAGCCATGGACGTGGGTTCGAGTCCCACCTAGGACGAAATTTTTTCAATTAAAAATTCCGAATAATTAGCGTTGTAATTGTTGATAGCAATGTTTACAATTCACATTACTTCGTAAAAGTCAGTTACTAAAATGTTTCACCAAGAAGTGTCTGCAACATCAATTAATGATAAATATTATGTTTCCTTTGTTATTCCGAATATACAAATAGCAACACTCGTGATTATCATTTTTGTTCCAACAATTTTATAATCATTTATCTGAAATATCTGAATGAATACTGAAATCTCCATCTATACAGGTTTTCACTAACATTATTTGGAAGCAATCAGTCAATATATTCGAAACTCATAAATATATATTTATGTAACAATATTATTCAATATATATCTCGAAATGTCGAGATCTGGATGCAATGAATAATACGGTCAGTATTTTTCTACGCAGGCGGAATTTTATGTGACACTTAAAAAATGTTTTTCACATATATCTGTAATAAAGTTGTCAGCCACGTCGGATTTATCTCTATCGCAAATCCGCCGGTACGACATAACGCGTAGGCTTAATGTGCACGCGATATGTATTATTTCCGGTTGCTCTGCTCTGCTGTAATGGTGTCTGCTTTTAGTAAATAGGTATCCAATTCAGTAAAAAGTAATCATTGTTAATCGTGGAAAATCACGATTCGAAAAATCGATTTAGTTTTTGTAATTTGAATAATCAATTCAAATTATAATTTATTTCCTTTTAAAGGCTAAAATTATTAGATGAAAATATAGTATTACCACAATGTACCTTCGTATCCTAAAAGCAAGCACATTTCGATTCATATAATAATCGCTTCTTGCTAGCGACACAAAGTATGTATCTCAATTTATTTGTAAATAGGTGTGGCATTTTAATACTTGGATTGGTATAAAATACAAGAACACAATTGATGTAATACCAAAAATTTTCGATATTTATTCAAAGTAATTTGAACGTTCTAAAAGTTTTTGAAAACCAAAAAAAAATCCGAAGAAATGGTGCTCAATTCGGCGGTTATATTTATCTAAATATTAAAGTCTTGAAATTGTTTCCTTTTAAGGGCAGTTTTCACTGTAGGAAAGAGGAAAAATCCTCCTGTACCAGGTCCAGGTCCAGGTCCAGGACCAGGTCTCTCAAGTCCTACTTTTGCGAGAAATGCCCTTACAATTGTCATGTGGTCGCACTCGAGGATTACGCTACCATAATCCCTTCATCGCTTCAAGGTAGTATGCACCAGCAACTGAACGTCCTTCCGGTAAAAATTCTTTATGGATTACACTCTGATTATCAAAAAAACGTAATCAGCATAGTTTCGATTTTGGAATTTTTGCAAATTTTTGGGTCATGGTGATATTTTTCCAACCCCATTGTATGCTTTGGTGATTCGTCTTAGGATCGTACTGAAACACCCATGATTCGTCACCAGTGACAATACAGATTTACATCGTCACGACAATTCTGAACAAAGTCTTCGCACGATACAATTCTTCTCTGTTGCAATTTGCAGACAAAATTTATTACTGCGTTGAGACGGATTGTACCACTGTCCATAAACAGCCCAAAATTCAGACAACAAAAGGAAATAAAAATCCATTTTATACTACCGATCCAAAGCTCCCATACAGCCAACCTAAACCTTCTAGTATATAGGATGAATGGATCAGTTTTCAGAGTGCGACATTTCAGTCAACGAAAGCTAAACCATAATCTTTAAATTAATAATCTTTAAATTTTAAATTACTATGACTTTGTTAAATAACTACGCTATTGTGTCTGCATGTAATTTATTGCATTTGTTGAAGTATAATAGACTATGAAAAATGATAAAATTCCAAAACTGGTCTTAATATCCCGACTCTCTTCTATAATACAGAAAAACTGAATTCTACCTGTATCACATGCTGGTCGATTTTGGTGTGCGGCGAAGATAGACATACAAAACTAACGCCATGGTCGTAGATGAGCGGTTGTACAGGATGATAATCGTCAACGTCGCATTCGTATTCTTCGTCGTATTCGATACGTTCTGGGGGAGCGGCCGCCAACACCCGTTGCTTACAACTGACCGTCGATCTGGAACAAAGAAAATTTTATTAAAGAATTTCACATGTTTGTATACTGGGTGGCTTCCGATGTACCCGTATATGAATTCAATGACTAATTTTAAGCAAAAATGATTCTTTTTCACTTTTCCCGAATGTATATATATCAATTGATAAATTCTTGGAGTTTTTCGGCTTTTCTATGAAATATTTACAAATACTATCAAATTAGTATGTAACTGCGAAGTAAATGTGAATGTAAACATTGTTGTCTACAAATTACAACGCAAATGATACGAAATTTTTAATTGAAAAATTTTGTCTTTGTTGGGACGTGAACCCAAGTCTACGGATTGCCGGACCGTTGCTTTACCAATTAAGCCACGATAGACCTTGGGCTCATGTTAATTATAAATGCATTATAAAGTAACAGTGTTAATGATTCAGATGTCAGTTATTAAAAGTAGATGTCAGGTTTGAAAGCAAAAGTCAGTTTTGAAAGCAGATGTCAGTTATTGAAAGCAAATGTCAGTTATTGAAAGTAGATGTCAGTTTACAAAGCAGATGTCAGTTTTGAAGGTTTGAAATTGCTAATTATTACTCCATAGCTATATGTATGTTTAGATAATATCTTAGCCGTTCATTAATATTAATAATAGCTTGAACCTAGGTTTATCGTGGCTTAATTGGTAAAGCAACGGTCCGGTAAACCGTAGACTTGGGTTCAAGTTCCAACAAAATTTGTTAATTAAAAATTTCGTATGATTTGCTTTGTAATTTGTAGACAGCAATGTTTACATTCACATTTACTTCGCAATTACATACTAATTTGATAATATTTGTATTTCATATAAAAGCCAAAAAACTCCAAGAATTTATCAATTGATATATTAAATGAACGGCTAAGAAATCATCTAAATATATATATAGGTATATAAATAACACGAAGTTCGTTATTGAGTGCAAAGGGGGAAATTTTAGAAGTAAATCAAAAAATAACTTACTTAAGATAGTCGACCAAAGATGTCGTAGGTCCAAGGCGATTACGAGTATGATAATGCTGATGACAGTGAGATATATGGTCCATAACGGCCTGTGTGCGATATATTTTCTCCAAATTTATGAGGCCGCCGGGGCCGATTTTGGTGAAATGGTGGTCTTCGCCGTTGTAATCTGAAATAAACTGTAAAAAAAGATACACTATAATTACTACAAATATACAATCCTACGAATAATTTATTCGTCAAAAACATGATTTATAATTACGAAAAATGCGGTGCTGTTAATACCTTAGTAAGAGTAGTAATTGTAGACAAATTATATACAGAGGGCAGACGGTACATGGATTCACCCTAGAAATATATGTAATGAATGATAGTGTCTTTCCAAGACATTACCATGCACAATATATTCATATTCCACTAAGGTCTTCTCTCTTGAAAAACAAAGCATTTTACACTTGCTTATAAAGGGTTAACCGATAAGAGCGTCAGAAATTTAAATTGCAACGTTGGCAACACTGTTTAAATTATCAATGCTACGTTAGCATTGCGGTTGTCAGTAGTGTCTGTCAAGTTATAATGGTGAGATACAGTATTCAACAGGGAGTAGAAATTATTAAAATTTATCAAAAAGTATGTTCGGCTCGACAAACATTACGTGCATTGCGAGAAATTTATGGGTAACATAAACGACCAATTCAACGCTCTATTTATGCTCTTATTAAAAAATATGAACGAACAGGCTCAATAGTAAATGACTCAATATCTGTGCACCGTCGAATGTTCAGTGGACAACATCGCTGCTGTAAGTCCGAGTGTTAGGAAAGATCCCAAGGTCTCGTTATCACGTCGTTCTCAACAATTCGGCTTTTCTCAGATTACGTGGAGAATTTTGCATCTTCATATAAAAGCTTATAAAATTCAGATTATTCAAGAGCTCAAACCTGCTGATCATCGTGGTGCGTCGGACTTTCGTGACTTGGGTTCTAGAGCATGTGGAAGTGGATCCGAATCTTAAAAAACATATTTTCGGATGAAGCACATTTCTGGCTTAGTCGACACGTGACCAAACAAAATTTTAGAATTTGGGTTGATAAAAATCTTCAAGTTATTCACGAGTTGCCTATCCACCTCTCCACTCTGAAAAAATGTCACTGTTTGGTGCGGTTTCTGGATTGGTGGAGTAATTGGTCCCTATATTTTTTGAAAACTGACACGGAAATTACGTTACTCTTAATGGCAAGCGCTACAGGATTATGTTAGGAGAATATTTGTGGCCGTAGCTATTAAATATTAGCTTGAACAATGCTTTCTTTCAACAAGATGCTGTCACATGTTACACATCTCACGAGATCATCGACTTGTTGCAAGAAAATTTTCCTGGGTGGGTCATTTCCAGAAATGGAAATGTAACTGTCCGGCAAGATCTTACGATCGGTCACCCTTGGATTTTTCTTAGCATACGCACAATTCAAGATTTACCACTTGATGTATGAGATACTAATCAGAAATTGGCCTACAAAAATCCATTTATGTCAACAAAGCAGGCATTTAAATTTTATTATATTCGAAATATGTCACTGATTGCTCTTCAAAATAAAATAAAAATTAATGAAATATTACTTGTAATATTTATTTTGTCCAATGTTACAGTTTTGGCGTTCTTATTGGTAAACCCTCTATTAGGATTTAGGCCACATTAGCCTTGCACTAATCAACAAAAGAATTCAAATCCCTATGTAACGAATCCTAATTACCAGCATCACTCACCCTAGGAAACAGTTTACAGTCAGCAGGATATGGTATACCACAGGTTTTAACTTGAAGAGGGAGATCGTTAATATAAAGATTGAATACACTAACTATACACTAAGGAACATCAAATGTTTTAAGTTTCGGCAACAACTGACAATAGGGTACTCTGTCAAGTACCTTACACATCTCAGTATAATAATAATAATAATTTATTTTTGCCCAACAGATACAATTCCAATAGGACAACAAAATTTTGACTCTGTGTGACAATACATAAATAAAGAAATCAATTAATTCCATAAAAAACATGAAAACATCATTAAATAATTCATTTGCTTTTCTTGACGAATGCACCCATGAAGCCCTACACAATATATTAGTTCTCGGTGTTGAAAGCGCAAAACATGGGAAAATTAGACAGTTTGTGGCATGTTTTATATTCGCATTTTCAAGAAAAAACCTTTCTTTCGTATCGCACTGGTCATAAATGACCAGAATATCTACCGAAAGATAAACCCCGGCATTTCATATTCTCGATTGTTCCTTAAAATTTTATGTATCATTTTAATTTAGTTATTAATTAATTACTTACAACTTCTGTTATAATTATTTCTTATATATTAATTTTGTTTATTATTGAACTGTTTTTTCTACATGTCAAAATTATATCGACCCCGAAGTAATGTTGTTATAATTTTGAAGCCACATTTAAATCACTATTGTAAACTTTATCTAAACAATATCATGCGAGTTATCAGGAATATTTTAATTTTTAGCTCGCATCTTCAATTAATTCTTAATTCTTAGACATTGCTATTTGCAATATGATTGGTTACACTTAAACTAGGTCATAAAACGACACTTTCCAATCATGGGTTTTATTTAAGCAAACCGTATCCTGATGCCTGGTTTACATGAGATAAACATCTCTCACAGCAAGTGATTGTTCAAGCATACACAGTGAAGCACTGTTCGGCGTTTCTTTTGTTTTGTATCACATGTCCAATCGCGACATCATTCAAAGATAACCTCTGTATTGTTCGATACAGATATTGTTTTAATTACATTCACCAAGCTATTAATTTGCAAAATAACTTATTTTTCAGTTCGTAAATAGTTATTCGTCCATTCGTCTGTGTATATAGTTTAGATTTAATTATTTTAATATATTTTCAAGCGTAATTTCTTATGTAAAAATTAAATAGAACTTTAAAGACAACACTGTTGTCTTTTCTTTTAGTTAATAAGTCGTAATAAATGAAGCTTTATTTCAGCATACTACACAAGTCCTGGAGCTTTGATGCTCATTATCACATTATGTATTATACTTTAAATCATTTTTATTGTTGTTAGGGCACTACAGTTAGCCCGAAAGAAACCAACACATGCCACAAGCGTCCATTTTTTAACACTAATAATTAAAGACCGCCTTTCTCAATCGGCTCACAGAGGCGTGGACAAGCGAGAGGCTAGAGAGACTCATTTTACCAGCGCTTCGCGTGCTATATGTACATAGTACATGGACAGCTATCATAGGAAGTTATTTATAGACGTATTTACGAATATGTGTAGGTGTTATTCGATCTTATTCGAACACTTATTTAAGTTGTGACATCGCCATTTGTTTACTTAAGTTGCGGTCTTTAATAATGATATAACCAAGAGGCATGACTGCAGATCTAGTAATGCTTAATGGGTGTACATTGAAGGTCAAGCTACTATCGAATGTAACACCAAGATCTTTCGTAGAAGAAAGAAGTAAATTACCGAACTTAAAATATAATTTTGTTTCCGCACACCTGCTTATGTGGAAACAAATTTCTAAATATATCTACATGGGATTAACCTACCGTAAAACACGATCAGCATATGTGTCTAATGTTAAGGTTGTTGAGAATAATAAGCATGTTCTTCTAAGTGCCTCTTCACAATACTCCAATCCGCGCAAATAAAATAATTTGAATGTCAATCATACCCAAGCAAATAATTTAATTTTTTTTTTCAAGTTTTATTTCGAATGTTCTTTATTAATATTAGTACATTTCTAATAAACTCGAATGAAAAGTAATATGGTTTAGGCGGAATAATATACACAACGAAGTGGGTATTAAAATTTCATCAATGCAGTTTCAATAGGGAAAAGCTTTTGTATGGAATAAACTTTCTTCCTTTTACGAAATTGAGTCCGTTATGAGAAAGCCACTCCACAAGATTTATTTTTTCTTTCTTTTTTGCTTTCGTGGGGAATATTAATATACGAAGTATAAAACCAGCGAACATTATTACAAATCTAATTTTTTCCGAGGTATTAGAGTCTCTTCGTTTACAATTTCATGAATTACTTTGATGAATACTTTCTTATTTTGCAAAATATGATTGGGATATTGCGGCCTTACCTATATACCAATTAAATTTAATTTCAAATGTTCAATTTAGACGAGTGAAATTTGTGTAATGTCTTCTATCGTCTTGTTTGACATGTTTTACATTATTATTACCTTATTATTACCTTATTACGTCTAAGCTCTAATTTACATTTCTGAATTTTGATCGATCGACGCTAACCACCATTGCTAATTAATAGCAAAATAAATTAGCAATCATAATGACTGTACGTTAATAGTAAGGTGATGCAGTAGTATGTTCCAGCATTTGCCACGAGTGTTTAGTTTGTTTTGAAAAATGTAAAATTGATAGATATATTAATACAAAAGTATTTTTAATAATATAAAATATTATTAAAAATCTGGTGTGACGAACACAAATATAAGTTTAATATTAATATTTTTGTGAAAGTATCCGAACATTTTAATATACAACAAAATTGAATTTTCTGAACGTGATTTGTAATGGGTGATTCATTTGGAGGTACTTTTTTAGGTGTGGATTTAATGGCTGAGCGCGCACGCGACGCGTCAGCGGACTGCGCATTCTGGTTCAGTACTATTTGACATTACGTAATGGAAAGACTTAGCCCGGCACAGCGTCTACAAATAGTACAGCTTTATTACGAAAATGGGCGTTCTACAAGGAATGTGTATCGTGCGCTTATGGGCCACATAATCGGCCTACCGAACGCACCATTCGCTATACCATCAATAAGTTTGAAACTCAATTTACAATAATGGATAATACGCGACCACATAGACCTCATCCAGCACGTAGTGAAGGAAATATAGCGGCGGTAGCAGCGAGTGTACGCGAAGACCGGGAAGAATCAATTCGTCGCCGTTCTCAACAGCTTGGTTTGTCGTATGCAACAACTTGGCGTATTTTACGAAAGGATCTTGGTTTAAAAGCATACAAAATTCAACTAGTGCAAGAACTAAAAGCGACCGACCTTCCGAATCGTTTCCGTTTCAGCCGTTGGACTCTTGATAAACTTGCAGAAGATCCACTGTTTTCGACAAAAAATTTGTTCTCCGATGAGGCCCATTTCTGGCTTAATGGGTACGTGAATAAGCAAAATGCCCGTATTTGGGGTGATGAGCAACCTGAAGAGATTGAAGTGCTACCATTACATCCAGACAAAACAACTGTTTGGTGCGGATTATGGGCCGGTGGAATAATTGGTCCATATTTCTTCAAAACAGAAGCCGGCCGGAATGTGACTGTGAATGGCGACCGTTATTGCGCCTTAATAAGGGACTATTTGCTGCCTGAACTTGACACCCGTGGTCTACAAGACATTTACTTCCATCAAGATAGCGCCACTAGCCATACAGCTCGTGAAACTATGGCTTTACTGCGAGAACGATTCGGTGAACATTTAGTTTCACGCTTCGGACCAGTAAATTGGCCGCCTAGATCTTGTGACATCACACCATTAGACTTTTTTCTGTGGGGCTACGTGAAGTCTAAAGTCTACATGGATAAACCGGAGGCCAATATTACTCGGGTCATTGGACAAATACCACTCGAAATGCTAGAACGCGTCATTGAAAATTGGAACAGCAGAATAGACTACGTTAACCGCAGTCGCGGCCAACATTTGAGAGAAATAATCTTTAAAAAATAATTGTAAAGAATGGTTCTTTTGTATGATAATCAAGTTTCTTAAATAAATTGGCCTTTTTCATTTGTTTTTTGCTTTTGGAAAAAGTATCTCTAAATGAATTAGTTGTATAACAAGCAAAAAACTTCGGTAAAATGATTTTTTTCGAAAAATTGAAAATTAGATTTTTACAAGTATAGTTAACTCCATCCGCGGACACATGGTCAATGATTGAATTAATAACTAAATTCTCTAAATTCTCAAAATCGTCGTTCTTTGCACGTAAATTGTATTTCTTATCTTGTAAAAATAAAGCCTATATTTCTTTTAAATGTGTTAATTTCTTCCTTTATTAAATTATACAAATGAACTGTTTTATACTAAATAATAATAACATATAACATAATTTATTTTTAAAAACCTTAGACTTAGCGATTGTCAAGTTTTTTCATATTATGTCATGTTGACATTTAAAAACAGAAGAATTTATTAAGTCAAGACAACTGAGCTGTCACAATCATAAAGGTTTTTCACCATTTTCTTGAAAGCTTTCTTACACAACCCCCTATAAATTGCATATCATTATATTCACGAAAAATGTCTTTGAAATATGTTAAAAAATACATAACGTTATTTAAGAAAAACAAAGTAGTTGGCCTTGTATTAAAATAGTGAACTCAAAAAAAAAAGTGATGCTAAATATTATATGGAGTAAAAGAAATTTTTTAGTTAAATTGCTCATTCAAAAGTTGCAAACGATACTTTTTCACCACCATGTATTTTCCTTTCTTTATAATCAAACAAGACTTATTTTCTGAGCAAACCTTGTAGTAAATATTAATAAGATGTTAACCGAGTTACTGACATACTATTAAAATTTTATGTAAATAATAGATTATCTAGAAAACGCCATTTAACCAGAATACTTTGAATAATTACGGGTTCATCTCACCTACCACTTGTCTCTGCTGTTGGTCCCTTTCTCTTCGCGATTCCGACTTGGATACCTTAGGTGGATGCGGTTCGGCTATGCTGCCGGACGGATCTTGCAGGTGCGAAGGCGGTGCTAGGATCTCGCGTAGTTCTCGCATAAAGGCACCGAAAAACGGCACCACAGGGCATTCGGGCATCGCCAGTGCACGACTCAGCGCACGGTCATATTCGGCGGATAGGAGTGCGGCGGACAGGAAATCCAGTACCGGTAGCGATTCCTTTTCCGTGATCGATAACCAGAAGGGCTTGAGCTTGTTCGATCTGCAAAAGAATAATTTTGTTACATACGGTCTCAGAGGAGTCATTTGATGGATTACGTAATGCAAAAATTGGATGTGCCATTACAAACATTAGTTTAATGATAATAGTAATATCAATCACTTCTTCTTAATCGTTAGCCTTTCTCCCGTGGGTTGTAAGGTTATAACAATAATACAGTACTAAATTGAACTGGTATTATTATACAAGTGTTTAGGAGATTGATATTAAGCAGTAGAAACTTTATTCCGTATTACATCATATATGTATGGAAAATGTCAAGAAACAGTATAAAATAGTAAAAATTAACATTTACGTTAACAGTAATAATTGCTGACATATTGCTATGGCTTTTTCCCCGCAACTTTTAGTGAACATTTTTGAAAAATAATATATTTGTAGTGTGCTATTACACTGGCCTACAACCATTTTGTTGCTGGAGATTTTAGACCCGATTTTAAGTATGTCATACATGGCGATATCAAAAATGTTACCCGTTTTCTTCTGTCAGCTCTAGTTCCCTTGAAAAAAAAAACAATTCACGAAAAAATTTATATTTTATTGACATTAAACATCAAGAAATTGTCTTTTGAGTGATTTTCTAGAATGAAACTGACTCGGGCAATCTCGCATGATTCCCCAGCAATAGTCAGCCATCATATGACTGTCCCACCTTCCTTGGTATCTATTCTCCATTGTTTTTAGGTCTTGGTGGAAACGTTCCCCTTGTTCTTCGCTTAGATCTCCTAAATTGTGTTGGAAATGATGTAATAGTAATGACTATTGAGATAGTGTAATTTAATACTCATATTACAGCCTAAATCTTTGAATCGCACCAGCATTTCCTCTACTAGTTCTACATAGTTGTCAGCCTTATGATTTCCGAGGAAATTTTGTGCAACTGCTACAAAAGATTGCCAGGCGAGCCTCTCCACATCATTCATACAAGTCTCAAAATTAGTTGTGTCGTTCATCAATTTACGTATTTGAGGTCCATCAAAGATACCTGCTTTTAGTTTTTCAGTACTTAAACCAGGAAATTTGTGAGAACTAATCTGGAAACATTGACCATTTCTATCGAGAGCCTTAACAAATTGAGAGACGCCATTCATTGGGCTGATAGATCGTTAAACCCATGAAAGCCAGCAAACCACTCACATTACAGCAATACACAAAATTTTCATCAGATGAAAAAAACTTCAATAACTTTCCCTCTATCGTGCGATATGTAGACACTCGAACATCTGAGGAAGGATAATTTTTTTCTTTTAATCTTGACGCTAGTAACTCAGCACGTTCCTTCGAAAGATCTAAGTCTCTGATGAGGTCACTAAGCTCATTCTGCGAAAATGATTTAGGATCTGATGTTATTCCGCAGTATTGAAAGTCATCATCTACTTGGGAAGAAATAGGTATTTCAGCTTCATCCTCCTGAGATTGCTGCACTACCTGGTGAAAAGTTGGTATTGGAACATTTTCTGAATGAGGAACAGGTCTTTGTACTGAAGAAATATTGGGGTATTTCCATTTATGGCGATTGTTTTTGTTGATGCCCACTATATTAATCATACAAAAGTAACAGTCGTCATCATAATTTTTTTGTTCTCGCCATATCATAGGCACTCCAAACTTCAAAGACTTACGTTTCCCTCTCTCCCATTGTCGCAAATGTTCAACGCATATTTTACAAACACTATGAGGCACCCACACTTTATCTTGGTGTAGAATTTCAATACCGAAGTAAGCAAAATACAAACGACGCACTGTGTTTGTAATCGATTTACGCTGATTTTTCAGTATGTATTCACCACAAACATAACAAAATATATCAGGATCGTTAACACAACGTCTGGGCGTACTAGCCATAATGAAATAGTAACACAAACTTTATGATGATATTGTAATAATGACTAGTTACGTACAAGACCATAACAAGACCGACAACAATTCACAATGAGGGTAGTAGGTAAACTAGAGCTGATGAGTTAAAATGACGTATGTCAATATACTGTACATTCCCTACTTTATCGACTATTCAAACAAACAGAGATGCACCAAAAAAAAATTTTTTTTTTGTAGGCCTGTGTTATTAATGACAGTGTATGATTTTATTGTATGAACTCTACTTGTATTTTGATTTATTTTTGAATTCTTAGGTTTTGATTAGCGCAGTTCCTGGAAGCCGTTCGGACTTGCTGGGCAAAATATATTTGATAACTGTATTTTTTTTATGTTTGGATGCGTGCTGCATGTATCCGTTTGGTCAGACACGTTTTAGTATTCAAATAAGAGAGTTGTATATTTGGAGATAGAACTTTTTTATCTCTTAGTTCATTTAATTACGGTTTTTGTTTTGAATTAATAGTGGTTGTGTTTATTTAGTTAATTACCGTATTTTTACGAGTTTGTATACTTGTAATTTTTGATTTATTTAATCTCTTATTTGCACGTGTTCTCCTTTGTTATATGAGATAAAAACCTACGTAAGTTTTATTTCACATTTATAATATTATTTCTTGATTGTATGCTTTTATTATTGTGTAATCAGTTGTATGAATTTCTATATATTGATATAATTTAAGATATATGAATGATAAAGATATTTTTCTGTATCAAGTAAATTTGTTTAACGTTTTATTTCTAGAACGATGTGTATTTTCAAGGTTGGTTTTTATACCTGTGGTATCGCGCAGGTCTTTCTTAGATATTTCGGGTTTGACAGATTGTTTTCTGTTTACATTTTTGAGTTTATTTTTGGGGATATTGAAAAAGATATCTTTGGAGTTTATTTAGTTTTAATTTTGTTTCGCGAGTCATAAGAGGACGTTTAAATTTGCTTAGCTGTCACCCCCAGCAAATTAAGTTTACCTCTATGTGTAATTGTAATACACAGTCAGTGGCGGCTCTTGATGACGTACGATGTGCGCTGCTGCACGGATGAGACTACTTCGAACTATTTCGGAAGATTTCGGTACGGTTACTTGCTTCTCTGTATATATGAAAGCTTAAACGAAGCAGTCTCATCCGTGCAGCAGCGCACATCGTACGTCATCAAGAGCCGCCACTGACACAGGTCTTTATATTTCATAAAGATTCATTTTTTTAAATTTTTTTTTTAATAAACTCTAATTTGTAAACTGTGACTTTATTATTACCTTTGTGTGAATTATTGATTTTGGCGCCCAGTATTTTTGTAGAAGAGAAGTACCACTTTTTCCATTGGAAACCCTGAGAGGAAAGCTGTTTTATAAAAGAAAAGTAACCGATTGAGCATTAAAGTTGGACAGTGTTGTGGTGAATAGTGGTTCAGTCAACTACGAACTCACTATTCATAGCAATATGTAATAAAAGTCTAGTCATCACATCACAAGTAGTCATTACACTACAATCAAAATCCATACTCCTTAAAGTCTTGTACACTGTAAAATGCTTCTGATGCTAGCAGGCGACACAAGACTTGTTTAAAGTTTGTCTTTTTCTCAGTTTTTATATCAATTTGTAAATGATTAGCTATTCGAGTCGCCTGTGTTAGTACACTCTTACTTATTGGAGATTTGCTAGTTTGGGGAGGCACTATATACGCGTTTCTAACACCTCTGGTATCATACTGATGGTTGAGTTCTTTGCTTGCAAATAAATCATAGTTTGCTCTTACGAATAACGCGCACTCAAGCAGATAAAGACATGGCAAGGTAAGTATGTTGTTCCTGATAAATACCGGTCTACAAGTGTCTCTTCGTCTTAAGTCAAAAACATTCCTAATGCACATCTTCCGCAGCAGGAATATTCTCGAGACGTCCACACACGTACCCCAAAAGATGATTCGATATCGCAAACGCGATTGATCATAAGCATAGTAGGTATCCAGTGCAGTCGCTCTATCTACAGAAGAAGCTATAGTACGCAATGCATAGGCAAATTCAGATCTACTCGAAGTTAAGTGCTCGATATTTGCCCTCCAATTTAGTTGCCTATTAAAATATACTCCCAGAAATTTAGTGCTATCACAAAGTGGAAGTTCTTCTCCTTTATAATTCGTCGGATGTTTTACCTGTTTGTAATAGTTAAATTGGATAACTAAGCATCAAATGTCAAACGAGTATGAAAATTTATAAACTGAAGTATTGAAAATTTACAAATTTATAAAGAATTCACTCAACTGTAAGCTGCTTTAATACACCCAGAACACAATAATGAATAAACGAAACATAGTTGGAACAGGTTTGAGAACAATAAAACTTAAAATTTCACGAAATAATCCAATATGTTAATAAAATATGCGATTTTTTAGTATTTACAATCTTTTCACATACTGAACTTACTGTAAATGAGAACCAATGAGTATTAAATCTCACATTATATGTAAATGTCGCTTAATGTGCTGCGTTAATTTCTACATTTCGCCAAACTAAGTTTG
Organism: Melolontha melolontha; assembly: GCA_935421215.2. NCBI lineage: Eukaryota > Metazoa > Arthropoda > Insecta > Coleoptera > Scarabaeidae > Melolontha > Melolontha melolontha. The sequence continues at coordinate 106,816,034 of OW285243.1, forward strand.
TACCAGTATGCAGAAACGCTACACGTCGCGACGCCACCTTCCTGGTTGTTAGGATAATGATAAATTCGAAATGTAGAAATTAACGCAGCACATCAGGGGACATTTACGTCTAACGTGAGATTTAATACTCATTGGCTCTCATTTACAGTAAGTTCATTATCCTAACTATATATACGCGAAGTATAGAAGTGAAAAGTCATGTCTGTCCGGGATACTGTGTGTTGACAAGATCCAATAAGCCCAAAATGCAACCGCACCTTCCAGGATAGATCTAACTTCTCACGAATTTTTCATTATCCTAACAACCAGAAAGGTGACGTCGCGACTTGTAGTCTTTCTGCATATTGATAAGAACTTAGTTTGTCGAAATGTAGAAATTAATGCAGCACATTGGGCACTTACATGTAATATGATATTTAATACTCAATGGTTCTCATTTCCGTAAGTTCATTATACTAACTATATATACGCGAAGTATATGAGTGAAAAGTCATGTCTGTTCAGGATACTGTGTGTTGACAAACTCCAATAAAAGCGAAGTGCATCCACACATTCCAGGATAGATGTGACTTCACGAATTTTTCACAATCTTTTTACATAAAAACTATTGTTATTTTCAGAGTTTTTTTTTTTTTACAATAAAAGCGAAGTGCATCCACACATTACACATTCCAGGATAGATGTTACTTTTCACGAATTTTTCACAATCTTTTTACATAAAAACTATTATTATTTTCAGAGTTTTTTTTACAAAAAATTTATGCATAAATACAGGAATTTTTATTTGAGGTTAATTTACAAAAAAAGCAAATATCTTGGAAGTGCGTAGTTTCTGTTAAAAAATTCTTTCATATTTGTAATCTCCGATCTCAAAACACTAAATAACGTGAATTTTATCAAAATCAGAGCTAGTACCATATTCTGCTATTTTTTCTAATGTTGTTTTATTGGCCAGTAAATAAACTTCTTTGCAGAATATTATACAATATGTCTAATTCCAACTGCATCAGGTTGGCAACACAAAAACCCCTGCTTCGGAAAAAATAGTTCAACTTTTTTGCAACTTGTGCAGGGTTAAATTATTTCTTAATTCCTCTCAACTGCAGTCATTATAAGTTGTCACTGTTATTTAAGATTTATTGTATACGCGTTTTGTCAGCTACATTTAAAAATGCCTATTTTCCTACTAAAGAACAATCCTTAGACGAATCGATGATAAGTTGCAGGGGCCGAAACCAATATCTGCCGATGAAGCCCATAAAAATAGGGTACAAAATATAGGTCCGCTCAGGTTCAACAGAATATGTGGTAGAATTTCAAATATACAATGCAAAATAAAAGACGTTAGCAGAAAGAATCTTTTTGGCAATTTTTTTGATAGCAATTCTCCCGTGCTATGGGAAAACGTAGTAAGTCGAGATACTATGTTTTGAGTTTGTATGAACTTTATTTTTCTTAGCATTCTCTACCCGGCAATATTTTAAAATTATTTCTAAGTGCTCTGTTACCAGAGTTACAGCATATACAAAACCAGCAACTGCACACTCAACGGCTGTACGAAAGTATAAAAACTTAATTCACGCAAAACTACAAAAATGGAGTTATCAGGTTTTGCCAAAGCACGGGAATCAACGATATTTATTGAAGGACGGAATATATCCATGCGGGTCGGCACGGGAAGACAGAAAAAAGAAATACCTGAAGATTTCAAAACAAACAAAAAATTGAAGAGGGGTGACTCAGAATGTAGAATAAGTGAAGACGGTATTTTTGCTTTGCAATGGATAGATAAAAAGCTGATATTGTTCTATTGTTCCTCAGCAGCTTTCATCGTCCGGAATATGAAGAGACCGTACAAAAAAAAAGATGGTACTTTGGAAGAAATAAGGCGCAAAATATTGCTCAAGGATTATAATCAAGGATTATAATATGTGGATAAATCCGATATGCTCAAATCTTATTGTGAACTGGATCGTAAATCATGAAAATGGTGGCACAGAATTTTTTGTCATTTTGTGGATTTAACAGTGGTCAATACCTATATCCCATTCGAGGCACAAAAAACTGGGGCTAGTTTAGCTTTAAAAGAGTTAAAAATTGCTGTGGCAACTGGACTTATAACGGATAGGAGCGATTCCTACAATGCCGCAAATGGGAAGCGAAGTCTTGAAAAATTCACCTTAAAATTTCAAAAACAAATACCTTTGGAAAGAAGACGGATAAAGCAGTGCATATGCCAGAACATGGCACGAAAGTTAGGTCCGCAAACTACAGCACACAAGCGCAACTAAGACGTATAAGATGCCACTGTATTAGTTGTAAAGTTGGGTTGTACCAGTCAGATAAAAATTGTTGTTTCACTAATTGAATGAGAAATAATGTTATAGTTTTGGTTGACCTGTAACTGCCTAGTGGTTCCAAAATAAACCACCATTTCTTGGTTTATCAGAATAATTGAAACATACATATAGTAGTAGTAATATTTTATATTAATAGTAAATATTAATAGTGAACCTGTATTTGTGTTCTTCACACCAGATTTTTAATAATATTTTATATTATTAAAAATACCTTTGTATTATACAATACTGGTGGGGTTTACCTACTCATGTATGTTTCAATTATTCTGATACATTACACATGCGGTTAGTCCGTAGTATGAGTGAAGACATAAACAAAATGCAGTTTCTAGAGAGATTGGCTGGGCCACCTTTGGAAGGGCGTCGTTACTTCACATTGGTTATGTGGACGGGGCGAGGTACTTCGGCTGTCTGACAACAGGCAGCGCTGCATTTACTTCTACGCCCGGTCTGGATAATTTCGGTGATGTGGTGATGTGGTTCTTTTTTGTGAATGTGTCTGAGAATATCCTTTCTCCAGCGGGGGCGTACCGACGAGCCTGTAGAAAGGCGAAACACGTATCTACGTCTCTGGGGAGGGATATGTTCGGACACGTTCACAAAAAATATTAATAGTGAACCTGTATTCGTGTTCTTCACACCAGATTTTTAATAATATTTTATATTATTAAAAATACCTTTGTATTTCTTGGTTTATTTAAAATAAAATAATTTTGGTTTCTCTTTATTTTTGTCATTCAATTAAAACCGAAGAAAAAAAAATCAATTTTCGAATAAATTAAAAAGTTCGTCCTGAAAGGGTTAATAGAACAATTTCTGACTAATCTGACTTTAACAAAATTCCTCAACACACTAATACACCTTTCACATTTATACATTTCACGGTTTGATTAATGTGGAAAGATAAAAATGCTGTTTATTAATCTAATTTCAATAGAACGACCAGTTTGACCTATGTAAAAGCTATTACACTCTGTGCAAGTTAACTTATAAATTCCGCTTTTTTTATATTTTTGATATTCTTACAAACATCAACAATAAAATTCGATTAGACATTTTTAAATAACTCTTGCAGAATTAACTACAGTTTCCATTTAAATCAAGACATAAATAGTTGTTTAAACTAGTCAATCTAAACCACCAGTAGACATACTGACAAAAACAAAATAAAAACCCGACAGATCAAAATACACAAATTACATCTTGACCAAATAAATTACTCAATACATTGTGCAGTTGTAAAGACTACAGTATTATTACATCTGCACGCTTCTATAGAAATAACTCTGTCCGTAATGCAAACATCATGAAAATATGCAGAAATCGCACAGCGAGCGCATAGTTTCATAGGTAGTCGATACATGCATGTAAATAATTTATTGCATATAGTTCAGCGGTCCATACCGTAAACACACCGGACTATATTTAACTTTCGTACGGATAAAGAGTAACAAGAGATTCCCTGCAAACAATGTCGAGATCGAAGTTTACATTAGTTTCGTGTTCGAGCGTTTTATTAGGCGCATGAATTGGTCAACAGGTTTTTCCTAATCACTTAGCATGCGCCCGTTTATGTATTTTTGCGTGGTGATTTGAAAAAACAAATTTTTAATCGCGTTTGAATGTGGTAACAAAGAATCTTTAGAAAATCCAATTTATACGATGCTAAAAATTGGACACTACTGATGTTCATATGTAATACCGGTTTAGAAAAAGTAGGTAAAACTTTCAGCACAAGCAGTACTTCCATTTCCCCAAAAGGCAAAGTTCTTTTTGTAATTAAACATGTAAGAGGGGGTATTGATACTTTTAATTTCTTATAATTAGAGCAGACCAATTTCCGTGCGCGCCATGTGCGCTGATGTGAGGATGATTGTATTGCATCAGAACTAATAAAAAGCATTCAGTATGTGTTTGGTACTTGCTTAGACTGCATGTAAGTGTAAGCCTACGTACTAAAATGTCGTCGACACATAAATCGAGAAAACGACCGTTGCCAGACGAAGTAAATAAGTTTATTATGGATTTCCCGGACTTAATATACGATGGCTCAAAAATTAAATGTTTAGTGTGCAATACATATCTAATGTATTGGTCAAAAACACATTGTAAAGAACACGTAAGCAGTTCGAAGCACAATAATAACAAAATTAATCGACAACAGTTTATACATGAACTATGTGTAACTATGATTGTGTGTACACTGCCGTTTACCTTGTTAAGTAATGATCCATTTATTTCATTTTGGTATAAATACGCGAATCAAACATTACCCAGCACGACAACGTTACGAAGGAATTTACCATCGGTGCGTAAACAGGTTGAAAATAAAATCAAAGCCGAACTGAAAAATAAAAAACTGTGGTTATGTGTGGACGAAACAACTGACAGCATAAAACAATCTGTAGTTAATGTGACGGCGCGTAATATGGAACCACATAAACCAACGTCTTCAATTTTATTAGCATCCAGACGACTAGAACAATGTAAAACCGAAAAAATTTCAGAGGTGCTATTAGATACTTTGGAAAAATTTAAACTTTCGAAAGACCAAGTATTAATGTTTATGACCGATGGTGCCGCAACCATCTGTTCTGTAGCCGGTCTTTTAGAAAATATTGTCCTAACTTGTTACATATTACTTGTAAACTCCATGCTCTACACCTTGTGGCAGAACAGGTTCGTAGATGTTATCCAGAGGTAGATGCTTTAATATCGAGTACAAAGGCAGTATTCCTGAAATCTCCAAAACGTATTCGGAAATTTCACGAATTGTGTCCCCGTACCCCTGAGCCACCACAGCCGATTCTGACACGTTGGGGTACATGGTTACGGGCGGGGTTTTACTATCATGAACATTTTGAAAAAATTAAGGACGTGGTTTTATCATTCGATCCGAAAGAAAGTGCAGATATCAATACAAGCCAGAAACAATTTCAAGATGCCCAGATTAAAATGGATTTACAAAGTATTCGTGAGAATTACTTGGGACTAGAAAAAGCAATAACAAAATTAGAAAATTCATCGCTGTCGTTAGAGGAATCACTGCAAATCGTTAAAGATGTTCACGCACAACTGTGTGCTGTAGAAGACGCAAAAAGTGAAAGTGTTCTAATTAAATTTGAAAGTGTTCTAGGCAGAAATGCAGATTTTGACACCTTAACACGTATTTGTGAGGGCACGTCTATAGATGCGTTAAGTTGCTTAAAAAAGTATTTTGATTATGCGAATATAACATCACTAGATGTAGAACGCTCGTTTTGCTAATATAAACATATTTTTTCCTCACGGCGGACATGTTTTTCAAAAATAACCTTAGAAACGCACCTGATGTTGAAAATATACAATCCAGTTTCTCCAGTTTTTCAATCCTTGGAAGACGCTTAAAACGGTAAGTGTTTTTTTAAATCCTCTGTCGTGCACACAATCACTGATTTCATACATTTTCCATTTTATTTATAGGTACATACAACGCTGCTGTAATATGTACTATTCTTATTTTTCGTGTGTTTATGCATATTACTTTAATAGCAGAAAACCAAATGTATATTTAATTATTTCTAATAGAATAAATGTCTCTACTTCTATACTTATATCGGTAACAAGCTCATGTTGCGTCCCTATTCTATCGCATATTCTAATATATTTCGAATTACACTCCCATACCGGCGCTCATGGCGCGCACGGAAATTGGTCTGCTCTACTTATAATTTTGAATGCACTATACTGATTATGACAACTTAATTATTGAACCATACCAGTTTAAGTAGCTGGTCACTATGTGATGGCGAAATAAAATATAAACATAAACAAAGCAAATATAATAATTATCGAAGATTATCATTAAAAACATACTTCTCAAAGTAATTCCCCATTCTTTTGATTTAAATGTGCTGAAGGAATTTGTAAAAGTGTAAATAACGACATTTTTATCGAGTCAACAACTTCAAATAGGTTCTTTTACATTTAAAAATATTTAGATTTCAGTGCAGACTTATTTGCTACGCCGTTGGAACTTGCTGACATAAATAATGTAACAGCATTCTCATGTCAAAACAAAACGAATTGGTTAAAGTTTTGAAATACACACTGTGTTCCTTTGAGACGTTTTCGGAACGGCATTGTTTTGTAAATACACTTTAACAAAGTGCTGATTTATCGTTTTTAGTCATACGAAAAGAGCGTTTAAATTTTGTAACCATTTAGATACTGATGCGCTTAGAAAATTAAGGAATTCATCTCAATCAATGTTATGTAACTGAAATTTTAAACTATTCTAGCTGACAATAATCATTATAGGTAGTCTTAATAATAATAACTTATCTTCATTTTTCTAACAGCCCGAGTTACAGAAGAATATATAAAAAATATTAAAAATGTACTATCGACTTCATAATGATCTGAGACAGTAAAACTGACATAACTAGGTTTTTAAATTTTTTTTAATAGTGTGCTTTATTTGACAATTAACAATTTCTGTTAAAGCAAATTAATTGCATTTTCGCGAAATATTGCTTTCTACATTTTTCGACGCTAATTATTCGAATTTTTTAATTGAAAAAATTCACCCTTAAGCAGGGTTCGAACCCACGTCCATGGTTTGCCGGACCATTGCTTTGCCACTGAGCTATTAAGGACCGTGTTTCCGAATATTGAAACATCACTACAGAAAACGAGATTTCCTTCTTCGGAGAAAAATTTAGTGAATTCTCTCTCTCGTTGCTTGCACCACGAAAATGAGGTTACCGGTGACAGCAGGTAAAAGCCTGCTAAAATAAAATATAAATATAAAATTTGACATCTACGAGATAATGGACAACATTTATATGCATATTTTTTTCTTCTTATGTATCGGCATAGCCACTCGAGAAGAAATCGCTTTTATCAGCGTAATCTCTTGTGTCCATTAGATCTCACGAGACTATCTGGTGTCACCTGATAGAATAAAATTTACTACTTGGCGAATAGTCAATCATTAAACATTACTTCATAAACCTGCACCGATGAAATAGTAAGACCGAAACGCATGCGTCTGTGGTTGATGTGAACTACTTGTTAAATACTTGGTGTATGTCTTATGTACAAATACAGATATGTTTATGCATATTTGTATCATTGTGAATAGATGAGATATTTCAATTATTTCATTGTTTTTATATCTCTGCATCGCGAGGGAAATTCAAATTTAACCTACATTTTACTTTTTTATGATCAATAAAAACTACAAACTAATATTATATTCATCAATTTTCTAAGTAACAACCTCTCTTTAAAATACACATGTCCCATCGCTCCGACAGCGTCTGTATGCCCGTTGTTTCGATTGATGACGTAGACAATTTGCAACCGAATTCTTCACTTCACACGCCTCATTATAGGCAAATTACTTGCCTCCCAGGAACTTTTTAAGTGTCTAAAGAAATGATAATCAGTCGGGGCCAAGTCCAGACTATATGCGGGGTTAGGCAGTGCTTCCCAACCCAACTTAGCCAATGTATTATTCGTTAGATGAGTTGTGGCGGGCGGGCGTTTTAGTGTAGGAGAATAACACCCTTGCTTAGGAGATCACCGCTTAGCCTTTCCAAAAGCCAATTTTGCAATCGAATTCTTCACTTCACACACCTCATTATAGGCAAATTACTTGCCTCCCAGGAACTTATTAAGTGTCCAAAGAAATGATAATCAGTCGGGGCCAAGTCCAGACTATATGCGGGGTTAGGCAGTGCTTCCCAACCCAACTTAGCCAATGTATTATTCGTTAGATAACTTGTGGCGGGCGGGCGTTTTAGTGTAGGAGAATAACACCCTCGCTTAGGAGATCAACTCTTAGCCTTTCCAAAAAGCCCACCTTTCTAACATTCTTGCCTTCTGGGATATTGTGGTGTACCCAGGTCTCGTCAGATATTATGATACGCGACAAACACTCACACTTCATACTCGTAACGAAGCCGGAGATCTTTGCAGATCTGAAGTCGTTTCTGCTGCTATTCCACGAAAAGTTATTTTGGCCTTAACTTGACTAAATTGTAGCATGTCGTAGACAATAGTGTGAACACTACCAACACTAACAATCCTAGCAATTTCCGTCACATTCTTCGGATAAGCTGGTCAACTTTTTGAATTTTCCTAAGATTCTCGGTAGAAGCTGGACGGGCAGCATGTGGCAAGCTCGGCACGCTTTCATGACTCACTTGGAAGGATTTACACTACTCAAAGATATCAGTCGCTTTTGTACCTTCGTTGAAAAGAAATTTAATAATTATACGTTGTGCAGCAGAATTTGAGACGTTGCACGAATTGTTAATACAACTGACAGTATTGACATAATCAAATTGCATTTATTTATGTCATTAGCTAACATGCCTACTTCGATGAATATAAAATCGTTTTCCACTATCTCTTCAATTATCTTTAGAAAAAAAAAGTGCAGGTCAAATTTTAACTGCTCTCATATTTTGATAAATAATAATACTCTTAACGAATTAATCTTTTCAATTGATACATGTAATGTATCTATGATACTCGTATCAAGTTTTTATCTCGTTTATTTTATTAACGGTCAAGTTTCTCTTCCTTCCACGTGGTCAGTGGAATAATTGAATAAGATTTATGTGTTGAAGATCCAACCGAAATTGATAATTCGATTCAATGCTCGTGTGTTAAACAAGTTAACTGTTTCAGAACCCATCAGGAATTCTAATTTCCGAATGTAGGTTAGTTATGGATGACGGCGGAATACCGATGTTCAGCAAGTTATCCCTAAATATCAATCTACCAATCACGAACAATGAATTCAATGTTAATCGTGGAACGTATCCAGAGTCGAAAGACTCGCCCGTTTAACTAATTCGGCACTAGCGTTAGATTCGTAGTCCATTGACTGCATATTCTCTTTAAGCGATCAATTAGTGCATCAGAATCGGGATGATCTACCGGCGTGAGATAGGTAATTTTCAAGCCGGTGTGGCAGAGATTGGTGTCGCGTCGATAAGTGAAGCGAAAAATTGATTTTTGATACGTCGCAAATAGAAAATATTACTTCGTATTTGCATTTACGATCTACCTAATATGATGAAGTTTTCTTTTTATAATTTACTTCACTCCTTTCCATATTAATTTACTCCTTCCCATAAAAAAAAGGACATGTGTTAGTGAACAAACAAAATTTTATTTTTTTTAAGCGGTTACGAGGGCTATTCCGAATATTTTTGGAAACGTAGTAAAAAAACTAGGTGTAAAATTTAGTAAACTTTATTTGTTTTTCAAAGTATGCGTTTTTTACATAAATACACTTTTACATACGCTTACATCAACTTGCTAAGCATTTTTTCCATTCCAAACCGATACTTTGGACACCAGTGTTTTAAAATCTTACAACATCTATTTTAAGTGACAAAATAGGTTGCCACATATCCTTAATTTTGGTGTTTGGGAACAAATAAAAATTGCAAGGTTATAAATCATGTAAATACAAAGTAATAAAAGTTTTGACGCGGTTCGGCTCAGTCCAGTATTTGGGGCTAAACATAGATAGAAGACTATGTGCAGCGCACATAAAGGATGTAAGCAAAAAGTTGTTGTGCTCAGGGGCACGCTCGCTAATGTCACTCCTGGCGAGAACAAGTCTTACAGCAATAACACTGCACAACAGCATTTCTGATGATTGGGTTATGTTACATGATATTAGTCCAATTTTTGATGACGATTTCAATTCCGTGATTGAAATTTCTGTATCAGCTCTAGTTAAAAAAATATGACACGGCGTTTTTTTTTATAATAAAACACTATAAATTTAGATATAATTCTAATTTATTTAATTCTTATAATGAAAAAAAATTTCTCTTATATGATTTTCTTGCTAAAGCTGAAGGCAGAGAGCTATTCTGAATGCTCCAACAATAGTCAGCCATCATGTGTGCGTTCCAGTAGCCCTGATAGCGTTCCTCCATGGTACGGAGGTCCTGGTGGAATCGCTCGCCCTGTTCTTCACTTAGGTCCCCAAGATTGGCGGGAAAATAGTCCAGGTGGTTGTGAAGAAAGTGTAACTTGATGCTCATGTTACATCCAAGCCTTTGAAAGTGACTCATCAGTTGTTCGACGTGTTGAGAAAATTCAGAACTTTTCTTATTTCCCAAAAAATTTTTAACAAGCCAAACAAACTCATTCCATGCCGTTTTCCCAATCTCTGTCATAGTGTCCGTAAAATTTGAGTCTTTTATTAATGATCTTATTTGTGGCCCATCAAAAATTCCCGCTTTTATCTTTTCTGCAATCAGTTTTGGAAACTTTTTTGATAGGGAAAGGAAACAATTTCCATTTTTGTCAAGACCTTTTACAAATTGTTTTATAAGTCCTAGTTTTATATGTAACGGAGGCAAAATTATACGATCCCTTGATACTAAAGGTGGGTTTATCACGTTCTGTTGTCCTGCAACTAGCGCTTCCCGAGGAGGCCAATCTTTTTTAATCCAATGTTGATATTTAGCTCTACTGTCCCACAAGCAAAGAAAACAGGGATATCTTATATAACCACCTTGTTGGCCTAAAAGAAAGTTGACCATTTTTAAATCAGCACATGAGCCAATTGTGTTCCACATATTTAATTTTGTCTAAAGCCAGAGCAATAGTTGTATATTCTTCTTTTACTTTTGTGGAATGTGCAATAGGCAACGACCCTAATTTATTCCCATTGTGTAAGAGAACACACTTTAGACTACGTTTTGATGAGTCTATAAATAGACGCCACTCACTAGAAACGTAATTTTGAAGTCCCATTGCAGCCATTAAACCAGGTACATCTTTACAAAATACGAAATCATTTTCTTCAGCAAAATATTTGGGGAGATTTTGTTCTCTTGTGCGATAATAAGAAATTTTCGTTTCTTTTGTTACTAAGTTTCTTTCTTTTAGCCTAGAAGCCAAAATTTCTGAAGCACCTTTCGCCAGTCCCAGATCTCTGACACGGTGTCGTTTAAATCATCTTGATTGAATAGTTCTGGCGCTTTCAGGTCACATTCAAAGTCACTATCACTACTGTCAGTGAAGTCCTCCTGTGAAGCACCAGCTTGAGGTTCAAGTGACATTTTAGGACTTAAAACACGTCTATCTGCCGACAGTATGGAAGGATATTCCCATTTGGCTCGATTTTTTCGGTTAATGCCAGTTATGTTCACCAAACAAAAATAACAGTCGTCGTGGTGGTTCAAGGGTTCAGTCCAGATCATAGCGGTTTCGTACCTAAAACTATTCCTTTTCTTATTTGTCCACAAACGTAGAAACTCAACGCACGTTTTGCATACCTTTTGCGGAATCCAAGGCTTGTCTTTCATTTCCAGTGTGTGACCAAAGTAATTTTCAATCACGAACGCTGTCACATTCAAACGGTATTCTTTAAATATATACTCTCCGCAAATGAAACAAAAATGATTTGGATCATTGACACAAACTCTTCTTGACGATGCCATATCAAATTATATTAAGAAAACTTAATATTTTCTTAATTACAAGCAAATTAACACACTAACAGCGATTTTTTCGTGAAAGCTATATCTCGTAAACAAGATCTCTTACAAAAAAACTGAGGGTATATTTGAAATCGCGACGTCAAATTAGTAAACATCACGTGATAAAAGTCAATCATCAGACAAAAGTTGTCATATTGTTGTGCAGTGTAATTAATTGATTTAAAGTTACAAATAAAATTTTGAAAACATTTACATTTAAAAAAAATAAAATATCCTTGAATTGTTAGAACTAAAAGCTTTACGTTACATAAAAAAAGATGTCAAAGGAAATATAAGCAAAATTTCAATAGCTTCTACCATTTAGTTTAAATATTTATTAGTTTTAAGTTAATTTGACTCGGAAGGAATTGGTAATGTATAAATTACAGTATAAAGTATTAAAAAAATGTATACAAAACTTATATTTATTACAGTTTCAACTCCGTTGTGTTATTCTGACCAATTGGATGTGAGATAATTTTCAAATATCGTCTTTTGTTGGATATAGCGTCCCCAACAGTCGTTGTCAATATTCCGTATGTTACGGACGCCATATTTCAAAAATTCCAAGCTTCTTCGGAGCTCCGAAAATTCTTAAAATCGATCTAAAACTATATAAGTGCCCAAAAATATTTCTAAAAGTTTGCCTTGAATATTAGCTATTAATTTTAATTAACTTAATCAATTTCGACAAAGCATTTTCCTATTTATTTGCTAAAGCATAATTTTCATTGTGAAAATTGAAAATGGCGAACTATTGATATTTGGAATAAAAACAAATTTATTGAGAAGATAAGAACAATTTGATACCTGAAGGGGAATTTTCACTAATCCTGTACATCAAACATTGAAATGAGACCAGTTTTTAAGAAAACCGATAAACTTTTCCCTATTTCACACAAGTTGCGGAGGATTCCTTTCCTGAACATCCTTTAATACCTGAACCTTTAATGCCTGCAGTTTATGTAATTAAACAGGTACCTACAATTAACATCGGTACAGGTAATTTCACCATTTATTTAATTTAATCATATTTATTTCATTAAACTTGATCGTAAGCTGTATGATTCGATTAAATACTATTCAATACTAACCGTATGAGTATATCTTATTGTGTTCAAAATGATTATTCATAGATAACTGTTCTTTTAAATACTAAATCATTTATATTCATATAGTTTCATTTGGTATAACCTCGTAAAGATATGACTCTCCGATATCTTGGATATGAGTTCTATTTGTTTCACATAAGTTTTTATACACATAATTAGACCCAACTGCTTATATCGCCTTTGATAAATCTTAAAAAAAACATTCCTGAAAGATATAGTAGGATTATAATATATATTTGTAAATATTGTTTTTGTGCATAAGATTTCCATCGCACTTACCTTGTGAATCAAACATTAATTTACATCCAAACATGCTATGTCCTTTGTTGTTTTACCATCTAATAAACATTATTTTGTATTTTTAAACGAAGTGTTGTTTTTTAAAATGTCGTTTTGTCAATCGTATTTATTGGAAAGGTTATAAAAAGATACATAAATATTAACTTTATTGCTTGCTTTAGAAGTTCATGCTATCTTGATAAATGTCAGGCTAGATAACTTTCGTTTTGAGTAAATATATAATCCCGTTAAATCAATATAATAAGAAAGTATAGAGTCTCATTACAGCGTTTTTATTTCCAATATAAAAATTGTCCTCTGTGTTTCAAGATTTTTTATCATCTTGAATATCACAGAACACGATTTTTCACAATTGTCGTTACCAAGCAAAATACAATGATTGGTTCTTTACATTTTCCTTCATACGCCCAATGTAACCACTCTTTTCATGATTTCAAACACATATTTCTTATTACTGACTGTTAAGTATGTCATCCTTTAAAAATTCATTTCGCATATGTGTCAATTTGTGATCCCTAACTAAATGATGGAATTTGGAATAGTCTGGATTACCCACCGTTAAGGTGTCTTGCAACCGTTTATGACAACTCTTCAGTGATAAATAAGTACGATGTACGTTCAAACAGAGGGGTTCTACCGATCTGTGTGTGTGGCCTTTATACATTAGGTCAGTTTTCGAGACATTGAAGTAGTTATTTCTATTACAGAAGCTCGACCCCTATTCTGTTTCGGTTCAGACAATTGAGTGAAGTACTAGCGTTTCTCAAAACTTGCATTTATGGGTGACAACATTTCAAATTATTAGCTTTTTACATGTTCAAAGATGGTTACTGATATCTGGTTTGTCATACCGAATTATTAATCAGTAATAGTTCTTTGTTATGTATCGCAACTTTCTATTCGTCTGCGTATCAAAAAAGGCCATGCGTTTTGTGTTTATATTACTCCCTCTGGCCAATAGAAATTATATATTTATAATAGTATTTACATACATTTGAAAAAAAGAGGCGTATATTTCTTGGCGCAGTTCTTAACATAACCAAATTTTGAATAAACTTAAAAGAAGAGAAAAACAGGATGATCTAAAGAATAAAACTCTTAATAAAATAAAAATTAAATACGGGCTTTCTGAAAAGATTTACGTTTTATTATAAGCTAACAGCGCAGAAATTCACCGTATTGAACTTTAAAACGAAGATTTTGTTATGTAAATCTATCCTGCGGGCCCAACTCACCTACGGGGCTCGGATCTGAGCCAACGGAGCGAAATCACACATAAAGAAACTTGACACTCTCAAAAATACGCTGCGTTAGATTGTAAATTCACACTGGTTCATCCGCGAGATATCTCGGAATAGAGAAACTAAATCAACATCTACGTAAACTGGCTCGGGGTACTTGGGACAGAGCGGAGGTATTGCTGCATCCCATCGTCGCAGAGCTAATAAGAAACCGTGCGGGGCGGTTGGAACCCAAAATGACGGTAAGAAGACTGAAGGACCTGTTACAACCGCCGTACGTCTGAAGACGAGGAAACGGGGAGCAAGCCACCAAATAGGAGACTAGTGATTTTGCAAGTTAACATCTGTCACAGAACTAAGAGGATGGGGGACGAGGTTTAAGAGCTTGAACTGAGACTAAGCCCTCAAAGAGAGGTCAAACCTAAGTTACGTGTTAATCTACGATAGCGTTAACTTAGCTCAGTGTTTCTTAAACTGTGATCCGCGGAACCCCGGGGTTCCGTGGAGATCACTCAGGTGTTCCGCGAAAGTTACGTGCTTTTTTTATAACATTCAAGGAAGTAACATAAAAAAAGTAAAAAAAATTTAACGGCACAACTAAATTCCACTTACTAATCTGGATAGTCGGTGCAAATGCGACAGTCCGACGTCGCGAATTGTAACGGCGCCGTCGGGACAATTTTTGGTATTTAAAAGCAGTCGCCCTGGTATAATCACGGGAAATCCCGGTATCGGTGATTCCCCGGCTCAATTCTTTATTGATCATTACACTGCGAGTATCCGGGCATAATAGTCACTTGCCGATGTGTGTCTTATAAATAAAGTGATTGAAAGATAAATAAACTGATTGAACGTTATTGATAAAGTGATTTTGCTTATTGATAAACTTTATTGGTTCTGTCTAAAACCAATTGTTTAAAACCAAACTGTCTAAAAACTGTGTTAAAACCTAGAAATTGTAATTGTTTGTGTTTAATATTTCACTGTTAAAAATAATATCAACGTAAGTAACCTTTAAACTTTATTCGGTCTTAAGGGGGAGTTCTCATTTTTTGAATAAAAACACGACGATTTTTAACAATTTTTTTTAAAGAGGATTGTTTTTTTATATATAGAAACTTTTTTTTTAAGGCGTTACGAATATCTTTGCAAAAACAAATTGCGTTTTAATTTGCCATAATTTGACGCCTCTGTAGCAAAGGGCGTTAAAGTTGACGCCCGAAAAACGAGATACCAAACGGTAGCAAAGATTACATCTGTTGAGTAAAATAGGATCTTTTTCAAAAAATTAAAAATTATAAGAATGGCGCGCATTTTACTAAAAATTTGAAAAAACGACCTTTTTAGATTAGGAAAAGTGGAATTAAAACTGAAATATAGCATTTTAATCAAAGATCCTAGCTTGCCCACTGGTGTACACGTTTTCAAACATAATACAAAAAGATCTAGATCTAGATTGGTCAATTAGCGTCTGAGAAATTCTCGTTACCGATTTCAGAAACATCATTTTGGGAAAAATTTGCTTAAACTTTATACGAGTGATGTATACAGCTTGTATACAAGTGATACATAAAGCTATAACTTTTATACGGAACCGAGTACTTATTCTAGACTTATTCTAGACACATATAGCATTAAGATAATAAAAGAAAAAAAAACTTTTTTTAATTAAAAAATGAGAACTCCCTCTTAAAAGGTAACTGGTGCTGTTATTTTTGTCTTAAAACCGTTTTCGATATTTTGTTGCAGGATGGAGAGGAGAGGTGGCTTAAAGAAGGCACTTTAAAGCGTTCTGCTGCAGAACTTGACTCTTCTGTTTCGGACCCAGCAACTAGCTCTTTTGCTAAAGATAACTGTGGTAATAAGAAAAGTGATGCAACTGAAATCGCCACAAACGAAATTAGGCCAGTAATGGCCTCTACAAGTAATCAACCCAGAGCAGTTACTAAAAAACTAAGGAAATATGATGAAAGTTATATATGTTTAGGATTCATGAACGATAATGATAATCCTCAGTGTGTTATATGCAACAAAGTTCTACCAAATAGCTCTATGGCTCCAGCTAAAATGCGTCGTCATTTAGAATCTGTTCATGGCGAGCTTAAAGAAAAAAATGTTGAATTCTTCATTCGGAAGCGTGACGAACTTTTAAAATTAAAAATGGTTATGGTTCAAACCACAAAAACGGTGAATGAAAAAGCAAGTGAGGCTTCTTACTTAGTCAGCTATCTGATCTCAATTGCGGAAAATCTTATTAAACCTTCATGTATGGAGATGGTAAAATGTGTGTTAGGTGAAAAATCTGCAAAAGAAATGGCTAAGATTCCACTTTTAAATGACACGGTAGCTCAGCGCCTCAGAGATTTAGCAGCCAATATAAAGAATGAACTTACTTTTCGTCTCAAATCATGCAAATTTTCATAACAAATGGATGACTCAACCGATGTATCTAGACTCGCAATATTAATTGTAATCGTTAGATATCAGCACGAAAACGCATTATTGGAAGATCTTCTTTTATGCAAATCTCTACCAACACGTACTACTGGAGTCGAAATATTTGGTCTTCTAAGTTCTTTTCTTGAAGAGAATAAAATACCATGGGACAACTGTATTGATATCTGTACCGATGGAGCAAAGGCCATGAGTGGCACAATTAATGGGGCTGTACAGCTTATTAAAAATATAGCTAAAAACTGTTCTAGTAGCCACTGCATGATCCATAGGCAGGCACTTGCTACTAAAAAATTATCCCCCAGTTATAAGAATGCTCTTGATGAGGTCATCAAAATCATTAACTTCATAAAATCTCGACCGCTAAATAATCGTTTATTCAAAATACTCTGTGAGGAGATTGGAAGTGTACATACATCTCTTCTTTTACATACTGAAGTCAGATGGTTATCTCGAGGAAAGATACTAACCCGTTTTCTTGAGTTAAGGGACGAGGTGCGTGCTTTTTTTTTAGAACACAATTTTGAATTGAAAGGTCGATTATTTGATAGAAATTGGTTACTTAAAATTGCCTATTTAAGCGACATTTTTACAAAGATAAATGAACTTAATTTAACCCTCCAGGGCAAAAAAGTAAATGTATTTATTGCCCACGAAAAAATTCTTGCTTTCAAGAAAAAAATAGAATTTTGGACAATTTGTATGCGCTCCGACGAGTTTGATTGTTTCCCAACAATAAAAGGGCGTTTTAGAAGAAGAAGGGGTTGAAATGGCAGAGGCATTTATTGAAGAAATTATTCAACATCTGAAAGGATTGAGTGAAGCTTTTAATAAGTATTTTCCAAATGAACAGCAGATTAAATATCAAAATGAATTGTGGATTAAAAACCCATTTATTTTCAATGCACGACCTTCGACCATGTCAACGGAAATGTCAATTGAAATGACATCTGATTCATCATTGCAAAATAAATTTAAATTAATGCCATTAACGGAATTCTGGTGCAGTATAAAAGATGAATATCCTCAATTGTCGCAAAAGGCCGTGTTGGTGCTTTTACCATTTGTAACCACATATATGTGCGAAACGGGGTTCTCAGCTTATTTGTCGACAAAAACTAAATACCGGAACAGACTTGATGCCGAACCTGACATAAGAATTCAACTTTCATCAATTAAGCCTAATATTAAGTATATTTGTGATAATAAAAAGCAATATCACTCATCCCATTAAAATTAAAATTTAAAAGTCCTGTAAATGTAAATTTAAGTTGTTTAAGAACTTTTGTGTTAATTTTTGAATTACTTTTTGAAGAAAATAAATATTTTTTTAAATAATTGTCATTTTTGTTGCATATAATCCATTTACAGAATGTTACATTAAAAGCATACTATTGAAACAAACCAGGGGTTCCACAATAAAAGTGACTACTAAAAAGGGTTCCACTTATCAAAAAGATTAAGAAACGCTGACTTAGCTAATCCCTTATTTGATCCTAATTGCATACAATATTTTTAGTGTACCTCCAAATTTCTTGATTAAATCTTCTTAATTTTGTCCTTTCCCTAAACATTTTTGATTTCCTCGTGCCATTCATACGGTTTACGTATTCATGCCGAACATTTTTCTCTCATTAATATTCGTAGTAAACATCCTTTGTCAGTTCCTTAATAATTGTTCTAACTAATTCCCGTCATGATATTCTTATTAGTGTTAATGTTTTGTTCCTCGTTCTATCTTACGATATGCTTATTATATGAATTACATTTTCTCAATGACCATACTTAGTGTAAAATAAATTTCGTTTTTAAGTCCTTTGGTATCTCTTTCGCTTTTTTACCTTGTAATTCCTTGTATTATTATTATTTTTTAATTTAACTTTTCTGTTATACTTACATCTAATTAAGCCAATTTATTACTCTTTGATTTCCCAGAAATTGTATTTGAATAGCTATTTAGTATTCCAAATTTACGACCTTACCTTATTTTCGGTATGTTATTAATATTTTAAGAGTAACAATTGAATTTGTAGACCAATTTCGTGTGTTTATATCGTGTTGTTACTGAGCTTAGATTATAGAATATAGCAGGTGTGCTTTGGTTACTTTTTATTCTTATTTTTGGTTGAGTTAATTCACGTATCAATTCCCAATGCGTTTTTGATTTTTTACTTGGACATTCTTCGAGGAAGCCACCACACTAAGTCATCTTCACTTTTTGATTAGCCTTTTATCAGTTAGTTCGTATTAATCAGGATTAGGTGCTTACACGGTGAAAACTGGATAAACGACTATCGGAAATTGACAATTTCCGTTCATGTTCATCTTTTAGGTTTTGATTATAACTTGAATGGATGGTCATTTATTACCGGTATTGAAATAGATCGTCATCTGCGTTGGAATCGACTGAGTGGTCCTTCGTTTTAGAGGTAGGTTTGATTCGCCCTCTTGGCTACGTGCATTAACTTATCAATCTAATGCCTTTCCTTGTTTCAATGTTTCTTTCAGGGTTTTAACTTTTGGTTTCATTTCAACCTTTTACTATTTTTTGTAGCTTTTCGCTTTATATATACTTTCACTCTTTACGATACCATCCGCTAATTATCACGCTGTGTATAATTCATTGGGTGATCAACCTAGCTACCAAAGGACTACGTGCTAAAATTTTACATCTACAACACCGGTTAAAAGTGTGTTGGATTCGCGGTCAGATCTTTTAAATTTTATGTATTATGTTGAATTTAAGGTGTTCAAATGTTATCTTTTGAATTAATTAATTTTGTATTAGTTAATAGCTCTTCAGATGTTGTTTCGTTGGTGTTGTGTATGGTCTGGTTTAGTCGGTATATTACTCTTGGCCTCACCAGTCTCTAGACTCTAGCATTGAAAATTATAAATTGCATAACTCTTCAGGTCTCTTAAATCTACTTCCTCTGGGACGATTATCATTGAAGCCCTATATATTTGCTTAAGTAGATGACTCTGATTTATCCGTGCCTTTCTGGCTTGATTTACTCATGAAAGTTTCCAGCTTTGCAGTTTTATAAGTTCTTGCTTTTTATATTCATTCTATCCCTAGAAGGAGCACGGAATATAACAGTTCGTCAGATTAGAGATTTCACTTAGTGCCCTTGGGAAAATGTCAAAAATCACCACATTACGTGCTAATAGAGTTTGGGTTTAGCCTAGGTTAATAGGGAGCACTAATTATCGTACTCAGATACTAGCTATAAGCCCTTTAGACATCCAATGATGTGTACATTTTACTCAAAATTTCAAAGGAAAAAAAATATCTCGAGATAAAAGTGTGTCGCTCAATCTTTGTTTCTGATTGATTAACCCGAGTTAGTGCACGATGCTGAAACCTTCTTCATCTTCAAACCATCATGTAGAATCTAACATTTTTAAGAGTTAATACGATCAGTACTAATTTGTTTGCTTCAAAATATTACTTAAAAAGGAACCACGATCTGTATAAGCGCTAACAATTTTTCCATGAATATTTTTCATCCTATCAGTTGTAATAAATAAAGTAGGTCACCCATTTCTACATATTCAATGTAACACTTATTTGACGAAACACGACCTCATTAATTGTTACATATTTCGCACTCTTAATTATGTAACTAGGTTAATATAACATTGAGTAAGTTGGTTAGGGCATGATATATAAACTGAAAACAGAGGAGAATGAGTCAATATATTTTATTTAATCTAATCAATCTTGTACATGTGAACATCTTAATATGTATTGTTATTGTTAAATATTTATTAAATGCTGTTTTGTATTGTTTCCGAGTGTATTATTTATTATACCAATAAAACCGGCTTCTAATGAGTCCGCCTCGGAGATGGAGCCGTAACGAGGACCATGGGACATCACACAGTATTATCTCATTTCGGAAAACTTTATAATGTTCCAAGTTTTAGATAACTCATTTAAGTAATTTTAAACAATATATTAAAATTATACATGTTAGTAATTTGAACCAAACTTACTAAATTATTAAGTCTTTCATTTTCATGGCAAAAGTATTTATAAAGTTGCTCTCGTAGGAAACAGTTAAAAAGTATTAAGTGTTAAAGGGGAATAATTAAGTACTGTCAACCTAGAAAGACTAATTTTTCATCGTTTGAGCCAAATTTGTTTCAAATTAGTTTCTGTAAAAGCTATAGTTAGCCAGAAGTTTAAGGACACATTATCCACAAAGTCCAGTTACAAATGTTTCCTAAACCAACAATATTATTTATTCCTAGATTTAATATTTGTTCTAGTTCCTGTCGGATTAATTGGTCTGGGAACCTAGATTCTGTTTAGATATAATTCGAAGAATAAATTTACTAGTACTTCCTCGAATAGGGTCAGAAGTAGTATGTAATATTCATTTATAACGAAGGATACATTTTAAGTAGAGATAGCCAGATCCTCTTTGAACATGCCACTCGTTATTCAACATATATAATACTTAATATTAAAATAAAAAAATATACAGGGTGTTACAAAAATGTAGGGCTGGCTATACATAGACGGTTTCTACAACTAAAAATAAGCAAAAAAGTTTAAATAAATTTATGTCCTAAAATGGTTCGTTACTGAGTTACGGCCACTTGAGGTTTTTTCTTTTTATTTTAGAAAAGGTTACAGAAAACGGGAGTTTCTTATGTTTCTTATAGTAAATGTTCAAAATGACCTCCACGGGAAGCAACACAAGCTTCAGCTCGTCGTATCATGGACTGCCTCACGCGCTGAAAAATTCCTGGTGTATTTCGAATTTGGTGGCATCCATCTTCCACTCTACGTTGAAGATCTTCAATATTTTGAATTGGAGTAGAATATACCATAGACTTTAAATGTCCCCATACGTAAAAATCTATTGGATTTAAATCTGGAGACCGTGCAGGCCATGCTACAGGTCCACCGCGACCAATCCATCTTCCAGGATATACGGCATTTAAAAATTCGCGTGCTGTGTGACTGAAGTGAGCCGGTGCACCGTCGTGCATGAACCACATGCGTCCTCTAACATTTAGTGGAACATCGTCCAGCAAACCTGGTAAGTCGTTTTCTAAAAAATAACGATAATTCTGCCCAGTAAGTCGTGGTGGAAGTACAAAAGGACCAATCACAAATTCGTTAATAATTCCGGCCCACACACTAAATGAAAACTGCGCTTGATGTCTGGACTGAATAATAGCATGAGGGTTTTCTTGTTGCCACTGGTGTAAATTATGAAAATTGACGATACCATCTCTTGTAAAGCCAGCTTCATCACTAAAGAGCACACACGACAGAAGGAGATGATCGGCGGCGCATGTCCGTAACAACCATACACAGTAAGCTTCTCGTGATGGGAAATCCTCACTAAGTCCCTGTACTCTTTGCAGGTGGTAAGGAAAAAGCTGATTAGTTCTTAAAATACGCCATACACTCCCATGATCGACATCTTCCGCCAATGCCATTCTTCGAGTACTAGCACCTGCATTTTCTTCAACACGATCCAACAAACGTTCTTCCAATTCCAAATTTCTTGTGGTTCGTGGTCTGCCGCGATCTCGGACTACTGGTTTGATTGATCCTGTTTCTCTTAATCTAATATGAAGCCTTTCGAAAGTTTTTTCATTTGGTAAACGTCGGTTTGGGAAATATTCTGCGTCGAAAAAGACTCTCTCCCTTAAGAATGACAACTTCTATTGAATGATTCCAAATAATACCGCCAGCGTAAAGTCTTCTTGCTTCTGCTCTGTTGCAATGTGCCAAACCATACATTAAATGCATGTCGGACATCTCTTCGAAAGAATAATCTGCCATTTTATACTATTAATTAGAAAACAGTACTAATCACAAATGACTTAATCAACTTTCACGACTGACAGCAAAAAACACGGACTGCCTACTGAATATGATTAACATAAGTTACTCACTTGTCGGCGACTTGTTCAAACATGCAATACGAACGCTTCGCGTCTGCGCGATAATTTGTGACGAGATACACACGTGTCGGGCATGCAATACGAAAAACTTCAAGTGGCCGTAACTCAGTAACGAAACATTATAGGACACAAATTTATTTAAACTTTTTTGCTTATTTTTAGTTGTAGAAACCGTCTATGTATAGCCAGCCCTAAATTTTTGTAACACCCTGTATATCATAAATGCAAAAATAATAACTATAATTATGAGATTTTATTTTACAAAAAAAATATTGCATATATTACTATAATAAATATATCCCACACTGCACATATACACTTAAAATAAACTATTTTAGTAGACTGGATGGAAGTAGAGACTCTTCTTTGTAACGTGAAGATTGATTCGTTGGAGAGCAGCAAAAAAGCAAGTAGTTTCCGCCGGCCTACAACTCCTTCCACTCTGCTGGAGGCCGAAAGAAACCCCTACCTTTAAGCCACAGTGTTCCCTTTTTGTGCGTCATTTAGCCAATGCTATATAAACCATTTCGTAATAACAAAAAAACGTTTAAACAAACAATAACAATATGATATAGGTATAAGTACAAAAAAAGACATTACTCCTAACAAAATATAATAACAATAATAAATATATCTGTAGTCATTGATCAATAACAGTAATAAATATTTGATTTGTTGTATTTGGAGGGCCTCGTTAGTTAGCGAATTCTTCAGTTTGCTGATGTTGAAGGTTGTGAATTTCTCACGTGAGGGGCTTGAACATTGTTTATATCACTTGCTTGTGAAAGGAGTCTGGAATATCTGCGGAAGTTGGAGTATGTAAAGGAATAAAAAAATAAACTCAGGAAGTAATAATAATGTTTTAATGTCCAACAGGATTATCCCTAATTATAGGGCATAAATACAATTAATATGACAAAACCGAAATTATAATTAATCTTAAATTACTAAATAATAGTTAACATTTGGAATTTACTGCAAGTGAGAATTAATGAATATTAAATCACATTCTTACATGTAAATGTCGACTTATTTAATGTGTTCGAAACTACAGTCCGACAAACTAAGTTTGTACTAGTATGCAGAACACACCCTTTCGCGACAACGAACTTCCTGGTGATTAGGTTAATTAAGAATTAAGAAATACTGAAAAAACAAGTCTATCACCGGAGGAAACGCACAGACGACGTTTCGTTCTAGTTGGAACTTTTCAATGTACGGCATTCCCTCGATGACGGACATTGCTTTTTCATTTCTATACTTTCTGTATATATAGTTAACATTTGGAATTTACTGCAAGTGAGAATTAATGACTATTAAATCACATTCTTACATGTAAATGTCGACTTATTTAATGTGTTCGAAACTACAGTCCGACAAACTAAGTTTGTACTAGCATGCAGAACACACCCTTTCGCGACAACGAACTTCCTGGTGATTAGGTTAATTAAGAATTAAGAAATACTGAAAAAACAAGTCTATCACCGGAGGAAACGCACAGACGACGTTTCGTTCTAGTTGGAACTTTTCAATGTACGGCATTCCCTCGATGACGGACATTGCTTTTTCATTTCTATACTTTCTGTATATATAGTTAACATTTGGAATTTACTGCAAGTGAGAATTAATGAATATTAAATCACATTCTTACATGTAAATGTCGACTTTTTTAATGTTTAATGTGTTCGAAACTACAGTCCGACAAACTAAGTTTGTACTAGTATGCAGAACACACCCTTTCGCGACAACGAACTTCCTGGTGATTAGGTTAATTAAGAATTAAGTCGACATTTACATGTAAGAATGTGATTTAATATTCATTAATTCTCACTTGCAGTAAATTCCAAATGTTAACTATATATACAGAAAGTATAGAAATGAAAAAGCAATGTCCGTCATCGAGGGAATGCCGTACATTGAAAAGTTCCAACTAGAACGAAACGTCGTCTGTGCGTTTCCTCCGGTGATAGACTTGTTTTTTCAGTATTTCTTAATACTAAATAATAGTTAAGACAACTAACAAAAAAATGAAAACTACATAAGTTGAGCATAATTTTGCTAACGTTGGTGTCTACAATATCTCAAGAATGGAGCAAAATAGAGGCATATTGTAAGCAAAATAGAGGCATATTGTATTCATAAAAGCACTTTAAAATCTCACGAGAATTTCAGCTATGTAAAAATATACAGGGTATTTCATTAAAAAAAATCAAATTGAATATAGTTTCCACGATAACATGAGCAATATGTAGATTAGAAATATTTTCTTACCATAGCTTGCTTAACACCAAAAAACCTTCGTTTGAAAAATTTTTTTAAATTTTTATGGTTTCAAAAATATATATATATATATATATATATATATATATATATATATATATACATATGAATAATAATGCACCAAGTTATTGTAGTCGAAAATATAATAATGCTGAGAGAAGTTCTAACGTTTAAATAATATATTATTGGTTAATTCAAATTACGCGCCTAAATATGTTATGAAACATCGTTCGCTTGTAGCGATACAAATAATTACATGGCCTCATTTAATAATATCTTTTATATTATAATATTTTAATTAATACTAATGATTAGAGCAGACCAATTTCCATGCGCGCCATGTGCGCCGATGTGAGGATGATTGGATCAGAACTAATAAAAAGCATTCAGTATGTGTTTGGTACTTGCTTAGACTGCATGTAAGTGTAAGCATACGTAATAAAATGTCGTCGACACATAAATCGAGAAAACGACCGTTGTCAGACGAAGTGAATAAGTTTATTATGGATTTCCCGGACTTAATATACGATGGCTCAAAAATTAAATGTTTAGTGTGCAATACATATCTAATGTGTTGGTCAAAACATTGTAAAGAATACGTAAGCAGTTCGAAGCACAATAATAACAAAATTAATCGACAACAGTTTATACATGAACTATGTGTAACTATGATTGTGTGTACACTGCCGTTTACCTTGTTAAGTAATGACTCATTTATTTCATTACCGAGCACGACAACTTTACGAAGGAATTTACCATCGGTGCGTAAACAGGTTGAAAATAAAATCAAAGCCGAACTGAAAAATAAAAAACTGTGGTTATGTGTGAACGAAACAACTGACAGCAAAAAACAATCTGTAGTTAATGTGATGGCGCGTAATATGGAACCACATCAACCAACGTCTTCAATTTTATTAGCATCCAGACGACTAGAACAATGTAATGCCAAAAAAATTTCAGAGGTGCTATTAGATACTTTGGAAAAATTTAAACTTTCGAAAGACCAAGTATTAATGTTTATGACAGATGGTGCCGCAACCATATGTTCTGTAGGCCGGTCTCTTAGAAAATATTGTCTTAACTTGTTACATATTACTTGTAAACTCCATGCTCTACACCTTGTGGCAGAACAGGTTCGTAGATGTTATCCAGAGGTAGATGCTTTAATATCTAGTTCAGTATTCCTGAAATCTCCAAAACGTATTCGGAAATTTCACAAATTGTGTCCCCATACCCCTGAGCTACCACAGCTGATTCTGACACGTTGGGGTACATGGTTACGAGCGGAGTTTTACTATCATGAACATTTTGAAAAAATTAAGGACGTGGTTTTATCATTCGATCCGAAAGAAAGTGCAGCTGTCAATACAAGCCAGAAAAAATTTCAAGATGCCCAGATTAAAATGGATTTACAAAGTATTCGTGAGAATTACTTGGGACTAGAAGAAGCAATGACAAAATTTGAAAATTCGTCACTGTCGTTAGAGGAATCACTGCAAATCGTTAAAGATGTTCACGCACAACTGTGTGCTGTAGAAGACGCAAACAGTGAAAGTGTTTTAATTAATTTGAAAGTGTTTTAGATTGAAATTCAGATTTTGACACCTTAACACGTATTTGTAATGGCACGTCTACATATGCGTTAAGTTGCTTAAAAAAGTATTTTGATTATGCGAATATAACATCACTAGATGTAGAATGCTCGTTTTCCGAATATAAACATATTTTTTCCTCACGGCGGACATAGTTTTCAGAAATAACCTTAGAAACGCACCTGATGTTGAAAATATACAATCGAGTTTCTCCAGTTTGTCAATCCTTGGAAGACGCTTAAAACGGTAAGTGTTTTTTTAAATCCTCTGTCGTGCACACAATCACTGATTTCATACATTTTCCATTTTATTTATAGGTACATACAACGCTGCTATAATATGTACTATTCTTATTTTTCGTGTGTTTATGAATATTACTTTAATAGCAGAAAACCAAATGTATATTTAATTATTTCTGATAGAATAAATGTCTCTACTTCTATACTTATATCGGTAACAAGCTCATGTTGCGTCCCTATTCTATTGCATATTCTAATATATTACGAATTACACTCCCATAACGGCGCTCATGGCGCGCACGGAAATTGGTCTGCTCTAGTTATTAGTTATATAACTTCAAATTAATTAGTTGCAGTTATTAGTTATATAATTTCACGTTCTAGGCGAATGCCGACAGCTGAACATCTTAAGTCATTCCACAGACGAAGACATAATAATAACTCATAGCTTACCAATGCCCCCTGTAATTGGCGTCAAGCTATTGGGGAAAGCCAAGGCATGAATTAGTATTATTTTTGTATTTTGTATTTGTATTTTTGAATATCATTTTTATCCATAATAACTTAAATAAAACAGACCTTAAATCGCCGACCATCTAAATCTACTATATATATATAACTTATATAGCTAACGTAAAAATAATAAGAAGAAATTCCATAATTCAGAGCAGATGGCTTATCCTCGAACTTTTTTTTTCCAGAGATTTCAAATGTATTTCATATTATGCATGCGGATTTTGCGAAAACTAGTTCACGAACTCAGCGGACGATATCGTTCTCCTCTTCTACTTTATTTCACCATACGTGCCAAAAACAAACGACTCGTCGTCCGACCCTGCCACCCACTATATTTCGAAAAATTTCCGAGACGCTCTAGAAAAACGCATAAAGCCGTGTGATTCGATAAATCCAGTATTCGTGATTTAGAAAAATTCGTGGTACTTCTCCGTGTAATACTGTGTTTACCATTCCTTTTTTTTATCGGTAGCGAGTAGACAGAAATATTTTTTTGAAAATAACAGGAATGTTTTTATACTTGGGTTTATAAGATTAAATGTACTATATAAGGAGTTATAAGGATTTTTTCACGCTTACAGTAGTCGCATGTAATTCATCCAAGTAAAATGTTGCTTCTAACTCTATTTTATAAAAAAGACAATTTATGTAAATACCAAAATAATTAATACCCGTGGTGGAATTAAACGTCAAAAAGTCAATCAAATCTGACAATCCAAGTCGTTTATACTCAGTAAGGTTTGCTATTTCATCATAGAAAGGTTGACACCGCAACAACACTTGGAAATTGTGCAATTCTATGTCGAAAATCGTGGTTTTGTCGACCAAACGCAAAGATTACTTCGCAAATTTTATGGTCGACATAATAGCTCATCTTGACAGATTATTGAGCGAACCACTGATAGATTTCGATCTATCTACACACTAGTGGATGACACTCATTCGCGTAGGCGATGAACAGTGCACAGAGAAGAGAATATGGCTATTGTTGGTTAGCTTAGTGAAACACTAGTGGCAAAGCACTGGCTTATCATGCCGGGGATCCCTGCATCGGATCCGGGGCTGAACTGTCTGAGAAAGTCGTCGTGGTTTTCCTTCTCGTTTAAGGTGAATGCCAACATCTAAACATCTTAAATCGCGGGCGTAATAGTAACTCATGGGCAGCCAGTGCCCCTTGTAATTGGCGTCAAGCTGTTGGGGGATGCTAGGGAGTAAATTATTATTATTATTGTTAGTAGTGTTGAGGAAGACCCGAACGAGTCGATTCGGCAGCGTGCTTGGCATTTGAGCTTGTGTCCGGCCTCTTTATGGAATGTTTTGCGGAAAGATCTTGAACTTAAATCTTTACGAGATTCAAATCGTATAAGAAATAAAGTCGAATAACCATCGTTTACTTCATACGTTTATTGAATTGGCCGAAAACAGGCTCGATCTCGATTTTCACCACCAAATTTTGTTATTGTGCCTTGTAGCAACAGCGATGAAGCTCATTTTTGGTTGAACGGTTACGTCTAGAAGCAAAATTGTCACATTTATAGTGAAGAGAATTTACAGGAGACTTAGATGCTATTAGAATAAAAGAAATTTACTGTTTGGTGCGTTCTGTGGACTGAAGGAGCCATCGGGTCGTACTTCTTCAAAAATGAGGACGGCTAGCAAGTTGCAAAGCAATGGTGCACGTTATAAAACCATGATAGCAGATTATTTCGTCCCCCGATTGCGTGAGATGAATGTTCAGGGATGTGATTTGAGCAGGATGGCGTTACGTGCTATATATCGCGGGATACAATTAATCTACTCAGGAAAACGTTCGGCGAACATATCCTTTCAGAAAATGGACCTATCAACTGGCTAAGGGATACATTAACTTCTTAGTCTATACTGATAAGACAGCGAACGTTAGACGATTTTAGGAGTTAAAGTTCCCCTTATTATTACTCAGATACGGGCCCAGATGCTCGAAAAAGTAGTTGAAACTTTAAAAAAAAGTAGTTAAAAATATAATGATTATTATTTTTGAACCTACGAAGAAGATAAAGAAGAGGTCATTGAAACATCAGGACGTCAAGAGTCCTCCTGGCCTAAAGCTAAGGCATGAGCTATTATTATTAAACTGGAATGTATTTTTGAATAATGTAATTTTCATCCATGACGTCACATATATAAAAATGACTTTAATATACTGCCATTTATAATTTAAAACAGACATTAAATCCCCGACTTTCTAAATTTACTATACAAATATATATATATATATATATATATATATATATAATATTTTCGTGACCTTGGTATTATATGGTAAATTCAATCAGTCGGCGATTAAAGGTCTGGTTTACTTCAAAGTATATATATTTAAAACAACCCTACATGTTTCGGCAATGATGCCTTTATCAAGGATATAAAATAGAATTATATCCTTATTATATTTTATATCCTTGATAAAGGCATCATTGCCGAAACATGTAGGGTTGTTTTAAATATATATACTTTGAAGTAAACCAGACCTTTAATCGCCGACTGATTGAATTTACCATATATATATATATATATATATATATATTAAAAATAATAGACTTTTTATTGGTTTAGCGACCTTTTATTGAATTATGATGTTTTATTCTACGACGTTTCGACTTTTACTATTTTTCAGTCTTTTTCAAGCATAATTCAATAAAAGGTCGCTAAACCAATAAAAAGTCTATTATTTTTAATATTAAGACACGGCCAATAAAATAAATAAGAAAAATAAAATTCTTATAAACACTAAATATATATATATATATATATTCCTATTTTTCTTAGCCGTACTATTAATTATAAATGGTTAATTGTTTCTTGGAATTTGGGTTGATTACTATTCTTTAATTAAATATTAAATAAAGCAGCTTTGTCACCCACAAATACTACAAAACAGACAAAACTGCACGATCACCATTTCGATTTTGAAAACAACAGATAATCGGTAGAGAACAACACACAATGAAAAGAGAAATTCAAGAAATGATTAATATTAAGCAAGAAAAAAATTTAATTAACAATAGGAGTGACATTAAAAATCTAAGATTTATATATTATAATTTATTAATGTAGAGGTAGCGATCTGCAATTTACCTTCATGAATATGTACATATTGCTTTGAATAGTGGTTTGAAAATTTGGCACACCACCATCCACAACTGGTTTTCCCAACTAGTTTCTCAGCCGGTGAATTTTCAAATATGAGACTTCTAACTTCTCGGGTTCCACTTAGGAAAAGCGTGTTCTAAAAGTAAGTTGAGCGCCAGTGAAATGTTCACAAAAATTTATTTACTTATTGTATTAATTAATTAGCAATAATGGAGCGTCAAATGAAACAAACGCAAGATATAAATTTAAAATAAATATTTAATACAAAAAAAAATAAAAAATTATCTTTACAAAGTATAAAGATGCTGTATTATACAAAAATACTTGAGGTAAAAACATTCATTGAAAATTGACAGCTAAATGAATGAAAATATCTAAATAAATAATAATAAATAAATAAATAAATGAAATAATAATAAATAAATGAAAATATTATTATAAAAATTATCTAAAAATAATCAAGTTTAATATTAATTTCTCCCCAGAGAACCACACTGTATAATCAGATACTGATACACGAACAAAACTTACGCATGTGCAAAAGACACGCACAAAAAAACCTTGAATCCTCTCGAACAAACTTTTCAATTATAATTTTTTTACAAAGAAATGTTAATAATAAACTTTATTATCTGGATTTTTAATAATTAATTCTCTTAACTACAAGCTTGAATGCAATAGATATATACTTATAGTAATTTTATATACTATGACGACGTCATATAATTTTAATTCTACTAACAAGAAAAAATATGTGGAGACTCTTACGAACAAAGAAGGTGCATAATCAATTTAAACATAAATAATACAACGAGAAATTTATCTCTATAAATATCAGGACTTTAATACTTATATAACAAAATCACTTTCAATCAAACAACCCGAATTAATTAAAATATATTTAAATATATTTCACAAAACAACCTTCTTGTTCAAACTATAAATTTCATCTCCCTGAATTTACCTCAGCCTCTCATGAGACCGATCCCGAATAACAAGTTTTTCTATCTCGTTAAATTTTTATACATTTTGAATACACAACTCTATCCAAAGTAATTATACATTTTTAAATTAAATTATTTTTAATTAAAAATCTATACCAATATGTATATAATTTGAATGTATAAATTTAATAGTGCAATTTTAACTAAACGTTCGAAAACCATAACAATATCACATATATAAATATGACAGTAATAGACTGCCATTTTTATTATTTTAAAATTGTATATTTACATTTTTAAGAAACTATTGGAAAAAGGTAATCATTACCGAAAGATGTAAGAGTGAAATTAGTTTCAATAAATACATATTTAATTAAAACAGACCTTAAATCGACGAATAAAATCGCCGAAATTATATATAATATATATATATATATACAGACTGTCCCGTAAAAAACGCCAACATTCATAATTCCGTTATTTATTGTCCGGTTTTATTTAAACAAAAAGTAAATTTAATAGCATCAAAAACACTATAAGATAGCAGTGTTTTATTTGTTTTCAATTGTTTTCATTAGTGTCAAACGACAGTCAAGTTTTTTATTTTAAATGGCAACATATATATTTTTGGCTATATTCGGATTGTATTTTTTTTTTCTGAATTCAACGATGTGTAACATGTTTATTTTTGATAAACGTTTATTGAAAAAAAAAACTTTATAAATTTCATCTTTGTCTTCCATTATTTATAAATATTCGAATGTGTCATGAAACATTTGAAATGTAAGTATTATAAATATTATTATAAGAAACAAAACACTTTACAATAAATGTTGAAATTGCCCGCCACCTTGTTTAACACATATCGCACATCTCCTAATAATAAAAAATAAAAAAAAAACTTTAAAAATTTCATCTTTCATTATAGTAGACTTGGCCCAGTCCACTAGCATTATGTCAATGTGCCTTAAGTGTCAGTTTGACTTTATTAAGTTTTCTGTATTATCCTGTTTGAACGTTTTGCCGCAACAAAAAGCGTATTTTCGTTAAAAATGAATAACAATGAATTAACGGACATGTTACAAGTGTTCTTTGAATGTAATAAAAATCGCCTTCAAGCAGTTCGTCGGTATAGTGCTCGTTTTCCGGACAGAGAAGTTCCAGGTTCGAAAATATTTCAGAGAATTGAAAAGAATTTAAGAAATTATGGATCATTTACCAAACCAAAAACACAAAAACGGAAATTCTCCGAAGATAAGGAATTAGATGTTCTTCTTGCAGTACAGCAAAATTCACGAACTTCGATTCGCGAAATTGCACATAATATTGGGGTATCAAAAACTACAGTTCATGGTATTTTAAGAAAACACAAACTTAAACCGTACATAGCTCGAAAAGTTCATGCATTAGAACAAAATGATCCTGGCCGAAGAATCCAGTTTTGTCGTTTTTATTTAAATGCATTAGAACA
Organism: Melolontha melolontha; assembly: GCA_935421215.2. Classification (NCBI taxonomy): domain Eukaryota; kingdom Metazoa; phylum Arthropoda; class Insecta; order Coleoptera; family Scarabaeidae; genus Melolontha; species Melolontha melolontha. The sequence continues at coordinate 106,849,106 of OW285243.1, forward strand.
AGACCCGAATTTTTACAGAAGGATAATTTGGTCTGATGAATGCACTTTTAGCAACAACGGTATTTTTAATAGAAACATACATCGACAGTGGAGTGCAGACAATCCGAGTCCTATCGAGTGGCCTACGCGTTCACCGGATCTTACGCCCCTCAATTTTTGGTTGTGGGCTTATCTACAAGATCGAGTTTATTTAACAACTCCAGAAAATGTTGACATTTTAAGACAAAGAATTATTAACACTTGTCAAGAAGTACTTACCGCTTGTCTTTTAAATGCGATCTTTGGAGTAATTAGGAGATGTGCGATATGTGTTGAACAAGGTGGCGGGCAATTTCAACATTTATTGTAAAGTGTTTTGTTTCTTATAATAATATTTATAATACTTACATTTCCAATGTTTCATGACACATTCGAATATTTATAAATAATGGAAGACAAAGATGAAATTTATAAAGTTTTTTTTTGCAATAAACGTTTATCAAAAATAAACATGTTATACATCGTTGAATTCAGAAAAAAAAATCCAATCCGAATATAGCCAAAAATATATATGTTGCCATTTAAAATAAAAAACTTGACTGTCGTTTGACATTAATGAAAACAATTGAAAACAAATAAAACACTGCTATCTTATAGTGTTTTTGATGCTATTAAATTTACTTTTTGTTTAAATAAAACCGGACAATAAATAACGGAATTATGAATGTTGGCGTTTTTTACGGGACAGCCTGTATATATATATATATAATTTCGGCTTCTTTTTTCTTTAGAATGATCCTCGTATTATCTAAACATTTTTCGAGGAAATGGTTACATATTAGCAAAAACAAATTGCATGTCGATGCGACAATTCACATCAAGCTTTGATACAAAATAATACAAATCTGTATAAAAACAAATTTGTATGTGTATATGCATGGACACACAGTACGTATTTACCAGCTTTTGCTTGAACTACCAGACGCAAGCGTTTCTGTGTAACCACTTTGTCAATGATAGGTTTACGAAGACAAAAGACTGTAGGTACACTTGCGGTCATGTAGCAAGTTTTGTCCTATCCGAAGACATCAGATAACCTCATGCCATCTGAAGAAGAACCTCATGCCATCGAGAAGAAACACTTTGCACCGGCGTGGTCGGTTTTGTCCGTCAGATGGCATGAGGTTATCTGATGTCTTCAGATAGGACAAAACTTGCTACATGACCGCAAGTGTACGTACAGTCTTTTGTCTTCGTAAACCTATCATTGACAAAGTGGTTACACAGAAACGCATGCGTCTGGTAGTTGAAGCAAAAGCTGGTAAGTACGTTGTAAGTACTGTGTGTCCATGCATATACAGATACAAATTTGTTTTTATATAGATTTGTATTATTTTGGTTACATATTAGTTTAGATAAATTATGAATGAGTATATTCAACCCATTACCGGAATTTTTACATTTATAAGAGGGTTAATTCTAGACGTTTTCATGTAAAAGTTTACAAAACTCGCTTTTTTATTCAAAAGAGTTTTCATCGCACGCGTTATCTGACGTAATACTTGTAAATTTAAACGGCGTCCGGTATTTTCTTTGCACACACTGTACCAGTCTAGCCCTGGGCCATATGAACGGCGAAAAAAATCTAACTGCGCGAAAATTTTTATAATACATCACGTCTGGAATTCGCCGTCCGGGAAACATTTTTATCTGCACAAAATAAACAGTTATCCGGGAGCACGTAAACCGACCTTCCCCTGGCCGCTAATCCCGCCTCATCCCGCTTTGCCACAGTCCGCTTTGTCGTAGGTAAGCGCACGATAAGAAAAGTGGAGCAAGCTCTAATTCCCTACATACAATTTATCACAATGTTTTATTTTAGTTTTTGCCGTTCTTTATGGTTACGAAGATTTTATTTTCGCGCAGTGACAACAATAAGGAGACAATAAAACTTTCGAGATATTGTTTGCCATCTTTTTTTTTGCGTTTTCTACAACTGACAATCGCGCTCGTCAACTATTTGTAAATAAATATCGTAAGGTGGAATTGTTTATGTTATTGGAAGATTTTAAACGTGAGGAAAACATGACCTATTTTTACTTATGAAGAAATAGACTTGCATTTGCCCTAAATCGTATTTCTAAACAGACCAGGCTGAATTTCTTTTAATTTTCATACACTCACCGGCAAAATAATCGATCCACTTAAAAAATTGATGAAGTTTGTTCGTTAATAAGTTTGTTATTTTAAATTCGATTTGATTCATTATTTTTGCATATTGTAGGTAAATTTAAATGTAATCTATCACATCTTTGGAATTTTAAGAAAATTTGGCGTACATAATTTTATACAGGGTGACACAAAGTCTGTTTTTTTAAATCAACTTTAAAACCACATATGGATTGTCAAAGTTGCTCCACCTTGTATTTTCTTATTTTGTTAACAAGACACATCATTTCTTTACAATTTCTTTTTTTATTTATTACAATAGCTTAATTTTTGTAAAAGATACAAGGGTTTAAGAAAAATCTTACATTTTTACATTTTTCCTATGGTACTAACAATAAGTTTACGTATTTAACTTAACACCGAATTTAATGAAAAGGAATTGAAAAGAAAATGAAAAACATAAAAGACTTAATACGAAGTGTTTCCTCCACGTGCACGGATAACAGCTGCAATTCGTCTTGGCAAGCTCTCAATTAAGTTTTGAATGTAAGCCTGGTTGATTTGATTCCATTCTTCAGTTAGAACGTCACTAAGCTGCTGTAAATTTGCAGGCGTTGGTACACGAGATCGTATTTTCCTCCCAAGCGCATCCCAAACATGCTCAATTGGGTTTAGGTCTGGGCTTAGAGCAGGCCAATTTACTACTGAGATTTCAACCTCGGCTAAATACTCGCGTACAATTCTGGCAACATGCGGTCGGGCATTATCATGCATCAGCATGAAATCATCTCCGATGAACGGTGCAAAAGGAACAATATGTGGCTCTAAAACTTCTCTTATGTATCTATCGGCTGTCATGGCTCCCCCGTTAATTATAACCAAGTCCGTCCGAGCTTCAAAATTTATGCCACCCCACACCATTATCGAACCGCCTCCATAACTTACTCTAGGAAAAAAATGGTTTTGAAAGAAACGTTCACCAGTTCTCCGGTAAATTCTTTCACGTCCATCTGGTGTTCTAAGACAAAATCTGGACTCATCCGTGAATAGGATGTTGCTCCATTCTTCGTTATCCCAATTTACATGTTCCCTAGCAAATCTAAGGCGTTCAACTCGATGGTGTCTCAATAACTCTAGACCAGTTGCAGGTCTCCTAGAACGCAGTCCAATATCATACAGACGCCTTCTTATTGTTCTATCACTTACTTGAACTTGCCTTACGTCCTCTAATCTGTTTTTCATTTGCACAGAAGTAACTTTTCTGTCCCTCAAAACATTTAACGTTATAAAGCGATTATCTCGCTCACTAGTAGATTTCTTTCGACCACAATGATTTCTTCTTGTGTATACACCAAATTGATTAAACCGTTTAACAGCTCTTTGAACTTTACATCTTGAAACTCCCAACACTCTGGCCACATAATACTGTGACCTACCATCCTGAATCAAAGCAACAGCTCTCGCTGCGTCGGTTACAGAAAGATCCATATTTTAAATTACTATTCGACAAGAAACACGTTCAAAAACGTAATTGACAAGTTTTAGATTTCACAACTGACAGTATTTCAATAGCCCTCTATGCAAAAACGATAAATTCGTAAACTTATTGTTAGTACCATAGGAAAAATGTAAAAATGTAAGATTTTTCTTAAACCCTTGTATCTTTTACAAAAATTAAGCTATTGTAATAAATAAAAAAAGAAATTGTAAAGAAATGATGTGTCTTGTTGACAAAATAAGAAAATACAAGGTGGAGCAACTTTGACAATCCATATGTGGTTTTAAAGTTGATTTAAAAAAACAGACTTTGTGTCACCCTGTATAAAATGATGTACGCCAAATTTTCTTAAAATTCCAAAGATGCGATAGATTACATTTAAATTTACCTACAATATGCAAAAAAAAATGAATCAAATTGAATTTAAAATAACAAACTTATTAACGAACAACCTTCATCAATTTTTTGAGTGGATCGATTATTTTGCCGGTGAGTGTATTTCAAAGTTCTCGTTTTTCTGCACGCGTACAAGAAGGTGTTCGGTATCGAAGAGGCTAATTCACAAATTACTTTTAACAATAGCAAACAGTTCACTCTGTATTTCTTCAATAGCAACACCTGATTTTTAATTAACACAAAAGCGTTACATACATACGAGGTGCAAATACAAGTACACAATTGAAGTACAGTAGAGCCTCGGTTATCCGGGTCGGTCGGGACCGGGAGTTTGCCGGATAATCGAAAACACGGATAATCGAAGCACGTCGTTATTTAAATTTTAATATTTCTTATTTGGACAAATACAAACATCATTAAAAATTTATGGTTATATTGAAAACATAAGAACATTTGCTAATAGAAAAGTGTTGTAGATATAGATATAGAAATAAATAAAAAATTAATTAATTAAATTAAATTAACATACAATTTACTACTTGAAAAAATTAGTAATTTGTTTTTGCTTCTGTGATTCGTATACTCTAGTCCTTCATTTTTCTAAGCTGAAGAATATCAATACCATTAAGTTCAGGTTGCTCGTTAAAATATTCGAATAGTACATTCACTGCATCTCTTGCTTCTTGATGACACAGTCACCATTATCATCATCACTGCTAGTATCAGAGTTTATTTCTGCAGGAGTATTAGTAAGATCAGCATCATCACCTATACTCTGGTATCCTTTTTCTTCGTGATCACATCCTGTCCATTTCTGTATTTCTTATTTGCCTATTCCTTGCAAACCATTGATTTATGACACTATGGAGGTTATGTTATCAATTGATAATGGATCTTGATCATTCAAATCATCTTCATCTTCCTTCTCAACTGCAGTAATTATTTTATCTAATGCGTTTCTAATTTTACTTACCTTCACACTATTCCAGGCACGAGCGATGGCATAAATTGTTTCTTTTAAATTCAGACATTTTCAAAACCTCATGAAGTCGTGTTCCCCCAACAATTGGTGCATAAAGTCTTTCCTATAAAGTCTCTTCGTGGCCTTTATAACCCCTTGGTTCATTGGCTGGGCAATACATGTAACATTCGGAGGAAAATATACCACGAATATGTTTCCATCTTCTGTTTTTAGTAACTCTGCATCAGGATGCGTCGGTACATTATCCAATAGCAATATGGCTTTTGGTGGAAGATTATTTTCTTTCAGATAAGTTTGATTCTGGAGAATAAATTTATCGAAAAAACACTTTCTAAAAATTACTCGGTCATCTAAGCAGTCTTTTGATTATAACAGCCAACGTGTAAATCCTTGACTTTTATATTTTTAAATGCCCTGGGATTTTTGGGTTTTCAAACAACTGTATATGTTCCTGATGCATTAACACAGCATAATACTGTTATACGATCCTTGCTTGTTTTGAAACCTGAAATAAACAAAAGTTTTAGTCTAACGTTGTTTAAAACGAAGACAAATAAGAATTACCTGGTGCACTACTTTCTCTCCCGACAGCGAGTGTTTTTTAGGCATTGATTTCCAATATAGTCCAGTTTCGTCTGCGTTGTACACTTGCTCGCGCCTTATGTCGTGTTCTTTTATAATATTTTCCAAATCATAGCAAAATTATACCATAGCTACATCATCAGCACTCAATTTCTCCCACTGAATGGCTAATTCTCGTATTCCATGTAGCTTTTAAAACTTGTGCACCCAACCAGAAGACACACAAAGGTTTCTTTTCATTTTCAACTGTTTATGAAACTTTTGTCTGTCAGAAATAGCTTTTGCACTGTCTGTTTTAGCTACAAAACTCTGTAATTCGTCTTTTTTCCTCACAATATCACGCACCGTTTGCTTGCCTATACTATATTCTTTAGCCAGTAGTGCAACACTTATCCCCTTTTTAAATTGTTGAAATATATTGATTTTTTGCGATTACGCATTTGACGCTGCATTTTGTCAACTAAACTATACACTACACATTTGTTTTCAGTTCGTAACGCGACTATTTCCCCGAAACCCTTGAGTTTCTCCGAAAATCAACCGTTAAAACAGTAGCGTGCTACTATCAAACCGCTGTTGCCAGCCACGGATAATCCGCGCACGGTTGACCTATCATAAATTTATGTACGGATAATCTGCCGCCCGGATTAACCGCACACGGTTAATCGGGCTTCCACTGTTCCATCTTATTTTTAAAGAACGAGGTAAGCTTTTTCTCTGAAGGAATTCTTCCAATCTTGCAGCTCGTTGTGGTGAAGTGGAGAAAAATGTACATAATTCCGTCAGATTAGCAAAAAAATTCCGCAATTACTACTGCTCCATGTAGCATGTGACATAATTAGATTTATCTGATGTGCATAACAATGTACAAAATTAGCCCTTGGATACTGGTCTTGGACATGTCTTTGCACGCCGTTAATAGCACCACTCCTGACTGCTGCCCCATCATAGCTCTGTGCAATCACTTTTTCTTGGTCATCAACAAGCAAACTAATTTCGTTAAGGATGTAGGCAGATAAAGAATTAGCATCATGCCCACTAGGCAGAAGAAATTTCCAAAATCTTTCGACCGGTCTCGCGTTCACGATATATCTTAAAACAACCACCAACTGAAACTGATTGGACACATCTGTGGTTTCATCAGCTATCACATATATCAAGTCGGTTGCTTTAATTTCACTGGCAACTTGTTCATGATACACGTTCAACATTGCATCAAGCAGCTCATTCTGTATCGTTTTTGATAATCCCTTAAAAACCGGTGCTGCTTCGATGTGATCTCTGAGCGATTTATTCAATTCTGCCATAAAATTTATCAATTACCGAAAAATGCCCTTGTTATTCGACGTTTGCTGTTCATCATGACTCCGAAGTGCCAGTTTAAACGCGCCACAAAATCTAATGCAATTTATTATTAAATTTAACACATGCCTATTTTTGGTTATCTTTTCATTGTGTTGTTGAATTGCTTTTCTATATGATGAATCTAAAACATTCTGAATGTTATTTTTTCCTAACATTCTTAGACTAAATATATTTTTCAAATGCCCTTCGGAATTTTCATGTTTAATAATTTTAGCACTAAGATGAATTAAGTCTCTTATTCCGTTCTTTGACCAAGACGGTTCACCACCAAACAAAAGGCCCGGAAAACAAAACAAAGTATTTTTAATTTCACACCCACAAATCCAGTCATTTTTCTGATAAATATTCATTTTGAATTTTCTTATAACGTCTTTAGCTTTAACAGATTGTTTCTTTTCTAAACATAATTGAGGCAGGATTTTTTCATTAAACGTTAACGCGAAAACGCGTTGTTCTCTAAAAAAGACACGGAATTATTGTAACAACGCCAGAGAGCAGTCTGGTTCAGTTGCTCCAACGCTATGTATTATACGACATTGAAGTACGGCAAAATAAAGTTCTCCCCACCATCAATGTAATGTTAGTGCCTTAACAGAGCAAGAGTTGGGCTTTGCTCAGTATATCTGTGACGACGATTGGTGTATGTACGTTGGTAGCTGCCACGTTCCTAGTCAATAACTATGAAAGTATGAATATATAATAAATAAATACTTTCACAGTTAGTCGCCGCTTGGTTTGTTTTGTTTCATAATTCCAGGGGGTGCAATTGCTCACTTGATCTTATTAAAGAGCCGCCACTGACTAAGACAAATGAATAGGTAGAAGTAATGACGACCCTATAAATTAACGCCAATGGATTATTTTTTGTGGAAACATCTTAAGTTTACAGTTTACATAACACTTGTAGATAAGGAGAATAACAAATGATATTAATGTTAAGCTTATGAAGAAGTTATGCAAAGAGTACATTTTAATTTTCTTCATGGTGTAAATTTTTGTGTATGTATTTTTTTTTCCATGTTTTAGTAACATAGTTTTTCTGTATGGCTGTTACTTTGATTTATCAAGATCCAAGTGGGAAATTATACGCCGCATGCTCTAGAATCGGTAATTAAACCGTCTGATCTTTATGTTTTTGCAGAAAACGGATAAACAAAAAATGTAGTCAGCTTTACAATAAAAAATATTTTTAAAAACATATTTTTTCTTCGTTTTCTTTCAGTCCACATAGCCACAGCAACCCAAGGTAGGGTATTGAATTGAATGATGTGTGTCACTAACTTTGCACAAATCTTCGTCTTTCCAAAATCTTTATGCAATATTTGTCGAATTATTATCTCCTTATTCATGTTTAACTCTTCTGCCATCACTCAAAGGGTTATTAGTCAATCTCGTGCCACAAGTACACGCACTTTTGCGACGCCAGAACTGAACTAGTTCTACGTACTTTTACCACGTACAAATTATCCTACTATTTAAATACCAACAAAACTTAAAATTACTTAAAAACTTATAATTTAACCTTTAGCTAACGCCAAAGTTGATAAGAATGTAAAGGTATTTTTAACGGTTGATAACTATGGAGTTAAACTGTATATTTAACTTTGCTAAATGACATCCAATAATAAATCATTTATTCATTTATTTAGCGCATTAAAGTATTAAATGGAGTGATACACCATAAGGAATGAGTCACAAACTGTAACAGAAGTTTCTAATCAAATATATTGGTCAAACAACACGCTCAATCCGTTATAAAGAACATATATCGCATATTAAATTCAATAGACCGGAAAAATCGAGTGTTGCCCGTGATGTCTTGGAAGCCAATCATAACATCATCAAATTAATAACTATAAGTAACTATAAGAATTTTAGATGAAATTCAGATTACTAAATTTCAAATTATTGCTTTAAATCTACCTCTATAAATATCTAATTAATAATTTGCTAGTGTAATTGTGTCTTAACATTTTACTCCGAATTAAACAGTACTAATTAGTATATGTCCTCCAAATTCCTTGCTTTACTTTGCGTATGCTTAGTCTCTGTATAGTTTGCTCATATTTCTTTGACGAAAATATTTAATATCGTGTTTCTTTTCTTTCTAAATGAAAATATATCTTTGACATAATTTCTATTCAATGAAACGCCCGCCTATAGCTGTAAGACACTAAATCTCAAAGGTAAAACTGAAACCAGTAATACCTTTATTAAAGAAAGACTATGTTCTTTTGATCAAAAATGTAGACGGTAGAATGACGAAGAAAGAATAGCACAAAGGTAGTTACTCACCTGAGGCCGGCGATAATCTCCATGGCTCCGTTGAAATTTCCAATGTTCCATGAGGAGAGGGCGACCCGCAAAACGCAGGATAACACAGCTCGACGGGCATCGTGCGTAGGCTGGGATATTATCAATTGGGTCACCCACGCGCTGACCTAACAAACGTACCTTGTAGTGACAACAATTAAATAGTCTGTCAGCGTCGATATTCACATACCTACTATGAGCGTAAATAATGCAGATTCTGGATAATTACCGTATTATGTGATGTAATTTTAGACAGAAATAATCGTCTCATCCATTCGAACATTTATCGAAATAATAACTAAACATGATAATTTAATGAATGAAGATTAATATGGATTTTAAAATTTAATTAATTCTCTTTATCTGTAAGTACCTGAGGAAGCCACTGTGCTGGCGAAACAATTGTGGTGTTACGATTAAATATTAAAAAGTGAAGATTTGAACCGTAGTTTTATTTCTATTTTGAATTAATTCTATTTACTAATCCCTGGGATTGATAAATTTATTTCCTTTTACTCACCGAATCATAGTAAAAGTAATCCAGTTTGTAAAATTCAAATAATAACTGAATTGACTCGGTTTTTACTTGATAAAGATCCATAATTTAAAATAGAAATAAAACTAACAGTTACAATCTTCACTTTTTTAATATTAGTTTGTGGAACGACAATTGTTTCACCACCACAGTGGCTTCATTAGGCACATATCTGAGCACGATACAAATTAAAATCGGTATACTTAAAAAAATATAAAATGAATAAGTAAATGGGATTTAAGTAGAACACTTATACTAATTTCCAGTATATATTACACTTTCTTATATGTATTAATAAATTGACGACATGTTTCCACAAGCTCCAAAATTATATTCATTAATCAAACTTCCTAAAAAAGATAATCCTATCAGACCAGTCGTGTCGTTTGTCACAGCTCCTTCATATAAATTATCCAAAAAAATCTTAGAACATATCAGAGAAAATACTAAATTTTCAGCGAAATTCATTAGAGCTAGTTAACAAAATAAAACATACTAAACTTCCAGATAATGCCAAGCTAATATCATTCGACATTACTAATTTATTCCCTAGTATCCCGATAAAAGACACCATTAATTTGGTGGAGAATTTGTTAACAATTCAAAATGTTAATATAGTTAAAAAATTAGATATCATAAGTTCTCTTAAAACTATCTGTTTAGATCAAAACTATTTTGAATTTGACAGTAAGATATATTCGTGTAATGATGGCCTAATAATGGGCAACCCATTAAGTCCGTTATTTTCAGAGATTTTTATGTATAATTTAGAAAGTCACATTAAAGAACAGCCCAATTTTAAATATTTTATATACTGGCACAGATATGTAGATGATGTATTAGCTTGTTTCAGAGGCACAGATAGACAATTAAACCAATTTTTTGAACACATAAATAATATACACCAAAACATTAAGTTCACCATAGAAAAAGAATTAGATCATAGTATAAACTTCTTGGATCTTACAATTTCTAGGCAAAATAATTAACATGTCTTTTCAATATATCACAAACCCTCACACACAGATGTTATCATTCACAATAGTTCCTGTTACCCGGTTAGTCATAAACTAGCATCATTCCATTGTATGATACACAGATTAATATCTGTACCCTTAAATAATGAAAAGTTCTTTAAAGATTAAATATCATTAAACAAATAGCGCAAAATAATGAATACAACCCAAATATAGTAGATACAATTTTAAGAAAAAAGAAATATAGGAAAGCAATAGAAAATGTGTACCCAATAATAAAAGATAAACCAAGCAATTATAAATTAGTAACATACATAGGACCGATAAGTGAAAAAATAGGAAACATTTTACGAAAAACAGATATAAATGTAGCTTATAAAACTAATAATTCTTTAGGGAAATTCATAAAAAAATAATAAATCCAAGACAAGCAAAAGTAATAAATCCGGAGTATACAAACTAAAATGTAAAGAGTGCCCTAAAACATACATAGGCCAAACTGGTAGGAGCTTTGAGAAAAGAATACAGGAACATTTTAAAAGTTTTATTAACAAAAAGACAGATTCCAATTATGCACTTCATTTGTCATTCATTTGTTCATAGTTTCAATACAGATTTTGAAATTTTACAGTCACAACAAAAAGGATTAAAGTTAAATTTACTAGAATCCTTAGAAATAAATAAACTTAAATATGCAGATATATTGTTAAATGACCAATTAGACCTTAATAATTCCCCACTTTTAAACTGGTTTCATCAAATATTAAGATAACAATAACTTTAGACGATATATCGGTAAGAGACGATTCTAATGTAGACAAGTGCAACCATTGAAATATTTTAGAAAAAAGCCATACATTTGTGAAAGGCGTGTTTAGTAGTAATATCAGATCTGAAGAAGCTACATCGTAGCGAAACATGTCGTCAATTAATTAATACATATAATAAAGTGTAATATATACTGGAAATTAGTATAGGTGTTTTACTTAAATCCCATTTACATATTATGGATTTCCAGCAAGTATCGGCCGATTCAATTAAAAAAAAAAATTAAGAAAATTTAAAATGAATAAGGTTAATATTTTTATTATACATACCTAGCTATGAAAACAACATGCTATCGTGATAATTTTCTTACGTCAAGTTTCTGTGACATTTTATAGTGTCGTCTTCAAGTTTGGTTCGAATCGCTTAACATTTGTTACTTTTACATTCGTTTAAAGAAGAGAAAATTAGTGATTTGAAACTTGAACACAGAAATGTCCTGAATTTTTTATCAAAAGACGACAGTAGCCCGAATAATATTCATGACAGGATGGTGGCAGTGTATGCGAAAATAGCCGGTCTTATTTCCAAGTTAAATTTTGGTGTAAGCAGTTCGAATGGGACAAAAAATCCATTCATGATGACCAAAGTGTGGAAGACCTCTGTGGAAGCACAAACGAAGAAATCATCAACAAAGTTGAAGATTTGGTATTGACCGACCGCCGAGTAAACGTTTCAGTTAGTGCTAGAGAAATAGGAATATAAGAAACGAGTGTTTTTAATATTCTACACGAAGATTTGGGAATGAGTAAAGCGTCGGCGTGACGGATTCCCAAGTTGCTAAGTCCTGAATAAAAATTGTGTAGACAGCAAGTTCGTGAAGAGAATTTCACTTTTATCTCAAGGTGGAATTGTAACTGGGGACGAAACTTAGGTACACCACTGGGACCCTCCCACGAAACAAGAGTCCATGAACTGGATTCATAAAGGCTATCCAGTGCCCAAGAAGAAAAAAACGCAATTTTCCTTCAAAAGAGATTCTCTTAATTGAATATATACCAAAAGGGACTACAATAACAAGAAATTTCTATAAAGACACAATTAAGAACATGAACACAGCTATATGCGAAAAATAACGCCACAATTTTGCTCAGAAAACTCTGCTTCTGCACAACTACAGCGTACATAAGGCACGAATTCCTCAAGCAGTAATCAATGAATGGGGATTTGAGGATTACAATGTCCACCTATAGTCCCAACCTCATCTTCTTTATCTCTTTCCAAAACTCAAAAAACCCTTGGGAGGGCGTCGATTTTTAACGAATAACGACGTGGAAAACGCTGTGTAGTCGTATTTTGCGTAATTACCAAAATAATGATAATTTTCAAAGGCGTACCGTTATTAAAGAAACGTTGGAATAAGTGTATTAGTCTTAATGATTTTTATGTTGAAAATTTTTTTGTTTGTTTTCTATCTCGTTTTTTTTCATAGCTAGGTTAGATAACATAAAAACTCCCTGCGTATTCAGAACAGGAAAAGAAGTACTGGGAAGAAGATTAACTGGATGGATTCCAATTGGCTAGGTCAAGAGAAACATAAACAAATATAATGAAGGGAGAGAGTCGAGAGTAATCTGAGAAAAAGGAAGATTGGAAACTGGAAAATGGCAATTCAAATTAAATACGAAATTTCGGGCAAGATATGTGCGCTATCTCGGTTTCATATGGCGTACTAAATATAGTATTGTTGCCAAGTCTTTGTAGTCTCTGTATCAAAAAAGATTATAATCAAACATCAAAGAAAGTTTTTAGATTAGTTTTTAGCGTTATTTTCACTAAAAAGTCTTCGTTGTTCATATTCTTAAGAAATATATGAATAAATATGGTTAACTATAGGGTATGGCAACAGTGCACAGTACCCAGGATACAATAAAAATGCAAGTCATTACGGCGTAGTCTTTACAAATTCGATTCGAGCTATCAAAAAAAAATATTTCTTCATTTTCCCTTCTGATGATGGTAGAAAACAGGTATGATCGAACTCTATTAAAATTGTTCAGGTTGTTCGAATTCAAAACAAATATATGTTTGAACAACATCTAAATAATTTAGTGTCTTCTCATTCCATCGGGTTCAATTGTGAGGAGGAAAGTGGGCATATCTTAACTTATCCGCAATCATTTATGTCTTTTATTGAGCCCTAAAAGTGCTACGATTAGTACATTGGATACGAATGAATTAGAACGTTCTTCTCTAAATATTCCGATTAATGATGAGAATAATTTTAATTATCAAGCTGTTACTTATGTATGTGGATTCCCCCTAAAAAAAGCTTAATTTACCCAATTGTGAGGTTTGTAAATCCTCTTTATTTTCTGCTAACCTCATCTAGAGAACGGACACGCTTACCACCCAGTGCAGTACTGGCGAAAGGCTGTATTTCTAAAATATTTAATTTTATTTATATAATTGGAAAAGGAATGGGTGGTGATCTATAAAATTACGAAATACATATTTATTTGTTGAAAAGTTGTATTTATAAAGTTTTTAATTTTATTTCTATAATTGGAACATTTTAATTTGTTCATTTTGTCGTTCAAGTTGAGTAAAGGAGTATTAATATTGACTAGCAATAGTTTCTCAAGGTTTTCTTCTGTGAATTTTGTTCTCTTTGAATTAAGTACATCCTTATAAATAGAAAACGTCCTTTCTACATCGCAACTGGTTATAGGTGCATACTGGAAATATTCTTTTATTTCTTCATATTTAGCCGTTAGATTTTGTGGAATTGTCTCCATACATAATTGCTTCAATGTAATTAAATCTGGATTTCTATTAAGAATTGCTTCAAACTTTTGCCGAAGGCCACATCCGAAGTCACTTGGAATACTTTTCAAATTATTAACAGCCACATCTAATGTGGTTAATCCGTCATTTAATTTGAGATTTCGATTTTCAAAATAAGTGATTAGTTTTGGCAATTTTCCAAAGTGTTCGTGAAGAAAGTACAACTGATTTTTTAAATTTGGGATTTGTGTGAGCTCCTTGCACTCACCAATACTTCTAGCATCCTCCTTTAGCAGTGTTACGAAATGTTTTAGACTATCGAAATTCTCAGCATAATAACTAGTAGCTTCCAGCCATGCTCCCCATCTAGTTATTACTGGAGTGGGAGGCAGTGACAGTGATGGAAATTTTTCCCTGAAAAGAGCTACTCTCAATGGTGCTATTCTGAAAACTTTTTTAAAAGCTGATACAAGTCTATCAACTTCCGGAAAAGTGTCTCTGATATATTCACAGATTCTGTGGAGAGCATGTGCTACACAAGTAATATGCAGCATATTAGGATATGTTTTTTTCAATAGTCTGCCTGTTTTTAACATATACGCAACACTATCACTGACAAATAAAAGTAATTTTTCTTTGTACGTGGCGTCCGAATGAAGAATTTTTTGCATATTCTCCTTAATGGTTTCAGCAACTGTTTCCGCATCAACTCTATTTATAACACTTGTTGCTATTACATACGAGTTATAGGGAATAGTTGGATGTAGTACACCAGCTACGACATTTACCACACAGCGTCCTAACATATCCACCGTTTCGTCGGCGCTTATCCATATGTATTGATTTAAAAGTTGGCTTCTAATGCGTTCTACTGTTCTCGTATAGCACCTAGAAACATAATGTTTGCGTAAAGTTGATTCATCAGGAACATTTCGACCAGTATATTTTTTCAGAAATATTTTTACAGTGGGATTGCTAAGTTTATTTAATGGAATGTTAGCCGCCATAAAAGTTTTACAGAGTTCAGATGTGTTTGCGATCCTAAGTGACGAATTTTTGACGATATTTTACGGATTTTGTAATAAATTTCGGAATCACTGACAATGGACATACAATCAGTGTGACCGTCAATCCAACTCGCCATTGTTTTACAATGCCGCTCTCGACATTCTTCCATATCATGTCTGAAAAAGTAACTTAAACAATGCTCTAGATCTAAATAAATGAAAACTAAAAATGTGTGCGTAAGTTATTGAAACTGAACGAAATTCAATGCACACTCTTACGTCGAAATAATTGGTAGAAATAGATTCAATCAAACGATATTAAACAGGATCTATCACAAAAATTACGATGTAATTAGCAGTTAAAACTATGAAAACAAGAAACTTACTCACAGCACTTATTTATCTTACGAAATATAAACTAATAAATAAAATACATTATAAAAACCCCGCTTCTATCTACGCTCATGAAAACACTTTAAAAAGTACTATATTCTCGGAATACAATAGCTGGCTTGTCCATTGTTATCGCAGCGAGACCAGGTGTCCGATTAAGTCAAACAAATACTTCATTGAATTACGCCGGGATGTACTGAGCGACGTTATACACAATTCCAATTGCCGATTGCGTTTTATGGAAATTGCGTCCGTTCTATACTCATCACATATTTACAATGTTAAAGGAATTCAGTGAATCAAATAATGTTCTTTATCCCACTCTTAGTTTGGTATTATATGTTAATACCATATACGGTAAGATGGTCGTGTCGTTAAAATCTTTTGGCTACGTAAATTCTATTCACAAGAAAATGTTGGTGACTTTGCAGAAACCTAGTTTTTCATGGTATACTTGTGTTAAATCATCAAACTTTAATTCAAGAGCAGTTGTTAAATATATCTATGAGTTTAATTATTAGGAAATTTCATGACGACATTTGTCGGTCTTCTAATGATAGAACTCTGAATCGAACCTCGAGAAAAATTAGACAGCTAATGCATTTGTAAAAGATAAATTAGCTTCTTGGTACGATGGCAAGTTTACGTTTTTCTAATCTTTTGTGCATATGAGGAGTTGTCCTTATTTTATATTGCTGCTTATTAGAATTTCTGTTTATTTATTGTTATGAGTATATAGTTTATTTGGTTTTATTGCAAGAATTTGCATTTTTTTAATATATTTTTTGAATTTTAATATGTGTTTTTCTTACGTAGAGTGGAAATTTATTTCTGAATTAATTTTTAATTATATGCACGTAAATTCGTGTCTGCGATTTCTATATTTATAGATATATCGCACTGACGAGATCAAAGAAGATCGAAACATGTATTTAGAGCATATTTAGAACCAAAAAAAACATTATAGTAATTTAAAATCGCGGTTGTCTACCAATTTAGTACTACCATACGAACATCACAGGCGCTAGCGTGAGGGTCTAATTTTTAATATGGAATGTGGCACTCTTATATAACATGGAATATGGCACTCTTATATAACATGCTCCTTGGGTAAAAATACACCGAGACTTGGAGAAGAGGAAGAAGAAAATGTGATTTACACGTTAATAGACTTTTGAGGATTCGCCAAAAAACAGCTCCAATGGCTTATAATAACAATACTCAAACAATCATTTTAAAATTAATTCCATATTCTCTGAATTCTATATTTTCTAATAAAATAAATAAATGTATGTGTTTATGTACGGTCCTACCAATAGGAATGCTTTAAAAATACGTAGCTTCTATGCAGAAATGTGTCTCTATCGTCAACTGTCTTTGCATGTGATGTTTCAGACGGTGTTGCAACATTTAAGAGAGACTGGTTCGTTTCAAGGCCTCGTGATACTGGACGTCAGAGAATAGCAAGTACACTTTAGGTAGAAAAACGAATTTTGGATATTGTTGAAGAAAATCCCGAAACAAGTGAAGAAAATTGGCTCAAGTGGGTGGAAGTAGCTATCTTGTTTGGAGAATTCTTCATAAGCAGCTGTTATATCCCTCTTATATTCAATTGATGCCCTTAATGCTCTGGATTATCAAGCGGGAATGACATTTTGTCAGTAGTTTTGCAAGCAGTTTTTTTGCAGATTAAGTAGGTTTTAATAAAATTGGAATATTGAATTTACACAATAATTACGGAAAGTTTCACAAAATCCTCAAGCTATAACTGAATCCAGACATCAGCAGCGTTTCAGTTTAAACATCTGGTTAGATATGATAGGGAACCAGTTCTTAGGATCGGCAGTTTTACCGCGACGCTAATCAGGAGCAATATACCTCAATTTCTTTACCAGAACTTTTAGATTTACCTTTAATTCAGAGACGCAATTGATGGTGTATGCAAGATAGACCTCCACGTCATTTTAGATCTGATGTTAGGGATGTTCTGAATAATACATTTCCTTGGAGATGGATAGGATGGGGGAATTCCATTGCATTGCCTCTAAGGTCTTCCAATTTAACTCCATTGGACTGTTGTATTTGAAGTTATTTAAAAAAAAAGTTTGGTGAACGCAACACTGGTAAACGATCTTCAAGATTTGCGCCAACGAATAGAACAACGTTGCCAGTTAATTCGAAAAAAATCTTCTGCAATTGCTATTATTGCATAAACAGTTGATTTGTGGACCAAGGTGTATTAAGGACTTTTGATATTATTTCCGACCGTACTTTACGCCCTTAAGGTTAAACGTTGTTTTATAACATCCTGTATACTTCATATAACATCCAAAACATTGCATTTTCTGTATTACTTTTTAAATAATTTAATAATTTAAGCAACCTCCCTTTAATATAGGCATCGAATATGTATATTTAATAAGGAATAAATTGTTTGCAAATGGTGTTTGCAAATAGATTTGACAACTCTAACAGCATTCTCTTAGAACTGGTAGCACTGTACTCAAATGTTCATTAGTTTCCGTAGGTGTCTGTGCGTATTATCTAGGCAATCATTCTGTAATACATGTGAAATGGAGAAAGTAATTTACGATATCTCTAAGCTAATATTGATTAATCCTTTGTTTATTTCTAAAACATGACATACTTACTTAATCCTGTGTTTGTCAACTTGCTTCTTGTCTCGAGGAAAATTAATTAATTAATACCTATATACATTAACACAAAGAAGGTACTTTGTCTCTAAGCAACATTGACACATAACATTCCTTTTTGTATAATTAATCATTTGAGCACTCTCAGCGATAATATTCCTAACTTTCTTGCACCTCTGTGGCATTAATAATAGTATTCACGATGAGATATCGACGAAACCTATAAAAAAAAATAGTAAACTCAAAAAGGTAGAATGTTTATAATTTTTAATTTTGATTAGATGTTTAGTATATTGAAATCCAGTCTGATGAACAATGAGCAATTTATTTTTAGCCAAAGGATTGTCCAATGATGTTCCTTGGGTTTTATTAATTTAAAGATAGAAATTAACTCAATTTTACGTCTGAAAAGTTTCTTCATAATTTTGTCAGATGTTAGGCGAGATTTCGCTGTTCACACTTTTTCAAGGTTTGTTGTTATATTCATTCTATTCTTTATCATCTTCCTTTACATATATTTCAACTCTATTTACTTTAAGCTTAATCTTTAGTTCACGATAACAGGCTCCCATAATAAATTCTTCTTTGCATTGTTAAATTCATAGCCGTCCTCTCGATTGAAGTTTAAATATTTCTCTAATCTCAATGGCTTTTCTAATGATTCTTTGACGGCAATTCTTCGCAGTAGCGGATCTAGTTCCTCTTTCCCAATGAACTGGCCAAGGAGGGAACTTCATAGGACTTCATAAGTATCAATAAGAATTCCACTAGAAGGAAGACCTGGTCATGGCTGTAAAGGGAATATAAAATGAAATGGACATTGACGGAGGGCCAATTCAAAGACACTATAAGAAGAGCTGGATGCTAACCTGTCAGCTAACCTAATCGAATACTGTCTTTTAAGGAAACATCTATACAATGTGGGTTTGGTTAACTAGCCCTGGGGTAGGAGAACTAACAAACAGGAGGAAATGTAATGTAATTAATAGAAGGATCTAGAAGGCGCAAACCGGACCATATATATAGTTCGGAAGGAAGACCAAGTGTTCAACGAGTAATCGTCTTTGAATGTGAAATAAATATCGAAATAAATACTGTTATTATTAGTTATTAGTTATTAAGTGTATTTAGTGTGTTTATTATTAATATAGTGTGTTTTAAGTTACCGGTAGTTTTATTTAAAACCCAGAAAGACAAATATTTCACAGATGAAAGTCAAGTAATTTACAATATTATACGAACTGTAAGTAACTAAAAAAAATATACGAGCTTTTAATTGTAAACATAATGGTAGAGCAAAAATCGAATTTTAACACTGATCCGAACTAAAAAAATATAAAATCATTCTATCAAAATGAGTCATAAAAGCGTGCTTCGGGAATAAACTCAAATTGAAATTTAATTAAAATTACACCAGCTATCACAATCTACATTTATTATTCTTATTAAATCACCACATAAAGTTGAAAAAGTTCATTTAAACAAAGTAACTCTATGCCAATGATATTATGTCGTGCATAAATTGAAGCATAAATTTTCATTACAGCGACGCATTGTTCGACTTCGTTCATCAATATCGTATAATTTTATGACCGGTACTTACTTGCGAACAGTGGTAGAGTATGCGCATGTATTATATATGTATATATATATATATATATAAAATACGTCTATATGTATATAATGTTTGACCCAAATTTTGTCGTTATCAGGCATGCGTTTTAATAAAGCTTAAGCTGTCAAAGGCATTTTTAGTTACTGTCCACTGAAGTTTTTATTAAACCGTTACTTCCACAGTTAATAGTTTTAAGTGATCTTGAGAAGGGACTTTCAGACGAGGAGATTAATAAGAGGGATTAGGAAGTTGGCCGCCTGAATTTACCGGGATCGCTTTCATATTAATGGAATTATGGTTTATTTCTTTTGCTTATCAGTTCTATGACGAATGCGGCTTTATTTAAATGAATCGTGGCAGTTTGTTTGAAATATTATGAAACTTCTAAACAGGGTTAGGCAAATGTATGGATCTATTCGAATATCTTTGATATGGCTACTTAGATTTTAATAAGACTTTCCACAATTAATTAAATGCAAATCGGGAATTCGATGAGTATATTTATATCCGACTCAGACTTCTGGTTTAGCTGGAAACTATTTTGAATTTTTTAATGCGAGGCATCTGGTGTGCCATGGGGGTAAACTCGGCTCTTGAATGCCATCACGGGATTACGGGGCGACCGCTCAGTCAGCGCTCTACTCTCTTCGCCATTCCGCTGACGCTCACCTCGCTTTTCCCTGCTCAAGTCCTTACTGTACTTTGGGATATGATTATAAATATTTAAGACCTGACTAGTTGCGTTCTTTTGTACCCTGGTCAGAGTTGTTTGTGGCACCGCAAGCAAAGTAGACACTTTCCGTACCATGAGTACTGTATTTGTGATTCAAGACATACCTGCCAAACCTACTCATATTCCTTCTCACACACAAAGCACATTCCAGAATGTAGAGACCGGTAAGCGTATGTATTTTTCTTGTTCTAAATATTTCTCGGCACGAGTCAGTAACTCCAAATTTAAAAAGTGCACGAAGACATTTCTTTTGTAGAATAAAAAGTCTTCCCACATCCACACTGTTACCCCAGAAGTCCAAACCATACCGCAACCGCGACTCTACGTAAGCTCGATATGTACACAAACCGACTTTACTGTTTACTGAGCCGGAGATAACCCTAAGAGCATAGTTAAATGGAGAAATCCTCCGATAGATAGATAGATGGTGTATATGGTACTTCCAATTCAGTTGTGATTACACCCTTATGCCGAGAAACATTACTTCGGGAGACGAGGTTAGTACACCGTTTCCATAGTTTACAACAAGCTCTTCCCGTTGAGAAACAAATGAATGATTTTGGTCCACATTCAACATAAGTTCGTTCTAAGAGGACAATGCCTGTGCAATGGTTTCCCTTAAGACGTTTGTTTCCGTTGTTTTTATTGCCAATAAAACATCATCCGCAAATAAGGCCATAGGATAATTAAATACTAGCGTTAACGCGTTTATGTAAATTAAAAATAAAAGATACCCCCAGCACGGATCCCTGTGGTACACCCCTGGTAACAGTGAGCCACCCAGACCCGATCTTGGTTCCCTCTTCATTCACTACCACGGCACTTTGTCTTCTGTTCTCTAGAGAGGATTTAATAAGATTCCAACAATTTCCTCTAAATCACAAGTTCTAGAATCTCTCCAAAAGGATTTTGTGATTAACACTATCAAAAGCCTTCGACAGATTCATAAAAATTCCTGCTACTTGCTCGTTGTTCGACTAGGCATCAAATATTTCACAAATCACCTGAAATACGGCCGAACATATCGATTTTCCTGTTTGATAACCATTCTATCTGTGATAAGTTTATGTTTGTCAAGAAACCCATTCATTCTGCTATATATCAGTTTTTCAAACATCTTGGCCACAGTTGAAATGAGTACTATAGGTCTGTAATAAGTATTTCGACAACTAAGTTGTCATAATCAGTAAGTATGTAGGTTAGTTCTCGAAATGCGTATTTAGGATACGATTATTAATTGTTGTAAGGGGTTTTATACTTTTTTGAGTTTTTACTTAACCACAGTCTCCAAAGGAAGACTTTCCTGTATAGATATTTTTAACATTTTTTTTGTATTTCTGTATGTTCAAGGTCATTTATACTTTTCCCGTAATTTAGTAATTTAATAAATTAATAGAGTAAAATCATTTTCGGATGAGACTGGCGCAGAAACACATTTTAGTAATTAGAAAGAGAGCCACCTCATAAATGAGAGAAACAGCTAGTAGTATAAATCCGTGTACTATACGAGCCACAAACGTTTATCGATTATTTGTCAGTCGGTACCAGGCATTTGATAGGTGTGTTTCGTAGTGGTGTTGTACGTACATTGAGAGTTTTCCTATTTGTAATATTATTGTTGTGTTTTATCTATTAATTAATTTTTTTTCAAAGCTATTCAAGAGTAAGAATGCATACTCTTGTAAGTAGAAATATACTTATCATAAAATTCCTGAAAATTTAGTTGTATTTATTTACACAGGGTAAAATGTCTGATATGGCAACAAACTCTGTCCTGGAGGAAGTGAGCCCTTGTTCGAAAAAGAGAAAAGTTATTCTTGAACAATCTCGTGAACTAATTTTTAATGTATATAACTATTTTAAAAAACAAGGTGTGACAGGTAAATATATTTACAAATTAGGTGGATACATAATATTTAACCTGTAATAATATTACTTTTTTTAAATCAAATTCAAAATTATAATTTATGTTGTTCATCATTTATAGGTCAGCTGCTAGATACAGTTGCAGAAGCAACAGGTATTTCTAGGAGCACTGTAGGTCGAATAATTAAAGAAGGTCATGCTGTTGAAACAAGAAAAGTAAATTCATTCTTATCGACAAAAATAGAACCACCAAAACCATCACCAAAATCTACTGTCGATAACTGTGGGGAAGAAATTATTCGCAGAATTATACATAATTTTTATGTGACTGAAAAGAGAAGACCCACAATAAAAGCCGTTTATAATAAAATTCACGATGATGAAGGAATCGGTTTTGCAGGAGGGCTATCATCTTTTAGGAAATTATTGCTGCGAATAGGATTCAGGTACTTTTTTTATTATTTTTAGTAATATCACTCTAAACTTTTTATTTGCTAGATAGAAAAAAAATAACGATAACCGTAAGATTTTAATGGAGCGGTTTGACATAAGAGAGCTGAGGTGTTCTTACATCCGCAAAATAACAAATTATCGTACCCAAGGACGTCCAATAATATATACAGGTATAAAAAGCATTTAGAAAATCTATTTAGTACATATTTTAAGTACATAAGTAATTTTTAGATGAAACTTACATGGTACATGCAGGGCATACATCTCCTTTTGGATGGGTCGATCAATCTAATGAAGGATTAAAGTGTGTTCATGCTGGTTCTGCAGAGGGTTTTGTTAATGATGCGTTATTAATTTTCAAATCAGGTCAAAAAAGTGGCGACTACTATGACGACATGAACTTCATAAATTATAAAAAATGGTTAGAAACATCTTTAATTCCTAATTTGCCTGATAATTCTGTGATTGTTGTGGATAATGCCAGCTACCATAATGTTATGTCATATAAACATCCAACATCAGCCAGTAGAAACTGTGATATGATACAGTGGCTAAACGAAAGGGGCCTAACTTACGATGCAAATTGTACTAAACCGGAGTTGTACAATTTAGTAAAACTTCACAAGCCAAAACATATACAGTACAGCATAGATGGTATATTTGCAAAAAAAGGCCACACCGTCCTGAGATTGCCACCATACCACCCAGAACTAAACCCGATTGAAAAAATCTGGGGCATTGTAAAGAATCGGGTTGCATCAAGAAATGTTACATTTCATATAAATGATGTTGAAAAATTGGCGAGAGAAGAATTTTCAAACATCAAGGTAGAGGAATGGTCAGAAACTTGTCGACATGTGGAAGGTGTAGAAAAAGATTACATTATGAAGGAGCACATAATGGATGATTTTTGTGCAGAATTTATTATTAATGTAAATAATGACTCTGAAGATGATTTCGACGATTTTTCAAGCGATGAAGACTGAAGATTTTAAATGTTTAAAAATATATTATATTAATTTTGTCATCAGCGAAAATAAATATTGATTATACATTGTATGTATGTATATTTGTTTTAATAAATACAAAAATTTTTCTAGGCACATGCTTGTGTATTTATCTTCTTTTAATGTCTCTAAAGTGAGATTTTGGTTAGGAGTAAAATTATAATGAGAAAAACCAAAATTAAGGTTAATGAAAACCATATTACAAAATATGGATTAATATAATAATAATTTTTAAATACAAAGACTTAAATGTGAAAGCACTATAAAAAGAAATATTTCATAGTAGTAGTAAAATACAATTTATAAAAAAATTGTTACATAATACCAATTGATTTAATAATTATTTTATTCTTCGCGAAGTAATAAGTTTATTTAAAATCGACAACAAAACATAATTATTATGGTTTAATATAACTAAATATTATTTAAATTTAAAACTGCCGCCTATATTGTCAAGACTGCTCAATGTTTTTAAGGTGTTCAGTATTTTTGTAACGTCATCGCTCGCGCATCTTCAGTCTCATCCGAAAGTAATTTTACTCTAATATGATAGCAACTAATTTGTATGTTCAACGTACTTGCAACAACAATCCCTTTTCCTATAAAAAATATTTTTTTTATACTTATAAAGATGACTTCGATAAATATTTAAAACAAGAAGTTTTGACTTTCATTTTATTTGTCCTTATTTTTCCCATATATTATTATATTTCAATTACCGTTTACCCCGTTTTGCCGCTTGTATATCGGTCAAGTTCGTTGATACGTTTACATTCTATTATTCGTTACATACAACTAATATGTGCCCAGTCACTTAAGGCTTTTATTAATTCCGTACCTTTTAGCGTTGATTTTCTTTTTATATCGATTTGGTTACGTTGCTTATAACTTCATCATTTATCACTTTGTTTGTTCAATGTACCATGCAATATTTAACGTTTGATCTACATTATTGTAAATCTTGAAGGAATTGCTTTGAGCGTGATATAATAATTAACTACCTTCTTGGTTCTCTTTTGAATTCCTAGCTTGTTCTTCTTATTATTACTATATCGAAGTGATACATCTGCTTTTATATAATTTTTTTTATTGAACTTGTAAGTCATGCCTATAAAGCAGCTTTTGTTCTCACTAAAGTTCTTTCTCGTTTATCAATAGCGAGAAAATATATTTACTTTGCCTAGACTTTTAGTATGTATCCATCATAACACGTGTTCATTTGAAAAGTCAATCTAGTAGCATGTGATTTACTGAGAACATTTTGAAGTATGTCGTAAAGTAAATTAAAATTTACTACTTAACCTACAAAGTCGTATATTTTGACAGTTTCATACATACAAATAAATAACAAATAATAGGTATTTATTGAAAACTATCACAAATGTTGAAAATGTTGTCCTTCAAGATCAATGCACTTTAAAATCCTCCGATCAAAATTTCTGATAATATGCTGCAACATTACTGGATTGTTATTAATTTCCATGCATTTCTGTTCGATTCTCTGTAGCATATCATTCAAATTCAATATAGGTGTTCGAAATATGTTATTTTTTAGATAATGACACAAAAAGAAGTCGCAAGGTGTTAAATCGCATGAACGTGCCGGCCAGGCAATTTCAGTATTTCGACTAATTATACGCTCATCAAAAAATTCTCTTAAATAATCCAAAGATTCTGCAGTACAGTGACAAGGTGCTCCGTCTTGTTGGAAATATGCATTTTGTAGTTCATCATCATGCAACTGATTGACAAATGGTTGTAAAATTTCCGTACGGTACCTTTGAGCAGTTAACGTTCCCTGAAAAAATATTGGTCCAATGTTCGCCTTTGGCTTATCGCTGCCAAAACACCAATTTTCTCTGGATGAAGCGATTCCTCATTAATTACATGTGGATTTTCACTACTCCAAATTCTTGTATTTTGTGAATTTAGGTATCCCGTTTTATAAAACAATGCTTCATCAGTAAAGATTACTCTTTGCGCAAGTTCTCCATTATTGTTCATATTTACAAACCAATTACAAAACTGTAGTCTCCGTGGGTAATCAATTTCCAACAATTCTTGTACTGCTGTGACACGGTATGGATAAAGTTGCATATCTTTTTTTAATAACTTGTGAGTTGTACCAACAGAAAGGTTTATTTGTTGACTCAAATGTCGAACAGATGTTTGTGGTTCATTTTCCATTATTTCTTCAACACGATTGACAACTTGAGCTGTACGTTTCTTAACTGCTCCGCTGCCTGATTTTCTTAAGAAACTACCAGTTTCAGAAAAAAGTTTTAAAGTTCTATCCAAAGTATTATTAAATTGTATATAATCTATTACAAAATGTGAAATTCTACCATGCAATCTTGAACTGAATAAACCCATAAACCATCAATTTTATTACCACTTCGAAAATAAGCCTGACTAAAAAAAATTTGTGTTCTAAAATGAAAGCTATTTAAAACTGAGATGCAATTTATTTAAACCAGAATCGACGCACGATTATTTTATGCACTAACTGATATTTGTGATTGACATTATCAAATGTCATTTGGATTTACGTTTACGGAACAACAAACACACTTTTCAAATGAACACTTGTTACTTTTCTCCACCGCTTTTTTTATTCCTTTTGATCTCAATTTTTTAATTCAGTGTAGGAGTCGTTCCCATCTAATTTCATGTTTTAACTTTCTTTCCTATTTTAATTTGTGTTCTAATTTACCAAAATAACACTCTGGTAAGTTTCGTATTTATATTTCTTCGTTAAAAAGTATATTTTAATAGGTATTGCGTATAAAATTGAATTCTAACTTCAGAATTTTATATTATTAATTGATGTTGGAGAGACTTCTTGGCGAAACATTTTAGTAACTGACTTATTTTGAATCAAAGTAGCTTTTACTTGATGGAAATTCATTATTAATGAAATAAAAATGAGAAAAGAATATTTACTTAATTTCCACTTTATTGAGGTAAAATCCCATTACAATTGTTTCGACGCACAGTGCCTTCCTCGGATAGACTTCTCCATCCGACAGGTCCGACACAGGTTGTGTTTTGAATACACCTGGTATATTACTGGTAGAATATAAATTTCAGTGCATTATGTAAATAGATTTTTGGTAATAATCTTACAATAAATTAAACGTAGCAGAAATAAGCATTAAACGTAGTTAAATGGATAGACGAGACAAATCAGGTGATCTACTTGCTATGCTAACAGACTTGCTCATAAACCAAACACCCAGAAACTGCGGCGCATCCAATTCAATGAAATGTACAGGCATTACACTGTTTATCACGAAACTTTTGCCGTTATCCCGTTGCGTTCTAAAAAAAGTCTCCTAATCTGAGGTGTCATGTAATAGTTGTATTATGAGACCGAAAACCAAACGCTAGTAAGAGTTCAACATATGGATTAGTGGGCCGGTTAGCTGGTAGACTTCATCTTCCATAGTCCTCAATGTTGGATGAGTCACCGTCGTGCTCGACCTTCTGAACCACCACTTCACCTCTCGATAGTTTAGCATCGCCCAGTAACTCAGTAGATAGTTGAATCCTTTACTGCCACAAGATAGATCTAGATCATCGTGTTCGATCTCTCGAAACACCACATCTCTCTCTCGATAGTCCAGGACCACCCAATAACTCAGTAGCTAGCAGGATCCTACTGGTACAGGATTGATCGAGGCGGGGGAGGGGGTAGGGCTAACACACTGGAAGTGTAGAGTGTATTCAGTTGGCCAATGTAGTTTGCGGAAAGACGGACAGGGACTGAACTGAAATTCTACTTTATGCCTAGAATACCAAACGTCTCACCGAGCAAGATACCTCTTTATACCTGGTGTAGAACACGTCAGATGCGACCCAGCCATCCCGGATGTTCGGGCAAAACCTGCCCAGTTTTAGGATGAACGATGGGGAATTCCCGAATCGAACTAGCAGTGGTCAGGTCAGTTCGATGAACTAGACACTTTCAATAGTCCCGGATCATTAATTGATCCACGTGGTAAGAACCATCTGGAACAGAATAGATCAACTTTGGCTTTCAAGATGCCCACTAGCAGCATACGAAGCACTCGAAGCATACCCCTAGGGTCTAGATCTAACAAACATTACTGTAAATACATAATTAATAGTTGTATGTGGAGTGTATGACGTGGCAGAATCCTGTTGGAAATAACCATTCATAGTTAATTCTATGTTGTCCAACTGATTTATAAATGACTATAAAATAATGGTTTCGCATGTTTGGGCGTCAACTGTTTCTTGACAGAATATTGATTTAATAATTCGATGTCCTGACATTGCCAGCCAAGCATCAATTTTAACTGGATGCAATGGTACATTGATTAAATTGCGTGGGTTATCTACACACACACAATTTAAAGTTCTATAAGTTTGCCCATTAACATAACCAGACAGGTGAAACTATGCTTCATCGGAATAGATCGTGATATTTTCTTGCTCAATGTTATTACATACGTGATCATTATACCACTGACAAAACTGGAATCGTTGTAAAAAATCAGATGGGTGAATTCGATGGCGAATTTAAAATTTATATTGGTGTAAATATACCGTTTTTTTTCAGATTCTGACCACAGGCATCATAGAAACATTCTAGAATGTTTGTAGGAAATGTTAAAAGAGCATATTGAGCTTACCTATTAGTTGGAATAGAATTGGCAGAAATATGAAGATTAGTTGCAATAGACGATGTACAGAAATATGAGGATTTTGTTCGACAATTTGATTCACACTTTCCAAAATATTTATATATCACAACAGTGGGACGATCAGTAGATTTACCTTTAACGATATTATTGGTGTTTGGAAACTGTTCGATTGTTCTAACGCAGTGTTGTAAAATAACAATATTCTATTTGTTCTTCTGAATACATTTCGATTAATTGAATATAAGAGAACTGTTTGGAATAATATCCAATTCCCATCTTCATTTTGGAAGGCCGTAATTCAACGAAAACTCAAAAAAGGTATAAATTCCCTTACCACAACTAATAATCGTATCCTAAATACGTATTTCGACAACTAAGTTGTCATCATCAGTAGGTAGGTTACCTACTGATGATGACAACTTAGTTTTCAAAGGAATTTTATACCTTTTTTGAGTTTCTACTTAATCACAGTCTCTAAAGAAAGGACCTTTCATAATTAAACAGTAAAGACCACTTCGAAAGTAAAAACAGAAAATTGTTTCGTTTGTTTGATTTGTACCCTGTTAAATTTTTGAGAAATTGTTGCCAACGTAAGAGAAAAATATTCAATTATTTATAGTCACCTGTTATAAGTGTGTTAATGACTTAAAATTAGTTAAACAATTGCTTTATTCCTCTAACTATTTACAAAGTCATTACAATATGTATTACATAGCCATAACATCACAAGTATAATTAATTCCATTATCGCCAAGGTGTCCTCGTGAGGGCCGGCCTGTCAAGCGGAAACATCCTCGTCGGTGTAATTGCAAGCAATTTAAATTAAATATGGAGCTTTCGAAACTTAAACCGAAATCCTATCGTGATCTATAGGATTATGCATATTCATATGGACAGACGTCCCGGTCTGCCCCATTTAAATATTCCTCTCAGGATTTTAGGTCTCCATTGAACCGGGAAGCGGGAGGATAACGGAAAACCGGAAATAGATACATAATTACTAAATATATACCTCTGCGGCTTATCCCTTATTATTCTTTTTATTCGAAAATATACATAAACGATCATATAGTAAGTAGAATTCCTAGTTAGATGAAATACGACTTTTCATTTTGCAGACAGACAAAATATATTTTTCTACTCATCCATTTAATAGACTCGTCCGCTACTAGAAGTTTCACTGTATTTATGTAATTGAATTGATTAGGCATTTACTTGATGACGATCCATAATTTAAAATAGAAATAAAACTTCGATAGTTTACAAAATTTCGTTACACGTTTAAATGATGATGCTCGAAGTATTTCTGAGTGCAAGGAACTAATACTAATTCCAAATTAAAAAAATCAGTTGTACTTTCTTCAGAAACACTTTGGAAATTTGCCAAAACTAATCACTTATTTTGAAAATCTAAATCTCAAATTAAATGATGGATTAACCACATTAGATGTGACTATTAATAATCTGGAAAATATTCCAAGTGTCTTCGGATGTGGCCTTCGGCAAAAGTTTGACGCAGTTTTTAATAGAAATCCAGATTTAATAACATTGCGGAAATTGTGTATGGGGACAATGCCTCAAAATCTAACTCCTAAATACGCTGAAATAAAAGAATATTTCCAGTATGCATCTATAACTAGTTGCGATGTAGAAAGGAGGTTGTCTATCTACAAGGATGTATTTCATTCAAAGAGAACAAATTTTACAGAAGAGAACCTTGAGGAAGTATTGCTAGTTAATATTAATACTCCTTTACTCAACTTGAACTACAAAATAAACATATAAAAACGTATTTCGTATTTTATAGATCACCACCCGTTTGTCTTCCAATTATATAAATAAAATTAAAAACTCTAAAAATATAAATTTTCAATTTCATTAGTACGCCCGTGGGCTATGAGTCATAGGTCTCTAGTGCCCGGTCCTTAATTATTATAGCAAAGTAGCCAATTTTTAAAGAGTAACTCCCACGTCAAATCACCCCGTACAACTTTTAAGTTACAAAAAAAAACGAGAAAAATTACTTATCTAACTTTTATACATATTGGACTTGTAACTAAAGCTGCCCTCGCGTTATAAAGTCAAGTGAACTATAAAGATTTCGCTTACGTACAATAAAAAAGAAGCTCTGGTTACAGTAATAAACCAAAGGTCTCGATAACTTTAGAACAATGTATTACTCCTGTGATTTATTGGGTTTTAATGTATGGCATCTTCGAACTACCTTGGCGCCCATAAACTTTCTGAAGTTAAAGACTTCGTCCCTAATGGCGAATCAAATTTAGATAGGAGGACACTTGAACGTGCTATTTTGTAATATATTGCGGGATGGGATGTCCCATTTAAAATTTTTCTAATACCTCTGGGAACGTTGAACTTGACGTGAATCAGTAAAAAATGGTTCTTTTACTGTGAAACGTGCTTACGACGCAGATGGTCGAATTGTGATGATAATTTTGTAATGTGTATTTTGTTTGACAATTTCTACGTTTACTTCGCAAACCTGTTAGATAGATAAGGATATAATCGTTTTTTTTTCAAGCGTATAATAATTTCGATATTATACTATTCACAACCTTATATTGAAAGAGTTATTTTTTGTCCGACGGCAGGTTTGTCTTTTTTATTGTACGGCTGAGCTGAAAAAAATGCATTTAAACAACATAAGAAAAGTGTCTCCCTCTATGTATTCTGCCTGGTATGTATTGTAAATTCATTCTGAAAGATATTTGCGCAACTAACCTAAAACGTCAAATGCCAAAATCTTCATTAATAAAGAGAATTAAATTTGTAATCTGTTATTTAAGCCTAACCTAGAAATTATTTACAATATCTCAAAGAAATATTCTAATTATACGCTTGAAAAAAAGTATACAGGGTTGTTAGCTAAGCGCACGTCGGTTTATAGCTCCCAAATCAATGAAGTTAGAAATTTCATACATATTGCCATGAACTTTTCCCCGAAGAAAATTTTAAAGAAGCTATAAAAGACAGTATATTTATGTGTATTTTATTCCAGAAAAATATTGAAGATTATTTAAATATTTATTTGAAAATTTAATTCCACGACTGTAGATTGTTCGACCAGAGTATTGAGGTATGCAGTCCGAGGTTGAGTGGAAATATTTTTATACTGTAGATATTTTGACTTATATTAGGTAGGGCTATGATGCTGTTTCCGGGAAGTAGGAGATTTAGAGATTTAACAGTCGTTGAGCAGATAGGTCGAGTTCTTGTTTTTACTGAATAGAACTTGTTTTTATTCAGATAAATTTTGGATAGATTCGGTTTGTGTTTTTGTGTGGTGATTATGATGTGTTTAAATTAATTTTCGAGTTATTACGAGTCTTTAAACTTGTAATTTTTAATTTATAAGACCTATCTGAAAAAAAAATCTCTCATTTTAGTGAAGTGATAACTACATTAATTAATGTATGTATATTTCTGTTAATATTAATGTCTTTAGAAATAATTCAATTATATTGAAGAGCTCAGTAAATTCAGTAATTTTAGGTTTATAAAATTATTGTAATCATATGAATATTAAGAAAATTGCCAGATTTTCTTTTGAAGTTTTTTTTTCAAGTAATGTTCTAGAAGGATTAGAAATTGGTGGGAAACTTGTATTTGTTTCATGTTCAATGTACGCATGAATTAAATATAGCTGCGTGCGCATTACAGATAATTTTCTGTTTTGACGTTTGAAATATTTGGGTTAACGTAATTTATAAGTCTGACAGTTGTTCTAAATATTTCATTTGAATTTTGCTCGCGGTCAATTTTTGTGAGGTTTTTAGTCTAGTGAAGCAGTCATATTTTACACAAGTTTTCCTCACTTGATAGATGTTTCAATACAACTTTATACTTAGTAAAGTTTAATTTTTCTTTTTTTTTCTTTTTATGGGAGCAAAAAAAATTTGCGGGGAAAATTTTTGTTTGTTTTCCTAATACCTTTTGTTTTAATTTTTCCACGTACCCATGAGGGTAAACTCTGAAGATTGAAGAGCTCCAGGAAGGCGTATCCGACTAGAGTATAGCAGGGCAAGATACTGTGTATTGTGATCTAAAGTTAAATAAGCAATCAACATCACAATTCACTGCAATATGTCAATCTATTGTATTTGTAAGACTATATTTTAGGAAAACATTTTTGAGTATACAATGTATACCAACACACACACACAAGTGTGACGATATTAAAGTAATGTTTTTTAAAATAATGTATTTTTTTGCACATTTCAGTTCATCTTGACGTACTTTATCAATTCCCAAAAATTTATTTCATTAGTTCTGGTATTTTAGGAGAAATAAATTAAAAATTATAAAAAAAAAATTACTGACTTGAAAAAGAAAATATAATAATAATAATAATTTTTTAAACACGATTAAATTAAGTATTTAAACACACTACCATTTTGTTGTAAACACAGATTTAACCTGTTTGTTTTAAAGACCTATTTACAATTTCTAACGTTAAAGGAGTAACTGTATTAAAGGCTTCTCCTTTTCTTTCCCGCATGTTTTCTGGTGTAGTTGGGGATATTCGGTAGACCAGATCTCCAACGTATCCCCATAGGAAATAATCAAGTTTAGTCAGATCTGGTGATCTTGCCTGCAAGAGACAAGGACCTGTTCCGTGGCCTGTCACGGAACAGGTCTTTGTCTTCCAATCCAGCGGCCTGGAAACTTTTCATTAAACTTTAATTTCAGTATGTCGAACACCAATACTAAAATGACCAGGCGCTCCATCTAACTGGAACGACATTCAGCCCTAATGGTATATTTTCTAGAAGATTATCAAGATCGTATACAAATCTTTGAAAAATATCCCCATTGAGATGTCCATAAAAAAATGGGGTCTCCAATTATTCCTCCTCAGACGTTTACACTCCACGTGTGTTACCGGACAATTGCCCTCGTAAAATTTGGATTCACATTGGCGTAGTAATGTAGATTCTGTCTGTTCACATGACCGTTATTGTGGAAAGTCGCCTCATTGGTAAACAATACAGTATTAAAAAGCTGTACATCTTCTCGAATTCGAGCTAAACCCAAATTACAGAAATTTATCCTATTTTCAAAATCTTGCTCTTGAAGTGCTTGATTCAGTGGTACATGATATGGATGGAGCTTATGCTTTTTCAAAATATTTTTACGAGCGTCACCTTTTATATTTTTACAAAATCTGAGAAGAAAACAAAATTTTTGTGAACAAACTATTTGATTGTTTTTCAAAATATTCGTCTATACACTTTTGCATGCGTACGAACCAGTTCTCAAAACATTTTTTTCCACTCAGAAGTTTGTATCTCAGAAACATGGTTTTCAAAGGCTTCGACCGCTTCTTGAGGTGTTGAAAATCGCTGCCTACGCATTTTTTGTTTCACAGTTGGGAACAAAAAGAAATCATTCGACGACAAGTCAGGTGAATATGGAATTTTTCCTTTCTTCTTCAAATAGTCTGTTAGACATGCTGTATGGCGACTTGCATTGTCGTGATGAAGAATAACGCGACGTTTTCGGTTGTTCTTCCTGATTTCGTCTAGAACTTTTGGCAAACAAATTACTGTATACCATTCAGCGTTAACAGTTTTTCGATCCTCTAAAGGAATTGCTGCGATGTGTCCTGTCCAGCCGAAGAAACAAGCGATCATTTTCTTGGAAGTGCTCCTTGCACGAACAACTTTTGTGGGGTTCGGTTCGTCTTGGAACACCCATACAGTATCCATATTTCGCATATATCCATGTTTCGTCACCTGTGACGATGTTGTATACGGATTTTGCGGTTCCTACGTAGAATTTTTTGCGCATCTCTTTACACCAATTGACACGAGCTGCTTTCTGTGCTTGGGTCAAGTTATGTGGAATCCATCTGGAACATATTTTTTTTTACAAATAAATATTCATGTAAAATCGAATGAATTGCAGTCTGCGATATGCCAAGATATGCCTCTGCCTCACCGTAAGTTACTCACATGTCGATCGTGTTCTAACATTTTACGCACAGCATCGATGTTTTTTGGAATCACAATAGTTTTCGGTCGACGTTTACGTGACGCATCACTCACTGAGGCACGACCATGACGAAATTCTGCAAATCAATTGTCTTTTCTGATGGTGCTTCATTACCAAAAGTTGACCGAAGCGATATAATGCGTTCTTGTGGAGTTAGGCCTTTTTTATAATCGTAAAAAATCATCCAACGAAAATCTTCACGAGTAATATCCATTATTTTACAAACTCACTGTCACTGTCAACGAACTACTAACTCAATTTCTAAACTATCGCGAATTTCTCATTGGCAAATGTCAAACTTTAAGAATGTAGTGATTACATATGTCAAAAGCACCATCTAGTGGTGGATTGTAAAAATATAAAAGGTGTCCTTCGTAACAGAAGTTTGACCTATGTGCAGCAAATCACTACCTAATGTCTAATGCTGTATTTCTATATGGGTCTTCAACAACACTTGCAATAATGTTAAATTAATTTTCTTCATTTACTACGGGCTTTACTCTGTCGTGCTTTTCATATTTAACCGTCCCAGTCCTGTCAAATCTATCCATCAATCTTTGAAATGAAATCTTGCATCTGGGTGCCTTCTATCATGAAACCTCTCGTAGTACACTCTGGATGCTAGACGATAATTCTTTAAGCATTCTCCGAGGAAATAAATCATTGATTCTTGGATCGTATACTTTTTATTTTTATTACAAAAGAAAGGATAATATGAATAAGTTCTCAACGAATGTCAGAGAAATTAATAACATTGTCATACTAACGAGTTGGTAGAGTTTTCCATAGCCGCATAGGTATTCTGTTAATAAAAATTTACTGTGGCAGGCGAAATAAATGGTTTTTCGTAAATATCTAGAAAACCGTCAAACATTTGAATAGAATTGTAGTTACAAAATTTTTTTTTTATGATTTTTAATTTATTTCTCCTAAAATACCAGAACTAATGAAATAAATTTCTGGGAATTGCTAAAGTGCATTAAAATGAACTGAAATGTGCAAAAAATACAGGGTGTCTCATTAAAAAAAAAACTTTAATATCGTCACACTTATATGAGCCACCTTGTACACTCAAAAATATTTTCCTAAAATAGAGTCTTACAAATACAATAGATTGAGATATAAACGAAATTCCTAACTTCATTGGTTTAGACGCTATAGACCGACGTGCGCTTAGCTGACAACCCGGTATAATATACGGCAGCGAAAGTATATTAATTGCCTCCCACACATTCTATGTCGCGGCTAGCACCTCGGTAGTGAACTGTATGCTCGGCTATAATAAGAGATTTTTCTGCCTGGTCAATACAATTAAATTTTTGTTTTTTTTTGTTTTTGTATTAAAATAGAATTTCATGTGTTTTTTACCTGGAAAAACCATTAAAGAAATTTAAAAAGTCACGTAAATACTATCATGAATCTACTCATTGGCAAAGAGTGACTTGCAAATGATTCGTTGTTTTGAAAAATGGTCATCTAAGCAAAATATATCTAGTCAAAATCTAGTTTTACAATAACCTACAATTCTCTAGGATAAAACCAAATTGTGAAAATATCTGCTGTATTTGAACTACACTGGGGTAAATTTATAATCTAATTTTCAGAACAGAAATCAATAATTTATTCCTTGATGTTTACGCAGCTTTGAGGTAACGAAAAAGAAATAACGCAAGATTGATATTGTCTAAGGGGCTGTCATTACACTGAATTTACCACATCTAATAAACCAGGGATAAGCGTCGAGACCGCGAAGTCTTTAATTAATTCTGAACATGATCTAAGCCAAAAGTCAATGTAATCCATCAAAGATAATATACCCGAAAGTTTATGGCGTTGATGTCTATCATATTTTTCTCAAAAATATTATAAAAATAAAAATTCTTTCCTTGACAAAATAAGTGTTATACTTTTTCTTATATAAAAATGTTGGTAATAAAAATAATAGTCAATAAAAGGATATATGTGCTTCGATATTATTAGAACTCATATAAAGATCTGCACATAAAATTTCCTTTTATATTTTAGCAACTTTGTTTGGTGAAAGGTCAAATAATTTTATCTTTTAAATAACTATTCTAAAAGTTAACGTTTTTCAAGCTATTCTTTCAATCAGTATTTTTCCTTGACTACAAAAAGTACTTATGATCGATCGAATTCATCTTGAAAGAAGACATTAATTTGAGCTTTAACGACTCAATAAATGTGTAAGAAATAAAAGTCCTCAAACGCATTATTACATGAATTGAAAATTTATTAAAATTATTTTTTTATTAAAATATAAAAATTACTGGGACGAAATCATTATTACTGGATGTTACATATTTCTTACCTAATAAAAACTAAAAGAATAAATTATAAATATCATCAAATTAAAAAATGTATAAAACCCTACTATGCAAGTATTTAGACTACTAAGCTGTAATCTTCAGTAGGAAGCAATAACAGTGTTGAACATGAACCAATGAACGATTTATCAAACAATTAGATCAAAAGAAAATGCGGAAATATACTAACTAATCCTCTAAAGATGTAACCAACAGGTGTGAAGAACACTTTCAAGAATTACCGATTCCACAAATAGAGAATGACTTGAACTTGGAACGAAAAGTAAAAGTAGAAAAAAATAGAGAAGGAGGAATAACTATGGGAGAGATAAACTAGAAGAGGTAATCTCGAAATTTAAAAGAATTGTAACCACCAGTAAAAACAGATGATTAAAAGCATGTAGAAAACAGGAAAAGGAACACATTTAATGATCTGTAACAAAATATGAAAAGAACAGAGTTCCACAGAGGATTGGCACAGGACGTTAATACTGCCAATTTATAAGGAAGGTGGCAGGAAAGAATGTAATAATTATAGAAATATAATACAAGTAAACATCGGCATGAAGATATGTGAGAAAATCATAGACACGAAAATAAAAAATATAGTCGAAAATACATAGCGTGGATTCAGAATGGAACTAAGTCCAGAGCGTCACATTTTCACATTGAAGCAGATCACACAAAAAGTAAAGCAGAAAAAACAGTATTAATGATAAAATATCGAGAGAGAAAGATTGAGTATTCTGAAGGACCATCATCATATGGAATCGGAAGAATTTACTACGAAATGGATTAAATTAAAGAAGAAATTTAAGGTCCTAGGCTTTTCATGGCTTTAGATGTTGAATACCTACATCTACAAAAAGTAGAAATATCAGACCAGATGAAAGTGAAGAAGAATGTTTTTCTTGTCTTTATCTGTATGCCTTTGTTACTTTTCGGCATTCAAGTTCTAAAATAACCATGCTGCAGTGTCATTTTTGCTTATTGGTCACCCATCCAGCAATTGAACTTAATCGGGCTTGTATTACTATGTCAATTACGATACTGTTACACTAACTACGCTGTCGTACTGTCAGTAAGTCAGTAAGTCAGTAAGTGAAAATAACAATAATTCATTTAGCATTTCTCAGCAGTTTAACATGAATTAAATGGAGATATTTGAGTGTCAGTATTCACTGTATACGAAAAGGGAAGCCATGAAAAACTTCTCAGACAGGAAAATTCGATTCCGAGATCCCCGGCACGATAAGACAGTGCCTCATCACTAGAGCAGACCAATTTCCGTGCGCGCCATGTGCGCCGATGTGAGGATGATTGTATTGCATCAGAACTAATAAAAAGCATTCAGTATGTGTTTGGTACTTGCTTAGACTGCATGTAAGTGTAAGGATACGTAATAAAATGTCGTCGACACATAAATCGAGAAAGCGACCGTTGTCAGACGAAGTGAATAAGTTTATTATGGATTTCCCGGACTTAATATACGATGGCTCAAAAATTAAATGTCTAGTGTGCAATACATATCTAATGTGTTGGTCAAAAACACATTGTAAAGAACACGTAAGCAGTTCGAAGCACAATAATAACAAATTTAATCGACAACAGTTTATACATGAACTATGTGTAACAATGATTTTGTGTACACTGCCGTTTACCTTGTTAAGTAATGATTCATTTATTTCATTTTGGAATAAATATGCGAATCAAACATTACCGAGCACGACAACGTTACGAAGGAATTTACCATCGGTGCGTAAACAGGTTGAAAATAAAATCAAAGCCGAACTGAAAAATAAAAAACTGTGGTTATGTGTGGACGAAACAACTGACAGCAAAAAACAATCTGAAGTTAATGTGATGGCGCGTAATATGGAACCACAGCAACCAACGTCTTCAATTTTATTAGCATCCAGACGACTAGAACAATGTAATGCCGAAAAAATTTCAGAGGTGCTATTAGATACTTTGGAAAAATTTAAACTTTCGAAAGACCAAGTATTAACGTTTATGACCGATGGTGCCGCAACCATGTGTTCTGTAGGCCGGTCTCTTAGAAAATATTATCCTAACTTGTTACCACCACAGCCGATTCTGACACGTTGGGGTACATGGTTACGGGCGGGGTTTTACTATCATGAACATTTTGAAAAAATTAAGGACGTGGTTTTATCATTCGATCCGAAAGAAAGTGCAGCTATCAATACAAGCTAGAAAAAATTTCAAGATGCCTAGATTAAAATGGATTTACAAAGTATTCGTGAGAATTACTTGGGACTAGAAGAAGCAATAACAAAATTAGAAAATTCGTCGCTGTCGTTAGAGGAATCACTGCAAATCGTTAAAGATGTTCACGCACAATTGTGTGCTGTAGAAGACGCAAAAAATGAAAGTGTTCAAATTAAATTTGAAAGTGTTTTAGACAGAAATGCAGATTTTGACACCTTAACGCGTATTTGTGAGGGCACGTCTACAGATGCGTTAAGTTGCTTAAAAAAGTATTTTGATTATGCGAATATAAGATCACTAGAAGTAGAACGCTCGTTTTCCGAATATAAACATATTTTTTCCTCACGGCGGACATGTTTTTCAGAAATAACCTTAGAAACGCACCTGAAGGTGAAAATATACAATCGAGTTTCTCTAGTTTGTCAATCCTTGGAAGACGATTAACACGGTAAGTGTTTTTTTAAATCCTCTGTCGTGCACACAATCACTGATTTCATACATTTTCCATTTTATTTATAGGTACATACAACGCTGCTATAATATGTATTATTCTTATTTTTCGTGTGTTTATGCATATTACTTTAATAGCAGAAAACCAAATGTATATTTAATTATTTCTGATAGAATAAATGTCTCTACTTCTATACTTATATCGGTAACAAGCTCATGTTGCGTCCCTATTCTATCGCATATTCTAATATACTACGAATTACACTCCCATACCGGCGCTCATGGCGCGCACGAAATTGGTCTGCTCTACTCATCACTACGCTAACCATCAAAGACAAAAGAATTTGAAAATATGATATACAAAGCGGAAAAAGTATGGAATTAGCGTAAATAAGGATAAAATGATGATAATAGGAGGCGAATCAAGAGACATAAATATAGAGATTAATGGGATAACGAGAGAACAAGTGAAACCTTATATCTCGAAGCGTTATTAGACTAAAGGGGACAATAGGAAGCAGAAATTAACCAGAGAATAGTGAAGAGGCAAAAGTTGCATTATGCAATGAACAAGAAATTTCGCGAGATATTAAAATTGAAATATTTATAGCGATATATAGATCTGTTTTGACATTTGGACGCAAGTCATGGATAATGAGTCAAAGATAGAAAACGAAGAAGTATATTATCGAGATGAAGTATTTAAGAAGAGTTCGAAGAGTCACTAAGTAAAATAAAATATGAAACGTATAAGTAAAGAACTATAAACATATTGGATGATGGATTTTACAGAAAAAATATACAGGGCTGCTTACAAAGAATAGCGGAAACAAGACAAGTCAAAAGAACATGAGAAGCAAAATTTCAGAAAAAATTGAAAGAGAGAAAGGATTTCTACATGGGAAGAAAGGGATGATATAATACACAGAAGCAAAGAGAGTAGCGGAAAATGGGAAGTAATACGAGCAATTAGCTCTTGCTGATAAATAGTTATTACATTTATACTGATCCAGTTTAGTCCAAAGCTAGAGTTTTTGTTGTTTTTACAGAGCTTTATTTAATCAAAAATTGATGAAATTCAGTTACAGTAGTTAGTCAGTCAGAAGATAGAAGCGTGATAAAATTCTTGACGAAAGAAGGAAATGAACCCAAGAATATTCATCAGAGGATGACTAACGTGTACAAAGAATTTACTTCGTTATATTTTATAGTAAAATTCTGACCCAACCAATTTCGCTGAAGCAAGGAATTAATTCAAGACGATCCTAGGGAAGGCCTATTAAAGCAAGAACTAAGCAAAACATAAAAAAGCCGAGGAATAGGTCTTAGCAAGTCGAAGGAAGGAGGTGTCAATTATTGCTGTTGAAGTGGAGATATCAAGAGCCTCTTACGTTCAAAATATCGATTTTAAATG
This sequence comes from Melolontha melolontha, assembly GCA_935421215.2. Classification (NCBI taxonomy): domain Eukaryota; kingdom Metazoa; phylum Arthropoda; class Insecta; order Coleoptera; family Scarabaeidae; genus Melolontha; species Melolontha melolontha. The sequence continues at coordinate 106,890,287 of OW285243.1, forward strand.
TCAATTAGGTGTTTTTGCGTCGTATTGTACGTGCATATTGTACTGTGGTCAATCATCTGGTCAGATACCCAAGCCCAGCGTGCCCTCCCTAACTCGTCTAGGCGCAATAGTGTGTATAGGATTGTTTCAGCCTTTGCTTGATTAAATTCCATTATAACTATTATCAGGATAAAATAAAACAAATTTTAATGATTTTTATAATTTCACTTTTTACTTTAAATCCATTAAAATTTGTTATATTTTATCCTGATAATAGCAATAGTGTGTCACAAGCGTTAGTTATTTCCGTTTGAATGTCGGCTGTGGACGAAGGTGAATTGTATATTGCCGCTCTTTGTTAGTGATAAGTGTTGTAAATTACCGAATAAGAACCGCGATATGCGGATTTTGTGGCTACACTCTTCGTTTGATTGATTATATTTGGATTTGGGCCGTCGTCTATGCCGATAGTTATTGTGCCCTGACCATCATAGAGCTGTTATTGTGGGTGTTAGAATCCGCTTCCGTTAGCTGTTGTTGCTGCGTTTGTTGGTAACTGCCGCTAAATTTATAGGAAATTAAGTTCGTGTTTTTAGGAGTTGAATTAACCAACGTGTTAACGGAAGTCATTTAGAATCTCGTGCGAGCGGAATAGACTCCATTGCCGTTGGCTTATCATGGAGCTGCACCTACGACCTCAGAGCTAACTGTCCATTTCAGTTCTACTGCTTCAATTAATTAATAATTATATTTCTATAGAATTTTCATTTGTTTCACAGTATTTCACAGTAGTATATTTATCGTCACGCAAGAAGTATTAATTCATCAGTTTTGACTTTGTTGCTTGTTAATCCCTTTGAACGTTTAATAAGTTATTATTGGGTACACTATTCGGCATATATAAATGTTAACGTCACATTTTATTTAGTAATAAGTTTTTGTACATGAGCTTGTAATATTTTTGTAAACATTACCGAGATCTCACGGCTCCTTCATGACAATTACACAGTTCACAAGGCTCGCAAAGTGTCAGAAACAATTAACGGCGGGAGATTGATAGAAATGGAACATCACTCTACACCCCGGACTTAGGACCGAGTGATTATTATCTCTTTTCAAAATTAAAAAAAAAACATTACGTAGACGACATTTTTCCTCATATAATTGCCCGAAAGAAACAGTGGAAAAGCTTTTTAAAGATTTACCAAAATATTTTTTTTAGGAAGGTATAGCCTTATTAGAAAAACGCTGGAATAAGTGTATAAGTACATCATATGCTAAAAAATAAAATATAGGTTTTTCTTACAACATTTTTCATTTGTTCATTCATAGCTAGGTAGATAATATAATCTTAAGTCCCGATATCATTGCGTGGTAAAAATAATGGATTATAAAAATGGCAACAAATAACACAGGCCTACAAAAAAATTTTTTTTTTTTGGTGCAGATCTGTTTGAATTGTCGATAAAGTAGGTAATGTAAAGTATATTGATATAAGTCATTTTAACCCATCAGCTCTAGTTTACCTACTACCCTCTTTGTGAATTGTTGTCGGTCTTGTTATGGTCTTGTTCGTAACTAGTCATTATTACAATACCATCGATAAAGTTTGTGTTACTATTTCATTATGGCTAGTACGTCCAGACGTTGTGTTAACGATCCTGATATATTTTGTTATGTTTGTGGTGAATACATACTGAAAAATCAGCGTAAATCGATTACAAACACAGTGCGTCTTCTGTATTTTGCTTACTTCGGTATTGAAATTCTACACCAAGATAAAGTGTGGGTGCCTCATAGTGTTTGTAAAATATGCGTGGAACATTTGCGACAATGGGAGAGAGGGAAACGTAAGTCTTTGAAATTTGGAGTGCCTATGATATGGCGAGAACAAAAAAATCATTATGACGACTGTTACTTTTGTATGATTAATATAGTGGGCATCAACAAAAACAATCGCCATAAATGGAAATACCCCAATATTTCTTCTGTACAAAGACCTATTCCTCATTCAGAAAATGTTCCAATACCAACTTTTCACCAGGTAGTGCAGCAATCTCAGGAGGATGAAGCTGAAATACCTATTTCTTCCCAAGTAGATGATGACTTTCAATACTGCGGAATAACATCAGATCCTAAGCCATTTTCGCAGAATGAGCTTAGTGACCTCATCAGAGACTTAGATCTTTCAAAGGAACGTGCTGAGTTACTAGCGTCAAGATTAAAAGAAAAAAATTGTCTTTCCTCAGATGTTCGAGTGTCTACATATCGCACGAGAGAGGGAAAGTTATTGAAGTTTTTTTCATCTGATGAAAATTTTGTGTATTGCTGTAATGTGAGTGGTTTGCTGGCTTTCATGGGTTTAACGATCTATCAGCCCAATGAATGGCGTCTCTTTATTGACAGTAGTAAACGAAGTCTAAAAGCAGTTCTTCTACATAATGGAAATAAATATGCTACCGTTCCAATTGCTCACTCAACATGTGTAAAAGAAGAATATGAGGTAATTTCAAATCTTTTACAAAAAATAAAATATATTGAACATAACTGGGTGATCTGCGTCGACTTGAAGATGGTTAATTTTTTATTGGGTCAACAGAGTGGTTATACTAAATACCCATGTTTTATTTGTCTCTGGGACAGTCGAGCTAAATCACGTCATTGGACTGCAAAAAATTGGCCTGTGAGAGATGCTCTTGTTGTTGGGGAAAGAAATGTTATAAATGAACCCTTAGTTTCAAGAGAAAAAATCATTCTTCCGCCATTGCATATAAAATTAGGGGCTAATGAAGCAATTTGTTAAGGCTCTCGATAGAAATGGTCAATGTTTCCAGTTTATTTCTCACAAATTTCCTGGTTTAAGTACTCAAAAACTAAAAGCAGGTATCTTTGATGGACCTCAAATACGTAAATTGATGAAAGACACAACTAATTTTGAAACTTGTATGAATGATGTGGAGAGGCTTGCCTGGCAATCTTTTGTAGCAGTTGCACAAAATTTCCTCGGAAATCATAAGGCTGACAACTATGTAGAACTAGTAGAGGAAATGCTGGTGCGATTCAAAGATTTAGGCTGTAATATGAGTATAAAATTACACTATCTCAATAGTCATCTACATCATTTCCAACACAATTTAGGAGATCTAAGCGAAGAACAAGGGGAACGTTTCCACCAAGAGCTAAAAACAATGGAGAATAGATACCAAGGAAGGTGGGACAGTCATATGATGGCTGACTATTGCTGGGGAATCATGCGAGATTGCCCGAGTCAGTTTCATTCTAGAAAATCACTCAAAAGACAATTTCTTGACGTTTAATGTCAATAAAATATATATTTTTTCGTGAATTGTGTTTTTTTTTTTCGGGAACTAGAGCTGACAGAAGAAAACGGGTAACATTTTTGATATCGCCATGTACATACTTAAAATCGGGTCTAAAATCTCCAGCACCAAAATGGTTGTAGGCCAGTGTAATATTTGATAATCTAAATTATAAAAGAGAAAGAAGTGTGTAGTTAATGTTGCAATTAAACTAAATAATCACAATTTGCAACTAAAAAAGTTCGGAATATTATCTAAATTACTGGATTAATTCTCTACATATACCAAGAACTTAATTTTCCCGGAATAATCCCCATATCTCAGTTAAACACGACATCGAAACTTTTGCAAGTATATATATATCGAACGAATCTAAGGGACTTCTAAAACCCAAGCGACTATTATTGGATTTCTAACTCATAGCAGGTACGTTACTTTTATCGCAATAAATCTTACAAGAAACAAAAACTTCGAATGCGTTACCAACACGAACCTCGTTGAATCTATTTATAAGTGTGGCTACAGAAGATCGCGCTGTGGAGGAGTTACTAGGGAGATTGTCTGTAGATGTGCCCGTGACTCCTCCAAGATCCAAGGTCACGTGCCTGAGGTAATCGATTGGGGGGACCTGTAACAAAAGAAAATTGTTTAATATACGAGAGAAAGTTTTCCTACCACATGATTGTTTTATTAAAGATCCACGAAATGTTATGCTACTTTAGAAGTTTAAGTTTTAATTCTTTCAGTTTATAAAAACATAAAAGTTTCTAATATTGTTGGTTGTGTCCTTTTCTTGGAGTAGATTTGCATTCTAACAGATTCTTGTTACATCTACTTATAGTCTTTGCTTAGCAGATATACTAAAGAAATGTGCAGATATACCGCTCTGAATAAATCAGACTGTGAATTATTCTGCAAAAATTGATTTAATGGAATACTTGTCACAATATAGCATTAATTAAACCTGAACAAAACAAAAGGAAAACGACATTATTTATGTTTACAGAAAGGTTTTAAGTATATCAATACGTTATGCACGTATAACGCTTTTGTTACAATTGAAACAGACATTTAATATACATATTCGTAACTGTACACATGGATAATACACCTCGTATTTTCAGCATTTACTTCTGCTTAAGACACGTGTTTCTGCCATCTAGGCGTCATCAGTCAAGATAGTGAAGCAATGTATACAAAACAATACAGATCTGTTAAACAACAGATTTGTATCTGTATGTCGAAACTTGCTTTATCTTGTAGGCGATTTCAGTGTAAATGTATATACAGATACAAATCTGTTGTTTAACAGATCTGTATTATTTTGTATACATTGCTTCACTAGCTTGACTGATGACGCCTAGATGGCAGAAACACGTGTCTTAAGCAGAAGTAAATGCTGAAAATACGAGGTGTATTGTCCATGTGTACATTTACAGATATGTATATTACATGTCTGTTTCAATTGTAATTATTTATGTTACTTATTGTACAGCTGCGAGCATAAATTTTGGTCGTCAATGTCATTGTAGAATTTGAGGAAATTGTCACAATATAGATTTTTGCCCTGATTGATTGTATCCATTGTCAATGAAATGTTAATATAAATTTGCAGTTTGTTAAAGTCTTATTTTTTGAATTATTTTTGATATAGTCTCAATATCCTATTTTAACAAAGTAAGGAATATTTTCTTAAAATAAAATGGACTCTCTGAAGCTACGGTGGCATCTCGTCCAGAACTTGCAAAAAGTTTCGTAAATTTTATTAACATGTGACAGATTAAATTATAGGCTATTACCATTAGCGAATAACAACAATAGAGCAACTTACGCTATGTCAAAGAATGACTTTGACAATCAAAATATTTATAGCTCGCAGCTGTAATGTAATGATTTAAATAAATACAGGGTCATTCAAAACTTATACGACAAACGTAAATAGGCGATCGGGAATGCAATTTCGAACAAATAAGTTGCTAAGTACACATGGCAAGTCTTTAATAGTTTGTGATATACTAGGTTTCCAAATTATCAATGCGCAAATTCACAATACAACAAATAGAGTATAAATATTTTTATTAATTAAAGTACATTAAATAGGATATTGGATGTTCTGTTATTTGGAACTATTTTTCGGAGAAAAACTCCATTTTGCAAACGTTTTTTAGCTCGTAGTATTTTTACTTATGCTTAGTTCGTTCACAATTCTTCTAACAATCCATCCCTCCTGAAATCGCGTTATCAAAAAAGACTTCTTAAACTAGTTCAAATTTGACATTTTAAATTACTTTATTTAACTGTCATGTTATTTGTCAGTTGTCAAATGCGTTCAGATTTACACCAAACAAAATACTTGTATACCCGTTTTTTTAGTCGCCGATAGGACGATCGCGGTCCTTGAAAACTCAGACACTCGATTTTGACGTGAATGTAAAAAATTTGAAATTTTGTTATGTGTAAATCAAATTTTCATTGGTTATTTTGATGACAATGTCACATTTGACAAATCCGTAGCCAGTTTTTTTAAATGCCGCAATTATCAGAAATACAATTAGATTTTTTTTTATAAATAGGTACTAATTTTGAAGTAAAGTTTTGTATTCTGATAGTCGAAATAGTATTTTTGAAATTTAAGTAGAGCAGGACCATATTTGCAGTTTTATTAATCATTTTTTTTAAATTTACTATTTTTGAGATACATTTTGCATCCTACGCCAATAACTGATTTGAGTAACGTTTAAAAATAGTTTACACCGCGTAAAATGTTTTTGTATTTAAGTGTCTGAGTTTTCAAGGGCCGTGACTGTACATTAAAACTGGAAAATTAAAGATGCATACACCAGTCAAATAACCTTTTATAGTTGCACATTTTACTCAACATTATAAGAACCAATCCCCTATGCTGATAGAAAATATTTCACGTGACTTTACACGAAAGTCTTTACGAAAAAATTTGAATAATTAGTAACTTAATCAAAGGAATGGCCAATATTTTTAAACCGCAGTATACGCCTTCGAAATTTTTTACGTAACTCTTTAGATCACTGCCTATCTAACTTTCCCTGTATTCTTTGAGAAATAAAACAAATAAGAAATAAGGAATTTGAGGTCACAGTGTCAACTTGATGAACGGTCACGTGACACTATACATGGTTCTTTTGGTGATACGATATGGAACGGATTAAATGTGATAGCATTCTGTGAATAATAGATATTTATTCAACCTTTTGGCACGTCCTAACACACGAAAAATCTCGTACAATTGACAAAATCGATAGCGAATCTACACTGTCGGATGACACGGAAAGAAAACCTGGATGAGAATCGAAATATTGTCATAAAACGTAAAATCTAGAAAGTCCTTACTTAATTTTCGTTTTATTAAAAGAATTTTATTTTTAGACATCTTGTTTTTTATAATTTAAAATTTATTTTAAATTTGGTTATGTCAAGAACCGCGTGAAAAAATATTCACCTCCTTTTTTCATGAATGTAAATATCATCGTTTCGTTGTAAATAATGTTTAAATAAAGATTTTCATTTGTTTAAAATATTCACTTCCATAACTAGTACTATTTTCGATGCAATTTTTACTAGTTCAATAACCGCTCCATTTTTTTTTGTAACCATGAAAATTTCTAAAATTAAGTTTGTTAATTAGTTAATGAACATTACCTGACAGGTGCAATAAATAGTCTTCATAATTACTCTCCATATTTCATACGTCATCCTTTTATTTCAATGACACCCTGTAGAGTATGATTGAATCACAGCTGAAATGTCCGGCAAGTTAGATTTCTCTAGGAAAATAAATCTACTTTAATAGACTTTAACAATGAGCTGAGGATTACAGAATTAAGTAACACCTGGATGGTTACATGATCATTATGTACTTTTATCCCTGGCGACAGGCGATTATATCATAAAGGAAGTGTATTCCGTCTACGTTAAATCGCAAATATCTAAAGAGAAAATATGAGACCTGAAGGTTTAATAGAGGTAATATGTAGAGAGACGCAACAGTCTTTGAAAAGCAATTTAGGGATTTAGAAAGTCGGCCTGGGACAAATATTGATTAATACTAATTACTTAATAGTAAAAAAACTGGCCAAGAACTCAGAAATAGAAATATTAGGAACAAAGACTACTTGCGGTGTACTTGCGGTGACGTCTTACCATAAAGGCTTTCAAGCAAAAATCGGTACTTAGCACGCCATAAGTAAGAGGCATCACTTGATATAGTAAATAGTGCCGTTTTTAGTATAATTAATTGTAATTATAATGTAAAAACTGTATTCCAACTTTATTCTCCAGCTTCACTTACAGAGAAGGTTCGCAACTTGAAAATTCAAGAAAAATTTTAAATTTTGTTAGTATGGTAGAGTATGTTAAGAAGTAGTCCGCTTTACAACATACTCAGAACTATGTTTGTGTGTGTGGATGTGGTGGGGAGTGGGGAGGGGGTAGGGAGTAGGAGTATATGTGAGGGGGGGCCTTTATGAAGGACTATTTTTTTCCTCTCGGACTAGGCAGTTCTAAATTTTAATGCAATTTTCATTTATGCTTTGCACATATGTCTTGGTAACTTGTGTACCAATTTACAAAACATTTATGAATTTTATTATCTGTCGCTTTGCTTTGTCGAGCATTGTCTTTATAACAAAATCGAATATAGAACCGTTATAAATTTCCCTACGAAACAAGGAAGAGTTCCAAAAATTATTTTTGAAGAAATGTTGGTTGTATACGAGAGTAATTATCCTTCTAAGTTAACTATTTGCGAGTGGTCAAATCTGTTTAAACATGGTCGAGAAACATTGAATGATGGTCCCAGTGCAGGTCGCTTTGTTGAAAAAACCAAGTGTTTGGGACTAAAAGATGCAAGATTAAAGAAGCAGCAATTAGCAAGTTTACTAGATGTTACAGAAACCATGATCTTTGAAATCCTATACGCGTACCTTGTAATTACAAAAATTAGTGTATGGTGGCTTCCACCAATACTTTCGCCGTTGCAAAAGCGTATCTGAGCAGAGACGTGGGTATAATTCTTAGCAATTTGCGGGAAGGAACCAGATTTAATTTTCAAGTAAACGTTTTTGTACTCGATAAAATGAATGCTAGATCTCACTGGCGAATTCCTAGCGAGATCTCACTAATGTATTGTATAAGGAATACATTAGAAAATTGTTACGGATAATGGATTTTAGAGTTTCTGTAGCTTGTTTAGATATATTGTTGATATGCTGGCCAAATATGAATTTCGTATCAGAGGTAATACCTTGGTCTTTAACTGATACAATACGAGTTATACTCACTTCGCCAAGTTGATAATTTTTTAATATTGTTTGTAATATTTACTTTTTGTGAATAATAATATCTTACACTTATCGGGGTTGTAACGTAAATTGTTATTTGTTCACAAATTCTGTATATTAACTATATAAGCTTGTAGTTGAAGACAATCTTTTGTGTTGGTGATTCGAGAGATCAACTTGAAGTCATCAGCAAAGAAAACATTATTGGAGTCGATCCGATCCAAAAAATCATTAATGAAGATAATAAAAAAGAAGTGGTCTTAAATTCGACCCTTGCGGAACTCCAGAAGCAGCAATGTAAGATGTTGAAGAATATCTGTTATAGAACACACGTTAGAGTTTGTTATGTAGATACGAAATTAAAAATAAATTAAAAAAAAATTATTAAATCCAAAACTCATTAATTTAGCTGAAAATGTAGCGTGATCCACTCAATCTAACGCCTTGGCTTCGAGCTGTGCTCCATCACCCAGGGGGTCCGCAACGTATCGAGAAAAGATCGCAAGGTTAACGACAACAGATCGTTTTTCCATGAAGCTATGCTGATTCAAAGATGGAATTTTAATACAAGGGTTTGAAGTGCAATTTTAAAAGTTTTTGCGAAGTTAGATAACGTAGCAATTACAATAGTTAGTTATGTTCGAAGTATCACCAGTCTCATTACTTTCCAGAAGGAATGAAGAGATTTTAGTATCGGTGGACTAAATGCAATCAGTTACAAGTAAAGTACGTGAAAAATAAAATTATTTTTTGCCAAAAAGTTTGTATTTATTGTGTAAAACATCTACAAGCAATATTAATAATTCCTCAGAAACTCTTTCAGTAATTGTTCAGTTACAGTATACTCTTCTAATGCAAATTTACAAAAAGTACAGCAACAACACACAGCAACGTTCGTTGTCTCTAAAACTATTTGCTTTGAAACATCCACTAGAAACGCAGAAACTAAATAACAATGAATTATTATCCTCGCGCGAAACGTCTAATTTACCGCGAATGGCGAAGCATTTCCGAACACAATTCTATATTGACATTATCTTTTAGTCGACTCGGGTAGATTATTAAACTTGTCTGTTACAGACTCGACCAAAGACACTTCAAATTAACATGGTAATTTCGGCGAAGAAGCGAATAGAGTTTTAGGTGTGATGACAAGACCGTAAACGGGAAATTTGCGTTCGGAGATGATAATAATATTTATTTGTCCAATAGATATACAGTGAAATCTCTCATAAGTACACCGCAAATTTGGCCACTTAATAAAGAGTTTTCTATTAAGAGTACTCTAACTTTAAATTTAAATAAAACAAGTTGTGTATGCGATATTATTCATTTATTTTTTTACTTAAAATGGTATAAGATTACATTATGTATGGAATATAATATCGTCCAAATGGTCGCCACGACTTCACTCAACGGCACGTATCCTAGATGTCCAATTTTTGTTGAATCGACGGCATAAATCTCGTTCGATATCATTGATGGCGTTGGTTATGTTGACTTTTAAGGCATAAATATTCGTATATTAACGTAGCCCCACAAGAAAAAGTCTAATGGTGTTAAATTACACGATCTCGGTGGCCAATTGACGTTGTCGAAGCGAGAGATAACCATTTCATCGAATCTGTCGTGCAGAAGATCCATTCTTGCATGCGCTGTGTGGCAATTAACTAGTTGGAAGCACATTTCGTTGAGATCCACATCTTCCCATTTAGGCCACAAAAGATTGAACATCATCAACCTGTACCTCTCGCTGTTGACAGTTATGACGGCGCCATCTTCATTTTGAAAGAAGTACGAACCAATGACTCCACCGTTCCAAAATCGACATCAAACAGTGACTTTTTTTAGATGCATTTGCAACTGATGGGCCTCATTTTGATTGTTATATCCTCAAATGCGACCATTTTCTTTACTGACATAGCCATTCATCCAAAAATGGGTCACGTCGCTGAATATGATTTTCCGTCCGAAATCGGAGTCCACTTGGAACCGCTCTAGAGCCCAGTTGGCGAATGCTCGACGCTGCTTGTGGTCGGTTACCTTCAACTCCTGGGTCAATTGAATTTTGTACGGGCGTAGGTCTAAGTTTCGACCCAAAATTCGCCAAGTTGTGGTCTGCGAAAGGCCAAGTTCTTGAGCGCGACCAGAAATTGACAGCTTCGTGTTATCCTGCACACTTTCGTTCACTACAGCAATGTTTTCTGCAGACCTCACGTTTCGACGACGTCCGGATCTTGTTGGTTTGTTTCCTGAACCGGTTGATTCTAATATGTTCATCTAACGACGAATAGTCGACTCAACAGGATGATTTTGTGCACCGTAAATGTTACTTAGCCCACTGAACGTAGCTCGAACTAAGCACTTATTTTGATAGTAAAGTTTAATGATTTGTACGCGCTGCTCAACACTGTATCTTTCCATGGAGATTTGCGCAACATTAGTAACTATAACCTCTAAATTTTAACAGCTGTATCTTCACCAACATGGCCGCTATACAATATCAAAGTTTGAGTGCCACACATATAGCACACATTCAACAAAAACACACTTCTTATTAATTTAAGTTTTTGATAAAACTAAATGCTTGGCTTTATGAATTAAAATTCGTAAAGCAATGTTAATATTCAATAGTGCAAATTTGTAAAAAGTCGCTTCGAGGTAAAGAAATATAAAACAAAAAATTCGCAAAGCAGAAATAAAAATATTGAAAACTGTAGAGGAACTTACAATATGACATCTTAAAATAAATACATCAATAGATGACAGACGTATAAATTTTGATGTAATAAAATGGAGCAGGAAAAAAGAAAAAAACAATGGAACAACCATTTCGAACGAATAGAAAGAGCACTAGGTTGGGTATATGTTGCTTTGAACCAATATTTAATTCATTATTGTAGTAATTCAACTCAAGTCACGTATTATTTTTTGTAGTTGGTTTGTTTTATTTTGGCCAAAGTACTCTTAGCCGAGTTGAGAGATTACGAAGCTGACTTTCAAGTATACTCGAAGTTAGATCGAAACACGACGTGTATCAAAATTTAAAGTTTTATTAAGTAAAATCGTAAAACGAACAAATTAGGTAAAAGCTTAAGTAGAAGTTGCTATTCGATTGTATAAAAGTTTACAGTATGTGTAATAAGATTTCTAAAATAACCGCTTCGGTATAATGATTTGAATTGCGAACATTCCAAAAACACTGCAGTTAATAAATGTATGTAACAAATATACGAAAGCCGTTCGACGGGAAAGTAACTTTCCAATAATACTTATTTTGATGTAAAAAATATATTTTATTTTTTCGACATAATCCCCTATATATATATATATAATTAAAAATATATTTAATTAAAAGATTGACAAATATATTTAATTAAAACTGATTGAATATTGATTAAAAAACAGGACATTCCTTAATGAGTTATTTAATAAAATTACAGTATATATACAAATTCTATTTACAAATTAATTCTAGTGGTTCTCAAAATATTATTTTAATGTACCTTAAGTAAATGTAGTTAAAATCTAAGACATATAATACTTCATGCGGGTGGTCACTGGTGTATCACCTCGTTTTATTAAAGAGTTCAAACGGAAGCTTCTAATGAATTTTTACGTTATAGTAGGTCTAATGTTTCATAATATTTACGCTGATTGTTATGTGTCGATTTCGACTGCTGTATATTTTTAGTATAGCATATAATTATTGTAAACCGATTGTTCTAATTTAATTTCTTAAAATTATTATTACCTGTAATTCGTTTTTGCTTGTCCAATAATTTTGACTGTCTAGATAGACATCGAAGCATTTCAAATTTATATTATCTTGCACTACCTACATTCAGAATCGTTCTGCTAGTATTACTATTCTATACATTTATCAAGGACCTATTATATAACGTATTCTTTGCTTTTTGCTATCTGTAATAATTGAAATGTCATTTTCGGCTTTTGTTTCGTAATGGTTAAATATTTTTTATACGTATTACTGCTAGTTAATTGTTTATCATTGTAATTCAGGTATATCCTTTAAACATCGTAGTGCCGTTAGTTAGCTTAAATTTACGTTTTTACTCTAGTAATGACATACGCTGTATATCATGTATAATTGCTATTTTTCCAGTTAATTATCATGCATAATGTTAATTGTATATCATTTTATAATTACCTTAGTTTCGTTTGTACTATTGTCTGGGTAATAAGTTACATAAATCTCATTTCCATTGTTTTGTTTTTGATGGTTAAGTCAAGCAAAAATATAGTGTTCTGACAGAAGTAACGTATGCGCATTGAGTATTTACACGGACATGGAATCAACGTATATATGTGCGTTAACATATGAACAAAATGGAGGACTTATGTTTGTCATTGTAAATATATTTTTATTTTCTTAATAGACTGGTTTAATATAATTTTATAATTGTAACTTGGGTCTTATTAAATATTGAGATTTATCAGGTAGTACTTCTTTAATTGAAATTCCCTTTATTGTGTCCGAATAACAGAACCATCTGTGAGTAATTAGTCTGGGCCTATAACTTGTTTCAGTCATTAGAAATTTTCATTTATTAACGAAGTTTAATTTAGCTTTTCAGTAGTTTCAGAGAGATTTTTGTCTTGCTTCTTCTATTTACCTATGACAGTAGCTCTATATTATATAATCTGTGGTTTATGTACTAGACGACCGCATAATCTGGACGAGTTATGGTAGCGAATAATTGAGGAAGTGTAATGAATTCGTGCAAATGTCATTCAAGAATTTGTTCACAGACTTGATATTGTCAAGAAGTGAACGGTTATCATTTCGAAAACCTTCTTAAGTGATATTGATTTTGTTTATATTTTTTGTACTCATTTTTCTTGTTCAGAATAAAATTTGCATTATTAAATTTAATTATCTCTGGCGTTGTTGAACATACAGGTACCAAACCTTATTAACTGAACTCTCAGGGCAGAGCTCTATTGAAATTCGTAAAAATATACAGGGTGTTTCATTTAAAATAAAAAAGTTGACATTATTTCCGGCTAAACCGGAAGTCTGATTCGGATATAAATATGCTCTTCGAATTCCCTATTTGCATTAAATTAAATGTGGAAAATTAGAATCTAGGTAGCCATATTAAACATATTCGAATGGATCCATACATTTGTCTAACCCTGTATAATGTAACAGACCTTAAATGTGAAGTAAAGATTTGTTTCATAGAATCAGTTTTTGCTAGAATATTATAAAAAAAATTAGCATATTGATGCAAATTTTTCTATATTAGAGCTAAGAATATTCTGCGTCTTCCATTGGTCGAATATAATCTCAATATACAGTAATTTAATGTATACGAGGGTAGTTTGATAAAATAAGCGTAACATCTTTCCAAGATCTCAATATTTTAATTTAGTAGTGAATCCCATAGTTGCACACCATAAGTCCAAATAGGTATTAAAATAACTTTATAAAACAGAAGTTTATTTTTAATTGACAGTTGAAGTCTTCTTTGAATGACTCAGTACAGTTTGCTCAACTTACAATTCACTTGTTAGCTTTTTGTAAATATATATTAACGCCAAGTGAGTCTACGACCTAAATGGATTCCTAATTATTTCACGTTTTCAGTTCAAATCAACTGCTTTTTAATTAGTGTGACAGGAAGACACTGCCTTTTATCGTGAAGATCACGTGAACATACTTAGATTCAATCGCTTTTATACATCACTTCTCTAGCCACGATTGTGACTTTTTTTACAGGTGTCGAGATCCTGTTGCTGGGTTGTTATCTATAGTTAGTACAACAGTTGTATCTACGAATGTAGGTAAGTTAGCAGTGCAATTCAAATAAAGCATTCATCTCATTATGCTACCGTGGGGCACACCAGCCATCACATAAAATGAAGATGTATATTCATTTCCTGTATTTACTTAAGAAGTGCCTGCTTTCAAGCTATGACTTTAACATAGAAGATAAATTGCCAGGAAATACTTTTATGATTTTATATAACAGTCCTTTATGGCAAACCTAATTAAATTCCTGACTAATGTCCAGAGATGCTGCTGTGGTGAACATTTTGCCTTTCAGTGCTTCGTTGATTACGTTTATCGTACGGTGAACATGTTAGATTGTAACATGCTATTGTAATTATTTGTCAATATTTTGTGCATATTCTTGTCAAAATACGTACATATTTTACATGCATATAATCCGAGCTTTGATCATCTCGATTCCTGTTATTTAAATACGAAACCTGGAACATTCTGACATTTAATCGAATAAATGCGTTGTGTAATATACCCGCACAGAAATTAAAAAAAGCAATTTCAAATACATATTGTATACAAAAATCTTTCTATTCCCCAGATATTAAATTTCAACTTAAGCGTGTAATTTCCTGTAATTATCTCGTTGCTAGACGATGGATAATCCAAAAGCATCGACGAAGTCCCCGATTGCGGTGGGCAGTACAAATTTAATATATTTAAAAGCCAATATTGAATGGCGGTTGTGGGGAAAAAAACGCGAAAGTTTGAGAAAACCTCCGTTCTCATTTTCAATCGAGACGCAATAATTTCTTTCTAAATCCTAAGAGGAATTCAAGTAATTATTAAATAGAAGGGAAGAAGATCGTTTTCGGATCCAATTACGAAAAATGTTTTACAGAAATGAGAAGTAAATTTAGGAAATACAAAGTACTTTAATAATTATATCCTCAAAAATATTATTAAAAATCGGGTGTGAAGAACACAGTACAAGCTCATATATTTTTGAAAGGTATCTCTCCAGAGACGTAAGCGCGTGTTTCATCTTACTATAGAATCATCGGTGCGCCCCACTGAAGAGATACGTTTCACAAAGCAACAGCCTTGCTAATATCACAGAAGCTATTAAGACAGAGTGTTTAGATGAACATTCAGTGCTGCTCATTGACGAACGCCGAAACAACTAACACTGTTTCAATATCAATTGCAGAACTAAGCTAGGTGCTTCCATTAAACGGTACAACCGCAATTTTAAAAACTGCATTAACGTGTCTTCACTCTTTATTGGACAAACCGAATGCGTATATAACAAAGTAATTTGAAACATACTTAAATAGGTTAAATCTCATCAAATTTTGTATTTTTGTTGTATAGAAAATTTGGTGAGGTTTTACCCACTGAAGCATGTTTAAAATTATTTTGTAATTATATCATCAGTTATTAAATCAAGATCGTAATTTTAACAAATAAAATCATGAACTAGTCAAGTAATATAGAGTTGTATGTTTTCTTTTTAGCTATAAACAGATCTCCCTACTAGCGAAACCCTTGACGATACCACTTACAGGTTCTGATCCTTCATTATTTATGACTGGCTTTAAACTATCTAGCAATTTTTCGATTCCATTATTGATCGTGCAAATAGTGATTTTTTCGAGATTCTATAACTATTTTAATTTTTTAACTGTTACGGTTACTTTTGAGTCTCAATATTCATAAAAAATCTGGACAAAAATAATTATTTTCACGATGAAGAAATGCATCAAATGACTTTTTTATGTCGCTAATTGCAATGATGTTGAAATTGCTTGTTATTTACAAGTGAATGTCTTTGATGTTGTTGATGAGCGAAACTATGGCGAGCTAGCAAAGAGACATAAATATTGAAACGCTAAATCTTGTTGCTTTCGCCCAAAACATGCCGCGACCAAACACGCAGTTTTCAAACTTTACCCATGGGATGCAAACGTCGTATTGTGGTCGATTGGTTGCGATCCACTATAACAGGCAATTCTCGAGTTGATTGGCGTACATCATCATGCATTAAGGCGTTCAGATGATCTTCATCAAAGGTCTTCCCGATCGTTAAGAATCGTTTGTCAAAATGAGTCTTTTTAAATCGAAAATAGCACTTCCGATCTGTACTCTTCCCGATTACGTTTTGTTCGTAAACGGCGCACAAATGGTTATAGCGGCTTCTAATGCAACTTCTCTGCTGAATTTGAACAAATTGTATTGGAAATGAACCTGATGTTTACTTTTCTTTTGTCAATAATTAATACAATCTTTGCACAAATTCATAAATTCAATCCAAAATTGGATCGGTCATCTATCAATCATGTGATTGAAAAAGTTGGATTTGACAAAAAAAGTGAGATGCTTGGATCATTTTATATTGGCCAAGAAAATATGCTAACACTTGGTACTTTGTTAAATTTATTTATAAGAGTTTCAATCTCGACGGTGCTGTCTAAATGCAACTAAACTAAATCTTGGCTGATGTTCCAAAATGTTCTCCGAAGTCCATTACATTGTTACACTGTGATCTGATTAAACTTCAGGTAAGATTCAACTCGGTTGCATTTTGGCAGCATTACTGAGATTCACACTTTTGGAATTGAGTTGAGTAAGTTAATTCCAAAATCAGAATCAGAAACGATGCTGTCAAAATTCAAGCAAGCTGAATCTTGGCCGAAGTCAGGTCACAGCGTAATAACGACGATATGCCCTTCGTAAGGTTTTCAATCGATCATTTATCAAACACAAAGTGATTGATTGAAAAGGCTGGATTTTACCAAAAAATGGGTAATTTGGATCCTTATAAATTGCCCAAAAATCTGACACTTGTTAGAGATATTTTCTTCAATTTAATTATAAAAGTCTCAATCTTAATAATGCTGCTTACATGCCATCAAACTAAATTTTAGTTGAAGTTTAGATCACAGTTGTAACATTGTGGACCTCGCAATGTTTTGAATCGACCATCTTTTAATCACCTGATTGGAACGACTGGATTTGACAAAAAAAGATCGGATGTTTGGATGCTTAAAAATTGTCAAAGAAAAATCTCTTGCATCTGATAATATGATATTTCAGTTCCATTTTTGAAATTGAAATAATTTGACTTAAGTGTCAAATACTGTTATAACTGGTTCATAATACCATGACGAATCCTTGCCAATAAAATTCAGAAAACAACATGAAAGTGGAAGTCTGTTAATCATTTCCTTAGCTAAGATAACATAAAATTCTAAAATCTTTAGCAATAATGACTCGACCTCTTTATTACTTAAATTACTCTTCATGAACTCCTCACATCCATTTCAAACATATGTCTTTTCTAGTGGCAAATAATTATATGGATGTATTAAATTATGAGTAAGTATTTCAGATTTTAAGACTGGTGGTTTAATAAAGTTTTGTACAAATTGAAAAAATATTTTCTTTGAATTTTTATGTAAATCATGACCTAAGGGTTTTCTAGATTGAAACAGAGCATTAAATTGTTTCATGTATTCTAATACGTACTTAAGAAATAAGTAATATACCTTAATTTTAAAATTATTCAAATGGTTTAATATTATTCTGGCAGCAGATAAGTCATCTTCAAAAGCAGCAACATTAAAAAATGTTTCAACGGTTTCCAATTATCCAGCGTCCTACATATTGATGCAATGCCAACCATCTCGTTCCAGATAGTTTCAAAACTTTCAGATGTGCTAAATCGAAATATATTTGTATTTCCATCAACTGGCTGCACCTTTTTGAACTTCCAGATATATATATATATATATATATATATATATATATATATATATATTTATATAGCGTTATTGGAGTTTTTCGGCTTTTATATGAAATATTTACAAATATCAAATTAGTATGTATGTATGTAATTGCAAAGTAAGTGGAGATGTAAACATTGCTGTCTACAAATTACAAAGCAAATCATACGAAATTTTTAATTGAAAAATATTGTCTATGTTGGGACTCGAACCCAAGTCTACAGTTTGCCGGACTGTCGCTTTTACCATTTAGCCACAATAGACCTAGGTTCAAGCTATTTAGAAATGCATTATAAAGTAACAGTGTTAATGAATCAGATGTCAGTTATTGAATGTAGATGTCAAGTTGAAACCAGAAGTCAGTTTTGAAAGCTGATGTCAGTTTTGATAGCAGATGTCAGTTAGTGAAAGCAAATGTCAGTTATTGAAAGCAGATATCTGTTTTGAAAGCAGGTGTCAGTTATGAAAGCAAACGTCAGATTTGAACGCAGATGCCTATTTTGAAAGTAGATGTCAGTTATTGAAAGCAGATGTCAGTATTTTGAGAGCAGATGTCAGATTTGATTGTTTGAAAATGCTAATTATTACTCCATAGCTATATGAGTGTTTTAGATAATTTCTTAGCCGTAATTATCTAAAACACATATATATATATATATATATATATAACAATTGATAAATTATTGGAGTTTTTCGGCTTTTATATGAAATATTTACAAATATCAAGTTAGTATGTATGTAATTGCAAAGTAAGGGGGGATGTAAACATTGCTGTCTACAAATCACAAAGTAAAACATACGAAATTTTTAATTGAAAAATATTGTCTATGTTGGGACTCGAACCCAAGTCTACAGTTTGCCGGACTGTCGCTTTCACCATTTAGCCACAATATACCTAGGTTAAAGCTATTTAGAAATGCATTATAAAGTAACAGTGTTAATGAATCAGATGTCAGTTATTGAATGTAGATGTCAAGTTGAAACCAGAAGTCAGTTTTGAAAGCTGATGTCAGTTATTGAAAGCAGATATCTGTTTTGAAAGCAGGTGTCAGTTATGAAAGCAAACGTCAGATTTGAACGCAGATGCCTATTTTGAAAGTAGATGTCAGTTATTGAAAGCAGATGTCAGTATTTTGAGAGCAGATGTCAGATTTGATTGTTTGAAAATGCTAATTATTACTCCATAGCTATATGAGTGTTTTAGACAATTTCTTAGCCGTAATTATCTAAAACACTTATATATATATATATATATATATATATATATATATATATATATATATATATATATATATCTAAAACAATTGATAAATTATTGGAGTTTTTCGGCTTTTATATGAAATATTTACAAATATCAAGTTAGTATGTATGTAATTGCAAAGTAAGGGGGGATGTAAACATTGCTGTCTACGAATCACAAAGCAAATCATACGAAATTTTTTAATTGAAAAATATTGTCTATGTTGGGACGCGAACTCAAGTCTACAGACTTGGGTATACGAAAAAAAATTTTGGAACACAATAACTTATTCAACTTTTGTTGATATCTTCTTTTTCTGGATTTTTATTTCCTTTTTTATAGGCCCCCAGCAAAACATTTTATTTATTAAGAAGGTCGAACTATGAGTAGCAAAATCTAGATTGCTTCTGTGACTTCGGACTCGATTCGCATGTTCGACGTCGAGTAACGTACTGATTGAGATATCTTTATCTGGTCCAATAGATTTTCTTTCGAGAATTTATAAGGATCAAAGCATCTGATTTATTTAACAAATGCAGTCTTTTCAAGAAACCGCATCCTAGGCAAATCCAAGAACGTGGCTCCAGCCGAGAATTCCCGAATGAGTCATGGACGACGACCACGAAAATTTACCAGCCAGATTAGCAAAATCTAGAGTTTAAAAGAATAACACATGAATAAAAATAAGATTGCTCATGGACAGGTGATAACGAAAGTTCACTAGCTTCATTTCGTCAAGGTCGCTAAAGTCTTTTACCTGATAGAAAAGTTGATATTCTGTATCGGCCAGACGCAGGGCAACCTCTTCAGGGAAATGGAGCAGCTCTTGCAACTCCTCCAGTTCTGCGCAGGTTCTGATCTGCGCTGTGAGAGGATTCCTCTTCTCCAGCTCTGTAACAGATAATTATAATTACGCTATAAACAAATTTGCGAAAATATATAGAGTCTGTAATTCCAAAGTTCTTGTGAAATGCACGAAATAATGGGTGATTTAATTCGAGTTTCCTATATTGGCTGCACTATAAATTATATATATATATATATATATATATATATATATATACATATACATATATATATATACATATATATATATATATATATATATATATATATATATATATATATATATATATATACAGTCATTAATTGTGCGTGTTTGACAAATTAAATGTTAGTTTGAAATAACACATTCACGAAATGGATCGCTTAACCATCTTCACACTTAATCGTCCTACTGAGCGAGCAATTCGCAATGTAGTGAAAAAAATTGAGGAAACTGGAAGCTTTGGAGATAGGGTAAGGTGTATGCATCATTGTAGTGCACATTCAGCCGAGAATATTTCTGCTGTGGGTAATAATGTGACTGTAGACCTGATATTATCGATTCATTGCCATTTACAGCCTTTCGGCCTTTCTTATTGCTTCCTTTAGCGCATTTTGCACAAGTACTTGCTCCTACATCCGCATAAAATTCAGTTAAAACAAGAACTAAAATTCAGAGATCATGGACGGCGTAGGATTTTTGCAGATTGGATGTTAGACCAGTAGGAAGTTGATGCTGATTTTTCAAAGAAAAAAAATTTCAACTCTCAGGGTATGTTAATAAATAAAATTGTCACATATGGGACGAGGAAAATTTTCACGTGGTACACAAGATACCATTGCATGCCCAAAAAGTAACTGTGTGGTCAGATTGAAGTCAGATAGTAGCAGTTAACGGTGAGCGCTATAGGAACATGTTAACAGATTGTTTTTGGTACCAAATCGTAGATATTAACGTTGAAGACATGTTGTTTTAGCAAGACGGCGCAACTTATCACACGTCGCGAGCAATATTACATCTTTTGCGTGAAAAAGTTCAGATGTCGCATGTTTCACGTAGAGGTGACGTCAACTGGCCGCCAAGATCATGCGATTTAACGCCATTGAATTTTTTGTGGGGTTTTCTGAAGAGGTGCGTCTACGCCGACAAACCTGCAACGTTTGAGCACCTAAAAATGAATATCCGTCAAAGTATAGCCGAGTTAGTCCCGAAACTGCAGTAGGTCCAAAAACGGACATTTGCCTGACATAATTTTCAATCATTAATAAATAATACCAACTATTCGATTAATAAAAAAATATATAATAATGTTATATTTGATGTATTTTTTCTTAAATAAAAGTTAGGTAGCCGGAATTGGATCACCCATTAGAAAATACAATAATTTAATTATAAATTTGAACATAATGCCCTGTACTAAAATTAATAATGCTATAGAATATGTATATGATCGTTTCCAATTAAGAATCAAAAGCCCTTAGCGTACACGAATGATCTAAGAAATTACAGACGAGACCGTTTTCTGATTTCATTTGGGAAGGTCTAAACAATTATCACTGTGACCGACCAAATATATACTAATTGAGGGATAGAAAGGATTGCCCGACTCTAAGGGATTAAGATAACAATGAATGTAACTTAATACAAAGCAATCTTGCGGATCTCACCGTGTCGGTAAAACCGGTTAACGGTCAAATAGATGTTATCTTAACAAATTCTTCTCATTACATTTCTCCCTATATTTTCACACCAAACATGACTGAAATTTTCTATTGGCTTCGTAATAAAAGCTACTCGAGATTAGGATGAAGATAACATCAATAACCTGTCGATTTTAATATTTTTCTATTCAGAATTACGGTAATACTATTACTTAGACCGTCTTATAGCTTATAATAACTTATCTAAACGTATTAATTTGAAAATTGCTTATTTTTATAGTAATTTCTAGACGGTAAAGTATGTAGTAATATTTTATTAACAAAGACAAACAGTTTAGCACTTTCTTATCGTTATAATGAAGTTTAAACAAGTATCTCTTTCGTTAATCAACGAAAAAAATATTACACAGTGTAGACAAACAGGTTCCACAGTTTAAAGGAATATGATCAATTTGTTAAAAGCTGATATTAATTTCTTGAAGCAGTGCAAACCAAAAAAGGTTTAAGTGTATCAATATGTTAAGCACGTATTACGCATTTGATACAAATGAAAAAGACATGCAATATACATATCTGTAACTGTACACATGGACTACTACCATCTGGCATCGTATTAATGGACTTACAGCTACATACGTATTTTCTTCTCTTATGTACCGGCTTGGCCGGTCAAGGGAAGGATTGCCTTTTTCGGCATAGTCTCTTTCGTCCGTCAGATGTCACTTATTATATAGTGCTACCTGATAGGACGAAATTTGCTATGTCTTGTGGGCGATTTAAGCTTAAATGTATATACAGATACAAATCTGTTTTTTAAATAGATTTGTATTATTTTGTATTACATTGCTTCACTAGCTTGACTGATGACGCCTATAGATGGCAGAAACACGTGTCTTAAGCAGAAGTAAATGCTGAAAATACGAGGTGTATTGTCCATGTGTACAGTTACAGATATGTATATTGCATGTCTGTTTCATTTGTAAGTGCAAACCAAGTAAAGTTTTTCTTAAATTTATTAAAATTAATTGTAAATTAACTTACTTTAAACTAATTGTAAAATCATTGACAAAGTAACTTTTTACGCGAAAATTAAATAGCTGACTTCAGAAATTAAATATTTTTATAGTACGCGTAGTAAGTTAGAATAAGAATTATATGATTTATATTTGCGTTTAACTAAAAATTCAAGTAATCATGAACACGAGGACACAATGTATCATTTTCATACACATGTTGCGGAGATCACTGAACTTAAACTCAACACCAAAATTGGTAAATTAAATTCGAAACCTTTGTCCGTCGGTTCAAGAAAAACCAATTGTCAATTTTTCTACTAGTCATCAATCAGTCGTGTGATAATTTTATTACGGAAGAATTGAAACTATTAGACAAATGTTTAGAATATTATTTGTCAAGCTATGGATGAGATAATTGCAGGCATTAAGACTTCTATCAAAAATTTTTGAGATTCTGCAAAATCTTTCTTTAGAGAGGCTATGGTTAGGCATTTTTCTTGTTTCTGTCTGTTTCAAGATGGACAGGAAAAGGTATTTAAAAATGTAATTCGTTAATTTGGGTACTGAATATGAACTGTATGCAAATATGTCAGCCTGACGTGAAAGAGAGCGCTGAGGATGGGAGAGGATGAGTCAAATCAAGTATGTGAACCTGATGAGAGAGAAAGCGCGCTGATACAAGAGAGGATGAGTCAAATTTATTTGAGCTAATGCGACAATTACATAGTTCTGGGAATGTCATGGAAGATAATGTTAAACACTGGGTTGCATCTGATGCTACATAACTACATTGAGGAATTGCTTAATGCTACTCTACACACTTATTAAGAGTTATGAACGCATAGACCTTATCCTAAATGATGGACAAAAAATTAAACATTACGACACTTACGACACAAATATCTGGGACTGCATGTATCAGAGGACGGCACCTTGGATACAACCATACGATATAGGAACAATGAGGTTAGAAAAACCATAAACCATTTAAATAGTATTCTCTGGTATGAAAAGGTCTCCAAAAAAAATAAGATCCTAATATACAATACAATTGTTAAGACCATAGCAACTTATAATGGAAATGGACTTCTGGTGAACAGCTGCAGGTAGATTTAGAAGGGGCAAAGTACGTAACAGATGTTAATAGCTAAGGATGAAAAATTAGCAATTTCAAACTATTAAAACTGACATCTGAATTTAACATCTGTGCCTTATAAGTCCTTTTAAATAGACTTGAAACCAATGCCCTCCTGGCTTAGTTGGTTAAAGCGACGGTCCGGCAAACGGGAGACTTGGGATCAAGTCCCAACGTGAACGAAAATTTTTCAAATAAAATTTCGTATAATTTGCCTTGTAATTCGTAGACAGCAATGTTTACATTTACTTCGCAAAATGACATACTAATTTGAAAATATTTAAAATATTTGAGATAAAAGCCGAAAATTTCAAGAATTTATCAATTGATATATTAAATGAACAACTAAGAAATTAAGACGCATTAGGAATCACAAAGTTTTATTGCCTTAGAAAGAACAATTTTGTAACTTCAAGAGCAAACAGAAGCCACAGTAGTAGACATGTTATTTTTAGAACGTTGGAATGATATAGCAGTTAGAAAAAGGCGGACCAATATGAATCAATCGAGAGTTGACTGTTATTTCGATGCTTTATCATAATATACGAAGTGTGTAAATTAAGTAAGATTAAAAGCAAGAAATTTCAAATAGAATTACAACTCAATATTCTCTCCTTTAAAATAACTTCTTTGAAGCCATGCAGCGCTGGAGACGGTTCTTATAATCCTCATAGCAGAGCTGGAACTCGGATAGTCGAATAGCCCCTTCAGGTGGTCGGTTATAGCCGTTTAGATATTTTCGAGTTTCCCAAAATGACGTTCCTTGAGGTGATTCTTCAATATCGGGAAGAAGAAAAGTCACCAGAACTCAATTCGGGCAAGTAAGGAAGCTAATGACCAACAGAAATGTTTTTTCAATAAACTAGTTTAATAAAATTTCTGAGTGACAAAAGGCGCATTGTCATGTTACAACATCCATTTGTTTTTGATGGCTGGTCTCACACGCATGACCCTTTTTCGAAGTTCGTCAAGAACTTCTCGGTAAAAGTGTTGATTGACCGTTTGGGTTTGAGGAACAAACTCTTTGTGGACGATTCCCTGGTTATCGAAAAATGAAATCAGCATGCATTTAATCTTCGACTTGTTTATTTTGACTTTGGAGAAGTCGAAGTGTGCCGTTCCATGCTTTGGCGCTTGGTTTTCGGGTCGCACTCAAACATCCAAGACTCGTCACCAGTAATGACATGTTCCAGAAAAAATATATAATTTTCAATCGATTCCAAAAAGTCAAGGCACCTTTCCCTTCTGATGTCCTTTTGGTCCTGCGAAAAGTTTTCTGGAACCATTTTTGCGCAGACTTTTTCATCCCCAATACATTCAAAATCTCATAAACAGTAGTGTATGTCAAATTTCTCCTTCCCCGATCATTCTGACTGTCAACCGACGATCTGAACGCACAAGATCCCGGATTCTGTCGAAATTTCCTTGTTCTTGAAGATGAAGATCTTCCATTACTTGGTTCATTTTCAATCGACTCTCTTCCTTTTGAAATTGTCTTAAACCAGCAAAAAAACTGAGTCCTTGATAAAACACTGTCACCATAAGCCTGCTGAAATTTTGCAAGAGTTTCTGTTTCTACGTGTTCAAGCTTGTAGCTCGAAATTGCTCGAAATTGATGTCACTCATCTGTAGAACGCTTTAGAAAAAACTGTTGGCGTATCACATGTTGACCAAGTTCCGCGTCTAAAATGCTGCCAGATCCCATTACTTATTATATTTTTCAGACAACGATAAAACATTTGTTTATGAAGACGCACAAGCGTTGATTGAAGGATCTGAAAAATGTGTTAGGTTTGCTGGTGAATATATTGGAAAAGAAAAATAATTTTGTATTTTCATTTTCTCTCCTTTTCCCCAAATTCTGCGAACGTAAAAATACTCCCTTGTATATACTGAGATCTAGCTGCGTAATCACCTTCATGAAGACAATATTAAAAAAACTCTGCGCTACAATATGTATAATTACTAGCAAAAGCGAATGCGAAAGCAATCTTTTCTAATCTCTGGGTATAAACCCTTATAACACTGGAGAAAATTGTAATCATTAAAACTATTCCCGTAGTTCCAAAAAGAATGTGGTGCTCGCGTTATTTCATCCGCGACGTTATTAATAACACAGATCTCCGATCTCATTCTTTTTCTCTCCTCCATTTCTCGTTCCACTGAAAAAGTCGAATGACGCCTGTCTGCAATTTCAATTTTCATTCGATAGCCTTGAATATCCATAATTACAGCGCATCACTGCGTAGAAATGTGCTCTGGTCACACAATTTATCAGATAATACGCAAATAACAAGTGTGGCTGTCCTGAATTTTATAATAAGGCCGCTATTTCCCCGGAGGACTCGAGTCATTTGCTTCTATTGTGAAGACACGTGGGAAAATGGTCGACATCTCTGTCTCTGTTCTCTATCTCTCCCGTTAATTCCTTCTCTTTCGCTCTCTCTTTATGAATATATGTATGCATGTATTGATAATTAGCTCACTATACAACCACGAGACAATGCTTAACTAACAGGAAGTCCCCTTATTCAAGTGTGTGTATTTCAACAGGGTTGCTGCAGAATTTGTTACACTTTCGAAGGAATTTTCTCTTCATATAAGCTACAAGTATTCTGTGTCATTACTAGGGATCGGCAGTTAAGGGTACATGACTTCAGTGCCAGGGATGGAGTAAGGACATCATGAATTCCGATTTAACATTTTTCACACGCGAATCAAAATACTTATAGACAAATAAATACTTACCAAGTATTTGTTTCTCTATATCAGCGATGCACATACCGCGGCCAATATTTATGCGGCCCGCCAACGAATTTTAAAAATTGTTCGAAAAACTACAAAAGTAGGTAAAAATCCATTCAAATTAATATTTCTTAACTTTTGTAATCGTTAGTAAGATATATATATATATATTTAAGTACCTACTACTTTCGTGTTCAGGTTTACTACGTAGGACAGGTATACTCCTCGTCGTTCCAAGCATATTATTACGAGACTAGAAATCTATCGAACCAACTAGATTACTCGAAGATTTGCGAAACACGTCGGTATTATCCCCGAACAATGTGGTAGGTTCTCGATGTTAGCTAACTCGTATAAATACAACGCTTCGCCCGCTATCGGGGCAGTTAAGTTTTAACTACGGACAAGCGAACGTTATATTGTTTGAATTGTAATCTGTGTAGAATAAATATTTCGTCGTACGAACTTGGCATCTACCTACGTAACAATATAATATCAATTTTGATATGGATAAACCAGGCCCCAGTAAAAAAACGTAGTCGTAAGGTTGAAGATGAAAATCGACAGTTTCAAGATATTTGGACCAAAAAATACTTTTTTATTTCATCGCATAACAAAAGTGTCTGTTTAATATGCAAGAGTAGTGTTTCTATTCCGAAGGAATATAATGTGAAAAGGCATTATGAAACCCAGCATCATACTTTTACCAAATAAACCGGCGGAAATCGAACGCAAAAAATTTCCACTTTACAAAAGTAACTAATAGGCCAGCAATCTATGTTTACAAAACCAATTCAAGATGCTGAAACAGCTACTGAAGTTAGCTTTGAAATATCTCGAATAATAGCGAAAACTTGTCGGCCTTTTAAAGATGGTAAGTTTGTTAAGCAGTGTTTAGATATCGCCGCAAAAAAATGTGTCCGAAAGATGTAAAGAGGTTTGAGAAAATTCAACTAAATCGGATGACTGTTCAAAGAAGACTTACCACATTAGCAGCTAATATAAAAGAGCAATTAGCTACGAAATCGAAAAGTTTTGAGTATTTTTCTGTAGCACTCGACGAATCTACAGATATAAGTTCCACTGCTCAACTCTTAATATTTTTACGAGGTGTAATGCAAAATTTTGAAGTGAGTGAAGAACTGATTTTCTGCAGGAAAACTGATAGTCACTGTTTTGTGGGATGCGAAGAGATTCTCTTAATTGAGTATATTCCAAAAGGGACTACAATAACGGGAAATGTCTACAAAGACACAATTAAGAACCACAATTTTCCACAGAAAACTCTGCTTCTGTACGACAATTGCAGGGTGCATAAGTCACTCATTGTTCAAGCAGTAATTAGTTAATGCTGCTCTGAGGAATTCTAACATGCACCCTGCAGTTACGACCTCACTCCCTGTGACTATTATCTCTGTCCAAAACTCAGAAAACGTCGATTTTTATTGAACGACGATATGGAAAACGCTGTGTGGTCGTATTTTGCGCATGGCGTTATTCAAGAAACGTTGGAATTAGTGTTAATGGTTCTTACTTTGAAAAATTATCTTTTGTTTTCTAACTCGTTTCTTTCATAACTAGGTAGATAACATAAAAAACTCTCTTCATATTACTGTATTTTACACTTGATGTTAGTTAAACATCGATATGCTATCTCTTACATAGTATATTAGAGCTGTCTAGGTTACGAACAATGGGTTATACAATTAAATGTATAATTTCCTTCTAGTAGCTTAGCTACCCATGGAAATCGTTGCCAACGTGCATTTCTTGTCTTTCAAATGTCTTGAAATGCTTTCTCATGACATGTGACGCGAACATTCGATGTACCTCCCCTCGTATACTGACGAGAACTGGGATGAGTTTGAAACAGGTATACGTAGAAGTCACCAATGCGAAATAAGTGTGCGTTATGTATATTTTTAACATTTTTGTGTTACTGTATTTCTGATGTAAGTTTTAAATATACATATTACAGATACTTCTCCAAATTCTTTGTATGAATTCTAGCAATTATTCAGCTTGAAAATAGAACAAAAATCGAATAATGGTTACGAAGTAATTAACGAAGATATCTAATAAAATATTCTCTGCAAGAATAAAAAAAAGACGACCGTGTGAGAGACTAATTGCTAAAAACTTGTCCTGATTCAAAAACACCGAGCGTCGTCTTAAAAGTAGGCTACAGATAGTCGAGCTGCTACGCGTCGTCCGTCAACCTTGAACCATTTCACGTCCCGCTACGTCACATCGCGTCCCATCTACTACACGGAAACGAGAGCATCGAATATGGGGGCGATATAATGTGGGGCCGACAGGGCTACGGGCGGTGGTGAATGAGGCGGTATGAAGCAAGGGCTTAAGGGAGAACTACCCGGAGCTATCCGGACTTGATGAATATTCAGTCTTTTTAGTTCAATTCCGGGGAAGTTTCATGCTGTTCGAACCGTCAGCGACCCCTCCATTGTCTATTAGTTATTTAAACGTCCGACCGAGGGAGCTTTACAACAACAATGCCGTCGGATCTTTTCTACACATGTTCCCTTTCATTTATTTATTTGTAGATGATACTCTACGCACGTGTGCTTGTATGGGTGTGTTTGCCGAATTGCGTATGATCAGATACGATACAGGAATTTAAATAAATATATTACGTCATTACGAATTTTAAAAGCTCAAACAAACTACATAATGTACATATTGCTGTGATATTATACATTAACAAAACAAACGGATAAAGAAAAATGAATGAATTAGTGAAATACAAAATTAGAACGGATTGTATATAATGTACACCTGCCAAATACGCGAAATTTATGTAGCAATTTTATATGTTAAGTCATTAGTAAACCCGGACAAACGACATGACATTATTGGTTGTGACTAGTGTACATGTAACAATTTGGATAAATATGTTTTTTATGGCAAATGAAATTTCTATAAAATAACGCTATATTAATATTACGACTCGTAATCTAGCACATAGTAGAACCATTCAATTCGGATTACGTGTCCTAATATTAATACATCAAATCACAATAAAAGCATTCAATTTAAAAGTGATATTTCACAGAAATTCTGTTTGTGAGAAGAAATATATATATTTGGATTGTTACATGGAATTAAATGTGTTTATTGGAATATTGATTTCAGCTGGTGTTTTACGATGTCGAAAGGAGGATACAAACGAAATGTGGACCACAGATGAGTCAATACGAAGAGCAATATTTACAGCTTCAATGTCTCGCGATCGATTCATCTCAATTCGCAAATATTTACGTTTCGATGATAAAACAATAAGACCACAGCGAAGGGAACAAGATAAATTAGCAGCCATTCGAGAAGTATGGGACGCCTTTGTCGAAACATGTAAAAAATCCTATTTACCTTATGATATAATTAGAATTGATGAGCAGCTTGTGGAATTTCGTGGAAAGTGTCCCTTCCGCCAATACATGAAATCAAAGCCTGCAAAATATGGCATAAAAATTTGGGTTGCCGCAGACGTAAAAACAAGTTATTTATATAATCTTCAAGTGTATACAGGAAAACTTCCCGTGTTGTCGAACCACTGTACAACACAGGACGTGCTATTACTACAGATATTTTTTTCACGTCTGTTCCCTTGGCTGAATTTTTACTCACTAAGAAAATTACATTACTCGGAACACTTAGGAAGAATAAACTTGATACACCGGAAGAACTGAAAAGACTGGCAGGAAGAGCAGTGAACTCGTCAAAATTTGTTTTCACAAAAGATGTGACAATCGACATATCCAAGAAAGTGAAATGTCTTCTCAGCATAATGATTCCTCCATAGGAAAAGAAGAGATCTTAGATTCACTAAAAGTCTACCTAGAACAAAATTACTTTTCTTTCAACAACAAACTCTTCCTCTGTAAACAAGGTCTTATCATAGGAAATCCTCTTTGTCCTTTACTTGCGGAAATCTATGTGGATTACCTGGAAAATACGATTTTTCATAATGACAGATACGTGAAGAACATTTTGTTCTGGTACAGATACGTTGATGATATATTGGATATATATATGATGGTAGGATATATAGGTACAGATAGGCAGTTGAACACTCTTTATGAATTTATCAATTCCATTGATCCTAATATCACATTTACGATAGAAAAGGAGCTTGACAATAGTATACACTTTCTGGATCTCACTTTAAAACATGTAAACAAGAGAGTCCATTTTTCTATTTACCACAAAGTGGCTCATACAGATACTACGATAAATAATAAATCTAACCACCACAGCATGACACATAGACTTATTAACATCCCGATGTCCAATGAAGACTATAATAAAGAATATAATATTATAAAACAAATCGCTCACAACAATGGATATGACCCAAATCTAATAGATAAATTAATTTTTAAAAAATCTGTCAATAAATTATTATGGGAGGTGTACCCGATCATTAAAGTGGAGTCAGACAAGCAGTTTAAATCATTTACTTACATAGGTCAACGGCAACTTAAATTATCAAAATTACTCAAAAAAGAAAACATTAATATCGCTTATAAAACTAATAATAATCTAGCCAAATATATTAAAAATAATAAAGAAATAACTACCAAAGACAATAAATCAGGAGTCTATAAGTTATCATGCGGATCATGTACCAAAACATATATTGGACAGACAGGTAGAACGTTTAAAAAACGAATCCAAGACACTATCATTCTTATATCAATAAGAAAACTGACTCAACCTACTCTAATCATTTAATAGAGAATGAACATGAATTCAATTTTCAATTCGATATTATACTTGTAGAAAATAAAGGTAGATAACTAAATTGTTTAGAGTCTTTAGAAATTAACAAAGTCAAAAACTCAGAAATGTTACTAAACGATAAATTAGACTTGAATTCATCCCCACTGTTAAATCGTTCACCCATTGAAATATTGTTTCTTAGTTGCTTATGTTATATTATTAAACTTAAACCTCACACAAGTAGGGCATAGTATAGTTTTCAAAAAGCAATAAATATAAATGTAATAGTTCCTAGAATTTTAACTTGGGTCAACCTACCTGATTTAACGCTGTATATTATATGTATCTTTAGTCTTAAGTTGAATTTGAAGAAGCTACTGTGTTAGCGAAACAGCTGTCATTATCTTATTAATAAAGTGTAAATCTAAAACATCTTATGTGTGTTTTATTTATTTGTGAAATGGAGAGCAACAAAAACCGTACAACCATACAAGTTCGAAAAAAAACAAGTATTTTGAAAGCTATCCAAGCTTGTGGAGTTGATGTAAACACAGATCAGACTGAAGAAGCAACAGAAACAGCACGTGCGACTGGGAAACGAGGAAGATGCAGAGTTTGTCCAAGATCTAGCGACAGAAAAGTGAATATACTTTGTGTAAAATGTCGAATTTTCATCTGCCAAAGATCATAGAGTGGAAATAATAGAGAAGAAAACTGTACGTTGCTTGGACCATGAATGAATGAAGAGTATATTCTATTGTTTAGAATGTTGCTGTATTTATTTTTTTTTGTAAAAAGAATAAAATTTAATTTAATTTAATAATTTAATAAATCGTTATTAGCGTTGCTAAAAAATAGGGTTAATTTAACATATGGTATAGTTTTTTTAAATTTAAAAATCATTACATTCTTGCAGACTGTGTCACAGGCACTGTAGAGATCGACAAAAGCAGCGGATGTTTTCAGGGCCTGCTGAAAATCTGTTTCAATGTGTGCTGTTAACGCCAAGACTTGATCACAGTAATTTCTTCCCTGTTTTGAAACCGGTTTGCTCCTCATTGATAATTTCGTCGATTCTATTGCAGATTAGCCGTTCCAAAACTTTATAGCAAACAGACAAGAGAGTTATAGGTTCGTCGATTTAATCTTCCGGGGTCCTGCCATTTCGTATAATATTCGTCTTTCCATTATCAATTGCTTCACATAAGTTTTGCGGCAAAGTTGCAAAATGCATAAATTCATGCTGATTAGCTGATAAAAATAGCTTAATGTTGATAGCTACTCGCTCATAAATAATGACTTCGGAGATTTACAAAATTACAAATAAAGAAATCATTGACAGCGTGCATGATAAAAACGCACTGTCAAGCTCTGCTTTACCAACATATAGATTGTAGTATTCAAAATAGAATTTATAAAGCCATTAAGCTATACACCAGTGTTTTTCAACCTGTGTAGGGGGGTCGCGAGAGGTCGAGAGAACTCAGTAAAAAAATCAATAAATTTTAAAAAGGTAGATATATTCAAAAAAAGTTAACAAAATGATACTCGTTATGTTATTTATACAAACACATTAACAAAAAATAAATTCTTCGAGTACTCGTTCATTTTAATGTGAAGGTTGCGCTTGAGTTTGTTCAATCAATTTCTCCCATTGTGGATCCGTTTTTGCAACTTTAAGTATTAAATCGTTATCCAAATTTAAGCGATTTCTTAGTTTACTTTTTATTTGGGCCATTGATGAAAATGCCAACTCGCACAAGTACGAGGTAGAAAATGGAATCAAACACTTCAAAGCCTCGGTTGTTAATTCCAGGTATTCTGTTTTTCTTTTTAACCAAAAGGTATCCAAATTTTCAGACTTGAATTCCAAGTGTAACATCCCATCGGCAGATAATTCCAGCAGATTCTCTTTGAGCTTAGTTGATAAATTTGCCTCATTTATAGCTGCATTTAAAAACGGATTTAAGATCCATCTTTGCCCAGTGTTATCCGATATCTCTTGCACTGAGAAGTAATGACACAATTCTTTCTTCAAATTATCTAACACCATTTTCATACCAAATATATATGAGTTGATGTTTATCTCGCTTCCGAATTCTTCAATGAAATACTGTGTCGACGAAAATGAATCAAAGTTGTTTTGATTTATAGATGATGACCACAATTCAATTTTTTTATAAAGCCATGGAGTTTGTCTTTTGCTGTAATGACATTTTCATCCCGCCCTTGAAGACTTTTATTCAATTTATTTAAATGCTCAAATGAATTTAGAGTAATGTGACTTGGCTTGTTGTAAATATACTAATAGTTCAGCGCGAAGTTCCATAACTCTGGTCAGTACTTTGCCCTTTGATAACCACCTAACTTCTGTATGGTAAAGCAAATTGCGGTGTAGTGCCCCCATATCTTCACAAATGATTAGAAACAATCGAGTCTGCAACGCTTTTCCTTTAATAGAATTTACAATTTTAATAATAATATTTAGAACTTGACTGTATTCTTGTGGCAAAGTTTTGGTTGCAAGATCTTGGCGATGGAGAAAGCAATGCATCCAACAAGCGTTTGGCATCTGTTCTTTCAGTCTAGCAATAAATCCACTCTTCGCACCAGTCATGGCATTTGCTCCGTCACTACAAATAGCAATGCATTTTTGTGCCCAATCGATATTCATTTCTTGCGTAGCCTCAAGGAACGTGTCATGCAAGCACTGACCTGTAGTATTTTTGAGTAGTGCCTTGCAAAATAGTATTTCTTCCATTAATATTTCATTGGATTCAAAACGCACAAAAGCTACAAACTGCGCACAACCCGCAATATCCGTTGATTCATCAAATTGCAAGGACACAAAAGAACTTTCCTTAATTTTTTCTATGACTTGATCACGGACGTCAGTCGCCATATTGCTTATCCTGCGTTGAATGGTATTGTCAGAGAGAGGTATACTTTTGAGCTTTTCGACCTCTTGCTTGCCAAACATAATCTCTGCTATATCTAAAGCCGCTGGTAAAATCAAATTTTCGGCAATACTGTGAGGTTTTCCTGCTTTAGCCACACGAAAAGCTACTCGATAACTAGCGAGCAACCCTTTCTCATTTAGGTTGGACATTTGTCCTATAGCAGTTTTTTTATGTTCAAGAGCTTTTAATTTTCGCTCAAAAAATTCAACGGGTTTATTTTTTTCATTCGGATGTTTTCTGTTTAGGTGGCGTACCAACTTCGATGGCTTCATGCTTTCTCTTGACAAAGTTTCAAAGCAAATTACGCACTGCGGTTTATTCTCAATCACAGTAAACCCAAATTTCAAATAATTGTCGTCATAAAGACGTTTTTTCTTTATTCCACTACTGCCGCTAGACTTAGACGTTGATGGTTCTGATGATCTTTTCAGGAATTTATCCATTTTCAATTATAACAAACAACTCAAATAAATACGTAAAACAAGTGATTCGCGCTCTTCAAACAACTAAACAACAGACGACACGACCACTTGCTTCGCGGTCTTGCATTCAACTGCCGTGGCCGCGGTCGACCGCCCTATTTATAGGCCAGCGCATTCTAGCGAGAATCATCTCGAAACGTAACGAAACGTCTCGAAACTTGTGGACCTTTAGCGCGGGCCGTGGAGCGCGCGGAGGACTACCAGCGCCATCCGTTGGTAACACTCGGAACCTGTACTAGTTCCGAGTGTTACCAACAGATGGCGCTGGGAGTCTCGGCCCTAACAATATGTTTGTATTTGTTTGTTAGTTATAAATTGGCCACGTATTCGATTTAAAATTATATGTTTTACGTACTTAATTGTATATTTATATCCTAATCCTAATAACGCAAACGCCTAAAATTTTTGTATGGATTAAATATTTTTAACATACATAAAAAAAAAGGGTCGGGGGTCGGGAAATATTTTTTGATACTAGGGGGGTCGTGTCATGAGAAGGGTTGAAAAACACTGCTATACACTATCCCGGTTCGCTATTTTCGTACAATGCTGAATTTGTCGCCCGCAATAATATATAGTATTCTGTATAGTCTTTTCTTTTTTGCGACTGTCCAGCGTCGACACACTGAACCATATAAATTAAATTACTCGCGCGAATAACTGGCGTGCCGGATACAAAAGGCCAATTTCCGGCGCAGGAAGGAAGAAGAAAACGAGCAAGAAGAAAAGGAGAATGGAACGTATTATATGAGTCAACCGAGGGTCGACCAGGTCCCATAACGAATAGGTTCTTCTATCTAATTTAACTTCTTCTTTATGTTGAACACATACCAGTTTTACCTCTCTTGAGTGCTAACACACATTGCGTGCTCCCATATTATACTATATATTTATAAGGTAACGCGGAATTATATAATTTATTTATGCGCAACGCTATGAGCTAACGGTGTAAGTTTTGGATTTTCTCACGGAAACGATAAAAACAAGGAACAGGAAAATCCTATGTGACGTTGTGTATCATCAATGATATACGTACGTGAATATACGTGGACAATTCAAAAAGCTACTGGAAATTGTAAATAAAAAGACTTTAAATTGAAATGTCTTACTTGGGAAGTTGGGAACGTTCTTGGTTTGAAACAGATACGATGCAAGTATGACCGCAGACTATAATATTTATCTAGTATGATCCATACATTGCCTGCTCCGAAGTATACATTTC
Source organism: Melolontha melolontha (assembly GCA_935421215.2). Classification (NCBI taxonomy): domain Eukaryota; kingdom Metazoa; phylum Arthropoda; class Insecta; order Coleoptera; family Scarabaeidae; genus Melolontha; species Melolontha melolontha. The sequence continues at coordinate 106,926,465 of OW285243.1, forward strand.
CTTTAAACAGTCGAACACAATCGATTTTTCCTATTCGTCTTCAATTGCAAAAAAAAACTGGATTGCTAAATTAAAACGTACAAAAACCGCTGCAACCGACGAAATCGTTTCCAAAATCTACAATGCCATATCAAGTGATCGCATGGAATTCCAGACAACTAGTGTAGTAGTTTTTTCAAAATAACGGGTGTTTTTTTATAGAGGTATAAAACTTTAACTTGGCAACACTTTTTTAACTGGCGGCCATTTTGTCAGCCGTCAAGTGATTTATGTTTAGTTTGGTTTGGCATTTCAACATGGCCTCCAAATTGTGCAAATTTATTTTGAAAATCATGGTTCTGTTCGAAATACGTATCGCGCACTACGTCCACTTTACTGTCAACATAATCGTCCATCAGGGCAATTAATTCGATTAACTATGGAACGTTTTCGCACCACGTTTACTCTAAATGATAATACGCATCCACAGAGACGTCGTATAGTGCGTACAGAAGAAGTTATTGCTGCTGTAGAGCGTAGCGTATAGGAAGACCCGAATCAGTCTATCCGCCATCGTGCACAGGAATTGAATATGTGTCTATCCACTTTATGGAAGATTTTGCGGAAAGATTGAACAACCATGATGTGCAGGAGCTGCCGTTTCAACAAGACGGCGCAACATGTCACACAGCTCGTGCCACAATTGATTTATTGAAGGAAACGTTTGGTAACCGCATAGTTTCACGTTTCGGACCCGTGAATTGGCCTCCAAGATCGTGCGATTTAACGCCGCTAGACTATTTTCTGTGGGGATATGTGAAGTCGCTAGTCTACGCCGATAAGCCCGAAACGATTGACCACTTGGAGGACAAGATTAGCCGCGTTATTGCCGATATACGGCCACAAATGTTGGAAAAAGTCATCGAAAATTGGACCTACAGATTAGACTACGTCCGAGCCAGCCGGCAGGTCATATGCCAGAAGTCATATTTAAATTATAATGCCAGAAGATTATCTTTAGAATAAAGTAAATTTCATGTCAATTAAAAAAATTCATCTTTGTTTTATTCCATTTCAAAGTTCTATACCTTGCGTGCGTAAGTAATAAACAATTCAATTAAAGTTGTTAAGATACTGAAGAAATTTAATATTTAAGTAAGTATACAATTGTACCAGTATTTTATTGAAGCACCATTATGATCTAATATAAATTGTAATAGTCTCCTCATTATTTGAATTAAGCTTCTTGTGTCATAATTTTCAGTAGCATCTTGCCAAGCAACTTGAACAGTTTGCCAAAACTCGTTTCTATTCCTCGGTCTAAAATTATTTCTATATAGCTTTTCAACGATATATCTCTAAACATTCTCAATTGGATTCAAGTCTGAACTCTTAGCAGACCACCGCAAAACTAGAATATTTTGGGTAACCAACCATTCGCTAACGGTTATGGCAGTATGGCATGGGGCATGGGGCCATATGGAAAACTTTCCAGATGGTAATATACTGACAATGAGATTTTGAAGGTGGTGTTAAAGTCATTGGACAAAATTGAAATTTCACCAAAGCAAATATTAATGCAAAGGTATTTTTAATAATATAAAATATTATAATTATTAAAAATCTGGTGTGAAGAACAGATTTTTAATAATATTTTATATTATTAAAAATACCTTTGTATTATACAAAACTGGTGGGGCTTACCTACTCTTGTATGTTTCAATTATTCTGATGCAAATATTAATGTTTGTGAGTGACGGTGCCGCAAGCATGCTTTCTTTAGGTTGATCTCTCAAATATGGTGCCAACCTCTTATATGTAACGTGCAAAATCCACGCTTTGACTCTTGTGGCACAAATGATTCGTGAATGTTATCCACGAGTAAATAATTTAACTAGTATAAAGGCAGTATTTCTAAAGTCCCCGAAGCGTGCTCGACTATTTCACAGACTATGTCCCGAAATACTTGAACCACCAGAGCCGATATTTACACGTTAGACAACAAGAAAGCAGTTTTAAAATTCAATCCGACAGAAGTTGCAGGTATCAAGTAAAGCCAGGAATTATTTAAAGATCCTTAGGTTAAAGAAGATTTACAAACTAGACACAACAATTCGGACTGGCCGAGGAAATAGAAAAATTACAAAATTTTCGATGTCGTTTGTGGATTCTGTTCAAATTGTAAATGATGACCACGAACAGCTATGCGCTATAGAAGGCGAAATAAATAAGTGTGTGATAGAAAAATGTGAAAGTGTTGTAGACAAAAATTCCGATTTTCACATATTAAAACTAATTTGTGAAGGCGCGTCTAAAGAACCAATAATTCTTTCCAAGTTTTGAATATGCAAATATAACATTATTAGATGTGGAACCGTCGTTTTTGGCATTTAAACACTTTAATTCTGCACGTCGCACTAACTTAAGTGAAGCCACTGTGGAGACATATCTGATGATTAGAATATTTCAAAAATCTTATCCAAATAGTGAATTCACTGCTGATTCATAATGCGGTAAGTGTTTGTGCACGTTCTATAATTTGTTTCTTATAATTTAAATTAAATGTAAAATTGCATGCGTACGCCGCTGGCATATGTGTCGAATTTGCCATCTTTAATTATTAATTAATTTGTTTTTGGTTTGGTTTACTATCTCCTGTAATTTTCTAAAAAAATATCTTTGGTTTCCTTTTTTGAGTCTTCATTAGACGTTACACCTTCATGGGTAGATACGCTCTGGGGTTAAAGTATGTAAAGTATATTTACTTGGAAAAATAAAGGCTTTTCGGTGTTATTATTAATTATTACGCATTTACAGCATTTGTAGGAAATGGCATAGATTATTATTTAAGAGAGCATTACGCGTGCTTGACCTAATTTAGTTATTTTCGTAGCTCATCAAATAAACAGAATTCTAAAGGTGAGTTTTGGATATACATTTCTCTGTACACATACGAAATTTCCCATATTTTAGTATCTTTACTCGCATGTCGGCTTTATATTAGATCCATCTTATAGAATTAACCGACCCAATTCGCCTCCTAAGTTATGGAAGATGCTGTATATATGCAAATGATTGTTATACCAGCTTCACCATTCCCGTACACTGTTAACAATATGAATATAGCAGGAGAACGGAATTATGCAACGCAACAATTAACGAACAAAGCAAACCGATTATGCAAAATCTCTTGAATTTTTAATGCCAACTTGTTCCGTGGTTATGACAGGTTTCGTTTTGTAGATCAAAGCGTTTAATCTGTAAACGTAAAGGCCAGTTATCGTGGTATTTATGGGCGTTACATCTTGAATTGATGCTGTGTGCAGTGGCGAGCTTACCGTGCTCTCGTCGGTAGCTGCCTCTCTACCCGCTAGAAATTATACGGTTTAGATGTTTATTTCTTTCTGTTTGCATGCACTAAATGGGATAATGTAAAATGCCTGTCTTGCATAACTAGAGTTTCTCACGTAGAAGTTTTTTATGTTAGCGCCTTCAGATACTTTTTAAAAATTTGTAGCACGTAATATTGATACTTGGTGTGTTAAAATAAAATATGTACAATAATGAACCGCTTCGGGTTATACCGGAAGTCATAGCCAACTTTGGCATTTTAAATAGAATGTTATATTTTTTATTGCTTTTATAGATTCCTTGTAAAGTGCTACAGCACTTTATATGAAAGTTTCTGAATTATTTTGATTTTTGTGAAATTTACTATTAATAATTTCTAGAGCAGACTTCCGTGCGCGCCATGAGCGCTGGTATGGGAGTGTAATTCGTAATATATTAGAATATGCGATAGAATAGGAACGCAACATGAGCTTGTTACCGATATAAGTATAGAAGTAGAGACATTCATTCTTTCAGAAATAATTAAATATACATTTGGTTTTCTGCTATTAAAGTAATATGCATAAACACACGAAAAATAAGAATAGTACATATTATAGCAGCGTTGTATGTACCTATAAATAAAATGAAAAATGTATTAAATCAGTGATTGTGTGCACGACGGAGGATTTAAAAAAACACTTACCGCTTTAAGCTTCTTCCAAGGATTGACAAACTGGAGAAACTCGATTGTATATTTTCAACATCAGGTGCGTTTCTAAGGCTATTTCTGAAAAACATGTCCGTCGTGAGGAAGAAATATGTTTATATTCGGAAAACGAGCGTTCTACATCTAGTGATGTTATATTCGCATAATCAAAATACTTTTTTAAGAATATTAACGCATCTGTAGACGTGCCCTCACAAATACGTGTTAAGGTGTCAAAATCTGCATTTCTGTCTAAAACACTTTCAAATTTAATTAGAACACTTTCACTTTTTGCGTTTTCTACAGCACACAGTTGTGCGTGAACATCTTTAACGATTTGCAGTGATTTCTCTAACGACAGCGACGAATTTTCTAATTTTGTTATTGCTTCTTCTAGTCCCAAGTAATTCTCACGAATACTTTGTAAATTCATTTTAATCTGGGCATCTTGAAATTTTTTCTGACTTGTATAGATAGCTGTACTTTCTTTCGGATCGAATGATAAAACCACGTCCTTAATTTTTTCAAAATGTTCATGATAGTAAAACCCTGCCCAAAACCATGTACCCCAACGTATCAGGATCGACTTTGGTGACTCAGAGGTATGGGGACACAATTCGTGAAATTTCCGAATACGTTTTGGAGATTTCAGGAATTCTGCCTTTGTACTCGATATTAAAGCATCTACCTCTGGATAACATCTACGAACCTGTTCTGCCACAAGGTGTAGAGCATGGAGTTTACAAGTAATATGTAACAAGTTAGAACAATATTTTCTAAGAGACCGGCCTACAGAACACATGGTTGCGGCACCATCGGTCATAAACATTAATACTTGGTCTTTCGAAAGTTTAAATTTTTCCAAAGAATCTAATAGCACCTTTGAATTTTTTTCGGCATTACATTGTTCTAGTCGTCTGGATGCTAATAAAATTGAAGGCGTTGGTTGATGCGGTTCCATATTACGCGCCATCACATTAACTACAGATTGTTTTTTGCTGTCAGTTGTTTCGTCCACACATAACCACAGTTTTTTATTTTTCAGTTCGGCTTTGATTTTATTTTCAACCGGTTTACCGATGGTAAATTCCTTCGTAACGTTGTCGTGCGCGGTAATGTTGGATTCGTGTATTTATTCCAAAATGAAATAAATGAATCATTACTTAACAAGGTAAACGGCAGTGTACACACAATCATAGTTACAGATAGTTCATGTATAAACTGTTGTCGATTAATTTTGTTATTATTGTGCTTCGAACTGCTTACGTGATCTTTACAATGTGTTTTTGACCAATACATTAGATATGTATTGCACACTAAACATTTAATTTTTGAGCCATCGTATATTAAGTCCGGGGAAATCCATAATAAACTTACTCACTTCGTCTGACAACGGTCGTTTTCTCGATTTATATGTCGACGACATTTTATTACGTATGCTTACACTTACATGCAGTCTAAGCAAGTACCAAACACACACTGAATGCTTTTTATTAGTTCTGATGCAATACAATCATCCTCACTTCGGCGCACATGGCGCGCACGGAAATTGGTCTGCTCTAATAGTTTCTATATTAAATGGCTATGCTAACATAAGCCAGAAGTACCCGACCCGACGTATACAACGTGTCCAGTAAAGTATGCAACAAAGGGAAAACTTTTTTATGGTCTATTTCTCAGGAAATTCTCTTCTTTATAAAAGTTTTTGCTTTACTTAAAACCTATTTACCCCTTAAAACAAATGAAATATCGCTTTAAATAATAAAAATATTCTTTAATAACTTGAAAATACAAAGAATGTTATTTTTATGTTTTAAACAAACATCACAGGATATGGTGCCCCTCTTGCGCTCAATACATAAATTCATACGTCTACTTAAGTCCCTCGCGGCATTTTGCAGAAAATTGGAAGTATTATTTAAATGCGTTACTGCTTCTTAAGAAAGGTATATAACCCCTTACCACAATTATTAATCGTATCCTAAATACGTATTTCGGCAACTAAGTTGTCATCATCAGTAGGTAAAACCACTAATTAAAAGTCGCACATGGGGCACAGTAAAGTTAGAAAACCGCTTACGCAACAACTACTTTACACCGCGTCCACGTATATGTCTATACGTGGACGTTTAAAGGTTTAAAGTAAACCTTTAAACCTTTACACCTTATGGTAGAAAAGGTCTTGATTATATATATAAATACTCTTTTAACATAGTTATTATCCCAGATTTACTTCCAACCATTGAAGGTGCTCCGTCAGTCGTAATTCCAGATAATTTCGTTAAATCCAAATCCATTATAGAACATTTTTCCAGAAGAGCTTTGAGCATGTCACTCCCTTGTCACACACTTGACTTGTCAAAGAACTCGTACAAATCAGTTCTTCAATTCAAAATTTTGCGTTACACCTCGTAAAAATATTAAGATAGTTAATTGGCGAAGGAGATACTTGTTGAAACTTCATTATAACGCTAAGAAATAAGTAATTAAACTTCTAGTTTCAAAAATTCTTTTATTTTAAATACCACTACAATATTGTATTTCATCCACCTGATGAAGCCATTGTATGGCGAAACAATATTATAGCGGTATTTACAATAAGAGAATTTTTGAAACTAGAAGTTTAATTACTTATTTCTTAGCGTTAAAATATTAAGAGTTGAGCTTGTTGAAGTGGAAGTGGAGTTGAGTGGAACTATCTGTAGATTCGTCGAGTGCTATAGAAAAATACTCAAAACTTTTCGATTTCGTAGCTAATTGCTCTTCTATATTAGCTGGTAATGTGGTAAGTCTTGTTTGAACAGTCATCCGATTTAGTTGAATTTTGAAACCTCTTTGCATCTTTCGGACACATTTTTTTGCGGCGATATCTAAACACTGCTTAACAAACTCACCATCTTTAAAAGGCCGACAAGTTTTCGCTATTATTCGAGATATTTCAAAGCTAACTTCAGTAGCTGTTTAAGCATCTTGAATCGGTTTTGTAAACATAGCTTGCTGGCCTATTAGTTCCCTTTGTAAAGTGGAAATTTTTTGCTTTCGATTTTCGCCGGTTAATTTGGTAAAAGTATGATGCTGGGTTTCATAATGCCTTTTCACATTATATTCCTTCGGAGTAGAAACACTACTCTTGCATATTAAACAGACACTTTTGTTATGCGATGAAATAAAGAAATATTTTTCGGTCCAAATATCTTGAAACTGTCGATTTTCATCTTCAACCTTACGACTACTTTTTTTACTGGGGCCTGGTTTATCCATATCAAAATTGATATTATATTGTTACGTAGGTAGATGCCAAGTTCGAACGATGAAATATACAGATTACAATTCGAACAATATAACGTTCGCTTGTCCGTTGTTAAAACTTAACTGTTTTACTGCCCCGATAGTGGGCGATGTGTTGTATTTGTACGAGTTACCTAACATCGAGAACCTACCAGATTGTTCGGGGATAATACCGACGTGTTTCGCCAATCTTCGAGTAATCTAGTTGGTTCGACAGATTTCTAGTCTCGTAACAATATGCTTGGAACGACGAGGAGCATACCTGTCCTACGCAGTAAACCTGAACAAGAAAGTAGTAGGTACTTATCTTACTAACAATTACAAAAGTTAGAATAAAATAAAAAGTTAATAAATATTGATTTGAATGGATTTTTATCTAGCATTTTTACCTTTCTCCAGCAGGGGCGTACCGACGATCCTGTAGAAAGGTGAAATACGTATCTGCGTCTCTGGAGAGGAGATACATTCACAAATATATAACTTGTATTGTGTTCTTCACACCCCATTTTTAATAATATTTTATATTATTAAAAATACTTTTGTATTATACAAATTGGTGTTGTTTTTACCCACTCATGTATGTTTCAAATTATTTTGTTATATACGCATTCGGTTCGCCCGACAAGTAGTGAAGACACGATAATACAGTTTTTTATAGATATGGTTGTTACCGTCTATAGAAACACGTTGCTTAGTTCGGCAGTTATTATGTAGACAGCGCTGAATATTCTTTCACGCTCTGTCTTAATAATTTCTGGTTCATAGCAAGGTAGTTATGTTTGGTTGAATGTATCTCTTCTCCAGCAGGGGCGTACCGACGATCCTGTAGAAAGGTGAAATACGTATCTGCGTCTCTGGAGAGGAGATACATTCACAAATATATAACTTGTATTGTGTTTTTCACACCCTATTTTTAATAATATTTTATATTATTAAAAATACTTTTGTATCCTACTTTTGTAGTTTTTCGAACAATTTTTAAAATTCGTTGGCGGGCCGCATAAATATCGACAGCGGGCCGCGGTATGTGCATCGCTGCCGTAGACCAACTAACGTTTTTATTTAGATGCCTTTCGTTAAATGTCGCAGCTGCGTCTCTGCATGTCTTATAATTATCTCCATATATGAGCATTAACTATGCTCATTCTTGCAAAGTTAAAGGTTCTGCCATAGTAATGTATTTTGTAGCCTCTGTGACGGAAACAAGAATGATAGTCTCTAGTAATGAATATCATTTACGCACGTGAGTAGCCGACACGATATTGAGTAAGCACGGAAATTTTAAACAATTAATAAAATAATTGTATTTTTACTATCTAATATGATAACTCATTTATTTTAACTGGTAAATGGCTTTTAAGCAAAGCAAAAACTTTTATAAACAATAAAATTTCCTGAGAAGTAGACCATTAAAAAGTTTTCCCTTTGTTGCATACTTTCCTGGACACGTTGTAGATGGCTGTTGTTTTTCGAAAAGAGTACCAACCTTATTAAGTTTAAACTTGCTCCTCTTTGCCGAGTCTATTAATAACTCTCAAACTACTAGAGATAGATATAGGGAAACCTATACCTGTACGATGCAAAATGTTTATCTACTTACTATGGCGTACTCATTTACAGGGTGTTCCATTTAAAAAAAAATCGTTTTTTCTTTAATTAAAGATTACTTAAGTAATCAATAAATTTCGAACACCTCGTAAGAGATTTCTTAAATGTTTCAACGTGACTGGGAATCTTATACCTTTCGCTGTATTCAGTAGAAATATGACGTAGTTTAGATCAAATACGCCTGAGATATATGATTTTAAAAATTAAATTGAAGAAACAAAAAATTTCACAAATTATATTTAAATTATTAATAATATTGATATGGTTAAATGAATGTATTTTACGATATTTACAAAATTAAATAAAATGAAACTGGTAAGATAAATTTTTAAAATGTGAAATATAAATATTTATTTTTAAATAAGCTATCAAATGTTACACACAGATGGGGTTGCTTAACATATTAAATCGGTTACTTGCGTATAATGCAAAGATACATAATCGTTTAATAACGAAATATACTTAACCTAAACAGCTGTTCATGTGTATAACTTCTTATAAGTATTTTCTGGTGGGCTTTAATTTGTGTTAGATGTCCGGCTTCGAAGAACAATTAGACTCTTGTGTTGTGCATGGTAACATACACTTTAAAATGTAGGTTCGGTACTTTCAATAGAATACGTACAAAATCAGCTGATGGCAACACAATAAACAATGGTAATACTATTTTCAAATCTACTAAATAAAACGAGTGAGATGAGGAATAATGTAAAAGACTTTAATGAAGATGTAGAATAACAGGTAAGTGATCAAATTAATTAAATGATGAATAATCAAAACGTATCAGGTCACGTGATAAAATAAACATGAACTAAAATTCTAAGTTAAGCATAACTACGAAATGAACGTGAAATTAATAAGACTAAATGCATAAATAATACTATTATTAAATTTAGTTATATTAAATAGGAAACTGTATTCTTCTTGACTTAACTTAAATTATACTAATATTAAAATGTATCATAAGTTATATCTATTAAAAATAATTTGATTGAGGTTTTATTTGGTGAAGTGAATTAATTTAACATTTTCAAAAATTTGTAGGAGGTTAAAAGAGTACTTATGTAGAAATAGACAGGAATTGGTTAGTCTGGAGTTTGCTAGTAGATCCGTAAATGCAGGATACAAGTTGGATGGGCAATCAGACGGCGTCCCCGCTTGGTTTCGATCTAACTGCAGGCTTTCCCGGTGAAATGGAATTTTTTGGTTTCTGAGGCACTGGTTATCGTCTGGACTTGCAAAATGCGTCAAAAAGGAACTAGATGTACAGGTAAGGTTTTACTAGGTTCGTTGTATAGGTTTTCTAATTTAATTTATCATTTTTCTTTTAATTTTCAGAGAGGCACTTAAATACGTCGACGTGTTTTATGGAGATTTTTACTTAGTGACGCTAACTCTCGTTTGTTTCGAATGCTAGCTTCTTATTCGTCTAATCTGTATGTATTTCTATAATCTCGATACTTATTTATAATGAAAATGATAATTTAATCATTCAAAATATACATATGCTTAATATAAATTACATATTTTATTTTAGTAAATAAATAATTGACGTGTGAATGTTGATAATTGTACATAATGCTAATTTTATGGTTGGGATATTTCCCGCTGTAGTTATTTCAAATAAGTACAGTCTCGCCTAAATATTTGGTGTCATTTATTATTGATCAATTAAGTTGAAATATCTTTGGAAATACAAGATATCGGAATAAAATGACTAAGGCAAATGAAAAGATAAAAATAAATAAATATGAGAATTAATTTTAAACAATTAGAAACGCGAAATCAACTTTATTGATATGACATAAGAAGAATTCAGTTTTAATAATTTATTTTTCTAGTAATTACATATATACGTTAAAAATCGGTTTCTTGCAAACTAAGGCATTCTTATGCGTAGGCTTGACCTACATCAATATATATATATTTTATTTTAATACACCAAGTATCAAGATTACGTGCCACAAATTTTCAAAAGTATCCTAAGGCATTAACATAGAAAACTTCTAACGGACGTGTTACGTGAAGAACGCTGTATATGAAAGAGCAGTTTTTCTTTTTGTGTCAGAATAGAATAAATCAGACCCAAGCAAAATTGTTATTGAAATGAAAGATTCTATTCAGAAACTTGAATGAAAATAAACAAGTTTGTTGGTACTGCAATGATTGTATGCTTTTCAAAGTCGAGTGTATATATTAGCTTGTAAGTTTTCTTTGCATCTTTTTATATTATTTGTAGTCGAGAAAATCTAAAATATCAGTATTTATAACTGCGTTTTCAGCATTGAAATATCAATAAATGATTCATATTTAAGGAAAAAGACTGTGTTTTAGTTTTGTACAGAACTCACAGACTTCTCCCACAAATTTTAATTTTAACGCATTGACCTTTTATCTAAAAGTCACCTACATATTGCAAATTAATTGTATTTTCGCGTAATAATTTGAATGTAAATATTGCTTCCTACATTTTACGATGCTAAATATTACAATTTTAGTCGTAGAAAAGAAGAAACCAATATTTACATTAACATTACTTGATCGCTCGTTATAAGATAAGAGTAGCAGTTTAGGTATGTATAACCCTAGAATGGTATCGTTATTTTCTAGTACATGACTAGTACAGTGGTGTCGCATATGACACATCATTATATCTTTAACTTTTATATAGTTATCGTTCAAAATAAAAACAAAAGTATAATTTTACATTAATTTTATTAAAAAAATAAAATGGTACAAAAATATAAAACAGTTATTCTCACAAAAATATTAATTACAGTTATTCACTGCAGGGAGGACAAATAGGCGTTCTGTGTTCAGCACAAATGTGTTCACCGCATCTCACATATAGTTCTCGACCTTTTCTGTTGGCATTTCTAGGGCAAATATGACAACGTTTCTGACCGACAGGTTGATTTTTTTTTCCAAACTAGGATTCTTTTCTTCCACACCTAAAATATCCTGAATTAGTAGACGTAAATATCTGGATATTGTTGGCACATTCAGTCTGCTTTCCAATTGTGGTTTGATCAATTGCATGCCTAAGTTTTAAAGAAATTGTCTTCTTGGGATGTATTTATAAGTACTATTTTGTTTTTGTATGTTGGCGTTATAGATAACATAAGCATTGATTCCAATTCCATCTATCATTCCATAAAATACACGTAAAGGCCATCGACGGGTTTTTCGTGACACAGTTTTTGAGTGACACAATTGATCATATGTATCTACACCACCTTTCGTCGAATTATAAAATAGAATGATTTCGGGTTTTTTAGTTTCGTCTTCAATTTCGCCATAAGTGTGAAAAGTTGACAACAACAAAACTATTTTATTCTTTTTAGGTGAAAACGAAACCATAGTTTTATTTTCGTCGTAAGCAAAATCAGAGCTAGGAAGAGTAGCTTTTTTCTTCAAGAAAGTTGGCGGAATATCTGCTTTATTTTTACGTAACGTTCCTACCATGGTTAGTTTCTTTTCAAATAATTTATTTGCCAAATCCGAGGACGAGAACCAGTTATCCATGGTAACATTCCGGTTTGTTCCATATATGCTTTCACACAGTTTCAGAACATATTGAGTAGGTAAAGTTTCAGAACTAGTTCTTCTTTCTTTTCCAATATATGGAATAGCAGAAAGCATGTAAAATGTTTTAGAGTCGCACATCATAACAGTTTTTATGCCATATTTATCCGGCTTATTTGGAATATAGATTTTGAATGGAAATCTTCCTCTAAAACCAAGAAGTTGTTCGTCTACAGTTACATATGCGCCAGGTGTATAATTTTCTGAACACTTTTCAATAAATTTATCCCACAGAAATCTGATAGGTGCAAATTTATCATCTTTACGCTCTTGTCTGGTATTTTTGTCATCAAAGCGAAGACAATTAAGTAAAAACTCAAAACGTTTTCGTGACATGGTTGCTCTGAAAATGGGTAATCCATATTGTCTGGACCATAAATCAGAATAACTTAGAGAACTTGTTTTTAGAACCCCACTCATATACAACAGCCCGAATACGGCCAATATTTCTTGTCTATTAGTACACCCTATAAAGCTTTGATTATTAGCATATTTGGAGGATTGTCTTGTTATTTCTTGGTTTGTGTGTTGAATAATACAATTAATCATTTCGTCGGTGAAAAATAACTTCCATGCTTCAATCTCATCTGCAGCTTTTAATGCGTTTGACTTTGGCCCTGGTAATCAAAGCACAATGTTCTTTTGCACTGTACGGCTATTTTTTGAAAAAAATGGTGATTTATACCATTTGTAACCTTTTTTTCCATAAATTGCCTTTCGACGTGTAACAGATTCTTCTTCGGACTCTTCTCCCTCACTGCTAGACTCGACAGAAAAAGTATCTGAATGCTCACTGTCTAAAAGTTCCTCATCTTCAGATACACTGTCGTCGCTCACAATTTCTGGAACAATATTGTCCAAATCTGTTTCGCCTCTCTCGTAAGAACGTATAATATCCTCTAACTCTGCTTGAGTCAATGCTTTACTAGTGGAAGCCATATTTTGTAAATTAAAAAAATAATATCAAGAATGGTATTCTGGAGTCGTATGTGACACAACCAATTGCTACCGATACGTAAAACAGAACAGAGCACTTACAACTACCGCATTCAAAGCTGTACTGACACGTCGAGAGGTACGTAGGTGGTCGCTAACTTCTCTCTTCAATTATGCGTTTGTGAAAGAGATAAAGTGTAGCTGTGGCATAGGCGACACCAACGTACCATTCTAGGGATAAACAACATTGAAAAAAGCAAATTATGCATTTCTTTCGGAAATACGTTCGTCTCTAAAGGATTAAATTGAGGGATTTCCTACCTAACTTGCAATATGTTCATTACCGCTGACATATAACACTTTGAATACATTATATGTATCAGGGAATGAAACAAAGTTATAATAAAACATTCTCCATTTTGGAATCTTCTAATTATATGATTTATTCGCCCTGATATGTAAGAACTATTTAATTCCATTATGAATTATTTCAGAAACCTCTGAAATAATTAAGACGAACCGGAAAATATCGGAAAAGGAATGCCGAAAAGCGACCATAACACGTTTTGGATCTTAACAATTTCCGCTGATGCGGACGTATTGTTTGGACCTCGACCGAATGCAATTAAAAGTTATAGGTGCTTGGTTACCTTAGGAATTCCAACCTCCTCCCTTTATACAAGCATTCACGTTTACTCAAAGAGAATTCCGATTTCTTTTTTGCTTGTTTCCGCTCCCCAAATCTATCCGCTGTATACCGTTCGTTGTCGATTCTTATTCAGTTTAATTCGAAACGAAATTATTTACGCAAGACAGTGGATTTTACGTTTTTGTTACGATCGGAAGTTTTTATAAACGCGTAAAAGTTTTGTTCGAAATAAGTGAAGCAATAAGAAAAAGGCGAAGTTCTTGTGATATTTTTCTGAATTTTTACTTATGGTGAAAGAAATACTGGAAATCTCCCTTAAAATTTTGAAGTTTGAAGTGTTATTGTTACGAAGTGTTTTGTCCATGTGCATAGTTACAGATATGTAAATTATTTACATGTTTGTTACATATTGTGTTATTGTTAGTATTATAAATTTATATAAAGTTACTGTACCTCATTAAATAAAATTACGCTAATAATTATAATATTCATACTTAATTAAGTACCAAGTCAGTAAAGTGATTCTATATTAAACGAGCCTGAAATTATAAGTGAGCGAAGCGAGCGAGGCGAGTTCGATAAAGACACTTATTTTATTTAAGTGCCCGAAGAACAATGTCCTGTATGTACATCGTTACACAGGTGTGCGAATGCTGCAATCGCACAATAGAACTTCACTGATCGAGACACTTCCTCCCTCTAACCCTTTGGGAGACCGCGTCTGGTTTGATTCACGTAAGTTTAGAATATCGATCACGGCGAACGTGTTGTGTAATGTCACTTATAGTTATCATAAGATTTGTGAGTTTTGAGTAAAATTACACTGAATAAGTGGATTTAATGTGACCGCACTTTGATTAATTAATCCTAAGATAAACTTGGATCATTGCACGTCGTCTGGGTCGTGATTTGTTGTTCCCTCGAACATCTAAGGTAGGAGAAGCGACGCCATTTTGCACGCGTATAATGGAAGTATTAATGCTGATCGGTACACAATTAGCATCCTTCAAGACCATGTTGTGCGATTCGCGCCTTATATTGGACCAATTTTTTTATTAATGCAAGATAAAGCACGACCACACGGTGCTCGCATAGTTCAAAATTATCTTGAGGAGGTTGGAACCGACACCATGGATTGTCCAGCAAGAAGTCCAGATTTCAATCCAATAGAGCATGTCTGGGACATGCTTGGTAACCGCCTGCAAGACTATCCGAACAGAGCCAATAATCTGGAAGAGCTAGGGCTTTGCCTTGTGGATATATGGAATGGATTGAGTGCAGAATGACATAAGCTTGTTTATTTTGAGTATGAGTCGTGGATGTCAAGCCATCATTAGAAGCAGAGGTGGAAATGCTCGATACTGAGGCCTTTCATTAAAAATATTTTTTTCAAAATTTTCCCTTTTTCAATGCTTTTCACTGTGTATTGATTTGCAAAGGGTAATCTGTTAAAATATTGAACAAAGTTGATTTATTAAAGGTTGTTGGTCGAAGAGAATCGAATATACTTCTCTATCTAATCATATACTATAGTTCTATAAAGGATTGCCTAGTGGTACCGTTAATTTTTTGAAGCAGTGTATTTAGCGAGAAATTTAGTAATGCGGTTTATTCGTATTAAGATTTATACTTTCGAACTATAAAATTTTCATGTGAATAAGTTATGTTTACATATTTTACATTTCCCGTATTTGTTTTCAAGATATTTATTACATGATATTATTATGCCAACCTTCGAAATAAAAATATGAAAATATACATATTGCTATGGATTTTTAATTAAAAATAATTTAAAATATTTACAATTACAATACAATTATTTTTTGGATAAAAGTGTATATTCAAAATGTTAAATTTAATGTGTGAGATAAAAACTGGATATTGGAGGTCGATCTGATAGAGAGGCCTAGGTAAATTAAAGGAGACCAATTTTATAGCTTGAACTAGAAGGTAGCTTGGTGTGATATAATTTAATTATATTAAATTAATTCGGTTATTTGTTTGAAAAGTGTTTAATTGTTGTATTAGAGTTGTTGAGTTTAATTCTCGTATGCTGTTTGATGATTTATATAGAATAAGCACCTTCTTTGTTCGCCTCCAGTAATTTTTGTAAGTAGATTTTTTATGATATCATAAAACATAAATTAAAATTATAAGAATATTTCTATTGTATCCAAGCTTGTTAATTAAGAGATTTATTATTATAAATATAGATACTAAAGCTTACTATTAACATTTCTTTGTAATAATTATAATTGAAAAGTTTGTTCGACGGGAGTTAAGGGTTTCTGTTTGCACATGCGTAATTTAGAACGTGTATCAGAATTTGATTATACAGTGTGGTTCTCTGGGGCAGAAATTAATAGTAAACTTGATTATTTTTAGATAAGTTTGTTCGGATTCATTAAGAGGAAGTGTTCCATTCATTTAGCTGTCAATTTTACAGTGAATGTTTTTCCTCACATGTATTTTTGTATAATACAATATCTTTATATTTAGTAAAGATAGATTTTTTTTTCTTTTTTGTTTTTGTATTAAATATTCAGTTTAAATTTTATCATGTGTTTCATTTATTATAAAACACCAATATTGCTTAGTAACTTATATAATTAAAGTAAATAAATTTGTGTGAACATTTCACTGGCGCCTAGTATAATTCACAGACACGACTTTCCTTATTGGAACCCGAGAAGTTAGAAGTCATATATTTGAAAATCCACCGGCTGAGAAACCTAGTTGGGAAAACTAGTTGTGGATGGTGGCGTGTTAAATCTACAAACCATTATTCATACCAATATGTATAGAAGGTGTACTATGTGAGCCAAAAAGGCTGAAATAGTTGGCACCATCGATTTTAGTATTAATGTTGCTGGTGATCTAACAACTACTTCACTCTGACATTCGTGAAATTTATAAACAATGCGCATTGGCGTGCACATTAAGTACAACGCTTCAAACGTCAACCTGAATCAAATCTTAAAATGAAAAACAATAGAAAAGTGCTGCCAACTATTTTAGTCTTTTTGGCTCACATCGTATATAATGCGTGAGTGCATGCGTGTAAATTTCTATTGAATCTTACCGTCAGCGTCGAGCAGGGGGTGTTCATGTATGTGGGGCTGCTGATTTTTCGTGAGGTGCAGAAGCCCAGGGCCGTTTAGCTGGCGCATGGCCCCACTACAGGGGGTAGGCCGCCGTCGGGCGCACTCATGTGTGTGCCTCGGCCTCTACACCTCTACCTCCCCCCGCCTCCTCCTGTTCTAAACTTCTTAACGCCGTACCACTCTTATCCTCCGCCTAATTTCCTCGCTTTCCTGTGCTCGCTACACTTCACTTTAATTTCCACCTGTAAGAAAAAATTTGCTCAACACATTGTGTTAAATTCACTAGAAATAAGGTGGAAATCTTTTAAATATTTTCCTATATTACTTTTTATGTTTAATATCTTAATACACTTTGTTAATATCGCATAATTGTAAGCAGTCTTTATGAAAAGTAATATCACTCTAGAAACAATCACTAAATACAGATAATTAGGTAGACAGCACGAGCAAATTACGTGTTTCTCTAGTTTATAAAAATAAAATAAAATTTATATAATAGGTAAAATTAAAGAAAATTATAATTACTGACAACTCCCGTATGATGCAGTTATTATAATACATATATATAATCAAAAAATAATAAAAGTGACGTACAACGGACAATTTTATTATTATTTTTTTGAACTCTACATTTTTATCTCCGGAAGAAGCAACAAAGTTGTTGCGAAATATAGAGATAATTAACAAATGAGTTTTTAATTGACAGACCGCTTGCCCGCTTTTAATTTATTTTATCCAATATAGTACGGTCGATAATTTCTCTTAAATTATATATATATATATATATATATATATATATATATATATATATATATATATATAAATATATCATATAAAAGCCGAAAAACTCCAATAATTTATCAATTGTTATATTTAATAAACGGCTAAGAAATTATCTAAACACACGCATATATATATATATATATATATATATACACCCCGTGTCCCAACAAGGGTAACGAGGTACGGTATTAGGGAAACGGATGTACCTAGAAATTTGAAACAAAAAAATTGTTGAGTAAATCGGTTAAGAAAAAATGCTGGAAATTATTTTCGAGTTTCTGAAATGGCCTCCAGGGGGCGTAATTTGCCATCCTGAATTTTAAACCCCGTTTTCTGCAAAATTTTCTTATATTAATGATAGTCATAGTGAATACTATTTTAAAGCTGAGACAAATTCAAATATTTTTTGTTAAATGCTTTTTGCTCTATCTCTGAAAAGAAAGTGGTGGGGGGCGCTCGAATATTTTCGGAAATAAATGTCGATAACTCTAAAAAGGCTTAACGTATCTGAATAAACTTGGAGACGTTAAAAAGGGGGTTTCCTAGACTATCAATTGAACTGTGAGTGAGGTGATTGTGTTAGCTTACCTTGCTGCCAGATGGCGTTTTCTGACATAATCGCAAAAAAATTAACTTACTGCAAAAAAATTAAATGCAATGATATCACTTTTTTTACGTCATTACATAATCAATCAAGAGCCTAACAAGCCAGTGAGAACCGCATCTCAATATCTTTATCCTAACCTAAGATATGAATAAAAGAAATTTATACTAAAAAAAAAATTACATTTTGGGAAGCATTTCCACTTTAAGGTTTGTTATTAATGTCTAATTATTCCTAATTTACCAAATAAAATGATAATTTATTATTTGGGATGCCAAACGATATTTTAAATCGAAATAAAATTTTGTTATTTATCTTTATTACTTTTTTTTACAATACCTTCGAAAGCCAACAGGCCAAAACAATTATAAAATAATAAGTGTGGGAACAGTAAGGAAACTAACTTAAAGTCCAACGAGCCGCAATGCTTATAAAATAATAACAATAAATTATGGAATCTATGAAACTCTTAACTTGAGAACGATAAAACACAATAAGGTTGATTGAAAGGAAAATCAAAAAGTGTTTATAAATGTTCAAAGTGCCTTCCGTCATTTTCTATGCAGGAATTTATCCTGCGTCGTGTATTTAATACGGCTGTGCTTATCTCAGCTATTGAAATATTGGCTACAGCATTTCGAAAACGATCAATCATGTTTTCTGGGGTAGCAGGGCGAGTCTGATAAACAATATCTTTTATTCTACCCCAAAGGTAAAAGTCAAGGACAGTAAGGTCTGGAGATCTGGCAGGCCATGGAAACAAACTGCCCCTTCCTATCCAACGGTTTGGATAAGCTTGGTCTAAAAAATTCCTGACTTGTTGAGAAAAGTGTGCAGGACATCTGTCGTGTTGCAGCCACATATCTCTTCTCGTTTGTAAAGGCACGTTTTCTAATAAAATTGGCAAGTGATTTCTTAAAAAGTCCAAATAAGTTTCGCCATTAACATTATTATTAAAAAAAAATGGTCCTATAATTCGATCGCCTAAGATACCACACCAGACGTTCACACTCCAACGATTTTGATAGTTTACCTCACGCATCCAATGTGGATTTACTGGCGACCAATAATGCATATTATGCAAATTGACTCCTTCATTGCTTGAAAAAGTAGCTTCATCGGTCCATATTATTCGAGATAAAAAATCGGGATCCTCATCTATTATAGAATTCAACCAATGACAGTGGTCTAATCTCCTATCAAAATCAGTTTCTAAAAGAGCCAGATGTAGTTCAATATGATAAGGGTGTAGATAGTGATCTCTTAGGATACGTTGTACCGATGATTTACTAATTCCTAAGTCCAAACTTATTCTTCTTAAACTTAAATGGGGCTTAATGTTAACATAGGCAAGAACATTAATGACGTTTTGTTCGTTCCTAGCGTGTCGATTTCTTCTAGGCACTGGATTAGGATGAACTCGTCCTGTTTCGCGCAAACATCTACTTAAGCGTCTAAATACCATTCTACTAAAATGTCTTCTATTGGGATAATTTGCTGCGTACACATATATAAAAAATATAAATATTTATATTTTTTATATCCTTGACATAGGCATCATTGCCGAAACATGTAGGGTTGTTTTAAATATATATACTTTGAAGTAATAACCAGACCTTTAATCGCCGACTTATTAATACCATATATATATATATATATATATATATATATATATATATATATATATATACACTCATATTCATTTTAATCAGCATATGCTAAACTGGAAATCCCATCTATCTTCGAGACTGTAATAGTAATTGACCCCGTTTTCGCATTCCCAGATTTAAGTAATTTATCCACTAGACAGATACGACTTCACCCTACACTATCTTCAACAACCTTTTCAACACCCTACTAAAAATGGTAGCAAACATTTTTTTAACTCTTTTTGCAGGAAATTAAAAAGATCAAAATCATATTTATTATCGAATATTGTTTTGAGAAAATTTTAGTTTCATTCTTTTATCGTGCTTTAAACACTTTTAAACCAAAAGTGAAATTAAACAATCCTTACCAAATATATCGTTAAATTCTGAATGCGTATTTCGATAACTAAATTGTCATCATCAGTAGTAGAAAAAGTATTATTAGCCGTAACTATACCGACTAATTTAAAACATTGTTGTAATATTTCCTTTAATTAAATACAATAATTCGTTCCCTTTCACGTTAATTCAATTCATAAAAATCGGAAAGAAAATCCTGACCTAATTTGTGACACACAAAAAAGAAATGCCGGCAATCCTCTTCCACTATGCAAATAAAGAGAAAACGAACAAAAAAACAAACTTGAAAGTGAGCTTTTCGAACAAATTTAACGTCAGTTAACTTATTACGAATATCATAAAAGGATGGAAAAAAATTTTAAATTCGCCCTTCCACTTTATCAGGATCGCCCTTTGAACTTTGGGCAATTTTGTCTTTTCATCAATTTCTGAAGGAAAACAGAATTCTAGGGCGACTCTCGAATTAGGGGAAATCGAATTTTTTCTTTAGTATCAATTCGAAATGCAAATAATAATGTGTAAAGAATTCGTTTTAGCGTTATATAATTTGAAACGAAGCAAAAAAAGATGGAAAGGCGTTGAATTATGTAATATTAAACAAAACCTTTGCACAGGCTGTGACCTTTTTAAATATAATAAAAAAGAAAAGGGCAGAAGTGGTGGGAAAAGTCAAGAAGAAGCCAAAGAAACCTGAAAGTATTCGCAATTACATGAAGAGAGAAAACTTTACGGTCACAAACATTTGAGAGAAACATGTCTTGAATATGCTATTACAGTCGGTCTCTTTTATATAAAATTAAAACCTATCATTTGAATATACATTGCCAATGGTAAAATATGTGTAAAGGTGATCCAATTAATGCTTTACGATTTTAATACGAGGCTATTTTTTTTTTCAAGATCCGATCGGTCGTGAAATTAAAACCACAGTGAAATTCAAATATGTTTTATTTGTAACATTTAGGTACACCTCCCATCTACTTCTCTACATAGTCGCCGTTCCGATTTAGGCATTTTTCGTAGCGCGGTATCAACTTTCTAATCCCCTCTTCATAGAAGGTAGCCGCCTGTGCTTTCAGCCAAGTTTGTACGCTGGTCTGCAGCTCATTGTCTGTAGCAAAATGGTGTCCTCCTAAGCTCTTTTTCATACGAGGAAAGAGATGGAAATCGGAAGGAGCTAAGTCCGGGCTGTATGGAGGGTGATCGAATACTTCCCATCTAAAACGCTGCAGGAGGTTCTTTGTTGCATTTGCAGTATGGGGCCGAGCGTTGTCATGAAGAAGAACAAAGCCTGATGACAACATTCCTCTTCGCTTGTTTTGAATTGCCCTTCGTAGATTTTGAAGAGTCACGCCGTATGAGGCTGCTGTGATGGTCGTACCACGTTCCATGAATTCCACCAAGAGAACTCCTTTTCGGTCTCAGAACACAGTAGTCATACACTTTCTGTTGGAAAATGTTCGCTTAAACTTCTTTGGCTTTGATGGGGAAGAAGAATGCGTCCGCTGTTTGGATTGCTCTTTTGTTTCTTCCGTTTCTTCTCCTTCATCATGGTAGCGCTGGAGAAACGTTAAGGCGGCACCCATTCGCTGTGTTTTGTGATGGTCGGACAGCATCTTGGGAACCCATCTCGCATACAATTTGCGGTACTGAAGTGTCCCACCCACGATGGTGTACAGAACTGACCTTTACATTTCGGGAAGCGACTCATCTAACACAGAAATTGTGAACCGACGATTTTCTCTAATCGCCTGATCCACTCGCTGAACGAGATCTTCATTGGTTGACATTCGCTTCCTTCCCTGACCGCCTGCATCATGAACGTCTGTACGCCCTGCTTCAAAGTTTCTGCACCATTGTCGCACTTTACCATCACTCATGAATGTTTCACCATACACATTCGTCGGTAAATTGTAGCTGCGTTGCACCCCTCCGCATGAAGAAATCGAATTACTGCACGCAATTCACATTTGGCGGGTGACGCTATTGTTCTCGGCATGTTTACGTGTACACTGCGCGCTTGTAACTGACATGTACAACGTGACGCGATCTGCTGTTATACTAGAGACACTGCGCAATACATCTGCGCAAAGCTTCATCTGATTGTCACTGTGGTTTTAATTCCACGACCGATCGGACCTTGAAAAAAAAATAGCCCTCGTATTTGAAATATTGGCAAACCTGTACAGTAACTACCTTCATGAATTTATCAGTTTTGTAGGTTAGGTTACCACAAAACAACATCCATGTTGTTTTGTAGTAACCTAACCTACAAAACTGATAAATTAATTTTCATCAATTTTCATAATTTCGCAACGTTCCAACGTTGCGAAATTATGAAAATTTACTATCAGAGGCAATGCTCTGTAAAGGAAACTTGGCCTAGATTACGTTCACATCATCGACCAATTCGTAATGTTGTGAAGACATTTGGAACGTGAGCTTACGTTGTTTGATAATCCAAGAAAAAATCGTGGCGAAAATGTGACAAATGCAGACAATATTGAAACTGTAAGATCGAGTGTTTACGATAATCCAAATCTGTCTGTTAGACGTCGTTCTCAGAAATTGTACATTATATATGGATCAACTTGAAGGATTTTAGGAAAGGAATTGCAAAATCCAACTGGACCAAGAATTACAGCCAGCAGATCATCTTCTGCGTTGTGGTTTCGCTGCTTGGAGGATATTAGAGCAGATGGTTGCAGATCCAACTTTTCATTGATGATGCGCATTCTTACTAAATTGCTATGAAAACAAGCAGAAATATAGGATCTGCAGCAAAGGCAATCCTGACGAATATGAAGAAACACTCTGATATCCGGAGAAAGTTACAATTTGGTGCGCCATTTATGCCGGTGGTGTTATAAGACAGTATCTTGTGATGTGGCTTGGTTACTTAAGCCACGTAATGTGCCTTAGTGGCTGGCAAGGATCGCCATGTGATGTGGGCCCGGCCCTGAGGGCCACATCGATGAGTCTTTACGCAGATATCGTGGTAGCGTTAAATAATGCACAAGTAAAGAAGGTTTAACACAGTTTAATTAACCAACACTTATAACGATTCAACAAAGATGATATTTACATAGTTAACAAATGTAGACGGTAGTTGAAAGGAGACTCTAACTCACTCTCACTATTGTCGTACCGTCTGTGTATTGTGACTCTGCTAAGACTGCCTCTCATTCAGATGGGACGCCTTATATATCGTTAGAGTGATCTCATTTCGACTACATGTCCTTACTCTAGATAAACATGAGTGTTGAAAGTGTGAAACGTACCTTGAGAATGCTTGTGTATGTAAGTTATGTCGGGCGAGGCCATGTTTGGATATAATATGAATTAAACACGGGGCCGCGCCTTGACTCAGATAAAAGGTACACTGCATTACTTAATTGGGTTATTACAATCTCTTTGAATATGCGCAACGACAGCGTCTCACCGCAAATGGCGTTCGCTATCGGGCAATGTAAAGCCAATATTACTTTCCAATTGTCGTACCTGGGTCTATGGTGATTACTGATTAATGATGATAATGTAGTAGATGCTTTCGCTAATTTTTTCTCAAATGCTTTTCATTCTGTACCTCATTTCACGAATACCACATCTACTGACAACCATTTCATTATGCGTATCAATTCAACCCTTTTCTTCAGGAGAAACATTCAAGTGCTTGAAGTTACTGAAATCGAACTTTACTTCGGGACATGATGGTTTACCCAGCTTTTTTGTGAAAGTTTGTACGGGAGTGCTATATGAGCCCTTAACAGTTATTTTTAATTTAATAAATAAATCATCCTCGTTTCCAGTTTTCAAGGAGGATATCAGATCTAACCTTCTAAATGATCGGCCTGTTACATTATTAACAATTTTGCGAAAATTTTTGAAAGTTTGTTGAATCAAAAAATAATCTTCAAGTGTAAATCTGCGGTTTCATTACAGGTAGATTCACTATTACGAATTAGGGTAAAATATCCAAATATAAGAGGGTTGTCCGTAAATTAAGGTAAATTAAAGCCCCTTTGTTGCATATGGTACACAACCTGCGCAAATACTAACCAAATCCCTTCTTTCTTTGAATTGAATTGAATTTTGACTTCTCTGTATATTCTGAACTTACTGCAAATGAGAATTAATGAATATTAAATCTCATTTTTACATGTAAATGTCGCCTTATGTGATGCGTTAATAACTAGAATCCGACAAACTAAGTTTGTACCAGTATGTAGAACACACCTCGTCGCGACTCCGACCTTATTGGTAATTAGGATAATTAAAAATTGCTGAAAAGCCACGTTCATCAACGGAACGTACAGACGCGTTTCGCTCTTATTGGAGCTTATCAATGTACGGTATCTTGAAGACGGATATGGCTTTTCACTTCTATACTTTGTGTATATATAGTTAACATTCTGAACATACTGCAAATGAGAATTAATGAATATTAAATCTCATTTTTGCATGTAAATGTCCCCTTATGTGATGCATTAATAACTACAATCCGACAAACTAAGTTTGTACCAGTATGTAGAACACACCTCGTCGCGACTCCGACCTTCCTTATAATTAGGATAATTAAAAATTGCTGAAAAGCCACGTCCATTAACGGAACGTACAGGTTTCGCTCTTATTAGAGCTTATCAATGTACGGTATCTCGAAGACGGATATGGTTTTTCACTTCTATACTTTGTGTATATATAGTTAACATTCTGAACATACTGCAAATGAGAATGAATGAATATTAAATCTCATTTTTGCATGTAAATGTCCCCTTATGTGATGCGTTAATAACAACAATCCGACAAATTAAGTTTGTACCAGTATGTAGAACACACCTCGTCGCGACTCCGACCTTCCTGGTAATTAGGATAATTCAAAATTGCTGAAAAGCCACGTCCATTAACGGAATGTACAGGTTTCGCTCTTATTGGAGCTTATCAATGTACGGTATCTCGAAGACGGATATGGCTTTTCACTTCTATACTTTGTGTATATATAGTTAACATTCTGAACTTACTGCAAATGAGAATTAATGAATATCAAATCTCATTTTTACATGTAAATGTCGCCTTATGTGATGCGTTAATAACTACAATCCGACAAACTAAGTTTGTGCCAGTATGTAGAAGGCACCTCGTCGCGACTCGGACCTTCCTGGTAATTAGGATAATTAAAAATTGCTGAAAAGCCACGTCCATTAACGGAACGTACAGGTTTCGCTCTTATTAGAGCTTATCAATGTACGGTATCTCGAAGACGGATATGGTTTTTCACTTCTATACTTTGTGTATATATAGTTAACATTCTGAACATACTGCAAATGAGAATGAATGAATATTAAATCTCATTTTTGCATGTAAATGTCCCCTTATGTGATGCGTTAATAACAACAATCCGACAAATTAAGTTTGTACCAGTATGTAGAACACACCTCGTCGCGACTCCGACCTTCCTTATAATTAGGATAATTAAAAATTGCTGAAAAGCCACGTCCATTAACGGAACGTACAGGTTTCGCTCTTATTAGAGCTTATCAATGTACGGTATCTCGAAGACGGATATGGTTTTTCACTTCTATACTTTGTGTATATATAGTTAACATTCTGAACATACTGCAAATGAGAATGAATGAATATTAAATCTCATTTTTGCATGTAAATGTCCCCTTATGTGATGCGTTAATAACAACAATCCGACAAACTAAGTTTGTACCAGTGTGTAGAACACACCTCGTCGCGACTCCGACCTTCCTGGTAATTAGGATAATTCAAAATTGCTGAAAAGCCACGTCCATTAACGGAATGTACAGGTTTCGCTCTTATTGGAGCTTATCAATGTACGGTATCTCGAAGACGGATATGGCTTTTCACTTCTATACTTTGTGTATATATAGTTAACATTCTGAACTTACTGCAAATGAGAATTAATGAATATCAAATCTCATTTTTACATGTAAATGTCGCCTTATGTGATGCGTTAATAACTACAATCCGACAAACTAAGTTTGTGCCAGTATGTAGAAGGCACCTCGTCGCGACTCCGACCTTCCTGGTAATTAGGATAATTAAAAATTGCTGAAAAGCCACGTCCATCAACGGAACGTACAGACGCGTTTCGCTCTTATTGGAGCTTATCAATGTACGGTATCTCGAAGACGGATATGGCTTTTCACTTCTATACTTTGTGTATATATAGTTAACATTCTGAACATACTGCAAATGAGAATTAATGAATATTAAATCTCATTTTTGCATGTAAATGTCCCCTTATGTGATGCGTTAATAACTACAATCCGACAAACTAAGTTTGTACCAGTATGTAGAACACACCTCGTCGCGACTCCGACCTTCCTTATAATTAGGATAATTAAAAATTGCTGAAAAGCCACGTCCATTAACGGAACGTACAGGTTTCGCTCTTATTAGAGCTTATCAATGTACGGTATCTCGAAGACGGATATGGTTTTTCACTTCTATACTTTGTGTATATATAGTTAACATTCTGAACATACTGCAAATGAGAATGAATGAATATTAAATCTCATTTTTGCATGTAAATGTCCCCTTATGTGATGCGTTAATAACAACAATCCGACAAACTAAGTTTGTACCAGTGTGTAGAACACACCTCGTCGCGACTCCGACCTTCCTGGTAATTAGGATAATTCAAAATTGCTGAAAAGCCACGTCCATTAACGGAATGTACAGGTTTCGCTCTTATTGGAGCTTATCAATGTACGGTATCTCGAAGACGGATATGGCTTTTCACTTCTATACTTTGTGTATATATAGTTAACATTCTGAACTTACTGCAAATGAGAATTAATGAATATCAAATCTCATTTTTACATGTAAATGTCGCCTTATGTGATGCGTTAATAACTACAATCCGACAAACTAAGTTTGTGCCAGTATGTAGAAGGCACCTCGTCGCGACTCCGACCTTCCTGGTAATTAGGATAATTAAAAATTGCTGAAAAGCCACGTCCATTAACGGAACGTACAGGTTTCGCTCTTATTAGAGCTTATCAATGTACGGTATCTCGAAGACGGATATGGTTTTTCACTTCTATACTTTGTGTATATATAGTTAACATTCTGAACATACTGCAAATGAGAATGAATGAATATTAAATCTCATTTTTGCATGTAAATGTCCCCTTATGTGATGCGTTAATAACAACAATCCGACAAACTAAGTTTGTACCAGTGTGTAGAACACACCTCGTCGCGACTCCGACCTTCCTGGTAATTAGGATAATTCAAAATTGCTGAAAAGCCACGTCCATTAACGGAATGTACAGGTTTCGCTCTTATTGGAGCTTATCAATGTACGGTATCTCGAAGACGGATATGGCTTTTCACTTCTATACTTTGTGTATATATAGTTAACATTCTGAACTTACTGCAAATGAGAATTAATGAATATCAAATCTCATTTTTACATGTAAATGTCGCCTTATGTGATGCGTTAATAACTACAATCCGACAAACTAAGTTTGTGCCAGTATGTAGAAGGCACCTCGTCGCGACTCCGACCTTCCTGGTAATTAGGATAATTAAAAATTGCTGAAAAGCCACGTCCATCAACGGAACGTACAGACGCGTTTCGCTCTTATTGGAGCTTATCAATGTACGGTATCTCGAAGACGGATATGGCTTTTCACTTCTATACTTTGTGTATATATAGTTAACATTCTGAACTTACTGCAAATGAGAATGAATGAATATTAACTCTCCCGTATGTACGTTCCGTTGATGGACGTGGCTTTTCAGCAATTTTTAATTATCCTAATTACCAGAAAGGTCGGAGTCGCGACGAGGTGTGTTCTACATACTGGTACAAACTTAATTTGTCGGATTGTAGTTATTAACGCTTCACAGAAGGCGACATTTACATGTAAAAATGAGATTTAATATTCATTAATTCTCATTTGCAGTAAGTTCAGAATGTTAACTATATATACACAAATTATAGAAGTGAAAAGCCATATCCGTCTTCGAGATACCGTACATTGATAAGCTCCAATAATAGCGAAACGCGTCTGTACGTTCCGTTGATGGACGTTGGCATATTTCAGCAATTTTTAATTATTCTCTGTATATGTTTATGAGTTGTCATTTGTTTTTTAATATTGTATTTGCATTGTATTTTTTTATTTTTATTATTTACATTATATGTAATTATGTTGTGTACACAGTATGTATTTATTTAAATTATGTTTTGTCATGTAATTGGAATTTGCCTATTGAACATTAAAGAATATTATTATTATTAACCAGAGCTCTCTTTATTTTTCTGAGAATTCGGTTGATATGTTAAACGGCATGTTCTTAATTAATTGTAAAGAAATCATAAATTAGTTTATGTTTCATGATGTTTTGGTTATATTACACATGTTTTAAATAAAAAAGTCATCGGTTAATATTCCGGATAGTCAGCGGCTTTGTGAGCGCAAAAGGAAATTGGGTAGACAGCAAAGACGCTGATGAGAGATTAATCAATTTTATTGGTGGAAGGATAATGAACAATAATTGACTATTATTCAGACAGGTATAAGATTTAAAGATATGGTTTACCCAAGAATAAAGTGTCTTCAAAAAACTTTCTTTATCATAGTAGGCTATTTTTTAAGTAATTAAGTAATCAAAGATTAGTGCACATGCGAAGCTTTAGAAAACTTGAAATTTTAACAGTTGTCAAAGATAAATTAAAATTATAAACGCTTATATTTTTTTAATTATTTTATTATAATGTTAGAGTTATAACATACAATACTTATTATTCGAAGTTACTATAGAATTAGATAAAAATTAGAAAATGGAGATTGGGTTTATTCCACTAATCAATGCTTACAGGATTTCCGGCAACAGTATTCTAATCTGCCAGTTACTCTTACGCACAACTGCAAAAACATATTCAATAAAACATATTTGTGTTATTAAATTTGGTGAAATAAGGACAATAACTCGTAAATCTAGTGGTGAAGCACCTAGAAAACGAACAGCAAATTGCATAGAGTAGAGGATATTCGACGTCGAATGAAGACTTTGTGGTCAGATTCTCGAAGGGTCGCTTGTGTGACCAGTGCGATACAAAAGCAAGGATTTCTCTTTCAAAAAAAAAAAAACGAATTATATATGGCACAAAATGTGTAAGAATTTTTAATATTTTAAATCGGATAGACCGCGTTGATCTAGTGTGTAGGTCATTAGACTATGAATCTGATGAACTAGAGTTGAAACTTTGGTATAGTCAATAATATCGATGGCGTCTTCGTATTCACTCAAAGACATAAAATATACGTCAACAAGTAAAAATAAAATAAATCCTCAATGCAAAAACATGTTAGAATATCAATTTTGAATCTAAAATTCACGTATATGGTACTAAATAGAAAATATATAACAAGGGTGCTTTATGTTAAACGCCTCTTTGATAGCACAATCTATCCTTTTGAAATACCACTACATTACACTTCCTTTAAATTATCAATACCCAGAAGATCGATCTAACTTACAGCGCTTACAGTACCAGTTGCACTTGTAATCTATCAGCCCTAAAAACCACTTACGCCTGGTAGTTATTTTCAAAATGTTAGCTTCCCTGTGCATTACCAGCGAGAATGTAGGAAGGATGAAAAACTAGAAGAGTGAACCAAGTGTGTGTACGAACAACGAAACACCCGCAAGTGCCGAGATAAGGGCCGCGTCGAAATATCGACCGTTTAAGAGAAGTATTTACGAGAAAAAAGGAAATTTAAATCTCCTTCTTTCGCTAGCTTTTGATGGAACTTTTGCAAGCACGAACTGCTTACAGCTTTTCACCTCTGTTTTTATCGTTTCGCGTATTCGGAGATAAGAAAGGTAATGCCTCAGACAAGCTCGGAGCGTTAAATTCCACGCGAAAATGTCAATGCCAGTCGCGGTAAATTTCCCGCGCTGAATCACCTGTAATTCCTTTATGTATTGAGTTAATGCATAAGCTCCTAACGTTTACATTGAACTAAAAAATTCTTAATTTTTTAACGAACAAAATACATGAACAAAATGTTCGACTGCGAATATATTAATAATTTTTTAAACCTATTTTTGAATTGTATTATTTACAAATACATCGAATTTAAAATATTGTGTAATTTTGACAACAAATCCCTTCTGTTACATGACTAAGAGAAGGTATTGTTAATCCTGTGCGTAATTTTGACACCAAGTATAAAATGGTTAATTTCCTTTCAGGTACTTAGAGCGAATGATACATAGAAATATTTAATTTAATTTAATTTAATTCCTTTTTGAATTACTTTCCTTTTTATTAAAATTAATTATTTCTAAACATTGTTTGTATTATTTGTATACGTTATATTTAATTTTTTTAAATGTTTTATCAGTTTTCAATTATATTTTATATTTTTCAAATTTTGTGTTTTATTTTATTCAATCCCGACACTTTTTTATTACAATATATCATGCTTAATTTTATAAATGCAATAAGGCGATTTTCGGAAATTTTTCAATCTACGCCTGAAGTAATCCAGTGGCTTTATTAAACGAGATTGACTTCAATAATTTTATAGGTTGCAGTGTCAAAAATGCCTTGCAAGAGAACATGGGTTAAAAAGCTGTGATAGAGAAATTTATGCAAAAATTAGAATAAAAATCGTTGAACTTGTAGTTAACGAATTCTTAAAAAAACTAAAAAAAAAAAGATTGCCTTGTCTGTATCTAAAAATAATCTAAAAACTAAAAAAGGGTACATTTATTAAGGACATGAGAAAATTTCTATTTCAAAAATTAAAATTTACATTTCGAAAGTCGAAGGGAATGCGAGGCTTCACTCGGAATAAAGAATTTATACCACGGTAGTAAAATTGCCAGTTAACGGACCTTTTTGTAATATATTGCAGCAATTATTTTAAACTAACCCACATATCTTTCATTAATTAAAAAAGATCTCCCTAAGTTAGTTTAATGTTTTACACAAATATGTCAGAAGAGAATTTATTGGTTTATGTAATACTCAGCTTGTATTACATCGACTTCTTTCACTTACTTTAATAATAATAATATACAGACTGTCCCGTGAAAAAACAGCAACGATCATAATTTCGTTATTTATTGTCTGTTTTATAAGGATTATAAAATATGCCATTTTGTCTAGAACTAATCAACGGTATTAGAAAATGTAATTGACACAGTATTCGGGACTATCGATCTTAATGATATTAATTTCAAATCCATTATTAAGAAATGATAGTCAATTCCTTTCAGAGAATAAACCCAATCGGTTCTAAAGTTAAGGTATTTAAGAAATTCCGTTCGTACATTGTTCTCAATTTTTAATTTGAGGGATTCTTACACAATATTCCAGATTAAACTTGTATATTCAACCCTAGAACTTACCTAGCAACAAAATAAGCGTTTTTTGTGGGAATACGAAATGACGAAAAGCTCTTGATTACACAGGTCAAATTCTGTCGATATTTTCTGATTCCTTTCCTGATGGGAGCTCTCAAAGCAGACCTTGTTTTGCAATATTTTTTTCAGAAATTGCTGTTATAAAAATTAACAGTTTTAATAATACAAGTCAACAAAAAAAATGTGCTTTTCTTTAATTTGTCACCTGGAATTAATACTAAATTCAAATCTGTTGACGGATTTCTTCTATCGGGATAGGTTTTTATACAAAATCAAATCAGATGTATGTTTTCAATGAAATATTACAAATATATTAAACACATAATTAGGAACTGCTCTTGATAAAGACTGTTTCAAATTTCTTGTTACAAAGTTCCCACAGGGAACTGAAGTTAACATAGCAGCAGATATTTTCGGGGGGCTCCAGATTCGTGAATTTATGCAGATTGATACCTTTTCTCAGGCAATGTCTGAGTCATGGTTGGCATACAAACTAGTAACAGAGGACTTTCTTGTTCTAGAAAAGAAACAATCCAAGTAGTATTTGCAGTATGTACTACGAAAACCTTGTCTTTTAAATCGAGGGTCAAAAACAGTTGCTACTCTAATAACTAGCCTTGCTTTAACAGATTTCAAAAGTTTGTTGTATAATGTCTTCCCTTCTTCAATCTTTACTTCCAGTAGTGATGCTGTTAGATAATTGTACAGTTTAAAAGTTATTGTGATTATTAAAGAAATAGTAACTTATTTATTACATACAAGCTACTGCTTTTTAAGATCAATTTCTCCATTTTATAAAACCACTTATTCGTAAGATACCACGAGGTGTTATTTGTTTTTATCGTGTTACTAAAATTCCTCCAATACGTGGATTACGATAACACAGGCCTGCATTTTTCAACACTTTGAAAGTTGATTTAAAAATGTTAACTGTTTTCTAGTAATTGGATAGCGCTGATTTCAAATCTGCTTTTATTTTTTTTGTATCACGTAAGGTTATTTTTCAAACCAGTAAAATCAAAAAATATAGAAAAAACACGATTTATTTCATTTATAAGCTAGTTTTATATTATATTAAAAAAAATACAAAAACATACACATAGAAACTATTAGAAATAGTTATTTATTCTTTATGCTTCTTAAAAAAACGTTTTCGTTTTTCAGAAAAGCTTCGTTTGGTTGTTTTTCTGTCATATTCAGCTAAAGGAAGATCACTTCTCAATGTCCAACAGTAATCGGCCATCATTTTTGTGTCCCAGCGCCCTTGGTATCTTTTTTCCATCTCTTTAATATCCTGGTGAAATCTTTCTCCTTGCTCTTCACTCCGTCCCCAAGGTTTTCTGGGAAATAATCCAAATGGGAATGTAAAAAGTGAATTTTTATGCTCATATTGCAACCAAGAATCCTGAATTTTTCCAGCATATTTTCAACGATCTCAACATAGTTTGTGTCTTTATAATTCCCTAGAAATTTATGTACAACTTCGCTAAAAGCATGCCATGCATGTTTTTCCTAATCTTCCATCACATTTTCAAATTCCTGATCTTTCACCAAGCTCCTAATCTGCGGACCTACAAAGATTCCCTCCTTTAATTTTGCCTCTGACAGAGTCGGAAATGTTTTACACAAATATTTAAAACAATTTCCTTCTTTGTTTAATGCCTTAACAAATTGTTTCATAAGTTCAAGTTTTATGTGAAGCGGTGGAAGTAACACGTTTTGAGGGTCAATAAGACTTTCGCGAATTACATTTTTGGTTCCAGGTATTAAAGTCACCGATTGTGGCCAGTCTCTTTTTATCCAATGCTGTTCTCGATTTCTGCTATCCCACTCGCACAGGAAACATGGAAATTTAGTATATCCAGACTGCTGACCCAAGAGAAGGCCTAAAATTTTTAAATCTCCACACACTTCCCAGTTGTGATTTTCATATTGTATTTTTAAAAGTAATTCCTGTAAATTTTCATAGTTTTCCTTTAAATGAACAGAATGGCCGACCGGAACAGAAGCAAAAACATTGCCATTATGTAAAAGAACAGCTTTAAGGCTCCTTTTTGAAGAGTCGATGAAAAGTCTCCAGTCAGAAGGTGTGTACTCAGGAGCTCCGAGGAAAGTAAGTAGATCAGCAATTGCTTGGCAGTACACGAGTGGTCCGTTTTGTGCAAAATATTTTACAAATCCAGCCTCACGATTTCTATACCAAGAGAAGGTAGTTTCTGGGGCAAGCAAATTTTTTTGTTTCAACCTAAACCCCAGTACTTCAGAAAGATCTTTTGAAAGTCCCAAATCTCTTACTAAATCATTCAGTTCGGCTTGTGAAAATAGCTGAGGTTGGTTTTGACCTGAGGTTGATGGTTCAAAATAACTATCCATCTGTACGGAGCCGGAAGTTGAAGAGGTTTCAATATCTTCTTGTAGTACTTTGGGGGGTATAGGTATAGGTAGGTACATGATCACTGTGAGGAACTGGTCTGATAGCTGATTTAATATTGTTTGGGTACAAAATATGTTCCAAAGTTTTTCTATTATGCCCCTTAATATCACAAAGACAAAAGTAGCAATCTTCATGATGATTTTGCGATTCTGTCCAAACCATCGGTATTCCAAAAGGAAGGCTTTTTCTATTCCCTTTGGTCCAATGTCTTAAACCTCCTTCGCATACCTTACAAACAACGTGCGGTGCCCAATCTTTATCTTGATCTCCTAATTTGATTTTGAAATAAGCATAATATGCATTTTTCACAAATTCACCAATTGGTCTCTTAAACTTTTTCAAGACGAAATATCCACAAATATAACAGAAATCATCTGGTTTGTTTTTGCAACACCGGCTAAACATATTTTTAAGCAATGTTTATTTATCAAATACCAGGCAACAACACTAAAGACAAATTAATTTTATTTGTTTTCTGATCGACACTCAGAGCTATAATGAAGTAAATGACATTAAAATATACATTTTGTTTGGAGTGATAAACTTGAAATCCTTCTTCGCAGTACTAATAAAGTGAAAGCATAATAAATAGGATTTAGCAGGTAAAAATTCCCGAAAATCTTGTCCAAAATTAATACATGTAATAAAAGATTTACATCAGGTAATGAGAGCCTATTTAACAAATTTCTTTAAAACCACAACAGAAAATCATTTTTGGGTTAATACCTAGAATTTGAATTAGTACATTCATTTTAAAATGTATTAAAACGCCTATTATAAGATTTTTTTATATTTTTTTCATTTTCTTTTGTGCAAAAAAATCTGTGGGTGGTAGAGACCAACTGTATTTTAATTAGTTATTGCTATATAAAAAATGAGCTTAACAAACAAAAATCACGTCATCACAAATTTTATGCAGGCCTGTGTAATTCACTAGAAGTAATGTGAGTACGTTTTGTAATCTCATAGAATGGTAAAATCACCTTTTTTGTTATCAAACGCTTTCATATTTTCTACCATTTTTGATACACTAACTTTACTATCTTAGATATAGTTCATCCTTGAAGAAATACATCTTCTGTGAATTTGCTAAAAATATTTAAAATTGCCTCCGCACAAGGTATACGCCTGTTAGGATAATTAACTGTTCTAAATGAATTATCTATTTTTCTATGAAATGTATTTAATTTAAGATTTAAGTATGAATGAAAAATCAGAAATATTTGACAATTGGAAAAATACGTCGCTGCCTACAACGCCACCAATGCATTGATTTTTTTTTTAGATCTATTCATAGGGCGATGTATGTGTAATGATAAAAAAAGGACAGGTGGAAAGTTAAAAAATCACGCAAGAAAATTTTCTTTGTAAACGTGTGTTTTAAGTCTAAATATGAGACTTCAGAGCTCTAAACCCTTTTTTGAATATAAATACGCAAGTATGGATGTATTGAATGAGCAATTGTAGTAAAATACAGTTTGTTGGAGAATTAATTCTTTTTTTGAAGAACTCAAATTCTAAGTATTATACTTTTTATTTAAATACCATTTTTGCCGTACAACATTGACAAATTTTGACAATTATGTTATGAGGGTTCCAACTTGCAAAAGTAGATTAAGTTTTTTTTATGTTAGTGCTGCCCTCTCTTATCAAGCTCACTAATTACTGATCCGCCCTCGTAATATGAGATACTAACTATTTAAATTTATACAATACGTTGATGTTAGCAGTTCCTTTCTAATGTTTAAAATAGCAAAACCTAAGTCTAATTTGTTCTTTAATAGCTTTGGAACACCATATTGGATAATATTATCTGTAGTAATACCATAAGAGCTTTGAATTTATAGATAATTTCACGAATGCTTGTTGCATAGCGACGAAGACGAGTGTCAGTTTGACAAGCATTTAAATCACGACTGCCCGCAGGGCTGGAATGGTTTAATTGTCAAATTGACACGAGTCGAAGTCGTTATGCAGGAAGTATGAGTGAAATTATCGATTTTAATTCAAAGCTCGTATGGTATTTGATTAGATTATTTTACGTAATACAAAATGAAATTTATCTAATCTCTTTATTTATTAATTCATGTATAAATTAGTACACTGAAAGGTACAATTGTTATATACATTCTGTTTTTTATTGGATGTGCTTGAATCAATATTTGCACTGTTGTAACTATTTCCTCGCATTTGATTAATAATAGTTTCATGGTGTTCTGTATCTAGTTGTAGATACGGCTTAATAGAATGCGAACTACTATGGCCAGAAATTTTAATTAATTGTTGCTCATTTACACCAGCTTTTGCTAAATTTGAGACAGCTGTCGCGCGACTGGAATGGTTACTTATTTTTTGGTTTTCTGTGTTGAAACCAGCGCGTTCAGCACTTTTCTTAAACCATTTCAAAATTTCATTTCTTCCAATAGGCATATTTTTATACCAGCTACCTTTTTTCTTATTCCACGCTGGATTGACAGTTAAAAAGAGTCTATAACTTTTTATACGAGCGTTTCCTGTCCTCTTTGAAATGAGTTCTTTAAAAAGTCTGACTGGGCAATTACTTGGTTTTACTTTGTTGGGAATCAACCATTTACTGTCAGCACATTTTTGTGCTCCACTTTGGGTAGTTTTCGTGAATATGGGATTGTACTCTATTCTTCCAGTCGGTGTATTGTATACGTTCATTTCTTCTCGGAAGTAGTGAATCAAACATGCCGCGCCTTCTCCTGCTCGCCATGCCAACTCAATCGACACTATCAGGTAAAATTTCTTTTGTAGTCCATCTGGATTTTCTTCATCCCAAACATTTATAATTTTTTCATATTCGTTTTTCTGTAAAGCTGCAGAACTCATTTTCCGTTTACCAGGTATAGCTGGAAGAAAGCAGCCCGCGACGCAAGGAACTCCAAAAGGAGAACCTTTTGGAGTTCCTTGCGTCGCGGGCTGCTTTAAATACGATGCTCTGAAAAGGATCAATTTTTCTGTTATATTCGTTATTAAACTTCTCTTGTAGCAATTTTGCCGTGACATTCCATATCGTTTTAACATCTTCTTTATATTCTTCCCCATTCACCTTCCTCATATTGAAGGCCCAGTCTTTCAGATTATCTGCAAGTTCCTCTACTGTAACATTTTGTTCGATGCTGTAGTTTTTCGCATCACAAAACTCACAAAATTGTCGCCAAATTGACGCTTTACTCTTTTTCGTATTAGCCGGTTCAGCTTGTTTTACTATTTGATCAATGTTTACAACTGATTCTTCCCCAAATCTCAGCATTGTTTTGTGACAATGAAATCAGTTTTTTGACAGAACTTTAGAAATGTCTATCCTTATTAACCGCATTTCCATAACAACGCCTAATTATTCTACTATGAAAATTATCGATAAATTACCGCTGTAATTTAGAGTTGCTTCAGTAATACGCGAATCTGATTGGTTTATATTTGTATGTGTAAAATAATCACTTTTATTTTTACGAGTCGGAACTTGAAGATCGAAAATAGCATTTAAGGAATGATTAAAGGACATTTCGCTAATTGCCATTTAGACAAGTACCTCACGTCAGAGGCTAAAGCCGTTTCGGCTGATAACACAAAGAAAATGCATACAATAGGGCACAAGTAATGAGTCTTTCATCTGAAAATGGATTCTCGCAAATTTACTAAAGGTAAATAACGTGACGGGGGTATATGCTCCGGCTTAATGTTATTCAAACACTCGATCCTCTAACTGTTCAGCGTTGGTTTTGCCTAGGGTGCGCTACCGAACTCCGGTGTACCTTTAATGTCTCGTAGAAACATTCAACTGACAGAACAGTCAATTAAATATCACTGTCTAATCTATAGCTACGTTGTGTATACATATAGGACTTCATTACTATTGGTAAGAGGAGGTACGTGGATAGGTTGGGCAAATCTACTCTAATTGTATTTATTATTAAATTAAACATATCTAAAGCTCGGATTAAATGCAAAATGCATATTTCTTGCTAAAAGGTATATCAACAAAATTATTAATTTTCTGTGTTTATTTCATGTTTTTTTTTAATAAAATGAGGGAATTAAAAAAATTTCATGAATTTTCTTTTCTAAATTATCCATAAAAATGTCAGCTAGAAGGGAATTTAGTGGGTTACCCATTATTAAATCATTCTTTGACGCATACAAATGAAACAGACGTGTAAATATACACATCTGTAACTGTACACATGGACAATACACCTCGTACTTTTCCAGCACTTACTTCTGCTTAAGACACGTATTTCTGCCATCTATAGGCGTCATCAGTTAAGCTAGTGAAGTAATTTAATATAAAATAATACAAATCTATTTAAAAACAGATTTGTATCTGAATATACATTTACGCTTAAATCGCCTACAAGACAGCAAATTTCGTCCTATCCAGGTGGCACTATATAATAAGTAGAGAACGGACACGCTTACCACATGACGCAAAGCCCAGTGCAGTACTGGCGAAAGGCTGTATTTCTAAAATATTTAATTTTATTTATATAATTGGAAAACGAACGGGTGGTGATCTATAAAATTACGAAATACATATTTATTCAAGGGAAGGGTTGCCTTTTTCGGCACAGTCTCTTTCGTCCGTCAGATGTCACTTATTATTAGAGAACGCATGCAATTTCCATAAAACGCAATCGGCAATTGGAATTGTGTATAACGTCGCTCAGTACATCCCGGCGTAATTAAATGAAGTATTTGTTTGACTTACTCGGCCACCTGGTCTCGCAGCGATAACAATGGACAACCCAGCTATTGCATTCGGAAAATATAGTGTTTTCAGTGGTGTCGTGTACGTAGATAAAATAAATAAGTTTATCGTATTTCGTAAGAGAAATAGCACGTACATTCCTTTTCTTTTCAATAAAAGAATATTTCCAGTATGCACCTATAACCAGTTGCGATGTAGAAAGGACGTTTTCTATTTATAAGGATGTACTTAATTCAAAGAGAACAAAATTGACAGAAGAAAACCTTGAGAAACTATTGCTAGTCAATATTAATACTCCTTTACTCAACTTGAACGACAAAATGAACAAATAAAAATGTTTCAATTATATAAATAAAATTAAAAACTTTATAAATACAACTTTTCAACAAATAAATATGTATTTCGTAATTTTATAGATCACCACCCGTTCGTTTTCCAATTATATAAATAAAATTAAATATTTTAGAAATACAGCCTTTCGCCAGTACTGCACTGGGCTTTGCGTCATGTGGTAAGCGTGTCCGTTCTCTACTTATTATATAGTGCCACCTGGATAGGATGAAACTTGCTATGTCTTGTAGGCGATTTAAGCGTAAATGTATATACAGATACAAATCTGTTTTTAAATAGATTTGTATTATTTTATATTAAATTACTTCACCAGCTTAACTGATGACGCCTATAGATGGCAGAAACACGTGTCTTAAGCAGAAGTAAGTGCTGGAAAAATACGAGGTGTATTGTCCATGTGTACAGTTACAGATGTGTAT
Organism: Melolontha melolontha; assembly: GCA_935421215.2. Classification (NCBI taxonomy): domain Eukaryota; kingdom Metazoa; phylum Arthropoda; class Insecta; order Coleoptera; family Scarabaeidae; genus Melolontha; species Melolontha melolontha. The sequence continues at coordinate 106,966,403 of OW285243.1, forward strand.
ATTTACACGTCTGTTTCATTTGTAACAAACGCGTAATACGTGCTTAACGTATTGATATACTTTAAACCTTTTTTTGTATCTTTGACGCATAGTATAAATTACAGAAATAAAAATAATTTTTGATCTAAGAATACATTTAATAAATCTAAAATATATTGTTTAATGATAAAATTTACATTATTTTTTGTCAAAGTAATCAAAATAATCGAAGTAATCAAAGTAACGAATATATTCAACGATTACTCAAGGTTTGAGTAATGAAGAGTAACAGCTACTTAAAATTGACGAAAATAGACATCTCAATTCTAGAGGTCGACAAGATTAAATCAATATTAATTTTAATACAAAATTATGTAATACTGTGATAGAATAATTAATCATTATTTAAATAAGTTTCATAACATCGTTCTAGCTTCCAGAATCTAAGCTTCATTAGTTCTATAAATAGCAAAATCGAACAGCGGATATTGATTCGGTGCAGTGGATTGTAGAGATGTATGACAAAAAAATAACAAATTAAAATTGCTGGATATTACCTACAACGCACTATAGGTCAAATAGCCACTTTTTCTGTTCTAAATTAATAACTTCTTCAAAACCATGGTATTCAAACTAAAACCTGTAGGAATTTACTATGTAAGAATAAATCAATTAAAAAATGCAACTTAACCCATTAGCGACCAAAAATTAACCCTTTTGCAACCATTAATGCAAACATTATACGTAGTATTTATTTATTTATTTTAATTAAGCTACAATATTCAGTAATTGCTTAAATCTAATTTGTTTTGTAAATTTAAATCAAATAGGTCCTCTTCAATTTCATTAATTTCATCGTCTTGGTTGCTAAGATGAATTTCTTCTATGGTTTCGCTGCAACATAACAGTTCAATTGCTTCAGGTGGAAGAGTAGAATGTTTCCGCTTTTGCAAGCGCCTATTTAAAAATTTGGTGGAAATTAATGGATCTGAAGTATCGACAGCTCTATTAAATACGTCTAGCAGGTTATTGGTACGATTGTTTCTGCGGGCGTGATAATCTATCGGCTTTGTATATCTTATGTCGCGATTCAGCTGCTTCTTCTGCAAGATAACCCATTGGAGGTGCTGTATTTTCTAATATTTATTTTGAATGTATTAGTACTTTATATACTGTGGAAGTCATTGGCAACCAAGGATATAGATTCTGAAAACATTTTGCTGTTTCAAAGCAATATGTTTCAAATTTACTTGAATTAATTGGAAACTGGCAGGATAAACAAATCAAAATAATTTTGAATCGCTATATTAAATCTTTGTCGACATTAGTTATTTCAGAAGAAATGTCATGCTCAGTAAAAGCTCGACGAGCAGTGTTTCCGTCATTTGTGGAACCGGAGCCACCTGCTCTGGGCATGTCGACACGAAGTCCGAGCTTTTACCAAAAAGCGTTTTGTATGTCTGTTTTTCTTTTTTAAATAATTAACTTATCATCTTCTCGTACCTGCCACTTTTGTAATTGGCATTTATAGCCTAAATGCAATGCAAATTCAAAAAATCTAATCCAGCAATGAAAGGGACTAAGTCCAAACTTTAAGTTTTCATCTTTTGCCCTGAATATTTCACTTTTGTAATTAAATGTGTTCATAAAGTCCTTCGGCGTAGCAGCACAAATGGGACAAGCCTGGTTTGATCTAGTTCCAGTTATAATGTTTAAAACTTTTCCATCAATGAGTGTTAAAAATAATTTAAATGATACTTCGACAAATTTTCCATCACCAATTGATATTCTTACGCTTGCCAGAGCGTCAATTTCTTTTTTTAAATCCAGGTCTTCCTTTAAAACAACTTCTTTTGTCTCCTTTATGTACTGCAATTTTATGGGCCGACAAAATCTTACAGACTGTGGTGTGCGGTTGTTCCAAATTGGCATTCCGGATAAGAGCAGTAACCTTAAAGGAATAACTGTAGTAGCTAAAAGAGAGGCATCACAGCTATTTGACGAACCTGCCTCATTAAAAGTTTGTTTATATTGCGACTGACCAGTGCTGCTATCAAATCCATAGCTTAATATTATTACCGATCCCAAAAAATTCGTCTTCTCCGCTTCCATTACAGTTTGAAAAACTTCTTTTTGGAGGTCAACAATTCTTTCAGCCGTATGCAGTAAAATAGATTGCAACGAAACTTTGGCAAGGGTCTCATTTGCTGTTATACCCTGAGGTCGACATTTCAACTTTGCAGCTGTAATTTTCCTATAATGTGGATATATATCGCAATTACGTAATTTGTTTTCGTGGCGTATTGCATTATATTGTTCTTTGGAAAAATTATATTCAAGAAGAAAAGCTAAAGCCTCATCCGCAGATAGTAGAATTGGCTTTTGGAGATCTTGATAGCAAACCTTACGCATTTTTGATAGTCTTGTTGGGCTTTAAATACTTTCTTTTAGCACTGTAGCTAAATCAGCATCACCGTGCTTACGAGCTGATATTGCTGCTGCACGAACGAGAAGATTTGTATCAGCTTTCTCATTTGAAAGGTCTGCAGCTTCTTTTCTTTTCCCAAATTCTGATTTTGCGTTGAATGGCACACGTGGACGACCAACAACTTTTTCGGTGCCATTCACCACCATATTTAAATCTGAATTTAACCACGCATGATTTTGATCCTTAAACACATGCATCCTTCTGTAACATTTTTCCCACTTTTGAGCCAACTTTACGCAAAAAAATGTAATGTTTGCTTTATATGTTTCTCCATTTTATCCGAAATCGTATTAGCTTCAATTCTTTCAACTACATGCTTGAAAAGGGCGTCGAACTTTTCTTTTTTTATGCATTTTTTTCGCCATATTTCTAACAGTTCAATTTTATTAAAACAAAGGTTACCTGAAAAAAAGAGGCATTACTCGTAAAACGCAAAAAATAGCAGCTTGAAATTAATTGCAAATAACTCATTCAATATTGCTTAATCTATGTTTTCAATTTCAAAGAGGTCAAATTGGGTCAAAATTTTGTATGGCTTACAGAAGATCGAACATTTAGAGAAATTGCACCATTTTAAGGTTATGTACTCCGATGGGTAATTTTCAAGTATACCGACGTAAACACAAAGCAGTATCAATGACACACATTTATACTTACTTGTCTCTTTATTTTGCATTTTACAGAAATTAATTATCGTCAACACAATTCGAGAAACACACAGTTAAAGTTGACAAATAAATAAATACTGATCTCGCTAGCACATTTGTAAAAATATTACTTCAAATGACTTTGACATATATATAACGGTGCTTTATATTTAGCACAAACAAAAATTAGGTATATTTGTTTTGAATGGTTTCCAATTAGAAAACAACAACAACGAAAGTAAAACTGAACTTTGATTTTTTCACTTTTGCACAGAAAAAGCGACCATTTGACCTAATGTGAAACGTCAAGGAATAACAGAAATGTGGCAAAGGACGTAGAAGTTTCGAAAATCGTATAGACACATCAACGTAACATAATATTTACCTTCAACCCTAGACCTGAAATGCGTATGGAAGTAGAATAAGCAATTTTAACAGGTTATATCAACAAGAACTAAGCAAATATTTAATGGTAATTTTAAAAAGATCACAACGTACTAAACAGCATAAACCTAATTTATATAAATATTAATAGCAAACGAGAATTTGCATATACATGCGTCCTTATTTTTTCTCCTAACTGCGTGAAACGGTTTCGTACCAAAGAGAGTTTATTAATACCAACGCTTTTCCTATCTTCCAGAATAAAAGCTCGACATCGTACTCGCACATGAATAACTTCATCAAAACATAAAAACAGACCCTTTCCCTCATACATATTCATTACGACAAATAACTAATTTACATATGTGACATTTTTGTGAGAAAACCGTGTATGTAAATATAGAGACATACTTATTCGTTCGCATATTCAGGCGTATTTACGTACACATACGCGCGCATACACACATAGGTGGCGCTGTTCGCACTACCACGCAAACATCAATCTCGTGGCGTCGTCTTCGCCAGGGTCCAATTAAGATCTTTGCCCAGTAAGGTGGGGAGCGTTATTATATTATAAAACTTGTTATTAAGGTTAATTGGGCAATGCCCTAAACGCCTACTAACTTTGCAAAATCAAAAAGTAAACGCATTCTCACTACGCTTAAATATAATAAATCTTTGATGCTCAAATGCGATTGTGTATTTGTAGTTTTAGATCAATGTTGGAGGGCGTCGTGTATACGAGGGTCGTTCACAAATAAATAAGAGTTTACTGAAAAAGTAAATTATCTTTAAAATGATTATATTTATAATTCCAGAATTAAAAAAAAATAAATAAATATATTGTTATGATATAACAGTATCAACAGCTGCTAAGAATACTAAAGTTTTTATTTGGAAGATGCTTAAATCTTTGCTTTAATCTGGGATATTTTCGATGAATCATTTCCTGAGGTAGTAAAAAATATTAGTAGCAACTACAACAATATGTCGTGGTATACCGAGGTAATTAAAGAAATGAGAAATGTTCTTGATAGCGTTGAAGTAATAAGTAGAGCTACAGGCGAGAGGGAGGTTAGTGAATTATATAAGCACTTAAAAAAGCAATACAAAGAACAGATAATCCTGAGCAAGAAAAGGATGAACTCAAATTACATTCAAAGATCTAAAAATAGGTCTTGAGCAGTGTGGAATATAATAAATAGAGAAGTGGGAAATAATAAGCGTGATGGGAATGTTTTGTCAAATATTACACCTGATGAGTTTAACTCTTTCTTTGTTGATATTGGCAATGATTCAGTTAGGTCAATTGGTGGTCCAAATTTAGCTCCTGATGACCTACTTGCCAAAAGTATTAAAAGTTCACCAAATACCTTTTTTCTTCGCCCTACAACAAATGAATAAATCAAAGAAATAGTATATAGCCTTAGAAATCAACAAACCACTGATATATACACGTTAAATGTCATTGTATTAAAAAAGAGTATAGATTATATAGTGGATCCTATAACGCAGATCTTCAATAGTTGTTTGTGCAGTGGCATACTCCCTGATCAATTGAAAGTAGCCAAAGTGCTTCCTATACATAAGGGGGGCACGGATGATAAAGCAAATTTCCGACCAATCTCAATACTGCCAATCATGTCAAAAATTTTAGAAACCATCATCAAGAAAAGATTACTTAATTATTTTGAGACATACAAACTCTTAAATGATAACCAACATGGCTATTTAAAAGGCAGATCTACTAGCACAGCAATTTCTGAGCTTTTGAACCATATTGCAGATGCTTTTGATCGCAAGAAAGTGGTGATTCTTGGTTGTTGCGATGTGAGTAAGGCCTTTGACTCCATGGACCATCCAATACTTTTACAGAAACTGCACAGATGCGGCGTGCGAGGACGAGCAAATGAACATATTTCCTCTTACTTAACGAACAGAAAGCTGGACTCATAAATATTCGAATACATTATCGATAAATCGAGGGGTTCCACAGGGGTCAATATTAGGTCCTCTGCTATTTCTAATTTACGTGAATGATCTACCTTATAACATATCTGCAGTGAAAGTTACCCAGTTTGCGGATGATACATCCGTTTTGGTTCGCACTAATGGAGGCAGGCGAATGGCCTCCTGAAGCTAAATCAAGATAAAACACAGCAGTTAACACTTACAACAAAAAGGATCTCTAATGAGAGCAAAGAGAACATCAAATTTCTGGGTCTACAACTCACCAGCGACATGAGTTGGGATTGCCATGTGGAAGATTTGTGTCGCCGCCTTGCTGCGGCTGTTTATTCTATTCGTAGGATAAAACAGGTAGCAACATACGAAGCAGCTCGAACGGCCTACTAATATAAATGACACTATACAAATTGTATACTGTCATTTATATTTTATATCCTTGATAAAGGCATCATTTCCGAAACATGTAGGGTTGTTGTAAAATATATATACTTTGAAGTAAAGCCAGACCTTTAATCGCCAACTGATTGAATTTACCATATCATACCAAGGTCACGAAAATATTATATATATATATATATATATATATATATATATATATATATATATATAATCTTACATATTTCGGCACATTTTCAAAGAAATGTAAAATATAAATGACACGGGTGCAGACATAATAATAACTCATGGCTTGCCATTCCGGCGTTTTTTGTTGTCTAACTGTTTAGAGAATCCCATGGCATGATTTATTATTATTAAACTTGAATGTATCTTTGAATAATTTTATACATGACAACTACAGATATATAAGTATGACATTAATATACTGTCATTTAGATTTTTAATTTCTTTGATAAAGGCATCATATGCCGAAACATGTAAGATTGTTTTAAATATATACATATTGAAATAAAACCAGACCTTAAATCGCCAACTAATTGAATTTACCATAACATACTAAGGTCAAGAAATAATCTATATATATATATATATATATATATATATATATATATATATATATGAAAAAAACCACATCCGTCCAGAAACGTGCATATATCGATATTTCACTGTCGTTACAGATCATCAGTACACGATATTCTAACATGGACATGATTTTATTTTTATACTTTCGTGTATATATACGAATTATATTGAATTTAATTGGAGTGAGAAATAGCAATTATTCAAATCTCCTCTCACATGTAATTGTCGCTAAATTTGTGCAATTGATTCTACAATCTGACAAGATTACTCCTGCCGAAGAATGTAGACGCAATTAAATTCAATATAATTCGTATATATACACGAAAGTATAAAAATAAAATCATGTCCATGTTAGAATATCGTGTACTGATGATCTGTAACGACAGTGAAATATCGATATATGCACGTTTCTGGACGGATGTGGTTTTTTTCATACAATTTTCATTATCCGCACAGGTGGATGGCTAACGTCGCGACGTGTTTGCGTCTACATTCTTCGGCAGGAGTAATCTTGTCAGATTGTAGAATCAATTGCACACATTTAGCGACAATTACATGTGAGAGGAGATTTGAATAATTGCTATTTCTCACTCCAATTATATATATATATATATATATATATATATATATATATATAATATATTATATAGTAAAGTTCAATATATTCATATTTATATTCTTATCTTCAAGTACGTTTAGACTATTAGTATTACATTTAGTAACATTTTCTTTTTACATTTTCCTAAATAAAGTACCTACGTTAGAATACATGATAAATTCGTAAGTAGTATTTGTGTTTTCTATACGCCAGTCAACTTGACAGGCATTGTGAATCATTGTTTTTTGAAATATTTTGTATTAAGAAAATGTAAAGAAAATTATGCCAGAGTATCTATTAGACATTAAAGTTTAATCTTGAAAATAAAAATATCGCATAAGATAAATTAAAAAAAAAAGTCAGTACAAATATTAATATTAGAAAAGGCTTACTTATAATTAGAGCTGAGGATGTTTGCGGTATAACCATGGTTATATCATGTAACCATAGTAATTTACTATGGTTACATGATATAACCATGGTTATACCGCAAACATCCTCAGCTCTACTTATAATTATAAATTTAGAAAACAGACATTCAAAATTGCTATTTAAATATTAATGTTATTATTATGAATTTTCTTTAAAAAGATTCTTTATTTAAAAAGATTCAGAACGAGTTTTGATTACAAGAGCCTTAAAAATACGGAAAATAACGTAAAATAATAAATAATAGATATTTAAGTATTAAGGGAGTAAACGACAGTTTTAATCCCGAGACAGTAAGTAATGCCTGCGACCGAAGGGAGCGAGGGCATTTTCTGTTGAAGGATTATGGACGTTTATTCCCGAATTACATACAAAACTTTTCTCCCGACCTTAAATGTAATAATTTATTTCATTATTAGTTTGACAGTTGATTGATAGATTGATCTGATGTCATTCAATTAAGTTGGTTTGTCATGAAAATGTGCATAGTTTCTGGTTACTAAGGTAAAACGAGTTTGTTTGTGTCTTATTTTTTTCCAAAAAAACGCAGTCTGTTTAAGTTATTGTGCAAAAATGAATATTAATGGCAGTGAAGGAGATAATTTTTGCACAAGCACTACTGTAAGCAACCGCCAAGTTAAGATATCAGATGATTGTCCATATATAAATATTGTAAACTCATCTAATGTTACTATTACGATTACAAAATAAAATTGACTGATATATTTAAATGCTTCGTCAATCTGACAGTTAAATTAATTTTGACTTAAATAAATGAACCAAAAGTCATTCACTACAGTATTCACTTTATTCCCTAGGGAAAATCGAATATTTTATTCCCTAGAGAATAAAGTAGTCTAATATATGACAATTGTTAGATGTATAAGATGACACTTTATTCTCGGTCGGGAGAAAAACATATTAGAACATAATACTTGCATGTATGGATTAATCATAAATTCATAATTAATCTTTTCAAAATATATGTGAACAAATATTTCCGAAGAATCTGCCGTATCTAGTACCAGAATCATAATAGACGTTCATTTTAATTCTTTTAATTCTGTCACTGTCTTTATCAAAGAAATTGAAAAATTCAACGGACAATAAAATTGATTAATGAATTTTATTGTCTGTTGTACGTCACTTTTATTTATTGTTTTTTGAACTCTACATTTTTATCTCCAGAAGAAGCAACAAAGTTGTTGCGAAATATAGAGATAATTAATAAATGAGTTTTTAATTGACAGACCCCTTGCTCGCTTTTAATTTATTTTATCCAATATAGTACGGTCGATAATTTCTTTTAAATGATATTATAATGATATTAAATGATATATAATATATAATATAATATATATATATATATATATATATATATATATATATATATTACTATTTATTTTTTAAAAGTTTATTTTTAGTGCATATTTAAGTACATATTGCATGTTTTTAGTGCATATTTTGAAGTTTTTTAATGTATAATGATCCTAAGCCTAGTTATTACGTTGCGTAAGTATCAATTAAAGCAAGCGTAAGCATCGCGACCATTTGATTCAGGTTAAATCGATATCTTTTTTCTGTTTATATAACGAATACGATACTTTAATGAAGTCATTGCAATTAATTTTACGTGGAACTCAAATCAATACGTAAGTTTTACGTAAAGCTTAATTTCGGATAAATGAAACACAACATCCCTATAATTCCAAGAACATAGAAAATACGGAACGATATATTCAAGTCAAAATACTCTTATTTTCTAATTGGTAGATATTAAAGGATTATGTAGTTACGTATTGACGGCTAGTGCAGGCCTGATGTCCGTCTCCACTTTTACCACCCTGCCAGCTATTTACAAAGAACGAGAGGAGCTTTAAGCACGCGAGGCCAACGTAATTTCAATGAATTATTGGTTCCATACGCCTTGATTATCTTTCTCACTCGCTCCTTCTCTCTCATTCTGCCACTAGGCAGTACTGTATTTAATCAAGTTTTCCGTTTGAAGCGTAGGAGTCGATGAGGAATTTGTCGACTCGCTTGATAACTTTATCCTCTAACGGTGTAATCTTCAGGGAACGACGCAAAAGGAACACAAAAAAAGGATTACCTGCCACTTCTCTCTTTTATTTTCATCTTTTCCAAATATTACCTTAATACGGTACAATTTGCTATGCTATTTGAAACGGGAGTAAGAAAAGTGTACTTGATTACCTAAACGTAGAATGGAACGAAAAATTATTCCGATCAAAATCAACTTGTTGAAATTACAATAACGCAAAATGTTCCGTTTCGTTTTTAAGCCGGCACTTCCACCAAAATTTTTGTAATGAAATCAACTACGAATTGCAGAATAAATTAAAATTAAATTGCAAATGTGCATAAACTCAATCAAATACTTATTTTAATATTTAGATTATATAAATACTGTCCGCGTCAAAAAACGGGTCATGTCTTATAACGATTTTTATATTAATTTAGTTTTGTAAGTACGTCTTTTGTCAATATTAGTAGCCATGAATATAAGGTTATGCATGTGTCATTATTAAGTTAGTATGATGCAACAAAGTACTGTCACAATAGGTAAAATAAGTGTCCCGTTTATGTCGCGAACCGTATATACAGGCTTATTCATTTTCGGCCCTCACCATGGGGATCTCGCTTATTATTGGAGATAGAGTATAGGTTTAAATTTGGCAAAGTTGTTACATTTTGTGTTTGTTATAAATCCGTAAAGAAAATAGACCTGTGACAAATGACCTTCGTTATTTAAGAAAAAAAACGCGAAAACCCCATTTTCTTCTTTTACCTGTAGCACCGACATTTGGCCTTGTAGAGAAAAAATAAAAACACATCCTTGTGGCTATTTCTAAACCTCTATCCAGTGGTGTACTCTAAAATTTTATACGACGTTTCGTTTCTTTCTGGCCATTATCGACTAGCTAATTTCTTATAGGCGCCATATTGGATTTAGACATCTTCAGAAAGAGTTTTTTTCTGATTTCAACCATGTACCACATGCTGACTAAAGTTTTTGACATTAGGTATTATTTGAAAGAATACATTATCAGATTAAATAATGTAGCCATGGAATTTCAATCTGTCAAACATTTCATTTATTGTTCATTAATAATACAAAAATGTCATACACTAACGAAGAGAAACGAGATATGATATGAGTATTTTTTATTCTTCGAACCGAAATTCAACAGTAGCGAGTACAAAATATCTACAATTATATCCAGAACGACAACAGCCTCATCGTACCATTTTTCTAGATCTCGACAGAAATTTGGTCGAGAATGGATCGTTTACTAAGCCGCGTAATGGTCAAGACAAGAGGAATTTAAATGAAAATCGACAAGATATTTTACAAATGGTAAACTAAAAGCGTGTTTTCAAATTTCATGTTAATCTTGTATTTTTATAGATAAATAATAATCCATCAATTTCTACACGCGAAGTAGCGTTAGAATTTAATTTGTGCCAGTCCAGAGTTTGGAGAACTTTACATAAAAGTAGGTTTAAACTATACAGGATCCATGTTAGTCACTCTTTACTGCCTGGAGATAATTTGAGAAGGCTAGAATATTGTAATTGGTTAATGGGAAGGATAGAAAATGACGAAAATTTTTTAAGCAAAATCATCTGGTCAGATGAAACAAAATTTACAAATTCTGAAATGTTCAACAGAAATACGGAGCACTATTGGGCAGTACAAAATCCCCGACAAAACAGGGCTAGAAGACCACAACATCGTTTTGGAATAAACGTTTGGATGGGTATTTTGGCAAATCGTCTCTTAGGACCAGTTATGAATGAAGAACATTTAAATGGAGAAAGATATTTAAACATTTTACGTACATACGTATCTGACTATCTTGACGACAATATCCCATTAAATCAATTACAATATTTATGGTGGCAACAAGATGGCGCACCAGCACACAATGCAGCTGTTAGAAATTTCTTAAATCAAGAGTTTGCAAACCTTTCGATCGGAAATAGGGGAGTTGTTGAATGGCCTGCGAGATCAGCTGATTTAAGTCCGCTAGATTTTTTTTTATGGGGATATGTTAAAAATAATATTTATAAAGTAGATGCGCCACAAAACATTGAAGAATTACGAGACAGACTTCAGAATGCCATCGATGCAGTTCCTAGAAGAACTATGCAAAGGGCAGTACAAAATGCTAGAAGGCGTGCCCAATTGTGCATTACCGAAGATGGCCAGATAATTGAACATTTACTGTAATTGTTTATTGTTTACTTTTCTATGTATTTTTATTAATGTTTTTGTTATCTTGTACTCGCTACTGTTGAATTTCGTTTCGAAGAATAAAAAGTACTTATCATATCTTGTTTCTCTTCGTTAGTGTATGACATTTTTGTATTATTAATGAACAATAAATGAAATGTTTGACAGATTGAAATTCCAAAGGCTACCTTATTTAATCTTATAATTTATTCTTTCAAATAAACCCTAATGCCAAAAATTATAGTCAGCATGTGGTACATGGTTGAAATCAGAAAAAAAAAACTCTTTCTGAAGATGTCTAAATCCAATATGGCGCCTATAAGAAATTAGATAGTTGATGATGGCCAGAAAGAAACGAAACGTCGTATAAAATTTAGAGTACACCACTGGATAGAGGTTTAGAAATGGCCACAAGGATGTGCTTTTATTTTTTCTCTACAAGGCCAAATGTCGGTGCTACAGGTAAAAGAAGAAAATAGGGTTTTCGCGTTTTTGTTTTTAAATAACGAAGGTCATTTGTTACAGGTCTATTTTCTTTACGGATTTATAACAAACACAAAATTTAACAACTTTGCCAAATTTAAACCTATACTCTATCTCCAATAATAAGAGAGATCCCCATGGTGAGGGCCGAAAATGAATCAGCCTGTATTGTGTTTCCAGAACTATGCATGATTGCCAGCAAATGTCATTCGAATTAGTTGTTTACAACGAGTTCATTTTTTATAAGTTCCGATTTCATTGTATTCATACATCGATATTATATACAGTGTGAGTAAAAAGTATGGAATCCCCTAAGTATCTCTGCAACGGTTAATTCATTTTAAATTGGGCATACCTTTGTAACAAGGTTCAAGGATTATAAAAATAGTATCGGATTTGCTACGTCACTTCCGGTTATACTGAAAATAGACATCCAATTTATTATTTTAAATGGAACACCCTGTATATTTTAATATTTTTGAATGCCTTGTTAAATTCTGGATACAGTAAACCTCCACGCTGGTATTGAGATCGAAAACATTGTAACGTTCTGAAATCGCCCCTTGTTAATTTTTAGAAGCTGATTCAGTAATTTTTTGAACGGGCCTGTACATCATCGAATTTCGCTTATATTTTTATAAATTTCGATATTTGAAAATTTTTATTAATATTTTCTTTTGCGAATGTTTATCCTAGTATTAGTTAAAATTATAAATGTCATCATAGTCATCTTTCTGAGTAGATTTGAATTTAACTAAATTTGCGATATATTACCCTTTGATGTAGGCAACTTTGTTTTCATTTGAGTATCGGTCATAATTTGCGCGTGTAGATGGCGTTGGAATTTGCGATAAATATAATAGAGTTGGTATAGTGTAAATAGTCATTTTGGTAATTGGATTAATTTGTACCAGTTTGAATGCGGCTCTTTATCTTACAAATTATTGGAATATTTTTCAGTAGTGTCTGTAGTAAATTCAGTTAGAATTGTCATTAGTATTTCCATTTAAGATCTCTTTGGATATTGTCCCTTCAGTGTCACCTCGTGTTTATTCTTCTGAACTATAGTTTTAGATTAATAATTCTTAAATGATTTCGTAATTAATTGATGTTCTTTGTCAGATTTCGAATTTTATTGTCTTAATTCTGATATAGCGAAATAATTTTCTAATTATGTATTTCATCATTAATTCGTCTGATGAATTGATGAAGTTTCATTAATTAACACGTTGTACTGTTGTGGATATTTTCATACCAAAAAACGACAATTTTCTTTGTTAACAAACGTTTAACCAGAAATGACCTTAAAAAAATTAGAATCAATTTCAACTTGATCTAGAGCCCAGTCAGCAAACACATAGCGCTTATTTCAAGTGCCTTCAGTTCTTAAGTCAATATAATCTTACCCGGATGTAAACCCAGATCTTTTCTCAAAATACGCCAAGTTGTCATTCTTCAAAGGCCAAGTTCTGCAGAACGTCGATTAATCGACCGATTTGCATCTTTAGCAACACTGGCACTTACAAGGTCAATATATTCTTGGTTTCTTGCGTTTCATTCTCTCATTGCTGTTCTGATATCGTATAAAGTGAAATTTGTTTCGAATTTTTCAACGGTTCAACGAATAGTAAGCACAGAAAAGCGATTATGTGGACCACAATCTTTACGAAGACCACATTGAGTTTGAACTAAGGAACGATTATTTTTATAAAATTTTTGGATAATAACCAAACATTGTTGAAACGTGTATTTGCCATGATGAATTGTCAAACAATACTAAACACAAATGACAGCTAGTGACATTTCTGCCATTTTAAATATGGCTGCCATGACGTTTTAAAAACATATCGTCCCTGTTGAGAAACCCGTTGTATGTTAATTGTGTTATTTTTAATTTAACAAATAAATTTTGAGTACCGCTAGCTTAGCCGATATGTGCCGTATGTATATTTCGTATCGCTTGCAGATATGCAGACGTATTTGTTTACAGACGGTTTGTTTACAATGAATGAGTTTATACATAAGTAAGTTATGAATGAATCAAGCCAAAGCAATTGAAAAAGTAGTTTCAGTTTGCCTGCATAAATAAATGGAAAGTCCGTAAATCTGCACATTTCTATGAATGAATAAAGAGAGGTTCATTTATGGAAGGAAGAATGATTTATTGGCAAATAGTCAAAGCGCGATATCAACGATGTTATACTCCAAATCACCAAAGATGATCCCTGCGTCATTGATCTATAATTCTATCAACGACATTCAAAGAATAATCTCCACATCCGAATAACAAACAGTACCTACTTGTATGACAAGGATAGCTTGAACGAAAGTATGTGTTTTCTAGCAAAGACATACGGCTCAAGCAATTTATTTGAGTAAGACAAAGACGGGATTATTACCTACTCCGTGATAAATACACACATTTCCGCTTAGTAGTTCTATCGTTACTCGTTGACATTTGACAACATACATTCGTTGATATTTGATGGAATTGTTATTTATTTTCTTTTTATAGATACATATTTTTTGAAATTTATTTTTTCAAAACTATAATGGCAGCAATCACGACAACTTGTTTTAAATTCGTTGCAATATTTTGAACGAGAGAAAAACCATGGTGGTGTTAATATCTATTACATGTGCACATAATATATTTAGATTTTAATAAACCTTTTGTTTAGCGAGTGGCAGATGCATTGTGCTTGGGATTAGTTACAGTAAAACGCATTAATGCTGTGCAGCAGCAGTTTAATACACGATTTAACCCATTAGGTACTAGCGTGACTTATATGGTACGTTCTACAACACCCCTTCTAAAAAATTGTAAAATACTTCCCAGTGGAACTTTGGAGTTCTAGTCTGCGCTTTTAGGTTGAATAGTATTTAGATTAGTCATCAAGGCGGCGAGAACGCGTTGGCGGCACAGTGAATGAGTCTGTTTCTGCGTGAAACTTTCGTTAGTGTTTTCGAAGCGGCAAAAATGAGTCAAGGTAAACGGTAAGTTGATTTTTGATCTACTATTTTTGAAAATAGGCATACATATTCCATTATCCTTTCACATTATTATCTAAAAACATTCCTACAACGATAATTTCTACCATAACCTATAAATCTGTTTCACAGAATAATGTTATCGTTGCTGTAACTTATATGACACACTAGTCTCTTGGAGTCTGATTTTCCATCACAAGTTATTGCCAAAAAAGTTTATTTGTTTTGAATATTACGAGTTATAAAACTGTGTCATGACGTACCAAGAAATATATAAATTCAAAAAATATAATATTATTGGTTTCTTGCAGTTTGACCGTGTAAGAAATTGCAGATATGTTCGAAACCGATGAATTCTGGGAAAATTTTGATAATGACAATATAGACCGTCTTTATTTAGAACCTCCTGAACACAGAGATGAATCAGACGAAGACTCTGGGGATGAATCTGGTGGATTACTAGAAAATTTGTCTGGCAGACAGTTGCAAGCAGCTGCTGAGATGGTTTTGCACAGTGGTCAACGAATTGGCAATGAGGACGTTGATCAGGATGATTCACACTTTGCAGAAATCAAGAAAACAATCCGCTTGATGATTTTGTTGAAGAAGATGACATACCTCTGAGCACCTTTGTAAAGGCGAAACCAAATCCTATCTGTTGGTTGAAAGATAATGATCTGCCTGACGTGGCCACACAGCAAATTTTTCCGCAAACAAATTTTTCAAATTACCGTGACAAGTCACCTGTAGCAATGTTCGAGCTTTTTTTGAACCATGATGTAATACAACTACTCCTTGAAGAGAGTAATAGATATGCACTATTCAAGAATTGTCCAGATCCCAAAATAGCACATGAAGAAATGAAATGCTTCTTAGCAATTCTTATTGTATCTGGATATGACAGAAAACCGTCAAAGAAAAGTTACTGGGAAACTGGAGAAGATTTACGCAACACGGCTGTTTATAATTCCATGCGTCGAGATCGATTTATACAGATCATGAGGTTTTTGCATTGTGCAGATAACACTAAACTAATAGTAACGGATAAAATGACCAAACTTCGACCCTTGATAAATGTAATAAAAAAAAACTTTCTTAAATATTATATACCAGATCGTGAAATTGCATATGATGAAAGTATGATTGAGTACTTTGGACGCCACGGATGTAAACAGTATATCCGTGGCAAGCCAATTCGTTTTGGCTACAAGGTCTGGTGCATCAATTCAAAAAGTGGCTATCTTATCAATTTTGAGATATATCAGGGATGCATACCTAATTCTAAGCCAGAACACCAAAAAGAGTTTGGTAAAGCGACAGCTCCGCTTCTACAACTAATCGAAGATTTACCACAGGAACACAAATCGAAGCCTTTCAGGTTTTATTTTGAGAATTTATTTACATCAATAAAGATCCATTATCACCTGAAAGAAAAAGGATACGAGGCAACTGGAACGATTAGGGAGAATCGGTTACCAAAAAATTGTTCTATCCAACCTGTGAAACAAATGAAGAAAACAAAACGAGGAACGTATGACTATGCTTTGACAACAGATAAAAATGTGGTAGTTACCCGTTGGATGGACAATTCGTTGGTTACTGTAGCATCTACAGTGCATGGGGTTGCTCCAGTATCAAATGCAAGTCGCTATTCGGCTTCTGAGAAAAAAAAAATTGGCATTCCAAGACCTAACTGCATTGGCAAATACAATGAATTTATTGGAGGGACAGATCAAATGGACTCAAACATTAACGTTTATAGAATTTCAATCAGGGGTAAGAAGTGGTGGTGGTCGATTTTTACATGGTTAATTGATGCCTGCTTACAAAATGCCTGGATTTTATACAAAAAGCAAAACCCTGCTACATCACAACTGAATTTCCGACGAGAAATAGCAAAGGTCTATTTAAAAAAATTTCAAAACTCACCGAAATCGGCTGGGCTGCCATCCACATATTCATCAGACAGCAGAGTTTCTCCTGACATTAGGTATTACCACATTGATCATATTGTTGAATATATACCGAACAATAAGCGAAGGCGTTGCGCTGGCAATCATACAACGTCCAGTGCTGTAAGAACTCAATGTCGCAAATGCGGTGTAGGACTGTGCATTACTTGTTTTGGTGAATATCAAAAGCAAGATTAAAGCTTTTGTTACAAATTTTGCAGAAAAGATAAATATACATTTCAGTTGCAAATGTTTTATGGTACTAGTGCGCCATATATGGCACAGCCCATATTTTTTTTTCTAAACTTTTCAGCTTAAAAAAATTATCCAAATGCAATAATTAAACACCTAAAGACACAGAAATATACATTTGTTTATTAAATTTCGGAAATAAAAATATTCAGTACCTAATGGGTTAAACTGCTGCCACACAGCTTCACAATATTGGATTTAAATATAAAAAGGATAATAATCATAGAGCATTAGTGGAACGATCGAACATTGCAGAGATAAGATTGACGTTTCTTAGGAATTACATAAAGAATTTGAGCTGTTCTGTTCAGAGAGAAGTGGTATTGCTTGATGAGACCCGGCAAGATAATAATCTGCAGAGTGTGCGTAAACCTGAGGGTTACGAGGGCAAGCGATATGTTGTATTACATTGTGGTTCAAAATTATGTTTTGTGTCAAATGCTTCTTTATTGTTTTCAAGCAAATCACAAATAGAAGATTATCATGGTGAAATGAATGGAGAAATGTTTAAGAAATGGATCGATGAATATTGAATACCAAATTTGGAAGAACCGGCACAAATTGTGATGGACAATGCACCCTACCATTCACTAGTAGTAAAGAAACATCATCGGCTTGATGTAAAATGATATTATTACATACTTGTCGAAACATAATATATCTTGCGAACTCTATTTAAAACTGACCTACTACCCTTGCTAAAAATTTGCATAAAGAAAAACGGTATCAAGTAGATGAATTGCTACAAAGTCATGGACATGAAATATTGAAGCTTGTCTCCTTATCATTGTGAATTTAATGCTATCGAAATTATTTGGAACCATGCAAAACAATATTATAATAAACATATTTTCAGGGATGGACATGGAGATGATAAAGTTATAGCTATGTGGAAGTAATCACTAGAGCAGTGTATGGAAGAAATTTGGAAAAATTGTGTTATACACAAGGAAAGTATTATAAAAAAATGGTATGATAGAGAAAATACATTTACATTGTGAAATAAATGCCTTTATAATTAACATTGATGATTCAAGCAGCAGTGAAGATAGTGATTAACAATACTTCTTATATGTACGTACGTGCTACACGTCGTGTTTAGTTCACGCCAAATATATCAAATTTTCTTGTGTTGGCAGTAAAAGTATCAAGTATTAGTATACAGCTGATTAGTTGTTTATGTAATGTTAGTTTCTACTTTTAGTAACTGATTTTTTATGCAAGAAATACAATGATATTAATACAAATAATCATACAAAATGTTACACAAGCAATTGCCAGACTGTGGCAACAATTTTTATCTAAATATGTCTAGAAAGGTAGAAAAATTACAGAAACAGATTTTATCAAGTAGCTAGATTTACTAATGTACTAAGTAGAATTGATTGCACTCACATGAAAAAACAATCTCCTAGTGGTAATAATGCTGAGCTGTACCGAAACAGAAAGGATATTTATCATGGAATATTCAGGTAATAGGAGATTCTCAATTAAGAATTTGTGACATCGTAGCCAGATGGCCAGGATCTACACATGACCAAACAATTTTGAATGGATCGGCAATAAAAAGAAGCTAAGAAAATGAACATTTCAATAACCCAGTTATACTTTGTGATAGTTGTTACAATATTACAAAATATTTATTAACCTCTAGCAAATCCTCAAAGTCGAGCAGAACAATTGTACGATGAATCCCATTTTAGAACCAGAAACTGGATTGAAAGATTTTTTGGTATCTTAAAAAGATTTCCAATCTTATTACATATATGGTATGAAAGTTAATGTGGAACACTCGAAAGCAATAATAGTATCAGTTCATTTTGCAAATTTATTCTAATATCGACTATTATACTATCTTCTAAATATTTTTTATATTTCCTTTTTTTTTGTATATATACTCATGATAATTTTATTATTAAACAAATAATAAGGCAATTTTGTTAAATGATTACATATGTATATTAACTTATTAAACAATTATAATTCCCAGTTGCATTGACAATTTAATATATTGAAGTTTTTTTTTTAATTGGCTCCTTTTTCTTACTGCGTATTTTTTTTCGTTGCAATTTTAATATTTGGAGTTAAAAATACAATACATATAAAAAAAATGTATGTCCAATTAAATACATTTGAATGTGTTTTCATCTTTTTGTAGCAAGTTTTTGCAAGATACACTAGTGAAATGTGTTTCGACTGTCTTATTTGATTTGGTGTCCATCAGCTCTAATCTTCTGGTGTTAACTTAAAAATTGTTAATATACACAAAACAAATTCATACAATTTGATGAAAACAATAAATAAAATAACTATTGTTTGTATATATTATATAAATCTATAACTTATTTCAAGTAAAATTTTTTGTTTGCTCAATTTAATTTTTTAAAGTTCAATTACTAAACTTTTTCTTTCTTGCTCCATTTCATGTTCCTTTTTCAAAATTTCTTTCTGCAATCGTACAAGTTCTATTTTACTAGCAGTCAACAAATAATTTCAAAGCAAAAAAAAACATTTCACAGCAAATAAGTTTGTATGAATTTGTTTTGTTTATAATGCATACTGCGATTTCAAATATTTATACCGACCTTTGTGCAAAACTCAACTTATCTATTATGGCAGTGTTAAGTTATATTGCAATATATTCCAAATTTTATTTAAAATTAGGCACTGTAGAACGTTTAACTAATATCTAGGGTTATTCTATGATATAATTGGGAAGATAATGTTTATAAAACTGTCATAACAGTGAATATGTAATTACAGTTATACAAAGTAGATACTCTGGTCTATTGTTATAATTCCAGTAATAATGCTTTTACAACTAACTTGAAACTGTTTGGTTTTGCCATTCATTAAAATGATTAAAGAATTACATAATCTTATATGTTGACTAAATTCTTGATAGTTCATTTTATTTTTCAAGTGGTGTTATAGTTTAATTTGATTTGCTGTTTACGCAGCTTTGTTCAATTTATAGTAATTTTAATATAACTTAAGATGTAATTCGATTATATATGTTCATATAACCCACAAATTCGACCGACTGTGTCAAATATATTTGGCCCGGAAACGAAGTTACAATCCATATTCATTTTGCAATTTACAGTATTTAATATGACGCCGAAGTACTGATTTGAATCATACAATGTTTATTGATGACGCAGGGATCATCTTTCCTGACGAGGAGTATAGTAGGGTTTATTTGAATCTCGATACAACAGCTGGCTCCTTCGTTCGGTATCAAAACGCTTTTATTAAATACTATAAAATTAAAAATAAAATTACACAGTGAACTTTTTGGATATTTCTTTTCTTATTAAATATTAAATAACCTTTTTAATCTAAAATTAATTTTCTGACACTTATTCAAAATAACACTGTATATAACACGCGTTGTTCACAATACGACATCAGAAGGGAAATGACCTGGCCAGTGAAACGCATCTAGAAATTGGAATCTCTACTTATAATTTATAATCATGTACGCATTATTAATTAAATCTAACAATAAATCACATGTTTTATAATTTCAGATCGTCTAATCATTCTGTGGTACCCCCAGTGGCAATGGTAAGCTGGTAATTACTGATATTCTAATGTTTTTAAATGTTAATCGCAAAACACATCAGTACATTGACAACTAAATACATAGACAAAAAGACAGAAGAAAAACGATGGCAGAGCATTAATTTATAAATTTTCGACGCGATAATAAATTTCATTCCTTTTGACGGGGATTGGTTTCAAACACACAGTCCATCAATCAGCAACAGCGGCATAGAGCAGTTTCGAAACAAAATATGAAGATAATGGTAGAGACTTTGGCAGCGTATACTATCATCTGTTCAACTTGCTTTGGCATCGATATAATAGAAGATATTTTGGCGTACGACAATGAAATATTCGCTAACATAAATTTAGAACAATACGGAATGAACTGTTTATTTTGACAAAATTTTCAATGCTGTAGTTCCTTCAAAATTTTAGGTATGAGTCTTTGTATGTAGGTACATAAATATGTGTAAATGTATGGTTTATGCAGAGAGAATTTATGTTTATTAAATAAATAGTGGAAAGTTACGAAAGTTTTTATTTTATACCAACAGTTCGCTCTTGAGCATTGAAACATGAATGACTCAAACACGTGAATTAAGGAAGTTTGCTATTCATACTATCTAAACAGCTATACTGGGCGTGGCAAAAAAAAACATTACCACAATTTATTAGCAAGTAAAACGCTGAACATTATATGTGTTGCCAATATAATAGTTGAGAAATAGAGACTCAATTCAGATTATGTTTTCAGGAGTGAAAGTATGTGTTAATATTCTCCTAGAAGTGCCAAAATCACGTAGAATTGCAAAGACGATTTCGGAGAGAATTTCACAATGATTCGAACTCAATATAAGACGAATTAGATATAAATTTCCAGCATATGTTCAGAGACAACGTTCCGGAAGGCCAAGATTATTGACTGATACAGATACGAAAGAAAGAGTATTGGAAATGTATCGTCTGCAGCCAAGAACATGGCTGCATTAACCTGCTCGTGAAGTAAGAATTCTAGGACAGTGTCCATTGTATTTTGAAACGATTTAAGTGAAAAGTTCACACGACATTAGTACACGTTTTCAATGAAGATGATTCAGATAAGAGGGTTGAGTTGTGTATGCTATCAGGTTTTGTTTCAGAATTGAGTACAATGCTACGAGCTAAGTCTACGAAGACGGTGTTTTGAGAGTCCAGGTTTTCATGTGGTTGAAGGCATTCTCAGAAGGTCGAGACTCGATTGAAGATGAACTTTGCAGTGAAAGAGCGGCCTTCAACTGAAAGAAGTGAGAATGTCCAAGAAATCAAGTTTTTCTTGTCAATTGACAGTCAGAATAATCGGGGAAGATTTTAGTTTCATTCATATAACCGTTCATCGGATTTTGTTGACATAATGTTGACAAAATATGTCGCAAATGCTCGCAAGGTGAACTGAAGCACAAACATCAGCCACAAAAAGACAATCCCCGACACGTTTGTTGATGTATTTGCCAAACCATCAATAACGAAAAACATTAATAGAGTTGTTAAATAACAAGGTCTCCAAGTTACGTTTCGGTCCGGAAACACCATAAAAAGTCTCCTAGGTAATACTAAAGATAAAGTTAATTTTAATTTGAAAATAGGTATATACGAAATTAATTGCGATAATTGTAATTTGAAATATATAGGTCAAACGAAACGATCAATAATAACCCGTTTTAAAGAACACATATCGCGTATTAAATTTAATAGACCAGAGAAATCGAGCGTGGCATACCATGCATTAAACATGGACCATAACTTGTCGGTAATAAGGTTAAAATTTGTAGAAAAATATCAACAACTCAAGAGAACTCGATGCATACGAAAGCATTTATATCGTTAAAAACAAAATTAATACGTTTAACTCGAATATGATAGTATAATTAAATTAAACAACGTGACAAACAGCTCTAAGTCGAATCAAATTAAGACATAAGTGATTTTATTCATGGCATAATCTGAAAAACTTTATTTGGCTCACAACATTATAATTACCGTTACTTTTCACTTATAGAACTTCCTTTAATACTAGTATTATAATCAATATTTTTTTCTGATGAAGACAATGAAGGTCGAAACGTTTAAATTAGTATTTTTATTTTACGAATAGTTATCAAGTCGAATTCCAATAAAAAATTAACCATTTATACTTAAGAGAACGGCTAAGAAATACATATAAATCACTTCCAATTCTGTAACGTTTTTCCTTGAGAGTTTCCTTTATATCGACATTTGTCAAGCTATAGAGCAGTCAATAAGGCGTGGAGAAACCTTTTCCTTTCATTGGAACCTGTTGGGTACTGAGTGCCTCCATTGTGCGTAAAAATTCAGCGAAAACCGACAAGAATAATTTTTTACAGATTTACTCATTGTTCGCCGCACAGAAGATCATCATATGAAAGGAAATCAAATCGAATATTTTTTCCTCGTTTGCTTTAAAACTAGAAAAAAGCACTTCGTCTTATCGATTCGTGTTTTTTCCGATTTAAATTACTCAATAACGTTTACAATAAACTTCAAATTGCTGCGGCTTATTAATAATTCTTTAAATAACGAGCAATCGAAAAAATTCTTAATTGGAGTAGACTGTGAATTTCACATAATGACACATTACTTGATGCTTGACAGTTTCATTTGGTTTCATTGTAAAAAAAAGGCTATGGCATTGAAATGATACCACAACAAAAAAGAAAACAAATAATTTATTAAATATCGAAATCATAATCAAAATTTACATATAGCTACAGAAGTTGTTGAAAATGTTGTCCATTTACATCTAAACACAAACCAACTCTTCTCCGCAATCCAGCAAAAACTTTATGCGGCATTTGCGGTGAGTTGTTGATCTCTTCACACTTTTCTGTTATGCGAATTCTCAGTTGTTCCAGATTATGAATTGGCGTTGAATAAACCGAATTTTTGATGTATGGCCATACGAAAAAATCACATATGTTTAAATCGCAAGACCTAGTTGTATATGAGATTTCAGTGTTCCTGCTTATTATTCTGTTATCAAAAAATTCTCTGAGATATTGACGTGTTTCTCTGGTCGAATGTGCTGTTGCACCATCTTGTTGGAAATACCTATTTTGTAATTCCTCATCATCCAGTTGATTTATGAATGAGCCGAGTATCTCATTGCGATATCGTGCAGCAGTAAGTGTACCTTCAAAAAAAAATGAGACCCACCAATCTTCTTCGACATATTCCAACCCAAATACCAACTTTTTGGGGATGCCATGTTTTTTCAACAAAAAAATGAGGATTTTCGGAGGACCAACCTCATATTCTGTGAATTAACATATCGAGAAAGATAAAACCAGGCCTCATCCGTGAAAAAACTGTGTTAAGGATATCCGGATTATGTAGATTATTTTGAAACCATTGACAAAATTCCACTCGTCTTAAATAATCTACTGGATAAAGTTCATGAAAACACTGCAGCTTGTATGGATGACAATGTAAGACTTTTTTAAGAAAGAATTGGCACGTACCATAAGATAAATTTGTTTGTTGGGTAACTACTAAAATGGATGTTTTTGGATTTTCATCAATAATATGCTGAAGGGCTTCAATATTATCGGCTGTACGTTTAGATGGCCGTCCACTTCCAGTTTTTCGACCGACGCTACCAGTCTCTCTGAATAACTTTACACAATTTGTCAAAACATTGTAAAAATCATTGTAGTCCCAACACTAATTCAGGATGTTCTTCACTAAAATCAGCCATGCATTCCGTAATTGAATACTGCCACTCGCCATTTACTTTCACACCTGTACGGAAGTAACATTCGATAATTTTTGCTTTTTGTTCTATGTTGAATACCATTTTTTAAATAAATTTAATTTTCTTAATAAGAGTTTTGAAAAATTTGACACAAACTTATAGGTTCAATGTCAAATAATAAATGTCATTATGTGGAAGTGGCTAAAGTGCCAACCCAATTTCACAGTCTACTCCAATTATGTATTTTTTTTAGATGGCTCGTTACAAAATACCACATGGCACTTTTTAGATTTAGATTAAACATATTTAACGGATGGACTTTATCGCGAAGGATAATTGAACTACAGACTTATGTAAATTTAATTTTGAAACTCTTCATGATGCTTAATGTAGAATATTTACATTTTGTACAACAATTTAAATTTACATAATCAATTCAACGATTCCTTTTACGTACTTCATAATGTAATTTCTCTTTGTTTTCTCTTCTCAATGGAGATAATGCTATCCGCGTTTTTGTGTCGTGCACTTGTACGAACCTCTTGCTATATTTTTTTCCTTTTTTTTATTAGGTGTGACTTTCACTTTTTTTTTTATTAAGTAAAAAATAATTTAACAAAAATCTTAAATCAAATCAACTGGGAAAAGTTTGACAGTTTTCTAAACTGTAAAAAGGCAATTTAAATTGCCTTTTTACAAAGGAACAAAAATTCCTGTTCACATTTAATTGAATGTTGGATATGGGGATAGGCGAAGAACTCATTTGAAAGCTTATGAGTTATTTAATCAAGCACATCCTGATTGGCCTCCAATTGCAAGATCTACAATCAGTAAATTGGACACTAAGTTTACCGAAGCTAGAAGTGTAAAAGATTTTTCTCTAGAAGATCGACCGCGAATAAGCGATGAAACAAAATTAAAATTGTTACTTAAGTAGAGAAGCATCATCATATTTCTTCAAAGCAACTTGCCCTAGATAACAACGTGGACTACAGTTTAGTTGTGAAATTATTTAAAAAAGAAAAGTATCATCCCGTACAAAGTGCACCTAATTCACGAGTTAAACGAAGATTACCCAGACCGTCGATTGCAATTGGTGGTTCCATTCTTCATTCCAGGCTGCTTTGAGAAATATAATAAGTTGAGAATGAAATATTCGCGTTAGGATTATCACTATCACTAGTATTTTCTGCATTAGTGTTATCACCATCGTCATCGCTACTGGATCCCTAGAACTCATGAAGGAACCATTTACTTCAAAATCATTGTCAATTTTCTACTTCTAAAACACCAATTTCTCCAGAAAGTGGATTATCGTACTCACTTGCCCATTGCAAAAATGTTTTCTCGAATTTTGGATCACCAAACTTTACACTTTGTACAAACATGCAAATTTGTTTACTTAAAATTATCTGACAACACACGTCAGCAATAACAAGCTGAGACGTGTCAATACAAAAAAATTGCCTAAAGGCCTCGAAGGCCAGGTTTATGTTAATGCAGGATGATGATAAAAAGTTATTTTTATTATTCATAAAAGACTGGTGGCAGTATATGGAGAAAATATCCCGTCTTATTTCCGAATCAAATTTTGGAGTAAGCAGTTCAAATGGTGCAAAGAATCCATTCATGATGACTCAAAGTGTGGAAGACCTCTGGAAGGACGAAATGAAGAAATCATCGATAAAGATGAAGATTTGGTGTTGCTTGAATGTCGAGTAAAAGTTTCAGTTATTGCTAGAGAAATAGAAATATCAGGAACGAGTGTTTTTAAAACTCTACGCGAAGATTTGGGTAAGGGCAAAGTGTAGGTACGATGGCTTCCCAGGCTGCCTAGTCTCGAACAAAAATTGTGTAGACGACAAATTTGTGAAGAGAATTTGACTGTTTTACCTCAAGATGAAGACTTCTTAAATAGAATTGTAACTGGAGATGAAACTTGGGTAAACCACTGGAATCCTTCCACTTAACAAGAGCCCATGTAATGGGTTCATAAGGGCTGTCCACCGCCCAAGAATGTAAAAATGCAATTTCCTACGTGAAAAGTGAAGGCCAAAGTTTTCTGAGACGCGGAAAGGAATTATCTTAATTAAGTATATTCCAAAAGGGACTATAATAAAAAGAAAATGTCTGCAAAGACACAATTAGGAATTTGAACACGGCTATACGCGAAGACAGACCCACAATTTTGCTCAGAAAGCTCTGCTTCTGCACGATAACTGCAGGATGCATAAGGCACGAATTATTCAAGCAGTAATCAATGAATGCGGCTTTGGGGAATTATAACATCCACTCTGCAGTAAGAGAGCGTCGATTTTTATCAAATGACGACATGGAAACGCTGTATGGTCGTATTTTGAGGAATTACCAAAAGGATTTCTTTCGAAGGTATAGCATTATTAAAGAAACATTGGAATAAGTCTGTTAGTGTTAATAGTTCTAAGTCGAGAAATATTTTTTTTTGTTTTCTAACTTGTTTCTTTCATAGCTAGGTAGATAATATAAAAAACTCCCATGGCATTATTAATTGCTTTTCTTTTAAAGTTTGATAAGTCATCATAGATTATAATTGACTAGAAGAAGCAATTAGAATATCTTGAACGTTTCACAACCTTAATTTCATAATATTGTTTTGACCCAATCGAAACAAATTATTTTCAATACCATTTAATGATTCATATTGAGTTTTCGCAGATATACGGTATCACGTAATAGTTGTAATCTGTCTACGATTCAACAGAAAGGAACCTAGGAATTTAATACGTCCATTATGCATCGCCTTGCTCGCAAATATTATCATCAACGTCTGCATCGAAGTAGGTACGTATGTATTAAAACCATAGTTTTACATTTAACGCTTGAAGTTCGTCCGCCGCAACACTGGGAATTCATTTAGTTACGACTAGAGCGGAGCACAACGAAATTGTGATTTACCGCTTGTGTGTGTGTATATGGAGGTGGAAAGTTTGAAACGAGTAACGCTGAATACGTGCAGATAATATATTATCCCGTTTCAGTAGTGTTTTTCTGCTCATACCACGAGAGTTTCAAAATTACGTTGTTATTTATTACCTATATTACCGGAGAAATACTTTATAAGCGAACATTAGAAAACGTGCTGAAAATTGATATCGAATTAAAACCGTTTAAAAGAAAATATGTACTTGCGGAGCTGTTTCCTATAATCAATTTCGACATATCTAAATTACTACAATTCTCGTTGCCCGTATTAACTACAACGAGAGTTGATACGAAAGTGGTTTAATCATTCCTTAGAAAAAGATAGAAAAACAAATTATTTTGGAAAACATAGTCTCCTTTTAGCTGTATACACTTTTTCCAGCGTTTCTCCAACCTTTTTAAGCCGTCCAAAAAGAAGGATTTCAGAAGGTTCTCAAAATAGGCATCTGGCGAATACGGTGGATGTGGATTTGAACTTTAATTCGTTGATTTTCGCTATCGAAATTGCGGAAGTGTGTACCCGTGCACTTATTTATTTCGTATTACACATCGAATACAGCATTAAATAACATGTATATACGAGGTGCATTCAAGTTCTAAGGCCTTCGTTTTTTTTTCTAACTAACTACTGACCCGAAAACTATGAATCTGGTGTTACTTCTCGACGTAATCTCCCTGCAGACGTACACATTTTTCACAACGTCGACGCCATAATTCCATGGCCGCGGCGAAGGCTTCTTTAGGAGTCTGTTTCGACCACTGGAAAATCGCTGAAGCAATAGCAGCACGGCTGGTGAATGTGCGGCCACGGACAGTGTCTTTAATTGTTGGAAACAGCCAAAAGTCACTAGGAGCCAGGTCAGGTGAGTATGAAGCATGAGAAATCACTTCAAAGTTGTTTTCACGAAGAAACTGTTGCGTAACGTTAGCCCGATGTGCGGGTGCGTTGTCTTGGTGAAACAGCACACGCGCAGCCTTTCCCTGACGTTTTTGTTGCAGTGCAGGAAGGAACTTGTTCTTCAAGACATTTTCGTAGGATGCACCTGTCACGGTAGTGCCCTTTGAAACACAATGGGTAAGGATTACGCCCTCACTGTCCCGGAACATGGACACCATCATTTTTTCAGCACTGGCCGGTTACCCGAAATTTTTTTCGTGGCGGTGAATCTGTGTGCTTCCATTGAGCTGACTGGCGCTTTGTTTCTGGATTGAAAAATGGCATCCACGTCTCATCCATTGTCACAATCGACGAAAAGAAAGTCCCTAGTGGTCGTACGTCAGCATTCGTGGCACCCACCTGGAGGACACTTTTCGCATTTTCAGGTCGTCATGCAGGATTGTGTGCACAGAACCCACGGAAATGCTAACACTGGAGGCGATCTGTTCAACTGTCATTCGGCGATCCCCCAAAACAAGTCTCTCCACTTTCTCGATCATGTCGTCAGACCGGCTTGTGCGAGCCCGAGGTTGTTTCGGTTTGTTGTCACACGATGTTCTGCCTTCATTAAACTGTCGCACCCACGAACGCACTTTCAACACATCCATAACTCCATCACCACATGTCTCCTTCAACTGTCGATTTGTGTCACACTACGCAAATTCAGAAAACGAATGATTTCACGCTGTTCAAGTAAGGAAAACGTAACCATTTTAAGTATCTAAAACAGTTCTCATTCTCGACGCTGCCGCTACAATTCCATCTGCCGTACAGTGCTGCCATCTCTGTGACGTATTGACAACGAACGCACGCTCATTTTAAAACAATGCACATGCTTCTATCTCTTTCCTGTCTGGAGAAAAAAAATCGAAGGCCTTAGCACCTCGTATAGGCAACTGTTTTGTAGGTCCCGTCAAGGAATAACACGGTAGTTTGCATCTGCTACTAAGTTGCGTTTCGTTGGCACAATGGGTCTCTTGTAGTAGAGTGACGTCCCCCGAATGATCATTCGAGAGCTTCAGTAAATATTCACACTTAGGTCTACTCATACCCTTAACGTTCAGTTCTTCAGTAAGATCTTCAGTGCGTTTCTTACTTCCATTGTTGATGGGTTCTGAAGAGAATCATTCGCTAGCATTTCGCTGTTAATACTGATTCTTTCTTTGCTAGGACATCCTTGCTAGGTCTAGCAGCTTAATAGTGTAGACTATTTAGCAGTGAGAAGTCACGTTTCCAGGGAACACCACGAAGGGGCAATCTAGTGGAAGAGAATTTTTTTTCTTTGCCAAATGAGGACGTTTCTCCTTTATTTCTTCGTTCAACCGGTGCTATAACATTGCACAATACTCTCCACTTATCGTTTGTCAATTTTCCAAGTAATCGAAGTAGATGATTGCACGTGTATACCAAAACACACTGGCCATCGCCTTGTTGGCCGATTTCACCATCTTTGCCTTCATTGAAGCCGGATCGTCTTTAAAAACCCACTGTTTCGACTGTTGCTCTGTCTCTGGAATATAGTAGTGTATCCATGTTTCGTTCAACAGTTATATAGTGACGTAGAAACTCGTCAGGATTGCGACGGAAAAGTGCCAAATCAGTCTCGATCACACAATTGCGTTTATTATCCACTGAGAGCTTATCTTGTCGATATTTTTTCAAACCCAATTTTTCGTGTAAAATTGAAAACACTGTACCCTGTGGGGCTCAGCTATTTCGCGCACTATGATTCATCGATCACTCAAAATACTGTCAATACTTTCGGTGGAGGTCATTTCCACTAGACGTCACGAATTATGTTAATTTTTTGTGGATGTATGGCCACGTTTAAATTCATTTACCCAATTGTAAACAGTCGCAAACAGGAGCAGATGTGCCATGAACTTCATCTAACTTGGCCTTGATCTCTTTCAGCATTAAACTTTTAAATGAAAGTGTTTAATCACCACACGAAACGCATGTTTTTCCATTTTTCTAAATGAACCAAAGTTTGTTGCTTCATTCGAGTATAAAAATGGACCCATGCGATGGATTTAGCTGAAACTTTGACAGAAGTCTAATGACAAATGGCGCTTACAAAATGTAAATTTTCGTCATATTACTAGCGCCATCTCATGGGTTTTCTAAGGAGTTATTGAACCACCCTTATATATAAGTCGGTAGTATTTTTATTGAACTAAAATTATATTAATTTTTTAAGGAACAAAATAGATGAACAAATGATACACATATGCATAAACATATTCGTATCACACCACGTATTTAACCAGTGGTCACTTCAACCGCAGACACATGAGTTTCTGTCTTACGACGTCATCAGTTCGGGTTAACGAAGTGCGAACATGTGTAGAAAATATATTTCCCTCCGACCCTTTGGTTTATTTATCACAAAACAGATTCTTTTTACGTTATAAGAAAAATGTATTTCTCAGCCTATTGGAATCAACATATTCTCAAAAGTTGCATCGTTTTTTAAACTTGGCTAACGTGGAAACTTATAGTGGGCACTGTATGAAACGCACTTCAATAACTTTATTGGCTAAAAAAAGTGCTGATCTTACAACCACCAAGCGGCATGGTGGGTGGACGAGCTCTGCTGTAGTAGAGAGCTATATTGAGGACTCTTTGTCTAACAAACTTAGTATTGGAAGCACAATCCAAGATTCTTCTAGTTTAAGTCGTTCCTCAGAAGAGGAAACATCCATAATTTGTTCCAAGAATGATTGCAACTACAAGCTTGCTATTATCGGAAACGAAGTAAAATAAGAAAAAGCGAAGAACGAAATGCCTATTAATATAAATGTTAATGTTAATTTAAATAAGTAAATAAATTTGATTGATCTAAGTCTATATTTTTTCATTATTTCACTAGTGGATAATAAGCCACTTTATATGTTTCGTAAGCGTAGATAAAACATCTATTATAATGTAATTGTGGATAAATAAATTTATTTACCTGCGTACGCCAGCGAAATTAAAGTAACATTTGTGTCAGGAAAATAACTAATTCACTCAACGCTCGATACAATAGTTACCTAATCAAAGGCTGTTGACGTTTTCGCGTTACTCCTTGGTTAGTTCGTTAGTAGAAAGTCGTCGCGCCGTTTATTTACTCAAAATCCAGTAAATCCACAGACCACCAGTAGCGTCTTAACATCGTACAATTATCTTCTATTGGGTGAATAGCAAAGCGCATGACAAACCCTTATCGAGATGTCGTCTTAATCAAGATTGATTTTATAATACTCGTACTATAACAAACGAAGGACTTGTTCATTTGTTTATTTGTTTGTATCATTGACGGTAAAATTTTTAATATAAATGTATAGTTTATTTCAAATTATAAGAATATAACTTTGAACGGCTCTAATGCTTTTATTGCACCACCTTCTGTGATGATAATTATTATACCTGGTCTCCTTATTCAACGGGTACGGTTTACCTATTAGCAACGTATGAATCTAGGGGCCGTATTGACTGTAAATTAGGGCCCTATAATATAATAATAAAACGCTGTTAATTTCAAGTATATACAAAAAAATATCTGTACATTGGGTTTATATACAAAGAAAAAATTACAAATCGTGTGGCAACATGTGTAGTGGATACATATAGATATATAAAGCTAATTTATTTGTAATACACAATAAAATTTTTATGTGTCACCGCATTTCATAAATCATCTGTGATTGAGTCGTCTTGCAAATCGGTGTCTGTGTCTGAATCGTATTGCAAATTTATAATCAAAGGTGCTACTATTTTGTACATGCGCATATATTCGTCCTCCTTTGCTATTGCGTGTTTAACAGCATTTTTCCAATTTACAGCAGTTATATGTTCCATAGCATTTGTTATGTGTGTTACACTGCTTTCACTAAATTTCGATGTTTGATTTGTTCGTCTTATGGTATTTTTCAGTTGGGCCCATATCAATTCATTGGGATTGAAAATGCAATGGTATGGTGGTAAACGCAAAATTGTATGTCCTGCTTCTTTGGCTCTGTTATCCACATAATAATCCTTTAAATATTCTTTTGTCTTCATCACCTTTATTAATTGTTTTTTTGTGTAATGATCCTTAAAATATAAATCATTTGCTTCTAAAAATGTTTTAATATCTTTCTTATTATTACATTTTGTAGGAACTTTGGTTTGCTGTCGAGAATGATACGGAGCAGTAAATTTGGCAGCAAAGTGTCACAAAACCATTCTTTAAATAAAGATGAGGTCATATGTTCATGGTAATCTAAACTTGAGGATTGAACATTTTTAGCAGATAATAGCGGGTGTCCGATCCATCCTTTTTCTGACCCAGCATGAAGAATGGTTATTCTCTTCCCTCTCGAAACCGGCGCGTCCAACTGACACATACTTGAACTATCCACCCAACCTTTGCAAATTGTGTCATGGGTGTCATACCACGTCTCGTCTAAATAACATATGAATCGTCCTTCCTGTCTATACCTTGTAATTGCCGTTAAGTATTCATATCAAAGTTTCTGTAACCTCAGGCTTTCCATAATTGTGCGACGTTTGTCTATAGTGCCAAACTTAAAACCAGCTTTCTTTAGCGTCCGCCACAAGGTTGCTTTAGAACACTGAATATTTATAGGCTCATCACTGATTCTTTTATGTAAGCAGCCAAGTGTAGATACAACATATCCTCTGTAGAAGGAGTATACTTGCTGCCTAATAGTATCAATTTCATACTCTTCAATTTTTCTCGGTGCTCCTTTGTCACTTCTTTGCTTTCGAGGCCATGCGATATTCTTAATTATTTTATATATTGTTCCAAAAGGCACCTTGGTTAATTGCGACGTTCGTTGAATGTTATGGGTTTGTAGTTCGTTATTTTCTTCCATCAGGGTATGATAGACATTGAAAATTATCTGTTTTGCATCTTCTGATATATGCTTTCTCTGTCGTGCTCCAACAGTATTATCACTATTCACATCATAATCACTAACACTTTCAGCAAAAGGTCGCCACATGTTCGTTAAGTAAAGAGAGAAAAATCAAATATGTATACAGCAGTAAAGATTAACAATAAATAATAAATAGACTCAATATTAGATGTAATATATACCAACTCTCCTAACTATATTTACTTAAATTTTGTTTAATAAATATAAGCACTTATTTAATCTAAATTGTAATTTAATGACTATTTAACTATATATAATAACTATATATTCAAATTAACAACTGTTGGTACTTATATTATTATTAAATTTTATTTCATCTAAATTGCAGTAATTACAATTTACTTAAATTTTGCCATTACGGACCTCAGCAGTTTGTTTGCGTCAAATGTAATCGTATTGAGCGGCCAGGTAGTTATTGCCGCAGATGGTGAAATAAAAGCATTAGAGCCGTTCAAAGTTATATTCTTATAATTTGAAATAAACTAAACGTACTAATATACCGTATGCACGAGCGTCCCATAGTCACCCGATGATACACGAAATAAATTATACCTAGCGCGATACGATATATCGCGTACCACATAACTCGCACGACAAAGAAGCGATATACGCAGCAAATACATAAATCAAATCAGCGTATCAAATTTTTTCTAATCGCTAGGAAAAATTAAATATTGCAATAATAGAACGTAATAATAATTGTGACCTAAATTTTAAAATAGTGTAGTTCTATAGGTATAGCAAACGCCAATTAAGTTGGCGCGAGGAGGGGTAAGTTCGCGCAGGATTAGAAGTAGTGGGGAGATTTGTATTTGGTTTTACATCAAATGTCAGATAATTCTAACTTCTGAGCGTGTATCACTTTATGATCCCCTAGCAAAGATATGTTCCGTCAAACGTCAATGACAAATGTATTCTGACAATTACTTGAGTAGTGGGGGAGGACGTTTTTAAAAACGGCTTCTGCGCACCCCCTCCTCGCGCCAACTGAATTGGCGTTTGCTATAGAAATAAACAAATTAAAGAAAAATAATTCAATAATTTTTCCTAATAATATTATTGGAACATATATTTAACACGATCACCTAACTAAAAAACGCAATACCCTAATCTGTCGACAAAATTTCTGCAACTTTCAACAATGCCTGATATCATATTATATCAGCGTGCAATATTATTCCGCCTGCATTTTAAAAATTATACTTTTTGAAAAGATAACAGTTAATTTTTGTCATAAATGATTTGAAATTTTGTATTTACCAAATCAGAAATAAAAATGAATAATTAAGAATTTTCAGTATTCACAAGAAAAATATTAACTATAAAAATTAGTATCGTCCAAACATTAAGTTGTTAGGGTTCATAGAGGACTTTATTTTAAGAAAAGCGTACGGACAGTGCAATTATTAAAACTGCTCAATGTGTCCACCGCCTTGTGCAATGCATAACTCAATACTCAGTTGGAGCTCTCGTTCCCCCCAGTTGTAGTTCTCCATATTGTTTTCCATCTCATAAAACGCTGCGTGAATCTTCTGAATGAGTTGGTCCCTATTATTATGTTTTCCAGTTGAATAAGTATCTTCACATGAAACAATGTCCCTACATGAAACAATCTAGTGGGTCGCGTTTTCTTGCACTAAATTCGACTATTTTTGTTTCTGTATTATTTAAGTACAAAGCATTGTTTTGAAAATACTCGTTCAAGATATTCAATGAGGTTTCCACTGCATTACTTACATTTTCAAATTTATTACGCGTTGCCTGCAATAACGTGTCATCCGCGTACATCACCATCTTACAGTTTGGCGCATCATTTACATAAATTATGTAAAGAAGCGGTCCCAATATACTTCCTTGGGGTACTCCGCACCAAGGCCAAACATCTGATGCCATATCGAGCTAATTTTTCTAATAAAATTTTGTGATTTACTAAATCAAATGCTTTACTCAAGTCTATAAATCGTCCTGTCTCTAATTTGTCGTACACATCATCCAAGAATGGCTGTTACTGGGCAAATAGTTGAATCTCTTAGCTACTATTTTTTTCTATAATTTTGGAAAATACGCTCAATAAAGAAATAGGTCTATAGTTACTTGCAAGGTGTGTGGATCCCGATTTGAAAAGCGGACTTACTTTCGCAACTTTTAAGTCACTAATGAATGAACCCTTACTGAAGCAGTTATAACCACCAGTGGAATAATAATTCCATCCAAACACCTCTTTAGAAGAACCGTGCTAATATCATCCGGTCCCGATGAATACGTATTATTAAGTCCAGCCACATTTCGAATCTCATCTTCATCAGTTGGAAACAAGAAAAATGTTTTATCATTTTGTTTTATATTAAATAATTCTATCGTTATTCTATTCTCATCAATTAAATTAGTTGTAAACTGAACTGAAATACTCACCAAAATAATTAGCTACCCCCAGCGGATCTCTATATTCCTCCTTGCCATTTATAGACTAAACAATGTCGTTCTCCACATGCTTTTCCTTATTTGCATTCTCTTGAATTATTTTCCAAACTGTTTGCTGTTATTAATAGAAGAGGCTATTATATTGTTATTATGAATTAGCTTGGCTTTTCTTATAACCTTATATACCGCTTTATATTTATTATAATAAATCTTGCTATCTCCACTCAAAGTCATAATGTCTTTAAATCGTTTTGATGAAACTCTAATTCGATTAGTTATCCACTGATTATTTGCTCTCTTGTTATCTGTTAATTCTTTGCGCTTTGTTGGAAACGCCTTTTCAAAATTATAATTTATTTTACTGATAAAATTTTTGTATTGTTCCTCTAAATTATTTAAATTTAATATTAAATTTAATAATAATTGTTTTATAGTTCGAAGTATATACGAAGTATCTGAGATACCTGGACATCCACCCACTATACTGTTTAAATATTGTCACACAGCAGGGACTGAAACCATGAAAAAATGGGTTCAGGTTCGGGTTCGGGTTAATCAAAATAAAAATTCAGGTTCGGGTTCGGTTCAGGTTTCGGGTTCAAAGTTTAAAAAAAGTACATGTGTTTTATTAGTAGAAAATGTATTTTTCAAAGAAATTTTCGTTTAATTTTACAATTAATATATTTTTCAAGTTTTCTTCTTTTAAATTTGTTCTTTGTGGGGATAAAATGAATTTCAAGGCTGAAAAGGCCCTCTCGACGCTTACTTGCGTAGCAGGTACTGCGAATATAATCTGAGCCGCTTGATACAATAATGGCGTTTCCGTTTTATGTTGCTCCCAAAATAGTAAAATGTTCTTTTTCTTTTCCCAGTCTTGGATATTTTTCATATATGTATATCAAATTCATTTTTAACTAAATTATCAATCGAAGCGGTGACATTTACATTTGAAGAATTTGATTTATAAAACCTTTCCTTCTTTTTTAGAACTTGTTCGAGCATATCTTCATCATCATCTGAAGAAAAAGATATTGATTCTCACACAAAATTCTCTTTTTCTCTTTCCATTTGTAAATTTTTCAAAATTTTTTAGCATTTTCAACATCTTCGGGACTTAGAATGACCTTAAATTTGCTATCTAGATATACTGCTGCAATCAAAAATGGATTGTTAATAAAGTTGTTTTCTCTTTTTATAATATTTAAATATAAAAGAATTATATTTAAATATTATAAAAAGAGAAAACAACTTTATTAACAATCCATTTTTGATTGCAGCAGTATATCTAGATAGCAAATTTAAGGTCATTCTAAGTCCCGAAGATGTTGAAAATGCTAAAAAATTTTTTAAAATGATTTTGTTTTGTTATCTTTTGATAGCTCCAATTTAAAAGTAAGCCAGATTCTATAAAAATCGCCTAAATTCATCTGTTCTTCTTGTAGATTCAGCGTTATTTTTTTAACAGGTGCAAAAGCTTCTACGAATTCTTCACAAATATTCCAAGTACTATCAGTCATAGTTAATTCACCATCCAGCAATTCCGAACAAAAACTTCTGTATTCCAATAAGGCTTGAACCATGTCATAACTGGAATTCCATCTAGTTTGACAGTCTAGTACGGCTTTTTTCAAGTTTAGCTTCTAAGCTAAAGAAGAAATATTTGGTGTTCGCAATTTTTTGCAAATGGCTCTGCATTGATCAAGAATTTTCTTAAAAGGAGGACTAGATATTGTGTCGAACACTGCCAACTGTAAACTATGAGCAATACATCTGAAATTAATAATATTTGGGTGTGAATGTGCTAATGTTTCTGCTCCTTCCAGTTCAATATAAGAAAGCGCATTTGCTTCAGCTGCATCAAATTCATCTTCTATGTCAAAGTTTTCATACTCGTCTTTTAATAATTCAGCAGCTTTTATCATATTTTTTCCGTTATCTGATGTAATTGAATATACTTGTTGCAGTTTTATGTCGTAACAATCAAGAACGCTGATGATAAGATTTTTTATGTAGGCGCCTGTCTGACGATTTTGAGCCTCATGCATGTCCAAAGTTCGTAGTTTTATTTTTCCGTCAAAAATATATTGAATATTTATCCCTACAATACATCTACCAAGACGAGAAGCAGAATCAATTTTAATTGAAATAATTTTGTTTGATATTTCCAATTTAATTTTGCTTTTATTTCCGTTGCTTTGTTGTTAACAAGATCACTTATATTATGACTATTTACTGATACTTTTAGTGCATTCATAATCGGATCGATTATTTCTTTCATGCCAGAATCTTCGAAGATTGTGAAAGGACGGCCATTAACGGTTACTAATTTTACGCATGAATCAATGAAACTTTGTTTGCAGGTTTTTATCTTGATAATATTTAAATACTGTTCAAGGGTATTTTCCTCCGCTCTTGCTCTTTTATTGGTGATCTGACTCAATTTAGATGTTGACTATTCATTTTGAGTTTTCTTGAATAGTTCAGGATGCTTCCGTTGTATATGCCGCCCAAGATTTGCCGTATGTTTACCTTTCATTTCATATTTGCGTTCTGAGCATATAGATACATCTTTTCCTGCATCATAAACAAATAAATTTTTCGTAAATTTCGTAGACATCTCTGGGTTAGAAAAATCAAAAAATTTATATAAATTTTTAAATTTGAATGTGAGCACTCACTTTACTAAAAACAATTTAAGAGTTGATTTTAACAACCCACGTTTACTTTAAGAAAGTTAAAATATACTAATACACGGTTTGCGTCGCTACTATTTGCATTGGTTACAAGAAAATGTTTGCCTACTGATTTGTTCAACACAAATATTATGTTTGTACATAGCTCAAACATAAAAAGGGGATTTCCCATTCTAGTCTAGTTTGTGTGAAGGTTACTGGTTACTTGTTCGCTACAAATAGTCGTTATTTTATTTTGATTTTGTTTTTAATTTTTTTTTTGCATGCAAGAAATGTAATGTTTTTTATTATTCTTCTATTAAATATTTCTCTATTTTTTTTATATTTTTGAACCCGAACCTTGCTGAATTTGTGGGTTCAACGGGTGCGGGTTCAAAGTCTTTATAAACAACGAACCTGAACCCGTTTGGGTTCAGGTTCGGGTTCGGTTTCAGTTCCTGTCACACAGTCGCAGCATTAC
This sequence comes from Melolontha melolontha, assembly GCA_935421215.2. Classification (NCBI taxonomy): domain Eukaryota; kingdom Metazoa; phylum Arthropoda; class Insecta; order Coleoptera; family Scarabaeidae; genus Melolontha; species Melolontha melolontha. The sequence continues at coordinate 107,005,510 of OW285243.1, forward strand.
GAGTAGGGCATCCATCCTGTTGAAACCAAACATAATTTATGGAAATATCTGGTATGTTTTACACACTAGGTGCTACACTACTTTTCAAAAGACTAAATACCTTTGTGTGTTTAAATTCCCTTTCAATAGCAAAGGACCCAATGATATGGTGCCCTAAAAGTTCTGTCCTAATATTAACGTTTTGCGTCTACATCTATGAAAGTATTTACATCATTAAAACCAAAAACAACGTTTACAATTGCAGATAATGGTCCGATTCCATATACCTGCTTGTATGCGTTTCTAGAATAGATGCAAAGAGAGGACGTAAGCGGAAATGCGTGTAATTTTTCTTTGAAGAGCGATAAGTGACCCAATTTATACTTTCTTAGCATTCAATGGTAGTTGAATATCAATATGTTACGCTGTTTTATACCTTTTTATTAAATTTTATCTTAGTGAGTTAGAGTTTATCTTACCTTTGACGATCTACGAATATCTACTTTACGAAAACGAATAAAAATTGATGTTCGCTCTCAATCATAACTCTATATTTATCTATTTATTTACTTGAAACGTAAAGGAGGAGACCTACGTCCCAATAAATTACACTTTTATTTGATAATCGATACGTAAGGTGCAAACGAAACACGAAAAATAATTTAGGTCAAAAATAAATAATTAAGTACCTCGATATCTCGGAAAGATTTCTTTGTAACCCCCTTTGCGTTCGGGGCAAGTGAAGAGCACAAAAATCGAAATTCGTAAATACATTAACTCAATTCCAGTGAGTTACTATACCTTTCTACGAAAAAATACAGTAAACGACAAAACACGCATACTAGATAATTACTCGCGCGTAATCAATATCACATCTACGCTGTTGGATAACATTCTAGTATCATTAAGGCATCACATTACATTATAATTTCTAACCTGCACAGAAATCATCATATTCTTTGACATATTTACCTTGGAAGCAAGTCGTGAAGAAACTATTCGCTGAGGGAAGCCATGAATTGGTCCGCGAAGTACACCTGCAATAAATTCAAATGTTTCAATAGGAATGTTTGTAAGTGATGATGTGCTTATGCTAAACAAATTAAGTTTAAGCATAGGGATATCGTGTCAAGTAGTCGGCGGTATTACGAAAAGGGTAAATTCAATTTAACAAACACAAGTATAAAAGTCTTTCTTTGGAGGCTGTGGCTAAGTAAAAACTTAAAAAAGGTATATAACCCCTTACCACAATTATCAATCGTATCCTAAATACGTATTTCGACAACTAAGTTGTCATCATCAGTAGGTAAAACTTTTTTACCTACTGATGATGACAACTTAGTTGTCGAAATACGTATTTAGGATACGATTGATAACACAGGTCTACAAAATTAAACTTTTTGACAGATGTTTTTATTTTGAAAACTGATTTTATATAATTTTGGCAGGCTGATTTCAAAAATTCTATGCATTTATTTGTATCACTTAAGGTTTTTTTGCAAATATTAAATGAAAAAAAAACGACATTTCTAAAAAAATGTATTTGTTTATTGAGTAAAAAGGTGGAATACAAGTTAAAAAAGTGGAAAAAAATAATTTACTCAGTCTTTTTTAAGTGAAATCTTTGTCTTTTTGCCTGAAAGCTGCGTTGTTCGGACTTTCGGTTGTATGTTTTTAAGGGCATATCCCGTTTTAACATCCAGCAGTAGTCCGCCATCATCGTTATGCTCCATCTGCCTTGGTATCGCCGTTCCATTTCCTTAATGTCTTTGTGAAACCTCTCTCCCTGTTCTTCGCTAACTGCTCCAAGATGTTCAGGAAAATAGTTCAAGTGTGAAAACAGGAAATGCACTTTCAAACTCATATTACAACCTAGACGATGAAAGTGTTGTAACATATTTTGAACAATATTTTCGTAGTTTTCGTCCTTAGAGTTTCCAAGAAACTTATCAATTACTTCTTTAAATGAAACCCAGGCGTTTTTCTCGACATTGGTCTTTGTGTTTTGAAAATCCTTGTCTTTGCATAATGTTCTTATCTGCGGCCCAACAAAAATACCTTCTTTTAACTTGGCATCGGATAAGGCTGGAAATGTCTCGCACAAATATTTAAAACACTGTCCATTTTTGTCTAGGGCTTTAACAAACTGCTTCATCAAGCCAAGTTTGATATGGAGAGGAGGCAGTAAAACTTTTTTGGGGTCAACCAAGCTATCTCTTAATACATTTTTGCTACCAGGTGTAAGGCTTGTTCTAGAGGGCCATTCTATTTGAGTCCAATGTCTATCCCTTGCTCGACTATCCCACTCACAAATAAATCATGGAAATTTTGTATAACCTCCTTGTTGTCCTAGTAGCATGCACAGCACTTTAAGGTCACCACAAAGCATCCACTGATGTTCTTGGTAGTTTATTTTCTTTAAAAGAAGTTCAAAATTTTCATACGTTTCCATTAAATGTACCGAATGGGCAACGGGAACCAAGGCCAGCTCGTTACCATTTTTTTTAAACGCCTTTTAAACTACGCTTACATGAGTCAATAAACAGGCGCCATTCTTCTTTTACATACGGCACATTTCCTAATTTTGAAATTAAGTCAGGAATATTGTTGCAATACACTAGCGGTCCGTCTTGAGTAAAATATTGACATAACTCTTTTTCGCGATCCCGGTAAAAGCTTGATGTGACGCCAGGTGCCAGTAAATGTTTCTCACGAAGTCGGGAGGCTAACAATTCGGATGCATCCTTTGGAAGGTGCAAATCTCTAATTAAATCATTTAGTTCGCTCTGGTTAAACACTTCGGGCTCTCTGAAATCTGGTGTGAAATCTGAGTCATCTGGGTCGCAATTAGATTCCTCTGATTCTGACGATATGACGTTTTCTAGTGCTTTTGGGGCGGTAGGTATCGGTACATCTGGTCCATGAGGAACTCCATGAGGAATTCTTGAACATTACACGAACAAAAATAACAATCATCACTGTGATTTCTAGGCTTTCGCCATACCATAGGAACACCAAAGCTTAAACATTTCTTCCTACCTTTTTGTCAGTTTCTTAATGCTTCAACGCAAACGGAACAAACAGTATGAGGAGCCCAGGACTTGTCTTGGTCGCCAATTTTTACACCAAAATAAGCGTGGTATACATTTTTCACAAACGAAGTTATAGTTTGCCTCTGCTTTACTACGACATAACTACCACAGATATAGCAAAAGTTATTCGGATTGTTCACACAATGTCTTCTTTCCATATTTATACGTTCTAGAACACTTAAAATACGCAACAACGAAGACAACAAGCGCGCGGACACAGTAGCACGACGACTAACACAACCAAACTGCACATAAGCAGGTTTCAACGTTGTATTGACGCTTTTGCGCCGACTCTGTTGCTTTGCTGGAAATCTAATATTAACCAGTGATGCCAAATCACATTTAATTTCATAAAAATCAATTCATTTAGAAATAATGCCTAACATGGAACAAACATATTCTTGTCATAGGTATGTATATTAATAAATTAACATTTTTAAGGTATAGAGCGCTATAAAAGAAATTTACGTGATAGAGCAAAAATATGGCGTTTTTTGGAATAAGGGCCCCCAAACATATACAAATTAGCAAACAGCTTTCAAACATCAAAATCACTGTAGACCTGTGTAATTGTGGTAAGGGGTTATATACCTTTTTTAAGGAACACACGTATGTACATAGAGATACTATTTTGTTATTGGTTTGAATAGTTGGAGGGTTGTAACTTTGTGATGTAATGCGGGAGTCTAGGGAACAAGGCTTAACATAATTATACGCGTGGCTGAACGGTTATACTCTTAGGTATTAAGGGTGAATAATTGTTGGTATATACAAACATCTACGGCAAACAACTCAATTGAAAGGGTGTTGAGGTTGGAAGTTAACATGAAAGAAAGAAAATGATTTTTATGGTAAGATTATAAAGATTTATATACTATTTGTAATACTTGTTTGTATTTATTTAATCTCGTTAATAAATTTATAAAAATGAAATAAATTACTATTACTAATCGTTTAGATATATCACAAAAATTATTGTTTTAATTTTACAATAGACAAAAGTGTATTTTAAATATTCAATATTTCGCTAGATACCTGTTTACAATTGGGATATTTCCCGCCTTATACAATTCAAACAAGGTACAGCTATAACCATAATATGTGTCACAAATATTTCCAATCAATTAAGTTAAATATCTTCGGTGAAATTATAATGTAAATGAAAATGACTTAAGTAAATGACTACAAGAAAATAGATAAATATGTGATTCAAATTTGAGCAATTAAAAACATATTTCATTTAATCCCGAATTAGAAATTGGAGGTAATCAAAAAGAGGAGAGCTCTATAATAGAGACGCTAGAGGTATATATATTTAAAGGAGTGGTATATACGCTATAGAAAAATTGAGCAAATAAATCACTAATATCTTGAGGATTATCTATCTCATTTAATTCGTTATGGATAATTCCAGTATAGTGATTCCAGGACCAGCTTTAATGAATTGCTCGATGTTCTTTATATATTTTTTTGTAAAACTCGGATATTAAACTCTTAGCTAGAGTTGCCTTTTAAATTCATTATAATGAATAATGCTATTAGAGCACTTCCATTTACCATATTGCTGGTTTATGCAGCAACGTCAAACTTCGTGCTTAGAACACGATAAAAAATTAATCTTCCACAAATATAAAAATAAAACTAGAGAGATGAATAACAGATTAAGTGCGAAGTAAAAAAAGTTGACCCAAAATCCTATAAATCCAGTATATAACAATGAGAAAGCTTTCACCATTTCTAAATTTATCATTCCAGAATGCAATATCAATGCATATATATATATATATATGTGTGCGTGTGTATATATAGGACAAACATATAAAGCGCATACATCCATATCGTTAAATGGGTATAGTAAAATCCAAGACGGATTATCACGAACTAGGCCATGTAAGTCATAAATTAACATTATTTTGACGTTCGCGGCTGAGCAGCAAAGTCATGGAACGGATCGTCAGACGTTGTTTATACGACATTTTCAACATCTATTGAAAATTTTATTAACAAGTAACATTCATTTATTGATCGGTTTTACGAGCAATTATCTATGTAGGACAAACAAAAGTACTGGTCACTGTAGGAATGCATGCGTGTAAAATGTCCAGTATAGTATTTCGAAGGAAAAATTAACGCAACCATTGTGTAAAATGACTTAGTAAATACAATTCTTGTGGGTAATATTTATAGATTTATATTTGTGACTTCTTTTAATAACAAAGTACAACTTTTTCGAAAAGATATGCTCCATATATGCATGTGCTTTGAATCTAAATGCGAGGAAAAATGAAAATATTTAATTTAATAAGTTGAAAGTTTGATTTTAATCTCGTAGCATTTGTGATTTTTATTATATATTAAAATTGTCGAAGAATCCTAATATACACAAACTTTTTTTAGATATGCGGAATCACGTGAAAAACTTAATTAGACTAGATTACAATAAATATGTACATACAATTGAAAATAATAATAATAATATACTTTTCTCCCGACCGAGAATAAAGTGTCATCTTATACATCTGACAATTGACATATATTAGACTACTTTATTCTCTAGGGAATAAAATATTCGATTTTCCCTAGGGAATAAAGTGAATACTGTAGTGAATGACTTTTGGTTCATTTATTTAAGTCAAAATTAATTTAACTGTCAGATTGACGAAGCATTTAAATATATCAATCAATTTTACAGTAGTGCTTGTGCAAAAATTATCTCCTTCACTGCCATTAATATTCATTTTTGCACAATAACTTAAACGGACTGCGTTTTTTTGGAAAAAAATAAGACACAAACAAACTCGTTTTACCTTAGTAACCAGAAACTATGCACATTTTCATGACAAACCAACTTAATTGAATGACATCAGATCAATCTATCAATCAACTGTCAAACTAATAATGAAATAAATTATTACATTTAAGGTCGGGAGAAAAGTTTTGTATGTAATTCGGGAATAAACGTCTATAATCCCTCAACAGAAAATGCCCTCGCTCCTTTCGGTCGCTCAGGCATTACTTACTGTCTCGGGATTAAAACTGTCGTTTATTCCCTTAATACATAAATATCTATTAATACCCAACAGGCTAGGCCCAATTACAAGGTACATTATACTTATAAATTACATGACATGGAAGTGCAATCAAATGAAGTATAGACTTAAAATAGTGCTGTCCATCCGCGAGCCATCCTCAAGCAAGTAGATTATCCTGCATTCTATTGGCCACGTTGGAGAGAATATAGGTAGGCGTCCGTTTCAAGACGTTTGTCTTCGCGAAGGGAACCATAAATGTAGCTTCGTACCTAGAGTTCATACGAGGAACCAAAAACGACATTCGCTCCAATATGAACGGGCAGTCAATAATGTTTTCCATCAGTTTAATTACGAATTTCCTACAAATAGTATCTCTTCTTACGCTTAGTGATGACATGCCATGACGTAAAAGCAAATCATCCTGGGATGCACCTCGTTCCGGGTAGATACCATCAGTCTTGAAAGTGAGGTACTTCAAAAACTTACGGTGAGCACGGTCCAACGGAATGGAATCGCAAGCATAAATGGGATACCAAATTAATGAACCGTATTCCATCTTGCTCAAAACATAAGCATGGTACAGTGATTTAAGGCAAGTGATGTCTTTAAAGTATTTTGATATACGCATAATAAATCCCAAACTTTTGTAGACATCGGAAGACATATGGATTATATGGGATCTGAACGTAAGATTAGAGTCAAATAAGACTCCGAGATCCTTTATGTCAGCTTTACTGGTTAAGATATTGTTTTTAATCAAATAAAAAGACTCGTGAGGCGTAGCAGAACGAGTATAAGTGACCACGCAGCATTTGTCGATATTTAATTTAAGTTTGAAACGGTCACACCATGCAACTAATACGTCCAGATTTTGCTGTAGTTTAACGATATCGGCAGTTGTGGAAATCTCAGAATATATTTTTATATCATCTGCATAGGCGAGAATGGGACACTTCACTTGGAAAAGAAGATCATTCATAAACAAAACAAATAGCAAAGGACCCAAATTTAATCCCTGAGGAACGCCAGAAGAAAGAACAAAATTATTGGAGCAGAACCCATTATAGGTCACGTAGCATTTTCTTTGAAATAGATAAGACCGAAGAAGACTGATAGAAGTTGGAACGAGACCAAAAGATCCTAACTTATGAAGTAAAATCTCATGTTCAATTGAATCCAAAGCCTTGGATATATCACGAATAATATGAAATCCTTCTGGTCATTTGTGTCCAGCAGGCACAGGCAGAAATAATCCATTCCTGCTTGTGTTTATTATAATAATTTAGTTTCAAACAACCCTCAAGATACGTGTAATCTCTTCATGAAATACTTTGGATCAATTTACGAACCTAACAATACTTCCTCTTTGATCGCGGATGAATATTCTCAGAATTGCTTTAATGTACATATAGTAACAGGGGAGGAAATTATTTATAAGATTAATACACTGGCTATTAACAAGGGTGCGGGTCCGGATAATATACCACCTTATTTCATAAAATCTTGTTGTGAGACTTTTTATTTGTCCCTATTGATTTACAACAAGTCACTGAAGGAACATAAATTTCCGCTCGCTTGGAAGGTGTCGGATATCGTGCCTGTTCACAAATCAGGATCGAGACAGAACGTTTGAAACTATCGTCCAATATCTATCCTGTCGCACTTCGGAGAAATTTTAGAATCAATTGTATCTGACGAATCGTTTGAAATACGGAATTTCATCAGTCCATCCCAGCATGACTTTTTGCGTGGTAGATCTGTGGTCGCCAACTTGACTGAGTATGTTTCTTATCTCCACGAATCGATGGGCAGCAGATGTCAAGTAAATGCAGTGTACACCGACTTTTCCAAGGCTTTTGACAAAGTGAATTATAAAACCTTAATTACTAAGCTAGGGAACTTCGGTGTGCACGAATCAGTGCTGAGGTGAATTGAATCCTATTTGGCCTTCAGGGCGCAGTACGTGACTGTTTACAATTCAAAGTCTGATATGATGCCTGTTACATCGGGTGTTCCACAGGGCAGTCATCTTGGACCGCTCTTGTTTGTAATCTTCATTAACGACTGTAACTATGTTTACAATTGTCGCGTCTTACTATATGCTGACGATGCTAAATTTTATTGCAAAGTGAGGTGTATTGATGACTGCATTGCATTTCAGAATGACAACTTAGACTTAGACAACTTGTTTAATTACTGCAACATTAATAGACTATTTTTAAATATTAACAAATGTCAGTCTCTGACTTTTATTCGCAACTTTAATGTTATTGAATACACGATATTAACTCTCAGGTCACGATTTATCTAAAGTTGATAATATTAAAGACCTAGGCATATTAATCGATAACAAACTTTTGTTCGACCGTCACATAGATGTTTCAGAAATGCCTAAGTATGCTGGGATTTTTATTTCGTATTTCTTGTGACTTCAAACACACTAAGTCATTGATATCTTTATATCTATCACTTGTGCGTAGACATTTGGATTACGCATCTGTTATCTGGAGCCCGTGCTATGATGTTCATATTAATAGAATTGAGCGTGTGCAGAAAATATTCATTAAGCATCTTAACTTCAAATTCAATCCTGGTAGAAATTGTTTGCATTATGAAAAATGTCTAAAAATCTATGGTTTACCTTCTTTAAAGAATCGTAGATAAAATCAGAATTTGGTATTTTATACAAAATTGTCAATAATCTGATTGATAGCCACTAATAATGTGGCAGGTCGAAAGTAGAGTGCCACATTTTCGAATGCAACATGCATCTAAAATTCGATTCTCTCCATTCTAATTTGGATTACTTTCCTGAGAATTTTGGAGGAGTATCAGGCGAGGATGGAGAAAGATTTCACCAAGATAATTGCATCGATTGAGAAAAGGTATTACCGAAAAATGGAGCTCAACTTGACAGACTATTGTTGGGATGTAATACGAGAAAACACCTGGTGGATCTTATAAAAGGAAAATCACAAGTAAATATTCAGAAAATTAATTTAATATGTGTTAATACAACTTTGTAACTCATGCACTTTCAAAAACGCTACACTTTTTCAATAAACAATTTCAAATAAATATAATGTGGTGACCATGAGGGTGGAGCATATTCCGTTTGCTGACAACAAAACTAAAGTATATACAGGCTTCGAAAGAATTTGCAGGTTCGCAATACAAAACCAAAAGCTTTGGCTGCAGCAATGCAGATGTTATTAATATGTGAACTAGAATTAAATAAAGCCCCGAGATCATTTACACTATGAACTCTCTCAAGATTGTAATCATTAATGTAAGATACTGAGTCAATAGAATGAACCTTTTTCGTATAAGAAACGAAACAGCACTTCTCATTGTTTAACCCCAATTTGTATTTATAACACCATTGAGTAATTATATCAATATTATATTGCAAGTGAGGTAATCATCCCATGTCCTAATAGACACACAGATTTTCAGGTCACCCGCGTATGCAAGCACAGGACATCACAAAGACGTCAATAAGTCATTGATAAAGAGAACAAACAACAATGGTCTCAAATGAGATCCTTATGGAACACCCGATGAAAAAATTTATAGCCATTGTAATTAACATATTTAGTTATCTCTTAGTTAAGTATGACAGCAGAAGCAGAAGAAATGAAGAACTCAACCTGAACGCTGAAAGTTTAACAAGCTAAATTCCATGATCTATTTTATCAAAGGCACTACTAACAAGCCATCGAAAAAATTCATAATTGGAGTAGACTGTGAAATTGGGTTGGTACTTTAGCCACTTCCACATAATGACACATTACTTGATGCTTGACAGTTTCATTTGGTTTCATTGTAAAAAAAGGTTATGGCATTGCAATGATAGCACAACAAAAAACAAAACAAATAATTTATTTAATATCGAAATCATAATCAAAATTTACATATAGCTACAGAAGTTGTTGAAAATGTTGTCCATTTACATCTAAACACAAACCAACTCTTCTCCGAAATCCAGCAAAAACTTTATGCAACATTTGCGGTGAGTTGTTGATCTCTTCACACTTTTCTGTTATGCGAATTCTCAGTTGTTCCAGATTATGAATTGGCGTTGAATAAATCGAATTTTTTATGTATGGCCATACGAAAAACTCACATATGTTTAAATCGCAAGACCTAGTTGGATATGGGATTTCAGTGTTCCTGCTTATTATTCTGTTATGAGAAAATTCTCTGAGATATTGAAGTGTTTCTCTGGTTGTATGTGATGTTGCACCATCTTGTTGGAAATACCCATTTTGTAATTCCTCATCATCCAGTTGATTTATGAATGAGCCGAGTATCTCATTGCGATATCGTGCAGCAGTAAGTGTACCTTAAAAAAAATGGGACCCACCAATCTTCTTCGACATATTCCAACCCAAACACCAACTTTTTGGGGATACAATGTTTTTTCAACAAAAAAATGAGGATTTTCGGAGGACCAACATCTCATATTCTGTGAATTAACATATCCAGAAATATAAAACCAGGCCTCGTCCGTGAAAAAACTGTGTTAAGGGTATCCTGATTGTGTAGATTATTTTGAAACCATTTAAAAAATTCCACTCGTCTTAAATAATCCACTGGATAAAGTTCATAAAAACATTGCAGCTTGTATGGATGACAATGTAAGACTTTTTTAAGAATGAATGGGCACGTACCATAAGATAAATTTGTTTGTTGGGTCACTACTGAAATGGATGTTTTTGGATTTTCGTCAATAATATGCTGAAGGGCTTCAATATTATCAGCTGTACGTTTAGATGGCCGTCCAGTTCCAGTTTTTCGACCGACGCTACCAATCTCTCTGAATAACTTTACACAATTTGTCAATAAATTGTAAAAATCATTGTAGTCAAACACTAATTCAGGATGTTCTTCACTAAAATCAGTCATGCATTCCGTAATTGAATACTGCCACTCGCCTTTTACTTTCACACCTGTATAGAAGTAACATTCGATAATTTTTGCTTTTTATTCTATGTTGAATACCATTTTTTAAATAAATTTAATTTTCTTAATAAGAGTTTTGAAAAATTTGACACAAACTTATAGTTTCAATGTCAAATAATAAATGTCATTATGTGGAAGTTGCTAAAGTACCAACCCAATTTCACAGTCTACTCCAATTATGAATTTTTTCGATGGCTCGTTATAATCAGTATATACGACATCCACTTGGCCACGTGCTTCGGTGTTCACTAATCAATTGATATTTGGTCACAAAATTTGTTACAGTGGAGTGTTACTAAGATTTTACTGTACCGCTACCCAAACGATGTCAAACTCTACTAGTTTCATTTAATTCGCAATTAATAAGTTATCCAATGAAGAAAAAAAGTGGCAGTCACGAAATATAATCGTTCATTTCAATTTCCAACTACGGCGTAATTAAAAATTTAAACCTCTTTCGTGTAGTCTCAATTGTTCCGTTAATACGACTTAGCATTTGTTATCCCATTTCTGAATGAAATTGTACAGGGCTATTTCAAAATTTGTCATTAGACACGACATTTCATAATTACACGTATCGATTTGGCGGACGAGCGTGGACGCCGGCCCATCATCGGCTCGCCGCCGCTACACATTTAATGCTTCGAGCTCGGAATATTGTTCAGTGTCAATGGGAATAATATCAAACATGTGGGCAAACATCATTTTACATTGTATAACGGTGGAAGTTATTTTATTGATCAAACACTGCCAATACCAGTTATTCGAATTTTGTGTGATTGTAGACATTATCTGTCGGGGCTTTAGATAGAGTTATTCAAAATGATTCATCTGATTTCACTTGGGAATAAATCCACGGCTATGATGATTGTGTTGAATTGGTACACGCTAAATTAGAGAAGTTACCGCGAGATGGCTCTCCGACCTTTAGAACTGCACGATGCTTTGTGAAGCTCTCGCACAGATAACATTGAAAAAATCCGAAAAAATTGCGGAAAATCAGGTTGGCATAGCAGCTAACGGTTCAACTTGTGGCGATGACCTTGGGTTCGTTTTAATCATTTCGACATATACTTTAATTCGCCGCAAAAATTACAGAAATTATTGAGTTATAGCATTTTGAAAATTTTCCAATTCTTTTGAAACTCAAGCGATCCAATTTCCGAAAAGTATTGATTTTCAATATTTCGATGCCCTTATTTTGTGAATTTTGATGCGCTGATTACGACAAACACAACTGCCACCCCGTATCTGTTTTAATTCTCGAAATATTCGCGAAAAACCGTCGACATATCAAAAACATAAAATACAAAATGTCGATTTTCCATGTTCCGATAGATACTTTACCGAATTTAAAGCGCGAATTGCGGTAAATACAATGGCGACAGCGTATGTTTTTTAGTTTCAAAGATATTCACAAAAAATGTCCGACACGATGGAAATTCGAAAATGCCAAAGTCTTCTTTAGCATTCTGAGTCGAAATTTAAGATAACTTAAATTTAAGAATTTACGATAAAATTTTTTTTTTTGTTTTCTAAATCGTTTCTTTGCATTTATGTCAATAACATAAAAGATTCCCTTCGTAACAAGTGTTCATTTGAAAAGTCAATCTAGGTTACTTTGAAATTTTGTTAGAATAAGACGCAAATATATTAGTATGTGTTTGTTGTTCCGTAAACGTAAATCCAAATGACATTTGATAATGTCAATCACAAATATCAGTTAGTGCATAAAATAATGGTGCGTCGATTCTGGTTTAAATAAATTGCTTCTCAGTTTTAAAATGGCTTTCACTTTAGAACATAAAATTTTTTTAGTCCAGGCTTATTTTCGAAGTGGTAATAAAATTGATGGTTTATGGGTTTATTCAGTTCAAGATTGCATGGTAGAATTTCAAGTTGAGTTTCCACATTTTGTAATACAATTATTATATACAATTTAAGAATACTTTGGATAGAACTTTAAAACTTTTTTCTGAAACTGGTAGTCTCTTAAGAAAATCAGGCAGTGGAGCAGTTAAGAAACGTACACCTCAAGTTGTCAATGGTGTTGAAGAAATAATGGAAAATGAACCACAAACATTTGTTCGAAATTTGAGTCAACAAATAAACCTTTCTGTTGGTACAACTCACAAGTTATTAACAAAAGATATGCAACTTTATCCATACCGTGTCACAGCAGTACCAGAATTGTTAGAAATTGATTACCCACGTAGACTACAGTTTTGTAATTGGTTTGTAAATATGAACAATAATGGAGAACTTTCGCAAAGAGTCATCTTTACTGATGAAGCATGGTTTTATAAAACGGGATACCTAAATTCTCAAAATACAAGAATTTGGAGTAGTGAAAATCCACATGTAATTAATGAAGAATCGCTACATCCAGAGAAAATTGGTGTTTGGGCAGCGATTAGCCAAAGGCGAATCATTGGACCAATATTTTTTCAGGGAACGTTAAATGCTCAAAGGTACCGTACGGAAATTTTACAACCATTTGTCAATCAGTTGCATGATGATGAACTTCAAAATGCATATTTCCAACAAGAGCACCTTGTCACTGTACTGCAGAATCTTTGGATTATTTAAGAGAATTTTTTGATGAGCGTATAATTAATCGAAATACTAAAATTGCCTGGCCTGCACGTTCATGCGATTTAACACCTTGCGACTTCTTTTTGTTGCCTTATCTAAAAAATAACATATTTCGGACACCTATATTGAATTTGAATGATATGCTACAGAGAATCGAACAGAAATGCATGGAAATTAATAACAATCCAGTAATGTTGCAGAATATCATCAGAAATTTTGAACGGAGGATTTTAAAGTGCATTGATCTTGAAGGACAACATTTTCAACATTTGTTATAGTTTTCAATTAATGCCTATTATTTGTTATTTATTTGTATGTATGAAACTGTCAAAATATACGACTTAGTAGGTTAAGTAGTAAATTTTAAATTAACGACATACTTCAAAATGTTCTCAGTAAATCACATGCTACTAGATTGACTTTTCAAATGAACACTTGTTACATTCGATTGGTTGTTTTATTATAAATCAAATCTCACATCAAATTAAATAAAAACTTCGTCTGCCGATGTATTCTTTAACAAACGCATTTCCGAAAATCCCTCGCGAATATATTCGAAATGTAATTCAACTTTCAAGGCAACAGGCGCGTTGAAAATAAATAAATATTTTCCGTATTACAACTTTTTATTAAAGAGGAAACACAAATAATTTTAAAGTTTAACGAACTTCTTTCACCCGTTTCGCCAAAAGGAAAACAAAATACAGAAACGAAACTTTTAATTAGTTACTCCACAAGACCAGAGACTACCTGATATCTTTATCACTCCGGCGCTATCAACTCAACAAAGCGAATATCTTACCCTCAAAACGTCACTGATAATTACACCAAAACACGTTAAAACTTGTAACAATAAGTCTACCTGTAGTGCAACATTGTCTAATGTATTTGAGAAACATGAGAATAGGAATCCGTCCATGCTTTTAACAAAACAACATTAATTGCTTCGAAAATGTACGAATAGTAATTGGATGAGACTCTTCGTTTTGCGAATGAAACGCGTGTAGTGTACTGTTATCATAATTATTATTTTACATTAAACTTTGCCGGAACATTTAATGAAAGGCCAATTAAATGTAAAAGTGTGCAGAGAATTCCGTTATTTATTCAGTGTTTCAGACTATATCATCGGCATAATTAAAATCTGTTTTTATGGAAGTGTATTTTAAACTCTTTATATGTACGTCACGATAAGTTTCAATATTTAATGTTTTCTATTTAATATTCTATCATCTTCTTGGTATTTTGATTATAACTAGAGAACGGACACGCTTACCACCCAGTGCAGTACTGGCGAAAGGCTGTATTTCTAAAATATTTAATTTTATTTATATAATTGGAAAACGAATGAAAACGAATTGGGAAACGAAATGATCTATAAAATTACGAAATACATATGTATTTGTAGAAAAGTTGTATTTTTAAAGTTTTTAATTTTATTTCTATAATTGGAACATTTTTATTTGTTCATTTTGTCGTTCAAGTTGAGTATTAATATTGACTAGCAATAGTTTCTCAAGGTTTTCTTCTGTCAATTTTGTTCTCTTTGAATTAAGTACATCCTTATAAATAGAAAACGTCCTTTCTACATCGCAACTGGTTATAGGTGCATACTGGAAATATTCTTTTATTTCTTCATATTTAGCCGTTAGATTTTGTGGAATTGTCTCCATACATAATTGCTGCAATGTAATTAAATCTGGATTTCTATTAAGAATTGCTTCAAACTTTTGCCGAAGGCCACATCCGAAGTCACTTGGAATACTTTTCAAATTATTAACAGCCATATCTAATGTGGTTAATCCGTCATTTAATTTGAGATTTCGATTTTCAAAATAAGTGATTAGTTTTGGCAATTTTCCAAAGTGTTCGTGAAGAAAGTACAACTGATTTTTTAAATTTGGGATTTGTGTGAGCTCCTTGCACTCACCAATACTTCTAGCATCCTCCTTTAGCAGTGTTACGAAATGTTTTAGACTATCGAAATTCTCAGCATAATAACTAGTAGCTTCCAGCCATGTTCCCCATCTAGTTATTACTGGAGTGGGAGGCAGTGACAGAGATGGAAATTTTTCCCTGAAAAGAGCTACTCTCAATGGTGCTTTTCTGAAAACTTTTTTAAAAGCTGATACAAGTCTATCAACTTCCGGAAAAGTGTCTCCGATATATTCAGATTCTGTGGAGAGCATGTGCTACACAAGTAATATGCAGTATATTAGGATATGTTTTCTTCAATAGTCTGCCTGTTTTTAACATATACGCAGCACTATCACTGACAAATAAAAGTATTTTTTCTTTGTACGTGGCGTCCGAATGAAGCATTTTTTGCATATTCTCCTTAATGGTTTCAGCAACTGTTTCCGCATCAACTCTATTTATAACACTTGTTGCTATTACATATGAGTTATAGGAAATCGTTGGATGTAGTACACCAGCTACAACATTTACCACACAGCGTCCTAACATATCCACCGTTTCGTCGGCGCTTATCCATATGTATTGATTTAAAAGATGACTTCTAATGCGTTCTACTGTTCTCGTATAGCACCTAGAAACATAATATTTGCGTAAAGTTGATTCAACAGGAACATTTCGACCAGTATATTTTTGAAAAAATATTTTTAAAGTGGGATTGCTAAGTTTATTTAATGGAATATTAGCCGCCATAAAAGTTTTACAGAGTTCAGATGTGTTTGCGATCCTAAGTGACGAATTTTTGACGATATTTTACGGATTTTGTAATAAATTTCGGAATCACTGACAATGGACATACAATCAGTATGACCGTCAATCCAACTCGCCATTGTTTTACAATGCCGTTCTCGACATTCTTCCATATCATGTCTGAAAAAGTAACTTAAACAATGCTCTAGATCTAAATAAATGAAAACTAAAAATGTGTGCGTAAGTTATTGAAACTGAACGAAATTCAATACACACTCTTACGTCGAAATAATTGGTAGAAATAGATTGAATCAAATGATATTAAACAGGATCTATCACAAAAACTACGATGTAATTAACAGTTAAAACTATGAAAACAAGAAACTTACTCACAGCACTTTATTTATCTTACGAAATATAAACTAATAAATAAAATACATTATAAAAACCCCGCTTCTATCTACGCTCATGAAAACACTTTAAAAAGCACTATATTCTCGGAATACAATAGCTGGCTTGTCCATTGTTATCGCGGCGAGACCAGGTGTCCGAGTAAGTCAAACAAATACTTCATTGAATTACGCCGGGATGTACTGAGCGACGTTATACACAATTCCAATTGCCGATTGCGTTTTATGGAAATTGCGTCCGTTATCTAATTATAACTGATACATTTATGAAATAATAATAGAGAAACCTTTATTAGACATATCGTGTCAAATAAGAGTAACACAAACATATACAAAAGGAAAGATACACAGAACGATTCTAGAGCTTTATAAGTATAGAACAAGATAGGCTTTTAGAAGAACTTATACGTATTCAATATACCGGGTGTATTTGTTTAACTTGAAGCTTTCAAATATCTCGAAAAATAAGCAGATCACGAAAAAATTTACACATTTAAAATTTAATAATTCAATGGAGGAAATATAAGGTTCAAATTTTAGGAGTGTAAAGTAGACTTCATTTCAAGTAACAAAAACGCAAAACTTGTATATCCATTTTTATTTGTTTCAGAGTTACAGATCTATGAATGTGATTGTCAGATCATGAAAAAAAATGTAATCCTAAAGTCAATACAAACTGATTTTATTTAAAAAAAAGTTATACGATTCAATAACAGGCATAATAAAATGTTATCCTAAAATAAATAAACACGTGTCATATTGCATACAGTAATTTCTTGGAGATTTACAAAAAAGAGTACTGGAAATTAATTTATGATAAAGCAGGTTCTTACTTATTTCGTAAGTGCTGAACCATGAATATCATACAATAAACAAATGTTCAGGTGACTGTTAACGTTGCATTTTTTAATAAAGGATTACATTACGTTTCAGTTCATACAGCTTATTAGTGAGTGGACACGTTTTCTTTATTCAAAATGCCTTACCGATTTTCTTCTCAAGAGTATGCGTCAAGCAGTTACCGAATACCGACATCGGTTTCCCGATATGCGCATTCCTTATTACAGAACGTTTCTGGAAATACACAGACAATTTCGGGAATGCGGACAGCGTGATTATCTTTTCGACCGAGGAGTTAATTTGCCAAGAGACTTAGAGGAAGAAGCAGTAGCTATTATTACAAGGGATCCAACTCTCAGTGTACGTCGAATCGCTAGACAACTAGGAGTGCCACGAACGACAGTTTGGAGAATTTTAAACGTGAGGGCTTATAGCCATATCACTATCGCAGGGGACACGATTTGCTTGAGGCAGACCACTATGCTCGTATAGTTTATAGTTTATTCTACCTGGATATTAAGACAGTCACGGCTTCATTTTAATTTCTGCAGAACAGTCCTCTGGATTGATGAATCTACGTTCACGAGAAGTGGTGTTACAAATCTGAGAAACCTGCACAGGTGGTCATCAGAAAATCCCAAAGCTATACGCCGATCTAAATTTCAACTTGATTTTTCTATTAACATTCGGGCGGCCCTAATGGATGACTTGTTGTTTGGTCCTGTCGTTCTTCCTGGGTGGTTAAATGCGGACAATTACCTTCAATTTCTTATTGACGAACTGCCAGGTCTTTTAGAGGATGTCCCACTTAATGTTCGACGAGACATGTGGTTTCATATGGATGGGGCACCACCACATTTCGGAATTGCCGTCCGAAATTGGATTAACGTCAATTATTCAAGATGGATTGGTCGCAGTGGTCCTGTTGCATGGCCACCCAGATCACCCGATCTTAATTCCCTTGACTTTTGTTTATGGTGGTACATGAAAAATTTAGTCTACGCGCAAGTTTCGAACACAAGAGAAGGAGTTGTTGGATCGTATTTATCTGGCCGCCGAGCAAATCCGACAAAACAAGTATGAAATTCGGATAAGTACTTCTTCTGTTGGCTTATAGGCACAAGCCCGCATTCAACAAGGAGGTGGACATTTCGAAAATATTATTAATTGAACTTTTTTAAATAAAATCAGTTTTTATTGACTTTAGGATTACATTTTTTTTCATGATCTGACAATCACATTCATAGATCTGTAACTTTGAAACAAATAAAAATGGATATACAAGTTTTCGTTTTTGTTACTTGAAATGAAGTCTACTTTACACTCCTAAAATTTGAACATAACGATACGGGACACCTTGTCTATTAGTGTTAGAATTAGGACGGGGGTAACTTTGATATCTAAAACAAGAACCCGTATATTTTATTACCGATTTGAATTCTACTAGAAAAAGTACGTAAGATTTGTTTGAACCATTTTTTTCAATTCATGATAGATGGCGCTGTAATTGATGCAATTCATTTTTCTCAATTTCTCGCACTGAGAACCTATAGAACATCCAAAGATGCCACAATTGTTACTACCTTCAAAAATAAATATGTCCGGTGTATCTTTAAAAAGATTCCGCAAATCGTCTTCCTTGAATACATAAGCCTTCTTTGTTCATTCTTGCTAATTGCCTTCATGAATGCACGCACTTTCACAAATGATTTTATATAAATTCCTTTGTTAATCCGTAACATATTTTGCAACTTGGATAGCCCACATCGTCGAAACCCTGAACTGCTCCGACATTTCCTGAAGGTAAGCAACATTACTCGTTCATCTATAACTATAGCCTGTTGCTCTTCCATCCGTTAGATAAATCCATTGTACTTACTTTTATATGCGATTTCCGACTTTTGCGGTATTAATTTACACTCAGCTTTATTACTTAAATAATAAAGGCAAGGTATACGAGGTGCATTCAAGTTCTAAGGCCTCCGATTTTTTTCTCCAGACTGGAAAGAGATAGAAGCATGTGCATTGTTTTAAAATGAGCGTGCGTTCGCTGTCAATACGTCACAGAGATGGCAGCACTGTACGGCAGATGTAATTGTAGCGGCAGCGTCGAGAATGAGAACTGTTTTAGATACTTAAAATGGCTACGTTTTCCTTACTTGAACAGCGTGCAATCATTCGTTTTCTGAATTTGCGTGGTGTGACACCAATTGAAATTCATCGACAGTTGAAGGAGACATGTGGTGATGGAGTTATGGATGTGTCGAAAGTGCATTCGTGGGTGCGACAGTTTAATGAAGGCAGAACATCGTGTGACAACAAACCGAAACAACCTCGGGCTCGCATAAGCCGGTCTGACGACATGATCGAGAAAGTGGAGAGACTTGTTTTGGGGGATCGCCGAATGACAGTTGAACAGATCGCCTCCAGTGTTAGCATTTCCGTGGGTTCTGTGCACACAATCCTGCATGACGACCTGAAAATGCGAGTAGCGAGTAGCAACAGTAGCGAGTACAAGATATCTACAATTATATCCAGAACGACAACAGCCTCATCGTACCATTTTTCTAGATCTCGACAGAAATTTGGTCGAGAATGCATCGTTTACTAACCCGCGTAATGGTCAAGACAACAGGAATTTAAATGAAAATCGACAAGATATTTTACAAATGGTAAATTAAAAGCGTGTTTTCAAATTTCATGTTAATCTTGTATTTTTATAGATAAATAATAATCCATCAATTTCTACACGCGAAGTAGCGTCAGAATGAAATTTGTGCCAGTCCAGAGTTTGGAGAACTTTACATAAAAGTAGGTTTAAACCATACAGGATCCATGTTAGTCACTCTTTACTGCCTGGAGATAATTTGAGAAGGCTAGAATATTGTAATTGGTTAATGGAAAGGATAGAAAATGACGAAAATTTTTTAAGCAAAATCATCTGGTCAGATGAAACAAAATTTACAAATTCTAGAATGTTCAACAGAAATACGGAGCGCTATTGGGCAGTACAAAATCCCCGACAAAACAGGGCTAGAAGACCACAACATCGTTTTGGAATAAACGTTTGGATGGGTATTTTGGCAAATCGTCTCTTAGGACCAGAACATTTAAATGGAGAAAGATATTTAAACATTTTACGTACATACGTATCTGACTATCTTGACGACAATATCCCACTAAATCAATTACAATATTTATGGTGGCAACAAGATGGCGCACCAGCACACAATGCAACTGTTGTTAGAAATTTCTTAAATCAATAGTTTGCAAACCGTTGGATTGGAAATAGGGGAGTTGTTGAATGGCCTGCGAGATCACCTGATTTAAGTCCGCTAGATTTTTTTTTTTTATGGGGATATGTTAAAAATAATATTTATAAAGTAGATGCGCCACAAAACATTGAAGAATTACGAGACAGACTTCAGAATGCCTTCGATGCAGTTCCTAGGAGAACTATACAAAGGGCAGTACAAAATGCCGGAAGGCGTGCCTAATTGTGCATTACCGAAGATGGCCAGATAATTGAACATTTACTGTAATTGTTTATTGTTTACTTTTCTATGTATTTTTATTAATGTTTCTGTTATCTTGTACTCGCTACTGTTGAATTTCATTTCGAAGAATAAAAAATACTTATCATATCTCGTTTCTCTTCGTTAGTGTATGACATTTTTGTATTATTAATGAACAATAAATGAAATGTTTGACAGATTGAAATTCCAAAGGCTACCTTATTTAATCTTATAATTTATTCTTTCAAATAAAACCTAATGTCAAAAACTATAGTCAGCATGTGGTACATGGTTGAAATCAGAAAAAAAAACTCTTTCTGAAGATGTCTAAATCCAATATGACGCCTATAAGAAATTAGATAGTTGATGATGGCCAGAAAGAAAGGAAACGTCGTATAAAAATTTAGAGTACACCACTGGATAGAGGTTTAGAAATGGCCACAAGGATGTGTTTTTATTTTTTCTCTACAAAGCCAAATGTCGGTGCTACATGTAAATGAAGAAAATGGGGTTTTCGCGATTTTTTTTTTAAATAACGAAGGTCCTTTGTCATAGGTCTATTTTCTTTACAGATTTATAACAAACACAAAATTTAACAACTTTGCCAAATTTAAACCTATACTCTATCTCCAATAATAAGAGAGATTCCCATGGTGAGGGCCGAAAATGAATCAGCCTGTATAATCTGTTTCATTGATGTAACTCAAGGCATCCCTACAAAGATTCGAAATCACTCTCTTTGATAGCTTAGTGGTTAAAGCGACGGTCCGGCAAGCCATGCACGTGGGTTCGAATCCTATTTAAGGGCGAATTTATTTTCTATAAAAAATTCGAATAAGTTATCGTCGTAATATGTAAAAAGCATATTTAGATATACATACAACACTATCAAATATATTATTATGCTTGAGAGAATATTTAACAAGCTAAAACTGCATACAAGAGAAACCGACGAAACAAAACTGAATATGTATTGCGTAAAACATCGCAGGAATTTGAAACGAGACACCTGCACTCACGAAAAATATTATCAAGTAAAATGAGGGGTACAAAGAAACATTATTTTTAGGGGAATTACTGATGTTCGATTTAGAGAGAGGAAAACTCACGTAAAATTTCCAAGAAATGTCGGAATTTTTGATTCGATTAAAGGAGAGGTCGAATTAAAGAATTCGAATTGGAGAATGGCGTTTACAAATGAATTGCCATTTAGTTGGACGTACAATATTACGAATTCGATTTAGAGAAAATTTCAAATTAAAGAGAGGTTGATTTAGGAAGAGTCGACTGTATCTCAAATAGTTATTCCGAAAAGAACAGTTTTTGATATAAAACGGAATCAATAATAAAAACAGAAACGAAGAAATGACAGGACAACGCGAGAACCACATAATATACGAGGTGCATTCAAGTTCTAAGGCCTCCGATTTTTTTTCTAACTAACTACTCACCCGAAAACTATGAAACTGGTGTTACTTCTCGACGTAATATCCCTGCAGACGTACACATTTTTCACAACGTCGACGCCATGATTCCATGGCCGCGGTGGAGGCTTCTTTAGGAGTCTGTTTCGACCACTGGAAAATCGCTGAAGCAATAGCAGCACGGGTGGGGAATGTGCGGCCACGGACAGTGTCTTTCATTGTTGGAAACAGCCAAAAGTCACTAGGAGCCAGGTCAGGTGAGTAGGGAGCATGAGAAACTACTTCAAAGTTGTTTTCACGAAGAAACTGTTGCGTAACGTTAGCCCGATGTGCGGGTGCGTTGTCTTAGTGAAACAGCACACGCGCAGCCTTTCTCGGACGTTTTTGTTGCAGTGCAGGAAGGAACTTGTTCTTCAAAACATTTTCGTAGGATGCACCTGTTACCATAGTGCCCTTTGGAACACAATAGGTAAGGATTACGCCCTCACTGTCCCAGAACATGGACACCATAATTTTTTCAGCACTGGCGGTTACCCGAAATTTTTTTGGTGGCGGTGAACCTGTGTGCTTTCATTGAGCTTACTGGCGCTTTATTTCTGGATTGAAAAATGGCATCCACGTCTCATCCATTGTCACAATCGACGAAAAGAAAGTCCATTCATGCCTTGGTTGCGCGTCAACATTGCTTGGTAACATGCCACACGAGCAGCCTTGTGGTCGTCCGTCAGCATTCGTGGCACCCACCTGGAGGACACTTTTCGCATTTTCAGGTCGTCATGCAGGATTGTGTGCACAGAACCCACGGAAATGTTAACACTGAAGGCGATCTGTTCAACTGTCATTCGGCGATCCCCCAAAACAAGTCTCTCCACTTTCTCGATCATGTCGTCAGACCGGCTTGTGCGAGCCCGAGGTTGTTTCGGTTTGTTGTCACACGATGTTCTGCGTTCATTAAACTGTCGCACCCACGAACGCACTTTCGACACATCCATAACTCCATCACCACATGTCTCCTTCAACTGTCGATGAATTTCAATTGGTGTCACACCACGCAAATTCAGAAAACGAATGATTGCACGCTGTTCAAGTAAGGAAAACGTAGCCATTTTAAGTATCTAAAACTGTTCTCATTCTCGATGCTGCCGCTACAATTCCATCTGCCGTACAGTGCTGCCATCTCTGTGACGTATTGACAACGAACGCACGCTCATTTTAAAACAATGCACATGCTTCTATCTCTTTCCAGTCTGGAGAAAAAAATCAAGAACTTGAATGCACCTCGTAGTTATAGGAAGTGACACTGGAATTTTATAACAACATTAACTTGTTTAGTACTGACAGCCACCTTGAAAATATAAAATGCACTAAAACACGCGTCCAGAATTATGAACTGCACTCAATCTTTTAAAATCACACTGTATTAAACATCCAACTAGATTATCTGACGCAGGGTCACACATCATCAAGCCAGTCACGATTTTTCTTGACAAACAAATATAAAATCTTGCGTCAGATGCTCGAAACTCCGACCTGATAAATATACGTTATGAAGTCTTACCTCCCGCCTAGCCTTCTCTCTATTTATTCCTTTTTCCACTCCGCACTATTCCAATAACGAACGACTTTTCCAATTCATCCTGCTACCTTCCACGGATAGTTTTCTATTTCCGGAAGTCGCTCACCACCCTCCCTGCCGGAACTTCTTTATTGGCCTCCTATCTTTTAACACAATGTTCTAATAGGTGTCTGTATACGTGAATGTATCTATGTGTGCGTGTATCTATTATGTGACGGCTTCTGTTACGAATTGTTCAGACGATCAAAGGAGTAAGCCTCACCCGTCTTTGGAAAAGTCGGCGATATTGAAACAATGAAACCTGTTACACTCCTCGAGGTCGGATTAAATTATTAATGTTTTAATCTTTTGTTGGCCTGGAGGTGTATTATTTGACTTCGGCGGTACTCGAGTAGTCTTTGAGAGTTCCTACTACTGAACCTCGAACAAAGAAACATCTTTAGGGGTGGATTCTTTGATATTATTAATTCATTCTGAATCAAATAAGCTGCATGAACGGATAAAAGTAGGAAGCTAAAGCCATACAAATTGTTGACTGGCATGAAATAACAATTTAATTTGTGCGAAAAATACGACAATTAACTTTTAAATAATCGGATTAA
Source organism: Melolontha melolontha (assembly GCA_935421215.2). Lineage (NCBI taxonomy): Eukaryota > Metazoa > Arthropoda > Insecta > Coleoptera > Scarabaeidae > Melolontha > Melolontha melolontha. The sequence continues at coordinate 107,030,204 of OW285243.1, forward strand.
ATCTTGAAGAACGAACTGCATTAGAATCAATAAGAGTATTGTTTAGATTTGCAGCGCTGGGTTTTCAACCTCTATAATTAATGAATACAAGTTTGGAAATAGTTGCTTTATTTAAACAAACATTTATATTACTTATAATACTTTATATTCAGTACATAAAAATAACAAATTCCAAAAAAGTCAGTGAGATGACGAAAATTGAAAATTTTCGAAGGGGTCCCTTAAGAAATTTCCGATTTTTCAACCTGTTCACATATTGGTATAAAATTTTTTGTGAACTAATTCAAGGGCGTAGAAAACGAATTCGGCATTAATTTAGACGGGAAATGTATAGATTGGGAACTACGGATTTTCAAAATATGAAGAAATGTAGTGTTCGGAACGACGCTATTTTGACGTTCGTTGGAGGGTAAACTATGAGTTTTAATGGATTTTAAATGGCAGAATCATTTTTAGCAGGCAAAAGTACATAAGAATAACAAATTCCAAGAAAGTCGGTGAGATGACGAAAATTGAAACTGCTACTTACAGTTGATGGATGTACTCATAGCACTCTAACTACATACCGCATGCTACGGCCATTTTCCACCAGTATGATAGACTGCACGGTTTCTTCATATGTAAGATGTAAAGACACACGTTGCTGAATATTCATAACGGTAATTTAATAAAAAATTTAACCGATCTGACTAACAAACTACAATATTTTAAATGCTCTCTACTGCACGTCTTCGGCACTTATCAAAAAAAAAGGCAGTAAAAAGAATGTTTTTTTGGTATGTCGTTTAGATGGCAGTCTGACAACGACAAAAAAGGTCATATGATCAATTTAATAGCAAACAGAACGTTTAAATGGTCGTAGACTCAAAAAATTCAGGTGTGCGATAATTATTTTATACACTCCGCAAAATAATTATTTTGCGGAGTGTATAAACGTTTTACTTCATATTCTGATAGTAATGTATTTCCAGCAAGTGTCAACCGATTCAGTCAAACTTGTAACAAAGTCTTTGGTGCTGAAAATTATCACAACCGAACAAAAAGAGGTTCGTGAAAATATTTAAATTGGCACTTTAAGTGCCATTGAACATTATCCGAACTTCTTGGAACGAGTGATAACATGTGATAAATCTTAATTTTTTACCTATGACCGAGAAACTAAGCGTCAACTAATGCATTGGAAGAGCTCAACTTCACCGAGCTAATGATAATGTTGATCAAAGCTATGGTGATGATTTTTTTTCGATATTTATCGGATTGTGTAACTTAATTGGGTTCCCGAAGGTCAAGCATTAACTACCTTGAGATTCTTGCTCAATTCCCTGAGAAAATACAAAAAAACACCGGATTGTGTGAAAAAAGCAATAGATTCTTCATCTGGATATCGTACCGACGCACACTACATCGTCTGTCAAGATGTTGTACCCAAGTATAACATCCCAGTGTTAGATCAGCCACTTTATTCGCCTGACCCAGCACCATGTGACTTTTATCTGTTCTCCAAGGCCAAACCTGTAGTAAAATGGATAATATTTCAGACCGTTGAAGTTGTGAAAGCAAAAATCGTTGATGATGCATCATGCATCATGAACGAGTTCACAGAAGAACTTGCACTTAGACGTCCAGCACTGTATTATATAATGGAAAATTTGAATGGAGCGATGTATGGATAGAGGTGGAGTATATATATATTGAAGGGGTAATATTTAAATATGTACAAATTCAAATAAACACCTCGTATGTTTCAAATTGCGCTAATTATTAGAATTTTTTAATAGAAAAATTCGCACTTAAGTAGGATTCGAACCCACGTCCATGGTTTGCCGGACCATTGCTCTAACCACTAAACTATCAAGGACTGTGGAACCGAATACATGGGCAAGTCTTAAGTCACATTAAGGAAACATATGTTAATATTTGTGCCTGTAGTCGGCAGTTGTTGCAAATTAATTGCATTTATTCGAAGTAACGTGAATGTAAATATTGCTTTCTACATTTTACGACGCTAATTATTCGAATTCTTTAATAGAAGAAATTCGCCCTTAAGCAGGATTCGAAGCCACGTCCATGGTTTGCCGGACCATCTTATCAGAACTTATTTGACTATATATTAAATTAAACAAATCGATTGCCTACCATGGAAGGAAATTTTATCTTGTAACAAGTCGTAAAGATATCTCACGAGATTCGATTTACATCATTAACAACAATAGACATGTTCTCACTTCATCAACTTGATGCAATGTCTACTATGAATTCTTCTTTATATTCTATTTCAAAAACTAGATCCACATGTTGCGCGAACCTTACGATACACGCTGTATATAATAAATGTCATCGAGTTCGCATTAAAATCATAAATTTGCGAGTGAGCGTACTAAATTACATATAATTGCGCATCCAAACAAACTTTATACCACCGCTGACAGGCTATTAAAATCGAATATTGAAAACACCACTCCGCATGTTGAACAATCATATAAATGGGTGTGTATTTACAGCGAATTAGAGATACGCAAATAATGATATTGTAGGTGTAATAAAATTAAACAGATCCCTAAATTACAAAGTCGAATTTGATGTTAATCGCGTTAATGAAAGCTCGAAGCTTGGTTCGTTTTCGTAATTTTATGAAATGATAATGTTAACATTTCAACAAAACAACCAAATTAAACTTTTCCATAATTTACTATTTGCGAAACACCTTTCTGAATAGCCAAAATTCCAAATTAGCGTGTTCAAAAAATATCGTGGAGAAGATTTCGTTATTTTTACTATAATTATCTGGATATTTTCGCTTTAAAATTGCTGTTCCTTTTGAAATCATTTAAAAATATGAAGCCTGTCTCAGATAAATTGATCCAACTAACAAAAATCTTTTTTATAACTAAATATTTCTTTTAAAATAGAAATTTATGGTCAATACAAGTCAATATAATTTTTAAATGATACTTATGGGAACTATTTATGAACCTTTAAAACATGAAACTAAATTCTAACTAACGAAAAAAGAAAAATGCGGATGTACAACATCGGATTGATATATTAACTCTCCAACAACCCCATTGGGTGTGTTAAGCGCGCGAACTAAAATTGTTGTTTGTTGTTGTTTATTTTTCTTAAATATATGTATAGTAAGGGTAATAAACTTGTAAATGTAAAGGATGTCGCTTCCTAGAATAGGGATAAGGTTTACAATTTAAATAAGATAGTTAAAACTTCGGTATACAGGGTGTCAATTTCAAGGGAATAATATTTAATTATTTGGAATTAATATAACAAAGAGTAATATAACAAAATGGAGAACAATGCTGTGATATAATTACAGCCGTCCCCTTATCTCAGAACTCATCTGAAGCAAATACGTGGACGTAAAACTTTCAAATCCGGGGAAAAATATCCTAGACTAAATATCACTACACTAGTGAATTTATATGAAACAAAGCCAATTTGTCAAAGCCTACATGCCACAAAACAGCTAACACTGTATCAACTGAAACTGACTTTCTAGTTTTACACTCGTCGAGTTACTTCAAAGCGGGACTATTAAGAAGAGAACGCCAAGAATGATGGTCCTTTAATTTAAGCAGAATAACTGATACGTCATTATTCACAAAAAGGCACTACCCTCAAACGAGATATTGAAATAACAGATTGATAATTACTCGGATATCATGACATGATTAAAAAGCAAATGAGGAAACCACAATAAAAAATTCATTAATTACGTCGGCCTATTTAAGGGTTTTAGTAATGATTAAAATTATACCAAACGTTACAGCGATCTAGAACCTAGTTTAAGAAAGTCTCGCCTAGATGGCTCTCCAAACAAACAAAAAAAAAGGACTTGAATTAATTGAAAAATGGTTATACGACAAGTTAAATGATCCTAATATGTTTACAAAATTCTAATTAAAAATATAACGATGTCCTGTTTACCTAAAATTGCCCAAAAGGAACGATAATGAAATATAAATTCAAATATACGAACAATGACTCGCAATATATTTCAAGATGTCAAACTTGCGCATGAGTAGATCCAATGCTCCGGATTAAAAATAGTTATAGTAACAAAATATTTTAACATACAAACGTTACATGAATATATTAGAGTTTGAAATAGCGTATGATGTTCGATAATTAGCAATTAAAGTAAATAAATTATATTAAACGATAATATTGAATTTTGAAATAGCCTATGATGACTTAGAATTAGCAATTAATTTAAATAAATTATTAAAAATGCCCTAACGGTATAAGGATCATTTTTAAAGCATAACAGTATGTGCAACTTCAATAGAGGTGTTATTATTATTTATACACATTTTGGATATTTGGAATTCGTACGCAGAACATGATACAATTTAGCTGATCTTCATTGTTTAGCCGTGAATTACGATTTAAAATCGTAAAACATCATAGCCCGGAAATGTTTTTCTCTGGACAAATTCTTTTTTGGGTGAACACAAAACCTTTAAATTATAATATTTAACAAACTATTAGCGCAAATCGAACAAACAAACTACACGACAATCACCTCGCAAAATATTAAAAAGTAACTGTCGAATAAAAACAAATTTCATTATTTTTTTAGAAACATGGTCATTTTAGATTTTTTCAGTATTGCTCTCGTATATACGTCTGTTACATATATATTTCAGGGAAAGATTCATTCAACAAGGTATTCAAAGCACTAAATTACAGTGACCTATAAACAACTCACTGTTACAGTTAATTTTCGCTGCTGGATATTTTAGTTTTATTTAGGTCGTTAAGTTTTAAAATATACAAATCGCATTTGTTTTATTCAATGCAAAAGAGCTTTTCCCTGTATGTATCGCCACATACATGCATATATGTGCATATCATTTTAAAACTGAATAACTTTTGTCAGTAGCGACAACGTAAACATACTCAATTTTATACCAACCGTAAAATCTCGAACAATGTTAAATATTTAAGCGTTAAGCCGGGAACGGATAAAATTTAATTAATTTTAATTAAATATGTTCGGAAAGAATGGAAGAGATACCTCCATGGGAAAATACTTTTTTTTTCAGGTTTTTGTTTCGAACAAAAGCAGGAGATTTGGTTAATTACACCAGTCTAGAGAAAACTAAGTTTTTACGAGATAGAAACCTTTACAAAGGATAATTTTACGAAATTGAAAGCCATCAGAACTCCAAGAATGCAATGAAAAAATTTACGACTTTATAAGGGAAACACGACTCTCTTGTTTTTATTTTAACGTCTTACATGCTGGGTTTTTTTGCTCGTAAAAAGTAGGACGGAAGTTTGATCGTTTTGCTTTTCTTCCGAAAGATTCTAGTAATAGACAGTATCTTATATAATGAAAGAAATAATTTACGTAAGATTAATTTAGCACAGACGCTTTTTATTACTTTAACTCGTAATTATCCCGCATTTTATCCTTAATTAGAACATACTGTAAGGGGCGAGTTCGTCAAACAAAATTACATCGGGGACTGTGGACGCTGTATAGTAGTATTAAAGAAAATTAAAAAGTTTTCAACATATTTATAGTTTAATACTTGATGAACATTTTAATAACTACGTTCTCATCTCCAGCAGGAAGTTAAAAGCTTTTTAGTTGGATTACCCGCAACCGCTTCACGTAATATAAACCATATCACAAATTTAATTGCATTAAAACGCTAAAATTAAAAAGTGTCCAAAATTAATGCATGTTGAAATTTGAATAAATTGTCTTTTTGTAAAAGGCACAAAATATTTAACTTTAGCTTTTTAATATAGAGGTCTACAAAAATAGTATTTTATTTATTAGAAACGAAAAGTGACATTTTAAAGGACGAGAAAGTTATTTACGGCCGAGGCGTCAACCGAAGACGTTGGCTATATCCACCAGACCAGATATTCTACACTCCGTATCAAAGATGGTACAACGCAATACTGATGCGCATGAGGAACATATGACCAAACTAAAACATATATTGCGCTACTTATCTGGTACACGAAACCTGAAAATGATTTTTGATTCTGATGGTAGTGGTCTTGAAGGGTATGTTGATGCAGACTGGGGCGGAAACGCGATGGACAGAAAATCATATACGGGATTTACATTTTTCTACGATGGATCTCTTATCTCGTGGGAATGTAAGAAGCAAAATACGATTGCACTTAGTAGCACAGAGGCTGAGTATATGGCAGCGTCAGATGGAGCCAAAGAAGCTGTTTATTTGAAAAAATTGCTTTTTGAAATTGATGGTTATAAAAGAGGAGTAACAAAACTTAACATTGACAATCAAGGTGCGATGAAGTTAGCAGAAAATCCTGTCTTCCATAAGAGAAGTAAGCATATCGATATCAGGTATCATCATGTAAGGGAACTGGTACGTGATGGGCAGATCGACTTAACCTATTGTCCAACACAAAATATGATAGCTGATGTACTAACTAAAAACTTATCGAAGATTAAACATGTTTATTTTATAAAACAACTAAAACTCGAATAATTCTGAAAAATAATTGAAACTTAAATAATATTGTAAAGCAACATCCACATTGAGGAGGAGTATTAAATATTTTATAGTAAGTCAAGCAATGTGTATGGTGATATAGTTGTCATATTTGATTAATGTCATAGATATAAAAAATATATTTATTATTGTTAAAGCATTCAACATATCAACAACCTATTATAATAAACTTTTATTGTTCAACAACTAATGAATAGTCTTATCATTCAATAGTGAGGACCTTCAAAAACATTTTCAGTTCGTGGTAAATGCAACGGTTTATTTCATACGGCAAGTTTAATGAATTTTATATAAAAAGAAATAAATTTATTCGATACAAATGTCGAAAATTTATATCTCGCAGAAATTATTCATAAAAATTCAATTAGCGGTAACTAATATTTTCAATAGCGATGGAACTTTGTTACAAATAAAAATGAGATAAATCTGAGTCAATTTCCTATGTTTCATTCGATTATTCGTATTGAAATGGATACAAATGAGATATCGCAATATATTCTGGATAAAGCTGATCGCGTGAAGAAGAATTTGATGCCACATACGTCATGAAATACGAATAAATTTGAATTATTCCTGTCAACAACTGACGTATAATTTTAAAGTATTAGAACTTCAATGTTGTACTTTAAACTACTACGACGTCAATATTCCATTTTTGTACCATAAAAACCTGAAAAATGTCATTTTTGAGATCAGTTTGAAATAATAGTTTATTATGTATCAAGTTTTATAAACGCAATTTTAGTCAGGAGTTTTATTATAATAATAGTTTATTATGTATCAAGTTTTATAAACGCAATTTTAGTCAGGAGTTTTATTAATCACGAGCGGAGCGAGTGTTTAATAAACTGAGTGATTAACAAGTGTGTATAAAACGAGTTGCATACTACACTTTTTCTACGACGGCAAATATGTAAATAAAAAATTTAGAAATTAATTTATTATTTTATTTATTATCATATCAATAAATATGGAAACAGTACAAACTTATTAAATTATTGTTCTACTTATTATACATATTGAAGGTCACTTCAGTCCATAACTAAAGCCCCCGTTGCTAAGTTCACCCCGCAACTAAAACGCACGAAGCCAAGGCTTGTTCTGGTGTATTTAGCGTCATGGAAACATATACGATAAATGGCATTTTAAAGATGGGAGTAGACATAGTAGTTTATACAACAAGCCAATAATAACAGTTAATATTCCCGAGAGCTGAATTTATGAATCGAGCCGCGAAGTGGCGTGGGAATAACTCAGCTCAAGGAAATAATAGTCATTATTGCGAGTTAGTATACATTACTTTATCTACGACTAACTGAAAATTACTAAAATAAAAACAAACATTATACTATAATAACGATATAGTGCTTGACGTTTTGACAGTTAGTAAAATGGCTGCGTTTGTATGAGGATTACAAAAAAATTATAATAATTTAACGATTTTATAATAGAAAATTAGTTTTTATTTATATAAATATTAAAATGGCTATATTTAGAAAAAAAAAACGTTGAAGTTTATCATATCGACGACACGTTTGACAATTAGACTATCTGGGCTTGTTTATCGTTACTATGGAAACGCTGGTAAGATTATGTTTTATTGGCGGAACGCAGGGACTAATAAGACATAACGTTATCATTATTCCCTGCATTGAACCAATAAGAACGGTCGCATTTGATTATTCCCTGCGGAAATTATGAGTCTCATTATTATTTAATAATTACTAATATAATAACTACTTTATTGTTTAGTCGTAGATAAAAATATTTTACTTTATACATTTTTCGGATTATTTATGGTACAAAAAAGGGAATAAAAAAGTCTTAGTCTTTAGAATTATACGGCAATTGTTAACAGCAATAATTCAAATTTATTCAAATTTCAAGAAATGATTTAATTTAATCACAATAATAACATTACTTCATTGCTAATACAATAAACAATACAAATTCAATCTCTTGGTTTTTTTTAGAAACTAGACCTGCGTTAGAAAAAGGGGACATATTTACTGTGTTTTCTTCGGTTATTTCAGACACAGACGATTCAGAGATGGGCATCGAATTTTCTATGGAAATTTTAGTTACCGCTTATTTAATTTTTACGAATAATTTCTCCGAAGTATAAATGTCATTTTTAAATAAATTAATTTCTTTTTATTTAAAATTCATTAAACTTGCAGTATGAAAGAAACCGTTGTAATCACCACGAACGCAAAGTGTTTTTAAATAAAGGTCCTCGCAAGTAATTTCGTCTTCGGCTGACGCCTCGGCCATAAACTACTTTCTTGTGCTTTAAAATGTCACTTTTCGTTCTTGATAAATAAAATGCTATTTTTGCAACTGCATTGGTGGTTGTGAAACTAAAAAACTGTCACCACTGTATTACCATGACTGCATTATTCTCTTGTTTCTCAACAATAAAAAATAACAAATTATATTTTGGGAAGTTTTGTGAAATTTTCTTACCAGGAGAACGTTACGCTCGGTGTAACTTTCAATCTAAAGTAAATTTTGGACGTAGTTCGATTATGTATTGGGAAGCCATAAACTTAGAGCAAGGATGCACAGACTTACAGGGAACAGGGGCCACTCAGGAAAATTATAAGCCAAAGACGGGCCACTAGAAAGAATACTTATTAACACAAATATTTTTATTTTTAAATAGTATGAATTACTACAAATGATAAAAATAAAAGAACATTCAAAAATGTTTGTTGTAATTATGTAATCGTAATGTAATCTAATCATTACAATGTAGTATTTCATGTTTTATTATTTTGATTGACCTAACAATTTTGTCTATGCTTGGCTCCACATTACTTGTCGCCACACGTAAAATTGCTTCCAGATTTTCATTTGCCAGACGGTTTCGATTTTTTGTTTTGTTAAGTTTCATCACTCAAAACTTTTGCTCACAAATATACGTCGATCCAAATAAGCTTGTGCATTTCAATGCATTTATTCACAACTCTTTATAAGCGGTTTTGTCAACGCAACGGTAAAAGTTCAGTAAGTTACCTTCATTAAACTTGTTTCGTAAATTATCATCATTTTGCATGTCCATCAATTCCAGCTGTATTGATTCCGGTGCATTTTCGGGTGAAATGTTGAAAGGATTGCTGAAAATGTCTAATAGAGGTTTAACTTTTTTGACGTCTAGAAAACGATCATGAAAAGCTTGTATTAAAATATCAATTTTTTCAACATAAGCGAAATTGACATCAGTTTTATTGAATTTCTCCATAATTTTTTTATAGTTCGGAAAATGGCTGTAATTGGCTGAATTGATTTGTGTCCTGAAAAGACTCAATTTGCATTGAAAGGACGAAACATGAGAGTATAATTGGGAAATGAATTGATTTTTGCCTTGGAGTCGCGTAATTAAGACACTCAAGTGATTTCTGATGTCTACAAGAAACGCTAAGTCACACAGCCAATCAGGGTTGTCGAGTTCGGAGACGTCCTTTTTCTTTTCCGCCAGAAATATTTTGATTTCTTCAATCAAGTTAAAAAACCGCTCTAGTGACAACCCACGACTTAGCCACCTTACTTCAGTGTAAAACAGGAGATTACAATATTCGCTTTCATTTCGCAAAATTTTGCGTTACACCTTGTAAAAATTTTAAGAGTTGAGCAGTGTAGATTCGTCGAGTGCTATAGAAAAATACTCAAAACTTTTCGATTTCGTAGCTAATTGCTCTTCTATATTAGCTGCTAAGTAAGTCTTCTTTGAACAGTGATCCGATTTAGTTGAATTTTCTCAAATCTCTTTGCATCTTTCGAACACATTTTTTTTTGCGGCGATATCTAAACACTGCTTAACAAACTCACCATCTTCAAAAGGCCGACAAGTTTTCGCTATTATTCGAGACATTTCAAAGCTAACTTCAGTAGCTGTTACAGCATCTTGAATTGGTTTTGTAAACATAGCTTGCTGGCCTATTAGTTCCCTATGTAATGTGGAAATGTTTTGCGTTCGATTTTCGCCGGTTAATTTGGTAAAAGTATGATGCGGGGTTTCATAATGCCTTTTCACGTTATATTCCTTCGGAATAGAAGCACTACTCTTGCATATTAAACAGACGCTTTTGTTATGCGATGAAATAAAAAAGTATTTTTCGGTTCAAATATCTTGAAACTGTCGATTTTCATCTTCAACCTTACGACTACGTTTTTTACTGGGGCCTGGTTTATCCATACCAAAATTGATATTATATTGTTACGTAGGTATATGCCAAGTTCGAACGACGAAATATTTATTCTTCACAGATTACAATTCAAACAATATAACGTTTGCTTGTCCGTAGTTAAAACTGCCCCGATAGCGGGCGATTCGTTGTATTTATACGAGCTCCCTAACATCGAGAACCTACCACATTGTTCGGGGATAATACCGACGTGTTCCGCGAATCTTCGAGTAATCTAGTTGGCTCGACAGATTTCTAGTCTCGTAACAATATGCTTGGAACGACGTGGAGCATACCTGTCCTACGTAGTAAACCTGAACAAGAAAGTAGTAGGTTCTTAAAGATACATATCTTACTAACAATTACAAGAGTTAGAATAAAATAAAAAGTTAAAAAATATTAATTTGAATGGATTTTTACCTACTGTAGTTTTTCGAACAATTTCTAAAATTCCTTGGCGGGACGCATAAATATCGAGTGGGCCGCATGCGGCCCGCGGGCCGCGGTATGTGCATCGCTGACTTAGAGCCACGTACAGATATACATGTAGTTAAACAAGCGGTAAATGCGGATTTGTATATAAGAAACATTTTGGAACCTCATGTTGCTCCTTTTGCCCCATTTATAGGAGAAGACTTTTTATTAATGATAACGCCAAATCACACCTAACTAATGTGGTTAGGAATTACCTTAATGAAGTGAACATTGCCACTTTGAACGCGCATCTTTGTTATATACGTGAGTTATCCTCTGACGAATATTTTTCCATTTCCTTCTTTTGTCAAGAATCACCTTATGTTCTAACTGTATTTAATTCATTTTTGGTTAACCAAAGATCTGTAAAAATAGCAAAACTCTCTTGATTTGAACTAAACTTGGTAAGTATAAGACCAAAAGTGACAGATATTTGACAGCAACAGCTTGCTATTGTCACTTAATTTTGGACAGATAGGTAGATAATATAAAAATCTCGCTTGTCCTGTAGCTTGTATCGTAACCACTAAATTCTGAGCTAAATTTATACATTACTAGAAAGTATGAAGTTTCTTTTGAGGATAAAGTAATAAAACCCAATTATTAGAAGTCGCGAAATTATATTTTTCTTTTCCTTTGCTATTTTCTATTTTCATCACCAAAAAAAAGTTTTTAAATATCTGTTTTTATAAACAGGATACGCAGGAAACTTTCGGAATGTCTGAAAGGTGTTATGATATAGTGAATGAAGTGTTATTTGTAAAAGTGTTATTGTTTACATTTTGGAATCTTTGTTCTCGTCATGCTTGTATTTTTGCGCATTTCTTTTATTATTTACACGTTATAGGCCAGCCGGTGCCTCCTATTGCGTAAATTTTAACTTATTTTTCAGATCGTTTTAAAAAATTTTAAAATAATATCCCCATACTTCGAAAACATTTTTAATAATATAAAAATATTATTAAAAATCGGGCGTAGAAACCACAATACAATTTGTATGAAAATATCTCTCCAGAGATGCGGACACATGTTTCATCTTACTATAGAATCATCAGTGCATGCGCCTGGAGAGATACTTTCACCACAAATAACACCCTTTCTACATTACATTAAGACACAGCCTAGAGCAACATTCAGTGCCGCTCATCCGCTAATATTAAAATGACGAACTCCAAAACAATCATGGCTGTCTTAAGGCGGTTTGCTCGCTATCCGAAACTTGTTTTACACGGGTAAAAGAAACGATAAAAGATAGGAAGCTGAAATTCTATGTATAGCTCTAAAATTGAAAAATTAACTTAGTTAAAGCCCCATTTTTCTAAATTTCTTTATATTTTTATTTTTGTTTTTTTCGTAAAAAGTGATTTAAACTTAAAAAAAAGCTTTGCCAGACAATTGTAACTAAGAACCAACGTTTTACTGAATCTTAGTGTAGATATAATATGGCGATGCATTGTAGGCGTGACCTAATCTCAGCGGTAAGCTATCTCTAGAAAAGTCTTGTTAAGGTAACAGGCACAAGTATAAACAAAACTGAAATATAGGAATTCGTATATACACTTTGTCCGTTTTCAGTTTGCAGTCACATGACTAACTATGTCATACTATCTCAGACACAGAATCTACATACTTTGTTTTTCAGATATATTGAGCTACAAATATTCAGAATTGAAACGTATGTCATTTGATACAAGACATACGTCTTTGAAATTTCTTCGTAGCAAAGACAAAGAAAAATAATATTAGCATGTCTTGTATAATATGAGATACCGACAACTGTTTTAGTCAAAAGAGAAAATACGTATTTATCGACATATACAGGTTATGTTTAGTGCTTGTTTGTATTTTTCCGTTGATATTTTAAGATTTCTTATTTATCTGTTCTTCTTGCAACAATAATAGTCAGTTTCGAGTAATTAATCGTAAGTATTTAAGATCTCTGTCCGAACCGTTTACAATATCAAGAAACGTGGGACATCATCACCGGGAAAACAAATACCCCGACGTAAACCAAAAACCAAAGATTTGCCAGAAAACTTGAAAATGGAAGTCCGAAATACTTTATACGACATGTTTCATCAAAGTATTCTAAGCAATTTTATTTTCATAAATGATTTATTTTTTAACGATATACTTTTTTAGAAAACCATGTTACATTGAAAACATTGAAGACTGAACTGGAAACTAAACAAATGGTGCAAATAGGAAAAACATCTCTTTCCATTTTACTCAAACATATCGGTTTCAAATATAAAAAAGATGATAATAGAAGAGCATTAATGGAAAAACTTGATGTTAGTGTAATGCGAAGTGTATTTTTAAGGAAGTACATTGAGAATACAAATTCTGGTTTGCGTCAAGTTGTCTTTTTAGATGAAACATGGATATTTTCCAAAGGATCGAAACCGTAAAGAGAAAGTTTATGAAATTGATGAACTGTTAAGAAATGCAGGACATGAAATTCTTAGACTGCCACCATACCACTGTGACTTCAATGCTATTGAGCTAATTTTGGCAAAAGCAAAAACATATTACAATGTGCACATCGGTAGGGCTGGTTACACCGACGAAAAGGTGAAAGAAATGTGGAAGGAGGCATTACATACATGTGATAGTAATACATGGAGTAACTGCATAAGGCATACTGATAATTTAATAAAACAATGGTATGAAAGAAAAAACTGCTTGGTAGACTTGGATATAGATCCAGTAATAATCAATGTTACAGAATCAAGTACAGAATCAGACTCTGATTCAGATTAATATATGTAATTGCAACTAAAGGTGTCATATTTTATGTTAGTACAAGACAACATTATTTTCTGTCTATGATAGTGTTTTTATGATTGTATTAGAAAGATTATATATTTAAGCTTCCATGTAAATATGTTTTATTCAAATAAATATTTCTTATTAGACCGATTATGAATTAGATGAATTATTTGCTATTTCTACATACTTCTATTTTCTAATATGCTCAGTTAATATATGAACAACTCAAGAGTTTGCAGATACAACCAACATAAATTGCGAAGATAAAGAAAATAGCTTTTGTCACATTCTGCACTACTGTTGTTCATTGAGTTTAGTATGCTGTATGGCATTTTAAAATCAGGTTTTAATAGTCTTATGCAGAATAACATTAAAAAATATCAGCGCTCACTTGTGCAGTCACATCCATATCTGTTAACACTAGAATAGAATAATACAATTTCGCTATTTTGTATTTATTGTATTGATTAAAGTATCTGCATTTTATTAAGTTGAATAGTTTTTATATGAGCAAGTTTAACAAACAGTTATGATAATTTTTTAACATACTGATTCCAAATGAAGTTATATCTTCAATGGTTTTACTTAGCGTAGCAATGTAATAATTGAACTGTATAATTAATTTATACATAATACTAATAGTTCTCTATAGTTTTTGTAAACAAATGAATTATTCGTGTAATTATTATTAACCATTTTCTTGGAAATAATAATACCAATATAATCAAGGTGAGCTTTTATTTATTTAATTTCTAATGCAAAAAATTTGATTATACATATGAAACAATCAAAATTTAGCTTCCTATTTTCTTATTTCCCAGCCTTTCTGTTCTACTTTTTGGTTATATTGAATTGCTTTGTAATTCATTTATGTTAGTGAATTTCTTCTCGTATGATTTCTGCAATTTCCAGATTATTTCTTATTCCAAATTTATTTAATGCGATTAATGCTAGAAGTGAAGCATCTGTTTACAATACATGAAAAGCTGCATTTTCTACATGTACCTTTGTCTTCTTTAAAGAATATTATTTTATATGCGTATTTGAGATTTAAAACTTCCAAAGTTACTGTGTTTATACTTCAAAAATTTTAGGTTATGTCATACGGCATCATTCCAATTTCATTACCATTACATTGGTCAATAACATCGATTGATTAAACAGGAAAAACATTTAGAAAATAAATAGAAAACATTATGTATTGAAATAACAATTTTATATTTATAAAATACTTAAACCTCTTTTGACTCAAAAGTACCGACTAGATTCATACTACTAAAAATAAATGAAAATTGATCATGTGACTGCAAACTGAAAACGAACAGAGTGTACCTATATAAACACACGTAAAGAAAATTAAAAAAATTTGTAATATCTTGAAATCAAATTGAAACAATAGTTGAACAAACTGAAATATACAGATGTCTCCAAAAACTGATATGACGTAATTTTTTTTTTTTAATATGAACACCCATTTTTTTATTACAGAATTAGAAAGAGCAGATTTTTTTACATACAACAAGGTAAGGTTGAATAATGTTTACATAAGGAAATTTCAAAGTAATATTATCGTAAACTTTAAAAATTAAAACATAATCATCTAAATTAATTGTTCGAATTGAGCATCGTTAACAATCAGACAATAGCCAAGGCGATTAAGAAATTCTTTTTGAACGCTGTCGATGACATCTGCGGTAATGTCTCTAATATCTTGACATATTCGTGCTTTTAAATCTGTTCGCGTTTATTATTGTAAATTGTTTTATCGATAAACTAAAATATAGAGATAGGGGAAGACAGGATGGAGAAAAAACCGAGCTGACAATGTGGCAAAAAAGATGAAGTTGGCGAATTCATAGAAGTGAACGTTTTAGAACATCTCTGAAAAGAAACAAATATTGCAAAATCGTAATGAAAAACAGATGAATTTATAGACACTGGGAGTTGTACTATTGGGCAAAATATTAATCCGTAGTTAATGGAGGAACGTATCTTGCGACAGGCTGAATTTTAATATGTATTATTATAATACTTAGGCTTCTATTTTAACAAATTGTCTGTTTTGGTGTTAAATACTACCTAAATCCTAAAATATAACTTCATTTCTTTTCAAAGAAATACTAGAAGCGCAACCACCATAACTCGTTATCTTAATATATAAGACAAATGGACATTTTTTCCGAATTACGAGAGGATTTGATCTTTAAGATCTTTCCACTCAAATGAAATATCGGGTGTGTCTCAGAAGAAATTAGGAACAAAAAGTGTTAATGCACATTTGGATATAAACACCGATAAACACTAACTACGGTGCCTATTGGAGGATGTTTTTCACATAAGGAACAGTAATTGGCAATGATGGATATTTTCCAAATGTCACGTCCATTTTGCGAAAAACACTGGACAAGTAACCAAATCCAACGCGCAATCGTCTTCGGAAGCTGTGGAAGAAGCATTGATCGAAGAAGGTAGACTAGCAAATGATGATTGTGAAGTGAAAAAAAAACCGACAAACAATTATTACGATTATCGCAGATAAAGCTTGGTCAAAGCGATAGTTCAACACAAACTATGATGTTTCTTCTGATATAGTCTGTATAGTAGGTGTAAGAACGGGCAAGTTACTATTTATTGGTTTAGTGTAGAAGTATTGGGGACTATATTGAGTGTGTTTTTCAGCTTGTTGCTTCCGGTTTCTTCGTGTAGGCTTTTTATTTTTTTTGTTTTGTGATGTATATACATATTGCTGTGAACTTTGCTTTCAAATATATATTTAAATGAATTATTTGTGTGGGCAGTTACACAAGCAAAAATTTTGTTGAGACTCTGTATATTATTTGGGTATCTCAGGGCTATATTTTTGGTTCTGCACAACTAGGCCTAGCGTCCAAAGTAAATGCAAAGAAATAATACAACAAGAAGTAATTGTTTGAAAATATTTGATTGTTTGTTTGTATTTTCACATCTCATTTTTGTTATAAATTAAAATATCTCATTTTTAACCTATATCTTAAACTATCAATGCAATTTGAATATACAAATATTCTTTTGTGAATCACACACTGATAATATTGAAGTTTTGATTTTGATTCCAAATGAATCTCGCAAACAAAGACTCTTGAGGATTTCACTCGCAAAAGGGGGTATTTGCCCTCCAAATGCTAAGATTAGTACTCAAAGTCTATCTCTGACTGAAATGTGGATCTCTGGTCTCTACTGATAACTTTCTGTTTGTGCTATTCAACGCTTATTTAAGTGGGAATCGAGTCCCTACAGAATAGGATGCTTACCCTCACACTGTATAAGTATTTTCTTATTTTCGCGCCTATCGCTGAACGTTTTGAATTTTAAAATTTCAAATAGCACATATTTCGAGAACATTCAAGGAAGACTACTTCCTCTTGATCAAACTCGGATATCTGGCCTAAGCTACACTTTAATCTACTAACTTTAAATATACACTCACTTTTCTAATTTAACTAACTCTAGATGCACCAATTTTTATCGTGTATAAAATTTTCTTACTCAAAGTTAAATTGTGCACACAAAAATTTTTGAACTCCTGCCGGCATATTATTAAGCTTTTATAATAAGGATTAGAATAATAAAGATAACAATATTAATTATTAAAATGAAATTAAATTTTTATTTATTCTTACATAAATTTAATGCCAATAGGCTTAAATTTTTAGATTATATACTATATTCTAATTGAGATTCTTGAAATGAATAAGCGTCAAAGTTAAACTGATCAATTCGAAAATATATCGGTGAATCTCCTATTTTGCGGTGCTTTTTCACTTTTATACGCAGCGTTCCTTTCTTCTAAGAATTCGGTTCCTACTCCAAATAATTTATTTTTATTTTCTCTAATTTTCATAGTTATTTAATATTTCCACCCCTGTGTATTTTTATTTATCATGGATAATTTTAATTTTACTATCTCTTTGCGTTGTCTTCCTGTCTATATATCTTTCTCGAATAGCTTCTCCTGCTTGTTTGTACAAGCAGATTTTACGCGGAAAATCGTCTACGTATTACTTAGCGTATTCCTTCTCTTTCTTCCCTTGGTCGTTCGTATGGTGTCGTCTTGTCCTTTGTTTTCACTAGCATGTCCTTTCAATGCGTCTCCTAATATGCTTTGTCACATGACTTTGTTTGCATCGTGATATGACTGCATTAATTCCTCTATCTGTATTTTACAATGTTTGTTCTATTAATTTACTTACATTCTAAGCGTTTAATAATCTAATTAACCTAAAATTTATTGACATAACGCTACTTGTATACCTATTAATTCTTGGAAGTATTCATATAAAATGTTAATACTACATTAATATATAATATACGACGTGCATTTAAAATAAACAACCTGAGTTGATTTCTTTTTAATTTGTTTTTACTTATCCAGTTATGTTTAATTAATTTATACGTTATTAATTCTATTTTTAATTTCCACCCAAAGTTTATTTCACAGCAATATGTATTTGTTTGTATTGCTAATCTTTTGTATCTTTACCTTAATGACGTGTCATACAATTTTTATTATTTTGACAAATAAAGACTGAATACTGAATAACTTAAAAAACTTCCCTCGTATAAATGAATTGTTATGTTCTGATCATTTTATTGAAAGGTCTTCCTGTTTGTCCAACACAAGCCCCGGGCAAGTTATTAACTTGAAGACAAAGAACAGTCCGTAATAACAGGAAGTAGTCTATAAGTTAATTTGTGGTACAGGTCCGGGACTTTATGTTTCACAAACAAGGAGATCTATCGATAAGTAGATATCAGAACATAATTCGCTTATAAATAAAAAAAGGATTGTGCTTTTGCGAACTATTTAATTAATATTAGTCATAAGTTTAATTGTGAATATAAAATAATACATACAAGTTAGTTCTAGTTTAATTGAAACACCTGCAGAAGCCACTGTAAGGTGAAACAATTGTCATGTAATATGCAATAATTAAAAAAAAATTTCCGACATCCATGTTTATTACTAATGGATATAATTAGTACCTCTTTTCATAATTAATTTTGTAAAATTGTATAAATAAATGAATCTTGTTATTCGTCTAGTTCCGATACATAATAACATACACTGCATCGATAAACTATTTATCAAAATGATATCTATAAACTCCCTTATTTATTATAAATAAATTTAAAAAAAATTCATATATTTTCTAAAATATGCGACATATATCACGTTATATAAAGACAGAAAAAAAAAAACAATAAAAATTGAGTTACGCGCTCCATACAATACATGCATAAACATATTGGAAATAAGTCATAAATATTTTCGACTGAAATCGTTTCCATCTATATTTTGATCTTTGCTTTGGCTGCCTTCCAAATATCTGTTCATTCATACTGTGCCGGTTCACATAATAATAAAAATTTCGCCAAAATGAATATCTCGTGGAATATATTTTTCGAATATAACACATTTGATTCAAAAAAAAACTTATTAAAACAACATCGTATAGTTGTTCTATGTAGATGTGATATTAATCAATGGAAAATATAAATCTCCAAACGGAACGAACGAGAGGTGATGATAGTTAAGTAGCATCTGCGTAGATGGCGTTGTTAAGCAAATAATTCGCTTAAATTTTTCAAACTTCATCCTTTAGTTGACAACGCTAAAAGTTTGACAGTCATCTGTCAAATACTTCGTTGTGAACAGCTCTTTAAATCAAACGAATTTTGAGTTTGTATAGAAATTGATATTCAAATTACTTTGGAAACAGGTAGATTGTCACCTAATTACGAAGTTTGCGGACCAACAAGATCTCAGTATTTTATATTTGTTAAAAAGTCTTCGTCCACGAATTATTTTTAGCATGATTATTAAAATGGGTTTGTACATTAATGATAAATTTGTGTAATATAGTATTTATTTAAAGCAACAAAAAAAAAACAGTGAAACTGAACAAAATAATAAAATAATCTCACGAAAGTAATCGTACAGCGGAAAAACTGGAAATGCCTCGTAGAACACACGTCTTAATTTTTAATAATTCACTTGAATTCAAAATAAAAACAATTGACTTCGTTTGTAAATATATTTAGGTTATTGAACCTTAGCATAGAACAATGTTATCTTAGTGTTGTAGTTTTTATAACATCGGCAGCTATTACGTATGTAACATATGTGTGTAAGTTTGATAGAGGTATTTATTATTTACAGGCATTCTGAATTCATAGGCGACATATAATACAATGTTCGGGAGGTGTTAATTTTGAGGTTTCCGTAGTCACTAACTCACAATTTTTTGGATTCATATTCTATATAACTGTATCTTTCCGTTTTTCATATGTTGTTTTTCCTTTCAAGGATCACCTGTATATATACAGTAGTAAATTTAGATATTCGACGATTTAAGGTCTGTTTTACTTTAATATGTATATATTCAAAATAATCTCTTATATTTTTCGGTAAATATTACCTTTATCAAAGAATTATATATGTGACAGTATATTAATGTCAAAATTATATAAGTGATGTAGTCATTTGAGTTGTTGTTTGGGCTATTTCCATCGTTTCAACGATGGAAATAGCCCAAACAACAACTCAAGTTATACTCCATCGTCAACAATTACACGTCATGAGTTGATGTAGTCATGGTGAGAAATACATATTAATAAATACATTCTACATTCAAATCAAATATTAATAATTCATGACCTAACATTCTTAACAGCTTGACGTCAATTAAAAAGGGATCAGTAAGCCATGAGTTAATATTACACTTGCGTCCGTGGAGCGGCTTAAGAACGAGAAGGAAAACCACGAAAATCTACTCGAACAGCCCAGCCCCGGGCTGAAATCGGGACTGCCAGCAAGATAAGCAGTGCGCTAGGTATTTATATAAAACAAAATATATATTTAAATATGTACAATATATGATGGTAAATTGCAGGCCGTTACATTATTAAGTTATAGTACATATTGCTTAGATTTTTTATGTCACTCCTATGTTTATTAATATGTATTTCTCACCATGACTACATCACTTATATAACTTTGACATTAATATACTGTCACTTATAATTCTTTGATAAAGGTGATATTTACCGAAACATGTAACATTATTTTGAATATACATATGCATATTAAAGTAAAACAGGGGGAAAACACGAAACGCGACAAGTTCCCGCCAATTTCAAGCTGTATTACCGCTCGTTCTGCAAACAACCAACCAGGAGACTGCTATCAAGGCCAATAGGATCTTAGCGTGGGAAGAAAATGCGCCAATCCGAACGCTGCGAGTTCAGGGTCAGGGATTTTGAAAAAAAATATAAATTTGAATTTAAACCAGTTCTTAAGTTATTGATAAAGTCATTTCTAAATAAAATATCTTTTAATTTTACAAAAATAGAGAACACCAAAGTTATCATTTTTAAATGATTATATTGTTATACAAATATTGCTTACGTACTATTGCTTGGCCTAACCTTGCACTAATTGTTACGACACTACTTATTTTTGCTCATGTTAATGCATTTCCCATTATAAATGCCAAAAAGTATATTGTATCGTATTCCATCACATTTTAAAGTAGTTATTTCTGTATTACTTGTGAGATATTTGATTTTGTTTCTGTTTGTTTACTTGTCATATGTGTGTGCATTTAGTTGTTTGTTGATGATACTGACAGTTACTTTCATTAAAGCTTAATTTAATGTTTACCAACGTTTTGTTTGATTTCTACCTGAATAACACTCTGTTTGAAACCAACTAAGCAAAATAAATACATTGGTCGTTACCCTTGAAACGACATTAAGAATCTGGTAAGTACAAAGTCAGATTAATACTGTATTTGACATACGACACAAGAACTCCATGTAGAAGACAGAGCACTCTCATGTTAGTCCGAAGCACTAAATTAAAATATTAGTTTATACACGAACCCTGCATTTTATTACGTGTAAAGAACCCTTGAAAGTATAATTTTCTACCAATTATATTTTTTAAACATCTTTATACATGGCTCGTAAATTTTTTAATCTTATTTTATTTTTTATCTAAGTATTTTTATTATTATCAGCATTCGGGGGAAGTGGTTCGTAATAATGTATATATTTAAAATAATCTCTTACATGTTTCGGCAATTACTGCCTTTTTCAAAGAATTTTAAATAATAAAATTTTATAATTTAAAATTCTATTTAACATGTTTTATACTTTTCACAAAAACTGTTTGTCCAATCGGAAATATAACTAAGACATGAATTTAAATTGGTATCTTCATTTGTTCTATTATAGACCAGCATAGGAATTGTTAATTGTTAATGTAAGCACACTTTCATATTTTATTGTGTATGGCTAATCTGTTAATGTTTTATCAGGTCCGATGAAGGAACGAATATAGTTTCGCAACGTTACGTAGCAATAAATAGATTTATTTGATAAATTGACCCAAATTATGTTTTTATTAACAAAGAAATTATATACACATATATACACATGGATTAAGATTACATCGAACTGAAATAATTAAAACCAAAATAAATTTAATTAAGGGTTCTTTCATCAGGCATGTGGGCAAACATAATTGAGAAGAAACGCAAAAAATAGCCACCCGAATCTCCTTTGGGGTGTAATTATCTTTGAACAAAATGGCGAAAGGTTTCGCCGACGTTCTACCCTGAATCAATAGAATTCATTTTAAAAATTAAAGGTCTGTGTTTATTTAATAGGTGGTGTGTTGTTAATTAACCTGGTCTTGGTTGATTAGGGTTTCGAAAATATATACTCGTATATATATATATATGTATATATATATATATATATATATATATATATATATATATATATACAATTCGTTTCTTGGAAGTTTGTAAAAGGTACAAAAAACAGTTCTCATCTGTTAATGAATGATATAATTTTGCGTATTTATTTAATGAGAAAATTTAATAGCATTTCCAGTGAAAGGTCAGCACGCTTCGAAAGCGACATAAATATAGATTACAGAAAAAAAAAATAAAAACAGTGTAAAAAGCACGTAAATATATAGAAAGTTTGTTCATTAACTAAACATTTAAAGTATCTATAACACGCACTCGGTTTGTCCAATAAAGAGGTGTCTATACAGCTTCTACAAGTCGCGATTATACCGACAGATGGAAGCACCTGGCTTAGTTCTGCACTTGTTATTGAGACAGTGATAGTTGTCTTGGCGTTCGTCAATGAGCAGCGCTGAATGTTCTTCTACACTCTGTCTCAATAACTTCTGTGAGATAGCAAGTTGTTTTGTGAACGTATCTCTCCAATGATTCTGTAGAAAGCTGAAAAACGTGTCTACGTCTTTACGGAGATACTTTCACAAATATATGAACTGATTGTACTGTGTGATGTTGTCTCCATTCGCATTAAGTTTATTTTTATTTAATATATATACACACCGTATAAAAGTGAAAGGCATGTCTGTCTCCGAATATCGTGTACTGACGATTTCTAATGAGAATGAAATGCTGGTATTTGCACGTTTCGTTTATTTTATATTATTAAAAAGATTGTTGTTTTAAAGCACCTTACTTTGTTCTTTACGCAATTCATTTTCATTTTTTCTACATTAACGTTTCTATGCTAAACTAACAATTTCAGGTCACAGTCAGCTTTACTACCATCACATACTTTTATACCGGGTGTTATAAGGAGTTTGTCGAATATTTTATTCAATTACAGTTATTAATAAACAAAGAAAAAGTCCTAGTCAACTGTTTATGGCATCCGTGTGTCCCAATTTCGATGCTCACCATTGGTATCTCGGTTATTAGAAGATATAGAACAACGGTTAAATGGGGAATGTTTTGCAGAATTCAATACTCGCGCCAAATCTCATTTCAAATTTGATCTAACTTTTTAAATTTTTAAAATATTTTGAAAAATTAAAAATTTGCCTATTTTGTTATTCCTCAATAACTCGATAACGCTTAGTCTGACCTCTTTTAAAGTTTTACATTGTTCAAACACTTTTTTAAAACAAATTATTTGATACAAACAGAAACCCCCGATTGTCATTTGTTTTTAAGTTATTACCACTATCTTTTGTTTTCCATATGGCGGCCATATTGGATTTTGGGTTTGTTAGGTAGTCCTCAAAATGTGCTTTTCAACGATGTATAACATGCCTGAAAAATTTTTATTTATAAGGAAAATATTAATAAAAACGTAAATTAATCTTTAATATGAAATTAGAAGGCTGAAAAATTAAACACCAATGTCAAATGAAAGTGAAAAGATATTCTAAGTATAGCAAATGCCAATTAAGTTGGCGCGAGGAGGGATAAGTTCGCGCAGGATTAAAAGTAGTGGGGAGATTTGTATTTGGTTTTACATCAAATGTCAGATAATTCTAACCTCTGAGCGTGTATCACTAGCAAAGACATTATGTTCCGTCAAACGTCAATGACAAATGTATTCTGACAATGAAACAAAACGATAACCTGTCAAAGTACAATTAGTGCTGCAGAGATAAGTTAATTAAAACTACTTGTAGTTAGTGATAAGTAATTATTGTCAAGTATTAATATTTATAAGTATTGATAATGGCACATACATATTCAAACGAAGAAAAAGTTGATATGTTGGAAGTGTATTTCAAAGCAAATAGAAACACTAAAAATGCGTGCACGAGTTATGCAGAGCGTTTTCCAGAAAGACAACAGCCACACAGGACAATTTTTAGAAGACTAGTTAGCAAATTAAAAAACTTTGGAAGCTTCGAACAAAAACGAGCTAACTATGAAGTTAATGATGCTGATACACGTCTAAATAATATTTTGCAGAACGTTAGGAACAATTCCAGCACATCAGTTCGTCGTGTGACACGAGAAACAGGGATTTCAAAATCTACTGTTCACAGAACCTTGACGAAAAACAAGTATCACACTTACAAACCAACAATTGTACAAAGTTTAAGTGATAATGACAATCTCCGACGATTACAGTTTAGCAGGTGGTACCTTCAAAAATGTGAATATGCCGCTAATTTTCCTAGGAAAATACTATGGATAGGTGAAACACGATTTACCAATTGTGGAGTGTTCAATAGGAATAACTATCATCATTGGTCTACTGAAAATCCACATTTGGTAAATCAAAGAAGATTTCAAGTTCGATTTGGTTTTAATGTCTGGTGCGGCTTAATTGGTATGACATTTTGTTTACATTTTTTTTGGTTTTTTAAACTCTTTTTTTCGTTTTAGATAATCAGTTAATAGGTCCTTTCATCTTTGATTACAATTTAACTGGTAACACATATTTGGAGCTACTAACAAACGAGATAATGCCTGCTTTGAGGCAAATTATTAATCCCGAGAACATGCAAAACATCTGGTTCCAGCAAGATGGTTGCCCGACCCATAACACTCGTAACGTGCAACATTTTTTGAGAGAAAACTTTAATGAGAGAGTGATTTCAAATAATGGACCAGTGCAATGGCCTGCGAGATCACCCGACCTTACGCCGCTTGACTTTTATTTATTGGGTACCACTAAAAACGAAGTATTTGATTTTGAACCGCCAGAAACTCGGGAAATTTTAGAACAAAGAGTACTAGATGTGCTACGATCAGTAAACGGAAACACGCTACGTAGAGTTTGTAACTCTACTCGAACAAGGTGTCAAAATTGTGTGGAACAGAATGGTTGTCATATTGAACAATTTCTTTAAGTGAATGTGAACTTTAAGTTCTGTATCTTTACTTTTTATTTCTATAATTTTTTTATCGTTTCGTTTGTTTACAGTATTACTTAGAATATCTTTTCACCTTCATTTGACATTGGTGTTTAATTTTTCAGCCTACTAATTTCATATTAAAGATTAATTTACGTTTTTATTAATATTTTCCTTATAAATAAAAATTTTTCAGGCATGTTATACATCGTTGAAAAGCACAATTTGAGGACTACCTAACAACCCCAAAATCCAATATGGCCGCCATATGGAAAACAAAAGATAGTGGTAATAACTTAAAAACAAATGACAATCGGGGGTTTCTGTTTGTATCAAATAATTTGTTTTAAAAAAGTGTCTGAACAATGTAAAACTTTAAAAGAGGTCAGATTAAGCGTTATCGAGTTATTGAGGAATAACGAAATCGTCAAATTTTTGATTTTTCAAAATATTTTAAAAATTTAAAGTTAGATCAAATTTGAAATGAGATTTGCCGCGAGTATTGAATTCTGCAAAACATTCCCCATTTAACCGTTGTTCTATATCTTCTAATAACCGAGATACCAATGGTGAGCATCGAAATTGGGACACACGGTATAGTTGATTTAATGTTTTATTAGGATAAAAATTACAAAGACTTTCTGATTTGAGAATATAATTTAAAGTATAACTAAAGAAATTGCTCCATATATCTACCGTCTTAATAAAGCAATTGTTTCATTAGCAAAATGAGGTGTTGTACCGTCCTGTTGTGATCCTATGTGATTCAGGCCACAAAAAATTAATTTAACATCTCACGATGTCGAACACCATTCACTGTTACAGCATCACCAGAAGCATATTGAAAGAAATATAGTCCATTTACACCATCTGACCATAATCCACACCAAACAGTGATTCGCTGAGGATGTAAAAGTCTTTCAGGAATCACTCGTGGATGTTCGTCACCTCAAATTTGACTATCTTGTTTGTTAACAAAACCACTAATTTCTAAATGTGCTTCATCACAAAAAATGATTTTTTGTGAAAAATCATCTGGTTGTTCTTTAGTTCCTGTGTTATTTGAACTTTATATGCCTTTTAAAGCTAAATCATTTCGAAAATATGCCATGGTGTTGATTAAGATGACTTTGATCATTGGAATCTATAATTATATCGTGTAGTTTACTATCATCTAGAGGAATTGATTTAGGTATTTCGGCAGAAGTTGATGTCGATGTCTTATTCGAACCCTGGATTCTTCTGGCTATTTCTACTTTATTCGAAACTGAATCTTGAATGTAGTCCTCAGCTACAGTAGAGGATTTCCAACCACCATAACGTTTTACTGTCATAATATCGGCTCCTGCATTTGCCAACAATGTTGCTTAAGAATGTCTCTCATACTGTGTCCTGTATTGTGCTTCAGGTAGATGCAAGAACGATGCAACAAACTGAAGTATTTTCGATATAGTGTTGATTCCAACGGGTTGGCTACTATACTTACCATCCATGTAGATTCGGAACTCAAACAGGTAGATTTTATTACGAGAACACAATATTGTCTATGGATTTTGAATAACATACATAATAATGACATTCTCGACAAATGCTTCTTGTCGGATGAGGCTTGGTTCCATCTCTCAGGATATATAAACAAGTGATAAAAACACACAATGTTGTATTAGATTTACACTTTATTTAATAATATTTAATAATGACTATATAACAGCTGCTTCACCGTACAACGGTTTCTTCAGATATTATATAAACAAGCACTATATGAGAATTTGGTCTGCACAAAACCCTCATGAATTTGTGGAATCCACATCTACAAAAAATAGTCATCTGGTTAGCAATTTCAATAATAATGAATTATTGGGTTTATATCTTTTAATCAAACCATAACTGCTGAAAGATATCGAAATTAATTATTAGAGCCGTTTATTAGTGAACTTCATAATGATAAACTTACGAAAGGATATTTCCAGCAAGATAATGCACCAGCGTACAAATCTCGAGAAGCAATAGAATTTTTAGACACAAGAATTATTAATTTTCCAGATATCCAGATTTGACAATTTTAGACTATTTTATTTTTCCATATTTCAAGAAGAATACCATTTTCAAGACCAGCCATTACACAATCGAACAGCTTCATAATGATAT
This sequence comes from Melolontha melolontha, assembly GCA_935421215.2. Lineage (NCBI taxonomy): Eukaryota > Metazoa > Arthropoda > Insecta > Coleoptera > Scarabaeidae > Melolontha > Melolontha melolontha. Next base: position 107,057,995 of record OW285243.1, read on the forward strand.
TGTGAATTCTTGTGCTGACATAACCCAAGAAATCCTAATAAATGGCTTTGAAAGCACGAAACTTTTTAAAAATTTTCTTTTAATTTTGACTATCGTTTGAAAATTTTTTTGAAAAACTAAATAACTAATTGTTACACACACTTACATGACATAACTAAACTTAAAAAATTATAGTTTCTGACAGAATACGTGCACTGTTACCAACCATTAAAAAAAAGCATAGTCGTCTCTAATGAAGAAAGTTTTTCAAGGTACGTTATTTAGTTCTATGCATGTTCATTTGCAGCACATGCAAGTATAATCCACAACTTCTTCAAATGCAAGGAACGCCTGTATCATGTTCTAATATTCACGTCATCTCTTAATATTAGAACGTAGAAATTTTGAAATTAATTATATGAAAACTATTCGCTTTGATTACGATATCAGAGGCGTACACTCTAAACTTGGCCTTTCCCGATCTCTCTCTATTTTATACGTCATAATTCGTTGACAATTAGAAATGCAATTATGACTCCAGGGTCGACTTCGCCAATTAAATTCATTTAAATATTCTCCAGACATCCTATAAGCAAGCAATTAGTAAACTTCCCATTAAAGCTAACCTTGATCCGTTTATAAAGCTATCAAATTGACGTAATTATTGTTTTAAAGTAACTTGTAGCTCGCCTCCTAGAAGAAAACATCCAACTTTACGCTGTAACAGATAAGTCGTATTAGCTTGATTGATATAAATGATCTAAAATCAACGTAGAAAAGTAAGATAAATTGTTAAATTACTGATCCATACCGATAGGGAAAGTCTCAAGAAAAGTTTAAACGTTAAATAATGACGAAGAGTTTCTAACAGGTGTCGGACATAATCGGTTGCAAGAGTGGAAGAGATATTTCAATATTTATACGTATATAAGCCGTAAATAATAAAGGAATATTTGATTTCAAATATTTAGAGAAGATATACCTTAATTCTGTATATTCAGCGGAAGAACGATCGATTGCATATACACATTAATTATTCAAAGTGGTTTAAAGACGAAATATTTAGGACATTTCCCTGGAGATATTTCGAAATATGACAACGCTTTTGTAAATTAAACTTTGTGGAGTGAACTTTCAATTTCATTAATTAGTGGCTCCATAATGGGACGGGAACATAGCGAAGTCGGTTAATATCATTTGACGTAACTTTTTTACCAGTAACGTTCATAATTGCTTTTTTCCGAAAAGGTTTTTTTTTCTTTTCGGTGTAGTATTTCACTTAAATTGAATTTTAATTATTGAAAATACATTAAATATAGCGCTCTAATATCGTTCATCGATTGACAAAGGTAGGTCATAGAATTTATAGTAAGTAGAACGTAGTTTTAGTATGGAAAAGTTCAAAATTTAGTCAGGGTCACGCATGGAATCGCTTCCAGTGATAGTTATGGGGGTAAGGGAATATTCTAATAAATTTCTTTATACAGGATGCAGAGCAAAATTGATTGTATAACTGAATGAGGAAAGAATATCCCGAAAATCTTTATAGATCACATAGTAACAGGCATGCGCTTGCAATCTTCTTAGACATAAAAGGAGCTTTCGATACACCTCAACATCTTCCATTATGCGATCGAAAAATAAAGAGCACCACATGCAATTGGGTCCATAGCACGCTGTGTAATGCCAAAATGCAAAACAAGACGATCTAGATGAGGACAATAAAAGGTGTCCTCAAGGAGGCGTATTGTCACCGCTACGATGGAGTCTAGTAGTGGATAATCTCATCAGGACATTAAATGACCAGGTAATATGGACGCAGGGGTTCACCGATGATATTTTCATTGTGTCTCAGGGGAAATTCACGATGACAATGGCAAGCCTCATGCGAAATGCTCTGCGAATTGTGGAAAGATGGTGCCTTGAGGAGGAATTAATTGTCAATCCTAAAAAAAAAACAAGTTGGTAGCCTTTACCAACATGAGGAAACTAAATGATCCTGGACAGCGTAAGGCTATTTGGACAAGAGTTAGAATTAACCAATGAAGTGAAGTATCTTGGCATAACACTTGGTCAAAGTGGCAGATAGGGCGACGCTGCTCTTCTGGAGATGCCGAAGAGCTGTTGGCAAGACCCGGGAACTAAAACGAAATGTGGTACACTGACTGAGTGGGGGTGGGACATCGGCGTGATATCGTTCAGTGTGAGTCTGGCAGTGCTGGTCAGAGAATCGTTCGAACATTCTTTCGTGCTAATTTAGTCGTTTAAAATGGCTGCTGGTGTTGAGGATACCTTTCGTAATATTTTAATTTCAAACATTTTTTATTGTTAAATATAAGCAAATCTAGGATATAGAATCAAACACAAACAATTCCAATTTTATAAATATTTAACGTCAATTTTCTAAATGAAACCACTGTATAATATATTTTTATTAGCGCATGCAAGTTGTAAAAACTTTCTTTAAGTTCTAAGAATTCTTTACACTTGCAAATCTATTTATTACCTACTTTGTGATTTAGATCCCTCGTTTTATTGCCTGGGATTATTAATAATGGGCATTTTTTTCCAAATTTATTTGTTACTTTATACATCGAACCATTTATTTATTGCCTAGGGTTATCAGTAAACGATTTCAATAGACCCTTAATATACCTCCCATTGTTAATTAGATATGTATAATATAGGCCCACGATTCCTAAATGTGTATGTATCATAAAAATCTATTAGTGATCAAAGGGTTTAATTTGGATATTCATTGTTAAGATCTCCTTTCTTAGATATGTATAATAAAGGACCATCCGGAAATGCATACATTACATATGTTTGACTAAAGCGCATCTTGTTTTACCTGTTCTGATATCACTCTTGTGTAAAGTTAGTCTCGTCGAGACTCAATTACCAGCCTAGCCGCTTTAGCCAAACATATGTTGGAACTTGATCATAATCTACGTTTTGAAGATACATCAATCTTAAATTCTAATAGTAACAAAACAAGTAGGTAAATTTTGGAAATGTGTATAAATTTCCGGGTGTACTGCGTTGGGCACAGACCTGAGGAGGATTCTTTGTGTCCTGACGCTTCATTTAACTCTTCTTTGGAAATTAAAAATATAATTATCATTTTCTTAATATTTTTGACGTCCGAAGAAGATGAAGAACAGTTCATTGAAACGTCAGAACAGTTAGAGTCCCCTTCAAGACTGTTCCTCAACGCGGTACATCGCCCGGAACATCACACACACACACATATTATTAAATAAAATAAATATTTAAAAAAACAATTTGTTTAAGAACCAAAATTCTGTTTTCTCCTATTTGAGCAAGAAATCCCTTTTTCGCTTTTAATAATTAAAATTCCTTGAAAAGGAAGAAATCCATCAAATTAGTAACGTTGAATTTTAAGTGTGAATATTTTGATGGGAAGTGATATTGCTTATCAAGTAGTGTATATTTCCCTTGGAAGATGCGCAACGATAAAATCAATTTTGTTGGTCAACGTGTATAATACGGTTTGTACGGCATGCTTCCAGCAAAAGTTTCTTTTTTAAGTAATTAATTTACGAGTTGACGTCAGGAAATTCTTCACGAATTAGTTCGGCAATGTGATATATTCCATGCACAACACATGTTAAATGTAACACATTAGTAATATACCTTAAGCATTTTTCCGGTTCTTAACGCCACGCAGGCAGAACTTGAAACAATAATAAAACTTTTACATGTTCATCGCTAATTACACTTTGTAAGCTATTAATAATAACGTGACATATCTCTCCTTTAATAATACTGTCTAATGTTTGTGGCTAGCGAAAATAACAGAGATTTCCCGGTATAATGTTCCCATTAATCGCGTAAACAACTCACATTCCTTTAATATATGTTATTCTACCTGCATTCATTGATAATGCTCCCTAACTGTTGAATTTAATTTAAGGCATTATATATATATATATATATATATATATATATATATATATATAATTAGCTTTTTGAGATTATTAATAAATATGATTGAATATGTATAAAACGTAAAAGGAAATGGATATTTTCTTTAATTGCTTAATTTGCATGAGACTCTTTAGGGTTCTAGGTAGGTTCATAAGTTGATGAATTATGTATCGTTATATGTATATTAATAAATAAATCCTAGTTTTGTAGATGGTGTAAATATGTAATTGTATAGTTATTTATAATAAACAGAACTACAAAATAATTAGGCAACTTAAATTGCACTAGAAATGCGCCCCCATATTTGATTTTTTCAGTATTCTTTGCTTAACAAACTAAATTACACTCTTTCGTTTCTGAAATAGTTCTTTGAAGGATTCGACGATCCCTATACAGCTATGTCATATGATTTATATGCATGAGCACTGCTCTTTTCAGATCTGTTATAAGCGTGAAACTGGTTGGTTGACGTTATGATAACGTTGATTTTATTCTCTGCCTTCACAAAAAAATTATTATTCCATAGTGTAATATACATATATATATACATAATAATCTATTTCTTAGCCGTACAATTGATATATATAATTTGAAATCTTGGAAATTCGGCTGTATTAAATATTTTAAATTAGATGTTATTTTGCGAAGTAATGTGAAATGTAAATATTGCTATCTACAATTACAACGCTAATTATACGAAATTTTTATTTAGAAATTTCGTCCTTATTTCCGAATTTCCAAGATTTCAAATTATATATATATATATATATATATACATATATATATATATATATATATATATATATATAACGAGCCATCGAAGAAATTCATAATTGGAGTAGACTGTGAAATTGGGTTGGTACTTTAACCACTTCCACATAATGACACATTACTTGATGCTTGACAGTTTCATTGTAAAAAAAGGTTGTGGCATTGAAATGATACTGCAACAAAAAAGAAAACAAATAATTTATTTAATATCGAAATCATAATCAAAATTTACATATAGCTATAGAAGTTGTTGAAAATGTTGTCCATTTACATCTAAACACAAACAATTTTCTTAATAAGAGTTTTGAAAAATTTGACACAAACTTATAGTTTCAATGTCAAATAATAAATGTCATTATGTGGAAGTGGTTAAAGTATCAACCCAATTTCACAGTCTACTCCAATTATGAATTTTTTCGATGGCTCGTTATATATATATTAATTGTACGACTAAGAAATTGCAAAATTCCACCGACGACAGAATATGATTATGTGCTCCATAATAAGTAACTTAAGGCATTTCTGAAAAACCCGAATCCAAGTCCTTCGTAGCGCAGAGGATAGAGCGTTAGTCTAGAGAACTAAAGGTCGTGGGTTCGAGTCCCACCTAAGGAAGAAATTTTTAAATAAATATTACAAAGCAAATCATACGATCATTTCGTATGATTTGCTTTGTAATTTGTAGACAGCAATGTTTACATCCCCCCTTACTTTGCAATTACATACATACTAACTTGATATTTGTAAATATTTCATATAAAAGCCGAAATCCTCCAATAATTTATCAAATGTTATATTTAATGAACGGCTAAGAAATTATCTTATCACTTATATATATATATATATATATATATATATATATATATATATATATATATATATATATATATGTATAAAATATAAAAGTAAATAGATACTGAACATTAATTCCCTAATTTGCATGAGACTCTTTAAGGTGCCAGATACGTTCATGAGTTCATGAATTATTTAACGTAATATGTATATTAATAAACAAATCAAATTTTGTAAATAATGTAAATATGTAATTGTATATTTTAACGGAATTACAAAATTTAATTAGGCAACTTAAATTGCAGTAGACATGCACGCTTATGTATATAAAATTGGCCTATCTTTTACTGCTTAAGGCTCTACGCTATACCCGGCAATCCCACACTGAAATGAGTGTATTTTTCCGGCCTTTTTTTGGCTTAAAATTAAAAGTTGAAAGACCGCTCGATGTATGTATGACCATGTATCAATAAAAACTAGGTAGGTATTTACGTTTTTTTCAAAATTTTTGTACGGTTTGACTTTTATCGGTAAGAAACAGAAAATCTATCCGGACAAATTGAGAGATAACCAGGCCAGCTAATATAGTTATGAAATGTTTGTGTTGTAGGTATTTATAATATCTAGGTAGCTATACAGCCCGTTTTTGTCTAGATGTAATTGTTGTTTAGTTATCAATAAAAATAAAAGTCAAAAACAGGCAACCCGATACTCAAGGTCTCCGAAAATATGCAGCCCACATTACAGCACACGTAGGTACCAAGACGTCCTGCTGAGAGGGTCAAAGGATTATGTAAATTGGCTCCACAGGCTTCTACCTATAACAATATTAACTTATCAACCAATAAATCGGCGTAAATATTGAAATAAATGCTGCAACTGGTTCAATGGCTAATTAAATTACCTTTGATTGAGTTTTAAGAGAATTTTGATCCATAATAATCACCGCAAATTAAGTGCGGATCGGAGACTAAACATCAAAGATGAATTTTCTAGTCATTTATATGTTAACAAACTAATTTGCAGCTAATAAATTACTGTATTTACATAAGTAAATAGTTTGTATTTAAAAAAAATTAGAATAAAAAATAATTAGAGATCTTTTTTCATAATACTTCTTATAGATTGATCTCTATGATACCTCGCGTCAATTATTTCTGGAAGCATTGCATTGATATAAAATTTTTCCAGATGTTCAATCATATGATGATTCCAGAAACCATCATTTCGTTCTATTACTATATATTTCAAATCGTGTTTAGTATAAACTACGAAATAACATTTCTCTCTTTTGGTGATGTGGAGTTGTCCCTGCACTTGATACATACAATTATCAAAAGGTTTTAGCAAAATTTTGTTACTATCATTTGCATCTAAGGTGCAATAATTAATTAATTTTTCGTTAATGGCTTCATGTATTAATTTATCACGCGCTGAATAAGGACATTTTATTTCGACAATAGAATCGAATCCAATTAATCCGTCTGGAGTGGCACCTAAACATTTTTTCTTCTCGTCAATGAACAAACCGCATGCCTCAACTTTCAAATTTGTAATTTCCATAAATTTTTGCTTGGCCCTTTCTTCATTATCTATGTCATACTGTAGAGAATGTGGTAGTTTTTTATTATTGAATCTATTAGTAAACAGCATATGTTTTATTGTACTAGCCGTGTCTGTTTTTTCTCTCATTTTACAAATCTTGCCAAAGTTACTTGCCGTTAATCTTATCTGTCTCTCTTTTTCCCATTCGTTGTTATGTCTCTGATTCACCGTCCTAATTTGAACATTATGACAATCAGATAATGACAATTCATCAAGAAATTTTTTTCTCTTGCTTTCGTATTCCGGAATAGGCATGTCAGGTACCACGATTTTGCACGCTCCGTAATCCGAATCAGCACTTTGAATTCGAATTTTATTTTTTTTGCTTTTCTTTTTTATTGCTTGATTTAGTTTAAGATTTTTGAATTTTTCCAAATATACACCGTTAAAATTATCCCCATTAGTTTTCTTAACAAATGTATATACAAATGTCTCTTTATTATTATAATTTATGGCTGCCGCAAAACATCTCCCTTGGTACGAGCCTCCCAGCGAAAAATTTATTCTTTTTCCTCCCACGAATTTATTCACAACAGAATTGAAGGATTCTACGGCGTTATTGTCTACGTCATAAAGTAAACTGGAGGATAAATTGGCTACTCTATTCAAAGACTGAAAAAATATATCATATAGAGCACTGCTTTTGAAATGTTTGTAATCAATAGTATTTGAATTGTTACCATTGTTACCATCTTTACTACAAAAATAGCTAGCACAGTTACTATGTTCTCCAAATATGTGGGCAGGTCCATTGAGAATATCATTTTTTAAGTTTTCAATTTTTTGTTGAAAAGAAACATTTTCATTTTTGCGGTACTTTATGGCACTAACTACAGCTGCCCTAAATTTAAGAATATTCTGCCGTAAAAAATTTCGTATACACATATCTGATCGAGGAGTTTTTTCTCGTATTTTCGTACAGAAATTTCGCAACACATGATTTCGACACTCAATTTTTTCAATAAAATATGTTGGTCCGTAAGGTTTTGCTGTTTGAATTTTTTTATATACACTACTATCCCCATCACCAATAATAGTTTTATATCGCAAATTATGCATTTCTATTGACATTCTAAACCCATCTAGAATAGCTGCTTCCATAGAAGTTGAAGAACTGTTCCAGTTTTGAAAACATTTATGAGGAACATTTATGAGGAACATTTTTTTTATCCTTATTTTTACAAAATTTGCACATTTTATTTTTTACTCCTACGTACATAACTTTTTTACTTCTGGTCCCAATTACGCACCCAACGCCCGAGAGAGCGTTATAATTAGACTTGTAACTTCGTTTTGACCAAGCTCCATCCACTATTACAGTTATAAAAGGTATTCCGTCGCTATCAATTTCTCCTGCTTCAATTGCCAACTTACGTTCTTCCTTTCCTGCAGCTAGCATTTCTTTTAATGCTAACTCCTCTGTATTTTTTAGCACTTTTTTTCTATACGCGCATACGTTGCTGAAGACATTTGAGGAATGTCTAAAGCTGCGGAAAATTCTGTTAATTGTGAATGACCCGCCCCTACTGCAACAGTTCCACACACCGCTGCTTCATTTACTCCACATTTTTTATTTTCATTTTCAGTACTGAATGTATCGGTTATTCCACACATGTTGCATTTATACGTAAAAACACTTCTAAAACCAAAATGTTTTTCCGCTTTTATTTCTACATTTTGAAAAGTACAGCCAAACATATCATGTCGTATTCCTTTTAGAACAGTAAACAGATGATTTATATCAACAATCCTACGTCCAGTAAGAGTAAAATTTGTAATATTGTTTATATTTCCTGTTTCAATAAAAACCTCATCTGATATATCCGAATCAAAACTGTCGTCGCGTGCCGAATTTGTCTCAGTGAAAACAATTTCATTATCTACAATATTATCACGTTGAGACACTATACGATTTTTTATCCGAATTTGTTTCATCAACTGTTTTCTACTTTTCCGTTTTGCAGCGGTTGTCAATCTTTTTTGGGAGTGAAGTCCCATTGTTGTTTATATTTCAAAATTACAACGGTCACCAACACTAATATCATATGGTCATATCGTTATCGAATTATATACATTTTTCCAAGTAACCAGGTGATTAACTTTAAACGACTAAGAAGGATTAGAAAGCCAGGTAATGCCGTAACCACTTTTAGAGGAAAACAAGTTAATATATTTGTTTGTCTTTTACTTTACACAAGCATCTAAGTATTTCAATTAGGTATGTATGGGTAAAATTGTGTAGCTTTACTACACTACTTATTTTATATTAGAACCTATTAAGTTACATTTGTTATAATAATACATCTATTCTTTATCTACGATTCAAAAAATTTTAGGCGGAAATACACAGATCATCTATCTGCTGAAAACAAGGCATAAATAAATCCCAAGTAGCTGATGTGTCAATAATCAAATTTGTTTGCTAATTTACATAATCCTTCGACCCTCTCAGCAGGGCGTCTTGGTGCCTAGTCTGTTGTAGTATGCTGTAATGTGGGTTGCATATTTCTGAAATGGTAATTTTTCGGGCACTAAAGTAGACCCTTAAGACTAGGTCATATAGAGTTGTGGACAGTCATGCTAATACAGTTAAATGACGTAACTATTGTTTGAAAAAGGAAAGCATATTATAATAGTTCCTCTGATATAGACAATTGTGGTAAGTACTTCATTATATATTTAGCTAGCCTTGTTTGCTCTAAAATGGCAGTTTTAAATGGTCGATATTATATATAATATGTGCCTTATTATAACATAAGTATTGTGGGTAGAAATACATGTTTAACAAGAAAATTGTCTAGCAAGTTAGGTAGCTGGAAATAGCTGAATAGTGGACTTTTTTTCCTGTGGTTTTCTTAATTATCGGACAACGTTTTAAAACTTGGAAAATGTTGATAAAAGTAGTTTTAGCTCCCAAAGAAAAAGCTGACCAGTCGCGTACATAGTAAATGAAACGAAATATTTTGTTTGGAAAAAATGTTACACCACTGATTTTTTGCAAAATTCCAATTTTAGAATCTATTGTATACTCCCTAAAAAATAATATTCTTATTCAGTTTTTGTAAAGTTCACCGTTCTCAAAATAATTAGGACTGAAGTTATAGATGCGTCCGTGGTTTAAAAGCGGTTTATACGCGATGGAGTTCCTCCACATTTTCCCGTCATAGTTAGGAATTTTTAAAATAGATTACAACGGGAAATGGATAAGATGGGGCCCTAGGTCCCCTTGTAATAACTAAATCAGGTCATATATTCACAAACATTCAATGTCCTACTTATTCATCAACATGACCTTCCTAGTTATGATCTTTTGCTATATTGCTTAACGTATTGTAACCAGGTCACTAGGCTAGTAACACACTCAAATGATAGATAAACTAGAGACTAGGAAGTCTCCACAGTCACAGTCTAAATTACAGTCAGAGCCAAAGTGAGTACCAGTTTAATGTATCATATTACTATGTAATATTTACTGTTGTTATTTTCGTTATTAAATTAAATATTATTTAATCGTTCAAATGCATATTATTTATCAATGTTAAACCTGATGTCTAAATGGAACTGCCTCGGCAACAATGTTATCTCCGGGACCAGGTGACCTGACACCTCTCCTCGACTTCTATATTTGGGGACATCCAAAAAAATTAGTGTATGCACAATCTGTGAACAATTTGAAAGAGCCAACGAATCATAAATTGTTGTTTGGAAATTCGGAGGACACCAGGAATTTTCGAAAGGGTGATCATGATCTTTCATAAGTATGAAGGGTGCTTCGAAATGCACGGTGGACGTGCAGACTAATTTCTTTAGTTCAACTATATGTTAGCTATCAGCTATATGTCAGAAGCAGTTGAGTTGCGGCCTCATGTTGAGTAAGACTTTTTGTTTGTTTCCACCAGTACGATAAATTGTGTAAAATATCCAACAACCTTTTTTAACACCCGATATTTCTTTGAGTTCCTTCCTGAAGGAGGCATTCATTCCATAATTGAACGGCAGATGGATTCCATAACTTACTTAGAAAGAAAAATAGCATAACTTTACGCTCCCATCGACAAACATTAAAATGACTTCACCAAGAAGCTTTAAATTATTATAGAACAGTAAATTTTGAACACCTATTGTATTTAAACATAAAACTAAATGAATAACATTATGCAGAACGGCTCTAAAATTTTACCGTCCCTAATAATATAAAATAAAACATGAAAAATCAATTTACCCAAAGCACATGTAGGCGTATATTTAAAAACCTAAATTATTTGGGGTAAAAATGTGCCTTTTATGAGCACTTTTTATTTGCGTTTTTTAAAATTTATGCGCACACACGACAACTTTGCACTTAATTCATTTTTTTTTTCGTGCCACCAGTTAGATAGGCAGACTATGCGAGCTACATTAAATATATTTTTATGCCCTTTATACCCTTTACGGTTTCAATTATGTAGAGACCAAAGCGAAATGAAATATTGCGTGGGTCTGAACAATGTTTGCAATGTCAATGTCACTTGCGAAGCGTCCCCAACGGCCGACAGAGATATTTAAAATTATAGAGGTTATTAAGGTACTGGTTGTTTTTAAAACTTTCAGCCTCGAAAAGTATGTGAACTACATCATTTTATATTACAATATTATACTGTCGTATAATTTATTTGCTTTTTAAAATTAGAAAAGGAAAAAGATAAGTTATATAAATCAAGCTTAAAGAAAAACTAGATAGATAAAGTGGTTTTTGTACTCACTTTAAGCACGAGTGCGTAAAAGTAAAGTTGGTACTTCCTGGAACTTGATTAATTTAGTGACATTTCAAAATCATAAATCCCTAACCTTAATAATATGCTACCCAGTTCGTTGTTTTTCAATGAAAATAAAAGAAAATGAAATAGAAATTGTTATATTTGGAAGGTATGTAATTCAATGTCAGAACAGCAACAAATATTATTTTTTAAATTTATAGAAAACTAAAAAAAAAATTGTCAGAAGTGGGATTCGAACACCCACCCTCAGAGAGGACCAGAAGGCTCGAGAACCGTATAACGGGCAAGGTAAATCTTGAGTCCGGCGCCTTAGGCCGCCCGGCCATCCTGGCAGATACTAATAATATTGTTAGAAATACTTATAAATATAAACATTTTGAAATTATATTTATATTTTATATAAATATTATTATTGTTTATAGTTCTTGTACAAAAAATATTGTACAAACTTCGTGCGTGAAACATTTCGCGAATTCGTGACCATAAACTGGTCACTCATTCGCGAAATATGATTTCACGCACTTGGTTCGTAAATAACTATTATAGTGGGGTGAATGTATGTTTTTGTCAAATCAGAGAATATCTTTTCTTTTCTAGGTTATTACTGGCATGTTAATCCAATGTCTACCTCTAGTTATAAGTAAAGGCCGGATTATATGCAATTTGCATAAATTTGCATAATATATGCATTTTGTATATTATTTGCATATTTTGTAGTCATTCAGCATTTTTGCATGTTTTAAGTATCCGAGTTTTATTTATCAAATTTATTATAGGCATTACTAAAAATATGTTGTGGATGTAACAAACAAACAAAAATTAAACAGTCCTCTTTAAATTAAAAATAGCATTTTATTAAGCCTCTTCCTGTTACTTTTCCGATAAGCGCCTCCAAGAATTTATTAATGCTCTTCCCATACATCCAGTCTGGGACAAAATTCCATGAAAAGCTAATACCTTAAAACTTCAATAAATACAAAAATACATTTAACCAGAAAATTAGGAGTATATGTGTTTCTTCGCTATTCGGAGAAATTTATTCCCATATTCAACAGTTATTTTATTTTAAACGTCATTTTATGTTTGATTTTCGAAGTGTAAACTTGTGAGTTGTGATATATAATAGCAAAAATGCCGAAAATAGCGACTGTGTCTGGATGAATTACACCTTATTCAGAATTGCGTATGGATGGAAAAAAGAAGTTCGTTAAGCAAAAAATACTTAAAATAATAGAATATTCTATATAATATATACCATAATAAATTAAATAGCATATTTGATATATTAAAAACTAATAAAACTCCAAAAACAAACATCGATCATTTCCAGAAATAAAACTCGGTTTATTGTTAATAAATTAGTCCCATATATTATTTAATATTTATTCAATATTGGGCGTTAATATTTCAACATAAAGTAGATACCAATTATTGATCTGTTAGGAAAGGAAAGAGAGATATTCGCGAAACCAACTAAAATATTAATTGGCGATATTTCCACTTCAACTTGAGTATTATTGACAAAAAATTACTTTGCTATTGTCGAACATACTTTCGTGTGTATAAATGAAATTGCATCGTCAATAAACCTATTAAATTTTAATTCATGATTAATCCTGTGGATTTAGTTGAACAGAACGCAATTGAGAAAATCAAATTCAGCGCCGACAATAAAAAAAAAAAGTGAAATTTGATATTCCGCGGATTGGCAAAATTGAACGTCGTTTTGTTAATATTGAGTTATTACTGAACTCGTAGAGTTTTTAAACGAATGTTGGTGTTATGTTACCAAGTAATTTTGAGCAAAAATGTTATATTAATTTTGTTGTCTTGCTTTAATTGCTCTAATTGCTTCACTCATATATTTGAAAAGAGTATATTGATGTTATTTAACCTAAAAATCTTAATATTTTAATGTAATAATATGGTCTGAACAGTGGATATACAGGGTCGTTAGAAGTTTACTATGTTAACGCCTTAGGATATTTTTGAAAATTTTTGGCACGTAATCTTGATACTTGGTGTGTTAAAATAAAATATTTACACTTATGAATAGAGCAGACCAATTTCCGTGCGCGCCATGAGCGCCGGTATGGGAGGTAATTCGTAATATATTAGAATATGCGATACAATAGGGACGCAACATGAGCTTGTTACCGATATAAGCATAGAAGTAGAGACATTTATTCTATCAGAAATAATTAAATATACATTTGGTTTTCTGCTATTAAAGTAATATGCATAAATACACGAAAAATAAGAATAGTACATATTATAACAGCGTTGTATGTACCTATAAATAAAATGGAAAATGTATGAAATCAGTGATTGTGTGCACGACAGAGGATTTAAAAAAACACTTACCGTTTTAAGCGTCTTCCAGATTGACAAACTGGAGAAACTCGATTGTATATTTTCCACATCAGGTGCGTTTCTAAGGTTATTTCTGAAAGACATGTCCGCCGTGAGGAAAAAATATGTTTATATTCGGAAAACGAGCGTTCTACATCTAGTGATGTTATATTCGCATAATCAAAATACTTTTTTAAGCAACTTAACGCATCTGTAGACGTGCCCTCACAAATACGTATTAAGGTGTCAAAATCTTCATTTCTGTCTAAAACACTTTCAAATTTAATTAGAACACTTTCACTTTTGCGTCTTCTACATCACACAGTTGTGCGTGAACATCTTTAAAGATTTGCAGTGATTCCTCTAACCACAGCGACGAATTTTCTAATTTTGTTATTGCTTCTTCTAGTCCCAAGTAATTCTCACGAATACTTTGTAAATCCATTTTAATCTGGGCATCTTGAATTTTTTTCTGGCTTGTATTGATAGCTGCACTTTCTTTCGGATCGAATGATAAAACCACGTCCTTAATTTTTTCAAAATGTTCATGATAGTAAAACCCCGCCCGTAACCATGTACCCCAACGTGTCAGAATCGGCTGTGGTGGCTCAGGGATATGGGGACACAATTCGTGAAATTTCCGAATACGTTTTGGAGATTTCAGGAATACTCCCTTTGTACTCGATATTAAAACATCTACCTCTGGATAACATCTACGAACCTGTTCTACCACAAGGTGTAGCGCATGGAGTTTACAAGTAATATGTAACAAGTTAAGACAATATTTTCTAAGAGACCGGCCTACAGAACATATGGTTGCGGCACCATCGGTCATAAACATTAATACTTGGTCTTTCGAAAGTTTAAATTTTTCCAAAGTATCTAATAGCACCTCTGAAATTTTTTCGGCATTACATTGTTCTAGTCGTCGGGATGATAATAAAATTGAAGACGTTGGTTGATGTGGTTCCATATTACGCGCCATCACATTAACTACAGATTGTTTTTTGCTGTCAGTTGTTTCGTCTACACATAACCACAGTTTTTTATTTTTCAGTTCGGCTTTGATTTTATTTTCAACCTGTTTACGCACCGATAGTAAATTCCTTCGTAACGTTGTCGTGCTCGGTCATGTTTGATTCGCGTATTTATTCCAAAATGAAATAAATGAATCATTACTTAACAAGGTAAACGGCAGTGTACACACAATCATAGTTACACATAGTTCATGTATAAACTGTTGTCGATTAATTTTGTTATTATTGTGCTGTGAACTGCTTACGTGTTCTTTACAATGTGTTTTTCACCAACACATTAGATATGTATTGCACACTAAACATTGAATTTTTGAGCCATCGTATATTAAGTCCGGGGAAATCCATAATAAACTTATTCACTTCGTCTGACAACGGTCGTTTTCTCGATTTATGTGTCGACGACATTTTATTACGTATGCTTACACTTACATGCAGTCTACGCAAGTACTAAACACATACTGAATGCTTTTTATTAGTTCTGATGCAATACAATCATCCTCACATCGGCGCACATGGCGCGCACGGAAATTGGTCTGCTCTACTCATGAACCACTTTCGGTTATACCGGAAGTCATAGCCAACTTTGATATTTTAAATGGAATGTTATATTTTTTATTGCTTTTTTAGATTCCTTGTAACCTACTATAACACTTTATATTAAGGTTTCCTTTGTAAAAAATTAAACGTTTTTGAATTATTTTGATTTTATTATTACAAAATCTAACATTTAAAATAAAAAAGTTTACATCGTTTCCGGCTAAACCAGAAGTCTGATTCGGATATAAATATACTCTTCGAATCTCTGATTTGCATTTAATTAATTGTGGAAAGTCTTATTAAAATCTAAGTAGCTATATGAAAGATAGTCGAATGAATCTATACATTTGCCTAACCCAGTATAATGCCACAAAGCCATATTAAATAAACCGAAATAAGACTGATTAAAAAACAAAGTAAGATATAAATTCGTCTAATTTAAGATTCAAAACATCAATAACTGATCGTATTTAATTAAGTGATTTACACATACTGTTCATCGGTGAAAAAAATAAACATTTGACGCAAAGCTAATATAGTATATTAAAAAACAAGTTTCATAAGGCACCATTTTGCCGCACGAGATCAGTTTAGAAAACGAGCCGCGTTAGCGGCGAGTTTTCTAAAGAGCGAGTGCGGCAAAAGGCCTTATGAAACGAGTTTTTTATACTATTTTTTCTATTTTGCGTTTTTTACATTAATAAATTGCTTAAATTGGAATTATTTAATTTGAAAGTTCAGAGTTTAATTTTTATATAAAGCATGCAGTTGGTCACATTGATACTTGACATTTTCAAATTTAAATCTTGCTATCCGCGAAGTATATTATATTACATATTATTTACTAATTTTCGTTAACATTACTTGATACTTCATTTAAAAATATAAATGAGTGACATCGAAACATATATATGTTGTTGTCAATTGTATACAACATACGTCGTTTGTGTAAAATACGGACATATATCATATCTGTCAAATGTACATAAATTCTTAAAATCAAATGACAGCAATGATATTTATTTCTGTATTCGAACAACGCCAACATTGAAAAATGAAAAAAAGCGTATCGAAATGAAGCTCATTTCGATACTGTTTTGGGTTTCATAATGAGTTCATTTCGAACGCAAAATAGAAAAAAATATTTGTCTTTAAATTCATACGTGGGTCGTGTATATTTACGAATCCAAATAGCTCCACGTCATCAATGAAATTGTACATAATTTCATATAAAAGCACAAGTATATTCATATTCCCACTGTTACTCGATAGTTTACATTTAAATTTAACATTCCAATGAATTCACGTCGTATATAGGGCAACTAGTATTCACTAGCTAAACATGTCGATGTATGGGTCATTACGTTTAAGATAAATAGGATGCAGCGGGATTCGATGCTAACTTAATTGCTTTTTAACGTGGGTATATTCGTCTGTTTCAGACACATTTTAGTTTTACATCTTAAATAACTTACATTTATGAGGATGACGTGTGATTACCAGAGAGAGAAACTCCTCAGTAAAGTCAATAATATTGGGGCGTATAAGTTTACTGGCTTTTAGTTAAAATTCATTTGCAACTAGTCCAGTGTCATCTAATCCAACGACGAGCTTTGAATAATTCATCACAGGCAAATAACCAATCAAGTTTAACAACTAAGGGACAACTAAGTTCACTCTTAAAATTAGTTTAGTAAATAATCCCAAGTTCATAAATACCAGAAAATAGCATAACGATGGCAAACATATCAAATATTTGTAAACACAAAATAATACAAATATGTTAAAAACATTTCTGCATCTGTACAGATGGACAAACGCAACATATTTACCTAATGGTCACAACAACATAGAGACACTTGTGTTTCAATCTAACGATTTCCTCAATGCAGTTCTAAAGTTACTTCTTAAAATACAGATATGTTGTGGAATCGTCTACAATACCTTACTAATACAGGTATAAATATGTCAGCTAGGCGGATGGTTTTGGATGGACTTGTATATGGCAGCGTTTTCTAAGGAATGGACAGGTTTCTTGACTCTGGATACAGCGTCTAAGTCTGGATATCAAATTTTTGAAGTTTTCTGGAGTATCGGGAACAAAATAGAGGCAAAAAATTAAGCGATACGTCTCGAAGTATCGCTTAATTTTATTAAGTTGTTTTATTTACTATTCTCGGATTCGTGAAACTTATATTTCTTTAATAATGAATTAAGTTATCAGAGCACAAAAATAATATGTACAAACGCTTTCGGTGAAAAGGACGCTAACCGCTAATTGTTTTTTCTACTCCAAGGCCTCATATTTATATTTTTAAAGTTAAAGTTATTTATCTTATTGTCTTTCTTAATGGATTGATTGTATTTAATAATATGTATGTTAAGTATTTTAGAATCATTACTTTTTACTTTAGTAAAGTAACATGTTATAAATTGACGCAAATAACTTTTAAAATTACATAACTTTCTTTTAAGATGGATTTATATATATATATATATATATATATATAATAACTTCGTGACCTTGGTATGATATGAAACATTCATATTTTGTATTCTCTTGATAAAGGCGTACACAGCCGAAACATGTAGAGTTTTTTAAATACATATATTTTGAAGTAATATACAGACCTTTAATCGCCTACTGATTACGTTTACCATATATATATATATATATATATATATATATATATATATATATATATATATATATATATATATTGTTGTAGTTCTTCTGATGCTCATAATTTCTTTCATTTAAATGATTTCTTGGACAGAAATGTTATATCTGAAATTTAATGTTTTTAAAAATATATAATTTAATAGCCAAATTTCTGTATAATTTATGTGAAATCATAATTAGATTTAGCAATATTGATATCGTATATAATTGTAATTTGCATTCTTTTTATTGTTGTTACTTGCTTTTAAATTAAATTTTTAGATTATATTTTATGTTTTCGTGATACTAAATCTGATTCTGATCATTTTTTTTTTGTAATCGAACTGCTATAATCGTTACTGTATATTACGTGTCTAATTAACTTTTATTTCTAAATTTGTAATTGCAATTACGTGAGATATGCCCATTAACCTTTTGAACAATCAGTCAGAGTTATTTTTATCTCTGGCTCATGTAAGATTTTCTTTAAAGAAACACTTTAAATTTTTCCTTACTAAATTGTCAAAATGACTTTTAATTTAACTTTTGAACTTACTGTATTTATTCCAAAGAAAATCTGATTCAAAAATGTAAATTTTCTAATGGGAGTCATGACAATAAAAAAAAGGGATAAATAAGATGTTTTTTTTTGCACGGAATTGGTGAAGATTGTTATATTTAAAGTTATCTCTTCAAGTTTATTAATTTTAAAGTAAAAACCATAAGAATTCGATAAAAAGTAGTATTTTATTAATAAAATATCGGGAAATACCTTGCTGTTAGAATTCTCTACGAGTGGATTATTCCCAGGAATCCTTATATACATTTTTGAACGTTATATCCTCGTCACAGTTATTATTTGCATTTATGCAGAGTTTTTGATGGAGTTTCCAGTAATTACATTGGATTCTGAGGGATAAATTACACCTTTCCCTGTTTATTATATTAACACATAACCTTGCTGAAACCTACGTTCACCAGGATCATAAGCCGTTCTATATTAGGATCATTTCTACTAGATGTGACAAACCAGATTATCGTGATCTTCCACAACTGTAACTGACGATCTACATCGTGGTTTTTAATATCATCCAGAAGATACACGTACTTCAGGTTTATTGTTCAGGGTTATTGTTTATACCAATAGTACAGGTATTTCATACTTTGTTGTCTGTAATTTTCCTCAAGATATAACATTTCCCACAAGTCTTAAACATTTAATTAATACTCACGTAATTCCAAAATAATAATCACTTTTCAATAATGTTTATATTTGCAATATAAAAATCTTTAATAATTGATGCACTAGGATAGATCTTGTTTTATGTTAATTTGGGGTAGGCTTCCCATTTTACAGTATAATATAGGGAGTAACATACTCACCTAACATATTCAATTTGTATCTTGTTTTATTTATTTAAGAAAATACAACAGTTTAATTCTTAAATATATTTATTACAAACATATACATATTCGTATTATTTTGTGTACTTAATTCCTGATATCCGAACATCCGGATCCCGCCTATAGACCCGAAGATTAAGCAGTCTCAGCTCCTATTTCATTTAATTTTCCTATTTATTTATTTTTCTATAATTAATATTCATTCTCATAATTATTATCCCGGGTCTTTTATATTTATTACAATATATATATATATATATATATATATATATATATATATATATATATATATATATATATATAATGTTTTCGTGACCTTGGTATGATAAGGTAAACTTAATAAGTCGGCGATTAAAGGTCTGGTTTACTTCAAAGTATATATATTTAAAACAACCCTACATGTTTCGGCAATACGCCTTTGTCAAGAGAATATAAAATATAAAATTTTATATTTTATATATTTTATAATTTTATTAACAATAAATATCGTTTATTGAATTGAATCCCGAAAGATACCATGTCACTAACTGAGTTCTATCTTCCTTTGTGTATATCATTTAAGATTGATACTAAGCTAATATCGAAATAGAAATACTGCTACTTTTGACTTAACTAATGTCAAATTACATTGATATATGTTGCATTTTACGTGGGCCAATGTAAGAATGTATTACCTAGTTTCTATGGAAATAAAAAACCTATACATGTTTGTATATTGCATCTTAAGTGAAATTCTCTGTATATATATATATATATATATATATATATATATATATATATATATATATATATATATACATCGTGCGTACGTGAATATTCAGTAAAGTGTGTCGCGACCTCTGCGTGTTTGCTTTACTATGCCCAAGTTCCCCACTGTTATTTCTTTCTATTGAAGATGAGAACCTAGTTGTCGAAATCGTTTAAAGTGTTTTCTCATGTAATTATATCATTGTACTAACTGCAACGTGGTTACAGCCTCTTCGATTTGCTTTTGCACTATAACCAGTGTATAATAGTCGATTTCTTTCCGATGAGTGTCATATTATTTAGATGAAAAATCGAATCATAACACGCCGTTCTGCGAATAGAAACGTTTCCATTTTGTGAGGGAGCGTTACGAGTTTTTTGTAAACCAGAACAGTGTTATCTTCTGCTTCGCTGAATAACAATGAATGTCTGTCTTTTTAGAAAACTCTTACGTTTTAACTTGCTTCTTCATCTCAAGCAATTAGAAGGTTCATATATTCCCCCGCCCCTTTTTTTTGATAAAATATTTTTCAATTTTCCCCCATATTACACTGAAATTTTTGTTCTATTAAAACTATTGTAAAATTCGCTCCGCCAAAGGCCAAACACAAAGTAACGTTTTTATTTTCTATTAGCGACTCAATAACCTACAAAATATAATTATCGAGGCACTGCATCGAGAATACAAAAAAGGTAACCGGAAATCATGGAACGTCATCAAGTTTTAAAAGCATAGACGCTCTTAATAGTATATGTGCCAGTGGCATAGCCATCAGGTCCGTGATGCAATTTGGTACTGATACGTACGGACTCTCCGCATTTCAGCAGAGTAACTAAATTAAACGTAAATAAACAGTTGCAAATTAATTATAGTGCATTGCAAATAAGGTTGTGAATATGTGGGTGCAACTTAAGCCAATATGATGAACATTGAGTGCATAATCATGGTCGTCTATTCGTCTATTAAACATTAATGAAGGGCAAATACACTAGCTACTTGTATTTATAACCTTCCGTGGGTTTTTTAACGAATTAAATGCATTGTAGTGTGTGTCATACGACAGTGACCTAATCGATGATGCAACTGGTCGGGCGCGTGCAATACATCCTAGAATTTTCCCTAAGAGACCAGAAAGGAACAGTCGAGAAAATCTCCGAGGCCTATAAGAAGTTCAAGTAGACATGACTCATTCAAGTAGCAATAGTCGTGTTCTTAAAATCCTAGTAATAAATGTCTATACGAGGATTGCTCGGAAACTACATGACCTAACACAAAGATGGCGCGAATTCGCGGGAATCTTCTTTATCATTCTGTAGAATCATCCTTTAATAGGTAGCCCTCCGGACAATGTATCTTTCGCCCGTAAGATGTCAATTATTAAATAGTTGTCTTCTTATAGGACGGAACTCTGCTTGATCTTTGCGGGCTATTTCAGTAAATTTAAATACAGATACAAACCAGCTGTTTATAACAGGTTTGTATTAATTTGTATAAATTGCTTCACTAGCTTAGCTGAGGACGCCTATATTGGCAGAAACATATGTATTAAGCAGAAGTAATTGCTGAAAATACGAGGTGTATTGTCCATGTACATAGTTACAGATATGTAAATTATTTACATGTTTGTTTCATATTGTATCCTTTAATAGGTTAAATATGACAGTACGAAGCGATCTGTCAATTAATCTGTTTTTGACATTACGCCAAAACGAACGTCACGTGTTATTTTGTATAATGAAAAAAACTGAGTTGAAAGCTGTGATAGAGTACTTTCATTTAAAAGGCTTAACAACAATTAATGAAATCAAAGCAGAGCTGGATTTCAACACTTGGATGGTCGTCGAGTAAAAATGTGCAGCAAATGTGAATTATAGATAGCAGACATGGTAGGTATCTCAAATGACAGTATGCACAGAATTTTAACTGAAGAATTGAAAATAAAAAAATATTCGGCGCGTTGGATACCGTGGTTACTCACACCGGAGCAAAAACCGAATCATTTAAGTGTTTCTCGCGACCTTTTGGCACGTTTTCACTGCAATCAGAAAGGCTTTGTACGCGGTTTCATTACCGTCGATGAAACATGACATATACCCGAAACCAAAGTACAAGCCAAACAATTGACAAAAAAAGGTTCTCACCACCAAAGAAAGCAAAAACTTTTATCGACAAGAACGGTTATGGCAGTTTTCTTAGAATTCTCGTGGAATTATCTTGGTCGACTGCTTAGAAAAAAGTAAAACAATAAATGGGGAGTATTATGCCAATTTGTTGCAACAATTAAGAAAATCAAACAGAAACGGCCTCATGTACCTGAACCTCAAAATGAACCCAAAAAAAAGCTCTAGGGTTTTATTTAATTACTGGAGACATTCTCCAACAACTTCAGAAGAAAACTACCTAGCTACTACAGCAATTGTCTTTTTAGCACCCTTACGGTGGTCATACGCAAATACTGTTCGAAAAGTTTTGCATACGCTGCGGTCATGTTAACAATGTAACCTGCGTCATATGCAATAACTAACTGAACTAAAACTAACTAGGTGTATTAAAGAGAAGACATTTCTATAAATTTTCTCAGTCCTACCCTCCTATTAACTGCTTCCATGATTCTGATATTTATCTTATCATTATTGTATTGTAATTATTTGTAATTATATAATCATTATTATCGATTTACTGAAGAGCCTAACCTTTTAAAATTTCGACGGACAGGGACAGGATATCAAGTAATTCGTATTATTAAAGTTTTTGTATAATTTAAATTCCGTCTTATAATTTTTCTTATATATTCATTACTTTCATATTTTGCTGTAATAAATTAACTTCTTTCGCATAACTTGAATTCATTTTTGTAATATTAATATATTTTTCTTACTTGCATTTAAGGTCAAATTATTCTTTCGTATATTGGAAATTAAAATCTAAATTTTGTAGCATATTCTGATATCGATATATTCTATAGTAATTTCTTCTGCGGTCACAATTGTTTTTGCCGTGCCGTACGTGACCATAGATGTTCTTTTTTTGCATACATGCAGGTGTCGATAAATGACGACGCATTTTGTAATTTCATAATTTTGAATTTTGAATTTAAATCATTTGTATTTGTGAGTAGGATATTTTGACTACCGTAATTTCTGTTTATAAAATTATTGTGAATTTATGAGCTATGGAGCTGTGGAGCAGGGCTCTAAAACTGCTTATGCGGACGATCTGGCTATATTAACACCTGGTAATAGTCGGGCAGATCTTGAGAGTAAATGTTCATTGATATTGGCTCGTGTTGATGATTGGGCCAAACAAGACAAAAAGGTGTTATCTAGTGATAAAGTGGGTGTGATACTTATAGTGGGGCTTTCGGGGAGGACTCTTAAATCGAACCATACTATGAAATATTTGGGAGTGATGCTAGATGCTGAACTTAGTTTCTTGAGATATTTTAGGGATAAGTTGAAGGCCTTGGCTGGGAAATTTAGGGGGGTGGTGTTAGTAGAATGGGGTCTAAGAAGCAGAATTGTGCGTAGTATTTATAAGGATTTTAGTATTCCTATACTTACTAATTGTACCGCCGTTTGAGGTTAGAAATCTAATCAATATGTCTTGAATGCGTTGAGAGCGGAATACAGATCATTTTTGCTGGCAGTAACGAGGGCATGCCGCATGTTATCGAATGAAGCTTTGATGGTTCTGGCTGGGTTTCTGTCTCTCCGAATTTGCAAGTGATGAAGTGCTTGCTAACCTACTGTATCAAAAAGTAACAACCTATAAATGAATATGGAATCGAGCTTGGATTAGCGAGGAGTACTGTGGACGAAAGAAAATTACTGGAGGAGAAATTAAAGGAGAGGATATATATATTGATTGGCAAGACAGATGGAACAAAACACCAAAGCGCAGAGTTATGTATGGTTGGATGCCTGAAGTTGGGTTGAAGGGCTTTCCTTTCCCCTACTTGTACGAGTTGACTAGTTTTTTGACGGTACATGGTTCTTTTGCTGAGAAGTTAAATTCCGGGGAATCTCAGGAACGTCAAATTGTCTGGAATGCACGGGGATTGGTTTCAGATTCTATTTCAATGCGAGGACTATGCTGAAATAAGAGTTACCTGTGCGGCTGGCCATGTTGAGTTCACTTGGGACTTTCTTCAGGATAATCATGTGCAGTCGACAGAGCTTGCTAAGCTAATTTATGCCAGAGGGAAAGAAATATTGACACCGGATGACCATGGTTAGATTTAATTAATGTTTACCTAGTTCGATGCTGAGATGGTACGCTCTCGGACATGCCCGACGCAAGGAGAAGATAATAAGAAAATAAACGGCGAAAAAGGAGAAAATTAATTAATAAATAAATAAATAAATTGAAAAAAAACAGAAACAAAAAAATAAAAAAAATAAACGAAAAACGAAATAGAATTAAGATAAAAAAAGACAGTCTGGATGGAATTAAATTAATCCAGAAAATAGGAGAGCCTGTAACTAGAAGAGCTTATCTATCTGACAGATTTGGGCGAAATTTTGTTGACTCTGGAAAAGTTACTCAAAGCACTTGAAATGAACGTCGTATTTTTACCTCAATGAATAGCCAAAATTCAAGTAGTCAATTTCCAGAAGAGAGCATTTACAAGAAATTGCGATCAATTTTTCGTGTTAAGATTCCGTTGAATACACAAGAGGCTACGTTTTTTCCTAAGTTAATTTTTTTACAACTATAGAATGTCTAAATTGTCGATTAAAAGAAAATAATAGACCACCAGAGAAATACCCATTGCTTATCGAAATGGTATAATCCATTAAGCTATAAATTTGCCTCATCGTACTCAAACAAAACTATAATTACCTTCAACACGAAGGCAAAAACTAACCTTTATGTTCTAATGAAACATCCATTACAATAAACCGACCTTGCAAGTAACTTTGTAGTAATAACAATAACATAATTGCTCGCAAACATCGTTTTCCTAACACTTACCAGACAGCTCATTCTTGTTTAATGAAGACATTTCAAAGTTATATGTCATAATATTATATTTTAAGGTTGCTCTTTACTGAACCATTTTATTCATTTTATTTTAATGCATTAACGTTCTCCTGTTACACATATATTCAAACGCGTTCGAACATATTTACGTAAAGGTAACAAGTCAGCGTGCCGCGCTAGTCTGCAACTAACAAGGACTTAAAGGATTAAACTTCGCAAACAATGGTGCTTTCAAATTTGTTCCCCAAAGCAAATGAAAACTTTATCTGGAAAATTAAATGTTAATATCTTACCATTTGGCGGATAATATATATATATATATATATATATATATATATATATATATATATATATAAATTGAAACGAAATTATCGACCGTGATATAATATCAAAAATTAATTTAAATTCGGGTAAGCGGTCAATTAAAAACTCCTTTATTAAATATACCCTATATTTCGCAACAGACTTTGTCGCTTCTTCTGTGGTAACTATTTTTTTTTTCTCATTAATCTTGTAGTTACCCCAGAAGAAGCGACAAAGTCTGTTGCGAAATATAGGGCATATTTAATAAAGGAGTTTTTTAATTGACCGCTTACCCGAATTTAAATTAATTTTTGATATATATATATATATATATATATATATATATATATATATATATATATATTTGAAGGAATTGCTTATTTTCTTGGCCGTAGTTATAATACGAGATAACAGTAATATATTTTGGGAGTAGCGGCCGGGTAATTAAAACAATATTTAATTTGACGTTTCGATACTACACCTTTTTCAAAAACTGTAAAATTTATTTAAATGTTAAAAATGGCAAAAGAACGATATTATAATAAATCTGCTTACATAAAATTTTTGTGGTGTTAATAGATTGTGACGTCTTTGTTACGCATTTCGAAATAAAACTTAACTTTTCACATTAGAAGGTAGACCGCTTTCGGCCATGTGTTTATTTTGACGGGTGGAAAGATTGTTAGCTTTTTCAACACTTTGCGGGTGAGAGTTGGTTTAACTGTTCTCAGATATGTTTTTATTTTATTTTTGTGATGTTTATATTATTATTATACGAAAGGTGTTTATATAATGGGTAGGAATATTGCTGATAAGTTATTTAAATGTGTGCGGTCGTGGATTAAATTTGTATTTTTTTTGTATGTGGATGGTTTATTGTATATTTATTGCTTTCTTGTTTTTTCTGATGTAATTTTTGCGGTTTTATCGAAATTGAAAGTGTGCTTTGTACTATTGCTTGAAAATTTGTGTGTACATTTGAACGTTCTTGTAGATATTGTGTATTTAATATATTTTATATATTTATATGTTTTTAAAAACAGTTCGTACAGTTTAGCGTTGCAAATATATAAATGCATAAACACAAGGAATTGATACAAAAGGAATTTTAAATTATAACAGGATGACATAATTCACAATGCAGTCAAACCATCACCATTTGAAAAGGAACATACTCCGAAACATGTAATGGTAAATAAATAAAGTTATCTTCAAGTAATTACTGGTTTTATCATACCTAAAAAACGCCAAAAACCTCACCACTAATATATGAAATATAAGATCACAAAGAGTACATTATATATATATATATATATATATATATATATATATATTCAGTGTTTAAAGAATTTTGTTTTTCTTTTTTATTTTATTGGCCGTGTTTTAATATTAAAAATAATAGATTTTTATTGGTTTTAGCGACCTTTTATTGAATTTAGATGTTTGTTTACGACGTTTCGACTTTTATCAATTCAGTCTTTTTCAAGCATCTGGAAACAAGAATCATTACAATGAACATGAGAACTGTGTTTGTTTTGTGTGATATAACAATTGAATTAACAATTTTAAATTTAACATTATATTAAGAAATGAATTACGAATTAGGTTAGTGTTTTATGTTGAAAATTAAATAACATTAAATTAAAATAGCTTAGAATGGTAGGGGGACATTTATGTGATTAATATCTGTATGAATTAATTGGAGACTTAACAAATATTAACAATTTTTAAGTTTAAAATTAGATTAAAGATGATTACAAATTGAGTTAACATTTAACGTTGAAACTTACATAAAATAAAAATAAGAATGGCTAAAATGAACAGGTAGGGAGACATTTAGGTGATTAACAACTGTATGACTGATTGGAAAGTTGAATTACAATACAATACGTAAAGAGGACAAAGAAAAGTCAAATAAAACTCACATTTGTTGTTTGTTCTACACGGGTACGCATTCATGTGCCACATGTGTTTGGACATCCGGGACCAATTTTCTTAGAAGGAACATGCTTGTGCGGATTTTGTAAGTGAACTAATGCTTTAGTTTGCGGGGGTTTAATTTCTGTTTTTTGGAATGAGCATGGTAGTCAGGCCCGTATGTAGGGGTATAAGTTAACATTGTTATTTCTAATTGGAGCTATTTTTTTCCCGTTTTTGTCTAGTGCGTGCAGGGGGGGTTTTTTGATTTTTCTATTGTTTTATGAGAGGGTAATAAAGTTTTGAAAGCCCATCGATTTCGTTCCTGTCGACAGGAACGACAGGAACGAAATCGATGGGCTTTCAAAACTTTATTACCCTCTCATAAAACAATAGAAAAATAAGAAAAAACCCCCCTGCACGCACAGACAAAAACGGGAAAAAATAGCTCCCATTAGAAATAACAATGTTAACTTATACCCCTAAATACGGTCCTGACTACCATGCTCATTCCAAAAAACAGAAATTAAACCCCCGCAAACTAAAGCATTAGTTCACTTACAAAATCCGCACAAGCATGTTCGTTCTAAGAAAATTGGTCCCGGATGTCCAAACACATGTGGCACATGAATGCGTACCCGTGTAGAACAAACAACAAATGTGAGTTTTATTTGACTTTTCTTTGTTCTCTTTACGTATTGTATTGTAATTCAACTTTCCAATCAGTCATACAGTTGTTAATCACCTAAATGTCTCCCTACCTGTTCATTTTAGCCATTCTTATTTTTATTTTATGTAAGTTTCAACGTTAAATGTTAACTCAATTTGTAATCATCTTTAATCTAATTTTAAACTTAAAAATTGTTAATATTTGTTAAGTCTCCAATTAATTCATACAGATATTAATCACATAAATGTCCCCCTACCATTCTAAGCTATTTTAATTTAATGTTATTAAATTTTCAACGTAAAACACTAACCTAATTCGTAATTCATTTCTTAATATAATGTTAAATTTAAAATTGTTAATTCAATTGTTATATCACACAAAACAAACACAGTTCTCATGTTCATTGTAATGATTCTTGTTTCCAGATGCTTGAAAAAGACTGAATTGATAAAAGTCGAAACGTCGTAAACAAACATCTAAATTCAATAAAAGGTCGCTAAAACCAATAAAAATCTTTTATTTTTAATATATATATATATATATATATATATATATATATATATATATCAAATGATAAATTCTTTTTCGGTTTTTATATGAAATATTTACAAATATCAAATTAATATGTAATTGCGAAGTAAATATATATTAATTATTTTCCTGTTAGGGGGTTACATGTAGAGGCAAACAAGACGAACAGGTGTGCTTTCAATGCAGATGAGATTTAAGCGATAATATTTAATTCATTTCTCAGGTCGATCGTTGTTCGGGGAATTAGACGACCATAAATTGACCTTGAAGTATAGGCTGCACTCTTCAGCAGGAAGCTACTTTTTTTTCCGTTTACGAAGACGAAATGGAACGTCACGCAAAAACAAGATTGGGTTATATTTTCCTCAAACCTACGTAAGTCGCAAACGGCAAATTGGCTGTTCCAAAAATTAGAATTCACACTTTGATCCTTTGATCCGTTTATGAACGATGAATTAACTAAAGGCCAAAAATGCGTTAATTAACGTCCATTAAGAGGATGTACACTCGTAATTTTTTAAACGACATTACACTACCAAGGTCTGTCTGCTAATCCTCGAATCTCACCCGCGTGTAAGCGAAAGGGGTATATAGTACCAAAATTACCCGCAGACAGCGGAACAAGTATCCGAATGAACATATTTAATATAAGATACCGGAACTCGCCAATAAATAATGAAGACTATTAATCGATATTAAAAAGGGAAATTAATGGCGTAACAACTCTGCGATCCTTGCACTACCACACCCCTATTACTAAAGTAACTTGTAAACAGCCGATATAAATTGCCCGATAGATCTATTGAACGCAGTCTCCGAAAAAAAGATTGCCACCATAAGTTATCGAAAGCTCCGGTGATACTAATAAAAGTCCTCACTAAAGTACTTGTCCCTACAGTCTCTTGCAAGTCAGTCATATGAGCAACAGAAGATGCTAAACGTTCGTGGTTTTCATGTAGAATAGCATCTCTAGATATGATTAATAAAGTCCATACCAGTATCAAGAGCGACTGCTGAATAAAACTGTGTATAATAGCTAATGCCGTAAATATCTCAACCTAATGGGTGCGCAATATTTTGCATCAACATTTAAATATGAAAAAACTAACCGCAAGATGGGTTTACTTGCTGTTAAGCAAATGCGAAGACGCACAATTTTAAGTGAAAAAAAAACTATAATTCCACCAAGATGACATGCTCTCATTCATTCGCTGTGGCAATCGCTAATTTTATCGAAATCGGATATGAATTGCTGCCTCGTCCACCATACTAACCAGATCTGTTTCCAAGTGGTTTTTCATAGTTCCCGAACTTGAAATAATACATTTACTTCTTCAGTTTCTTCTTTTACAAATCTCGCCTTACGAAAAAATTTCATAATGATTCTCAGTAACATTGTCCAATGCTTACTTACACATTCGTGAGCGTAAAAATATCGAGATTCTTATTTCCAAAATCTCCGATGAGGACTTTTTCAACCAACAAGACATGTTAAAAGTTTTTAATTATGCCTTGGTCCATTAGCTGGATAATATGCCATGTTGACAATGAAAACAATGACCTTTACATTTTCCATTTAGGGGACGCTGTTGTGAACCTAACAGTTGTCAATAAAAAGAAGAATCTCTCGGGTTTTTTTTTCCGATTTTTTTATTAAGATTGAAAAACCATTTTTCAACAATTTCACTAGTTTCACACCGGGAATTGGCTGGTTTGCCGATAAGTAATAAAGGCAGCTTTTCGGATCCGTCCATAACTGCTCCAAGAAGCAAAGTTAAGTAAAGGTTGAGATCTTTACTTCATTTTTCGCCACTGCATACTTCACCTTTAAAAGCAATAATTTATCTGGAATGTAGTTATAAGAAAGTACCATCTCATCCTCATTAAGAATATTGTTTGGTTCCCTGTCTTGAATCATTTCTTTTTAGTGTCTTTTCCAATCGTAGATCCACAGCTCTCAGCACACATTGGTTTGAAGGAAATATCGTTTCTATCTTTGAAATCATCCAGTCAGCTTGTGCTAGCTTTTAAACCGTGATTACCTAATGCGGAGATGATCTGTTCGGCCTTGGATCTCATAATAGGGTCTCTAATTAGAATTTTCTATGGCATGCTTGTTTAAACCAGTTAAGAACACAACCGACCACATTTGGATTGTCTGGTGCTCTCGTTCTTTTTCTATTTTTTTTCCATTCTCACTTTCACTTCCCAAAATCTTTATTCTTCAAATAAGTCGATAAAGTGGTAGCTGAAAGTCTAAATTCCTTGGTGATTTTTGATTCCCTCTTCCGCTCTCCTAATCACCGCTATCTTTTGAATTAATGTAGCATGACCTGCAAGGAGTAACTTGTAAGAAGTTTTAGCATTTGAAGATGGCAGGGGAAACATCGGTAAAATAATGCAATTCAGCCAGAAAGTCTTATAAACTATTTCTACCGTAATGCTATATGCAACAGCAATCGTACGAAAAATTCGAATTATCCACGATTTTTTAGAATTGTTTTAATGCAGAATTCTATTAACCTGGCCAAAAATTGAAATTATCAAAAAATTATTACGAATTATTCAAGTTTAACTGTATAAAAGTTAGAATGTTAAGTGAATCCATATGCTATGAAGTTTTTTCGTTTCCAATAGGAACCTCCTCGCTCAAAACTTTTCAATTATCCACCGGATTCCAATAAAATAAAAATCATCATCGAATCCTCCCGAGGATAGCACAACGAGGCAAAAAAAAGGCGAGAGATAAAACGAGGAAAAAAATAGAGAGAAAACTCAAAGCAACAACATCCGTTAACGTACTTAGCGAAACAATACTAGTTCGGGCGAACAACTTTTAATAACATTATGTTATTATACTTCATCAGGCGTTCCGTATTTCTACTTTTTTCGTTTCGAATTTTTTTGTGCGCGTCGGATTTCCCCTATTTCTGTCTGTTTTCGTCCGTACCGAAATCGAGAAAAGTTTTATTGCCTCTTATGGGGTCGGTCAAATAAAGCGTAATTTTAGAAGTACGACCGACGTCTCCCATATATACCTAATACGATGTCAACCAACCCAATCGTTCTTCAAATATCTAATAAAAGCGAGACCACCTACAAAGCAGGTCTTCCGGTCTGAATATTAGTGTATGTGATTGTGTTTCTTATATGAAGAAATAGGATTTACGAAAACATACACGTGACTTTTATATATGTACCTGTATTACTTTTGAGACTTTTTAAGACTATTACCACGGAGCATTTGATAAAATAGGTATATCGTGATACATCCTTAGTATTGGGGCGAAATACATTTCAGCATAACGTAGTAAATTAGCAGTAAATTAAACGTTGTATAATTTGCCTTGTAATTTGTAGACAGCAATGTTTACATTCACATTTACTTCGCAAAATAACATACTAATTTGAAAATATTTAATATAAAAAGCCGAAAATTTCAAGAATTTATCAAATGATATATTAAATGAACGCCTAAGAAATTACATACACATATATTTGTCAAGGTTGATTGAACATGTTAATTGGCGTCTTTGCTAGTTTTTAACTCTTAATTGAACTCCTGAAGAAGTAACAAATCATTGTGAAATATAGAGTGAAATAAATGAGTTTTTTTTGTTCGACAGGCTGCTCACCCGTTAATTAATTTTCGTTAATACAGTACGGTGGATAATACTTAATAGTCTATATTATATATACATACATATATATATATATATATATATATATATATATATATATAGTAAATTCAATTAGTCGGCGATTTAAGATCTGTTTTACTTTATTATGTATATATTAAAAATAATCTTATATGTTTCGGCAAATAATGCCTTTTCAAAGAGTTTTAAATTATAAATCACAGATATTAATGTCATATTTATATATGTAAAGTTGCCATGGATAAAAATGACATTATTCAAAAAAATACATTCCAGTTTAATAATAATAATTCATGCCTTAGCATTCCCCAACAGTTTGACGCAAATTACAGGGGACATTGGCAAGCTAAGAGTTATTGTTATGTCTATGCCCTTGGAGCGATTTAAGATGTTCAGCTGTCGACATTCGCCTAAAACGAGAAGGAAAACCACAAGAACCTACTCGGACAGCCTAGTTCCGAATCTAAACTCGGGACTGCTAGCAAGATAAGTCACTGTACAGAAATTTAAATAACATGATAGATATTTATATAACAATTGTAAATATTCATGATGGTAAATTGCAGATCGTTACATTATTAAGTTATAGAGAACGGATGCAATTTCCATAAAACGCAATCGGCAATTGGAATTGGGTATAACGTCGCTCAGTACATCCCGGCGTAATTCAATGAAGTATTTGTTTGACTTACTCGGCCACCTGGTCTCGCAGCGATAACAATGGACAACCCAGCTATTGTATTCGGAGAATATAGTGTTTTCAGTGGTGTCGTGTACGTAGATAAAATAAATAAGTTTATCGTATTTCGTAAGAGAAATAGCACGTACATTCCTTTTCTTTTCATTTAAGCAACATCTTCCGATTATTTTCACGTAAGTGTGCATAAAATTTCGTTATTTAATTTCGTTTATTTGGATCTAGAATATTCTTACTTTTTCAGACAATGGAAGAGCGTCGAGAATGGCATCGTGAAACAATGGCGAGTTGGATTGAGGGCCATACTGATTGTATGTACATTGCCAGTGATTCCGAAATTTATTGTGAAGTGTGTGAAACGTTATTGAAAAATTGCAATAAATCAACCGTAAAACGTCACGTAGGATCGTTAAAGCACGAAAAAAAATTGAACCCGTTGGAATCTGACAATTTTAACGAAGAACTCTGTGAAACTTTTATGGCAGCTAATATTCCATTATTTAAATTGAACAATCCAATTTTGAAGACATTTCTGAAAAAATATACTGGTCGAAATGTCCCTGATGAATCAACTTTACGCAAATATTATGTTTCTAGGTGCTATACGAGAACAGTAGAACGCATTAGAAGCCATCTTTTAAATCAATACATATGGATAAGCGATTGAAAAGTATTCCAAGTGACTTCAGATGTGGCCTTCGGCAAAAGTTTAAAGCAATTCTTAATAGAAATCCAGATTTAATTACATTGCAGCAATTATGTATGGAGACAATTCCACAAAATCTAACGGCTAAATATGAAGAAATAAAAGAATATTTCCAGTATGCACCTATAACCAGTTGCGATGTAGAAAGGACATTTTCTATTTATAAGGATGTACTTAATTCAAAGAGAACAAAATTGACAGAAGAAAACCTTGAGAAACTATTGCTAGTCAATATTAATACTCCTTTACTCAACTTGAACGACAAAATGAACAAATAAAAATGTTAAAATTATAGAAATAAAATTAAAAAGTTTAAAAATACAACTTTTCAACAAATACATATGTATTTCGTAATTTTATAGATCACCACCCGTTTGTTTTCCAATTATATAAATAAAATTAATTAATAAATATGTATTTCGTAATTTTAGATAGATAGATCACCACCCGTACGTTTTCCAATTATATAAATAAAATTAAAAACTTTATAAATACAACTTTTCAACAAATAAATATGTATTTCGTAATTTTATAGATCACAACCCGTTCGTTTTCCAATTATATAAATAAAATTAAATATTTTAGAAATACAGCCTTTCGCCAGTACTGCACTGGGTGGTAAGCGTGTCCGTTCTCTACTAATAAGCTGTTGTATGAACTGAAATGTAATGTAATCATGTATTAAAAAATGCAACGTTAACAGTCATCTGAACATTTGTTTATTGTATGATATTCATGGTTCAGCAGTTACGAAATAAGTAAGAACCTTCTTTACCATAAATCAATTTCCAGTACTCTTGTTTGTAGATCTCCAAGAAATTACTGTATGCACTACGACACGTGTTTATTTATTTTAGGTTAACATTTTATTATGCGACGTTAACAATAACAGGCCTGTTATTGAATCGTATGACTTTTTTTTAAATAAAATCAGTTTGTATTGTCTTTAGGATTACACTTTTTTTCATGATCTGACAATCACATTCATGGATCTGTAACTTTGAAACAAATAAAAATGGATATACAAGTTTTGCGTTTTTGTTACTTGAAATGAAGTCTACTTTACACTCCTAAAATTTAAACATAACGATACGGGACTCCTTGTATACAGAGAGGTAAGATTTGAGTTTTATTACACTTCAAAAAATGCTAATGTCTTTGTTACATTCCTACCTTCTTCAAATAGGATTTTGAAATTATTTTAGTAAGTGTTGGACTGCGATTTCCAACAAAACTTTAATATCTACAATTCGAATGTTTATCTTTAGCAGATCTCAAACGAATTCTGAAAAATAAAATAGTTCATGCACCCTTATTTATCAAACATTCGGGGTCTCTAAACGAAGAACTGCTTGTTTATGAGATTTACATCTTGATAAGGCGTCGCCGATGTACCGGCGACCCGTCAAGAATATTTCACTTGAGCATCCTTCTAGTTTTTCTTAATTACGTTCTTCTTCAGGATCTCGTTGCTGCCTTCGCGTAACTATGACGATAAGGTAACCTTATTGTGACCCGGACAAGGGAAAAGTGTCTCGCTTATTTTGTTCTGTTTATTTTCTCGTATGTCTCGAGTTTCGTCTTACCCGTTGTTCGTTGTGCAGTGTTTGCGGCACGGTGAGAAAATAAAACTATTTATTCCCTAATGCGATGCTGGTAATTACTGCAGAAGATTATTTTACTATAATTAGGTTATTAGGGGAATTGTATAACTACCTTCTCTTATTATTAGATTTAATGAGAATAAAGTTATTGGGTTTATGTAATAATGGCTATTTTGGTTAAAGATTCACTTCGTGACCTTGGTATGATATGGTAAGCCTAATCAATAGGCGATTAAAGGTCTGTATATTACTTCAAAATATATGTATTTAAAAAACTTACATGTTTCGGCAGTTCGCCTTTATCAAGAGAATACAAAATATAAATTACAAATTTATATTTTGTATTCTCTTGATAAAGGCGAACTGCCGAAACATGTAGAGTTTTTGAAATACATATATTTTGAAGTAATATACAGACCTTTAATCCAAAATATAAATTACAAATTTATATTTTGTATTCTCTTGATAAAGGCGAACTGCCGAAACATGTAGAGTTTTTGAAATACATATATTTTGAAGTAATATACAGACCTTTAATCGCTTACTGATTAGGTTTACCATATATATATATATATATATATATAGTAAATTCAATCAGTCGGCGATTAAAGGTCTGGTTTACTTCAAAGTAAATATATTTAAAACAACCCTACATGTTTCGGCAATGATGCCTTTATCAAGGATATAAAATATAAATGACAGAATACAAATGTCAAATAGTTGAGTTGCTATGGTTTAAATTATTCAAAGATACATTCCAATTGATAATAATAAATTATGCCTTAGTATTCCAAAAACAGATAGCAAGGTGTGAACATATGTGTTGTTCGCTGCTAGCAGCTTGTGTCTCTTTCTGGGTATGTACTTGTGTGTTGGTTGCTGCTGGCAGCTTGCGTCTCTCTTTGGGTGTGTGGTTTTGTGTTTGTGTGAGAGCGTAAGGGTAGGGTTTTGTATTGGCGCGCTCGTAACAAAGAGAGACGCAAGCTGCCAGCAGCAACCAACACACAAGTTCATACCCAGAAAGACACACAAGCTGCTAGCAGCGGACAACACATATGTTCACACCTTGCTATCTGTTTTTGGAATACTAAGGCATGATTTATTATTATTCAGTTGGAATGTATCTTTGAATAATTTTATCCATAGCAACTCAATTATTTGACATTTGTATACTGTCATTTATATTTTATATCCTTGATAAAGGCATCATTGCCGAAACATGTAGGATTGTTTTAAATATAATATTTTTATATATAAATTTAATATTTTATATCAAGGATATAAAATATAAATGACATTATACAAATGTCAAATAATTGAGTTGCTATGGATAAAATTATTCAAAGATACATTCCAATTGAATAATAATAAATCATGCCTTAGTATTCCAAAAACAGATAGCAAGGTGTGAACATATGTGTTGTCCGCTGCTAGCAGCTTGTGTCTCTTTCTGGGTATAAACTTGTGTGTTGGTTGCTGCTGGCAGCTTGCGTCTCTCTTTATTACGCCAACATACAAAACCCTACACTTACGCTCTCACACAAACACAGACATATATATATATATATATATATATATATATATATAATAAACTTAATAAGTCGGCGATTAAAGGTCTGGTTTATTACTTCAAAGTATATATATTTAAAACGACCCTACATGTTTCGGCAATGATGCCTTTGTCAAGGATATAAAAAATATAAATGACAGAATATAAATTATATTCTGTCATTTATATTTTTTATATCCTTGACAAAGGCATCATTGCCGAAACATGTAGGGTCGTTTTAAATATATATACTTTGAAGTAATAAACCAGACCTTTAATCGCCGACTTATTAAGTTTACCATATCATACCAAGGTCACGAAAATATTATATTTATATATATATATATATATATATACGAGATATATAATAGATTCAATTAGTCGGCGATTTAAGGTCTGTTTTCCTTTAATATGTATATATTTAAAATAATCTTACATGTTTCGGCGCATAATGGCATGTAAAGGCATTATGTGCCGAAACATGTAAGATTACTTTAAATATATACATATTAAAGTATTTCATATACACCGACGTAATGTATTTAATAAAAATTACATACTTCAAATAAACGTACACGAAATTAGGCGCTTATTGTATTATTTCCCAGCGTTAAATTTCATCCCACATTCTTTCTAATGAAATTTACTTAAAATATATCCCGAGGTTGTTATTTATTTTGACGTTTTAAAGCGGTTATAATTTTGCAATTTGCGGGCATTAACTAACTTCCTGCTACCTTTACATATCCAGTTTGCATTTGTAAATCGAAAATTTTAGTCCCACCGCTTCATTAGCAACACGGCGGCACAAGGATCGAAAATAAACGTGTTATAATAATAAGAAGGAGCACGTTAAGAGAAAATTCTCCACGGAGAGGGAAGTCGACTGTAAAACAAGGCAATATGTCAGAATTCCCTCAGGAGGTTCGCGTTAAATAATGCGATTAGTCGAGACCCGGTAACAAAGTTACCTTAACCTCAGTCTTACGGCATATACCCATAGCTATATACATAGATACATACGTATATATAAACAGGTATATATGCCCTATATTCGCATATTATATCCCAGTGTAAAATGCTCTCTTTAAATCATTTTGTATAATTTAGAAGCTGTAACAAAATGTTATTCTACAAGAGAAATATTGATTGCTTTCATCAGAATTTTATTATATAAATTCAGTCTATAAAAATATAAATATGGGCTCTTGCTTTTAACCTATACGAAAAATATTAAAATTTGAATTTATCAACCTTCTATTGAATAATTGAATTGATTCAGCTCTTATTTAATGGAAATCCATAATTTACAATAACGGACTACACTTATACGTATTTTTTCGTTTATGTACCAGCATAGCTGGTCAAGCGAAAGGTCGCCTTTTTCGGCATAGTCTCTTTCGTCCGTCAGATGTCACTTATTAAATAGTGCCACCTTATAGGACGAAATTTGCTATATCTTGTAGGCGATTTCAGCGTAAATGTATATACAGATACAAATCTATTTTTTAAAAAGATTTGTATCACTTGTATTACATTGCTTCACTAGCTTGACTTATGACGCCTATATATGGCAGAAACACGTGTCTTAAGCAGAAGTAAATGCTGAAAATACGAGGTGTATTGTCCAGTATTGTACAGTTACAGATATGTATATTGCATGTCTGTTTCATTTGTTACAATAACGGGTGTTCAAGAAAATTCGAGGTCAAAGTAGTTCTGAGCTCATATCTGAGAAAGAGTACGGTAGAATGATGCATTTACTTAACACAATTTTATAGGTTATCATACCCGCAAATGTCAGTTTAAGTCAAAAGATATTCTATTGGAATGCCATATTAATTAACAGAAATTAGTCAAGTAAAGATTTTAGAAGGTAAGAATAATTAAGTGTTTAGATAATTTGTTAACCGTTCATTAAATATATCAATTGATAAATTCTTGGAGTTTTTCGGCTATTATATGAAATATTTACAAATATCAAATTAGTATTTAATTGCGAAGTAAGTGAGGATGTAGACATTGCTGTCTATAAATTACAAATCAAATCATACGAAATTTTTTAATTGAAAAATATTGTATACGTTGGGACATGAACCCAAGTCTACAGTTTGCCGGACCGTTGCTTTACCACTTAAGCCACGATAGACCTTGGTTCAAGCTATTTAGAAATACGTTATAAAGTAACAGTGTTAATGATTCAGATGTGAGTTGTTGAATGCAGATGCCAGGTTTTCTTTTTTTGAAAGCAGAAGTCAGTTTTGAAAGAAGATGTCAGTTTTGATAGCAGATGTCTGTTATTGAAAGTAAATGTCAGTTATTGAAAGCAAATTCAATTAGTTGGCGATTTAGGGTCTGGTTTTACTTCAATATGTATATATTTAAAACAATCTTACATGTTTCGGTATATGATGCCTTTATCAAAGAAATTTGAAATATAAATGACAGTATATTAATGTCATACTATGATATTAATATACATTAATATACATATTTAAAAGATAGCGTAAAGTTTAATTTATCAATTGAAAGTCATTTGAACGGCGTAAATTGAGTATTTAATAAATTATCATCAAAAGCATTCTTGTAAACATAAATATTTTAATGGCGGACCAGACGAAAATTTAAAAAATATTTCTTTAAACTAAGAAATAACCGTATTTTGGTACCTGACTCTTCAATTCCTTGAATACCATACCTTCTAAAGTTATTTCGAGATCAGAACTTAAGAAGAACGTGGAATTTTTCCAGTTTCCAGAAATTTTCAGACAGCATTTTCAGGTGTAATTAGAAGGTAAACTGTTTACCTGCTAATACAAAAAGAATAGCGGATGATTGAGAGGGCTCGGTATCCTGATAGAACAAACATTTTTTTTCTGATTATAAAATATATATTCGAGTTTAAAAACATGTTAGGAAAAGATTAAAGAATGATCTAATAATAACAACGAAATTGCTGCAAATATATATTTTTTGTTCATCAAAATATTTTAGTTTTACTATTTTCTATTTTGGACGTCCACACTAACAAAATTATTATTAACACCGAGGCGTTTATCTAAATAAAATCTCCTCATTACAATAGCCGCTGACGTTATAAAACAAAAAACAATAAAAATCATGCTGTTATACGCACATGAACATAACTAACGACTACCAATTCTGAGAAATTTACTTTAAACGCGGACCACTTGCCAAAATAATTTTGTAAAACCAGAGATAAATACGTAAAATCGAAGAAACGCGTACATAAACTCGATTTCCTTTTTCTGTTGAAAAACGGTCATGCGCATTCAATCGTCGAGAGCCTATAATGAACAGCAATAAACCCAAGTGCAATACACATCACCCGCAAACATATATCTTGAAAAGTTTCAAGTTCACGATCGCCGTGTGTTAGAAGTGACATGCTGTATATCGTAAATTCCAGATTTTCAGGATAGCGACGTCAGATCGACGTAAATATTTAGCCATTTACTGTAAATGGTCCCAACAACATACCGGTTCACAAGAAGTTGTGTTCAGAATTGTACACTTTCTTTGCTTAAAGACATAACAAAATATTTCGAAGACAAATTTATTGTTAAAACTAAACATCTACGACTTGGATTTAAATTAAGGAAACTTTTATTGTGGATATTGTAAAAATACAAGGGTTGGTAGGTATATAAGTATTGTGTGATTTTAAGTGATCGAGGCTAGTTCAAATTTGCCGCCATATTAAATATTTGAAATGTCGGCCATATTGCACATATGTTTCTGTTATTTCGTGTTCAGTGGCGGCTCGTATTCAATGGCAACTGTTTTAGATATAAAAAAATATATTCCTAATTTTAATACTAGAACTAATTTCATTTAAAAAAATAATTAATATAATATAATATAGGTCTTTCGCGTAATAAACAGTTACTTCGGGCCAAGTAACATTTATTACAATAATATCTAATAATCCTAGTAATTCTCTCGATCCAGTGAATCTACCGATAGGACCAGCTCGGAACGGGCCATAGTCAACAATAAGTGGCAACAGCGAATCCCTTCTACGCGTCGCAGCTTCAATTGCAGTTAAGAATTTAGTAAGATTTAAACCGCGTAAGGATATAGTCGTTCGCATATTCGTTCTGTATACGTAATTTGCCCATTTGTTTCAGACATAATAAGGTCCAGTTTATTATTACTATTGTATTCTTAGCTGCTACGGAAAAGTAATTTTAAGTAATAAAAGAACAATAACGTTTTCTAAAAGATAAAAAGCATTATTACTGGAATTGAAACCATACAATAGACCAGAGTATCTACTTTGTATAACTGTAATTACATATTCACTGTTATGACAGTTTTATAAACATCGTATAAAAAATGTATATTTGCTTTAAAAAAAAAAACAATTTATTTACATCAAATACATTTCCAGACAATTTTTAACTTTTAAGGGACATACAAAATAATACAAATCTGTATAAAAACAAATTTGTATCTGTATATGCATGGACACACAGTACGTATTTACCAGCTTTTGCTTCAACTACCAGACGCATGCGTTTCTGTGTAACCACTTTGTCAATGATAGATTTACGAAGCAAAAGACTGCAGGTACACTTGCGGTCATGTAGTAAGTTTTGTCCTATCCGAAGACATCAGATAACCTCATGCCATCTGACGGACAAAACCGACCACGCCGGTGCAAAGTGTTTCTTCTCGAATAGCAAAGCTATTACTGGGAAAGAAGAAAAAATACGCATATTACTGTGAGTCCATTAACTCGTCGCCAGGTGGCGTAGTATAGCAAAAAAAAAAAAAAAAAACAAGTTGCATGTCGATGCGATAATTCACATCAATCTTTGATACAAAATAATACAAATCTGTATAAAAACAAATTTGTATCTGTATATGCATGGACACACAGTACGTATTTACCAGCTTTTGCTTCAACTACCAGACGCATTCGTTTCTGTGTAACCACTTTGTCAATGATAGATTTACGAAGCAAAAGACTATAGGTAGACTTGCAAGTGTACCTATAGTCTTAGGCCTTAGGCCAAGTAAGTCAAACAAATACTTCATTGAATTAGGCCGGGATGTACTGAGCGACGTTATACACAATTCCAATTGCCGATTGCGTTTTATGGAAATTGCATTATTATTATTACTTCGCTATATTATTGGTCAATAACATTTATAACTATTACTTTCACCAAAATTAGAATTCCCTTCCACCCAAAAAAATAACTTGAAACATATTTATGAAGAAGTACCTCGTAATATATGTAAAGGGAAACTTTATTCCCCAATAAGATTCAATGTTCACCACTTTGGTAGCTTTATAACGTAAATTACGTACCCTTTGGTTCTCTCTGAATAACCGCGATAAAATTATATGAAATTATCTAATACCACTTCTGCTCCTATTAGGCAGAAAGTGCGCCATAAATTGCTCACATTATCTTTTATTAGGTTGACGAGGGTTGCTCGGGGGCTCCTTGAATAGATAACGAGCGAATTTTAATGTTATTTGTACACACTATCCTGGAACTTTCGACTTGACTAAGTAATAAGAAGTGTTAAATAGGCTATTAATTGATAAAATTATTTCTTTTAATTGCCTCTTTTAATCATGTGAACGTTTAAACATTTCACACCGTATTTACATTTCCCTATTTTCAATAACTCTACTGAATATTTTGAAAATGCCCAGTTAATTAATATCAGTTGATTTGAACCGAACGTCGAATGTGCTCCGCGTTTTGATTTCTAAATTATAATTTTTGTGTGTTCTAGTGATGTTTTTAATTAAGGAATCTTTGGTTAACTTCTCCTTGTGTCCCAGGTAAAGTATGGATTTGTTTTTTCGCTGAATTTTGGTAAGATTACACCATTCTAAAAATACGAGGGTAAGC
Organism: Melolontha melolontha; assembly: GCA_935421215.2. NCBI lineage: Eukaryota > Metazoa > Arthropoda > Insecta > Coleoptera > Scarabaeidae > Melolontha > Melolontha melolontha. Next base: position 107,101,106 of record OW285243.1, read on the forward strand.
TGAAAAATTCAGGTAACTAAAGTAACGAGTGATCATTAAAATCTTCGCTCAAGTAAGCCATGTACACAAAAAGTATGTCCTAACTTAAGTTATTAGAGGAGATCTGTCATTATAATTTCAAACGTCATGATTGTTAAAAAATAATTTGAAATGCTGACTTTTATATTAAATACTAATATTATAAAGAGGAAACATTTGTGTTTTTGTATGTATGCTTGTAATGTTTTCACACAAAAACTACTGGACCGATTTCAAAAATTCTTTCACCATTAGAAAGCTGCATTTTCACTGAGTGACATAGGCTATATTACATTTTCAAAAAAAAGGGATCCCCAATAAAAATGCATTAATGTAACCCAAGGTGTGAAAAAATTAGTAACAAAAAATCTGTCATCGCGTACGCTGCGGAAACTATTGTTGATAGAACAAAAAAATGTTCTACAGTATTATAGAACGTATTAATATCTACAAAAAAGTCCGCGAAACCATATGTCCAACTGCTGTAGTTATGCCACTATAACTACTTTTTTACATTTTAAAAGTTAATAAAAGTGCCGACAATAATCAAACGATATTATCCATACCTCTGTATTATTCCTTATCCTATTAAATGATATTTTATTAAAGACCATTTCAATACCAGTAAAATACTTTTTAAATTATTAAAATCGGACATTCCATTCAAAAGATATAACGAATTTAAAAATGTCAGTCTAAAGAAAATAATGTTATAATATAATGTACATAGTAGTATAGCGATGGCCATATTCATTTTGTTTGTAATAAATTGACAATCGAAAAATTATAATTGGAATAAGAATAGTATTGGCAGAAGGAATTTAATAACAAGTTCAATGAGAATGAAAAGTGATAGGAAACAGGCACAGAGAAGCTGTTATAGAAAGAAGTTAAACATAAAGTGATATAAAATCCAAAAATTAAGGATCACAAAAAGGAAGATTAAATATTTAAGAGAATACACTCACTATTGTATTTATTCAAGGTAGGATCGAAGAAAAGAGAACATATACGATACAAATTTAATTAAAAGAATTTAAATAACACTGAGATATTTGAAAGTTGACGTTTTTGAAGTAATATCAACAATGTGTCAAAAGCCAAGTGACAGGAACATTATTAAAATAGCGGGTTACATTGTTTATAAGTTATGTTAAATAACTAAATGGACTAACTAAAAAATGTAATCAATTCATCAGCTTTACAATTAAAAAAATAATTTTTTTGTCAAAAACATTTCTTTTTCCTTTAACTTCACATAGCCACGGCAACGCAATTGGATTATTTGTTTTCCAAGTGAATTTATATTTACTATAATACATTTATCTCTCATTCATTTCATTTCAGATTGAGTCACAGCGAAGCGTGGTCGGGATTAGCTAGTACTAAATATATTTATAATTTTTATACAAAGTAATAGAATATTATAAAAAATGTGTAAAATGATGACCATTCTCCACCAAGCATAATCGCACTCTATTTCGTAGAGCATTGAAAGCATTGATCAGTATTTGCGGTGAGTTATTGAAGTGTTCACATTTTTCAATGATTTTATGTCTTAACTCTTGTAGATTATTAATTGGTGTTTCATAGATAATATTCTTTATATATGGCCACACAAAAAAATCCATGACTGTTAAATCACACGATCGTGGTGGATATGGAATCGCTGTATTTCTACTTATTATCCTATCGCCATAAAATTGTTGCAAAAACTGAATATTTTCAAGTGTAACGTGAGATGTAGCCCCATCCTGTTGAAAATATCCGACCTGGAGTTCATCATTAGTCAATTGATTAGTAAAAACACTGAGAATTTCGTTACGATATTTCTCCGATGTTATCGCGCCCTCAAAGAATATTGGTCCTATTAATCGGTGACGACTCATACCTACCCATACGCCTATTTTTTCTGGATGTAGAGAAACTTCTCTGTAGAAATGAGGATTTTCACTGGACCACATACGCATATTTTGCGAATTAACATAACCTTTCAAATAAAACCAAGCTCCATCGGTGAAAAAAAGTATGATTTAAAATATTGTCTGTTATTGTTTGAATAAACCATTGGCAAAATTGTGTTCTTTTTTCATAATCCGTAGGTAATAGATTTTGTACAGAAGTTAATTTATATGGATACATGTGCAAGTCCTTTTTTAAAATTTTTTGACATGTTCCATACGAAAGCCCTACTTGTTGCGAAACTCTGCGAATAGATGTTTGAGGAGATTCGTTAATAATTTGTCTGACATTTTCAATTACGCCGCGACTTCTCTTGAGAGGAGGACCGCTTCCTTTTTTTCTTAAAATACTGCCTGTTTGACGAAAAAGATTTACACAATGCATTAGCATATCACGGAAAGTTTTATAGCTAGGAACAGTATTTGGATATCTCTCTTCAAACTCCGCAAGGCAATTTTCTATTGAATGCTGCCAAATACGATCAATTTTTTGAGATGTCAGGAAGTAACATTCTACCATAAACGCTTTATGCATATCATTAAAGGCCATTACTTTTTCTTTGATGAAACTTTAAAATATATATTTGACACTGACAGATGTTTGAAATAACATCTTAATGACTAAAGCTACGACATAATTTTTACATACACGGCCAGCTACGAGTGAAAATTTTAATGATCGCTCGTTATAACAAAAAACAATATTTCAGTGAAATGTGTTTTATTTTTCGACATAATCTCCCTCAAGATCAATACATTTATTTAGTCGATGCTCAATTTTCTTTATGCCTTCACAATACTCATTTTCCTCAATCTCCTCAAAATAGTGGTCAACGGCAGCTATCAGCTCCTCACCCAAAGCAAATCTCATACCGCCGAGGTTGTTTTTCAGTTTGGGGAACAGATGATAGTGCGACGGAGCTAAATCCGGCGAACAAAGGGGATGCTCAAGCGGTTTGAACTTGAATTTGGCCAATTTTTCTTTGACAATTCCGGGAGCATTGTCTTGATGGAAAATGATATTTTTATACTTTCTTCCGGGTCTTTTTTCGACGATAGATGCCTTCAATCGATCCAAAAATTTAGAACAGTATAATGCAGTAATCGTTTGTCCCTTTGGCAGGTAGTCGATAAGCAAGATTCCCTTCGCATGCCAGAAAACGGAAGGCATCACCTTTCCTGCCGATAGACTGATTTTGGCCTTTTTTTGGATCCGGTTCACCGCGTTTAGTCCACTGTTTTGATTACTGTTTATTTTCTGGTGTGTAGTGGTGAACCCAGGTTGCATTGCACGTCCCAAATTTGCGCAAAAAATCTGTTGGATTTTGCCGAAATCGCTCCAAAATTGCTGTAGAACATTCTATGCGTTTGAGTTTTTTCTGTGTTGTTAGTAAACGTGGCACCCATCTAGCACACCGCTTGGACATGTCTAATTCAACATTCAAAATGTACGACACCCATTCTCTGGAGATGCGTGTAGCTTCAGCAAAATCTTGCAATGTCTATCGGCGATCAGCTTCCACAAATTTCAAAACTTTTTGCACACTTTCTGCAGAAGTATCTGTTTTAGAATGTCCAGAACGGGGATCGCCATTTACGCTCGTACGACCCTTTTTAAATTCGTTCACCCATTTGCAAACAGTCTTAAAACAAGTAGCTTCCTCGGCTAACACATTTACCATATCAACATGAATTTTTCTAGGCGAAGAATACTATTTTCAACAAGCATTTAATCACTGCGCGAATTTCGATATTGTCCATTTTTAAGAAGCGACAAAAGTACTATGTTTTTAACGAGTGTACACAACAAACTACTTGACAGATCGACATGAAGTTTAACGCGCATATCATTGAAACCAAGGATCAGGGAGGTGAAGATTGGAAACGCGGCAAGTACCACGATACTAGCGTAACGATTGAAGTCAAATGTTAACTAAAGGAACTTAGATGGCTTGGTTGTGAGGGTTTGACCCGACAGACTTCACTTATTTAATAATTGTTAGTTTAGCCTTTGAGTTTTGATTTGTAATTTCAACAGGAAAGTCTGTAAAAATGAGTCGAGGTTCGTATCGTATTAAATGTTACGGGACAGTCTGTATATGCGCTTTCAAAAATTAATCACCGTGTGACTATAATATTAACATTTTTCACAAAAGAATTATGGCAATGATTTTACACGAAATTCAAAGGAACATTATGACATATTGAAGCAATTTATAACAGAAGACACATACAAATGCGTTTCAAAAATTAATAACTATGTGGATATAAATTTTTTCCAAAAAAGCGATGATTTTTCAGGAAGTCCAAAGGAATTTTATGACACAATGAAGCAACTATGACTGAAGACAGATAAATGCGCTTTCAAAATTAATAACTGTGTGGCTATAACATTAACATATGTGCCAAAAAAACTGGCAAAGATTTTTCAGGAAGTCTAAAAGAATTTTATGACACAATGAATCAATTACGACTGAAGACACATATAAATGCGTTTCAAAAATTAATAACTATGTTTAAGAAAATTAAAACTGATAGACGTAACTTTGTGGTAGTTCATTTTGAAAATAATAAAATAAAATAAAACAATAACTTTGTTATACCACTTTATTCACATGTAATAGTGACCGCGGTTTCGACATACAATGTCATTATCAAACTGCAAAAGTTACAGGCCTACATAGATCTTATAAATGACACAAAAATATATGGGGGTGGTTTATGATGTTATTAAAAATTACTACTATATACTTAACTATTATATACAACATTGGAAAAGTGTTGTATATATATGATCCAACTGGTCGTTAAGAACAATATCTATTGTGTTGTTTCCGCTTTTAAAAATTTCAAGTGACTCTAAAAGATTTAATTTACGACCTTTCTCGGCTTTCTCGGATATACTAAACTAAGGGCCACTTGTAACTGTTTTTTCTTTAGTATACTGTTAATTACGCTACTTTTATAACTATTGTTTACCGCTATTTGTTTTATAGTATTGATTTCACGAACAAAAGATTCATTAGACAAAGGAATATTTAATGCTCTATGTATCATAGAATTAAAAAATGAGTGTTTGTGTGTCTTAGGGTGTAGTGAATCTTTGGGAATAATGCAATCAATGAAAGTAGGTTTACGATAAAAAAAAAAAAATATATATATATATATATATATATATATATCGTAAACCTACTTTCACTGATTGCATTATTCCCAAAGATTCAATACACCCTAAGACACACAAACATTCATTTTTTAATTCTATGATACATAGAGCATTAAATATTCCTTTGTCTAATGAATCTTTTGTTCGTGAAATCAATACTATAAAACAAATAGCGGTAAACAATAGTTATAAAAGTAGCGTAATTGACAGTATACTAAAGAAAAAACAGTTACAAGTGGCCCTTAGTTTAGTATATCCTAAAGATAGTGCTAATTTGAAACAATTTGTCTCGTTAACTTACTTCGGTAAAATAAGCGAGCAAATTGGAAATATAATTTCAAAAAATAATTGTAATGTTAGTATAGCTTACAAACCATATGTAAAAACAAGTAATTTCATTTTTAACGCAAAACCTAAAACAGATATCAATAATAAATCAGGAGTGTACAAATTATATTGTAATGATTGCAAAAGTGTATATATAGGTCAGACTGGTCGAAGTTTTATTATACGGGTAAAAGAACACATGAGGTCATATAAACTAAAGAAGATAGATTCAACATTCGCAAACCATCTTATTACAGAAAGGCATACATTTGGTCATCATAAAATATTGCATTTGGCCGAGAAAGGTCCTAAATTAAATCTTTTAGAGTCACTAGAAATTTTTAAAAGCGGTAACAACACAATAGATATTGTTCTTAACGAGTAGTTGGATCTTATATATACACCTCTTTTCCAATGTTGTATATAATAGTTAAGTATATAGTAGTAATTTTAAATAACATCATAAACAACCCCCATATATCTTTGTGTCATTTATAAGATCTATGTAGGCCTGTAACTTTTGCAGTTTGATAATGACATTGTATGTCGAAACCGCGGTCACTATTACATGTGAATAAAGTGGCATAAAAAAGTTATTGTTTTATTTTATTTTATTAATAACTATGTGGCTATAATACGAGGGTGACCTGAAATGTTTTCGGAATCAGCTAGAGATGGCGCACGAAGGTTGAAGTGGATTCATTGGTCGACAAGGGCAACCTTTGTTATAGCAACTGTCAAAATTTCAGACGTCTGCGGTCAATAGTTGTTGTTTAAGAGTGTGTTTTGTGTAGCAAGTCAGGCGGTTTCTCAAAAATGGATAAAATCGAATTGCGTGCAGTGATAAAACACTTCTGGATGGCTGGGAAAACGGCAACGAAAATTCGAAATATTTTGTTGAGGTTCATGGCGGATCCACTCCATCATTTTCGACCATGAGCGAGTTCAAACGCGGCCGCACAAGCACAAGTGACGAACCACGCAGTGGACGCCCAAAAACCGCTACCAACGATGAAATGGTCGACAAGATTCATGATGTCGATTGAAGCTAAGAGATAGCAGAGACAACAGGCATCTCAGAAGAACGCGTTGACCATATCCTACACGAAATTTTGGGTATGAAAAAGCTTTCGGCGCTATTGGTACCGCGTTTGCTCACACCGGAGCAAAAACGAAATCGGGTGACCGTTTCGGAGGAGTGTCTGGCCAGGATCCAACGTAATCCAAAAGATTTCTTCATGCGTTTCGTAACTGTGGATGAGACTTGGATTCACCACTACATACCGGAGACCAAGGAACAGTCGAAGCAGTGGACTTTTCCGGGCGAATCGGCTCCGAAGAAATCAAAGACCGTTCCATCGGCTGAAAAGGTCATGGCGATCACTTTTTGTAATTCCCAATGTGTGATGCTCATCGATTATCTGCAGAAGGAAAGGACGATCACAGGGCAATACTACAGCGATTTATTGACCCGATTCGACCCGATTATTGAAGGAGAAACGGTCGCTTTTGCAGCGGAAAAAGTGCTTTTCCACCACGACAAGGCACAGGTTTATTCATCCAGCATCGTCGTGTCCAAATTGAATGAGTTGCGCTACGAATTAGTCTCTCATCCTCCATATTCACCGGACCTAGCCCCCAGCGACTTTTTCCTATTCCCAAACCTGAAAAAAATCACTGGGAAGAAAAAAATTTGCCTGAAATGAGGAGGTCATCGCCGCTACAGATGGCTATTTTGCAGACCTCGAAATATCCTACTTTTACTACGGCTTAAAGAGACTGAAGCACCGTCTGAAAAACTGTATTGATCTTCGAGGAAACTACATCGAAAAATAAAAATAAAAAACCACACCAATACCGTGTTTTTCTTGTCGATTTCGGAAACATTTCAAGTCGCTCTCGTATTACCGTGGAAGATTAAAACTTCATTTCCAAAAAAAAATTATAATAAATGGCTTCTTCTAATTAAAACATTATAGACCTAATTTATGATACAGTTTGTTACTTCTTATCAGAAATCTTTTCGGTTGCTGCAAGATTTTCAGAATTTAATGATGTAAAATAAGAAACACCTTCGACTAGTTTAAATGTAATAAAATGAACTTCATTCTAAATTTTAATACAGATAATACGGAAAACATTGATATTCTACTAAATTGTAGGAGATAGGTTTAATCAAATAGTTGAAGAAGGATGATAAATGTGAAAGTAAAATATAAATAAATAAAAAACTTACCTTTCGACCAGATGCTATGTTTGTAAATGGTATCACATCTGAAACAAGATAGCATGAATTAATATTAGTGAACAAGATTTTTCAAAATTAAGCTACTAAATTACTAAATTACAATAAACACAGATTTTAAAAGTTTAAATATATTTAATCATTAATTCAAAAGCAAAAAATAGATTGCTTGTCGATGCGATAATTCACATCAAGCTTTGATACAAAATAATACAAATCTGTATAAAAACAAATTTGTATCTGTATATGCATGGACACACAGTACATATTTACCAGCTTTTGCTTCAACTACCAGACGCATGCGTTTCTGTGTAACCACTTTGTCAATGATAGATTTACGAAGCAAAAGACTGTAGTACACTTGCGGTCAAGTAGTAAGTTTTGTCCTATCCGAAGACAACAGATAACCCTCTTGCCATCTGACGGACAAAACCGATTTTCGGTTTTGTCCGTCTATATCGTCTAGGTTGTAATATGAGTTTGAAAGTGCATTTCCTGTTTTCACACTTGAACTATTTTCCTGAAAATCTTGGAGCAGTTAGCGAAGAACAGGGAGAGAGGTTTCACCAAGACATTAAGAAAATGGAACGGCGATACCAAGGCAGATGGAGCATAACGATGATGGCGGACTACTGCTGGATGTTAAAACGGGATATGCCCTTAAAAACATACAACCGAATGTCCGGACAACGCAGCTTTCTGGCAAAAAGACAAAGATTTCACTTAAAAAAGACTGAGTAAAGTATTTTTTTCCACTTTTTTAACTTGTATTCCACCTTTTTACTCAATAAACAAATAATTTTGTTTAGAAATATCGTCTTTTTTCTTTTAATATTTGCAAAAAAACCTTTCGTGATACAAATAAATGCATAGAATTTTTGAAATCAGCCTACCAAAATTATATAAAATCAGTTTTCAAAATAAAAACATCTGTCAAAAAGTTTAATTTTGTAGACCTGTGTTATCATCGATCGTACCATTACCTCACTTCAATATTCTGATTCTATCCTAGTAAAAGATAATTTTGTCAAAAATATACGACATGTACCAACACCAGCAAACAAAATGGTACGAAATTTTTATTCTTGTCACTTTGCATAGCCTAGTTAGTAACGACCTAGTAATCTATGAACTAACAATCGCGTAATCCAATCTTTCTTCACGAATTATATATTTCCAACGTACTCCTGATAGACGTCAATATACACAAAGCAAGTGACACCGTCTAAATTTACAGAAACGCTATATTAATGGGAATTGGTTATATGTTTGTATTGTTCTTGAATTCGAGCGTATTTAGGTATACATTTGGTCCGTTAGAGCGCGGTTTCTAGATCACCTTATTTGCTTAAACAAATAGGGCAGGGTAGGGAAAGCGAGGGACAACAGTAAAACACGTACACTGAGACACACATACAAAAACACATTGGATCTGCACCCGCCTACAACCGGGCACAGATCCAATTATGAACACAACGCTGCTGGTATCGCTCGAAGTACGTCGATTACTACCCGGCAGTGCGTCTGTCTCTTCGATTTACAGTTTAGGCTCGCACAGGACAGAACGAATCCTCAATCACGTAGAAATGTAAGAAAAAGGAACTTTTCGTCCGAAAATCGGACAAGTGCTTAAGGCAATATTTAAATCAACTAACAGTGAAGTTCGTTAGAAAAGACTGACGTGTGAAAACAACACCATTTCGTTATTAACGTATAGATTAAAAGACATGGATAAACTGTAAATGGGATTTAAGTAAAATACTTATACTAATTTCCAATATATATTACACTTTATTATATGTATTAATAAAGTGACGACATGTTTCGCTATGATGTAGCTTCTTCAGATTTTTTCTAAACTATTTCAATGGGTTGCACTTGTCTACATTAGAATCGTCTCTTACCGATATATCTTCTAAAGCTATTGTTATCTTAATATTTGATGAAACCAGTTTAAAAGTGGGGAATTATTAAGGTCCAATTGGTCATTTAACAATACATCTGCATATTTAAGTTTATTTATTTCTAAGGATTCCAGTAAATTTAACTTTAATCCTTTTTGTTGTGACTGTAAAATTTCAAAATCTGTACTGAAACCATGATTATTTTCCAACAAATGAAGTACATAATTGGAATCTGTCTTTTTGTTAATAAAACTTTTAAAATGTTCCTGTATTCTTTTCTCAAAGCTCCTACCAGTTTGGCCTATGTATGTTTTAGGGCACTCTTTACATGTTAGTTGTATACTCCGGATTGATTACTTTTGCTTGTCTTGGATTTATTATTTTTTATGAATTTCCCTAAAGAATTATTAGTTTTATAAGCTACATTTATATCTGTTTTTCGTAACATTTTTCCTATTTTTTCACTTATCGGTCCTATGTATGTTACTAATTTATAATTGCTTGGTTTATCTTTTATTATTGGGTACACCTTTTCTATTGCTTTCTTATATTTCTTTTTTCTTAAAATTATATCTACTATATTTGGGTTATATCTATTATTATGCGCTATTTGTTTAATGATATTTAATTCTTTAAAGAAGTTTTCATTATTTAAAGGTACTGATATTAATCTGTGTATCATACAATGGAATGATGCTAGTTTATGACTAACTGGGTGACAGGAACTATTGTGAATGATAAGATCTGTGTGTGAGGGTTTGTGATATATTGAAAAGACATGTTTATTATTTTGTCTAGAAATTGTAAGGTCCAAGAAGTTTATACTATGATCTAATTCTTTTTCTATGGTGAACTTAATGTTTTGGTGTAGATTATTTATGTGTTCAAAAAATTGGTTTAATTGTCTATCTGTGCCTCTGAAACAAGCTAATACGTCATCTATATATCTGTGTCAGTATATAAAATATTTAAAATTGGGATGTTCTTTAATTTGACTTTCAAAATTATCCATAAAAATCTCTGATAATAACGGACTCAATGGGTTGCCCATTATTATCGTTGCCGTTATTATCAGAGATTTTTATGGATAATTTAGAAAGTCAAATTAAAGAACATCCCAATTTTAAATATTTTATATACTGGCACAGATATGTAGATGACGTATTAGCTTGTTTCAGAGGCACAGATAGACAATTAAACCAATTTTTTGAACACATAAATAATCTACACCAAAACATTAAGTTCACCATAGAAAAAGAATTAGATCATAGTATAAACTTCTTGGACCTTACAATTTCTAGACAAAATAATAAACATGTCTTTTCAATATATCACAAACCCTCACACACAGATGTTATCATTCACAATCGTTCCTGTCACCCAGTTAGTCATAAACTAGCATCATTCCATTGTATGATACACATATTAATATCAGTACCTTTAAATAATGAAAACTTCTTTAAAGAATTAAATATCATTAAACAAATAGCGCATAATAATGGATATAACCCAAATATAGTAGATATAATTTTAAGAAAAAAGAAATATAAGAAAGCAATAGAAAAGGTGTACCCAATAATAAAAGATAAACCAAGCAATTATAAATTAGTAACATACATCGGACCGATAAGTGAAAAAATAGGAAAAATGTTACGAAAAACAGATATAAATGTAGCTTATAAAACTAATAATTCTTTAGGGGAATTCATAAAAAATAATAAATCTAAGACAAGCAAAAGTAATAAATCCGGAGTATACAAACTAACATGTAAAGAGTGCCCTAAAACATACATAGGCCAAACTGGTAGGAGCTTTGAGAAAAGAATACAGGAACATTTTAAAAGATTTATTAACAAAAAGACAGATTCCAATTATGCACTTCATTTGTTGGAAAATAATCATAGTTTCAATACAGATTTTGAAATTTTACAGTCACAACAAAAAGGATTAAAGTTAAATTTACTGGAATCCTTAGAAATAAATAAACTTAAATATGCAGATATATTGTTAAATGACCAATTAGACCTTAATAATTCCCCACTTTTAAACTGGTTTCATCAAATATTAAGATAACAATAACAATAACTTTAGAAGATATATCGGTAAGAGACGATTCTAATGTAGACAAGTGCAACCCATTGAAATAGTTTAGAAAAGGAAAAAAAGCCATACATTTGTGAAGAGCGTGTTCAGTAGTAATGTAAGATCTGAAGAAGCTACATCGTAGCGAAACATGTCGTAAATTTATTAATACATATAATAAAGTGTAATATATACTGGAAATTAGTATAAGTGTTTTACTTAAATCCCATTTACATATTATGGATTTCCAGCAAGTATCGGCCGATTCAATTAAACATAGATAAAACTTAATATTACATTAAATAATGGCAATATTGGAGTCTTTTGCTTGGAAGACGTTTGGGATCATGGAAATGCCGAAAAACGAATCCTGTTTCCATAGCTATATTATCCGAACGCATAGAGATATCAACGTAATTTTTTCCCACCTTGTAAACAAAGGACTGAGAATTACGCGTGAAAATTTTCATAGGTATATGTTCTTCAATAATGGAATAACAGAAGTTTAAAGTTAACTTAAAAAATAACGATTGCACGTTGATAATTTAATAAGCAACTTATATCGAACCAAAACAAATAAAGTTCTGAGTGACATTTGTAGTTAGTTGTCACTTTGCAATTGGTATAGTGGCATTTCCTACAAATTAAAGTACTTTTTCTCGTAATAATGGGCCCTCATTTGACGAAGCCTAATTTAGACATAATTGCCATGTGTTGCCTAGAAAACTCAATAATTTTGTTGTTAAAAGGTATTTGAAAAAAATTATAAGCTTCCTGGGTTTATCTAATGTTTTTTTGAATAAAATAAGTCAATTACAAAAAGCATATTTTGCATATAATCCGATGTTTAGTTATGATAATTGAAAAGACTTTCTTTGGAGACTGTGGTTAAGTAAAAACGTAAAAAGGTATATAACCCCTTACCACAATTATTAATCGTATCCTAAATACGTATTTCGACAACTAACTTGTAGGTAAAACCACTAATCAAGGTGTCGCACATGGGGCACAGTAAAGCAAGCACAACTCATCACGCAACAACAAACGCCGTGTAAAGTTGTTGCGTGATCAGTTGTGATAGCTTTACTGTGCCCCATGTGCGACACCTTGATTAGTGGTTTTACCTACTGATGATGACAACTTAGTTGTCGAACTACGTATTTAGGATACGATTAATACTTGTGGTAAGGGGTTACATACCTCTTTAAGTTTTTTTGATAATTGGTTTAAATTTCTTAAAAGAACTGATATGAAACATTTTCGTATTGTATTAATATTTTTGGCACAGAAACGTGGGGCGAATACAATTTTATATTGTTTTGATGCATTCATCACCAAGTTTTATCTGATTTTATAATATTTTTAAAACATAAATTCTCGTTTTGTATCAGGAAAGATCCTTTTGTGCCATATTCAATATTACCGCAGCAGATGGCGCGAAGTATGTCTAATTGTTTTCGAGCCTTCCTCGTATATTACTCCTTTACATTTCATAAAAGAGCACATGGTTGAAGTCTGATTTGCACAAGCAATACATATTTATTATTATAATATTAATAAGAAAGTATATGAAAACATAAATTCTCATAACAAGTGCTCATTTGAAAAGTCAATCTAGTAGCATGTGATTTACTGAGAACATTTTGAAGTATGTCGTAAATTAAAATTTACTACTTAACCTACGAAGTCGTATATTTTAACAGTTTCATACATACAAATAAATAACAAATAATAGATATTTATTGAAAACTATAACAAATGTTGAAAATGTTGTCCTTCAAGATCAATGCACTTTAAAATCCTCCGTTTAAAATTTCTGATGATATTCTGCAACATTACTGGATTGTTATTAATTTCCATGCATTTCTGTTCCATTCTCTGTAGCATATCATTCAAATTCAATATAGGTGTTCGAAATATGTTATTTTTTAGTAAGGCCACAAAAAGAAGTCGCAAGGTGTTAAATCGCATGAACGTGCAGACCAGGCAATTTCAGTATTTCGACTAATTATAGGCTCAACAAAAAATTCTCTTAAATAATCCAAAGATTCTGCAGTACAGTGACAAGGTGCTCCGTCTTGTTGGAAATATGCATTTTGAAGTTCATCATCATGAAACTGATTGACAAATAGTTGTAAAATTTCCGTACGGTATCTTTGAGCAGTTAACGTTACCTGAAAAAATATTTGTCCAATGATTCACCTTTGGCTTATCGCTGCTCAAACACAAATTTTCTCTGGATGTAGCGATTCTTCATTAATTACATGTGGATTTCCACAACTCCAAATTCTTGTATTTTGTGAATTTAGGTATCCCGTTTTATAAAACGATGCTTCATCAGTAAAGATGACTCTTTGCGAAAGTTCTCCATTATTGTTCATATTTACAAACCAATTACAAAACTGTAGTCTACGTGGGTAATCAATTTCTAACAATTCTTGTACTGCTGTGACACGGTATGGATAAAGTTGCATATCTTTTTTTAATAACTTGTGAGTTGTACCAACAGAAAGGTTTATTTGTTGACTCAAATGTCGAACAGATGTTTGTGATTCATTTTCCATTATTTCTTCAACACGATTGACAACTTGAGGTGTACGTTTCTTAACTGCTCCACTGCCTGATTTTCTTAAGAGACTACCAGTTTCAGAAAAAAGTTTTAAAGTTCTATCCAAAGTATTCTTAAATTGTATATAATCTATTACAAAATATGGAAACTCAACTTGAAATTCTACCATGCAATCTTGAACTGAATAAACTCACAAACCATCAATTTTATTACCACTTCGAAAATAAGCCTGGACTAAAAAAATTTTATGTTTTAAAGTGAAAGCCATTTTAAAACTGAGAAGCAATTTATTTAAACCAGAATCGACGCACGATTATTTTATGCACTAACTGATATTTGCGATTGACATTATCAAATGTCATTTGGATTTACGTTTACGGAACAACAAACACATACTAATATATATGCGTCTTATTCTATCAAAATTTCAAAGTAACCTAGATTGACTTTTCATATGAACACATTATATTACGTCAGGAAAAATTCTTCTAGAAATCCCTCAATTTTAGCGATGACACCATTGTAAGCTAGTAAATTATACAAGACACATTAAAAAGTAATCAAGAATATTTTGTAGTCACTTCTATCGAGAAACATTTACAATGCATAGGGAATTTATTGCTAACACATTTCAATGCTTATATTTGAGAAATGCAACTAACTATAATATATTTTACATTGCCAAACGATCTCTTTTTCTTATATTGCCACTGCGGATGATTTGATATTCTTTTTATTCGTGTACAACTTGAATCGATTGCGGATGGTGAAATCGGTCGCAGAAACACACAAAAAAGGAAACTTAAACGCACTGAATTTTTATTTCTGTAGAACGCTGTAGTGTCAGATATTTCGCCTGAAAAACCGACCCTCCAGAGATCCATACGAAGATGTTTTTCTCTCCGGAGATATTGCCTTCTCGCGTTTCCGTATACTTTTGATATATTACATAATATTATATTGCGCATTCAACGCTTGTATACAGAATACATTAATTTTCTTTCTTTATCCTTTGGTATTAGCAAAAGATACTATTTGACATGTTTGTAAATGTTCTCACATACAGTATGCTATATTTTGTTTTATACAGGCAGTTCGAAAGACGAACAATATTTTGATAATCCATTGAACATTTTTTTTGAACGAAACAAAATATAATTATTGTACTATTAACTATTCTATTAGACATCAAGCAATAAAAAATATCTATGTCTGTCTTCAATTATTTGACAATTATTTAGCCGGGTGCGGTTTGTATGAATAAATCGGCTGTTTAAATTATTGAAATTGATTCTACTAAAAACGTTATTAATGTTATTATTATGAACACGAATAATGTAATAATTAATAATAAAATAAAAAGTTGGTTAAATTTTGAAAATTGGTAGTTAACAGGTATGTATGTACAGTAAAAAATATAAACAGAATTAATTGTACGTAAGATTGACATGCGATTACGTAATGCCCTATAAAAAAACATAATTCTTTAACCACGAAAAACCTTCTCGAACCGCTCGATCAAGTTCAGATCGAGATCGAGTTCAGGTCTCTAACCACTCGTCGAGTCCTTAACTCGATCGTAAGACTTCCAACACGATAAGCCAGTAACTTACAATGGTAAGTCACAGACCGCTAACGACCTGTTAGCGCGCTGGTAAGTCGCGTGAAATAAATAAAAAATAATAAAAGCCAGATAGAAACGTCTTGTGCGGCATTACAATCTTATTTAATCCATAGTTTCTTCAACGATTTTCCGATATTAGCTACATTCGTCAACAATTCCTCGCCATATTTATATAATTGATTTCGTGTGTATATCTTTCCTTAGTTTCAAATCTAGTGTCGCAACTAATTTTCATTTCCTTATTTCTTTACTTTCCCTGCCTATTTTTTTCTAAGGAGTTTAAAGTATTGTTAGTTTCCTATTTTCATGAATCTCAATATATTTACTTATAGTATTAGGGAGTATGAACATATGACATAAGGATGCTCTGTCGATAACGTTCTTCAAATGAAAAACATTAAAAAGAACCTGCAATGCGAACGAGTTTGCCCTTAAACCATAAAAAACCTGGCCAAAAACTAAGAAAATGTAGGTATATTTAATCAATGAAGAATTCTTCTAAGGATGCTCTATCGACAACGCTTTTCAATTGGAAAAAACATTGAAAATAACGTGCAAATTCGAACACGATTGTTCTTAAACCATGAAGAAAGACCTGACCAAAAAGCCTAACCAACAAAATATAGGTATATTGAATTAATGAACAATTCTTCTAAGGACGCTCTGTTGAGAACGCTCTTCAACTGAAAAACATAGAAAATAATTTATAAATATAAAGGCGATTACTCTTAAGGCATAAAAAACCCGGCTAAAAAACTTAACTAAGAAAATATAGGTATATTTAAGCAATGAAGAATTCTTCTAAGGATGCTCTATCGACAACGCTCTTCAATTGAAAAAAACATTGAAAATAACTTGCAAATTCGAACACGATTGCCCTTAAACCATGAAGAAAGACCTGACCAAAAAGCCTAACCAACAAAATATAAGTATATTGAATCAATGAACAATTCTTCTATGGATGCTCTGTCGACAATGCTCTTCAACTGAAAAACAGAAAATAATTTACAAATATTAACGCGATTATCCTCAAGCCATAAAAAAACCTGGCCAAAAAAGTTAACTTAGAAAATGTAGATATATTTAATCAATGAAGAATTCTGCTAATGATGCTCTATCGACAACGCTCTTCAATTGAAAGAAACAAAAATAACGTGCAAATTCGCACACGATTGCCCTTAAACCATGAAGAAAAACCTGACCAAAAAGCCTAACCAACAAAATATAAGTATATTGAATCAATGAACAATTCTTCTATAGATGCTCTGTCAACAACGCTCTTCGACTGAAAAACATAGAAAAGAATTTATAAATATAAAAGCGATCAAGCCATAAAAAACACGGCCAAAAAACTTAACTAAGAAAATGTAGACATATTTAATCAATGAAGCATTCTTCTAATGATGCTTTATCTACAACGCTCTTGACAATTGAAAAAAACATTGAAAATAACTTGCAAATTCGAACACGATTGCCCTTAAACCATGAAGAACGATCTGACAAAAAAGTCTAACCAACAAAATATAGGTATATTAAATCAATGAATAATTCTTCTATGGATGCGCTCTTCAACTGAAAACATAGAAAATAATTTACAAATATGAACGCGATTACCCTTAAGCCACAAAAAAACCTGGCCAAAAAACTTAACTAAGAAAATGTAGGTATATTTAATCAATGAAGAATTCTTCTAAGGATGCTAATCGACAACGCTCTCCAATTGAAAATAACGTGCGAATACGAAGACGATTGTCCTTAAACTATGAAGAAAGACCTGGCCAAAAAGCCTAACCAACAAAATATAAGTATATTGAATCAATGAACAATTCTTCTATGGATGCTCTGTCGACAACGCCCTTCAACTGAAAAACATAGAAAAGAATTTACAAATATGAACGCGATTACTCTTAAGTCGTAAAAAAATCCTGGCAATAAAATGTAGGTATATTGAATCAATGAAGAATTCTTATGATAATGCTATGTCGACAACGCTCTTCAAATGAATAACAGTGAAAATAACTTCCAAATACGAACGCGATTGTTCTTAAACCATCAAAAAAACTTGGCCAAAAAGCCTAACCAACAAAATAAGAGTATACTGAATTAATGAAGAATTCCTTACGGATGCTCTGTCAACAACACTCTTCAAGTGAAAAATATAGAAAAGAATTTTCAAATACATATGCGATTACACTTAAACTATAAAGAAACCTGGCCAAAAACCCTAACCAATGAAATGTAGGTATACTGAATCAATAAAGAATTTTTATAATGATGCTCTGTCGACAATGCTCTTGAAAATATTGAAAATAACTAGCAAATACGAAGGCGATTGCTCTTAAACTATCGAAAAAACTTGTCCAAAAAATATATCCAACAAAATGTAGATATGAAGAATTCTCACAATGATGCTCAATGGACAACGCTGTTCAAATGAAAAAGATTGAAAACAAGTTGCAAATATGAACGCGATTGCCCTTAAATCTTCAATAAAAACCTTGGCCAAAAATCTAACCAACAAAATATAGGTATATTGAATCAATGAAGAATTCTTCTAAAGATGCTCTGTCGACAACGCTCTTCAAATGATAAACATTGAAAATAACATGCGATTGCTCTCCAACGATCGAAAGAACTTGGCCAAAAAACCTAAATAACAAAATGTAGATATTTTGAATCAATAAAGAATTTTTAGAATGATACTTTGTCGACAACGCTGTTCAAATGAAAAACATTGAAAAGAACTTGTTAATACGAACGTGATTGACCTTAAACCATAAAAAAAAACCTGGCTAAAAAACCTAACCAATAAAATGTAGGTATACTGAATCAACGAAGAATTACTATAATAACGCTCTGTCAACAACGCTCTTCAAATTATAAACATTGAAAATAACTTGCGATTGCTCTTCAACCATCGAAAAAACTTGGCCAAAAATCCTAAATACCAAAATGTAGATATTTTGAATCAATGAAGAATTTTTAGAATGATACTTTGTCGACAACGCTGTTCAAATGAAAAACATTGAAAATAACTTGTTAATACGAACGTGATTGACCTTAAACCATCAAAAAAAAAACTGGCCAAAAGCCTAACCAACAAAATGTGAATATATTGAATCAAAGAATTCTTATAAGTATGCTCTGTCGACAATGCTCTTCAATTGAAAATCATAGAAAAGAGTTTGCAATTATGAACGCGATTGGCATTAAACCATAAAAAAACCTGCCCAAAAAAACCAAACCAATAAAATATAGGTATATTGAGTCAATGAAAAATTCTTATAAAAATGCTCTGTCGACAAGGCTCTTCAATTAAAAAAGCAGAAAAGAATTTGCAAATATGAACGCGATTGTCCTTAAACCATAAAAAAAAACCTGCCCAAAAAACCCGAACCAATAAAATACAAGGTGTGTATAAATTGTCGCAAAAGCTACACGTAGCGACAATCTTCGTTCGGTTCTGAATAAAAAATCTTAATGTTAAAATGTCGTATCATGCTTCATAAATTCGTAAATATCAAAATTTGACAGTAATGATTTTGATTGAACTCACTTTGAAATACAAACCTATTGTTCTACAACGTTGCCAAATGTGTTTTTCGTGGAAGTACGTTAATGAATAAATGTTTAAAACAAGCTTTTAAATCAAAAAGAAAACGTTTACGAAATAATACTAGTAAATTTTTTTTCTTTAAACTAAATTGCATCTATCTCTATTAACAGATATCGAAGAACAAAGGTTAGTTACGCACTAAAAGTCTGAACTTCAAGAACCCCGTGAAAACAAACGAAGCATGATACGACATTTTAACATTAAGATTTTTTATTCAGAACCAAACGAAGAACGCCGCTGCGTGTAGCTTTTGCGACAATTTATACACACGTTATATAAGTATATTGAATCAATAAAGAATTCTAATAGAATGGCAAATGTGAATAAGATCTGTTTTACTAATAATTTCGCACATAACAAACAATAATAATATTATTCTTATGTAATAATATCGTACCATTCATTGTATTTAAATATTATTAAAATGAATGAACCCTTACAAAAGGGAAAAATTAGAAACCATTTCGAACTCGGAAGTAATATTTAAAACCTCGCAATTTTCTCTTAAATGTGAACGAAACGCTTTCGTTATAAATAGAACATTCAAATCGACACAATTTCACAATAAAATCAATTCCTCCTTTTTTCGTGATCTTTCTACCACCAACGCATCCGTCTCAAATTGCCGATACTGGGATGGGATTAACTTTAATTTCGAACCTACCCTTCCGATCTAAAGAGGAAGTATAGGGATCTTAGCCTCTCTTGTTTTAAAAAGGGAAACGTTTTTTTTTATCTTATAGACCATTAACGCCACAGTGAGAAGGGAAAATGAACTTTTGTAATTTTCCTTTTTAAAAATTGCCAGTGCTTTTTTGTCGACGATTTTTCAGGGAAATCGTATTTAATCTGTTGACGTAGCCAGATAATAATTTATCAGTATTTATATTCCTTACGGACTATATTTTCAAATATTCCCTTTATTTTTGTGAAATACTTTCTTCGATCGGTATCTGAATCCAATAGTCTTATTTCGATAAAAAATACTACACGTTAAAACCAATAAAAAACGTCTGTTATTCGGAAAAAACGTTTTTCAAATGTCACACCCTAAATACCAACAAGGATAAACTTGACTCCCAGAGTGAAAAGTTAACTTTTAACGTCGATTTAATATAAAAGTTAATACATAAACATTAAATAAGAGTTATACTTTTTTCGCTTTGTTAATACTTAGTTCTTTCCAAGTTATTTTGATTTTATATACCAAACTGAATATTATTCAATTTAAAAACTCTTAGAATTTTGTTATGTACCAATAAACAAACAAAATAAATATACATAACGTTACCAGAACTCAAAAAAAAACTTAGTGAATAAACCTGAAACGTAAAATGTAAAATAAATCTAAAATTAACTTAAACGCAACAAAAAATACAATTTTGTGAATCGAAGTAGCTTTTACTTGATGGAAATTCATAATTAATGAAATAAAAATGAAAAATATTACTTAATTTCAACTTTATCGAGGTAAAATTCCATTATAATGGTTTCGACACCGAGTGTCTTGAGGGTACGGCAATAATGTGTCGGCGGAGCTTAGCATGAAAACTAATAAAGTTGTAGCAATGAAATTTTACGCACACATGTAGTATGCTACAGTGCATTTTCTATTTTTATTTATTTATTTACAGGTGTCCCAAATTTCCGCTACCACTTTCAATTTTTTTTTTTTTAATAGATTGGCTATACTTTCTTATTATTATGATGATAACCACCCAAATTATCTTTGCAATGATATATGACAATGTGCACTTACAACTGTTAATTTTGGTTTTATTGCAAATTTTGTTAAAATCTAGACAGTTGCAGCGTCTAACATTTTAAGTCTTAGCCTGAAAATGGGTGCAGTGCCTCACGTAACTCTTTTGCTACCAATCTATAGACTAACACGTTAAAAGTTTTGAGGGTGAATAACGTGACAACATATACAGGGTGTTAAATATGTCGTGCCAAAGTTATCGAAGTTTAAAGGCTATTTTCTCTTTTTTTTTTTTAATTGAACCTATAATTGTTTTATTAGTCAGCAATTTCCTTGTAAAATTGCCGTTAAAATGGTACAAATAACATAGTACTTATTTCTAGTATTTTCGAAGTTATAGCCCTTTAATGAGATATACCTATGCTTATAATATTCAATATGCGGTGCTGCATCTAATAGTTGGTTGGTTGGCCATGAAATGATATTAAGCAAAAATTGCTGTGTAACCAAACGTCAAATATCTTTTTAAAATTTCCATATAAAGTGTTTTTTCCTCTTTGTTGTAATCGCGTTTAATTGTTATAATTTAAGTTCCGCTAGTTAATTATCAATTTCCGTTTGTTCGTTATTAGTTGTTATCTTGTTGTCAGTTATATCGTTTTGTTGTCATTATTTTTTATTTACATGCCGTAATAGTTTATGGTTGTGTTTCTTTAGAATGAATTTTTCGAAAGAGGAGCTAATAGACATGGTATTTGTTCTTGGCGCCAGCAATAGAAATCCACTTTTAGCATCAAGAACATATGCTATTAAGTATCCTCATCGAAGAGGACCAGATATTTAGACGTTTGAAAATTTGTTGACAAGGTTTCTTCGAACGGTTCAGTGAATTACGTCAAACATGAAAGAACTAAGACTATGGTTACAGAAGGTAATTAAGTGACAGTCGTCCAATCCGTTGTGGAAAATCCGCGCGTATCTACAAGGATAATTTCGAAAGAACACGGGATAGAAGTCACTGCTGTAAGTAGAATTTTAAAAAAACATAAATTTCACCCTTACAAAATTCAAAATCATCAAGGCTTATTACAAACGGATTTTGAAAGGAGACTTGTTTACTGTGAATGGCTACTTTTCCAATTACGACAAGATCTAACTTTTCTAGATCATGTGCTTTTCACAGATGAAGCAATATTTGCTTGTGGAATAACAAACAGAAAAAATTCTCATTATTATGAAACTAGAAACCCTCATTTTGTGCAATCTATTTTATACCAACAAAAATGGAGTGTTAACACCTGGGGAGGCATCATAGGAAACACTATTATAGGTCCATTATTTTTTAATACTACTTTAAATTGTGAAATCTACACAAATTTCCTACAAAATAATTTACCATTGCTGTTAGAAGGCCTACCAGATAACGTCATAAGGAGATTGTAGTACCAACATGGTGGCACATTTAGATAGGGTATTCGCCAATAGGTGGATTGGGAGAGGAAGCTTTATAAGCTGGCCACCGTGATCACCAGATCTAACCCCTTGTGATTTCTTTCTGTGGCCTACTGTAAAAAATATAGTTTACGAAACACCTCCTACAACGGCAGAGAACATGCAGCAATGAATCAGAAACGCTTTTCTTTAATTAAGTGAAAACAACATGGCTCAAAATGTAAGTCTGTCGATGCAGAGGCGATTAAGAGCATGTGTAGAGCAGAATGAACATATATTGGAACACATTTTAAATTAATTTTGTTTTATTATGGAAAAATTACAAAATGTAATTCTAGAACTAATAATAGAATTAAAAAACAGGTGTTTGTAAAAGTTACTTTGTTTGATATCATTTTATGGCCAACCAACTATTAGATGCACCGCATATTGAATATTATAAACATAGGTATATCCCATTAAAGGGTTACAGCTTCGAAAATACCCGAAATAAGAACTATGTTATTGGTACCATGTTAACGGCAATTTTACAAGGAATTTGCTGACTAATAAAAAAATTATAGGTTCAATTAAAAAAAAAAGAGAAAATAGCCTTTAAACTTCGATAACTTTGGCACGACATATTTAACACCCTGTATATGTTGTCACGTTGTTCACCCTCAAAACATATAACGTGTTAGTCCATAAATTGGTAACAAAAGAGTTACGTGAGGCACTGCACCCATTTTCAGGCTAAGATTTAAAATGTTAGACGCTGCAACTGTCAAGATTTCAACAAAATTTGCAATAAAACCAAAACTAACAGTTGTAAGTGCACATTATCATATATCATTGCAAAGATAATTTGGGTAGCTATCATCATAATGACAAGAAAGTATAGCAATCTATTTAAAAAAAAAATTGAAAGTGGTTGCGGAAATTTGGAACACCCTGTAAATATATAAATAAAAATAGAAAATGCACTGTAGCATACTACATGTGTATGTAAAATTTCATTGCTACAACTTCATTAGTTTTCATGCTAAGCTCCGCCGACACACTAATTGCCGCACCCGGTATAGCTAATATATTGTTGCAATTTAAAAAAAATTAGATTTGCCATAGGTAAACTATGTCCAAATGACACAGATACGACTTCGTTCTAAACCTCACAGTTCTCAATATTATAAAAAGTTAGATCTGCCAACCCACACATTCCCCATCAAAATTATTACCGGATTCGTTTTCTATGCACTCAAATTAATGTATAAATAATTCAACAGTAACATGTAATACGTTTCCATCTGATACTTATACCAGAAAAGCATCGGGATAATCTGAGTATCGCCGGGGCATCCCTCTAAATCATAGGAAATGTTGCGGAAAAAAATTTATATTTATTCCAATTAATGTTATAAAGAACTGAATTTTTAAAAGTTTTCTATTTGTGAATAAGGGAATCAATGGACAAATCTTGATGTAATAGTAAATACAGCGCCTATTGAGAGCCTATTAATGGAGGACGATATCAGTTGAGGAGTTAGCAAGACTTCGGTTAAACCACCCACTGTAAATAAAAAGACAAAATCTAATGCTCATAATAAAGATGGGGAGTAATTTAATTGAGTTGCATGCAATATATACCCCTTCAAAAATTTTAAAATTCATATCACCGATTTCTTGGTAATTCGATATTCCTATGCAACTCTCCTCCTAAAAATAATTCTGTTATTAATATTCCAGTAAAACTCTCGGAGTATCCTCCAGCGAACACTAAAGTTTAAAAAAAATATGGACCTATTTTGAACGGACAATAACTATGGACTCTCATTTTATATTTAACTTTTTTTAAATGACCTGAAATAGAGAAAAGATATAATCGCTAAACCCCCTTGCGACCATCTTTGATAATTCATAATGTCAGAAAAAACTCGAAAAATAGTACAGGGTGGCGCAGGGGAACGGGAAATTTGGAAATAACGTCATGTCCACGAATAAATTAATAAAACTAGTAATTTAGTAACGAAAGTGCATGTATGCAGCATGCCATTTATGTTTTTACAATCAAAATGTTCAAAAGTGTCTCTTTACTTTTTAAAGATGACATCGGAAAGATGACCTCCCATTCGGCGTTCACACTCTAACAGCCTGTTATGAAAACTCTGGAATGCGCGGTGTAGCAAATTTTGGAGAATGGCAGTGATTTCTTGTTGAATGTTCTCCTTCAGTTCATGGATTGTTGCAGGACGTGTACGGTACACCTTGCCTTTAAGATACCCCCACAGGAAGAAGTCGCACACACTAAGATCAGGGGATCTCGCAGGCCATTCAATCTCACCGTTACGTGAAATAATGCGTCTTCCAAACAATTGACGAACTGCTGCCATCGAATGTCGAGCAGTGTGTGACGTGGCTCCGTCCTGCTGGAACTACATGTTTTCGATGTTAAGATTAAGCTCGTACAGTCTCGGTGTAAAGAATGTTTGAAGCATTTCAACATATCGAGCGGATGTTACTGTCGCTGCACTACCATTCTCACTTGTAAAAAAATAAGGGCCGATAACACCATGACATGATACAGCACACCATATTGTTACCTTGTCGCTATGTAGTGGTCGCTGGTGTAACTCACAAGGATTGTCCTGGGCCCAATAACGAAAATTCTGTTTGTTTACGATACCGTTTAGGTGGAAATGTGCTTCGTCTGATATCCATATGTTATCAATGAAATTCGCGTCCTCGTTAATTTTAGCCAATATCTGCCTACTAAACTCCATACGTGACGCTGGGTCTCGTTCATGTAATTGTTGCACAATCTGCAACTTATAGGGATGGAAATGTAATTCGTGCAGTATTCTTTGGAAGCTTCGTCGCTTAATCCCTAGCGTAGATGCATGCTGTCGAACGGAGCGGCGAGGACTTCTCTCGATTGCAGCTCTAACAGCTTCAATGTTCTCTGGGGTACGTACCGTTCGAATGCCACCTGGAGCTTTCTTTTTCAAGGCAGATCCTGTTTCTTCAAAATTACGCACCCACGTTGTAATCGCATGCGCAGATGGGACACGTCCATGACGTCCAAGCTGGTAATGCTGTCGAAATATTCTCTGCGCGGCAGTCGCACTATCACCATTTTTATAAAACGCTCTCACAGCTACTGCACGTTCCGCACCAGTCCAACGATCCATGATTACTAAATGGCAATGCGTTCACAACAATTGTGCGACGTTACGAACAACTGCCGGTTCTACAGTGCTGACAACTGTAACGTTCAAAATTCCTCGTTCCCCTGCGCCACCCTGTATAATGTTTTGACAAATTTTCCGTGCTCATTTTCTCGATTTCGATACGTTTTCGGCCCAATAAACTTTACATATTCTTAATCTACGTTAACTAAGCTTTAATTCGATATACCAGAAGCCTAATTTTTTCAAAATTAAAAACTTGCCCAAATTTGGTACCTCGATGACGTAACACTACGCCCAACTTTTCAACTATCGTTATTATATTCCAAAATATACTTTACCATTTATCAAATTACACATCTCGATGTGTAGATTACGAATCCCTAATAAAACATGCAGACTTTTTTGTCTGTCACCAGCTACCTAGCCTCAAAGTCCAAATGTCTACAAATTTCACCTATCTTCACGATTTTTTCTACCAAACCATTCAACAGCGATTTGGTAGGAAGCGTTCAACATGTCGTACACACATTCTTCCTTTAACGCTTCATAATTTTCTCAATGACCTAAACTGCGTTCAAATGACCTAGATATTGCTTCGTTCTAAACGCTGCATTTCGCTACATTATAAAAATTCATATCTACCAACTCGCACGTTCCTTGTCAAAATTAATGCTCGTTTCATTTCATACGCACTCAAATTAGTCTATAAAAAATTCAACACTTCAATTCAGCGTGTGACATGTTCTCCAAACCGACCATAAATAAAAAATTTCCTAATTTCCCTTCAAAAATTTTCGTCACCAATTTCTTTGTAATTTAGTAGCTCTATGTTCGTTTGCCTCCCAAAAACGATTATACCATTTATATTCCACTAAAACTTTACCCTCTAGCAAGCGACAAAGTTGACAAAAATGTAGACCTATTTTGAACAGAACATAACTATGGATTCACAGTGTATATTTTACTTTTCTAAATGACTTGGAATAGAGAAATGATATGATCGCTAGATCTCTTGTGGCGATCTTCGATATTCTATTTCATAATGTCAGAAAGAATCTCAAATTAGAAGCCTTAAATTAAAACCACCCAGTCACGATCTTTATATATTTGGCATTTCTTAAGTTTTGGCATTCTACTGATTGTTACTTTTGTTACACTAATATCTTTACACTTTCCACGAAAATATTAGTGCATACATTTAAACCCACTCGGTAAGATCTGTGAGCATTTACTGACGAATCCGCTGATACAGAGGTATACGTCCATGAATGACTGACGAAAGCTTGTTTGAACATGCCGCCCTTTAGTGATCGCTGGAATATACACAGGACAAGATAGCCGAAAGGAAGCTTCGATATATTCTCACCGAGAGTTGAATTCTAAATTTGCGAGGTAGTGGAGGTCATTCTTTGGACTTTAGACTCGAGCTCGAAGTGATGAAGCCACGTTTCGTCAACCGTAACAAAGCGAGTCAGAAAACTTTTCGAATTGTCCTTAAACGACGCTAAATTCGCTTCTGAATCTCGCTTTTGTTCGGGCGTCAACATTCGGGACATCGTGCAGAGACCCTATGAAATCCCAAAAAGTCGTTGACTATGATTGCAATAGCTGTTATTTCTTCTAGATGTCTAGTAGTTAACCGGACTATCTCGTCTAATCAAGTCACATACACGATTAACATTTTCTTGTGTGTCAACAGTTTGCGGTCCGCCGGCACCTTTGGCATGTTTGCAAGTTGTTCTAATGCATCGAAACTCTTTGAACGATTTCTTTACTACTTGATACGATAGAGAACCATCTCCAAGCACACTAAGCATATCTTCATGAATTTGTTTTGGGGTTAGGCTTTTCTTTGGCAGATATTTAATAACAAGGTTGAGTTGATTTTTCTCTATTATTTTTAAATCTATGCGAAATCTACTTTGACCTAATATAACTTATAAAGATACAAAAATATATTGGAAGCTAACCGACAAAATAGTTTATCCAACTTTTATTAATTAAAAGTAACACATTTTTAGTATTAATCCTCATTCCTATTCATAAAACTCCACCCTCTTGTTAAAATTAACAGATAAATTTTTCACCGTTCCATTCCAAGTCGGTTCATCGCAAATAAACAAAAATTATAAAAAATAAAAGAGTCCAATTTATTTCTGGATTATCGAACGATATCTTGTTCAGATTGAAAACCTCTTATATTTGCATTGTTGGTATCGACCGAGGCTTTGCCAATGAATTTTAATTAATATGGAAAAGCGGGAATGGGATTTCCACCGTTGTTATTACTAAAAAAGAAAGAAAAAACCGTTTAAAAATTGCGAAATAATGTGCCTCAACAGCGGTTGTCTCTGCGTACAGTTTTTTCGGGTGGGCAATCTGTACAAACTTTGCCCGTACAGATGTCATTAACTCGCGCTTAAAAACGTTGTAATCAAAAACGAAATGATTTATGAAGCGAATTTTGTTTCGAAACTCACCGAAGGGAGAATTAAAAACTGCTATAAAAATACTACTGTGTATTTAGGTCATTTGATCGCTGAACTATTTCCATTAATTATGATCCGTTAACGTTATGCATTGCTGAAATGATTAAATTACTATTCCTGCTCTTGTTAATCCAGCTGATTTTATTTCAAATATTTTACGAGAATAATTAAACTGTATTAATATACAGGTGTTACAAAAAAGTAGATCAATACGTTAAGCATATACTCTTTGGGGGCTAATATACTGGGTACTTCCTTGTTTAATCCCAGATTAAACAACATGATTTTAATCTATTTATTCAATCTATCTATTTATTTTGGTATCTCCTGACGTCTATACGCCAATCAAACCTAAGCCGAGAATCATCAAGGCCCCATCATGATGAAGACAGGCAACTTCTGGTTGAAAGTCGGCACTTTGTTTAATCTCAGATTAAACATAATTTAATCTAGATAAAATAGTGTAATTCATATTTTATAATTATCACACCGTATATTTTACGTATTATAATTTAGTATTATTAATCTAAATACGATAGTTACGTATTATATTTATCAATCAAATAATTCACACATACAAGTCAGATATTTAATCTAAACCAGTTCAGTAAGCTGCTGATACAGAAACAATTATAGATCAGGTGTTTAAAATAAATCAGTTCAATATTCAATATCGTCATCCATAAATATGATGAAGTGCAAGAATTGTGAGGGCATTAAAATGTATTATAAACATCTGTAAAAACACTGTAATTAAAGTAGGCTATATCAGCGATACTACAAAAAATATTAAATGTCATCGATATTCAATTACGCTTAAGTAATGTATTTAAAATAAAAATGTTTAGAACTATTGGAATTAAATTTTAAATAAGATTTGTATATATATACCATAATTTTTGTTAAATAAAGCATTAAGGAATATACTGTTTATTAATCACCTATTCATAGACCTTCGAGACTTTTCATCCCTGATGTCACATTATATTTGAAAGCTTTTTTTCAATGTTTAACTTTTTAAAAGTAACCCTATCGTAAAAAAAAATCAAATTCTGGGGAAATCAAATCCCGTAGAACCCGAATCTGGCATCAGAATTTATCTGCAACCCTCGGGGGCGGCTCAAGAGTGATGGAGGCTTGCTATTTATGAAAGGGGACACACGAAAACTCGTACCTCAGAATCTGGTACATCTAGTGACTTTGAAGCTGTGACTGTGCAAAGTTTATCTTTGAGGAAAGATCACAGGAATATAGGTCAGGTTTTAGCAGCCATAGCTTCGACCTTTGCAGCTAGGATGCTCCCAATTTTTACCCTCCATAAGTCTGTACGCAAAATTTCAAGTCACTATATGCACTAGGTCCGGAG
This sequence comes from Melolontha melolontha, assembly GCA_935421215.2. Classification (NCBI taxonomy): domain Eukaryota; kingdom Metazoa; phylum Arthropoda; class Insecta; order Coleoptera; family Scarabaeidae; genus Melolontha; species Melolontha melolontha. Next base: position 107,130,791 of record OW285243.1, read on the forward strand.
CTACGATTTTTCGCTCGCTTTTCTGCATAAAGTCGCCACTGCCGGCAAGGGGTGTAGGTAAATTCTGATGCCAGATTCGATTAAGATTTTTTCTGACGATCGAGATACTTTTAAAAAGTCAACTTTAACTTTTGACAAACTGTACATTGACAAAAAAGCGTTCAAATAGAAAGTGACATAAGGAATGTGCCATTATTTTCGCCCAAGGAATATATGGTTAACAGATTGACCTACTTTTTTGTTACACCCTGTATAATTTTCAACATTAGATCAGGTTTATTCAAACATGAAGTAATAAAAACAAGGTAGTGTACCAGGTCCAATACTTTATCTGTTGTATACTAGTGACGTTCCTGACCTTGAACATGGAACAATAGCAATATTTGCTGAGGATACCGTTGGAAAACCCATAAGGGGGCAGTTGAGATGTTTGCAAAAGCCTCCATTGATGAAATTAATAACTTGGCTAAAACTTGACGTGGCGAGTCAAGCTAAATGAAAGTAAGCCTTCACTAATAATCAGAAACAATACGTCATACCCATCAAAATTATAGTATTAAATACAAAACTCAATTGTATAGTAAAAAAAATCACACAAAATTGTGTTTTGTATATAATTTTACAATGGATTTTCATGAAGTGAAGTAAAGACCGCATTAGTTAAATATTAGAATTAATGATACCCATATTTCACATGCTGATTCAACTAACCCCTTACCATACGAGTATTTGTATTCTAGATAAGTGTTTCGACAAATAAGTTGTCATCTTCAGCAGGAAGTAATTATAGTGTTCAGCATGGGCTCACCGTAAAACTAACACACAAAGATCACTAAACATCAATGAGACGTTTAGTAAAGTATGTACAGTGAGCTATCGTCCTTCCGATTGAAGATGGCAATTTAGTTGTTGAAATACGAAACTCCTTGCCAAAACTAGTGTAGTAAGAGGTTTTAAACATGTGGATGCGGTAAGATATATGTTGGTCAAACAGGAAGATCGTTTGAAGAACGTATTGCTAAACATTATTCTTCGTTTAGAAATAAAAAACAAGATTCCACTTTTGCTAATCATCTATTAGAAATAAACCACACTTTCAATAAGGTTCTTCAAATTCTACATTTAGAAAATAAAGGCAATAAATTATATTTATTGGAAAGTTTAGAAATCAATAAATTAAAACAACCAAAAATTTTACTTAATGATCAATTAGATTTAAATAACTCGCCTTCGTTAAATTTATTCATTTAGAAACTGTTTAAAAGACAATAGAAATGTACATTTAGTTTATTAAAACAAATTTTTTAACATGGATCAAGTTTAAGAAAACCTACAATTAAAAAGATTTAATGTAACAATTTTGAACATAATCAAAGGATATGAAAATAGGAAAAGAAAAGATATTTTAAGTGAAAGAAGATAGAATTATCGAATATTTAAAATTTGAACTGGAAAGTAACTGGAACTGGTGATCAAAAATTGGTGACAGGAACTGGATTAGAAATATGCAGGTATTATGAAATTATATTATATATAATCAATGATTTGTTCATTTCATAATTTTATAAATAATAGAATTGATACATTAAAAAGAAGTTATATCTATTTGTAATAAGTTAAGAAATTCAATTTTCGAAAATTGAACTGACACTGAGACGAGTAAATCTTTAAGTCAATAATATATTATATCTTATAGAGTTTCAATGTGATTCAATAAATATTTAATTTAATCAAATTCTTTTACCATCACATAATATTTTTGGCATCATCAATGTGTGACATGTAATATTTACTTTATATAAAATATCAGTCTTTGTAGTATTTTTGGCGCTGCAATATAAGGTAATTTTATAACTGTATTATTTTTGGCGCATACAACATGGTACTAATACATAACTTTATCTATAATAATATACACATTAATTTTCAAATTTTCGAATTAATTTCATAAATACCAGAGTATTATCACCTGACTTTTATATATTCCCCATCCCTGTATATTTAGAATGCTGTAGAAAGAGTTTTTACGTTAAATCTAGGACCACAGTGCTTTTTGTGGTTTTGTACCTCCTTAACTATACATCTCGAGAATCCTTTGATGTCAAGTCTGCACCAAACATTATCCCGAACGCTTTCAAAAAATTGGCTTCTGGGATTTCGTCCTTTCTTTGGAATTGCAAATATGTGCTTTGTCAAAATAATAAGATAATTTCGGATCATTACGTCAAATTTAAAGATTTTTTAATTCGAAAACATTTTAATTGAGCCAAAATACGCTACGGTTAGGTGTATTTAATAATTGGTTTAACTCGTTTTCTATTATTTAACAGATTTGTCTTTAAACTTCGATACTAAACCTCTAAAATTCACGGTAACGGGGTTTAATGCCACATAACTTTTTAACAATGTTAATTAGTGTTTGTTCGAGAAGTAATTTCATTCCTTGCTTTTCACGTTTAATAGGATTACAATTGTTTGAACCCATGTGTAGTGTGTGCTTTTATGGTACTAATGGAAACACTTCGTTGATATTGTGAATTCACTGAATATTAGATTACAGACCGAAAGGTTAAGCTACAACTTCCACTGTACTTGATTACATTTAATCACTTTTTGTCAAGTAGTAATTACCTAAGTTAGTTATTAAAGATGAGCCTTTTTTATATATATTTTTAAAAATATTCAAATTGTATGTAAAACAAAAACATGTTTAATAATACCAGGACGATTCGTAAAGTACATTCCGTTCCGCCTAGTCAGCAGAGGAGTGGGAATATCGGCGCGATCGCAGCGCTGCGGTGTAGTCTGGTTCAGTGTGAGTCTAGCAGTGCTAGTGAGAGAATCGTTCAGACATTCTTTCGTGCTATTTTGATAATTTAAAATGGCTGCTGCAATTCAAAATCCCACCAACTGTGAATTGCGTGCTGTTATTCGATTTCTGTGTGTAAATTACATGAAAGCTGCTGAGATTCATCGTGAACTTTGTTCTGTTTATGATGAAATTGTCATCCAGTTTCCATGTGACTGAACGGTGACAAGTCAACAATAAAAAAAAAACAAAGTAAACACACAATTGAATATTTTGCTAGATTTACAAAAAACTTACTTACTTAAAAAACAAGTCGATAATAACACAGGCCTGCATTTTTCAACACTTTGAAAGTTGATTTAAAAATTTTAACCGTTTTCTAGTAATTGGATAGCGCTGATTTCAAATCTGCTTTTATTTTTTTTGCATCACGTAAGGTTATTTTTCAAACCAGTAAAATCAAAAAATATAGGAAAAACACGATTTATTTCATTTATAAGCTAGTTTTATATTATATTTAAAAAAATACAAAATTATACACATAGAAACTATTAGAAATAGTTATTTATTCTTTATGCTTCTTAAAAAAACGTTATCGTTTTTCAGAAAAGCTTCGTTTGGTTGTTTTTCTGTCATATTCAGCTAAAGGAAGATCTCTTCTCAATGTCCAACAGTAATCGGCCATCATTTTTGTGTCCCAGCGCCCTTGGTATCTTTTTTCCATCTCTTAATATCCTGGTAAAATCTTTCTCCTTGCTCTTCACTCACGTCCCCAAGGTTTTCTGGGAAATAGTCCAAATGGGAATGTAAAAAGTGAATTTTTATGCTCATATTGCAACCAAGAATCCTGAATTTTTCCAGCATATCTTCAACGATCTCAACATAGTTTGTGTCTTTATAATTCCCTAGAAATTTATGTACAACTTCGTTAAAAGCATGCCATGCATGTTTTTCCTTATATTCCATCACATTTTCAAATTCTTGATCTTCCACCAAGCTCCTAATCTGCGGGCCTACAAAGATTCCCTCCTTTAATTTTGCCTCTGACAGAGTCGGAAATGTTTTACACAAATATTTAAAACAATTTCCTTCTTTGTTTAATGCCTTAACAAATTGTTTCATAAGTCCAAGTTTTATGTGAAGCGGTGGAAGTAACACTTTTTGAGGGTCAATAAGACTTTCGCGAATTACATTTTTGGTTCCAGGTGTTAAAGTCACCCTTTGTGGCCAGTCTCGTTCATCCAATGCTGTTCTCGATTTCTGCTATCCCACTCGCACAGGAAACATGGAAATTTAGTATATCCAGACTGCTGATCCAGGAGAAGGCCTAAAATTTTTAAATCTCCACACACTTCCCAGTTGTGATTTTCATATTGTATTCTTAAAACTAATTCCTATAAATTTTCATAGTTTTCCTTTAAATGAAAACCGACCGGAACTGAAGCAAAAGCATTGCCATTATGTAAAAGAACAGCTTTAAGGCTCCTTTTTGAAGAGTCGATGAAAAGTCTCCAGTCAGAAGGTGTCTACTCAGGAGCTCCGAGGAAAGTAAGTAGATCAGCAATTGCTTGGCGGTACACGAGTGGTCCGTTTTATGCAAAATATTTTACAAATCCAGCCTCACGATTTCTATACCAAGAGAAGGTAGTTTCTGGGGCAAGCAATTTTTTTTGTTTCAACCTAGACACCAGTACTTCAGAAAGATCTTTTGAAAGTCCCAAATCTCTTACTAAATCATTCACTTCGGCTTGTGAAAATAGCTGAGGTTAGTTTTGACCTGAGGTTGATGGTTCAAAATCACTATCCATCTGTACGGAGCCGGAAGTTGAAGAGGTTTCAATATCTTCTTGTATTACTTTCGGGGGTATAGGTTATACCTATACATGTACATGATCACTGTGAGGAACTGGTCCGATAGCTGATTTAATATTGTTTGGGTGCAAAATATGTTTCAATGTTTTTCTATTATGCCCCTTAATATCACAAAGACAAAAGTAGCAATCTTCATGATGATTTTGCGATTCTCTCCAAACCATCGGTATTCCAAAAGGAAGGCTTTTTTTATTCCCTTTGGTCCAATGTCTTAAACCTTCTTAACATACCTTACAAACAACGTGCGGTGCCCAATCTTTATCTTGGAGCTCCTAATTTGATTTTGAAATAAGCATAATATGCGTTTTTCACAAATTCACCAATTGGTCTCTTAAAGTTTTTCAAGACGAAATATCCATAAATATAAGAGAAATCATCTGGTTTGTTTTTGCAACACCGGCTAGATATATTTTTAAGCAATGTTTATTTATCAAATACCACGCACAACACTAAAGACAAATTAATTTTACTTGTTTACTGATCGACACTCAGAGCTATAATGAAGTAAATGACATTAAAATATACATTTTGTTTGGAGTGATAAACTTGAAATCCTTCTTTGCAGTACTAATAAAGTGAAAGCATAATAAATAGGATTTAGCAGGTAAAAATTAACGGAAATCTTGTCCAAAATTAATACATGTAATAAGGTATTGAGGTAATTGAGGTAATGAAAGCCTATTTAACAAATTTCTTTATAACCACAACAGAAAATCATTTTTGGGTTAATACCTAGAATTTGAAGTAGTACATTCATTTTAAAATGTATTAAAACGCCTATTACAAGATTTTTTTTATATTTTTTTCTTTTTCTTTTGTGCAAAAAAAAATCTGCGGGTGGTAGAGGCCAACTGTATTTTAATTAGTTATTGCTATATAAAAACTGAGCTTAACAAACAAAAATCACGTCATCACAAATTTTATGCAGGCCTGTGTTATTAATGAGGTGTTATTTTTATAATTTTTCGATACGAAGAATTCTCTAAATCTTTTTTATTCTACAAGAAATTTCATAACAGAAAGTTGAGTTGGTATTGAACAAAATCAGGTTTATACAGAGAGTTTTTACTCCTTGCACATCTCCAAAGTTATTTCTGTATTAAAGGATAGATTCACCAGAGTGTTATTCAGCTGTATCAAAACTTTGTTCCCGTAAATTAGATGCAAATTCTGTGCAGATGTTTAGAACGTAGATTTGCATTTGCCGTCCGGTTGCCAGGAGTCAGTTTGGAATGAAAAACTACCTCAAACGCAGGAATATATATAGCATTTCAGGACTATGTATATGTAGCACGCAGCTTCCAGAAATGGAAGGTGAAAATTTATTTAATTTTTTAATTTAATTTTCTTGTAGACGAATACGTGCTTGCAACAATATTCAACTAATTTTAAATAAGTTTCAATTATTTCAACCTTTTCAACATTACACTTGTAAATTTATACAATATCTTGATTTTCCTCTTTTATAATCTATAAAAGTCTGTCGAAAATTTATGGATGCAGTGATTCAGATAATTCTGTTCCATGTGATAATGACCAGTTTATTTACCTAATAGATATCTTGTGCATCAAAAAATATTTTCGCCATAATTTTCCAACCTATGTAACTACCATGTTATTTTGAGTAGATTTAGAATGTGGTCAATTAGCATGTTCATATTGATTAATGGATAGTTGTGCTAAATATAAAAAAAAGGAACAACTTCATGCATCAAGTAAAAGGAATAATACAGAAGATGCTAATATGCCTGAAAAAGTGATCTTTTATTAACAAAGGTCAAATTAGTGAGAGTATTATAGTATTGTAGTATCTGTAGCAGTGGGAGAACTTTAGAAAGTTTTATAACTAAGCGAGGAGTTAGACAAAGGGGTGTCCCAGGTCCGTTGCTATTTGTCATAATGATGGACGGAATACCAGAAAGAAGTAAACAGGACCACCAAGAGAATGCACCTAAGGTACACAAAACTATAACTAATATACAGTGCGTCCACAAAGTATAGACACAAGCCCGTAATATCGTTATTGTGCATTATTTGACAAAATGCAAAGATATGTCGACTAATGTTTTTTATTAGCTATATTTAGATGCTATCATTTTATTTTTTCCGTCGACCTTGAATAAGTTATGACCTCATTGATAATTTTTTAAATGTCAATCCCATTTTTTTGTGGATATTGAAAGCTTTTACAATTCTTTATTCGATGATGTAAAAATTTTGGTATGTTACATTAGAAAATTTTTGAGTAATCATTTTTCAACTTTCTGTCATTCCCAAAGTGACAAGGTAATTTTTTTGACAGATTGTAAATAATCCGAATCACAACATTTTTATTGAATCCGAATTGTTGGTGTAAAATGTTTTAATTATTCATTCTCTGAGATGCATTTATCTGAACAGGAATGCATTGAGGTGCTCATGATGATTGGGTTTGGAGATAGACGTCGAAATGTTAGGGAAGTAGCGGAGTTGTTTAATGAAACGCATCCTGAACTGGACCCTATCGGTTTTTCAACTGTAAGTAAAAGTCACAGAAAATTTTTGGAAGAAGTGTTCGTTCGAGATAAACCAAAAAGTGGAAGTCCATCAACGGCCCTAGACACACAAAGTTGACATTTTGTTAACAGTTCAAGAACGTCCTCATACAAGCACACGACAACTTAGTCGAGAATTTGACGTAGCAAGGGGTAGAGTCGGGAAACTTTTACATAAATCAAAGTATGAATTTAGTTCAAGAGTTGTCTGAGGAAGATTTTGATCGGCGTTTGGAATATTTTGAACGGTTGATACAAATTTGTGATAATGGCCCTCTATTTCTCTTCAATATTTTGCTATCTGACGAAGCTACTTTCATATTGAATGGCACCGTGAATAGACAAAATTGCCGATTTTAGTCAACTGATAAGTCTCATTGGATCCAAGAGACACATACCCAATACCCGCAAAAACTAAATGTATGGGCAGGGATTATCGGCGATCGCATTGAGGGACCGTTTTTCTTTTATGTTAACTTGACTGGGGAAATATACTTGAATTTTTTGAGGAATGAATTAATATCCGTTTTAGCGGTTCTTTTTCCAAATAATGAGGATCCACATTTGCCATATCGTAGAATTTGGTATCAACAGGATGGTGCTCCTCCGCACTATACGCTACCAGTAAGGCAAAAGCTCAATAATAAATTTCCTAACAGATGGATTGGAAGAAGAGGGACAATTGAACGGTCAGCTAGATCGCCAGATTTAACCCCGTTGGACTTCTTCTTGTCCCTTGTCTTCTTGTTCTTCTTGTCGTAAAACGTCCAAATTTTCCAGTTGTGTCGCATAGACTTTTGATTTTAAGTAACCCCTTACTTAAAATCAAAAGTCTATGCGACACAACCGGAAAATTTGGACGTTTTACGACAACGCATCATCTACGAAACCAGACTAATCACTCCCGAAATATTACAGAATGTGCGAAATGGAATTTATTATAAATTTGATACTGAAAATGTCAAAAATAAAACAGAATAAGAACACAATTTACTCAAAAATGTTCTAATGTAACATACCAAAATTTGTACATCATCGAATAAGAATTGTAAAAGCTTTCAAAATCCATAAAAAAAATGAGGTTGAAATTTAAAAAAATTATCAATGACGTCACAACTTATTCAAGGTCGACGGAAAAAACAAAATGGTAGCATCTAAATATAGATAATAAAAAACATTAATCGACATATCTTTGCATTTTGTCAAATAATGCACAATAACGTTATTACGGGCTTATGTCCATACTTTATGGACGCACTGTACATAGATGCCGATAACTTATTAATATTTGCTAACAACAAAAAAGGCCTAGAAGAAGTAAGGGAAAAATTATCACATTGCTTTGAAATTATGGACTTCCGAAAAGTAACCAAAAGACGAATTAGAAATAATAAATGACAAACAAAAAGAACAACAACAAGCCAGCGCTGAAGAAGCAGCAAAATTTAAATATTTAGGAACAATTACAGAACATTATGGCAGATTATAGGAAGAATTCAGAAACAGAATATATAAAGTAGAATATATAAAGTATATATGAAATATCATATAAAACAGTCTTCAATAAGAAGACCAAAATGACCGAAGGGGTTTTAATTCCTTATAACTTTTTTATTATTTATTTATTAAGTTTTTTTTTCAGTATTTTGTAAAGAAGACTTTGGGAATTTAAAATGGAACAGTACACAATTGCACAACGTGCCAAAATCGTTGAACTTTATTTCTCAAATCAACGATCCATTGTTTTGACTCAGCGTGCATATCATCGTTATTTTAATGTGCGGGTTGGACCCTCAGAGTCAACAATAAACCGTCTGGTTGCAAATTTTCGAGAACAAGGGGCAGTAAGGAACCTTCCTGGTGCCGGCAGATGACGAACGGTGCACACGGATGGCAATATTGAACGGGTACAGGAGAGTATTCGGGAAGATGGAGAAACATCAACCAGGAGACGTTCGACACAACTTGGCCTCTCAAGAGGGTCGCTGCAGAGAATTTTGCATACAATAAGAATGTTTAAGAGTACCGTTTGATGCGGTGTTTCGTCGGAAAGGATATTTGGCCCATATTTTTTTGAAAATGAACACGGTGTCGCCGTTTCCATCACTGGTGTTAGATATCGGACAATGTTGGAAAATCTTTTAAGGTCAGCCGTGGAAAACCATCCGCAAGTATGGTTCCAACAGGATGGAGCCACAGCGCACTCTGCGAGGGACACAATGGCTCTTTTACGCGACATCTTTGGTGAACGAATTATTTCCCGTACAAGCGATTTTAATTGGCCTCCGCGTTCACCGGATTTAACCGCTTCAGACTGTTTCCTTTGGGGTTATTTGAAAGGAAAAGTCTATATTAATAAGCCTCGAACCATACAGCAATTAAAAAATAATATACGCGACGAAATCAACAACATAACACCTGAAGTTTTGCGCAAGGTTATGGAAAATGTTTTGGAAAGAGCACGAATATGCGAAGCGGAAAATGGCCACCACTTGCGAGATACAATTTTTCATAATTAAATTAAAAATATTCTCCATTAATATACTGTATTTAAAATAAAAAAAATTTAATAATTATGTCTTAAATAAGAAGTTATAATGAACTCAAACCCCTTCGGTCCTTTTGGGCCACCCTGTATAAGTCAGTTTTAGTACCTATGCTCATATACGGGAGTAAATTCTAGGTTCTGTCAAACAATTTAAAACAAAAGATAAACACGTGTAAAATGAAGATCCTTAGAAAGATAACGGAAGTAACTATACTAGATCAAATCAAAATTGAAACGATTAGAAAACGATTAAAAATGTGTTTCCGTAAAAAAAAATTGTATCTACAGTAACTGAGATGGTTTGGGTGCATAGTTACTTGGACGAAGAAAGAGTGGTGAAAACTGTAAGGGAAACAGAAATAAAGGCAAGAAGAAGAAATTACCAAGAAAGAAAGGACTATCTCAAACTTTTGTCCTCAGTCATGTGACCACATCAAAGTATTCAAACTCTCAAGAACAGGTTCGAACAGGTAATGAACAGGTTAACCAGTTCATTTTCTGTTTACACCTGTTCGAGACTGTTTTATATCTGTTCAAGATTCAACCAGGTTATGAACGAGTTAACTAGTTCATTATCTGGTTACACCTCTTTTATACCTATTCACGAACTGCACGAATCTATTCCTGCGCGTTTGAATTTCGCGCGTGCTTTGACGTCGCCACATGACTAAGAAAAAAGTGGAGGAGATTAAATGTGAAGACCCCTGTCTTAAATCTTATGGAATTTTGATCCAGTAGTCTCTTAGTTATATTAATAAAAATACAAAAAAAAAGTTATATGTTCACATGTATCAATGAACAACCGCCTATTGGTTAGATTCGATATTAAGAGAGCGTACCTCGTATATAAATTGTAATATTTTTTAAATTTTTTCAAGCTCTAAGTAAACTTCAGACATCGGAGAATAATAATATTCAACTTCGGGTTATTGAACACGGAACATATTTTGAAAATACTTCTGCGTGTTTGTTAGGTTTCCTGTTTAAATTAGCAATACTTCTGAAAAGATCAATGAATTTTCTGAAAAGTTTACGATTTTAACAAATTAATCTAAATTCTGAAATACTTGGCAGTTAAAAATTCCCTCAGCTAAAGTAAATAATCAATTTAAACGATATTTATATGTAATGCGAAGAGAGTTTATTTTAAAATTCTCCTCCAGGTAATATAGTCGAATTTATAACAAAAAATGATGTATTGCTGACAGATATTTCTATCACTGCTGCTGACATAAACGTACTAAAATTAACTCGCTGGTATAGTCGGAACAGTTTATAGGTATGCTGGCTCAAATGTGTTCTATACGTTTACAGATACGAGGGTAATCCAGAAAGTAAAGAACTGCCAAAATGACGCCACAGTTGCCGCTAAGTAAATGTATGGTTAAGACCAAGTGCATTATCCACCAGAGCACGAGATCTAAGTTATAAAGTCAGGTACTATAACGGACTAAGTATAATTTATTGCAATATACTCGCTTTGGCGATTCATTGTATTTAAACTTTATTTCACGTATCTAAAAACATTCTCTAGATCAGCGTTTCTTAATCTTTTTGATAAGTGGAACCCTTTTTAGTAGTCACTTTTATTGTGGAACCCCTGGATTGTTTCAATAGAATGCTTTTAATATAACATTCTGTAAATGGATTATATGCAACAAAAATGACAATTATTTAAAAAAATATTTATTTTCTTAAAAAAGTAATTCAAAAACTAACACAAAAGTTCTTAAAACAACTTAAATTTACATTTACAGGACTTTTAAATTTTAATTTTAATGGGATGAGTGATATTGCTTTTTATTATCACAAATATACTTAATATTAGGCTTAATTGATGAAAGTTGAATTCTTATGTCAGGTTCGGCATCAAGTCTGTTCCGGTATTTAGTTTTTGTCGACAAATAAGCTGAGAACCCTGTTTCGCACATATATGTGGTTACAAATGGTAAAAGCACCAACACGGCCTTTTGCGACAATTGAGGATATTCATCTTTTATACTGCACCAGAATTCCGTTAATGGCATTAATTTAAATTTATTTTGCAATGATGAATCAGATGTCATTTCAATAAAAGTTTCGTATTCTTCCGTTGACATGGTCGAAGGTCGTGCATTGAAAATAAATGGGTTTTTAATCCACAATTCATTTTGATATTTAATCTGCTGTTCATTCGGAAAATACTTATTAAAAGCTTCACTCAATCCTTTCAGATGTTGAATAATTTCTTCAATAAATGCCTCTGCCATTTCAACCCCTTCTTCTTCTAAAAAGCCTTTTATTGTTGGGAAACAATCAAACTCGTTGGAGCGCATACAAATTGTCCAAAATTCTGTTTCTTTCTTGAAAGCAAGAATTTTTTCGTGGGCAATAAATACATTTACTTGTTTGCCCTGGAGGGTTAAATTAAGTTCATTTATCTTTGTAAAAATGTCACTTAAATAGGCAATTTTAAGTAACCAATTTCTATCAAATAATCGACCTTTCAATTCAAAATTGTGTTCTAAAAAAAAAACACGCACCTCGTCCCTTAACTCAAGAAAACGGGTTAGTATCTTTCCTCGAGATAACCATCTGACTTCAGTATGTAAAAGAAGAGATGTATGTACACTTCCAATCTCCTCACGGAGTATTTTGAATAAACGATTATTTAGCGGTCTAGATTTTATGAAGTTAATGATTTTGATGACCTCATCAAGAGCATTCTTATAACTGGGGGATAATTTTTTAGTAACAAGTGCCTGCCTATGGATCATGCAGTGGCTACTAGAACAGTGTTTAGCTATATTTTTAATAAGCTGTACAGCCCCATTAATTATGCCACTCATTGCCTTTGCTCCATCGGTACAGATATCAATACAGTTGTCCCATGGTATTTTATTCTCTTCAAGAAAAGAACTTAGAAGACCAAATATTTCAACTCCAGTAGTACGTGTTGATAAAGATTTGCATAAAAGAAGATCTTCCAATAATGCGTTTTCGTGCTGATATCTAACGATTACAATTAACATTGTGAGTCCAGATACATCGGTTGAGTCATCCATTTGTAATGAAAATTTGCATGATTTGAGATGAAAAGTAACTTCATTCTTTATATTGGCTGCTAAATCTCTGATGCGCTGAGTTACCGTGTCATTCGAAAGTGGAATTTTAGCCATTTCTTTTGCAGATTTTTCACCTAACACACATTTTACCATCTCCATACATGAAGGTTTTTTTTCTTTTATTATCTTAATGCTATATGTGTCTAAAATAAGTCTAGAATAAGTACTCGGTTCCGTATAAAAGTTATAGCTTTATGTACTACTTGTATACAAGCTGTATACATCACTCGTATAAAGTTTAAGCAAATTTTTCCCAAAATGATGTTTCTGAAATCGGTAACAAGAATTTCTCAGACGCTAATTGACCAATCTAGATCTAGATCTTTTTGTATTATGTTTGTAAACGTGTACACCTGCAGTGGGAAAACTAGGATCTTTGATTAAAATGCTATATTTCAGTTTTAATTCCACTTTTCCTAATCTAAAAAGGTCGTTTTTTCAAATTTTTAGTAAAATGCGCGCCATTCTTATAATTTTTAATTTTTTGAAAAGATCCTATTTTACTCAACAGAAGTAATCTTTGCTACCGTTTGGTATCTCGTTTTTCGGGCGTGAACTTTAACGCCCTCTGCTACAGATGCAAATTATGGCAAATTAAAACACAATTTGTTTTTGCAAAGATATGCGTAACGCATTAAAAAAAGGTTTCTATATATAAAAAACAATTATATTTAAAAAAAATATATTAAAAATCGTCGTGCTTTTATTCAAAAAATGAGAACTCCCCCTTAAGACCGAATAAAGTTTAAAGGTTACTTACGTTGATATTATTTTTAACAGTGAAATATTAAACACAAACAATTACAATTTCTAGGTTTTAACACAGTTTTTAGACAGTTTGGTTTTAAACAATTGGCTTTAGACAGAACCAATAAAGTTTATCAATAAACAAAATCACTTTATCAATAACTTTCAATCAGTTTATTTATGTTTCAATCACTTTATTTTAAATTTCAATCACTTTATTTATAAGACACACATCGGCAAGTGACTATTATGCCCGGATACTCGCAGTGTAATGATCAATAAAGAATTGAGCCGGGGAATCACCAATACCGGAATTTCCCGTGATTATACCAGGGCGGCTGCTTTTAATACCAAAAATTGCCCCGACGGCGCCGTTACAATTCGCGAAGTCGGACTGTCGCATTTGCACCGACTATCCAGATTAGTAAGTGGAATTTAGTTGTGCCGTTAAATTTTTATTACTTTTTTTATGTTACTTCCTTGAATGTTATAAAAAAAAGCACGTAACTTTCGCGGAACCCTTGAGTGATCTCCACGGAACCCCGGGGTTCCGCGGAACACAGTTTAAGAAACGCTGCTATAGATCTTGAAAAAGAAACTTAGCTTTTAAGTACAAAACTATGGTCAGATTTTTAGGGAGAGAATAAGCAAAGATTAAGCTATAAATAAATAGTTACTAAATGTTGCAACCCTTCGATAATGTAAAATTTTGTAAAACCAAAACCAGGAGTCCAAACTGCCACCAAGAAATTTTTCTGCAAATCTCACTGGCATTATTAAGTTTGAAAGATGGTTATGGAATTGTTGAAAGTTACATCGACGTGCAGAACACGTTAAAATAATCGAAGAAAGCTCTTCAACCTACGCATTTTTGCAAATGAATTTAAAATATTAATTTAATCTAAACTCATAGCTTATAACAACTGCAGAACTATCAGTAATTATTGCTTTACTAAAAGATTCAAGTAAACAATAAAAAACATGTTTATTTATTTTGCAAATACTCATTTCCCAGTTCCGGAAAGAAAATTAAACACCGGGAAAATTACTAGACAAACCGTAATTTCCCAGCAACGCCCGTATGCTCCTACCGCTACTCCTTTCCCTCTGGAATCAAACATTCCGGAACCAAACTCTGCAGTAATTACAACCGCGTACACACCAAAGAAATTTTTGTTTAAAATTATCTTGGCCATGCATGGGAGGAGTACAATAAAGAAGAAAAACACGGAGAGAAAAGTAAAAGAGATTTACGACGAATTTTTCGCGGGGTTTTTCTCGAAACGACAACAACGGGCGCGAAGCAATAAATTTCAAAGTCTTTCGAAAACAATCAATGAAAAATACACCATGTACCGCACGTGTTCTATATTTATTCGCTGGTTCAGAACGATATTAATAACAATAATAATCTTGTTCGATTATATCGACAGCCAGTTATAATGGAAATTGAACGGAGAACGCTTACTGAAAATTTGGGTTACATTTCGAAAATAATCATTTATTTTGGAGTTAAAAATTATCATTATTTGGAAAATAAGCATTGAAAAAAGTAGTTTCCATCCTACAATTTATAAAATACAATCCTTAAAGGTATGCTCTTTACCAAGTCGCTAATCGGAAAACACTAAATTCCTTACATTAAAACTAACGAGTTACAAAGAACATATTTTCCATTTTAGATCTAATAAACCCGAAAAATCTAGCACCAATTCAAATAAGTACCGCGCTTAACAATTTACTTTAAGATGGTAAGAACTATCTACTATTTTAAACAAGGAAAGGATGATTAGATTAATAATATTTTCTTAAACATTCATTATATTTCATGTAAACTTTTCACCAGCACGGATTTGAAAATTTCCTCTACATTGACAATATTTTATTGGACGCCTTCAAATCTCAATTCAAATATAGGATTGTTTCAACCTTTACTTGATGAAATTCCATTATAACTATTATCGGGATAATGTATGTATGTATAATCTGCACCCATTTACCATACATTGGTGTAGGGTATTATAAGAATTAATGCGTTCCTCCGTGTTGAATATATCTTCGCCATTCATCTCTGTCTCTGGTCATCCTCTTAGCCTGCAACCAAGTTGTTTCTTTCTTTGCAAACAACTCCGCTATCACTCCATTCCAAGTCCTTCTGGGTCTGCCTCTTCCTCTGCGCTTCAGGTTTTTCATCTTCCATACTCTCTTCGCTGGTCTTTCTTCGTTCATACGTTGTATATGTCCCCACCAACTCATTTGGCGTTTCTCGATATATTGCATTAGTGAGTCTACTCCCAGTTCTTGTCTAATATCGATGTTCCTCATTCTATCTAGCTTAGTGACTCCTCTAACTCTTCTCAGATATTTCATCTCAAGGGCCTGTAAACTACTTTTTTGTTTCTCGCTCAATACCCACGATTCGCACCCATAAGTTAATATAGGTCTTTATATCGCTTTGTAAACTTTTATTTTGGTTTCTCTTGCTATTTCTGTTCTATTTGTGAATTTCTTATTCATTGTGTGGTATAAGTTTAACGTTTTCTGCATTCTATTATTAATTTCCGCTTCTTGTGTTCCTTTTACGTCTATGGTCACACCCAAGTAATCAAATGTTTGTACCTGTTCTATTTTTGTCCCTTCTATTTCTGTATTCGTGTTGTCTCCTTCTTCTCCTATTACCATCACTTTTGTTTTACTTTTGTTTATCTTCATTCCATTCTCCCTGAGTGTTGCGTTCCATATGTCTAAGTTCTTCTGCAAATCTTCCTCACTTTTAGCGATGATCACTATGTCGTCCGCGAATACTCCTTCAGAAATGTCGACTCGTTGTAAATTTCTGTAACCCACTGTGAATGTTTTTGTTCTCTTCGTACATTCCTTTATTATATTGTCCATAAATATAATAAACAAGCAGGGACTTGAGCTTCCACCCTGTCTCAATCCTGTGTGTGTTGTAAATGGCTCCGACTTCATATTGTTTCTAATAACCACGTTTACATTATTACTATAGATTTTTTTCAGCATGCGTATTATCTTGCATTTTATTCCTCTTTCTTGTAGTATTTTCCAAACTATATGTCTAGGCACCGTGTCAAAGGCCTTTTCCAAATCTACAAAAGCGAGATACATTTTTCGTTTCTCTTGTATTGCTCTTTGTGCTAGTTGTTTTATCATAAATATGTGGTCCTGGGTGCTTCTACCACTTCGGAATCCACTCTGTGATTCGTGTAGTGAACTTTCTACAGTCGATCTAACTCTCATATCTATTATTTGTTCGAACATCTTCATAGTGGTACATAATAATGTCAAACCTCTGTAATTACTGCATTCTTTTTTGTCTCCTTTTTTTATGTATAGGTACTATTTGTGCTACCTGCCAATCTTCTGGGAATTTTTCTTCGATCCAGATTTTATTAAATAATTTTAGCAATAATTCCGTTCCCTTCTGTCCCATACATTTAATCATTTCTGAACTTATTTTTCCATATCCCGGTGCTTTGCCATTTCTCAGCTTTCTAATTACTGTCTGGATTTCCTCCATTGTTATTTTATCTTCTTCCTCTATTGCTGGTTCATTCTCTTCCACCTCTGTTAAGTCGTCTTGTGTATAGTTTCCATTCTTTAACATTTGTTCGAAGTATTTTTTCCATCTAGCTATTATATCTTCATCTTCTGTCAATACTTCTCCATTGTTGTTCTTTATAAAAAGTGCTTCCGACTTATACTATCCTTTCTCAACGATTTTAGTGTTCTAAAAAACAGTTTCTGATTTTCTTTGCTGTCTTTCTCCATCTTATCTCCAAACACTTTCCATTTGTCCCTTTTTGCTTTTATTACTAGTTCTTTAACCTTTCTTCTCTATCTTTTATATATATCGTATTTTCCCGGTACTCCATCTGCTAAGTAATCTTTCCATGCCTGTTTCTTGATTTTCACTTGCGCTGCTATTTCTTTGTTCCACCATGAGGTGTATTTTTTTGTTCCATTACTTACACTTACACCACATATTTGTTTAGTAGTATCTATCAGGGTAGATTTAAAGTAATTCCACAATTCTTCAACGCTACTGTTTTCAGTTCCTTTATAGCCATTTGTTAATTTTGTTGTTAGTTATCGGGATAATATAAAACAAATTTTAATGAATTTCACTTTTTACTTTACACTGTAACGATGGTTTCGCTCCAACCTGAGCTTCATCAGACATATAACTAACTTATGGACAAATTTTTACACAAATGTACCATGACAAACACATATTTTGTGTTTGATAGTTGAAGGAATGGGTACTTTTTATTACTAAAATGTCTATGCACAAAACTTTCACTACGGTTTATACAATACTGTTCTTATGTGATAAAACTACATTATGTTAAAGGGACGTAAAGATGTTCTATCGAAAAATACAATATATGACTGTCTGAATATCAAATAAATAAATTGAGTAAGGCTGAATTATTAGTTTCTAATTGATCATTGAGGATCTTGTCGGTTTTCTTTAATTTATTATATAATTGATTGAGGTCTCGCTAGGCACTTGGTGAAACATATTAAATGATAAAGGTGTGACCAAGTGTGTATTTTCTTTACCTTTATCATTTAATTTATTAATTTCAAGTGACTCTAATAAAATAAGTTTTTTTGCCCTTATTTTCTACGTGTAATATTTTAAATTCTTTGTTAAAATTGTGGTTTGTTAAATTAATCTGAGACGCATGTGAAGAGTCACTTTTGTTATTTCTAAATTAAGAAAAATGTTCTTTGATTCGTATTTCAAACGATCTGTCCGATATACGTCAAGGGGCAACTACCACAAGTTAACTCATAGACACCAGACTTTTTATTGTTATTTGTTAAATCTTTATTGTTTTTTATAATTTGGATAAATTGTTGTTAGTTCTATACGCTGTATTAATGTCTAACTTTCTTAAATATTTACAAATTTTTGTGCTTAAAGAGCCTATAAACGTGATCATTTTAAATCTTTGGGTGTTATTATTATTTAATATTGGGTAAACTTGTGATATGGCTTTTGTAAGGAGTTTTTTATTTAAAAACTTATCTATTATATTACTTTTATATCCATTGTTGATATCTATTTGTTTAATTAAATTTAACTCTTTCTCGAAATTTGTTTGGTTCAACAGAGTATTGATTAATCTATGTACAAGACTGTGATAAGCCGCTAATTTGTGTTGTATCGGATTGCAAGAAGTGTTATGAATATTTGACGGTTTGTGGTAAATGACAAAGTTACATTTGCTGTTAATTCTAGTAATCGTTAAATCGAGAAAGTTAATACTATTATTTGTTTCCTGTTCCATTGTAAACTTAACATTGTGATGCAATGTATTAATATAATCAAATAATAAATTTAATTGTCTCTTTGTTCCTGTGAAACCTAGTAATATATCATCCACGTATCTGTACCAAAATAATACATTTTTGGAAAAGAGAATTTTTTGAAATAGAATTTTCAAGATGATTCATAAAAATCTCAGCTAACAACGGACTTAGGGGATTACCCATAATTAAACCTTCTTTGCAAGTGTATATGTTTTCATTAAATTGAAAGTAATTTTGTTCTATGCATATGTTTAGTAAATCAACAATTTCATTAATAATTATTGGATTTACATTATTTTTATGGAGAAGATCTTTTACTAAAATAACCGTTTTTTCTGGAGGGATACTAGGCAATAAATTTTGGACATCAAAGTGTTAGACGTTAAAGTAAAATCTTTGATTTTATTAGTAGATACTAGTTTTTTACGCTGTGATGTGGGCCCGGCCCTGAGGGCCACATCGTGGTAGCGTTAAATAATGCACGAGTATAATAGGTTTAACATAGTTTAATTAACCAACACTTATAACTATTCAACAAAGATGGTAATTACATAGTTAACAATGTAGACGGTAGTCGAAAGGAGACTCTACCTCACTCTCACTATTGTCGTACCGTCTGAATATTGTGACTCTGCTGAGACTGTGCTAAGACTGTCTCTTCTTCGGATGGGATGTCTTATATATTGTTAGAGTGATCTCATTTCGACTACATGTCCTTACTCTAAATAAACATGAGTGTTGAAAGTGTGTAACGTACCTTGAGAATGCTTGTGTATGTAAGTTATGTCGGGCGAGGCCATGTTTGGATATAATATGAATTAAACACGGAGCCGCGCCTTGACTTAGATAAAAGGTACACTGCATTACTTAATTGGGTTATTACAACGCTTAATTTAGGTTTAAATCCTGTATATTTAATAATGATACCTATAAGCCCTTTCTAGAGTTTGTAGGACGGAGCTGTCACATATGAAACAACCGGACGAATCGGGTAATTTTCTTTATGTAATTTAATAAGGGAATATAATTTTGGGGGTTGAGGGTTCATAATAATTAAACTATTTTGTTCCTTTTCACTAAAAATATTAGCAGAATTTCTTATAACTGTTTTTAGAGTTTGTTGAAATTTTGCTGTAGGATCTCTCTTAATTATTTCAAATTTATTTCGTTCTAAAAACTCATTCGTTTTATTCAAATAATCTACTCTATTCATTGCTACAACCATTTTCTCTTTATTTTGTCCATAAGTTGTCCATGTGTCTGATGAAGCTCAGGTTGGAGCGAAGCGATCGTTGCGGTGTAAAGTAAAAAGTGAAATTCAATTCAAATAACCACAAAAATTAGAAACATTGCTAATCTATTACACGCATAAGTAAGAGCGACAGTTACTTGACATCAATCAAATTTTGTAGCAAAGCAAATTTGAAGCAGTTTTTTTTGAACGCCCGATATAAGATTTCACACGCATACTTTAACACTTGAACATACTAAAAACTAAGGGAAAAATTTACAAATATCTTCGTGTCTTTCTTCATCACTTCCTGTACAATACCGCGTTTTAAATATTAAAAACCATAACGTAATTTTAAAACTATCTTTTTTCCAATACTATGCTTGAAGTTGCGAAACTCCAAACACAACATCCCGATAAATATAATTTAAAATTAAAAAGAGAAGCATTTAAGCAAACAACCACACAATCGGCACCAGCAAGATGTGCCGGAGAAAAGGAAAAAAGAAACCGGAGCCGTCCAATATTGATTTAAACATTACTTTTCATAAATAACGAAATGGCAATCGAGTTCGTTTTCCTTTACTGTGACATAAATTATGCACAACCCTCTCATCTTTCGTACTTGTTTCGAACAGAGTAACCAAATAATAAAAAAAAATATGCAGCGACCTGTAAATAATAATTAGTTGAACGGGTTGTATATATGGCTGAATGGACGCGCGTTGGTGTTTGCTATTCGAAAACATGTAATAACAAAAGAGGAAGAAAAGGATTTGAAATCATCGCGAAGGGAACCTGGTAAAATACTTCCTTTGTGTGACTTGGATTTTTATGATTGCGTGGGATTTTTCTTGAGCAATGACATAATGTTCTGTAATAAAAGCATACACAGTTCGTACATCTCCATTTCTATTCTGAATTTAGAAGAGATGTTGCTGTCCTTTTTCATCTTAACATTGTCAGCTTTTTTTGTAAATTTTTATTTTATTTGTGTCTTTTGGGTTTCATTTATTCAACTCTATGTGACAAAATATACGCACATTTTCAAGATTTGTAAGAAACGTTTCATTATAGCAAGATTTTGTACATTTTCATGACGTATGGGGCGTATTTTTTCTACTGTAACGTGGTCTCGTAAAGAAGGAAAAAAGTGGAGAGGATGAAATGCCGAAATTGATCCCTATGTTAAATCTTATGTGATTTTAATCCAGTACTCTCTTAGCTATGCTACTTTAATTCATAAAAACTATTAAGAAACAAAAAGAATGTAATTTAATTTCGAAAAATTACGACATTTATCAGACGACCATTTCTACTCATTGTTGGAAACATGTGGAAAATTTGTCTATAGTCTCTTCAAGTATAAGACGTGGAATTGCTCGAATTCCTCGAGTCACGGCTCATTTTCCTTTAGTTGTTGAACCACTATAATTTTGTACAGATAAAAGTTCAGATCAGCTTGTTGTACCGCTAAATGACGAGGACAGACTGTTGGGGCGTATGTGGCTGGATATGACACTTCTGCGTAATCACGGGTCGTAAATCCGTAATGACTAGCATTTGTTGAATCATCGTTGATTCAACTTATGAATAGAAGGTCTTCTCTTGCTCTGTAAATCGCAAAATAAAAAACACTTGTTGAAGGCACAACACTCTTTAATTATTAAATACAGAAAACTAATGTTACATAAACCGCAAGCAAAATATATTATTATAAAACTTGGTTACATTTCTAATTTTAGTAACGCTTGAAGCTGCTCGGAATGGAACGTGTGCCCTCGTTGATAGATCTTAGCAAACTTAATTTTTTTAATTCTGAAATATTAGGCAGGTAAAGAAAAATGCAGTCGTAAGACTTCACCCTATTTCTCACGATTAGTTGAAGCAGGATAGGTACATACGGTTTTACCCAGACTCGACCTTTAATAAATCAAGGGTCCGAAATACTATTGCTTAATACAAGAGACCTTTGAAAATGTGACCATTATGAAAATTTGTAGAAAGTCCGTCTAGCTTAATGGGCGACTACGTGTTTATCACAACAGGCGGCCAGCTTCTAATTTTAACATTGCAATGCTTAACTGATGTGCCTAAACATTTGGTGACCTTAGTGGCTGCAGCTTATGAAGACACAATACAAAATAGAAAAAGGCCGAAATAAATAACTATAAACTAGATGATAAATTCGTATTTCAAAAGAAGGATGAACCGAAACATAATTATAGTATAAACGGTTAATGCTTTGAACAATATTTCTTGAGAATTCTAGAGAATGCCGCGATCCGTCTAAATAGTGTATAATTTTCAAATTATAAAGAAACCTTTCCTAAATAGAATTCAATATTTTAATCGCAAAAACTTATTAATTAATAACGTGGTCCAGATTTCTGTACCCACACACCTTCATAACATATCGAACTTCTTCAATGGTTTCTAGAGTTCTTGCAATCCGAGCACTTCCCTGAGCTGTACCGCTAAATGACGAGGGTAGACCTCCATAACTTATTGAATTTCTTCAATGCTTTCTGGTGTTCTTACAATCCCAAGCTGTTCCAGGGCCGCAAAGTAGAATCCTGGGTCTACAAAGAACTAGGTTTGAGTTTTTCATATAAATCTCCAATGTAAGCTTGCAAATCCTTGCAGATCTATACGGATCAGGTAAAAAGAAAACATTTATGACTACTTTCGTTTTGCATATATTGCAAATGAATACTTAAGCATATTTCATATAAAATTGCATATTTGTTCATATTTTATAATTCATTTCTAAAGTGCACTGTAAAAAAAACATTTATTCAAAATATACCAAAATTACAGTCCGCATAAGCATTTCGGTACTGCGGGAATTCCCAGATATGTGTTTACCAAGTCGGGGACGTTCAGTGAATCTACGACCAATGAAGTTGACCGATAGATCAGTCATATCGCCAGTTGTGTTTAGCTAGTTCTCGAAAGTATATGCACACGTAATTTTACCTTGTTATTTTTGATATGTCGAAATCATATTCACATGTGTCGATCTGGATAAAAGATTATCCTGAATTTTGTGTAGATAATGGCCGAGTTTGTAACTATAGCAGTAAAATTGTATATTTGTTGACGTTTAATTTCATATTTTAATCTTAGATCCGATACGAGAAAAAATTTCAATTAACGCAGCATGTAGGAACTGATTTGCATAAAAGAAATATCACAAGATTTAAAAATGCACCACAAGCTACTCTGAATCAATCGTTTACTTCAACAAGTAAAAATATAGATCAGAATAGTTCCCATTATGACTAGTGTAACGCCTTTTTAAGTGCAAACATTCCACTTTCAAAGTTGGATAATTCAACGTAAAGTATACGAAACTGTCAGTTCAAAGTCGCTCTACTACAAGAACAAATATATTAATCTATTGTTTGAGGCAACTATGATGAAAATTAAGGAAATAATAGGTGAAAATTATATTTATTTCGTAGTCAATGAGACAACAGGCAGTCGTGTACGCTATATTGTCAACTTATTGATTGGAATGTTTAAAGAAAATTACGCCGGCCAATCCTATTTAATTGGTACAGAAGAATTATAAAAAACAAATAACTTAACTATAACAAGATTTATAAACAATAGTTTAACTAGGTTTTATTTGCCGAATGCCGTTCCAAGTGACAAGGTATTACTGATGATATCGAATGCTCGACATACATGGTGAAGAAATACGTTACATATTTCCAGACATTAATTCATTGATCAATTTGACAAAAAAAAAGTATTTATTAAAGCATCGCTAAGGGTTCAAGTACACAAAAATAAGTTACCTGGTCTGGCACTGACTTCAAACGACTCGATAGCAATTGCAGATTGCAAAGATATACTAAATAAACCGCAAATGCGCCAAGAGTTACCTTTTATCAAAGCAAACTATGGTTGTATTAGTGAAACACTGCGAAAACTTGAAACTCAAGGTGTTTAACTCAGTGAATCTATAGAATTGATTCAAAGTTTCAAGAATAAAAGTTATAGTGTGAGAGGTACCATAGGAGAGCGGTTCAAAATTAAATTAACACAAGTTCTAGAGAAAAACGAGGGCTTTAATCAGTTTAGTAGAAGATCCAGTGTGTGACAGGGAAACTACGATGAAACTATTGAGATGAGTCCAACTGGTCTACACAGGTCTACAAAATTAAACTTTTTGACAGATGTTTTTATTTTGAAAACTGATTTTATATAATTTTGGTAGGCTGATTTCAAAAATTCTATGCATTTATTTGTATCACGTAAGGTTTTTTTGCAAATATTAAATGAAAAAAAACGATATTTCTAAAAAAAATTATTTGTTTATTGAGTAAAAAGGTGGAATACAAGTTAAAAAAGTGGAAAAAAATACTTTACTCAGTCTTTTTTAAGTGAAATCTTTGTCTTTTTGCCAGAAAGCTGCGTTGTCCGGACATTCGGTTGTATGTTTTTAAGGGCATATCCTGTTTTAACATCCAGCAGTAGTCCGCCATCATCGTTATGCTCCATCTGCCTTGGTATCGCCGTTCCATTTCCTTAATGTCTTGGTGAAACCTCTCTCCCTGTTCTTCGCTAACTGCTCCAAGATTTTCAGGAAAATAGTTCAAGTGTGAAAACAGGAAATGCACTTTCAAACTCATATTACAACCTAGACGATGAAAGTGTTGTAACATATTTTGAACAATATTTTCGTAGTTTTCGTCCTTAGAGTTCCCAAGAAACTTATCAATTACTTCTTTAAATGAAGCCCAGGCGTTTTTCTCGACATTGGTCATTGTGTTTTGAAAATCCTTGTCTTTGCATAATGTTCTTATCTGCGGCCCAACAAAAATACCTTCTTTTAACTTGGCATCGGATAAGGCTGGAAATGTCTCGCACAAATATTTAAAACACTGTCCATTTTTGTCTAGGGCTTTAACAAACTGCTTCATCAAGCCAAGTTTGATATGGAGAGGAGGCAGTAAAAATTTTTTGGGGTCAACCAAGCTATCTCTTAATACATTTTTGCAACCAGGTGTAAGGCTTGTTCTAGAGGGCCATTCTATTTGAGTCCAATGTCTATCCCTTGCTCGACTATCCCACTCACAAATAAAGCATGGAAATTTTGTATAACCTCCTTGTTGTCCTAGTAGCATGCACAGCACTTTAAGGTCACCACAAAGCATCCACTGATGTTCTTGGTAGTTTATTTTCTTTAAAAGAAGTTCAAAATTTTCATAGGTTTCCATTAAATGTACCGAATGGGCAACGGGAACCGAGGCCAGCTCGTTACCATTGTGCAATAAAACGCCTTTTAAACTACGCTTACTTGAGTCAATGAACAGGCGCCATTCTTCTTTTACATACGGCACATTTCCTAATTTAGAAATTAAGTCAGGAATATTGTTGCAATACACTAGCGGTCCGTCTTGAGTAAAATATTGACATAACTCTTTTTCGCGATCCCGGTAAAACCTTGATGTGACGCCAGGTGCCAGTAAATGTTTCTCACGAAGTCGGGAGGCTAACAATTCGGATGCATCCTTTGGAAGGTGCAAATCTCTAATTAAATCATTTAGTTCGCTCTGGTTAAACACTTCGGGCTCTCTGAAATCTGGTGTGAAATCTGAGTCATCTGGATCGCAATTAGATTCCTCTGATTCTGACGATATGACGTTTTCTAGTGCTTTCGGGGCGGTAGGTATCGGTACATCTGGTCCATGAGGAACTGGTCGAATAGCAGAGTCAAGATTGGGATACACAATTTGTTTCTTATTTTTTTTGTTGAATCCTTGAACATTACACGAACAAAAATAACAATCATCACTGTGATTTCTAGGCTCTCGCCATACCATAGGAACACCAAAACTTTAACATTTCTTCCTACCTTTTTGCCAGTTTCTTAATGCTTCAACGCAAACGGAACAAACAGTATGAGGAGCCCAGGACTTGTCTTAGTCGTCAATTTTTACACCAAAATAAGCGTGGTATACATTTTTCACAAACGAAGTTATAGTTTGCCTCTGCTTTACTACGACATAACTACCACAGATAACAAAAGTTATTCGGATTGTTCACACAATGTCTTTTTTCCATATTTATACGTTCTAGAACACTTAAAATACGCAACAACGAAGACAACAAGCGCCCGGACACAGTAGCACGACGACTAACACAACCAAACTGCACATAAGCAGGTTTCAACGTTGTATTGACGCTTCTGCGCCGACTCTGTTGCTTTGCTTAGAAATCTAATATTAACCAGTGTTGCCAAATCACATTTAATTTCATAAAAATCAATTCATTTAAAAATCATGCCTAACATGGAACAAACATATTCTTGTTATAGGTATGTATATTAATAAAATAACATTTTTAAGATATAGAGCGCTATAAAAAAAATTTACGTGATAGAGCAAGAATATGGCGTTTTTTGGAATAAGGGCCCCCAAACATATACAAATTAGCAAACAGCTTTCAAACATCAAAATCACTGTAGACCTGTGAATTATCTGCAAATATAAGTATGCGCCAATTACATCAGTTGACGTTGAGCGAAGTTTTTCAGCATACAAGCTATTATCGAGGGATCGCAGAAGATCATTTTTAGTTGAGAATTTAAAAAATAATTTAATTAATTTAATTGTAATTATTATACATACATGTATTTTGTAAAATTTCAAATAAAATATTGATATATTAGATATTTGTGGTATTTTTAAATTTATATTGACATTATTTAATATTTTAACAATAATTTAGTTGTGTAACTATTACTTAAACTTTACATATTTTTGCATATTCCAATAAAATATTTTCATGGAGTTTTGGAAATATATATGCGGATATAATACAGTTTCCAATGTGCATATAATTCCCAGCCTTATTAATAATAAATTTATCATTAAAATATAGCAATAGATATCAAACGCTCGGTATACTACGTAGTTACAAGTGAATAAATATATCGCACCCAGTTCAATATTATTGAATTTCGGTACTTCTCATCCAAATATGTTGATACTCCAGCCACTCGAAAACGAAAACTTTTAATTACCATATGCGCCGAGTCACGATTTTCGATATTTCTCGGTGTCTATGTTAAACTCCTCGACAAGAAGGAGTTCCACTTTAAGTATGTATTCGACAATATCCCCTACAGTTTACACAATTTCAACCGCCCCTCTGGAACTGAAGTGGCTTTCTGGCAAACAACTTTCCAGAAACTGGAACCGGATAAAGGATATTCCCCGGGGACATGAATTATTGTCACCCGCTTTGGATTTTCGTCAGTGTCGAATTATGTATTAAGATACTGATAAGGTACAAATACGTGCATGTGTGTGTTACGAGGTCGTATTTTTGTATTATCTACCCAGCCATGAAAGCGAACACATATCACATCAACAACCTTTTATTTTCCTGCGTAATTCCATTCAAAACACTTTGCACTATGCATTTATTCCGCCCTTTTTTCGATTGTGTCATACCTTTAGAATAAAAAACATTTGACAACGCTGTAAAATTTAAGGATTATTTGACGGAAGAATGATTTTTCAATGAAACACTGATTGTAGAGTAAAAAATATATTTTTATATATTTAAGTCCGATTTTTAACCATTATAGAAACAATTTACTATCTATTTTTATCATAGTAGCATTGAAATAATATTATTTGTTTGACAATTTAGTTTGACGTTTATTTAGTAATTTAAACTTAATCGACATAATACATGAATAAAAAATTAAAAACCCTTACCACAATAGGATTTAACAATTCTGTATACGTATTTCGACAAGCATGTTGTCATCCTCAGTAGAAAAAGCAGTTTAACACTTGAAAGCACAAAAAACACACAACACTCACTGAGCGCTATATTGTACGGCTTCTCGTTTAACACTAAATTTTAAAATTTAAAAAACCTGAATACTACAGAACGTACCTCATTGGAAAAACCCTATTTAAATACGTACATGGATTAAGAGACCATTAACCGATTTATGCTTTATTCTATAGAAAGGCCCTTTAGAAAATTACACAAAGGGGATACCCTAATTTCATATACATAAAGAAACCATATAAACTCATCCTAAATTATATATGTCAATTTGAAATTAATATTGAATCATAATATCTGTTAAAGGCTAATGTTGTAACGAACCGAAATTTAAAAAATTACATAGAATTAGATTAATTTGTTAATTCTTTCATTGTTTCGACCTTTGCTTGATGTAAATCCATATCACAAATAAATAAAACACACATAAGATGTTTTAGATTTACACTTTATTAATAAAATAATGACAGCTGTTTCGCTAACACAGTAGCTTCTTCAAATTCAACTTAAGACTAAAGATACATACAATATACAGCGTTAAATCAGGTAGTTGACCCATGTTAAAATTCTAGGAACTATTACATTTATATTTTGCTTTTTGAAAACTATACCATGTCCTACTTGTGTGAGGTTTAAGTTTAATAATATAACATAAACAACTAAGAAACAATATTTCAATGGGTGAACAGATTTAACAGTGGGGATGAATTCAAGTCTAATTTATCGTTTAGTAACATTTCTGAGTTTTTGAGTTTATTAATTTCTAAAGACTCTAAACAATTTAGTTTTCTACCTTTATTTTCTACATGTATGATATCGAATTGTAAATTAAATTCGTGTTCATTCTCTATTAAATGATTAGAGTAGGTTGAGTCGGTTTTCTTATTGATATAAGAATGATAGTGGTCTTGGATTCGTTTTTTAAACGTTCTACTTGTCTGGTCAATATATATTTTGGTACATGATCCGCATGATAACTTATAGACTACTGATTTATTGTCTTTGGTAGTTTTTTCCTTATTATTTTTAATATATTTGGCTAGATTATTATTAGTTTTATAAGCAATATTAATGTTTTCTTTTTTAAGGAATTTTGATAATTTAAGTTGCTGTTGACCTATGTAAGTAAATGATTTAAACTGCTTGTCTGGCTCCACTTTAATGATCGGGTACACCTCCCTTAATAATTTATTGACAGATTTTTTAAAAATTAATTTATCTATTAGATTTGTGTCATATCCGTTGCTGTGAGCGATTTGTTTTATAATATTATATTCTTTATTATAGTCTTCATTGGACATCGGGATGTTAATAAGTCTATGTGTCATGCTGTGAAAAGCCGCTACCTTGTGTTGGACCGGGTGGTTAGATTTATTATGTATCGTAGTATCTGTATGAGCCACTTTTGTGATTTTTGTTTGTTAAGCTCAGTTTTTATATAGCAATAACTAATTAAAATACAGTTGGTCTCTACCACACACAGATTTTTTTTTGCACAAAAGAAAATGAAAAAAATATAAAAAAAATCTTATAATAGGCGTTTTAATAGATTTTAAAATGAATGTACTACTTAAAATTCTAGGTATTAACCCAAAAATGATTTTCTGTTGTGGTTTTAAAGAAATTTGTTAAATAGGCTCTCATTACCTGATGTAAATCTTTTATTACATGTATTAATTTTGGACAAGATTTCCGGGAATTTTTACCTATTTATTATGCTTTCACTTTATTAGTACTGCGAAGAAGGATCTCAAGTTTATCACTCCAAACAAAATGTATATTTTAATGTCATTTACTTCATTATAGCTCTGAGTGTCGATCAGTAAACAAGTAAAATTAATTTGTCTTTAGTGTTGTGCGTGGTATTTGATAAATAAACATTGCTTAAAAATATGTCTAGCCGGTGTTGCAAAAACAAACCAGATGATTTCTGTTATATTTGTGGATATTTCGTCTTGAAAAAGTTTAAGATACCAATTGCTGAATTTGTGAAAAATGCATATTATGCTTATTTCAAAATCAAATTAGGAGATCAAGATAAAGATTGGGCACCGCACGTTGTTTGTAAGGTATGTGAAGGAGGTTTAAGACATTGGACCAAAGGGAATAGAAAAAGCCTTCCTTTTGGAATACCGATGGTTTGGAGAGAACCGCAAAATCATCATGAAGATAGCTACTTTTGTCTTTGTGATATTAAGGGGCATAATAGAAAAACTTTGAAACATATTTTGTACCCAAACAATATTAAATCAGCTATCAGACCAGTTCCTCACAGTGATCATGTACCTATGCCTATACCCCACCTCCAAAGTACTACAAGAAGATATTGAAACCTCTTCAACTTCCGGCTCCGTACAGATGGATAGTGATTTTGAACCATCAACCTCAGGTCAAAACCAACCTCAGCTATTTTCACAAGCTGAACTGAATGATTTATTTAGTAAGAGATTTGGGACTTTCAAAAGATCTTTCTGAAGTACTGGGGTCTAGGTTGAAACAAAAAAATTTGCTTGCCCCAGAAACTACCTTCAGATCTTCCTTTAGCTGAATATGACCAAACGAAGCTTTCCTGCAAAACGAAAACTTTTTTTAAGAAGCATAAAGAATAAATAACTATTTCTAATATTTTCTATGTGTATATTTTTGTATTTTTTTTAATATAATATCAAACTAGCTTATAAATGAAATAAATCGTGTTTTTTCTATATTTTTTTATTTTACTGGTTTGAAAAATAACCTTACGTGATACAAAAAAAATAAAAGCAGATTTGAAATCAGCGCTACCCAATTACTAGAAAACAGTTAAAATTTTTAAATCAACATTCAAAGAGTTGAAAAATGCAGGCCTGTGTTATTATTTATTTCTATAATGGTTAAAAATCGGACTTAAATATATTGATTTATTTTACTTATTTTGACCTTCTGAATACACTCTTCAAGTACATCCTTTTCCTCCTGAAACACCCTGTATAGATCAGTGATTTCTCAGATATTATTCCGCGTCTAAACTTAATTCACAAACCTTTTTCGCTACGATGTTTCAACGGTATGCCAATCGTCATATTCAAGCGACTGTTAAAATTGTCCATCATTTAATAAAACTGCTTAAAATGCCGTCGAAATATCACCAAAAATCTAAAATATATGTCTTAGTGGTTTCTCTATAGTTGTTGATAATCTTGGAAATAATTTTTTTCAGATCATAATAGGAAACGTTTTCAATAGCTTTTTATATTGCAAAAAAAAGGAAAAAATCCCATAACCGCACTAATATTTGTATCTTATATGCGTATTTCGACAACTAATTCTTTCTACTGAAGATTACAACTTTATTGTCAAAATACGTATATCGAATACAGATATTAATGAGGCAAGGGTTTTCTTTACATTTTTTTAAAGTTTTTACTTAACCACGGCCTCCAGCGAAAGACGATTCATCGATGCGCACTTCTGCTCGCGTTAATCAATTCTAACAATTAAATTTTACAAATTTAAAAGTGGATTTTATATTTTAAATTTCCTTAAGTATTCTCTCAATGAAAACTAACTTTATTTTCTCTCTGCATGTAAAATAAAACGAGATTTTTTGATTTGCATAAAAAATTATTTAAAAAAAGAACATTATTTTAATAAAACAAGAGAAAGATATGAAGCCGTTGCTTAACAAGACGTATTGCCATTAGTAATGATAAATACCTTTGTATTATGAAATTAACGCGCATATATCTTATTGTTTCAAAATTAAGTGTTTGTTTTTCGATTCCTTGGCAATGGTTTCATAAACATTGGCTTTTCTTAAGGAACGCTTTCTATTATAAACTGGTCCAGAACATTATGATCTTTCGCGTAATAAAAAATTATAGCAATTTAATGTAGTTTTTGTGTTTTCTATCTAAGAATTTCGAAATGTCCAAGTTGGCATCAAATTATTTTAAATAATACATTCGTTCAATAACAAACTTTTCCAAATAGATACATGTATTCCGACGTTATATTTCGTATGAATGTATACTCCTGTTCCTCATCTATGTTAAAGATGTAGCATACTTTACTGTCGAAAATGTAATAATGTTTTTACCGTTCAGATAATAAAAATTTCAATACGGAGACGAGTTGTGCCATAACGGACTCTAGGTCGGTAATACTTGATTTGTATATACCATATATAAAACATGTGGAAATAATAAATATGCTGAACTCGCAACTTTATTGCTGTCTTTAATTTCTTAGCTGCCAAAGAAATGATTCATATCCTACTTTTTAAAACCCAATCAACAGTAACAAATCTAATACGTTTTCATGTCTATTTTGACAAAATTTATTTTTTTTGCATTTTCTAAATGGAGATTTCATTCAGGTGGCAGGCCTTTTGTGATTAATTCATTGAAGTAAAGCGTTTTTTTTCTATTGCACCATTTTTCATAAATTCGCACAATTTCATTATACATATATATATGTATATGGTAAATTCAATTTGTTGGCGATTTAAGGTCTGGTTTTACTTCAAAATATATATATATTTAAAACAATCCTACATGTTTCGGCAAATGATGCCTTTTTCAAGGAATATAAAATATAAATGACAGTATATTAATGTCATACATTTGTGGTTGCTATAGATAAAATTATTCAATTGAATAATAATAAATCATGCCTTAGTATTCTAAAATAGATAGACAACAAAAACAGGGAAACGCAAGACATGAGTTATTATTATGTATGCGCCCGTGGAGCGTGTTAAGATGTAAAGCTCTCGGCATTCGCCCTAAACGAGAAGGAAAACCACGAAAACCTACTCGGACAGCCAGACAGGAATCAAAACACGCAACTGTCAGCATGATAAGCAAATGTATAGATATTTAAATAACTTAAGATATATAATTATATAACAGCAACATATATTATGATGGTAAATTGCAGATCGTTACATAATTAAGTTATAGTATATACTGCTTAAATTTTTTATATCACTTCTGTTGATAATTGAATTTTTTTCTTGTTTAATACTAATTATTTCTTTAATTTACCTTTTTATCGTGTGTTGTTCTTTATCAATTATCTGTGCGTTTTCAAAATCGAAATGGTGATCGCGTTGTAGTTTGTGTGTAGATAAAGCAGTTTTGTCTGTTTTAGAGTATTTGTGGGCTTGTATTCTTTTGTATAAATATTGTTTAGTTTGGATTACGTAGCAACTGAATTGAATTTACCATAACATACAAAGGTCACGAAATAATTATCTCTATATGTATATACATATATATAGAATAAAATAAATTAAATTATTTCTATATTTCGCAACAACTTTGTTGCTTCTTCAGGAGATAAAAATGTAGAGTTCAAAAAATAAAAGTTATTTTTTTGAACTCTACATTTTTATCTCCTGAAAAAGCAACAAAGTTGTTGCGAAATATAGAGATAATTAATGAATGAGTTTTTAATTGACAGACCGCTTGCCAGCTTTTAATTTATTTTATCCAATATAGTACGGTCGATAATTTCTTTTAAATTATATATAATAATATATATATATTGTGACACAATTACTTCAATATTACAGTTAAATTCCTTTCTTCATGGGCGTAGTTAGAAGATTGAGCATTTTTTATAATTTAATTTATTTATTAGATTATATTTCGTAAGATAAATAAAGTACGGTGAATTAGTTTCTTTTTTTCATTGTTTTAACTGTTAATTACATATTTCGAAATTTTTTGAAAAGAGGAAAAGAGCGGTAAACGAAGAAGTACAAATAAACATCATTACCCCAGGAGAATGGGAAAGGTATGTAAAAGGCTTGTATGAAACGCGGACAGACGACAATGGAGAGAATGAAGACAACACCTACATAGAACAGCTCCTTGAAGAGGACAACATAACACGGGAAGATGTACATGAGGCACTAATAAAATCGAAAAACCGGAAAGCCCCTGGCCCAGACCAAATCGTAAATGAAATGCTCAAGTAGGGGGGGGGCTGAATTGGAAACAGCAATCACATTATTATTCCAAAAAATAATCTCGACACAAAAAGTGCCTAATGATTGGAAAAACAACATTACAATACCGATCTACAAAGAGGGAAATAAGAACGACCCGGAAAATTACAGAATGATATCTCTCCTACCTAGCATAAGCAAGCTCTTTACAAAAATCATTGCAACAAAGATAATGAAGAGAATAGCAATAAACGAAGAACAACAAGGCTTCAGACAAAATAGATCGACAATTGACGCAATCTTCATCCTTAGACAAATGATCGAAGAATCCCTAGAATACAACAAGCCGCTGTTTCTCTGGTTTGTGGATCTCAAAAAAGCGTTTGATAGAGTACAAATAGCCGACATCATAGATATACTCCAGCAAAACAAGACACCCGTGTCGTACATTAACATAATAAAAGACCTCAGTAAAGGTAATACAACCAAGATCAATACACCAAAGGGACTCACAGAACAAGTACCAGTACTGACGGGCGTACGCCAGGGGGATAGCCTGAGCCCAGTACTATTCAACCTCATCATGGATCAAATAATCAACGGCGTAAAAGAAGTGGATGGAGGATATAGAATGGGACAGGAATCGATGCGGATACTGTGCTACGCTGACGATGCAATCCTGATGGCGGATAACGAGGACGACCTTCAGCGACTGCTATATCGGTTCCAAACAAAAGCAAAGAACCTTAACATGCAGATATCAGTGGAGAAGGCAGAATCAATGGTCATAGCAAAAGAACCCACTAGATGTAAACTGGCTGTAGATGACAAACCCATCCGACAATGTATGCGATGCACGTACCTAGTAGTCGAGATAACAAGCTCCAAAAACCTACAACAGGAAGTCAGAACACAAATGAATAAAGCCTCAAGAACTTCTGGCTACCTACGGGACCTCATATGGAGAAATAAATACATGTCCATCGAAAGTAAAGTCCGCATATATAAAACAGCCGTGAGACCGGTGATTACATACGCAGTGGAAACCCGGGCGGATACAACAAAAACGAATAGCATGATGAGAGCAACGGAGATGAGGACCTTAAGGAATATCAGACGAGTACGCTTGAGAGATCATGTAAGAAGCAGGGATATACGAACAGACCTTAAAATTCAAGACGTGGTGCAATTTACGAGAAAAAGATGAAGATACTGGCGAGACCACGTCGACCGAATGACGGGCACCGATGGGCAAAATGGGAAAAGAACGAAAAACCGAACTCAAGGAGACCTCCAGGCCGACCTCCCAAGAGATGGTGCGAGAGCTGGACATCTGCTTCAAGAGGCTTAACAAAATTGAAATAGTAGAAGAAACAAGACTAAGTCTTAAGAAAAGAGAAAGAAGAAGAAGAAGAAGTAATTTTTGTAATAGATCCTGTTTAATATCGTTTCATCGAATCTACTTCTTCCAATTATTTTGACGTAAGTGTCAGATACAAAAAATTGTTATTCTTATATTAAGTGTGCAAAGCGAAGGTGTTTTGAGTTTGAGAATGTTGAGAAAATACATTCGAAAACACAAAAACTGCTTTGCACAAGTAATATGGCCATCATACGACTCCGTACCAGGAATAACGAGAGCGCCTTATCTGAATGAAGAGATAGACGGACAGAGAGCATTAGTTTGTAAAATTACTTCTGAAATGTTTTTATATTATTAATTCAGTCGTATTGTAACTCTTGTTTCGAATTGTAATAAAATTATTACTTTAAAAAAAAACAAACTTTGCGTGTTCAAACCTACACGTATCATAAACAATGTTTTTTCTCCAATTGTAGTAATTTAAAATTGTAGATTAATATAAATTTAAAAAATGTCATCTACATATAACGAAAAAAATTTTTTTTTAACAGTGAAAAAAAATTTTTTAACAGTTAAAAAATTACGCACTTTGCATACTGAGATTCATGAAAAAACCGTCACTTTTGTGACAATTAGAGAAAAAAATTAATGGCAGTGTTGCATATATGTTAAAAACAGGCAGACTATTCAAGGAAACATATCCTAATATCCTGCATATTACTTGTGTAGCACATGCTCTCCACAGAATCTGTAAATATATGAGAGACACCTTTCCAGAAGTTGATAGACGTGTATCCGCTTTTAAAAAAGTTTTCAGAAAAGCACCATTGAGAGTAGCTCTTTACAGAGAACACTTCTGTCTTTGTCACTGCCTCTCCACAGAATCTGTAGATATATCAGAGACACCTTTCCAGAAGTTGATAGACTTGTATCCGCTTTTAAAAAAGTTTTCCGAAAAGCACCATTGAGAATAGCTCTTTACAGAGAAAACTTCCGTCTTTGTCACTGCGTCCTTATCCTTAGTTTTTATGCAGAGAACTTCGATAGTTTACAGACTTTCGATACATGTTTAAATGACGATGCTCGAAGTGTTTCTGAGTGCAAGGAACTAATTCTAATTCCAAATTAAAAAAATCAGTTGTACTTTCTTCAGGAATACTTTGGAAATTTGCTTAAACTAATCACTTATTTTGAAAATCAAAATCTCAAGTTAAATGATGGATTAACCACATTAGATGAGGCTATTAGTAATTTGAAAAATATTCCAAGTGACTTCGGATGTGACCTTCGGCAAAAGTTAGACGCAGTGTTTAATATAAATCCAGATTTAATAACATTGCAACAATTGTGTATGGGGACAATGCCTCAAAATCTAACTGCTAAATACGCTGAAATAAAATAATATTTCCAGTATGCACTTATAAACAGTTGCGATGTAGAAAGGACGTTTTCTATCTACAAGGATGTATTTCATTGAAAGAGAACAAATTTCATAGAAGAGAACCTTGAGAAAGTATTGCTAGTTAATATTGATACTCCTTTACTCAACTTGAACTACAAATTGAGCAAATAAAAATGTATTTCGTATTTTATAAATCACTATCCGTTTGTTTTCCAATTATATAAATAAAATTAAAACCTCTTTAAAAATACAAATTTTCAATAGTACGCCCATGGCGATGAGTCATCGGCCTCTCGTGTCTGGTCCCTAGTTATTACACATCCAATTCTTAAATTTATTTTATCTCTCGACGACATAATGGGATGAGAACATTTTGTATCGTTCTGAAGACTAGTAATTTATAATGAGCAAAATATATACGTACATATATGAAACTCCCTACAAACGCTTGAATTTCTGTGCGTGCTGGAAGCGTAAAGAAAATTACTAATGATAGAAATATTTAGGTATTCCGAATGGGAATATGCGTATGAAGGAAACACGCAGATAATAACCACAATTCCTTCAGACGCGAACTTTAAAAGACCTCGTAAATTTAATAATATTGTAGATGTCTTATTTTTTACTTGTACGCATTTGGGCAAAATTTCGCATATGTTATTTGAGAGATACAGCTTCAATTTTCTTTTTTGTTCTATTTTTGTATACCGATATTACATGCACAACCTATTCAGGGGGTTTCGTTTCAAACTTGACGGGTGTTATAGTCATTATAATATCATGCTATAATTTTGTATGAAATATTATGTACGGCAAAAAATTTCTTACCTGAAATTCTTTTTAGTTAAAGCGATCTTGTAAGTACGTAGGTCAAAATCTTCGTTAGAAAGTTCGTTAGAAATTAGTGTTAGAAATGCCTTCCAAATTTGTCGAAGAATTAAAATTACAAATTAATTGACTCAA
The DNA here is from genome assembly GCA_935421215.2 of Melolontha melolontha. Taxonomy (NCBI): domain Eukaryota; kingdom Metazoa; phylum Arthropoda; class Insecta; order Coleoptera; family Scarabaeidae; genus Melolontha; species Melolontha melolontha. The sequence continues at coordinate 107,168,463 of OW285243.1, forward strand.
AAAGTTAAGAAGTGATTGTGCACAACGTCATACCTTTGTCTACTGGCTCTTGCGGTGCATCCTTTGAAAGTTCAATTGACTAAAGAAGTTAAGCGAAGTGATCGCGCACAACGTCGTACCTTTATCTATTGGATGTTAGAAAACTAAAGAATGGGCATTGATTTTGTTCCACTTCAACTGTAATGAGTACAGGATTCTTGGGGCAGAGAATCCAGATACTACATGAGAAAACAATATATCCACAACGAGTACTGTTTGGGCCTAATTTAAGGCTGCTAAAGTGATCGAGCTATACTTCTTCGAGGACAACGCCGATATTAATGACATAAGTTTTTGTGTCCTGCATTGGTCGATATAGCTTTAGACAAAATGTGGTTTCCGAAGGACGGGGCAACTTATCACACTGCTCGAGAAATAATTCAGTTGTTGCATGAAAAATTCCCTGCAGATATAATCTCACGCGCTGCCTACCAAAATTGTCTACCGAGATCATCGTGCGACTTCTTCCTGTGGGGTTTTGTGAAGTCTTCCGTATACGACAGCTTGAAGGAAGACATTCAAACGCAACGTTGACAACACCGTTTATCTTTCACCCTGTAGATATAGATTTATATCAAATTTTGTTCATTATATTCGTTATTTTGTTTGTGATCCCGGCTGCGCTATCTAGAATGAATTGTATGATTGAATTTGACCTCGTTTCGGAGATGCGATTTTACGGGATATATCCTGTTAGACGTGCGAGTGAGTATTTTTTTTTTCTTGGTGCGCCCGTAATGCAAGATAAAAGGCCACGCTATACTTTAATTCTTATAATAATTATCACTGTTGCGTAACTACTAGAAAGCCGCTGCCGTTAGTGAATTTGGGCATCTTGCTGCGAAGCAATTAGACTCAGGCTTTCTTTGTCCGACAAACGGGATATATACATATTTCGCAAAGAAGAAGACAGACAACCAAGCAAACAAAGGAGAAAATCAAGCAAAAATCGTCTTAACTGAACATCTGGTAACAAGAAACGTACCAACTGTGGGTCTATCCATCTCCGTCTCACACATACAGCTGATCAAGGTATTCTGGAAAAACTTTTTTGGTGTAATTTAAAGTCTTCGGCCAATTTTATCTTGTTTTTTGTATATTTGCTTTTATAACGATTTCCATTATTGATGCCAATTTAAACGCCACATAGTCTTAGTTAGATTCGTATATATGTATATTTGAAACTAGACAATTTCACATGATTTATTAAAAGAATTTATTTGATTATTATACAATTTCAAAATTAATTATTGTACATAAATTGTTATAGAATTTATCTTTAAAATAATTTTCTATTTAATAAAGATTTTTAAGTCATCTGCCCACGCGAGAACTTTACAATCTAGAAGCAACCAGAGATCGCTAATATTTACATTGAAATGCAGTGGGCTCAAAATGGAGCCTTGGGGAACGCCAGTAGTAGCGGTAAAAAAAATAGAATTATATCCGTTATATTACACATAGTACGATCGATTCAGTAAATAGGTTTTGAAAAAGGATACAGTTTTCGGCGAAGCACCTATAGATTGTAACTTGGTAGATAATAATTTTTATGATATGGTGAAATGAAGGGTTTAGAAACCATATCTGACTCATTAGGGTAAACTATGTGTTTTACTGGAATATAAATATCAGGATAGTTTTTAGGAGGCAAAAGTACGTAGGAATACCAAATTACAATGAAACCGGTGACATGATGAAAATTGACAATTTTTGAAGAGGTACCCCTTCGGAAATTTTCGATTTTTTGGTCAGCTTGGAGAACACGTCAAATATTAGTGTTGAATTTTTTATAAACTAAATCGAGTGCGTAGAAAACGAATCCGGCATTAATTTTGACGGGGAATGTGCGGATTGGTAGATAATAATTTTTATAATAGAGTGAAATGTAGGGTTTAGAACGAAACCATATCTGACTTATTAGGGTAAACTATGTGTTTTACTGGAATGTAAATATCAGCATAGTTTTTAGGAGGCAAAAGTACGTAGGAATACCAAATTGCAATGAAATCGGTGACATGATGAAAATTGACAATTTTTGAAGGGGTACCCCCTCGGAAATTTTCGATTTTTTGGTCAGCTTGGAGAACACGTCAAATATTAGTGTTGAATTTTTTATAAACTAAATCGAGTGCGTAGAAAACGAATCCGGCATTAATTTTGACGGGGAATGTGCGGATTGGTAGATAATAATTTTTATAATAGAGTGAAATGTAGGGTTTAGAACGAAACCATATCTGACTTATTAGGGTAAACTATGTGTTTTACTGGAATGTAAATATCAGCATAGTTTTTAGGAGGCAAAAGTACGTAGGAATACCAAATTGCAATGAAATCGGTGACATGATGAAAATTGACAATTTTTGAAGGGGTACCCCCTCGGAAATTTTCGATTTTTTGGTCAGCTTGGAGAACACGTCAAATATTAGTGTTGAATTTTTTATAAACTAAATCGAGTGCGCAGAAAACGAATCCGGCATTAATTTTGACGGGGAATGTGCGGATTGGTAGATAATAATTTTTATAATAGAGTGAAATGTAGGGTTTAGAACGAAACCATATCTGACTTATTAGGGTAAGCTATGTGTTTTACTGGAATATAAATATCAGGATAGTTTTTAGGAGGCAAAAGTACGTAGGAATACCAAATTGCAATGAAATCGGTGACATGATGAAAATTGACAATTTTTGAAGGGGTACCCCCTCGGAAATTTTCGATTTTTTGGTCAGCTTGGAGAACACGTCAAATATTAGTGTTGAATTTTTTATAAACTAAATCGAGTGCGTAGAAAACGAATCCGGCATTAATTTTGACGGGGAATGTGCGGATTGGTAGATAATAATTTTTATAATAGAGTGAAATGTAGGGTTTAGAACGAAACCATATCTGACTTATTAGGGTAAACTATGTGTTTTACTGGAATGTAAATATCAGCATAGTTTTTAGGAGGCAAAAGTACGTAGGAATACCAAATTGCAATGAAATCGGTGACATGATGAAAATTGACAATTTTTGAAGGGGTACCCCCTCGGAAATTTTCGATTTTTTGGTCAGCTTGGAGAACACGTCAAATATTAGTGTTGAATTTTTTATAAACTAAATCGAGTGCGCAGAAAACGAATCCGGCATTAATTTTGACGGGGAATGTGCGGATTGGTAGATAATAATTTTTATAATAGAGTGAAATGTAGGGTTTAGAACGAAACCATATCTGACTTATTAGGGTAAGCTATGTGTTTTACTGGAATATAAATATCAGGATAGTTTTTAGGAGGCAAAAGTATGTAGGAATACCAAATTATAATGAAAAATTACAATAAATGGTTATTTTAGATGATATCACACATGTGAGTAATTTAACGGAAATTTTGTAAAAGATCCTAGATATACTCGTATACGAGTATGTTGCATTGTTTGTCACCACGCAACCATAGACGTGCGAGAAGATTTTGATAAATTGTATTTCTGTTAACTTTTACAGTTTATGTAAAATTTTTGTATTATTTTGATATTTTAATGTCATAGTATACCGAGTGTTCATTACTTTTTAAATGTCATACTATTTCAACGTAAATTTGGTGTTAATACTTTTTTTTTGTCAATATACGTATTAAATATCTTCGTTTCCTTATTTTGTATTTAGGTACACCTTTCTCCTTTAGTTTAGCTCCTCGTTTGGTTTCATTTTTAGGAGTCTATAAGCGCATGCGCCAACGAACGCGCAACACTTTTACGTAAAACTAAGTAGCACTACCTACTATCTGTTTAGTCAATCCATGACCGTCTCCAAAACTAAACCTGACGGGCGTACACGATAAATAAAGGCTCCCTTTTAAATTGTGCGTTACGACTACCAACGACTACGCCTGCACGCACGTGGTAGCAATACCAAATATGCGAAAATTTAATCAGCAATTCTCTAAAAGATCTAAATATACCAGCAGAGTAGTGCCGGTCCTTTATGGGATGTTCTATTCCACACATAATATTATATATTTCTAATTTTAGAGTAAATAATGTGTTTTATTCAAAAACTAAATCTTGAGCACATTTCTAAACACTATACACGTCGAAATACGTCTAAAGTATATACCCTGGCTTTCCAAGTGACTCAACTACGTGAAACCATCCTATTCAGATTCGATATCGAAAGTTCTGTTATTCGTTGTCGAACAAATATCGTATTTGGAAAAAAAAATCGTAACCTAACACCTCATTACCATACATATTATTTTTATCTGAAAAGAATGGAGCGATCGACTTCCCAGATGTGCTTGTACAATTTCAAAATTGCGTCTCAACGAAGATAAGTTTAAAGTGGTAGTTGAGTTCTATTACTTCCTCGTAGCAAAGGCAAACTTAATTTTCTATCGAACTTGTTATCGATTGATGGCGTGGGTAAAGTGAACGAAAATCTAGTTAGCCAGTCAATGCAGAAAACTAAACAAATTTTGTTTTCTTTGATAAAGTGACTGTGTGTGTCCGGGAGGCGTCCCGGAAATCAACGACTATTTAAGAAGTTAGATGGATGGGACCCTGAGGAAATATGCGAGATATCTGTAGTCGTCTGGGATTTCCTTTTCCTCTCTTGTTGGTGAATTATTGATGCGAACGAGTAATTTTTAGACTTCCGTGCTTTATTAAATTCACTAACAAAGGGTTTTAATTGTTTTTTTAATCAGATATACAACCGCGGATTGATATACCGTGTCCCGTCTAAACTGAACCGACAAAATGTTTGTGGTAATAGAGGGTTAAATTAAAGAACTTTTTTAGTATCTATTTGTTCTGAAAACTCCTTATTGGTAAGTTAGATGGTTTTAAAATACTTCATGTCGGCTGACATGTTAAACAACCTTTTATATATCATTTCTAGATTATATTTTTTTATTAGCAACCACATATTCTAGACGCAAAATAGTTCTTATTGGAATTAAATTTAATAAGGATAACGTTATTAATAGATACTAAGGATAATCAGAGTCACACAATTGCTGTCATAGTATTTTAAATTCCATATTAAAAATTTACATGGAATAATTGCAATAACAAAATTTAAAAAAATTATTTTAACAGAATAAAAATAAACAATGAAATAGGGATATACAAGGTGTGTATAAATTGGCGGGCCCACTACACGCGACGATGTTCTTCGTTAAATTCGGAGTCCAAAATCCTAATACGAAAATGTTGTACCATGCTCCATATCTTTGCACGAGGTTCCTAAAGTTCGGACTTTCAGTCTTGAAATAAGCATTATTACTCGATATTTGTTGACAGAAAGGGCTACAATTTAGAAGAAAGAAGAATTGTTGTTATTATCCTTTCGTTAAAGTTTTCTTTTTGATTTTAAAGTTTGTTTTTAATATTTGTTTATTAACTTATATTGACGAAAAACACATCTGACAACGTTGTAAAACAATAAGTAGGCAGCCTAATGTTGTTCTAGTCAAATACATTACTACTGTCAAATTCATTCTGAAGACAAAGGAAGCCTGATACATCGTTTTAGGATTAGGACTTTTAACTCAAAATTTGACCAAGAATGTCGCCACGTGTAGTGGGTCCGCCAATTTATACACACCTTGTATTTAAGAGAAATGTAAAAAAAAAACCTAAAAATTGTTTTCAAAATTTTGGCCATTCATTTCAATACAAGCATCGCATTTCAATACAGGCACCGGTCAATCATTGATCGTCGGACACGCTACATATTCTAGGTGTTTGTCTGATTGTTTGCGCTGCGAAAAGTATTCGTTCCCTTAGCTCATTTTCTAATTTCAAAAATATAACATATTATACCCGTGCCTTAAACCATTATCGAGTTATTAAATTAAAGTCTAATAATATAGTTACTGTAATTATGGAGAAGTTAACATTATTAAAGTAACCCGTGGAAATGACAACTATTATGTTTGATAAGTTAACATTTATTTAATAAAATAGTCAAAATGGTTTACAGTGAAGATGAAAAAATGCAAATATTTACCTGTTTTATGCAAAATAACAGAATAATTTAAACATACACGAGTGGGTAAAACCCCACCAGTTTTGTATAATACAAAGGTATTTTTAATAATATGAAATATTAAAAATCTGGTGTGAAGAACACAAATACAAGTTCACACCAGATTTTTAATAATATTTTATATTATTAAAAATACCTTTGTATTATGCAAAATAACAAAAATTTATTTAAGAAACTTAAATTCAAATTATAATTAATAAATTATAAAAGATATTCGATATGTCCACCGCTATTTTCAGCGCATACTGGAAAATAGCCAGGGCTGAGGGGGTGGTTGGGGAAGAGCATGGGGGTGCCGGGAAGCCTTACTGCGATAATAGGCACACAAATTCACACAACATACGCGATGATAATAACTACCAGAACCAATTATATTATACGTTTATAATAAACGGTTTATAATAAATATATATTTTAAATTTTAAGCTATAATTAGCTGTAAAGCCTCATAGCTTTGGTCACCGAGACCTCCAGATCTAACGACATTGGATTTCTATGTGTGGGACTACGTTAAAGACAAACTTTATGTCCCACCTCTTCCTGCAACTCTAAATGAGTAGCGAGTTCGGATAACGGAAGCAGTTGCAACCATTGACCGTGATATGATACGTAAAATTTAGAACGAATTCACTTACAGATTAGATATATGCCGTGTCACAAGAGAAATCCATTTTAAACATTCGTAAATGAAACTTGAAGTTTTTCTAAATTGCTTGCTTTATTATTCAGTTCAATGAAGTTAATGCTTTCTTTATCAATTAACCGTTATTTTTGTATAACCAGTTTACGAAGATCCTGTACTCTTTATTTTCACTAGCGTTCTAATTTAGAAAAATTAAAGAACTTTCCGTTATAATTGCTTAAAATAGATTGCGGAGTCCTCGCAAAACTTTCCTACATCTCTCTACAAACCGCCCTCTCGAAGACGTAACTTAATAATGAAATTTTATCCGGGAAGACCGTTTTTCATCGTAGCACTTGTACAACCACTTGATGTAAAATAAACATTGTGAAAAGGTGAATTTTCTTTTTCATTTCCCCGTCTTAATAATAAAATAAACTTTACGAAAAAGGGTAAGTCCATTAAAATAACATAAAAAAAACAGGGTACAACGCAATACCTGTTATGAAGACGATATATCAAGTAACAAGAAAATAGATTTTTCAATCAATTACCCGCGCTCAAGACAGGCAAATAAACTTGATTTATTAAAGGTATTCCGTTACAGATGGGATAGTGAAACCGACAACGAAACTTCGGACGAGATAGGATTCCGTACAGGTGTTTTTAATTTGAGCCAATTTTAAAATGAATTATTTACAGTATATTGCTCTATTTCACGTGAAAAACGTTATTTATGGAATGTACTTTCCTTCATTATTGATTATCTTTCGTTGTAAAATATACAGTTGTACTAAATCGGTACTTGAATATCGAAAAAACATTACGCGATTTAATTTAATCGCAAAATAAGAAGCGGTATACCAACAATGATTGAATCGAGAAATGATATGAAACGGTAAAGATAAGAGGTGAAATAAAATGCTATTGTCGACCAAATTCAAGTAAAGAAAAGATATAAATTATAAGAAAAGCTCGGGTTATATGCAAAATGCATATTTGTTTTTTGGGTTTATTTAATACTCTTTGAAAAAATTAGGCAATTAAATTTAAAAAAGCATATTTTGCATATTTTTGCTACTCGATGCATATTTCATGCAATATATTTGTGCATATTTTCTACAATTTCCAGTAAGCGGCAAATTTAAAAATAACTACCCAAAGGAAATACCAGATTTCCAAATGTTCTGGGAAAGCCGGTTAAAACACTTTGCAACATTTTGTGGCCTACTAAATTAAAATAAATAATAATACTTATACGGTGTGGTCATAAAGTTTGGAACCAAGCTTATAACCGCATTCTTTTACATTTTTTGGAAAAACGCTCGGACAGGTAAATTTTCTTTTTTAAAACGCCATCTTTTGACATACAATTTTTTTCTATGACGTCATTGGTTTTCGAGTGATGACGTTATCAACACTTTCTTTAAATGGCAACCATATTATTTTTTTCTCGTTTTTGGTAGATCTTTATATCCACCAAATAGTGATATAAAACAATTGCTATGTTGCATAACAATTTTTTTGAAAAAATTATATAAATTTAGAAAAAAATACGAAAATTTTATTTTTGTACAAAATTAAAATAAAAAAAAAAATCTTAACTTAAATTTATTGTCACAGTTAACGTAAATTTTCAAAATGGACCCCACCAACCAACTGACACTGTCCCAGCCTAGTGTAAATGCTTTGCGATCAATAGTAATCTGCGTTATTCGCTCCAGGTCAAAAGAAATTCGTCTTCCCAATCGGCCAATTACTTATTAAAAAATCTTATTTAACATTAAATAGTTTCACAAAAAAGGGCCAAAGAAGTTTAATTTACTTAAAAAATTGACATGATGTGACAGACCATTTCTTAATTAAAATTATCGCTCAAAAATTGAAGATTTCTAAAACTAATTAAGCTTACAAAATTTACTGAAATATGTAAGTAAGTTTTTTTTACACTTCTGTCTTGTGTGAGGACTTAAATATTCTTCTTGAACAAACCGGATCGTCAAAAGCACATGTACTTATGTTACTATGCAAAAAATTTACAAAAACAAAAACACGCACTTTTTTGCAAGATATTTCTTTATGACATTCTTGCTTCTTTTTATACAATTTATGTACAAACATTTTAGTTTAAAACTGTTTCTATGGCGACAACATTGTTGAATTATTTACTTCTATTTTTGACGTTAAATTTTTGAGATATTGCGTAAAAATTGTTCATTTTCATTATGGTTGGGTATGGGGACAGACAAAGAACGCATGCAGAAGCATGCGATTTGTTTAACCATGAACACCCTGATAGACCTCCAATTACCAGGTCTACGGTGACAAAACTAGTTGTAAAGTTTACCGAAACTGGATCCGTAAAAGATCGACCACGGCAAGGTAGATCTCAAGTAGGAGAAGATGTGAAATTAAATGTGCTTCTAGAAGCAGAAGAAATACATCATGTTTCCACCAGACAACTTGCGTTAGCCAATCAGGTGGCTCACTCATTTGTCGTCAACTTATATAAAAAATAACACTATCGTCCTTACAAAGTTCAACTTGTACAGGAATTACATGAGGATGACGAAGATCGTCGACTGCAGTTCTGTAAAGACGTAATGTTACGTTGTGACCAAAATCCAAATTTCTTGGAAAACATCGTCTTCTCAGATGAAGCTACGTTCTGCCTAAATGGATCTGTTCACCGCCATAATTGCAGATATTGGTCGCAGAACAATCCGCATTGTACTCAAGCGTGTCATACTCAGCGCAGAGGAAAAGTTAACGTATGGGTGGAATGTTTGGACGACGCATTTTAGGACCATATTTTTTTGAAGGAAATTTGACTGCTCTGCAATATTTAGAATTTTTAAGATTTGAACTGGTTCCAGCGCTCGCTATTACTTTCCATCCTTACATCCTTGTAGATAGAAAACGTCCTTTCTACATCGCAACTGGTTATAGGTGCATACTGGAAATATTCTTTTATTTCAGCGTATTTAGCAGTTAGATTTTGAGGCATTATCCCCATACATAATTGCCGCAATGTTATTAAATCTAGATTTCTATTAAAAACTCCATCTAATTCTTGCCGAAGGCAACATCCGAAGTCACTTGAAATATTTTTCAAATTATTAATAGCCACATCTAATGTGGTTAATCCATCATTTAATTTGAGATTTTGATTTTCAAAATAAGTGATTAGTTTTGGCAAACTTCCAAAGTGTTCCTGAAGAAAGTACAACTGATTTTTTAAATATGGAATTTTTATTAGTTCTTTCCACTCAGAAATACTTCGAGCATCGTTTAAACATGTAACGAAATTTTGTAAACTATCGAAATTCTCTGCATAAAAACTAGTAGCTTCCAACCATGTTCCCCATCTAGTTATTACTGGAGAGGGAGGCAGTGACAAATATGGCAGTTTTTCCCTGTAAAGAGCTACTCTCAATGGTGCTTTTTTGAAAATTTTTTTAAAAGCTAACTTCCGGAAAGGTGCCTCTCATATATTCACATATTCTGTGGAGAGCATGTGCTACACAAGTAATATGCAGCATATTAGGATATGTTTCCTTTAATAGTCTGCCTGGTTTTAACATATATGCAGCACTGTCACTTATTTTTTCTTTGTACCTGTCGTCCCAATGAAGCATTTGGTGCATATTCTCGTAAATGGTTTTAGATGCTGTTTCCGCATCAACTATATTTATAACTTTTGTTGCTATTACATATGCGTTATATGGAATAGTTGAATGTAGTACACCAGCTACAACATTTACCACACAGCGTCCTAATATATCGACAGTTTCGTCGGCACTTATCCATAGGTACTAATTTGAAAGATGGCTTTTAATGTATTCTACTGCTTTCGTGTAGCAGTTAGAAGTCCATGAAGAAAAGAATTTCACTGTAATATTGAAGTAATTGCGTCACAATTCAATGACAAAATACAGATGTGCGGTTAGCCGAATGAATAGTGCTATTCAATAACTGCGTGTTGTAGTTAGCGATGTTATAGGCTATTTATATGGTCCATCGTAATTTCGGCCTGATGCGTCCGGTCTCTAGTCATGAGATTTCTGTCAGCTGTTAACAACAGCCATACCAACCTACCATATAAATATACACATCGATATTCATAGCGCGCGTATTTTTAAAAAATACAGTTTCATTACTTTTTGACCACAGTAGTATACCCTATCATTTTTACCACTGCTCAGTTCAATCGTTAGATATCTCCTTTAAAAATAGATTTAGTTTGATTAGTCTATATTATTTCTTTCTTAAATTTACACCTACAATCCAAGAATACCTAAACATTTTCATTCTTTATTTCTACAAGGTGTTCAATTTAAAAAAATACTGCCAAAAATAGATGAATTTTCTATCGTCAAAAGTGATCCAATATGTTTTATTTAGCATATTTTCTAAATAAAACGTGGTACGAATAATTTGGCGAAGTTTAACTAAACTTAGATGCTTGTATAGTAACGTTATAATCACTTTCGTTGAAAAGGCTGATCTGTTTTTCGCTAAGTTTAGCTTAAGGTGTAGCGGAAATTCTTGAACCGTTACTAATAAAGCACGCGCGATTTTCGGAAAGTACAAATAAATAATATGCAGGCATATGTACACACGAACACCGACGTACACACTACCCACTCTATTAAGCTCATTTAAGTTGTCAACAGGTGTTAGTAATAGCACGCCGTAACCTTTAAAATGCTCAATCGTTCCGCGATCAGAATACAGTTTATTTTTAATAACTTCAATCCGATAGATTCCCTGGCAAAACTTCAGAACTATTACAATCGATTTGATTGCACTAAAATGCATTTATTATGAACGGTTATTGTCGACCTTCGAGCTAAGAATATTGTGTCCGAGAATTTCGATAAATTATTTCAAAATATGTCGTGATTTGCCAATGAATAAGTTCCAGTTAATTGCATTGGATTTCAAGAAATATTAAATATGGAATTATAAGAACCGTGAATGACAAACCCTAGTTTAATATATATATATATATATATATATATATATATATATATATATATATATATATATATATACATGTTCAATTTGTTGGCGATTTAAGGTCTGGTTTTACTTCCAAATATATATATTTAAAACAACCTTACATGTTTCGGCAAATGATGCCTTTATCAAGGAATATAAAATATAAATGATAGTATATTAATGTCATACATTTAATTAATACAGTTAATTGTTGTCAATTAACAACAGAAGTGATATAAAAAATTTAAGCAGTATATACTATAACTTAATTATGTAACGATCTGCAATTGACCATCATAATATATGTTGCTGTTATATAATTATATATCTTAAGTTATTTAAATATCTATACATTTTCTTATCATGCTGACAGTTCCGTGTTTTGATTCCTGTCTGGCTGTCCGAGTAGGTTTTCGTGGTTTTCCTTCTCGTTTAAGGCGAATGCCGACAGCTTTACATCTTAAGACGCTCCACGGGCGCATACATAATAATAACTCATGTCTTGCGTTTCCCTGTTTTTGTTGTCTATCTATTTTAGAATACTAAGGCATGATTTATTATTATTCAATTGGAATGTATCTTTGAATAATTTTATCTATAGCAACTACAAATGTATGACATTAATATACTGTCATTTATATTTTATATTCCTTGAAAAAGGCATCATTTGCCGAAACATGTACGATTGCTTTAAATATATATATTTTGAAGTAAAACCAGACCTTAAATCGCCAACGAATTGAATTTACTATAACATACAAAGGTCACTAAATAATTATCATTATATATATATATATATATATATATATATATATACATATATATATATACATAGTATATTCAATTAGTTGGCGATTTAAGGTTTACTTCAATATGTATATATTTAAGTAAATCTTACATGTTTCGGCATATGATGCCTTTTCCAAAGAAATTTGAAATATAAATGATAATATATTAATGACATACAATATATCTGTAGTTGTCATGGATAAAATTATTCAATGATACATTCAAGTTCAATAATAATAAATTATGCGTTGGCATTCTCTAAACAGTTAGACAACAAAAACGGAGGAATGGCAAGCCTTGAGTTATTATTATGTCTGCGCCCGTGGAGCGGCTTAAGATGTTAAGCTGTCGGCATTTGCCTTAAACGAGAAGGAAAAGCACGAAAACCTACTAGGACAGCCAGTCAGGGATCTAGATACGAAACTGCCACTATGATAAGCAAATGTACAGATATTTAAATAACATATGATATATATTTATATAACAGCAACATATATTATGACAGCTCAAGCGGTAGTGCAGTGGTCCGGCAAATCATGGTCATGGGTTCGAATCCCGCTGAAGGGCGAATTTTTTTCAGTTAAAAAATCGAATAATTACCGTCGTAAAATGTAGAAACACCTTTACATTCATGATACCTCGCAAAAATGCAATTAATTTTCATATATATATATATATATATATATATATATATATATATATATATATATATATATAGTAAACCTAATCAGTAGGCGATTAAAGGTCTGTATATTACTTCAAAATATATGTATTTAAAAAACTCTACATGTTTCGGCTGTGTACGCCTTTATCAAGAGAATACAAAATATGAATGGATTCATATTTTGTATTCTCTTGATAAAGGCGTACACAGCCGAAACATGTAGAGTTTTTTAAATACATATATTTTGAAGTAATATACAGACCTTTAATCGCCTACTGATTAGGTTTACCATATCATACCAAGGTCACGAAGTTATTATATATATATACAAAGATGTGTCAGAAATGCTTTCTTTGACGTTTCATTATCTCATGACAATGTATATAATTAAAAAAAGGCAATGTTTCTATGTGTAGGTGTGTTATAGATTAAAAAACTACTGAATAATTATTCGGTCCACAAGTATTCGTTACACGATCGGACCCAAAGTAACGATTACCTATTTGAAAATGCAATGGTTACTTTCGTCTTTGATTTCTTTCAGTACATATCGTTAAGTTCGTGCATATGTAATACTGTAATGTTATAATATACTACGTATATAGTATAAGTATATGGATACAAGATATCATATTCATTGATTAACTATACTCTATAACATACTTCTTAAATATAGACACGTCAAATATAAACATAGAATTTTGCAATCCAATTTACTTGCGTAATTATAAAATTCAGATTTACAGAATGGGCAACCAATTCAATTTATTATAAATAAATAAATTTCAAATAAGCTGATCATGTTTACCAGTGATTATTTTTAAATTAATTACATATTTGCAAATAAATACAAAACTATAACATAGACAGATACGATACACAATTGGGATTTAAAATTCGATAAGATCAAAAGTCTCCGTTAGAAATTTGGTTAAGGAAATTGGAAATACTCATTTAAACGTCTATTTTCAGCCAATATTTCTCCTCAATTAGTGTGCTTCATCAGGGTAAAGTAACGGTAATTAAGTTGCACCTAATACAATATATTTCTCAGGGTTCGGTAGCTGGTATGACACATTTTCATAAAACTGTAAAATTGTTGAAAAATGACAAAATTAAACCAACTTGCGACATATAACAACTTTAATATGTGCAATTTTATTTCTTTAAAATAATATCTTTTAAGTACCCCCAATTAGCTTCTAAATTTTCCATAACTCGGAGCAAGACTTGAGCATTAATACCCTGGCATTCTTGAAAAATGTCTTTCAATGCCTAAATAGTTTTCGGCCGATTCTTATATACCCTATCCTTTAAAAAGCTCCATAAAATGAAATCAAGAGCCGATAAATCCGGAGATCTTGGCGGACAATTTAGGTTGAAATATTTTGATATAACTTTATTAGGAAACATTTCCCTTAACGTAAAAAGAGTCTACCTCGCTGTATGGGCTGTTGCACTATCCTGCTGGAACCATACGCTGTCTTGCCTCAGTTTCGTAGTTCTCCTATCAAAAAATTGTGTAGTATGTGTATATAACTAAGAGAGTTAATGGTGACTGCTTGATTATTTTCGTCGAAAAAATATGGTGAAATGAATTTAAGCGTGGCAGGAGCTGCATAGAAAATGATCTGTCTCGCTATTTTATAACCGCACTTCGTATATATAAATACCGTGTGCGAATTTCTGAGAATATAGTCTAATATCAGACTATATCAGGTTAATATCTACAGATTTAAGATAGGTCGAAAATTAAATTTATGCAGTGCTATACGGTGCTGAACAAGAATCTTCATTTAATTTAGAATCCGTCATTAACTCAAACTACTATATTCAGACGCCATAAGATAGAAGTCGATAAAATAACGCTTTTCAATTAACTAAATGTCACGTGACAATTGCAGAAGATTTTCCTCGAGATATTGCTTGCTACGAGAGTAATTACATCGTGAATATGTAACAAAATTATCTTTTACGTACCAGTGTGCCGATAAGAGCACAACTAGATTCCGGTATATTTAACGCGTTCAATATAACTATCGCGATATATTTTTAAAAATGCGTGCTCACACGGCATGTCTATCTCAGCCTTCCATAACCTACCTAGGATACAAATTTTGTGACTCGCTTGATACATATTTGTTACATAAATTGAGAGACAATATTCGTGAAAAGCATCGAGCAAAGTTATCAAAAATTGTTAAATTACTGCCTGACTATGCGTCCATTCATACTGTTGCAAATCAGGAATATAATTTTCAAGGAATTGAACATGGCACCATATAGATCTGATGTCCTAAGAACTATTATTTACTTTCCTATTTTAAATAAAGATCTTAAGAAAGGTAATTTTAAACATTTTGAGGGGAAAACACGAGATTATTTTTACAAGGGTATAGGATTATTAATTAACCGTTGTAGTAAATGCGTTGAAATTAGTAGATTAGCAGAAATTATATTGAAAAATAAAAAATATAAAATTTTTATTTTTTCTATGTCAAGCAGAAAACATATGCCCTCACTAAATATATTCATATTCTCTTACTAATAGGCAAAAGCGATAAAAAAGGAACGAGGAAGAACAAAGAATGCCCTACCATAAGATAGATGCATTGAACTAATGATCTAAACACAGGCGTGCAACACTAATGGCTCAACGTCGCTCGCACAGTTGTAATTCTATATATAACCCCCGTGAAAAGTAGCCTAAAGATTAATAAATATACTTGAATCATCCTCTAAATAACTATATTTACATATACTGACGCCCATATATGTAACTCAAATATAGAATCACCTATAAATAATAATCTAAATTTAATTTTTCAACTATTAGCGTGAACAAATGTGCTACAAAACCATGCAAAATATGTTTATTTTGAAAAATCATCCATTTCTAAAATATTAAAATCATTCGTAAATATTCTTTCTACACTTTACGATGATATTTTATTCGAATTTTTCATAGAAAAAATTCGCCCTTAAGTATTAATTTGTATTAAAATCATTTATTTAATTATTTTACCAGTTGAGCAACTAGAAATAAAATAAATATAAAAGATGTCCAAATTGAAACGAGATCTTATTTATAAAAAATGTCATTACAGTATCACAACAATTATACCGAATTGTAGAATTTTGTTTCAATCCTGTAAATCGAATCTCCCGTTTAACAAATGCAATTCATAAATTGACTATTAAATTGAGTATTGTTTGGGTTAACTAACAAATCGGAGACTGTGGCTTATAAGTGAATCAAAACTATCTAATTCGCGGGGGCGTGTGACGTTTTTTAAAATAAAATTAAAAAACCCTTACCACAATAGAATTTAATGATTCTAAATACGTATTTCTACAACCACGTTGTCATCTTCAGTAAACTATGAAATTTATTTAACTCCTTTGGCCGGGTAGCCATATTAACTAACAAATCGGAGACTGTGGCTTATAATACTTATTTAGAATCATTAAATTCTATTGTGGTAAGGGTTTTTTACTTTTATTTTAAAAAACGTCACACGCTCCCGCGAATTAGATAGTTTTGATTCACTTATAAGCCACAGTCTCCGATTTGTTAGTTAATATGGCTAACCGGCCAAAGGAGTTAAATAGATTTCATAGTTTACTGAAGATGACAACGTGGTTGTAGAAACACGTATTTAGAATCATTAAATTCTATTGTGGTAAGGGTTTTTTAATTTTATTTTAAAAAACGTCACACGCCCCCGCGAATTAGATAGTTTTGATTCATTGTTTGGGTTATTTTCATCGTTTGTAGGATTTAAGTAATCCGACGTTTCTAAACTCATGCCTGACATACGAGTATATGTCTTCCCAATTTTTTAATTGCGAAATGTACCCGTGTAAGATTCGAACCTGGTCTGAAATTCTTAATTTTATTAGAAAAATTAGCTCGATATGGCATCAGAGGATTGGCCTTGGACTGGTTTCAGAGTTATTTGGAGGACCGTTCAAGTTAGGTGGAAGTAAAGGGAATTAAATCGAATTTAAGTAAAATAGGGAGAGGAGTACCCCAGGGAAGCATATTGGGACCGCTTCTTTACATAATTTATGTAAATGATGCACCAAACAGTAAAATGGTGATGTACGCAGATGACACATCATTGCTTGTAACGTGTAATAAATATGAAAATATAAGTTATGCAATGGAATTCTCATTGAATATCTTGAACGGGTATTTTCAAAACAATGCTTTGTAATTAAATAACACAAAAACAAAAATAGTCGAATTTAGTGCAAAAAAACGCGAGAGGAATTGTTCACAGTTAATTAGAGTAAATGGTGGTACTGTTGCTCAGGTAGACTCTACAAAATTTTTGGGTATATATATAGATGAGAACTTCTCTTTTAATGAGCACATTGATTGCTTGGCAAAGAAATTGACTAATGTATGTTACGCAATAAGTCAATTGCGTAACAGGGTAGATACGTGTGTCATAAGAATTTACTATTTTGCTCATTTCCATTCCCTACTCGCATATGGAATACTTGCTTGGGGCGCCACAGTGCGAAATTTAGGAAGTTTAGCGGAACTTTATTCAATTTTTGAAATACGTAAAATGCATAAGATTACTTATTATTTTGTTAGGTAAATACCCCGCCTCTAAAACCTCATACTCAGTTTGGAGATTTACCCTGCGAAAGAACCGCAAAATGCACCTGAAATTCGCATTACTTATTCAATCATACTTTTTGCCTATAGAAAGCTATTTGTTAAAGTTAATAGAGTGGTACATAGAAATGGCAAATCAGTAGGCCATGATTTTTTCTTCTATTTTATTAGAAAATTGTCAATTATTGGCATTTAATTAATTGCAAAATCTTTCCTTGCTCGTGTGTGATATGTTCGTGGAAAAAGTGATTTTTAAGAAGTAAGTTAAATTTACATTTTGAACTTTAGTGGAGCTTTTAAAAAGTGATACCACATAATACCAGCTTGAAACGCACAACATTTTAAAGTTTTTTTTCCCCTCTGTTGAAAGCTCAAAAGATCTTCTGCGATATTTTGCGATCTTCTTTTAAATGTAACATTTTCCAGAATGACTTTGCAAGTTACATATAAGTGTATATTCCAAAAGTGGAAGGAAGAACCGACATCGGATGCCATCATTGGTTTTGTTTTGGAAAAAATGCGCTCACCAATGTTAAGATCTGATGCTCTTTGCAGTTTAAAGGCAACTCTTCGCGCACTGGTTTGTAAAATACGAAAAAGGTGGAGGGAATCCAGTCGAAATTTAGCATCATTTCTGAATAAAAATGCTGTCTGGCTTGAAAATAATGTAAAGTTTTCAAATGCTGTAAGGGATGCATTGCCCAGTGGATCGAGGACCAATGCAGGCAGACCTAAAAAAGAATTTAGGTATTGTCATCTTAAAGTGCAAAACAGAAAAGTGCATCATCTTTTGAAGTCCGGTAGTCAAGACGAGTTAGCCAAAGCAACCGTAACAAAGCTATACCAATCTGGAAAACGAAACTCTGCAGCGATTATCAAGGAATTGGCATCCCCTTCTCCAGAAAGGGGAAACAAAATCAAAATGGCTCGCATGTCTTCTTCAAACAGCCCACGAAAATTAACACCGGACCAGGCTCTGGCGCTACTTATTGATGCAAACTTATCGTCAAATCAATACAACATTGTTCGGGATCAAGCAAAACATCACGGTTGCACTTTGTATCCACCTTATTATGTTGTAAAGGAGGCATAGAGGTTATGCTATCCAAAGGACATAATAATAACTGAAGTTTCAGCTGAAGTATCAGTTCAGTCGCTTATAAATCATACCATAGCAAGACTTTGTATAGGGCTAGAAGAGACTCTTAGAACTTTGTCAAACGTTAAAGAACTAAATGTTATCGTAAAGTGGGGTTGTGATAGGGCGGAACAAGTTAACTATCGACAAAAGTATATGGACAAACATAGCTCTGATGATAGTATGTTTAGTGTATCAATGGTACCAATCCAAATGTGCTCCGTAAATGATAATGGTGATAATCAGTCACTAATTTGGAAAAACCCTGCTTCTTCTTCCATACGGTACTGTCGCCCCATTAAGTTCGTTTTTACCAAAGAAACAGTCAGTGTAATTACCTCAGAAGTAAACAAAGTGAAAGAACAAATATCTCAACTTACTCCAACCACTATACTTGTAGATGGCAAGCAATTTCAGGTTACAGTAAATATGATCGTTTGTATGATTGACGGTAAAGTATGCAATGCTGTATCATCCTGTGCATCATCACAAACATGCTACTTATGTGGGGCTAAACCTAGTGAAATGAACATCTGCGATATACCTCAAGAAAAATATAAACGAATCCTTTTTATCCCTTGGACTATCGCCCCTCCATGCATGGATAATGTTTTTGGAATGTATTTTACATATATCGTACAAACTTGATATTAAAGCATGGCAAGCTCGTGGAGCAGAAAATTTAAAAAAAGTTGCAGAGAAGAAAAAATACATTCAACAAAAATTCAAAGAGGAGCTTGGCTTGCTTATAGATATGCCAAAACAGCAGACCGGAAACACAAACGATTGTAATACCGCGAGGAAATTCTTTAGAAATGCCGAAAAGTCTGCCGAAATAACTGGCGTTAACTTAGAATTGATCAAACGTTTTCATGTGCTGTTAGAGTGCCTAAATTGTGGTCTTAAAATTGATTCAGCAAAGTTCGGCGAATATGCAAGAGAAACTTTGGAATTGTATTTGAAAGAATATTTCTGGTACTCAATGCCCGTAAGTGTGCATAAAGTCCTTTGTCATGGAAAAGATATTATAGCCTCTTGCATTCTTCCGATCGGACAATTTTCTGAAGAAGCTCAGGAGACAAGAAACAAAGACTGCAGAAAATATCGCGAACTTTTTACTAGAAAAACGTCAAGAATAGACACAAATACGGATTTATTTTATCGACTGCTTATTTCGTCGGATCCGTACATCGCTAGTCTTCGTAAAGCACTGAAAACCAAGCATAGTGAAGTTACGCCAGAAGTTTTAGTGTTGTTAGAAAGATTTGCAGGCCCGTGTAATGATTGCGAGTCTTCAGACGATTGCAATGAGTCTAGTTCTGAATAGGTGTTCAAAATGTTGTTATAAAATGTATGTTTTTTTAAATGTTCTATAATAAAAAACACAAATAAACTCAAAAACTTTAAATAAAACATATTAATTTTTATTAAAAATTTTAAAAACCAACAAATAGAACTGTTTTACTGTTTTGAATAATTAAGTTCCGGTAAACTCAAGAAATTTCGCACTGTGGGGCGGTTCAATACAAGTACTAAGAATTTTTAAGAGCGATTAGATTAATGAATAAAGTCAGTGTAAGAGTAAGTTGTAAAAACTTATTGAAGGAAATGAACATTATGACATTGCCATGTGTATATATTTATAAATTATTAATTTATGTCAAGCAAAATTTTAATATTTTCACAAAATTAAATGAGAACCACCATTATCATACACATAATAGTCAGGTATTGGAAATTCCCAAACATAAATTAGCATTTACTGAAAAAAATACTAAATACCAGGCAATCAGTTTGTACAATAGGTCACCACTTAAGTATAGACAACTACCACCTGATTTGTTTGAATACAGTATTAGGGACCTATTAATCTCCAAAGTCTATTATTCAGTCCAGAAGTTTGTTCGTGACTGTGATGTATAATATTAGTTGTAATGTAGTTAAGGTTAGTGTAAAACTCTATGTTATTGCATAGGTTTTTAATATTTTGTTCCTTGTATATTTTCATTTGTACTCTTCTTAATGTAGTATTAGATATCAATGTTTATTTTATATATAGATTAACGCTCTTACATATTGTTATGATTTTTTCCCGAAGAATAATTTTGAACAATTAGTGAATTTATTACATTTATTTAACATGCATATTTATTTTTGTATTGAAGTATATTTAAATGTTTATTGGATTTATTGTAATGACTATGACTGTACATTGATTTATTGAATCGGAAATTGTCCGACTTGCGGTATTATATTGAAGCTTTTGCACCTGATGCCCGATTGTGTGTCCGGTTGAATTTAGAGATATCAGGTTCGTTGCATTGTACGGTTGGAGGTAAAAAACATCATTTTTTACTTCTATATTTATATATTTGATTTAACTTCGGTTTATTTTGTCTTGAGTGTTTTTGATGTGTATTTAATATTTCATTTACGCATTACGAGTGGTGGTGATCTCGTATTTTTTTATTTAATTCATATTATACTTGATATCTCTCGCATTAGTTTTTTTGTGTGAAAAAGTTTGCGTACATAAGTACTTTTCACATTAGTTTTGTACAAATTCTATTCACTTTAATTCTATGGTAATTGTGTTTATTTGTAATATTGAATTATTTCTATATTAGATTAAGATAGATAGCTAAGAAAATTACCATATTTATTGAGGGAGTTTTTTTTTTGTCACGATATTCTAGAACATTTTATTCAGGATTTTGGTGGGAAATTTTATACTTGTGTTTAGTGCGCACGAGTAAAGTAAATTACGAATTCTGACGTTTATCAGATTTAGATTTTGAATTTTTGGGGTTCATAATTTAGATTTTAAATTTGAGAATTTTCTTAACAATCTATTAGTTTTAATTTTTGCTCGCGAGTCACAGGAGGCTTTTCTTTGTGTACGTGTTTTTATCACACAGACTTTTTCCTCCAGCTATTGTTTAATGATGTTTTAGCTCTCTTTACACTTTGTAAAGAGTTTTTTTTTTTAAATAAACATGTAAAATCAAAGTGTGACTTTTATTTGATTTTTGTATTTTTGTTTCCACATTCTTACTTACATTCTTACGGTGGAGAGTGAGCTCTAGATAAAGCTGTCTCAAGCAAGAGGAATCTTCGACTGAATTAGCAGGGAAATATTGTGGATAAACAGTGCACTGACCTTATAAGCAAACTCACAGTTCACAGCAATATGTAAGAAGAATTGTGACCACGATTAAGATTTTATTTTACTTTAAGTTGACTTAACCTATGCTACTGTAGTCAAAGGGATGAAAATAAATTATTATTATTATTATTAAAGTTTTTAATAGAATCAAATACATTAGCTTTGGGAGTGCAAGTACAATGATGCGAGTGCTTCGTGTATTCTCGTGTACTAACTGTAACGTTTTCTTAGTAAACATCGAAAACACACGAGGCACTCGCATCATTGTACTTGCACTCCCAAATACGTCATCACGAGCCGCGCCTACATTAACCACTATGCAAATAGCATACTAATCATACTGAATAAAACACACTAACCACTCTGCAAATAGCATATTAGTTAGTGTGCTTGATTTAATTAAAAACTTTAGAATTTCAGTCGAGGTTCAAATCTCACGGGTTCATGGGGAAGTCGTATATGTCCAGACATGAGTTTGGCAAGAACTAACCCTTCTCAGGGTTACCCTGAAGACGGCAATAGATTGACTGACGAAACGTCGGATTAGGCCAAACAACTACTAAATTAATTAGTCATTGTCAAGGACTTCTTATTTCGAAATTGACTATTTCGACTATTTGTACTTTTATTATTAATTATTCATTCAACTTTGCCTTAGTTAAAAACTAATAAGTCACGTAAAACGATTATTTAAACTAACCAAATTTTGGCGCCCTAAATAAGAGAATCAGCAAATTCCATTAACAGCAAATATGAACCCTACTAAGGCGTTAAAGGAATTTGCAGAAGAATTTAAGCAAAATATAGATGCTGATGAAATAGAGAAGAATTAAGGCCAATGAAAACAAATCAATCGATATGACTTTCACATTTTCACTTCTAATGATGTCGAATTGAAACAATCGAATACAGTAAAATATCCCGAAACGAATCTTGATAAATACCTCACATGGTAAAGGCACAAATTTAACAAACAGTAATAGCTTAAG
This sequence comes from Melolontha melolontha, assembly GCA_935421215.2. NCBI lineage: Eukaryota > Metazoa > Arthropoda > Insecta > Coleoptera > Scarabaeidae > Melolontha > Melolontha melolontha. The sequence continues at coordinate 107,191,536 of OW285243.1, forward strand.
ATTCACCAAAGACCTAACTATGATTTCACATGTGCCAACGCCAAATAAGGCTGTCATTCTTATGTCTTCCATGCATCACAGTGCATGGACAATGAACAGTGTGGACAATGCCAGAAATCATGTGTTTTTATAATTCCTCAAAAGGTGACGTAGACGCTCTCGGCGAGAAATGCACCAAATATTCCAGCAGTCGTCGTACCAGAAGATGGCCAGTGATTTTGCTTTTCAGAATCTTCGAAATAGCTTCATCAAATGCATTTGTTGCCCACAGCTCAGCACCTTTTAATGAGAGAATTACCAGATTCAATTTCGTCAAAGAGGTGGCATATAATTTAGTAATATTAGCAAATCCCAGTTCCAGTTGATTGAAGCAGTCGGAGAAAAATTATCTATGAGGCGTGTATGTGCGTGTGGAATGCAAAAAACCAACGTGCTTAAACTGCTTGAAAAAAAAATTATGTGAACTGTTATAGTATGAACTGAATTACTTTTTTTTCACTTGTGCTCATAGGACAATTTCAGTGCGTCGTTTTCTGTGGAAAATTCAAATATGTTCGAAGAATATATTTCTGTTTTAATGTTCCTTTATTTAAAAAAAGATCTATTTTTAGTTTTAATGTAATCAAATCTAGCATTATTGATATTCCGTTCTTTTTTCATACAATCCATTAATTCGACATATACGAAAGTCAAACTAAATTAATTTTTCCTTCAATTTTCTTCTAAAACACATCCTGAAAGCTTAATGAAGTGTAAATTATCAAAAATTGAGCAATAATTTGCCGATTATGTTTTGTTTTTGATCCACTGTCAATTTGACATCACATCACCAGTTGCGCTACTTATTTGTCAAACGATTTAGTTTGTTGTCACTTGCGTGCAAACGCGACACCCATCTCGCAGATAGCTTTTTCATATCCAAATATTTATGTAAAATTTAAATCACTGATCCATGTGATATTCCTGTAGACTCTTCACCTTCGCGGACTTTCACTCGCCGATCGTCCAATATTATACCATGGATTTTATCGACCATTTCTGGAGTGGTGACCTCAATTAGGCGACCAGAACATTCGCCATGCGTCACTTGTATTGGAACGACCGCAGCGAAATTAAGTAAACCAGAGGTCGATGCTTCCAATCGATGGTGAAAAGTCCCCATAATACTTCAAGTTTTGTTTGGTTTGGGTAATATTTTTTTCGCGCAAAAAATAGTGTTTAATAAGAACACGAAATTTACGTTTTTCCATTTTTACGAAAATCCACGTAGACGTCTGTTTCAAGTGGCTATCACAACAAAACTATTTGACAGATCAGTCTGAAAATTAGGGTACGTTCTTTAGCAAGATGCTTCATGACAAGCACAATGTTAGATTTGAAGTGGCAGCGCCATCTGTTCTAATTTTCAGGTACTTCTTGGCACATTCTCGTATCCTTACGCTTTGACGCCCAATGACACAATATACCATTGTATTAAAGGCTTCTTTGTAGTAGGTATGTTATTATGGAATAACTCTACTAGAAGAAACTCCAACATATTATTATTTAATTACGCATTCTCTTAGATAAATGTGTGTTGTGTACTGTACCGTAGATTTAATATTCGAAACTCGGAAGAGATATTGTAAGAAAGTAATATAATATACAGATCCTTTATTGAACGTATAAATCTTAAAAGGGCCGGGCGATAACGCGGTGGTAAATCACTGGCTTATCGTGCCGGGGGTACCCTGATCAAATCTAGAGCTTGCTGTCCGAGAGGGTTTTCGAGATTTCCCTCCTCGTTTAAGGTGAATGCCGACAGCTGAAAATCTTAAGTCGCTCTACGGGCGCGGACGTAATAATAATTCATGACCTGCCAATGCTCCCTCTAAATGGCATTAAGCTGCTGGGGATGCTAAAGCATAAATCTTCTCTCTGTGTATTTGTCACCCTTCAAATGTCTTCCCTTAATGCATTTAACGAAACTCGCTAACATAATTATTAGTCTAACAATTAATCGCCAATCTAGTAATCATTTCAATTAATCGTTACGTTAAACAATAAACTTTCAATTTTTTTAAAATTTTATATGTGCTCTTTTGTTTTGTTTTGTAGGTATAAAAAAATAACAAAACAAGTTTCTTCATACACGTAAGGTTTAGGAAAATAAATACCGAAATAATAAGTATTAATGACATCGTTCCCGTAAATTTACAAATCTAAATACTGTAATGTGAGTCAAGCAATAACGTCACCCGCCATACGCGACAACATCTTTGAGTCCGTCTTGTTCTAGACGCATCGCTCGAAAGGGATTATGTTCATTCAACGAGTAACCACCATCAGGTTCATATTGTGATATAAATGTGAAATAAATATTAAAATAAACACTGTTATTATTAGTTATTAGATATTAATTGTATTTAGTATGTTTTATTATTAATATAGTGTGTTTTAATTTACCGTTAGTTTTATTTAAAACAGCTCAGAAAGACAAATATTTCACAGACGAAAGAGAAGTATTTTACAGTGGTGTCAGAAGTGGAATTAACGATGTAATGTACAGCATAAGGCGAACATCTCATACAAAACTAAGAGTCGTGCATTTTAATCGGTTAGCCCCATACTCCGGAGACAATAACGACGATGTCGCTAACTTGTGCCGATTGAATAGCCTCTACAAGGAATTAACCTTTGAAGACTTTATGCAGGAGTATTCTGGTTCATAAAAAGCTCGATTTGGGGTGACCATCGAGAAACAGCAAGATTTGTTTACGGTGCCGTCAGACTACGCGCTTCTTCATTGCGTAGCCCGAGATCTACGAATGTCCAAAGGAATTGCCAAAGAATTTAAAGAGAGATTTGGCAGAATTGAAGAATTAAGACAGCAGAGACCGGCAATTAGAAAGAGTCTCCAAATAATAAATAAAGAACAGTCTATTTTTTATTTGGTCACGAAAGAACTGTCAAGCCTGAAGCCTTTCGTGGCCTTAGGTCGAAACGTTTAAATGAGTATTTTTATTTGATGAATAGTTATCAAGACGAATTCCAATAAAAAATTCACCATTTATGCTTAAGAGAACGGCTAAGAAATACATATAAATCACTCTCAATTCTGTAACGTTTTTCAAATTTTATAAGCTTGAGAGTTTCCTTTATAGGTATAGTTAATTTGAAATTGAAATCAGGTATACATGAAATTAATTGCGACAATTGTAATTTAAAATATCCTGTTACAAGAATTTAGGGCTGGCTATACATAGACGGTTTCTACAACTAAAAATAAGCAAAAAAGTTTATATAAATTTATGTCCTAAAATGGTTCGTTACTGAGTTACGGCCACTTGAAGTTTTTCGTATTACATGTCCGACACGTGTGTATCTCGTCACAAATTATCGCGCAGACGCGAAGCGTTCGTATTGCATGTTTGAACAAGTCGCCGACAAGTGAGTAACTTATGTTAATCATATTCAGTAGGCAGTCCGTGTTTTTTGCTGTCAGTCGTGAAAGTTGATTAAGTCATTTGTGATTAGTACCGTTTTCTAATTAATAGTATAAAATGGCAGATTATTCTTTCGAAGAGATGTCCGACATGCATTTAATGTATGGTTTGGCATATTGCAACAGAGCAGAAGCAAGAAGACTTTACGCAGAATATTTTCCAAACCGACGTTTACCAAATGAAAAAACTTTCGAAAGGCTTCATATTAGATTAAGAGAAACAGGATCATTCAAACCAGTAGTCCGAGATCGCGGCAGACCACGAACCACAAGAAATTTGGAATCGGAAGAACGTTTGTTGGATCGTGTTGAAGAAAATGCAGGTGCTAGTACTCGAAGAATGGCATTGGCGGATGATGTCGATCATGTGAGTGTATGGCGTATTTTAAGAACTAATCAGCTTTTTCCTTACCACCTGCAAAGAGTACAGGGACTTAGTGAGAATGATTTCCCATCACGAGAAGCTTACTGTGTATGGTTGTTACGGACATGCGCCGCCGATCATCTCTTTCTGTCGTGTGTGCTCTTTAGTGATGAAGCTGGCTTTACAAGAGATGGTATCGTCAATTTTCATAATTTACACCAGTGGCAACAAGAAAACCCTCATGCCATTATTCAGTCCAGACATCAAGCGCAGTTTTCATTTAGTGTGTGGGCCGGAATTATTAACGAATTTGTGATTGGTCCTTTTGTACTTCCACCACGACTTACTGGGCAGAATTATCGTTATTTTTTAGAAAACGACTTACCAGGTTTGCTGGACGATGTTCCACTAAATGTTAGAGGACGCATGTGGTTCATGCACGACGGTGCACCGGCTCACTTCAGTCACACAGCACGCGAATTTTTAAATGCCGTATATCCTGGAAGATGGATTGGTCGCGGTGGACCTGTAGCATGGCCTGCACGGTCTCCAGATTTAAATCCAATAGATTTTTACGTATGGGAACATGTAAAGTCTATGGTATATTCTACTCCAATTCAAAATATTGAAGATCTTCAACGTAGAGTGGAAGATGGATGCCACCAAATTCGAAATACACCGGGAATTTTTCAGCGCGTGAGGCAGTCCATGCTACGACGAGCTGAAGCTTGTGCTGCTTCCCGTGAAGGTCATTTTGAACATTTACTATAAGAAACATAAGAAACTCCCGTTTTCTGTAACCTTTTCTAAAATAAAAGGAAAAAACCTCAAGTGGCCGTAACTCAGTAACGAACCATTTTAGGACATAAATTTATTTAAACTTTTTTGCTTATTTTTAGTTGTAGAAACCGTCTATGTATAGCCAGCCCTACATTTTTGTAACACCCTGTATAGGTCAAACGAAACGCTCAATAATAACCCGTTTTAAAGACCATGTATCACATATTACATTTAAGAGACCACAAAAATCGTGGCATTGGAAAGTTGTGCGCGATTCTATGCGATAGCATTACCGTGTCCTATATTCGATACTTTGATTAGTAGTTTTACCTACTGATGATGACAAGTTAGTTTTAAAAATACGTATTTAGGATATGATTATTATTTTCAGTTTTTACTTAACCACAGTCTCCAAAGAAAGACTTTTGTGATTTTGCAGAATTAACGAATAATACCAAATATTCGATTAATCAAAACAAAATAAAATAACGTTTACATTGTCTGAGCTTTTTCTTAAATAAGTTAGGAAATTGGAACTCGATCACCTATTATATATATAATTCCTTAATCCTTAATTATACTGAAAATTAGTTGACACTATTGAATGTATTAAAGAAATGTAAGACACATGGATAACAAAAATGTTCTTTGATATTCTGCATCTTTACATATTTATGAAAATAGAGAAACGAAATACATTTTTTTCTTCTTCGAACAAAGCCACTTCCTCCGTGACCTTCTAGGAGAAACACAATGGAAAATATACATATATTTGTAACTACACAGATCGTTTTACAATTGAAAAATATGCATGTGTTAATGTATGTTTTACAGTTGCCTGAGATAATAAAGCGTTAGGACTTCGTTTTAAAATATCTGTGAAGTTATTTATAATTAAATTGGCGGAATTTTTTTTTATTTTATAGCGTTTTTATTAGTTTGCAACTGTTTCGGCATCTTTTACAGTCGCGTTTTGATGATTTCATCTTGTATTGAAAAATACAGCACAAACGACTTAACCGCTTCGCCCACTTAAAAAATGGTTAGACTCCTTAAATATAAGTATCTAAATTTGATCTTCCGACTAAATTTTTGAATTAGGAACGGCAGTCAAGGGTACATTCCAGAAAGGTACTTAAATTAATTTATAGCAAGATGATCTGTTGTTTAGTTGAATTAGTTGCATGAGTTCTATTGCGTAAATATTTGATGCACAACGACAGGGCATTATCAACACATCTACTTGCATCGAAGAGAATTCAATTCTCTTAGATTCTCAACTAATGCAGAATTTATATCGCGTAACGTAGCTACATGTTTGAAATCGCTATAGGGTGAAAAGCACGATATAAATAAAAAAAATAATTTGCTATTATTTGTAACAGATGGAGCTGTATATATGAAGGCGTCTGGTCAGCTCTTACAACAAACATACAGTAATATGTCGTATATCACATGTTTCGCACATGTTCTTCATCGAGTATCAGAGGAAGTCATAAAATGCTACCCAAATGCGGATAGGGGAGGAGGGGGGAACTGCGCTCACTTAAGCAAAAACTTTTTTTTGTGAGACTTATTTTATTCGGAGGATATTGGAAATTTATTTGAGTAAAGGATAGTTATTGTTTTAGCATTTTGTCAAGTAATTTTTATTGAAATTAATTTTATTTGTTGCTTAGAATAAAAACAGTGTAATTACTGCATTGAGCGCAATTACCCACACTGGTGGGGCAATAGCGATCAGTAGTTTTAGGTACATATAATGGAAATTAAACAGCTCCTAAGATTGAAATATTTATTAACAAATGAACAAAACATCCAAGAAACAAAAATATAAAAATATAAAAAATAAACCAAGCACTGAAAACAAAATAAAAAGTCTGGCAACTGGCAAATGTCACACACAAAACCTTCAGCTTTATCAACTCCGCTACATTCTGCGTGCACCCAGCCTCCGAAAATTACGCACCGGTACCACAATTCTCGATCCCGGCCAAATTCGCCACAGAGAAAGCAGACAGTATTTTCGGTGTCTTGCATATCTCCTATATCATCAACTTCATTATCATCAGTAATTCCAGTCATGCTAACATCTGAATCTTCGCTAGAACTGTCATCAAATTTAACCTTTCTTGCCACTTTGCGTATTTTTTCCTTTTTGATCTTATTGCCTTTTGATTTGTCAAGTTTTTCTTCCTTTTTCTTATGTTTTTCTTCTAAGATATCTTTCATTGGTGTTGACGTTATAATTTCAGATTGTTGTTTCTTTCTAACAATTTGCCTTTTATTTACTTTGGAAGTAGTTGCAGAAACTGTAGGTGAGATATCTTGAAGGGATGTTTTAAGGTCTTGAAGTCTAACAGTGGCAGCTTCACTATTATTGCTACTAGCTTTTTCATTAATAGTACGACCCTTAGTTTCTCAATTTGTAGAATGGGAAAGTGTTTCCATTGTACTAGTTGAAGGTTTTTGTTGATCTTGAATAATATTCGTATTGTTATCTATATTTTGGTTATTTTCAGGATCAATAAAATCAGGAAAATCGTCATTGAATATGGCTGGATTTAAAGGATATATGCCGGCAGAACTAAATCCTTTAATCGCTTTTTCAATTGACGCAACTCTTCCGTAGGCCTTGTTGAACAATTCAGCAATCTCATAATTTGTAATTTTTTCTAAAGGATGCGACTTCAAAAATAAATCACATTCACGATCGTAAGCCTTTTTCAGAGGACCGTAAAAACAAATATCTAAAGGCTGTAGCCGATGAGAGGTGTGCGGAGGGATAGAAAGGAAAACTATTCCATTTTCTCGGCAGAAATTGTAACATTCGAGAGAGATATGGCTGGTGTGGTTATCGGCTATTAAAAGAACAGGATTGTCTTTTGTAGCTTTTGAATGTTTTGTAAAATGAATTAACCACTCACAAAATAATTCCTCCGTTATTCAACCAGATTTTGAGCATTTGAATATTGATCCCGGAGGTCCATTTTTCTGTAGCTGCGGAGTCATTCTTTGCCGTGCGAATATAAACATGGGAGGAATAAAAACTCCAGATGCACTAAAAGTACAGCAGACGGTGGTGGTTTGGCCGCGTTCTCCACTTGTTACTACCCCTACCTGTTTTTGACCTTTGGGTGCTAGTATCCGGTTTGGCTTGTGCACCGTACTAATCCCTGTCTCATCCATATTATAAATGGATGAAGGGTCAAATTTATAACACTCCATAACAGCTTCCAAATTCCGAAAAAATCTTGCTACGTTCTCTTTAGAAAATCCCTTTACCCTGTTCAGACTAGTTGCCTCTGGCTTCCTGAGACTTATTTGTGAATTTCTTTGTAAAAACCGATGTAGCCAATCTTTCCCAGCTAATTGAGTGGCTTCATTAAACATATTTTTTATATGATTGGCTTTCGCAAATTGAAACGCAATCTTTCTTAGTTCAAGAGCTGTAAGTCCGTAAAATTGCTTTGATAATTTTAAGACATGGCTCTGAATCAACCTCTCTTCTTCTGCAGAAAATGTGGACTTTCTTCCTAGTCGAGGGTCATAATAATTATCTTTCAATCTATCTCGAAGGGAACTATATGGCACTTGAAAAGCACGTGTCACTTCCCTATTTTTTCTCCCAGATTTCACAGCTTCTATGGCAGCCATCATTGCTTCTGGTAACCATTGTGCTTTAGTTGTTGTCCGTTTTCTATTACGAACCATCTAAACCAAAGATAATTATGAATTAAAACTCATAAAATATTAAGGTTAACAGCCAGATACCCATTGGGGCAATATCGCGCAGTAAAGGGTAATCACGCTCACTCTGAGCGGAATTGCCCCAAACTGAAATATTTTATAAAAATGTCGACACGATTTTTTTTGGTTAGAATAAGTAAACGGTATATACACTAAGCTAAGCCCAAGACACAGGCCATTGATTTAATACATTATACAATACCCCAAAATAACGTTATTACAACTTACCTCTAGATATTTGAAACGCAAATATTACAGTAAAATCACTCAACTAAAGGTTTTTTGTCACTTATGCCGAACGACGCTAAATATCGACACAGAAATGACCGGGATTAGTCCGTTGATTAACCAAGAGCGAATCATGACTTCAGCGCCATAGTAAACTCAACGGGCGTATTAGAAATGCGGGTGAGGGCCATTTCCCAATGAGCGCCATTCCCACCCACTCCCCTAAATTGATAACTTCTGTCAAGAAAATTTTTATGAAGGCACCTTCACGCAAGAATTTATTTCGTGAAAAGCTACCACATGTTCCACTACCACCAATACTTGTTATAACGCGCTGGGACATATAGATACAACAGCAGCCTATGATCACATGCATTTTGACGACGTTAAAACTATAGTTCAACAACTGAATCCGAATAATTCTGCTTCTATTTTAGACGCTAATCATATTTATTGAACCCAACTATTCGGGTAGATTTAGCCAATATGCATGTACAGTTTTGTGCAATAAAATTGACTACAATAAATTTGTTATACTTACATTAAAGTGGACTGAGTATGATATTTGTCATTTTTTATATTGAAGCTATCTGTCAAGGATAAATTACTTTAAACTGCGTTTTCGCCATTTAAATGAGCATGAAAAGATGAAAATTATTTGTAAAATATCGAAGAAGAGGGTAGATCTATTAGGAAAATAGCTTTAGAAATGAACGTAAGTTTTAAAACAGTCTTTAGAATTAAAAAACACTGGGAACAAGATATGACTATTAAAAGAAAAGCAGAATCTGCTCGCTCTAGAGTCTCTACAAATGAAGAAGACACTGCTCTTGTCGGCTATTTAAGAGAAAATCTATTCGAGTCTGCTCGAGTAGCTAAAATTATAACAGATTTTCCTGAATCTAGATCAACGGCATGCAGAAGAATTAAATTATCCGACATTCAAAATAGAGTGACCGCCAAGAAACAAATATTGACTGAAGAAAATCAACATTTTCATTAAATTATATTTATAGGAATTTACAATTTTGGCAACAGGTGATATTTACAGATAACAAAATTTTTAAGTCGACATACGATGGCAAGATCAGAGTGTACAGACCGCAAAATTCAAGGTTCGATGAAAAATATGTGCAATGTGTTCAAAAATTTGGAAAATTTAGTATCAATGTATGGGGATGAATCAATTATAATGGAATTGGAAAATCGATGGACGTTTTAATGCTGAAAATTACTTGTGAATACTGGATAATGTAATGGTACAATTGTATCCGAACAATAATTTCGTTGTTGAGCAGGACAATTGTCCAGTTCACACTGCGTTCATCGTACGTGAATGGTTTCAAAATAAAAATATTGTAGTATTACCTTGACTTACAAGTAGCCCTGATATAAATCCTTTTGAAAATCTTTGGGGAAAAATGACAAAATTAATATACAAAAGAAGTTTTCGTGTGAAAAATTCAGAGACTTTATTTGGGAAGAATTAGCTGAAGATAAAAATTATGTTAAAAAGTTAATTTGTTCGGTACCAAATAGATTAAATTCCATAATTGAATGACAGTATGACGAAGTATTAAATATGTTTCTCTTCTTTATTTTTATTTATTTTATTGTTTTGATCAGATTTGTTTTACTTTATCTTATAATTTCATAATAGCTGCATATAAGCTTTTTATTTTCAATAAAAGTTTGCAATTTAATGACCTTTCAATTAAAAGTATTGATAATAATAACTCCTTAATAATACTATTTTATACTATAATTTTTTAGTATTTGCATTTTGTTGGTAAAAGTTGAAAGCAATTACTGATTACAACTAAAATACTGAATCATATCGCAGAATTATGCATGACATTTGTCATTTACGTAATCTAAAAATATCTGTCAAAGTTAAATTATCAACCTTTATTGATAAAAGTTGCGAAGAAACCGACTTACACAACTAAAATATTACAAAAATTAATCATAAAACTTGTAGTCAATTTTATTGCATAGAACTGTACATTATTCCAGAATACCTGTAACCAACAACCATCTAGAGGTTACTCCAACCGAACCCACAATAGTCTATAACAAACGCCATGAATATTGTATATGATCTTCTTCAATTACTTTCCCAAATACCTAGAACTGCTGCTGATAATGTAAAAAGAAAATTTAAAGCAGGTCTAAATAACAACCCAGGATTCCGTAGTCTACGCCAAATTGTTGACTTGTTATATGGTAGAGAAGTAGATGTGCTATAGTACACATGCTTGTCAAACCATGGCATTGTGATAATGGATGAATCGCATATTATTCATATTTTTGTTGAACTTAACTTTTTGGCTCCATTCAGTAGGCCCGTTGTAAACTTGGGAAATGTTCTTTAAGGAACTGTTTTGTCTATCTTAACCTGGGAAGTTCTTCCTACTTTCCCTTGGCTAGGAGTTAAGATTTTTTTCTCCAAAATAGGCGCGATTTTGGTGAACAGAAGTTTCACAAATACCTTAAACGGTATAGGTAGAAGACTGATTTGTCTATAAGAAGTTGGATAAGAGTGGTCTTTCCCAAGCTTTAGAACTAGAATTATTTGAGCTATTTTCCATTGTGGAGGATAGTAGGTCAATAGTACGCAATAGTAAGTACGCAAATAAGTATTATTAACGATTTATATGCCCAAATGTGATATTAAATCATATCCAGGAACTTTCGAAGAATTTAGATGATCTAAAATGATCGATTTGACTTTTGCCGCTTCAAATGGTGTAATTGGTAAGTCTAATTGATTACACAGGCCTGCGTTTTTTAACTTTCTAAAAATTGTTTTAAATTTGATAGCTGATTCTTATGTGTTTTTGGGCGCTGAATCCAAATATGAACTCTATTTTTCTCCATCACGTAAGGATTTTTCACAAAAAGGCTTCAAATTTTATTTTTTTAAAATTAAAAATAATTTTTAGTTACATTTTGAATTTATTGAAATTTATTTACAAAGGATATAAAAAACAAAATTACTTACAAATATCATTAAATCTAATGAAAAGAAACAGTAAAATACTATTTATGTCTTTACAAGTCCTTATAATATCTTTTTCGTTGTCTTTCCATACTCCTTTTTGTGATTTTTCTTCTGTAATCTCGTAGTGGATCATCCCTTTTTAACATCCAACAATAATCAGCTATCATGCTTATATTCCATCTTCCTTGGTATCTTCTCTCCATCTCTTTTAGGTCTTGGTGGAACCTTTCCCCCTGCTCCTCACTTACTGCACCAAGATTTTCAGGGAAGTAGTCGAGATGCGAATCTAGAAAATGCACCTTCGAACTCATGTTACAGCCTAAGGTTTTAAATTTTTCTAACATATTTTGCACAATATTTTTATAATCTTCATGTTTTTTGTTGCCAAGAAAATTTGTAAACACATTTTTGAAGGCTATCCATGCTTGTTTTTCTGCTTCCTCCATTTTAGATTCAAAATTTTCATCTTTCATAAGCTTTCTTATATCCGGCCCAACAAAAACACGCTCCTTTATCTTTGCTTCTGACAAGCGAGGAAACTGGCTGCAAAGATACTTGAAGCACTCTCCATCTTTTTTTAATGTCTTCACAAATTGTTTCATTAACCCTAGGTTTATATGTAATGGAGGAAGCGAAACTTTGCTCGGGTGTACTAAACTTTTTCTTTCAATGTTTTTCATTCCAGGTTGTAAGGTTTGTCTTGGTGGCCGCATCTTTTTACAATAGTGCTGCTTTCTATCACGACTATCCCACTCACACAAAAAACAAGGATATTTAGTATAACCGCTTTGTTGTCCAAGTAACAAACAAAGAACTTTCAAATCACCACAAATCGTCCACCCTTGATCCTTGTAACGAATTTTAATTAAAAGTAGCTCAAGATTTTCATAACACTCTTTTAAATGAACTGAATGTCCCACTGGTATGGAAGCATATTTACTTCCATTGTGTAGAAGAACGGCCTTAAGGCTCCTTTTTGAAGAGTCAATAAAGAGTCTCCATTCAGAAACATTATATTCTACGTGGAATTGTTCCATTAGCCCGGGTACATCATTACAGAAAACTAGTGCATCTTCTTCAGAGTAATATCGAGCAAACTCTTTTTCTCTGTTCCTAAACCAGTAAAATGTTGTGCTAGGTGCTAACAAATTTTTTTCTTTCAACCTTGAGCCTAAAAGCTCAGCTGAGTCCTTAGGAAGGTTTAAGTCCCTCACCAAATCATTTAATTCAGATTGGTCAAACAGTTTTGGTTCATCACTTCCAGTATCACAGTAATCACTTCCCTCATCCAACTCACTTGCGCATGTACGTGAAACCATTTCGTCATCACATACATACATCATCTAATGTATCTGGTAGTGAAGGAACAGGTACTTCTGGTCCATGAGGTATAGGACGTGTTGCGGATCGAAGGTTTTGGTAAACGATGTCCATTTTGTTTTTTTAAATTGAATCCGTGTACTACACACGAACAAAAATAACAATCATCGCTATGATTGATCGGTTCTCTCCAAACCATAGGCACTCCAAAGCGAGAAGACTGTTTTTTTCCTTGTGACCACTGGCGAAGCTCTTCAACACACACTGAACAAACCTTATGAGGAGCCCAAGGTTTGTCTTGGTCTCCTAATTTCACACCAAAATATGCAAAATATACTTTTTTTACAAAATCTGTAATGTTTCTTTGTTGTTTTTTTACTTAAACTTTCCACAAATATAGCAGAAGGAGTTGGGTACATTGACACAGCCTCTTGATGCCATTGGAATTTAATTTTAAAAAACTCGTAAAATAAAAATTAAATTAGCTCAGCAACTAATCACAAATGTCAACTAATTACTCAAATTCACACCACAGTTGTAAAGAAGATATTGAATGAACTAACTGTTTTGTCTAGAATAGCAATATGTTTGTAGTGGAGGTGGGGAGGTAGACATGCAGTAACAGGAAGATGATGAGTCATGTCTTGCGACATGCTCAATTATTTCTATTTGTAACTTCTTTATCATAAATCTAGTGTATATTTATTCAGAATATCAACTTCTTGCATCATCATAAGTAAAAAAATTATAATAGTTTATTTAAACAACGGTTTAACAAAATTGTCCTTTTCAAAAAGACTAATACATGCAGATAGGTCAAAAACCCCAGATTGTAAAAAAACCTTACGTGATGGAATTTTTTAAATAATTTTCCCATTTTCAGCACCAAAAAATCTATTTAAATCACTGTATGTATAAAATCCAGACAATTTTACCATCGCAGGCCTGTGTTATCGAACTTCAAGAATTTGATAAGAACTTCGTGTTCAGGGGAGGTCCCTATTTAAAATGTTTTAAAAGCACCACTGTGATGCTTTGCCAAGGCATTAGCTCTTCTCGTCAAATTTACATCTTTTGTTCTGAATGCCAAGCAATTTTGTTTAAACAGATATAAATTCACATAATTTATAGCAATTGTAAAACATAATTCTGAACGCGATAAATCAGTAATCGTGAATCATACACAATGTTCTGCAAATAAGATTAATTTCTTACAATTATTTCACTTGGGAATTTCATTGATGCGTTTTCAGTGAACGTAACTTTTCCATTTTTTTTTTTTTTTAGTTACAAACAAATAGCCCCATAAAAATATCATAACTCTTAGACGAAAATATATTTTTTCGTAGTTCGCAAGGCTACCGAAATAAATTTGTTAAAAGTGTTAAAAATATCGCGCAACTCTTTGCCTAAGATCATAATTATTTCTGAGGGTTATTTTTATCTTCATTCGAAGCGATTTAAAATTAGTTGGAGGCACGCGAGTAATTTCAGAATAGAGTAATAAAAACAGAATTTCGAAGCGAAATATAATAAATCGTCTGCGGATTTTATTTCACGTTTTTGGGAAAGTTTAAATGCGTATTGCATATAATGCCAATATATAATTCGCCAAGGTATATTTAATAGAATTATGTAATCTAATTGTTATCCACATTAAAAATCGTACTTAGCTTAATACTAGGTATTCATAAAGTTTAATCTTTATATGCTTTAGAAAATTAACGGAATATTCTGTCATCTTTTACGATAATGCAAAGCTCAATGGCCAATTATACTGTATGAGCTTGCAACCTATAATCCACCTATAGTAGTCGGTAATATTATGAAAATAGAGGGACATGAGGCATGAAGAGCTTACGGCTAGCGCTAGCTGCTAGGCGCATGTGTTACTTCAATGCGTTAGTTCTGTACTGGCTGTCGAAATATACAGTACTGGGCAAATGTGTAGAACCATGTCAATTTAACGTTAAATTAAAAATGATATTGTAGAAAATTTTAGGCAGGGAAATTAGGGTTAAAAAGTCATCATTTGAAGTATTTTTTAAATATACAGAGTGCTCAAAAGAAAATGTAGCGTACTAAAGTTATACTTTTTTTAATTGATTTTTTTACATTTTAGGATTATCCCCAATAACACGATTTCAACAATCTATAAACACTAGAGTCTATTTAGCTTGAGATGTACATGCAAACGAAAATCAAAATTTTTCGAATATTATTCTTTCTGCTACAAATGATATTAAAACGCAAGATATTGTCATATCTATAGAGGAAAATCCCCATTTATCTACAAACGAGCCGACGCAAAGGCATGATATTCGTCGTGTGAAGTTAGTCAGTAGGAAGAATTCTTAAAAAGAAAAATACCATCTTATAAAATTTCCCTCGTACAAGAGCTCTGATGATAATTTCGACAAAAGAGCAAGTTTCTTGAAACAATGATGAACATTTGTTATTGTGATAACAATTTCGTAATTGATATAGTATTTTCGGTTGAGGCAACCTTTCATTTAAACGGTACTATTCATAGACATAACTGTCGGTATTAGGAATAGTAAATTACTGTCATTTTTTATAATTTGGGATTCTTTGAAAAAGGCAGTAATTACCAAAACATGTAGGAATTGAATTATTTTAAATATATACATATTGAGGTTAAACAGACCTTAAATAGCCGACTAACTAAATCTCCTATAATACACAAAGGTCAAGAAAAAAAAAGAAATAACTATCCATATATATATTCGATGTTAATAAGAATCTAAGGTTTCTTATTTATTTTATTGGCCGTATAATCATACTAAATATTTTTCTTGTTTTAGCGACCTTTAATGAAATCAAACAAATTTATTTATGAAAACGACGTTCCGACTTTTATATATATATATATAAACTGTAAAGTAACAAGAAATTATGTTTTTAATATTTTATATGAATATTTTTGTATAACTAAACTCGATTGATTTCATTAAAGGTCGCTAAAACCAACACAATATTTTAGTATATATATATATATATATATCATTTGATAAATCTTGGAAATTCGGCTGTATATTAAATATTTAATTAGGATGTTATTTCGCGAAGAAATGTGAACATGTAAATATTGCTATCTACAAATGACAACACTAATTAACGAAATTTCTTTGTAAAATTTCGTCATTATCAGATGAAATTTAGCAAAATTCCATCGACGACATGAATATTAATATCTGTTCCTTAATAAGTAACTTCAGGCATTTCATACAACACTCGAACGAAAGAGCCTTGGTGGCGTAGTTGGTTAGAGCGTTAGTCTAGAGAACTAAAGGTCGTGGCTTCGAGTCCCACCCAAGGACGAAATTTTTCAAAAATTTCGTTAATTAGTGTTGTAATTTTTTAGATAGCAATATTTACATGTTCACATTACTTCGCAAAATAACATACTAATTAAATATTTAATATACAGCCGAATTTCCAAGATTTATCAAATGATATATATTAATTGTACGGCTAAGAAATAGATTATTATATATATAGTAGATTAAATTAGTCGGCGATTTATAAGGTCTGGTTTACTTTGATATGTATATATTTAAAACAATCTTACATGTTTCGACACATGTAAGATTGTTTTAAATATATACATATCAAAATAAACCATACCTTAAATCGCCGACTAATTTAATCTACTATAATATACAAAGGTCAGGAAATAATTATCTATATATATATATATATAGATAATTATTTCCTGACCTAAATATCTATACATTTGCTTATCATGCTGACAGTTCCGTGCTTTGATTCCTGTCTGGCTGTCCAAGTAGGTTTTCGTGGTTTTCCTTTTCGTTTAAGGCGAATGCCGACAGCTTTACATCTTAAGACACTTCACGGTCGCATACATAATAACTCATGTCTTGCGTTTCCCAGTTTTTGTTGTCTATCTATTTTAGAATACTAAGGCATGATTTATTATTATTCAATTGGAATGTATCTTTGAATATTTTTTTCCATAGCAACTACAAATGTATGACATTAATATACTGTCATTTATATTTTATAGTCCTTGAAAAAGGCATCATTTGACGAAACATGAAGGAATGTTTTAATTATATATATTTTGAAGTAAAACCAGACCTTAAATCGCCAACAAATTGAGTTTACCATAACATACAAAGGTCACGAAATAATTATCTATATGTGTATATATATATATATATATATATATATATATATATATATATATAGGTTAATAATAAATTAAAATCGGACAAGCGGTCTGTCAATTAAAACTCATTTATTTTCGATCTCTATATTTCGCAACGGGTTATTGCTTCTTCAGGAGATTAATGAAGATTAATTAACAATACATCCAATAAATTAATATGTATATACAATAATATCAAAATACTCACAGAATGTAGAGTTAAAAAATGTAGTGACGTACATAGACATATTAAAATTGGTTAAATTTAAATTTAAAACATTAAGATAACTATAGATACATGGTTTCACATCACATTTGAGACAAATTTCATTTTATGAAATGTCAAAGTTAACAAACAAATAATGTAAAATCTTTCTTTAATTTCAATAGATCGCTTTTGTTTCTACGATCCCAATTTTTGAATATATATAAAAAGGTTTAAATACAAAAGTCTAATACTTCGTGGGAACGAGAATTTTCCGTAGAATTCAAAGTTTGAGGAAAATATACAGGGTGCTATTTAAAATAAAAAAGTTAAGGTCCTTTCCGGTTAAACCAGAAGTAAAAGAATATGAATATTAAGCTCAATTTAAAGAATATTAGGTGTATATCAGATGCCTCAAATTCCAAATTTTTATTTAATTAGATAACGGAGGTGCGCCATTGGAACAACATAATTGAAACACCGGGTATTATTATAAATTATATCAAAGAAACAAAAAGGGTGCGGTAACAATTGTATATCGCCGTACATTTCTGCATTTCTTAATTTATACTTGAAGTTTCAGAATTAAAGTTCAAAAATATATAAATAACTAATTTGAATTTTCCGGCATTAATTAAAGACACGCGGCCTGAAACTCATTTATGCAAATCTTAATGTGGAGGCATTAAAATGACACGTTAACTAAATAAAGGGGTTAAAGATATTTAAATTGGTTTTTATTAACATTATTCTTCGCGTTGTGAATTATTAACTCTAATTGTAAAATAAATTTGTCTGATTATTCTATTATTTGTAGCAAAAAAAAATCCAACTGCTTCAATTTTCATCTAGAGAACGAGACAGAACCACTAAACGGCGGATTAGTTCCAACTTTTTCGTAGATTTGCATAGAAAGCGGCACACGAAATTTACTTTGCAAAAATACGTGCTGGGAAGGTACCGTAAAAACACTTTATGGCACTAATGAAAAGAGCTTAAAATAAAAAGTAAAACTCCAGATGAATAGATAGTGAAACACTTCAATTGGTTTGGCCAGTAAAGCTTTTCTGTTAAAGAAATTGCAATATTTATAAGCGTGGCTATTGTAGTAGACGTCCGAAATTTAAGAGAATTTAACAAAGGAATTCTTTTTTGAAAATCATTACTACGTCGAGACAACATAACCAAAATACATTTGAATATTTTGCAGTTTTTCTTTTGCTACCTGGCTCTTGTCGAGTAAGTTTTAAAATTTATTAAATTAACTTTGCTTAACTGTTGAATATTAATTGATATACAGGTTGATCCAAATTAAGTGTCTCCGCTGATTACGATAGTGAAAACAGAAAAACAATTGAATTTGTAAGTTCCCAGTTATTTTTAAATATGTATATTTTTGTAATGAAACACCCAGTATAATATTATACCAATCAATTAAAAATCAATTGCTTAATAAAATACTATATAGCCAGATGGTATTAAATATGATCTTATATAACAAAGCTGTTGCTATTTTGAAGTGACAGCTAAGATGATGGACCAATTCACCAGCGCATGCTGCATATTTTACAGTAAATTGGTATATTTTGGTCCATATATGTTTATGCCGCGTCAATATTTTATCAAAACGTATGCCTAAATCTATAACATCTATTGAGGTAGTTATTGAGCATAACTAAAGAACCGAGCTTTATTGCGGATTCCAGCTTAGACCACTCGATTTGGGGCATCAAAACCCCATCCGGTGGTATCACCAACAAACGTCCGAAGCATTTAGTTTTCCAAATAAAGGGATAGCTCGAAATCGTAGGTCTAAAATCAATGCTGTCTTCACGCAGGTATTGATTTGCTTGTATTTTCCATCTGTCTGCATGAGAAACAAGTATTGTAGTATTATCAGCAAAAGTTCCAAGCGCTGTGTATTAAAATTATCAGTATATCTGCTCTATAAAAAATGTACAAGTCTGGCCCCAACACACTACCCTGCGGTACTTTAATATGATAGCTCGTTGTAGTTTTGTAGCCTCTAACCTCTTTTCTACAGATAAACCTTAATTTTTACTGTCAAAGAGTAGGACTGTCTAGTTTGAATGGCACTATGTAAACTCAATAAGCGAGTTTGTAGTATGTATGGTAACCGCTGAATAGCGCTAAAGCAATGAAAATCAAAAAAGGAATTTCCTTGTAATTCATCTAAAATATCCTATTTTTAGGGCAAAAATGTAGTTAGAGTCAGTCCATATCTTTGTTTATTCTATGTTTACGAAAACACAGCTGTAATTCAAGGCCGTTAATCTAATTCGGTAAAATTTCTAATGATAACGTTTAAGAATAAGTTTACTAGTCATAAGAATAGTGAATGTTTGTTTATCACAACATTTATGCAATATAGTCAGCCGCACATATTGTCTTTTTATTGTGATGTTTTTTCTTCTGGATATCAACAATAGCTTTTACGTCGAATACGTCGACAATCTTATAATAAATGTGCGTAAATAAAGATGCCATTGCGAGCGAACCTAGCCACAGCAAAGACTATGACCATACTAATAGTGAATGTTTGTTTACCAAAACAGTTATGCAATATAGTCAGCCACACATATAGTCTTTTTATTGTGATGTTTTTTTTTGTGGATATCAATAATAGTCTTTACGTCGAATATGTCGCCAATCTTATAATTAATATGCGTAAATAAAGATGCCATTGCGAACGAACCTAGCCACAGCAAAGACTATGTCCATACTAAATGTAAATCTTAGCGTTGTTTATAGCGGTGGATTCCCTTATTGTCGTCCGTGTATTGCCTGCGACAGGGCCGGATTGGAATAAAGAAAAATAATTTTCTTATTACTATGTGAACAATGTACCGGGATATTTTGTATTAAGGCATTACTCTTATTTATCTTTCACTATTTTTTTTTTCATTGCCGCTATAAAAAACTAAGGATGCTAATTATAAGAAATTTATATTGCAAAAATTGTTAATTTTATTCAAGATATTGTACGAGAGATAAGCTGAATTTATTGAGAATAAGAAAATCTAGTAGACTGTGAAAAACAATCATACAGAGCAACTCCTTATCTATCATTTGACGTTTTGTTCTTGAAGTTACGTTCGTTGTAACTTGACTGCGGAAACGACGCTATCCCGTATCGGGTGTGATTCATCGGTGTCGACAATGTACAATTGATCAACTTAACATGTATATATGAATGTTATAGCGAATAGCATTGATAAAAGTTATCCTTCTGTACGTGTTTTAATGCAAACAGACGGAGTTGTAAAATATATTATTTCGCCAGAGTCGTAATAAAGGCAATAAAATGTATACACGGAAATTTATTTTTACGAAAATAAATAAAACACTGAAGTTAAATAATTTAAATTAACTTGAATTGAAATTAATTCCAGATACTCGTATATATACATAATGCATTTATTTTATACCGTGAAAAAATTCAAAATATTGAAGAAATATAAACTTGAAATAAATTATATTAAGGTGAATACTTAGTCAAATCACAGCAAACATTTTTTATTCACATTAATTATTACAATATATTCTAAACTTTGTTATGTAAAGTGCGTTCTTTTATTAAACAGTATATCTTTAAATATAGAAAAACTTCGTTCAACATCAGAGCTAGTGAGTGGCGCATAGAAATAATAATCTTTAAATTTAATATATCTATCGATTTCAGAACATTAAAATCAGGGCTACGAGCGAATATTGCATCAATTTTATTATTTAAGCGAACACCAAACTCTCCAGAAATAGTTTGAAAGTTATTTAGAATATTTTTTAAAGTTTTAATTCCATCTTCTAGTTTTATCGCTTGCGTTTCAAAATATTCAATTTGTTTAGGTAAGTTGCGAAAATGCTCATGGATTAAATTATTTTTTAAGAAAGAATCCTTTAAAACAGTTTTACATTTGATAACACTTGCAACATTTTCCAGATTATGATAGTAAAAATGGTCTCATATTATAGTTGAGTATTTTCCGTGAAAAAATAATTTAAAAAAAACAAATAATACTTTTATTTATTGCGCGTGTGATTAACTAATTATTATTAAACATTAGCTAATCGCGAAAGCATAACATTTGATATTGTCACAGCAAATAAAAATGGTCCAAATGCAAATTAACTTCGGCCTTTACAAAATACTTTCGTAGATACAAGGTTATTGATTAGATAATTATAAGCCATCACTTTCAAACAAAACCCACCTGTGTAAACATAGAACATAAGAAAATTGTTTGCATTGAACATGTAAATACCTTTTTAGTTAATTAATTTGGCACGAGAAGTTGATTCTTTATTTTCAATGTTTATTGTTGCAAAATATGATGTAAATTCGACGTAATTTACATAATATTATTTGATTATAATAAATATAATAAATTATGCATTCTAATAATTCCATCACAAAAGAATAAATTTGTTAATATTCTCTAATTCAACACATTAATTTTGCAATGTAAAAAATAATTGGCAAGCATGATAACACATTTAATGCTCGTATTTAGAAGTCCGCCTTTGATGAGTTAATGCATGAAACTGGGGTTTATTACCCTAAGATTTCACAAAATATACAACCCCTGGAGCCATTAAAAATTTTAATTCCCGAAAGATGCTCCTACGGCAATGCCGAAAAGCAAAGTCGGCCACCTACCTTGGCTGGTTACTCTAACAAGGTGAAAACTCGTTTGAATATCCCCACCACCATCGCTGTAAAAGGGCTGTGTAAAATTTTAATTTTTTAATAGAAATAAACGTATTCTTACAAAGAGGCTACATAACAAGACATATAGTCCCAATAACAGTACGTAAGTAAAATAACAAGGCAAGTAGACAAAAGAAAATAAGGAAAAAAGGAATCTCTCAAATAACACCAGGAAAATCAATCAAGTGGTTGCTTAGTCAATAATAAAGCTGTTCTGTAGCTTAAATTAAACACATCTATACTATTAAAATAATTAACATAATCTCTACAACTCAAGTGGAATAATTCAGAAAATTTCTTTGAAGATGAAATTTAAAATTTAGATATTTTACAAATTTTCGTCGAATTCTGTCAACTCGATTAACATACGTTTCGTAACAAAGATTCCACAAACTGACGCGATACTTCAAGTTACTGCGAACAAGAGCAGAGTATGAGGTCATTATGGTATCTATATATATATATATATCAATAATTTTACTTATATATATATATATATATCAATAATTTTACTTATATATATATATATATATATATATATATATATATATATATATATATATATCAATAATTTTACTTTTGTGGCTTGGTTCCTTTCTGCAAAAAGGCATCCAATTAAGAACATTTAAATCACTTAATTAACAAAAACCAAAAATATCTTGATAAGGAATATGTGACAATCTACATTCAGAGCTTGCTGATGTTCTTGTTTCCATTTGTAAAGATGCCTAATGATAATTTTGAAATTTCAAATTTTTTTTGTCACGCTCTAGAACGAAAAAATATGTTTTTATGAAAAAAATCATAGAAAAATTATGATTTATTAGTTAAGAATTCATTTTAGGCTATTTCTTTAATATTAATAACTGATATCTACAATAAAATTTAAAAAAACCTTAGGTATTAATGGTGATTCTGAAAGGTGGCAGAAATACCTTTCCAGCAAGCTTATTCTGAGCAATCTACCAATAATTCTATCGGATTCTATAGGATTTAATTCATTTAATTTACAATTTGTAATATACCGTTGATTTTGATTCAAATTCCTGTTAACAAAAACATCACGCGGTTTGGTAAACGATCAAATCTCGACCAAATTTCTATTAAGATCCAGAAAATGGTACGATGTTGCTAATGTCGTTCTGGATAAAATTGTAAATATCTTTTACTTGCAATTGTTGTAGTTCGATTCGATGAATAAAAAATACTTAACATATCTTGTTTCTCTTCGTTGGTGTACGACATTTTTCTATTAGTAATGTACGATAATTGAAATGTTTGACAGTTTTGAAATTTCATTTCTACCTTACTTAATTTTAAAGTGTATTCTTCGTGAATTAAACCATAATATCAAAAACTTGTGTCAACATGTCATAGACGGTTGAAATCAGAAAAAAACTGTTTCTAGCGGTATCAAAATCCGATATAGTGCCTATTAAAATAATAAAGTTGATGATGGCCAGATAGAACCGAAACGTCACATGGAAATTTCGAGTTTACCACTAGATAGTAGATCAAAAGTAGCCTCGAGAATGTGTTTTTATTTTTCCTCTGCAACCCCAAATAAGCATGCTAGAGATAAAAGAACAAAATGAGCTTCTTTCGTTTTTTTTTAAATTCCGAACGTCATTTGACACAGGTAAATTTTCTCTTCGAGTTCATAACAAACACAAAATTTAGCAACTTTGCCAAATTTAAACCTACCCTCTATCTCCAATAATACGCGATATCCCTATGGTGTGGGTCAAAACTGAATCAGCCTGTATACGTTTACATAATTTCACTTTTCAATCTTAGTTTTTACGACAAACTCCGACACACTAATGACGCACCCGGTATAGTATATATTTTTTAAAAATTATTATGTGATAAAATATAAGGAAAATATTTTATTCTCCTATTTAATAAAACTCCATTTACAAATCAAACGAATTTGAAAATATATTGAAAAACACTGTCATATTTTTTCTTTCATCTTTTAATCAGTGTGAAGTTGCTTAATTACAGCTTCAAGTATATTGCTACAGACTATTCTGCGGTTTTTATTAATATTGTACGCTTTATGATAAATCTAATTTCCAGCAGACATCCATGAAAATTTCTCAATAAAATGTGTCAATCACATGCCTCTTCACTCGCTAAGCTAATCCGCAAAAAAACACAGATTACAGCAAAAATTCAAATACCACATTTACTTTTTTTTATTTTTGTTATAAAAAAAGCAAATAAAGAGAAGTTGAGTACATGACTATTAAACAACGTTGTCACTTCAAACAATTGCATTATCCATTAGATATTTATGTACTGGATAAGAAAATTATAATTTCTTGTGAGGAAATTCAAATGTATTTCATCTATCGAATATATATATATACTTGTAGTTACAATAAATTAAAAACGGGCAAGCAGTATGTCAATTAAAAAATCATTTATTAATTATCTCTATATTTCGCAACGAGTTTGTTGCTTCTTCGGGAGATAAAAATGTAGAATTCAAAAAATAAAAATGACGTAAACGGACAAATTTTAAATTATATACATATATATATATATATATATATATATATATATCATAAGTACAGGTATTTTATCTAGAGGTCAAGGAAACAGACATAAAGTAACATAGTACTACTGGCAATATATAATTTCTTGAAGGTAGAATCGAGCCACACATATGACATCTTCAAATATGCTCCACGTTTTAGACACCAAATTATAAATTTATATGATTTTCTGGTGTTTTTTATTAATAGAACTTTGACCAATTTTTATGTTCCAAATTAAGTATGAATTTGGGTTATCGCCGAGTTTTGGTGAGAAAATTTCATTTTAGAGATAGCTGTCAAAGTGACATTTTTAGATTAAACCTATTCTTACTGTAGTCTTTCTTGATTTATTGTTCTGAGTTGGTTAAACTAGGTATATTAATTTAGTAATTTATTAGTTTTCTGGTTATGTTTTTTTTTATTAAAGTTTTTCACCTGTTATTTTGGTGAAAACCTTTTATAATTAAATGTCAATGTGACAATTTTGTTCAATTTTTTTTCTTCTTTTTGAACGGTTTTAATTCTGTTAGCGGGTGTAAGTGTCGATTATCTCTTTGTGGTACACTCGGGGCAACGCTAAGCTAACTCAACGGTAAAAAATCCACACAGATGAAGTGATATTTAGCTATATTGTGAAATTGTTGAATTTATTTAAAAAATACGATTGTTTTAATAAATAATTTATATAAAGAAACTTGTAAGAAGTCCCCTAGATCACAATCAAATTAGATGCGGTATTCCTTGTTCAAATTTTATTATTATATTTTGCAAATAAAAATTTAAAAATATAAGTTTTGAAATGAGGTATCAAAAAAAAATTTTTTTGCAAATTTTACGAATTTTGTTGAAAAATAAATTCATTTTATATTCAACTAGCTGCCTGTAAGTCGGCGTTACTCGGCTACATTCTATAGAAAAATTAAAACTTCCTAAGTGTTAACTGCCATTAACCGATATAAAATGTGTGTTTAATCTCTAGGTAAACAACAAATCAATGATATTTTATTATAATCAATCTATCACTCAAATGCCTTGGGATACACAATATTCTTCGTTATTTCATATGGTGCATAAACAAACAGTGCAGATGGTTTCCCAATTTGCGAGCATGCTATACATGCACATGAGGATTGCTAATTTCCAGCTGTTGTAATCACACATAGCAATTCGATGTGCTCGCAGACAAAAATGCATTGCTCACCGTAATGTCGAGGTAGTTGCCATTCTGTCGAGACATTTGCTAAGAGACAACTTGAAAACAGTATAAATATGTGCAGTTGCGACCCTTGAAAATTCAGATACTTAAAACATTTTAAGCGGTGTAACCTCTTTTTAAACGCTACTCCAAACCAATTATCGACGAAGAATGCAAAATGTATTGCAAAAATCGTAAAATTAAAATACTAAAATTTTACTAAAATTTCAAGAATATAATTTCGAATATCAGAATACAAAACTTTACTTCAAAATTAGTATTTAGTTTTGATAATAGATTTTTGTAATTTTGATAATTGTGGCATTTAAATAAAAAAACTGACTATGGATTTGTCAAATGTGACATTGTCATCAAAATTTGATTTACACACATTACAAAATTTTTAATTTTTGACATTCACGTCAAAATCGAGTTTTCAAGGACCGCAACCGTACAATATAAATATATATATATATATATATATATATATATATATATATATACTAGATTTTCTTTATTTGGCGATTTAAGGTCCGTTTTAATTGAATATTTATTTATTTAAGATACCTTAACTATTTAAGTACGTGTTTCAGCATTTTTAAAAGAATTTTTTTTTAATATAAATATTCAATTACATATAATTATAAAAAGTGACAGTATAATCGTATTAACGAGTGATCATTAAAATTTTCGCTCAAGTAAGCCATGTTCACAAAAAGTATGTCCTAACTTAAGTTATTAGAGGAGATCTGTCATTATTATTTAACGTCATGATTGTTAAAAAATAATTTGAAATGCTGACTTTTATATTAAATATATTTATAATTTTTATACAAAGTAATAGAATATTATAAAAAATGTGTAAAATGATGACCATTCTCCACCAAGCATAATCGCACTCTATTTCGTAGAGCATTGATAACATTGATCAGTATTTGCGGTGAATTATTGATGTGTTCACATTTTTCAATGATTTTATGTCTTAACTCTTGTAGATTATTAATTGGTGTTTCATAAATAATATTCTTTAAATATGGCCACACAAAAAAATCCATGACTGTTAAATCACACGATCGTGGTGGATATGGAATCGCTGTATTTCTACTTATTATCCTATCGCCATAAAATTGTTGCAAAAACTGAATATTTTCAAGTGTAACGTGAGATGTAGCCCCATCCTGTTGAAAATATCCGACCTGGAGTTCATCATTAGTCAATTGATTAGTAAAAACACTGAGAATTTCGTCACGATATTTCTCCGATGTTATCGTGCCCTCAAAGAATATTGGTCCTATTAATCGGTGACGACTCATACCTACCCATACGCCTATTTTTTCTGGATGTAGAGGAACTTCTCTGTAGAAATGATGATTTTCACTGGACCACATACGCATATTTTGCGAATTAACATAACCTTTCAAATAAAACCAAGCTTCATCGGTGAAAAAAGTATGATTTAAAATATTGTCTGTCATTGTTTGAATAAACCATTGGCAAAATTGTGTTCTTTTTTCATAATCCGTAGGTAATAGATTTTGTACAGAAGTTAATTTATATGGATACATGTGCAAGTCCTTTTTTAAAATTTTTTGCCATGTTCCATACGAAAGCCCTACTTGTTGCGAAACTCTGCGAATAGATGTTTGAGGAGATTCGTTAATAATTTGTCCGACATTTTCAATTATGCCGCGACTTCTCTTGAGAGGAGGACCGCTTCCTTTTTTCCTTGAAATACTGCGTGTTTGACGAAAAAGTTTACACAATGCATTAGCGTATCACGGAAAGTTTTATAGCTGGGAACAGTATTTGGATATCTCTCTTTAAACTCCGCAAGGCAATTTTCTATTGAATGCTGCCAAATACCATAAATTTTTTGAGATGTCAGGAAGTAACATTCTACCATAAACGCTTTATGCATATCATTAAAGGCGATTACTTTTTCTTTTGATGAAGCTTTAAAATATATATTTGACACTGACAGATGTTTGAAATATCATCTTAATGACTAAAGCTACGACATAATTTTTATATACACGGCCAGCTACGAGTGAAAATTTTAATGATCGCTCGTTATTTTGTACTGTCATATTTTATATGTCACGTTGTCATGGTTTTTATATAATGCTTAAAATTACATTACGATTTTTTCTTATAAAAATTCATGTTTCACATATTGTTAATTCTTTAATATTTGCCGATAAAATTTAGAAAGAAAATATATGAAAATATCCTTCCACACAACATAAGGAACATACACATCAAATTTGATCAAAATCAGTTATGTAGTTTGTGAGTCTATAGAGAACAAATGAAATGTTTTTAATGTATATATATATATATAATTATATATACAGATTATTACTACCAAGAAAGTTTTTATAGTTTAAAACTATTTTATATTATGTAAATCTACTAAAAATACATTATCATTAGTTATCGACTTTTGGTGAAGAAATTTAAACGTATGTTATCTATCAGATAAATTTATCTTGAGGATAGCTATCAGGGATTTTATCTAGAAGTTCATTAGTAACATAATACTACTAGCAATGTATAATTTCTAGAATTTATTTAAAAAATAGGATTGTTTTAATAATCAATTAATGTAAAGAAATTTATAAAAAGCCCTTTAAATCATAATAAAATTAGATGCAGTTTTCTTTGTTGGAATTTTATTATTTTATATATTGTAAATAAATTTGAAAACCTAGTTTACAAAGAAAATTAAATAAATAATTAATAAAAATAATAATTCAATTTTGTAAATATAAGTTTTGTAAAGAGATATCAAAAAAATATTTCTATAAGTTTTACGAATTCTATTGAAAAATAAATTTAATTTATATATCACTACCAAGAAAATTTTCATAGTTTAAAACTATTTTATATTATATACATCTACTAAAAATACATTATCAGTAGCTAACAATGCAAATGGATAATTTAAAAAGAATTTAAGCAAGTTATTCGATTTACTGAATATTTTTATAACCAAATATAATTTAATTACAAAGTGATTTCGTTAATTTTATTAAAATACTTAAAATATAAAAACATACAACCAAAATTTCGGATAAAAAAATTTTAATCTTACTTAAATATATATTTTAAAAAATATCTAAACCTAACACATAATTCTATATTCAATCTAATTTAACCGGAAAAGAAAATCCTTTTTCTCACACACACACAATGTTCATACATGAACAAAAAACAAAACAAAGAACATTTATTGAATACGAAAGTTTGGGTCACTTCAAAATGACAATAAAATTCACATATACGCCTTGCGAAGAACAAAAATGTAAAACAATATGTAATGAACATTTGTAACTCAATATTGTATAAACACAAACATAGCATAGCAGCACAACAACAACATCAACAACAACAATAACACCGAACTTACAGATATGTTAGATAGCCACTTTAACTATATTATGAAGTTCTCATCGTCATTGTCAATACAGCACAATAGAATACATTTTTTAAAATAGTTTTATCAATAACGGAACTGCAATGTCTATGAAACTTCTGTGTGATTCAACAGGAGACAATACAAGTTTCTTTTTGTTTTCTTTTATTTCATAGTTTCATTGTTAAAAAATACAAAAGCAACTTCCCCCAAAATAATTCCGTATTTACATATTTTTTCAAGAGTTTGAATTTAGTTGTTCTTCAACAAAAACCCTAGTCGAAGAGGTGATACAGTTTGTGTTTATTTTTTAATAAGCTGTGTTTTATATATATCGTTATAAAACTCCGGAGTTGATCGAAGCAGACAAGACAGCACGTGCGAAACTGACAGTGACTGACAAGTGAACACACTTGACATACTCCCCCCCACCACAACGCCCACCCTTTCCCCACTCGAAGTCGTTGCCAACGCAACGTTCTCTTGAATTCGCGCCGACGCAAGCTATAACCCGATATATGGTATACACTATTCGGTGGTGTTTAATAACAGGGATCATTCAAAAGAAAACTCCTGAGATCAGTTACAAAGAAATCAGAATATTCTACACAGAATAATAATAAACCTTTATTTCATAGGTATATATAACGGAAAAAGAATGTACACTCAATTTGCATCGATGCTATATTCCGGCACGACGCATATCGACACAATGCAATCAAATCAAAAAATTGCTTTTATTCCCTAATAAATAAATACAAAACAAACATTCAGCTCATTTTAATATTTGCTTTTTAAAAGCATGTCTAGAGATTGTTGTCTTACAATTAATTCACGTATAGTGTAAAGAGCCTTATAACTAACTTAAAATTGTGCTATATGTGTACACTTAGATACTTATAATCGGTCTTTTAATTTCGATTTCACTATTTTACATTCAGAAATTAAAGTTATAAAATTAACACTACTGGAAACAATAGAAATGAACAGACATAAAAAATGTAATAATTTATTAAATAATCAAGTAGATTTGAATAATTCCCCATTATTAAACTTATTTGCATGTACCTAATTGTGTAACGTCCCCACCCTCAAATTAGTTTAACTGATTAGTAGAGCAGACCAATTTCCGTGCGCGCCATGAGCGCCGGTATGGGAGTGTAATTCGTAATATATTAGAATATGCGATAGAATAGGGACGCAACATGAGCTTGTTACCGATATAAGTATAGAAGTAGAGACATTTATTCTATCAGAAATAATTAAATATACATTTGGTTTTCTGCTATTAAAGTAATATGCATAAACACACGAAAAATAAGAATAGTACATATTATGGCAGCGTTGTATGTACCTATAAATAAAATGGAAAATGTATGAAATCAGTGATTGTGTGCACGACAGAGGATTTAAAAAAACACTTACCGTTTTAAGCGTCTTCCAAGGATTGACAAACTGGCGAAACTCGATTGTATATTTTCAACAACAGGTGCGTTTCTAAGGTTATTTCTGAAAAACATGTCTGCCGTGAGGAAAAAATATGTTTATTATCGGAAAACGAACGTTCTACATCTAGTGATGTTATATTCGCATAATCAAAATACTTTTTGAAGCAACTTAACGCATCTACAGACGTGCCCTCACAAATACGTGTTAAGGTGTCAAAATCTGCATTTCTGCCTAAACACTTCCAAATTTAATTAGAACAATTTATATAACCCCTTACCACAATTATTAGTCGTATCCTAAATACGTATTTCGACAACTAAGTTGTCATCATCAGTAGGTAAAAACTACTAATTAAAGTCACACGGGGCACAATAAAGTAAGATGAACGCTTCCGCACAACTACTATACACTGCAACCCTGTAAAGACTGCTGTAAAGACCCTGTAAAGAATTATTATTTAACCACAGTCTCCATTGAAAGAATTTTTTAATTAGAACACTTTCACTTTTTGCGTCTTCTACAGCACACAGTTGTGCGTGAACATTTTTAACGATTTGGAGTGATTCCTCTAACGACAGCGACGAATTTTCTAATTTTGTTATTGCTTCTTCTAGTCCCAAGTAATTCTCACGAATACTTTGTAAATCCATTTTAATCTGGGCATCTTGAAATTTTTTCTGGCTTGTATTGATAGCTGCACTTTCTTTCGGATCGAATGATAAAACCACGTCCTTAATTTTTTCAAAATGTTCATGATAGTAAAACCCCGCCCGTAACCATGTACCCCAACGTGTCAGAATCGGATGTGGAGGCTCAGGGGTATGGGGACACAATTCGTGAAATTTCCGAATACGTTTTTGAGATTTCAGGAATACTGCCTTTGTACTCGATATTAAAGTATCTACCTCTGGATAACATCTACGAACCTGTTCTGCCACAAGGTGTAGAGCATGGAGTTTACAAGTAATATGTAACAAGTTAGAACAATATTTTCTAAGAGACCGGCCTACAGAACACATGGTTGCGGCACCATCGGTCATAAACATTAATACTTGGTCTTTCGAAAGTTTAAATTTTTCCAAAGTATCTAATAGCACCTCTGAAATTTTTTCGGCATTACATTGTTCTAGTCGTCTGGATGCTAATAAAATTGAAGACGTTGGTTGATGTGGTTCCATATTACGCGCCATCACATTAACTACAGATTGTTTTTTTGCTGTCAGTTGTTTCGTCCAAACATAACCACAGTTTTTTATTTTTCAGTTCGGCTTTGAT
Source organism: Melolontha melolontha (assembly GCA_935421215.2). Classification (NCBI taxonomy): domain Eukaryota; kingdom Metazoa; phylum Arthropoda; class Insecta; order Coleoptera; family Scarabaeidae; genus Melolontha; species Melolontha melolontha. The sequence goes on from OW285243.1 coordinate 107,223,472, forward strand.
TTTATTTTCAACCTGTTTACGCACCGATGGTAAATTCCTTCGTAACGTTGTCGTGCTCGGTAATGTTTGATTCGCGTATTTATTCCAAAATGAAATAAATGAATCATTACTTAGCAAGGTAAACGGCAGTATACACACAATCATAGTTACACATAGTTCATGTATAAACTGTTGTGGATTAATTTTATTATTATTGTGCTTCGAACTGCTTATGTGTTCTTTACAATGTGTTTTTAACCAACACATTAGATATGTATTGCACACTAAACATTTAATTTTTTAGCCATCGTATATTAAGTCCGGGAAATCCGTAATAAACTTATTCACTTCGTCTGACAACGCTCGTTTTCTCGATTTATGTGTCGACGACATGTTATTACGTATGCTTACACTTACATGCAGTCTAAGCAAGTACCAAACACATACTGAATGCTTTTTATTAGTTCTGATGCAATACAATCATCCTCACATCGACGCACATAGCGCGCACGGAAATTGCTCTGCTCTACTGATTAGAATATATTCCGTTCTGTAATTAGATTTACCTATAAGTCTAAAGAAGCCTCAATGTTGGCAAAACAATTGTTACTACTAGTGTAATAAAATATTCATGAAAATCGCATCGTTTCGTTTTCAATTTTAATAAATAGTATATAGATGAAATTGAATTTATAACATTTGTACTTTATTTTCAAATTAAATAAAGAGCCAATAAAAACTCCTGAAATCAACTGATTTTTTATGAGAAATCTTCCGAATTGATTTGTACTTGACAGAAAAGCAGTGGTTGTAAATGCCGTCGCTAGAGATGTTAAATGTTAGAACATATAGGGGAAAAATATGCTGAAGTATCGAGTTCGGTTATATGTAGATGTACATAAGGATAAAATAAAATTTTAAATCCATAATGTAAAAAATTATCCAATTAAATCCAAAATCTTTGGAGATTTACGGGTATATGAAAATTTTGAGAGTTTAAATAGAGCTATTATATTAGTACCTCAAAGAGATGAAATTTTATAGATTTGTAACTAGATATTACTTTCTTTGTCCATCAAGTAATAAATTCCGCATTACAAATCGGCGTAAAATGGTCCTAAAATAAACCATTTTTAATTTAGTATTTACTTTAGAGAAAATGCAAAAATTCGGTGTATTCGGTACTTCTTCGGTACATTGGTACATCGATAGACCAGACAACACTGTCCACAACACCTCTGCTTCTGTTTCCATCGTTGTGATAGTCAGAAAAATATAAATATTATACAGGCTTAGTTAAAAGTATGGAAACGACGATTTATTGTCGTTAATATCCATTTTAGGGAATTATGTTCATTATAAAATTTTGTTAGGATATTTTGATCTACATTTGAGAATATTTGATTTTTTTTTTCTTCAATTGTTTTTTAGTTACGCCTGTCCGCGCAGTTTTTTTAAATGGAAACTAGTAAATTTTACTCTACCATTCGATAGAGAATTTTTTTCTCTTTACAATAATATTTTTGTTTTTTTAAAATTCATTTTAATAACTTTTTTATAAGAAAAAGCCGGTTCATGTGTTTAACAGATGTTCGGTACATCGCAGATAGACAGAAGCGTAGCGATAAACAAACTTGAGCGACATAATTTTATCAGTGGTTATTGTGTACGTCAAATCTTTGACAGAAATAATTCATTTGTGCAATTTGTTGCTGTTAATATTAACAATGGCGAGTTTAAGTGAACAGGAACGAATTGAAATACTTATGATGTTGGGTTATGGAGATAGACGCAGAAGTTTACAAGACGTTTGTAATTTATTTAATGATACGCATCCAAATAGAAATCCAATTTCTAAATCCCTTGTTGGTAAAACTTTAAGACGCTTTGAACAAACGGGTAACGTTAAAGATTTTCCAAGGAGTGGTAGACCTAGAACAGCAAAAAGCGATGATAACAAACTGGATATTTTATTGGCTGTATCTGAATATCCCCATTTATCAACCAATCAATTAGCGACCAATTTCAATATTTCACAGTCATCGATCGTGTCGTTTTTAAAAAGTGAAAAGTATAAACCTTATAAGGTACACCTTGTACACGAGTTAACGGAAGATGATTTTGATAGGAGATTACAATTTTCTGAAGAAATGTTAAATATTTGCAATAATAATGAAAATTTTGTCAACAATATTTTTTTCTCTGACGAAGCTACTTTTTGCCTTACCGGTGAAGTAAACAGACATAACTGCAGATACTGGTCATCAGAAAATCCCTCTTGGTTTTTGGAGCACCATACGCAGTACCCCCAAAAGGTTAATGTTTGGGTTGGCATTCTAGGCGGTCATATTATCGGTCCCTTTTTCATCAATGGCAATTTAACTTCGGCTCTGTATTTGCAGTTATTGCAAAATGAAATAATACCTGCTAGTGCTACGCTCTATCCTCATGAAAACAATGAACACCTGCCCAATGACAGTATCTGGTTCCAGATAGATGGCGCCCCACCACATTATGGTGTAAATGTTCGTCAATATCTGGACAACGTTTTTTCCTCACAGATGGATTGGAAGACGAGGAACCATTGAATGGCCAGCCCGTTCGCCAGATTTAAGTCCTTTAGATTTTTTTCTTTGGGGATACGTAAAAAACAAAGTTTACAAAGATAAGCCCGATAACATCGAAGATTTACAAATCCGAATTACCAGAACGATACAAGAAATTCCCCGAGATTTTTTACAGAACTCTGTTCGGGGTTTTGTAAATCGATTGCGTCATTGCCAAATTACTAATAGACGACAATTTGAACACTTACTTTAATTTACTTTGTTATTAATTTGTTTAATTTTTTCTTATAAAAAAGTTATTAAAATGAATTTTAAAAAAACAAAAATATTATTGTAAAGAGAAAAAAATTCTCTTTCGAATGGGAGAGTAAAATTTACTAGTTCCCATTTAAAAAAAACTGCGCGGCAGGCGAAACTAAAAAACAATTGAGAAAAAAAAATTCAAATATTCTCAAATGTAGATCAAAATATCCTAAAAAACTTTTATAATGAACATAATTCCCTAAAATGATTAACGACAATAAATCGCCGTCTCCATACTTTTAACTAACCCTGTATAATATAGGATATATATAATATCAGAAGGAATTCCTTATTAATAATAATAATAATAATTTTTATTTATTTTCATCTTTGCTGATAACGTGAAAAACGTCGATATACCTATCAAATCTAAAATATACATAGTATAACGTGTGTTCATTTGAAAAGTCAATCTAGGTTACTTTGCAATTTTAATAGAATAAGACGCAAATATATTAGTATGTGTTTGTTGTTCCGTAAACGTAAATCCAAATGACATTTGATAATGTCAATCACAAATATCAGTTAGTGCATAAATTAATCGTGCGTCGATTCTGGTTTAAATAAATTGCTTCTAAGTTTTAAAATGGCTTTCACTTTAGAACATAATTTTTTTTTAGTCCAGGCTTATTTTCGAAGTGGTAATAAAATTGATGGTTTATGGGTTTATTCAGTTCAAGATTGCATGGTAGAATTTCAAGTTGAGTTTTCACATTTTGTAATAGATTATATACAATTTAAAAATACTTTGGATAGAACTTTAAATTTTTTTCTGAAACTGGTAGTCTCTTAAGAAAATCAGGCAGCGAAGCAGTTAAGAAACGTACACCTCAAGTTGTCAATCGTGTTGAAGAAATAATGGAAAATGAACCACAAATATCTGTTCGACATCTGAGTCAACAAATAAACCTTTCTGTTGGTACAAATCACAAGTTATTAAAAAAAAGATATGCAACTTTATCCATACCGTGTCACAACAATACAAGAATTGTTAGAAATTGATTACCCACGTAGACTACAGTTTTGTAATTGGTTGGTAAATATGAACAATAATGGAGAACTTTCGCAAAGAGTCATCTTTACTGATGAAGCATGGTTTTATAAAACGGGATACCTAAATTCACAAAATACAAGAATTTGGAGTAGTGAAAATCCACATGTAATTAATAAAGAATCGCTACATCCAGAGAAAATTGGTGTGGGCAGCGATAAGCCAAAGGCGAATCATTGGACCAATATTTTTTCAGGGAACGTTAAATGCTCAAAGGTACCGTACGGAAATTTTACAACCATTTGTCAATCAGTTGCATGATGATGAACTTCAAAATGCATATTTCCAACAAGATGGAGCACCTTGTCGCTGTACTGCAGAATCTTTGGATAATTTAAGAGAATTTTTTGATGAGCGTATAATTAGTCGAAATACTGAAATTGCCTGACCTGCACGTTCATGCGATTTCACACCATGCGACTTTTTTTTGTAGCCTTATCTAAAAAATAACATATTTCGAACACCTATATTGAATTTGAATGATATGCTACAGAGAATCGAACAGAAATGCATGGAAATTAATAACAATCCTTTAATGTTGCAGAATATCATCAGAAATTTTGAACGGAGGATTTTAAACTGCATTGATCTTGAAGGACAACATTTTCGTGCTGGTAAGTCTTCTTTGAACAGTCATCCGATTTAGTTGAATTTTCTCTAACCTCTTTACATCTTTCGGACACATTTTTTTTTACGGCGATATTTAAACATTGCTTAACAAACTCACCATCTTGAAAAGGCCGACAAGTTTTCGCTATTATTCGAGATATTTCAAAGCTAACTTCAATAGCTGTTTCAGCATCTTGAATTGGTTTTGTAAACATAGCTTGCTAGCCTATTAGTTCCCTTTGTAAAGTGGAAATTTTTTGCGTTCGATTTTCGCCGGTTAATTTAGTAAAAGTATGATGCTGGGTTCCATAATGCCTTTTCACATTATATTCCTTCGGAATAGAAACACAACTCTTGCATATTAAACAATTTATGAATTTATTTTAGTTGATTCAATATTTGGCATTTTTAATTTAAAGTTCGAATTTCGGATTTAAAATTCGATTTTAAAATTTATTAAAATTCGAATTTCGAATATAGAAACTTTCGAATTCATCAGGGTTATTCTAGACCCAGTAATTACTACATTCATTAAAATCAAACGATAAACAATGCTACTCAAATTGATTCCGCTTTTTACGAATCCACTCCGTGCCTATACGTATGTCAATATTGGCAATTGTTGCAAGTTATCAGTACCAAAACAACAACAAGGAAATATGTACTAGATATTCGAGGTTATGGAAATTCTCGTACCGATTTGATTTTAATCTATGGCTTTGATCGTGTAATAATTTTGAAACGGGACTGGTATCCATTGGAAAACCATTGTGGTAGATGAATATCACTACATGATACATCAATTAGTTTAGACAATACGTCTAAATTAATCACCGGCGTGCGAGGATGACTGATTAGAATAAATACGTGCAGCTAATAGGGAAGCAATTACGAAATTTTACGCTCCGATCTGCTATCGTTATTGTAACTTAATCTGTCGATTTGGAGATTACGTATTTATATTCGATACAGGCAGGTTCAAACAAAGCAATAGGTACACTAAAATATACTATGTTGACAAAAGAACGAATCACCCAGTAAAAGTACCTATTTGTTTTTAAATCAAATTTTATACAAATGTTTATTGTGTTGAGAATAATAAATGATTAATTTTTTATTGAAAAATACATATACACTCTTTATGGAGAAAATTTGTTAATTAGTAGAGCAGACCAATTTCCTTGCGCGCTATGTGCGCCGATGTGAGGATGATTGTATTGCATCAGAACTAATAAAAAGCATTCAATATGGTTTGGTACTTGCTCAGACTCCATGTAAGTGTAAGCATGCGTAATAAAATGTCGTCGACACATAAATCGAGAAAACGACCGTTGTCAGACGAAGTGAATAAGTTTATTATGGATTTCCCGGACTTAATATACGATGGCTCAAAAATTAAATGTTTAGTGTGCAATACATATCTAATGTGTTGGTCAAAAACACATTGTAAAGAACACGTAAGCAGTTCGAAGCAAAATAATAACAAAATTAAGCGACAACAGTTTATACATGAACTATGTGTAACTATGTTTGTGTGTACACTGCCGTTTACCTTGTTAAGTAATGATTCATTTATTTCATTTTGGAATAAATACGCGAATCAAACATTACCGAGCACGACAACGTTACGAGGGAATTTACCATCGGTGCGTAAACAGGTTGAAAATAAAATCAAAGCCGAACTGAAAAATAAAGAACTGTAGTTATATGTGGACGAAACAACTGACAGCAAAAAACAATCTGTAGTTAATGTGATGGCGCGTAATATGGAACCACATCAACCAACGTCTTCAATTTTATTAGCATCCAGACGACTAGAATAATGTAATGCCGAAAAAATTTCAGAGGTGCTATTAGATACTTTGGAAAAATTTAAACTTTCGAAAGACCAAGTATTAACGTTTATGACCGATGGTGCCGCAACCATGAGTTCTGTAGGCCGGTCTCTTAGAAAATATTATCCTAACTTGTTACATATTACTTGTAAACTCCATGCTCTACACCTTGTGGCAGAACAGGTTCGTAGATGTTATCCAGAGGTAGATGGTTTAATATCGAGTACAAAGGCAGTATTCCTGAAATCTCCAAAACGTATTCGGAAATTTCACGAAGTGTGTCCCCATGCCCCTGAGCCACCACAGCCGATTCTGACACGTTGGGGTACATGGTTACGGGCGGGGTTTTACTATCATGAACATTTTGAAAAAATTAAGGACGTGGTTTTATCATTCGATCCAAAAGAAAGTGCAGCTATCAATACAAACCAGAAAAAATTTCAAGATGCCCAGATTAAAATGGATTTACAAAGTATTCGTGAGAATTACTTGGGACTAGAAGAAGCAATAACAAAATTAGAAAATTCGTCGCCGTCGTTAGAGGAATCACTGCAAATCGTTAAAGATGTTCACGCACAACTGTGTGCTGTAGAAGACGCAAAAAGTAAAAGTGTTCTAATTAAATTTGAAAGTGTTTTAGATAGAAATGCAGATTTTGACACCTTAACACGTATTTGTGAGGGCACGTCTACAGATGCGTTAAGTTGCTTAACAAAGTATTTTGATTATGCGAATATAACATCACTAGATGTAGAACGCTCGTTTTCCGAATATAAACATATTTTTTCCTCACGGCGGACATGTTTTTCAGAAATAACCTTAGAAACGCACCTGATGTTGAAAATATACAATCGAGTTTCTCCAGTTTGTCAATCCTTGGAAGACGCTTAAAACGGTAAGTGTTTTTTTAAATCCTCTGTCGTCCACACAATCACTGATTTCATACATTTTCCCTTTTATTTATAGGTACATACAACGCTGCTATAATATGTACTATTCTTATTTTTCGTGTGTTTATGCATATTACTTTAATGGCAGAAAACCAAATGTATATTTAATTATTTCTGATAGAAGAAATAAAATAAATTTCTATACTTATATCGGTAAAAAGCTCATGTTGCGTCTCTATTCTATTGCATATTCTAATATATTACGAATTACACTCCCATACCGGCGCTCATGGCGCGCACGGACATTGGTCTGCTCTATTAATTAGTTTCCGCACCATATGCTTCTAATAAAATGTTTCATAAACCCTGTTAGGAAACATAACAACCCTTCGAGCTAATATTAAGACTATTGTTAAATTTCCATATTTTTACGTAACTAGATTGCATAAAGAAACTAAAGCTGAACACAATGGAGATCTTTTTCAAGTTGTATATAGCCTCAGAGAGGGCGACAGTAATAAAACGTCAGGTGTCAAAATTAATCTCAATCTTTCGTTAACTTAAATCTAAAATTTCATCAAGATACGGCAAGTGATTTAGACATAGTAAATTGTGTCGAGAAAATTTTCGCGCAATGATTTTTTACAAATTTCGGAGAGAATTTACTAACAACAATGTCTTGCTGAGTTGGTTTCCATTTTTTTAAGATGAAGCACCACGTCAATCGACAATCTCGCGTTGGTACGAATATTCGAATTTTTTAATTGAAAAAATTCGCGTTTAATTAGCGTCGTAAAATGCAGAAAGCAATATTTACATTTACACTACATCGTGAAAATGCAATTAATTTGCAAAAAATGCCGACTACAAGCAAAAATATCAACATCTGTTTCCTTAATGTAACTTAAGGCTTTCCGATGTATTCGGAACCACAGTCCTTAATAGCTCAGTGGCATAGCAATGGTCCCTCAAACCATGGATGTGGGTTCGAATCCTGATTAAGGACGAATTTTTTCAATTAAAAAAATTCGAATAATTATTCGTAAAATGTAGAATGTATTTACAATGGGTGACTATATTAAAATCTATTGAAATCGTTCACTCATAATAACCCTAGGCAATTATTAGATCAAATGTTCAATACTATTACCTAACTGAAAAGCGCAATTCCCTAATCTCTCGACAAAATTTCTGCAAACATTTGATAATATCTGAGGTAATATGTTTCGCATGCAATGGGCAATGTTCGCAGTTAAATCAGCAGTAGTACAAGCTCTGTTGTTCTGAAAACCGTAAAGGGACGATTTTACATAACTCCACGAGAAAAAAACCGTTTAAGGTTAGATCAAGCAATCAAGCATGCCAACGAATAGCGCTCCAACCAGTTATCAACCAGGTATCATATATACTGTTTAAATATTGTCACATAATTGCAGCATTATGAGCAAGGTATCCGTCCTGTTGAAACCAAACGTCATTTATGGAAACATCCGGTATGTTTTCCAAATAAAATACAACACTACTATGCAAAAGAAATAAATATATTTGGGAGCTTAAATTTTCTTCAATGATATGCCCCCCTAAAAGTCCTCTCAAAACATGAACCTTTTGCGAATATTGTGTTTGTGCATCATGAATCGTACGTTTATTTTCCTTAGATTAATGCCGCACAATAGCAGAATTATGATAACCATGCAGAGAAAAACTGGATTCGTCAGTAAATAGTATACTTTTTACAACATTTTCGTCATTGTCTCAACGTTCTGAAACTGCTTCACAAAACCCAAACCTTTCGAATCTGTCGTTTGGAAATATTTAATTTGATTTTCTTAACTTGTCAGAACGGTATTCCCTCTTCCGAATCGTCTTCCTTGAATACATAAGCCTTCTTTGCTATGTTATTCTTGCTAGATGCCTTCACTTTCGCAAATGATTTTATATCAATCCCTTTATTATCCGCAACATATTTTGCAATTTCGAATAGATAGCCCACATCGTCGAGGCCTTGTACTGCTCCGATATTTCCTGAAGGTAAGCAAGCGTAACTCGTTCATCTATAACTGCAGCCTGTTGCTCTTCCATCCATTTGATAAATCTGTCGTAATCATTTCTATATGGGCTTCCGATTTTTGTGATATTAATCTGCACTCGGCTTTATTACTTAAATAATAAATCTTAAAACTCATCATTACACACCAATATCCCAACTGTTATGTGTTTACAAATTAATTTTTAATTTACTCATTTCCATGGCAGTCAAAAGTATACTGATGTCACATCACATCCAACAATTTTATATTATTAGTTCGTATATCTATTTGTAGTATTGAAACTAATAAAACATGATTTTAAAATACACAAATAAAAGAAAAAATAGTGTAAAATATTCACGGACAACTGATCATTAAAACACTTGCTATTCAAGCAGTCCGTGTTTTAATGAAGTTAATATCCACTCATACTTTAATACAGTATTTATTTGTCCAAGTATACAGTTACAGATATGTAAATTTATTTACATGTCTGTTTCATAATGAAACAGTATTTTAAACCTACGAATAGTACGATCTAAAACGGTAAGTCGCTCAGCAATTTTTCTGCTAGATAATTGCGGTGGTTCTTCTACTGCAGCGCAAATGAGAATATCTCGTTCTTCATTTTATAAAGTTCTTTTCTATCTATGTTATTGCGGATATAAGCAACCATAGATTTCAAAATTATTATACTACTGACCGACTGACTGAGATGATGGCATTTAATAATAAATTGCTTTTCATGAAGCGAAAAAATTTCGATAGCTAAATATAAAATTAGTATCAGCGGAAACAATAATAAATATGCCGAAAAGAGAAACAAGCAACCTTTAGCAAAAGAAAATACTAGATAAATGCAAACAATAAATAGAATTACGACAAAATATGACTATAGTCCTTTTACGATAACAGACGAGGCACGTCATCAACATACGTCATGTTTGCGTCACGCACTCTTGCCAAATCTTTTGTTTACATCTATCACAGAGGTTATGTATTAAAAATAAGTTGACATGTAATCCGCGTTGACAGTTACGTAGGTCTTGTTCATACTTAGGAAATAACGATAATTTACATAGTTTTAAAACAATTAGATAAACCTAACGCCTCTCATTCTAACTATAGTTTTATGTACGTGGTAAATTATAACTGACAATTAGCATAATTGAGACATGTTATTAACAGCAATTAAGCTATCGAAATAAAATAGAAATACGTTTATTTCAATAAATATTATTATCAGTATACACAATAAATTGACATTATAATAAAGAAAAGCAAATTTAATATAACATGATATAAATTACAAACATAATTTTTATTCAAAATCGCTGTCATCGGTTGAGCTTTCTTCTGCGCCTATATTAATAACTAAAGGCCTTACATCTTCTCGTTCAAAGCCAATTTCTCTATCCCACCATTTTTTAATTTCTGTTTCGGTGTGTTTGATGCTGTTTGCCCAACATGTTGGCGTTACTTCACTGAGCGCTTCCTTCCATAATTTTATGCAGCCTTCTTCTGTTCTGCCGTATTTGCCAATATGGTTATTATAATAGCGTTTGCTAATACCCCATATCAGTTCAATAGGATTTAAAATGCAATGATATGGAGGTAGACGGAGCACAACGTGACCATATTTATTAGCCAACTCATCAGCCTCATAAATGGGTGGTGGTTTAAAACTATAAATAATAATAGCCAGTAATTATTAAAAAAAAGAATAATTATACTAACCGCTCAACTAAATCTAGCAACTGTAGCTTTAACGCTGATGCATCATAATCAATAGAGTTTGCATTTAACCAGTTCGTAATTTCTAATTTTGTTGTGGAAGATGTTGGAGGCTTATTCTTAATTGTACTGTGATAACTTGCATTATCCATTACAATCACAGAAGGATTTTCTAAATTACGTAGTAGTTGATTTTCTAACCAAAACAGAAAATTGTCACGGTTCATATCACCATGATAATCAGAGTTTTTGTTATTGGATGTAAATATTAATTCAGCACCAGGAATAAAGCCATCTTCGTTTCCAGCATGTAATATTATATACCTATTAGAACAGAACATAATAAAATTTATGCAACAAAGAAAAAGAAAAACGATTACCTTTTGCCACCTATTTGTTTCGCTTTCACAGTTTTGACATGTTCATCTTGCCAGGTTCCTGAAGTGCTTCCATCTTGAAAGATCCAGGTTTCATCAAGAAATATAAACTGATATATATGTTCTTGTTTTATGCGTATATACTGCTGTAGAAAAGAGATCCGCTTTAAAGCAATATGAGGCAGTTCCATCAACGCTCGTTTAGGATCATCTTTCGTGAAGTGAAAACCAATGTTTCGTAGCACTTTCCATAGGGAAGTAGTACAACCATTAAAAATATCGCTTCTTTTAAGTACGTTGTTTAAAGTACATAAGGTGATATGTTCTTCTAAAATGTGTTTAAGGGAAACTTAATGTTACAGTTCGAAATAAGATAATAAATACTTACTGTCTCTATACATGTTATAAACTTTGTTTTTAATGGCACACTGATTAAAATCATCAATGTTCACTACTGGTTTCTTTTTTACCCTTTTCTCCTTTGGACTAGATGGAATAATCCCTTGTTTAGTCATTGAAGAAATCTTATTAACCGTAGAAATGTGGATATTTAAAGCATCGGCTACTCTCTATAAAATACGCAAGGTTTAATACTCTAAAAATATATTAATTATTAGAATTACCTCTCTTACTGCTTTCAACGGCAATAGCGTGGCATTGTTATCGCGTTCTTTCTCGAAATACGAGATTAAAGACGCAATGAGCGCTTTTGATTGCCTGCTTAGTGGCTTAGGCATGTTTTATTGGTTATTAAAGGAACCGTTGTTTTAATACAATACGAATAATACGACGAAACTGGATAAAAGGGACACGAAAACTAAAGAACAAACTGCGAACTAATGAAATGCAAATAATACCACAAAACTGAATAAAAGGGACACGAAAAATACAGAACAACAAATGGCGCACAAGTGACAGATACGAATGACAGTAGCGAAAATAGAAGTTGGCAAAGTTACGCAGGATAGGAACGTTTGCAAAGAAGAAATCTCTAGATATACGATAGTGAAAGACAGTTCTTTTTGGGTTTAGTATTGTATAGGTAGGTAATTCTGAAGTTTCCGGTTATGACGTGCCTCGTCTGTTATCGTAAAAGGACTATATACGACAGATGCATTTCATTCCACAGCCAGTATGAAATTAACGCTGATCGCATTGAAGTTCCACATCATTTCATGGTTTTTTCGTAGCACAAGAAAGGAAAATGATTGAACGATATTAAAATTTTTATGTAGTACATTTATTAAAATTATCTATTTCAATTTTTATGTTTATTTATTTCAGACGGGGATCGTTATAAATATATTTTATTTTATAAGTGATAAATGTTATTATGTTTGAAATTTTGATTCATCCTCGTATATTTAGGTTGATCAGAGGATTGAAGTTGCCGCTTTCCCGGATATTGTATTATTATAAAAATGTGTATTGTCTGTATATATTTTTGATTTTATAGTTGGTAGGGATATCCAGGCGGATGTTAAAAATTTTATTTTTGTTAGAGATATCTTGACGTCTAAAGTGATCGGGTTGTTAAAGAATAAAATACTCAATTTTATTCTTTGTTTTATAAAATCGGGTTGTATTTTGTTTATGCATTTGTGTGAGGTGCATGTAAATCTTAATTCGATTTTTGCGAGAGTTTTAGTGATTATAAAATGTTCTTATAAATAAGATATCTCTCACGCAGTTTTTATTAATGGTGCATAGATCTATGTAAGTTTGATAAAAATATTTTATTTATATATATTTATATTGCGATTATTATCATTATTATAATTTCATGTATTTTGTAATAATTTATATATTTGAAGGTAGTATATGGGTATTAGAGAAAATTGTCATGTTTTTTGTAAGGGGAGTTTTTTCTTAAAAATAATATTCTAGAACGTTTTGAATTCAAGGTTGGAGTTTTCTTTATTGTGGGTTGACCTTGTTGTGTTATTTTTGCGCACGACTAAAATTCAATTTTCGCGGGTTTTGAAAACATGGTTGTTTTTGACATTTGATTGTAGGGGTTAAAGTAGAGGTCAAACTTGACAAATTTCACTAGTATTTATTAGTTTTAATTTTGTTCGAGTGTCACAAGGGGTTTTTCTCTGTGTGCGAGTCATTATTCACAAAGAGTGTTTCCCCATTGCTACTGTTAATGATGCTTTAGCACCCTATACACTCGGTAAAGGGATTTTTTTTATTTTTTTTAATAAAATTTTCTAAATCAACTAATTAAGATCTTTCATTGACATTCTTTGTTTTACTTTCAAATTAAAAAACTTGGACCTATTCCGCAAGGAACGATTCATGAGATGGGAGTTCGTGGATTCTACTAGACTGAATAGCCGGCAATATAAGCTGTAGTGTGAATTAAAATTAATAAGCAATTTCAAAGCAAATTCCACTGCAATATGTTTAGCAGCTAGCGCTAGCAGTAAGCGCGACCTCCCTTGTGCCCTTCTATTTCTGAATATTACGGACTACTATCGATGACTATAGCACGGTCACTCATATAAAATATGAATTTACTTCGGGTGCCTTGCCGTGTATATATTCCAGCGCTCTCTAAGAGGCAAATGTCTGAACAAGCTTTCGGCACTCTCTATGCTGCCTTTATCAGGTCATCGTTGTAGCTACGGTCGTTCTTCGCTCGAAGAACTTCATGTTTTCCACATATTCCCGCAATTATCCAACTTTTATTAATGTATTAATATCCGATTCTTTGCATGTTTTATACAATTTATAACTATTTAGCTTGCATTATACATTATATTCTCACTTCGCTCTATACAGGTACCAAAGTCGACAATTATTAACAATTCCAAATATAATAATGACCTACAATTGTAGGTCCTGTCTTTATAAAATGATTTAAAACACAACAATATTTGAAATTCTTGGTGCAACGTTATTTCAGCAGCGCGACGTCACGAATTAATAAATTCATATTAATTAAAATTCAAGTTGAAAACGAGCACAAAACACGAAATTGTTTCATAAATTCATAAATATATATTACAATAGCGGTCGTTAAATGTTTACATTTGGGAAAATGATATCGAACACGAAAACATAGTTTCACATCAGAAAGCATATATACGTTTAAAATAATAAAGCAAATTCTAACGAATATTATTTTATGATTATTTCGTTCAAGTACATATTCGTATCGAATTTAGATTTGTATGGAATGTTACGAAGTTATAATTTGTTCTTCAACTTCAATTTATTTATTTATTCGTATCAAAAGCATTGACTAGGGAACAATAAACAGTTATACCGGGTGTCCTTAAAATAACAAGACAAGGAAAGATGTACTTATATAGAATATAAATCAAAAATATTTTCCAAAAATTTCCTCTTATTAGGGAGAAAAAAATAAAGATATTTAAAAAAATTTTGTCACACCACTGTGCGATCGACTATATTATAAAAAGTATCAGAGACGATATATTAAAGTTGACCAACAATAACACTGGTCGATAATTTTTTGAAACATACAACTGAATAGCATATTGTAGTAGAATGAACCTATCTAAATACGAAAATGACCAAGATAAGTTGTAAGATTTTCTTGTTACATTAGACAAACCGCATATACCGATAGGACCAGCTCGGAACGGTCCATAGTCAACAATGAGTGGCAACAGCGTATCCCCTCTACGCGCCGCAGCTTCAATTGCAGTTAAGAATTTAGTAAGACTTAAACCGCGCAAGGATATAGTCGTTTGCATATTCGTTCTGTATACGTAATTTGCCCATTTGTTTCAGATATAATAAGGTCCAGTTTATTATTATTATTGTATTCTTAGCTGCTACGGAAAAGTAATTTTAAGTAATAAAAAAACAATAACGTTTTCTAAAAGATAAAAAGCATTATAACTGGAATTGAAACCATACAATAGACCAGAGTATCTACTTTGTATAACTGTAATTACATATTCACTGTTATGACAGTTTTATAAACATCGTATAAAAAATGTATATTTGCTTTAAAAAAATAAACAATTTATTTACATCAAATACATTTCCAGACAATTTTAAACTTTTAAGGGACAGTTCTACAATACACTTTAACCCATCAGTTATATCGTCGAATAACCCGAATAAGGATAAAGTTTAGTTAATCTCTAGTTAAAACTTCTACAGTGCCTAATTTTAAATAAAATTTGGAATATATTGCAGTATAACTTAACACTGCCATAATAGATAAATTGAGTTTTGCACAAAGGTTGGTATAAATATTTGAAATCGCAGTACAACATAATACAAACTTATTTGTTGTGAAATGTCTTTTTTGGTTCGAAATTATTTGTTGACTGCTAGTAAATTAGAACTTGTACGATTACAGAGAGAAATTTTGAAAAAGGAACATGACATGGAGCAAGAAAAATAAAGTTTAGGAATTGAACTTTCAAAAATTAAATTAGAACAAAGTATTGTACTTGCACTAAGTTATAGATTTATTATAAGAAACATATAATATACACAAACAATCGTTATTTTATTTATTGTCTTCACCAAATTATATGAATTTGTTGTGTATATTAAAAATTTAAAGTTAACAGAAGATTAGAACCAAAACAAATAATGCAGTCGAATGTATCTCGCAAAAACTTGCTACAAAAAGATGAAAACACATTCAAATGTATTTAATTGAACATACATTTTTATATGCATTCGACCATCGGACTTATGTTGCGCGCGCGGAGTGGCTTCGTACACACGTTGCCTATGGCCCGTAGCGGGCTGGACCTATCGGTAGAACGGTACCATGTAATATTTATTGAAAAAATGATTTTTCAATAAATATAATACAGTGTTTTTCTTTGGTTTTCCTATTTGGTCACTATTTCTCAAAACTATTTCCGGCATACATCGTTTTAACATTAATACATCAAATGAAATTCACTATTTGCCAAAACACTTTGACATTATTGCAAATTAGTTTTCTAAACCAGACGTATTAGGGCTTCATGAATATTTTTTTCTATTATTAGAAAGATATTAGCTTTATGAAAATGATGGGCTGAACTCTGTTAACAAAAATCGTGTCGGCCAGTGTAACCAAAAAAATAGTTTTGTTATTGTCGGTCCCGCTTTGGGTTCCGTTCAGTTGTCGATCGTTACCTACGTTCAATACGATTTGTATTTTCGTCCTCGATTAAAGATAGATTGCTACCAAATAGGACGTTAAATGCCCGTAAAGCACACACATTACATGTTCTTTCAGAATTTACAATAAATTTTTAACGACTGACTTTCGTACCGGATTATCGCACCCTTACCGTACAAAACAGTAACACAATGTTACCTTCCAGCGTTTTTATAAACATAAACATTGCAGCATTTGTTTGCAATAGCGGTTTGCAAGCTTCGTCCTGCTACGAGATTAGATTGACCAAACACGCAAGAAGTTAAACCAACCTTCTACAACTGTACCTAAAACTTAGCACCGCAGTTCACTCGGCACTCTGGCAAACAATGGTTACGTTAGCGGAATTTCAAGCCGAAACAGACAGCACTATAAAATTTGGAACACAGACTAAAAATTCGAATTGGTGGAGACTGTGAATATAAATCCGAAACAGACAGAGACAAGAAAAATCCCTAACCACAATATAGATTAATAAACTCTAAATACGTATTTGGGCAACTAAATTGTCATCTTCAGTAGAACAATCTGAAAAAGAAGTGTGTAGAGTGCTATAACAGACATAAAGAGGTCATCCGTCAAACAACAAATTCCACACCGTACTCAACCTGTCTCATAAACATCTCACAGAATATGCCACAACAGTACTAGCAAGGGATTTAGTTTTGCTATAACGCCGACAAGAATTCCAGTCAAAGAAATTATATGTGAGGTCAAGTTCTCAATACTGATTCTGCCTGACATCAAATTACGAACATCTTGATAACAATCCGTCTATCAAAACAATCTAACAACAGTTCTGGAGGAATGCCTTTCCAGTTATCGTGATTACCATGAATCTTCTGAAATTGTTTTAGTATAGCACCCTCTCAACTATGTTTAAAGCATAATTCGCGCACAACAAACACCATTCTCCACTAGTTCTAAATAACGAATAATAACGGATGATGAAACCTGGATACACCATCATACACCCGAAATGATGCATGAATATTTATTAAAGAACAGAACATTCCTTAATGATTTATTTATCAAAAATTATAGTATATATACAAATTCTATATACAGCTTAATTCTATCAGTTCTAAAAATGTTAATTTTATATACATTAAATAAGCGTAACTAAAAATCAAGGATATTTAACATTTGCTGCGGTATCGCTGATATTATCACCTCGTTCTTTAAGGAATTTACACAAATGCTTATAATGCATTTTTTATGTTCTAGTACTTGTACTTCACAATATTTATGCGATGACTATTTATGAATAAGCACAATAATGAACTAGTTTAGATTAAATACCTGACCTGGATATGCGAATGATTTGCGGACAATTGATTGCTTAAATATAATGCGTAAAATATACAGTATGATAATTATAAAATATGAAACTACACTAGATTAAATAGATTAATTATGACGTTGTTCAATCTGTAATTAAACAAGGTGCCAACTCTCGACAGAGGGAGTTGTCTGTCTTCATCATAATGGGGTCGCCTTGATGATTCTCGCCTTAGGTTTGATTGGCGTATAGTCGACGTCTTGAGTTAAATATTTTTCTGATTCACCTTGACTTCTTATTCGGTCGGTTATTCTTTTGTATTTATTGGGTAAATAGGCTTCAATTCTATGTGGTAGGTTCGTCGTTTCTTCTATTGTGTGATCTCGTCTGCTACTGTTTCAGAACAGCAGTGGAATACTTCTTATTTATCGTCCTTTTAAAATAATGTAACGATAAAGGGCGAATATAGTGCATCCCTTTTAGATCAGCTGCACCATACAATACAACACGAAAGCCCATACTTAAAAAAAATACAAGAGCTTTTTCTTCAGGATAATACACGTGCTTATACTTCGACTACTTCAATGACAAACTTCTCGAACTATATTTCGAGTTACTTCCTTATCCAACTTATTCATCAAATTTGGCTCACTCAATTTTTTTCCTCTTTCTTAACTTAAAAATTTGGCTCGGTGGCAAGAGATTTGGGTCGAATAAGGAGGTAATTACTGAAACTAACACTTTAATAAACCTTACTTCTATGAAAGAATAAAAAGACTTGAATATTGTTGAACTAAATGTAAAAAGGAGGATACGCTAAAAAAAAAAAGTTTTTTGCTAAAAAATTTGTATTTTCCTGTTGATCAACATTCGTTCTAACACATTTTGATCTTTTTTTATACTTCAACTGCTTAATACTTTAAAATAAGGTTCGTACATCTTCAAAGATTTCTTTTGAGGGGAAATGTACGTCCCACGTAAATAATTTTATTTTAAAAGCGACGCGCAAATTATATATTTTAAGTGAAATTCTAACATCTCGCTCGGTAACGAAGGAGTCGTTCCATGCGAAGGAAAATAGGTTAGGTCCTGCTGTCGGCTTTTATAGGGCAATATTTCAAAGGAATATACTGCCAGTACTACATCCTACCAGCAGGCAAGGTGGGTAGCTTTATTACGTTGGACGTGACAAACAAAACACGGGTGCCTTCACCCTTTTACGCTCGCGTTTTAGAAAATTCCATAAAATTTATTGCCGTATTAACCTATTGATGTTACAGTAAGTATTAGCTTGATGTTTCTGTGTAAATGAATCTAACAATAGGTCTGGGTATTATGTGCTTTGCTAAAGCACATTTAGTGTGTTACGTACGTGTTATGTCATAATTGTAAAGAAATTCGTTTTCAAAATCTCGTTCACACGTAAAGTGTCTTTTTTGGCGTCTTTATATATATTTTTAAGTATCGTTCTAGAACGATACGGGGGAAATTTAGTTAATAGTGAGCCTACACAAGAAAACATAAACTTTTACGAATATATCAACATCTAAATCATTTGTGGACGAAAACTTTTACAACTGACCTATATCACCTTCCTTTTCTTGTGTATTACGGGAATGTTTCTTTTTTGTTGTTACGAGATGTACCAAATATAACAAGTGTTCATTTGAAAAGTCAATCTAGGTTACTTTGAAATTTTGATAGAATAAGACCCAAATATATTAGTATGTGTTTGTTGTTCCGTAAACGTAAATCCAAATGACATTTGATAATGTCAATCACAAATATCAGTTAGTGCAAAAAATAATCGTGCGTCGATTCTGGTTTAAATAAATTGCTTCTGAGTTTTAAAATGGCTTTCACTTTAGAACATAAAATTTTTTCAGTCCAGGCTTATTTTCGAAGTGGTAATAAAATTGATGGTTTATGGGTTTATTCAGTTCAAGATTGCATGGTAGAATTTCAAGTTGAGTTTCCACATTTTGTAATAGATTATATACAATTTAAGAATACTTTGGATAGAACTTTAAAACTTTTTTCTGAAACTGGTAGTCTCTTAAGAAAATCAGGCAGCGGAGCAGTTAAGAAACGTACACCTCAAGTTGTCAATCGTGTTGAAGAAATAATGGAAAATGAACCACAAACATCTGTTCGACATTTGAGTCAACAAATAAACCTTTCTGTTGGTACAACTCACAAGTTATTAAAAAAAGATATGCAACTTTATCCATACCGTGTCACAGCAGTACAAGAATTGTTAGAAATTGATTACCCACGTAGACTACAGTTTTGTAATTGGTTTGTAAATATGAACAATAATGGAGAACTTTCGCAAAGAGTCATCTTTACTGATGAAGCATGGTTTTATAAAACGGGATACCTAAATTCACAAAATACAAGAATTTGGAGTAGTGAAAATCGACATGTAATTAATGAAGAATCGCTTCATCCAGAGAAAATTGGTGTTTGGGCAGCGATAAGCCAAAGGCGAATCATTGGACCAATATTTTTTCAGGGAACGTTAACTGCCCAAAGGTACCGTACGGAATTTTTACAACCATTTGTCAATCAGTTGCATGATGATGAACTTGAAAATGCATATTTCCAACAAGACGGAGCACCTTGTCACTGTACTGCAGAATCTTTGGACTCTAGTAATTAAGGTTTATTTTCCATTAATTTTTACAGAATTAGCCAGTCTTTGATTTATTCTGATGTAAAGTGACTTGATCAACATATTTGAACCAAAACAAATATTATTTTTATTCGTCGCATTTGTATCGATTTTAATTGCCCGACCAAATGGACAAAGACGAAAGCGAACGGATATTAACTGACTTTATGAAGTTAATTTGTGCTTTTTTATTTGTCGTTCCCACTTGAAGAACGGTGAACTTCCGCACCGTACGACAAATATTCCGTGCACAAACTCGAAAAATAAAAACTCCAACTCGTTCTAAAACTGTCACGATCGCTAATGAATTTTTCTATTTCGCTTGTGTTTATTAAATGTTTTTCCTCTTCCATAAAACGTCAATCATGTATGTATTGTATTTCGACCGCAAAACAGAAACAATACGCCAGAGGGAAAAGTCATACATTTTTTGTTGAAGTTTCATATTTTTAAAACAAAGAGAACGTGTTAAGAAGTAAATTCAAATAACAAGAGAAATACTAAATGTCTTCTTCTAAGTTGAAAGTGCTGCGGTGGTTCTACAAATATAATTTAATCTAATAACACTTAATTAAGCTATATGATGTTTAGTTCTGTCAGGATTTTCGCAACGTTCTCCACAAACTGGAACGTAAATCCTAATTAACCACTTCAAGGACATAAGCACATTTGTGTAAAGTTAAATATTTTTTATCAAATGCGGTCCCTTTTTGTTCAGTGCCAACTTCTGACCTGTGGTCGTTTACTTGTTCACTTAATACAAGGCGTGTTTATTTAGTAAGTAGTGTTATGAAATATGACCGTTGCACAGTGGGACGAAATTCCTGACACATGACGAGAAGTCCCCCAATTAATGTATTGCTTGATTCAGTTAAAAACTGGAATTTTAGACAGAGTTCGAATCTCAGAACTGTACATTTGGCAATTAAAAAATTGGGAAGACGAATATGTCAGGCACGAGTTTGGCAAGATTCAGCGCTTCTCAGGACTACCCTGAACACAGTAGTAGATTGCAAATTAATTGCATTTTCGCGAAGTAATGTGACTGTAAATATTGCTTCCTACATTTTACGACGCTAATTATTCGAATTTTTTTAATTGAAAAAATTCGCCCTTAAGCAGGGTTCTAACCCACGTCCAATGTTTGCTGGACCATTGCTCTGACACTCAGCTATTAAGGACTGCGGTTCCGAATACATCGGGAAGCCTTAAGTTACGTTAAGAAAACAGATGTTAATATTTTTGCCTGTAATAATATAATAATAATAATAATAATAATAATAATAATAATAAACCGTTTATTAACCCAACAGATTATACATCCAATTATGGGGTTATAAATATAAGTACATGTATATAAGTATTAAACATAACGTGCGTATCAATGGAAAAATTATCCTAAACTAAATTAAATCTAAGGAGTAAAACAAATACATTCCTTCACAGAAACCAAATACCTGCAGTAATTATCGCCAAATACATCCAAACAATAATTACATGAATTATATAAATGGCACATTCTATAAAGTGGGGAGTTTGTATATGAATTAGTTGCAGCCTGTCTATTTAAAAAAGTAATTGAGTTTCTAGCGTTGAAACGAGGAATATAAAACCGAAGCCATGACAAAAACACCGGATCATCTATAATATTATGCACCAACTTATACAAATGTAGTAACGCAATAATTTTTCTATTATTAGATAAACTATTAAAACCAAATTGTTCCAGCAAATTATCATATGCTAAGGCAGAATATACACCATGCCTTCTGAAATACAAATACTTTAAAAATCTCTTCTGTAGTGACTCAAGCAGATTAACATATTTCAAGTACGCTGGTGACCAAACAACACAACAATACTCAAGCCTGCTACGAACCAAGGAGTTATACAAAATAGTAATGGTGTCAATATCTACAAAATCCTTGCAAGATCGCATTATAAAACCCAGCAATTTGCAGCAGTGAGAATAAATATAAAAGATATGTTTATTAAAGGTTAATCTACTATCAAATACGACTCCCAAATCTTTAACCTCCGTACATCTCTGAAGATTTACACCGTTAATTTCGTAGTTGTATTCAACATTGACAGCTTTTCGAGAAAATGTCATTACTTTACATTTTCCAACATTAAGATTAATACAATTTCTTTGACACCAAGCACACAATTGATCCAAATCACCCTGCAGGATATTACACTCAGCGGAAGTATTTATTATCCGATAAATTTTTAAATCATCAGCATAAAGTAAACAGGTAGAATCAAATTTATTACATACATCATTTATAAATAGTATGAACAACAGTGGACCTAGATTCGAACCCTGTGCAACTCCACCTCGGGCAAGATAAGTTCGTGACCTAATTCCCTCATATTCAACGTATTGCTGCCTCCCAGTTAAATAACTTCTGAGTAAAAGCAGGAAGTCGGTATGGAGTCCAAACTGTTCCAACTTCCGCAGAAGTATATGATGTTGTACACGATCAAAAGCTTTACTAAAGTCTGTAAAAATGACATCAACCTGTTTTCGCTCATCAAGGGCCTCAGATACTAGCTGGGTAAAGTTGCTTAAATTGGTCGCAGTTGATCGGCCCTTCAAAAATCCATGCTGATTATTACAGATATATGGCTTTACATGGTTATAGATTTCAGTGTACAGTATCATCTCAAAAATCTTAGCAAAGTTGGAGATCAAAGAAATGGGCCGATAATTTCTTATATCCGCACGCGATCCAGACTTAAGCACAGGTGTCACTCTCGCTCTTTTCCTCTTTTCGCCATTTTGAATTTTTAAATTTGCGTATTTTGCTCGTCATTAGCGACCCCAAAAATCCTGAATCACTTATTTACAGCCAAAATTATAATTTTTGTCGGCAAAAAAGTCCGCCATTTAGAATTTTTAAATTCGCATATTTTGCTCGTCATTAGCGACCCCAAAAGCCTGAATCACCGATTTACAGCTAAAAATATCATTTTTGTCGGAAAAAGTCCGCCATTTTGAATTTTTAAATTTGCGTATTTTCTTCACCATTAGCGACCTCAAAAACCCTGAATCACTTATTTACAGCCAAAATTATAATTTTTGTCGGTAAAAAAGTCCGCCATTTTGAATTTTTAAATTTGCGTATTTTCTTCACCATTAGCGACCCCAAAAACCCTGAATCACTTATTTACAGCCAAAATTATAATTTTTGTCGGCAAAAAAGTCCGCCATTTTGAATTTTTAAATTCGCATATTTTCCTCGTCATTAGCGATCCCAAAAATCCTGAATCACTTATTTACAGCCAAAATTATAATTTTTGTCGGTAAAAAAGTCCGCCATTTTGAATTTTTAAATTTGCGTATTTTCTTCACCATTAGCGACCCGAAAAACCCTGAATCACTTATTTACAGCCAAAATTATAATTTTTGTCGGCAAAAAAGTCCGCCATTTTGAATTTTTAAATTTGTGTATTTTCTTCACCATTAGCGACCCCAAAAACCCTGAATCACTTATTTACAGCCAAAATTATAATTTTTGTCGGCAAAAAAGTCCGCCATTTTGAATTTTTAAATTCGCATATTTTCCTCGTCATTAGCGATCCCAAAAATCCTGAATCACTTATTTACAGGCAAAATTATAATTTTTGTCGGTAAAAAAGTCCGCCATTTTGAATTTTTAAATTTGCGTATTTTCTTCGTGATTAGCGACCCAAAAAATCTGAATCACCGATTTACAGCTAAAAATATCATTTTTGTCGGGAAAAAGTCCGCCATTTTGAATTTTTAAATTTGCGTATTTTCTTCACCATTAGCAACCCCAAAAACTCTGAATCACTTATTTCCAGTCAAAATTATAATTTTTGTCGGCAAAAAAGTCCGGCAAAAAAGTCCGCCAAAAAAGTCCGCCAAGTCGCCAAAAATCCTGAATCACTTATTTACAGCCAAAATTATAATTTTTGTCGGCAAAAAAGTCCGCCATTTTGAATTTTTAAATTTGCGTATTTTCTTCACCATTAGCGACCCCAAAAACCCTGAATCACTTATTTACAGCCAAAATTATAATTTTTGTCGGCAAAAAAGTCCGCCATTTTGAATTTTTAAATTCGCATATTTTCCTCGTCATTAGCGATCCCAAAAATCCTGAATCACTTATTTACAGGCAAAATTATAATTTTTGTCGGTAAAAAAGTCCGCCATTTTGAATTTTTAAATTTGCGTATTTTCTTCGTGATTAGCGACCCAAAAAATCTGAATCACCGATTTACAGCTAAAAATATCATTTTTGTCGGGAAAAAGTCCGCCATTTTGAATTTTTAAATTTGCGTATTTTCTTCACCATTAGCAACCCCAAAAACTCTGAATCACTTATTTCCAGTCAAAATTATAATTTTTGTCGGCAAAAAAGTCCGGCAAAAAAGTCCGCCAAAAAAGTCCGCCAAGTCGCCAAAAATCCTGAATCACTTATTTACAGCCAAAATTATAATTTTTGTCGGCAAAAAAGTCCGCCATTTTGAATTTTTAAATTTACGTATTTTCTTCATGATTAGCGGCCCCAAAAGCCTGAATCACTTATTTATAGCCAAAATTATAATTTTTGTCGGCAAAAAAGTCCGCCATTCTGAATTTTTAAATTTACGCATTTTCTTCATGATTAGCGACTCGAAAAGCCTGAATCACTTATTTACAGCCAAAATTATAATTTTTGTCGGCAAAAAAGTCCGCCATTTTGAATTTTTAAATTTACGTATTTTCTTCATGATTAGCGACCCCAAAAGCCTGAATCACTTATTTACAGCCAAAATTATAATTTTTGTCGGCAAAAAAGTCCGCCATTTTGAATTTTTAAATTTGCGTATTTTCTTCACCATTAGCGAACCCAAAAACCCTGAATCACTTATTTACAGCCAAAATTATAATTTTTGTCGGTAGAAAAGTCCGCCATTTTGAATTTTTAAATTTACGTATTTTCTTCGTGATGAGCGACCCCAAAAGCCTGAATCACCGATTTACAGCCAAAAATATCGTTTTTGTCGGAAAAAGAGTCCACCATTTTGAATTTTTAAATTTAAATATTTTATTCATCATCAACGACCCCAAAAAACTCATATCCATAATTTGATGAAAATATTTCAACCGTTTGGATTTTGGCAAGGAATCTGGAATTTCGTGCCACTGTGCTCTATAACGTTGTGATCACTACTTCACGCATGCACGCCAATTACCTTCATTTCTTGATTAGCCACAGACAATGTTACGGAAGCATTCGTCCAAATTTACATTTGTTTGTTCATGTTTGAAATGCCTCAGACCTTTTAAAATTCCACCGGATGCGAAATACGCGCTATCGTTTGTTTCTTAAACGCAACAGAGGTAAAAGCATCCGAAATTCAATGTTTACCTGAAGAGGAAAATTTTATTAGCTTCCAAAAACAGTAAATTCAAACAACACAATAAGAAATTGGCTTTGGAAAAAAACAAATGGGGGTGTACCAAAGACACTCAATAGAATTGATCCAGTTTTTCGACAAACGAGGAGTGTAGAACGGCAAGAAGGTAGTGGGCATATTTGTTAGAAATTTTAGAAATCAAAAAAGCACAGAAGCATAATTTGTTAGTTACTAATACATAGGTAGATTTCTCTAATATCCCCTTCATATACACTATTACAAATATCAGTTAACCACCCACCTACCCATAAGAGTGTTAGGTATATTAGTCTTACACTTTCATCTATTAAGTTAGATTTAATGATATCTCTTTAATAATGGCACAACAGCCGAAACATAATTTTAGAGTTATTCTAGTAAAATTAGTGAAATATATCCAAGTGGTTTATTCTCAATATTTAAGCTAAGTCAGTTACTAAAATGTTTCACCAAGAACTGTCTGCAACATCAATTAATAATATACTACAAAATTGTGTTAAGTAAATGCATCGTTCTATCGTACTCTATATCAGATGTAACTTCAAATTTTTCTGCCCAACACCCTATATAGGTATAATTTTGAACGTATTAGGTAGATACAGAAGACAAAGCTCATATATTTGCATTTTTGTTCGTTATCGAGTCGTTAATTTAGTCTTAAATTTATGACGGATCGGTAATCTTACTGAATTTTACCTCACTTCTTACTTTGTTCAATAGATATAAAAAAAATCATTAAATGTTATTAACCGGGGTGTTAAAAATGCTATAAGAAAATCCATAAACCTAACACCGGTTCAATAACAACATGAGAATAAAGAAAACTTTTATATTTAATAAGAGCAATCTCATTGTCGCAATTCATTTCACTTTATAACCTTATCTCGTACCTATAACGTTGGAAACTCTATATTAAGCCATAATCCGAACTAAATTCCGTTTTAATATGCATATTTGACGCGCCACAAGGCCAAACCGGGATTACTACTGTTGTATCTAATGTTGTATATTGCAGTAAGTTTCTAAGGACGTTAATTATGGAATAATCAATAAAACGAGATTGGTTTGTTAATTCAGTTGTGATATTTGCATAGTTTTCCTTGTAGTTATGCTATAAGAGGGACTATTTTTATCTTACTAAGCAGCTTTCAATTTTAATACAATTTCCCATTATGCTTTATTAAAATCACGCACGGCTTGGTAACTTGTGAGCCAATTTACAAAACATTTGCAAAAGCAAATTGAATAGAGGCCTGTTATAAAGTTCCTTGAGAAGAAGGAAAAGCTCCAAAAATTATTCTTGAAGAAATGTTGGCTACACACCCTTCCAAGTCAATTATTTGCTAATGATCAAAATTGTTTAAACATAGTCCAGATTCATTAATGATGATTCCTGTCCAGGTCGCCCTAATGGTGTGATCACAGATATTGTTGAAAAAAAAAAGTATTTGGTACTGGAAGGTGCAAGATTAAAAAAGCATCAATTATGAGAGTGGATCCCTTTGCTTCACCCCTGACCCACTCATAATAATAAATTGGAAAATATCTTACTTTCACTTTTCAACATAGTCTCCGTTAAGGTTAACACATTTTTCCCATCGATGTTCTAGCATTTCTAAAACTTCTCGAAAAAAATATTGTTCAACCTCTGCAAATCATTGATTTATCGCACATATCACATTACACTGCACAACAACATTTCTGATGATTGGGTTATGTTATATGATATTAATCCAATTTTTGATGACGATTTCAATTCCGTGATTGAAATTTCTGTATCAACTCTAGTTAAATAAATATGACACGGGTGTTTTTTTATAATAAAACACTATAAATTTAGAGATAATTCTTATTTAATTCTTATCATGAAAAAAACTTTCTCTTATAGGATTTTCTTGCTAAAGCTGAAGGCAGAGAGCTATTCTGAATGCTCCAACAATAGTCAGCCATCATGTGTGCGTTCCAGTAGCCCTGATAGCGTTCCTCCATGGTACGGAGGTCCTGGTGGAATCGCTCGCCCTGTTCTTCACTTAGGTCCCCAAGATTGGCGGGAAATAGTCCAGGTGGTTGTGAAGAAAGTGTAACTTGATGCTCATGTTACATCCAAGCCTTTGAAAGTGACTCATCAGTTGTTCGACGTATTGAGAACATTCAGAACTTTTCTTATTTCCCAAAAAATTTTTAACAAGCCAAACAAACTCATTCCATGCCGTTTTCCCAATCTCTGTCATAGTGTCTGTAAAATTTGAGTCTTTTATTAATGATCTTATTTGTGGCCCATCAAAAATTCCCGCTTTTATCTTTTCTGCACTCAGTTTTGGAAACTTTTTTGATAGGAAAAGGAAACAATATCCATTTTTGTCAAGACCTTTTACAAATTGTTTTATAAGTCCTAGTTTTATATGTAACGGAGGCAAAATTATACGATCCCTTGATACTAAAGGTGAGTTTATCACGTTCTATTGTCCTGCAACTAGCGTCTCCCGAGGAGGCCAATCTTTTTTAATCCAATGTTGATATTTAGCTCTCCAGTCCCACAAGCAAAGAAAACAGGGATATTTTGTATAACCACCTTGTTGGCCTAAAAGAAAGTTGACCATTTTTAATTCAACACATATGAGCCAATTGTGTTCCACATATTTAATTTTGTCTAAAACCAGAGCAATAGTTGTATATTCTTCTTTTACTTTTGTGGAATGTGCAATAGGCAACGACCCTAATTTATTCCCATTGTGTAAGAGAACACATTTTAGACTACGTTTTGATGAGTCTATAAATAGACGCCACTCACTAGAAACGTAATTTTGAAGTCCCATTGCAGCCATTAAACCAGGTACATCTTTACAAAATACGAAATCATTTTCTTCAGCAAAATATTTGAGGAGATTTTGTTCTCTTGTGCGATAATAAGAAATTTTCGTTTCTTTTGTTACTAAGTTTCTTTCTTTTAGCCTAGAAGCCAAAATTTCTGAAGCAGCCTTTGACAGTCCCAGATCCCTGACAAGGTCGTTTAAATCATCTTGATTGAATAGTTTTGGCGCTTTCAGGTCACTTTCAAAGTCACTATCACTACTGTCAGTTTTCGCCTCAAAATGCATAGGCTCCTCCTGTGAAGCATCAGCTTGAGGTTCAAGTGATATTTTAGGACTTAAAACACGCCTATGTGCCGACCGTATGGAAGGATATTCCCGTTTGGCTCGATTTTTTCGGTTAATGCCAGTTATGTTCATCATACAAAAATAACAGTCGTCGTGGTGGTTCAAGGGTTCAGTCCAGATCATAGCGGTTTCGTACCTAAAGCTATTCCTTTTCTTATTTGTCCACAAACGTAGAAACTCAACGCACGTTTTGCATACCTTTTGCAGAATCCAAGGCTTGTCTTTCATTTCCAGTGTGTGACCAAAGTAATTTTTGTAAGCCTCAATCACGAACGCTGTCACATTCAAACGGTATTCTTTAAATATATACTCTCCGCAAATGAAACAAAAATGATTTGGATCATTGACACAAACTCTTCTTGACGATGCCATATCAAATTATATTAAGAAAACTTAATATTTTCTTAATTACAAGCAAATTAACACACTAACACAGCGATTTTTTCGTGAAAGCTATATCTCGTAAACAAGAGCTCTTACAAAAAAACTAAGGGTATATTTGAACAACACGTGATAAAAGTCAATCATCAGGCAAAAGTTGTCATATTGTTGTGCAGTGTTATTACCTGACATGTGTTCTTTAGGTGTGTTCTTAGGTTTAGTGTTCTTTAAGTTTTGGAAGCCAATCTAGCGAAAATTGCGAATGCTAAACTAATTCGAAGCCTGCTTGAGCTATTGCAGCTGGTGCAATGGCGGACCTGTGACTGGGTGCGTTATCCTGTTGCAAGAGAATATCTTTGCACAACTTCTCCCGGAATTTTTCTTTTATTATAAGTCACGTAATTTGTGAATTAAATTGGCATAATAAACACCTGTAATTGTAGCCCCCTTTCGCAGGAAACCTACTAGAATTACCATTTCAGCACCCCAAAATACGGATAACATGACGTTCCCTGTTGAAGGTTGCATCTTGAATTTTTTCTGTGGTGATAAACCTCGGATATGTCCACTCCTTACTCTATATTTTGGTCTCTACATCATAATGATGGATCCAGGACTCATCCATTATCACTACTCTTGCAAGAAAATTTTCTTTGTGGTGTCTATACCGCGTTAAAAGACGATTGCAAATGTCTTTTCGAGTTTACTTATCTGCATCCGTTAAGTTTCGTGGTACCCATCAATTCGGCTGTAATTATATTATATATCACACGGTATGAGAGACCAATATCTTCGACTATTTGTCTAATAATCACACATAGATTTTGCAGCACGAGATCGTGGACCTGTTTAGCAGTTTCTTGAGTAGTGATGGTTGTGGGCGCTCCACCTACATGTTCATCTGTACACGACTGTTGTTACAGTCCTATTTTCCTTTGTTTTAAAAGTTTAGCGTGAATAAAGTTATATCCCCCTGCATTTAAATTTTATATTTAAGATTTAGAACGTTATATTCTTCGATATTAGCTGCGCCCTCTGTATAGTTTGTGTGGACCTTCAACGAAGCCGCTCTTCAAGTGGGTGTCTTACAGACACTTCTGTTTATACGACGAATAAGTAAGGTTACTTCTTGGTGTACTCCGATAATCGAAATATAATACACGCCTGCCCTAAGTATTTTGGAAATTAACGCAGTTTGCAGATTCGACTACGGTGCAGTGAGAAATTAAAAAAAAATCTCATTACTGTATCGAGTAATTGGACGTCTTTTGTTTGGAGGCAAATAGGCTTCGAGCTTTTCTTTTTGTGTTTTATTTACCTAATAACGATGTTATAAACCGGTTTCAATAAATAATAGGCAATAAATAAGTTTATTTGCTTCCAAATAAAATAGTGACAATTTCAATGACAGTTTATAACCTATTTGCAAATATAACCTCAAAATCCACATTTACAAAGTACAAAATACTTCCAAAACTATATTGCTTGATTTTAGAAGTGTACGCGATTTTTCTGAACTCGAGTGTACAAAGAGCATTGTGCTCAAGAGCCTGGAACTACTGGTCTCCAAGATTCAGAAGAAGAGAAGACAAGGTGGACATGTAAATATATTATATTCCATACATAACTCCCATGTATAAGTGACTGAATATAAATAAAACAGATACAGTTTCTATTGAAGCTGTAATGAACTGACATTGAGTGGATTTTGCATTCTTTTAGATTGTATTTAAAATTTATATTGTAAATATTTCAAAGGAATGGGTGCTTTATATTTTACACGAAGAACATATGACAAAGCTTTCGATAAGATGGGTACCGCATTTACTGACGACGGAACAAAGACGTGTTCGCTGTCAAATATCGATGAATAAATTAGAAATTTTTACACGCAACACAACAGATTTTTTGCGTCGATTTGTTACTTGTGACGAAACATGGGTTTATTATTATATGCCGAATCTAAACAAAAGTCGAAGATGCGGACCAAACGTGGAGAACCATCTTCAAAGAAGGCCAAGACACTTTTATCGGCTGTAAAAGTGATGGCATCGGTATTTTCGGATGCAAAAGGAAATATTGTTGATAGACTATCTTCAAAAGAGCAAAACCGTAAACGGTGAATACTACGCAAATCTTCTAGATTGTTTGAAGAATGTTATCGGTGAAAAGCGTCCAGGAATGACTATGACGAAAGTGCTCTTTCACCATGATAATTCCCCTATGCATTCCAGGACGGTTGCTGCACAAAAATTAAGGATTAAGGTTCGAATTAGTACCCCAATTCCCATATTCGCCAGACCTAATACCATCTGACTTTCATCTATACCCTAGATTAACCCTAGATTATCCTAGATTTTCTTGAAGGGCAAAAATTTTGCGCAAATGAAAAGTTACGAGAGTAGGCTGAAAAGTAACGCGCACATCCTTGTATACCGCGAACAAAAACAAATAGCATGCTCGGGCAAAAAATACAGCTGGATTCAATAAATTTTGCTACGACTCTTACATTGAATTTTCCCAATTTTTAAGTGTTGTAAAGCGGACTGTTCAAGTATACCTCAAGGAATGTTATTTACACAACGATTTTTCTTTGTTAAGGTGACATTTTCAGAATTTACTGACATAAATTTGAGACTTTTGACTAACACTAGGAGTCTAACATTGAAGGTGGTGACATGTTTTTGGCAACGACATTTTTCTTATTGAAAAGACCAGTTTACACATGAACATTTTAGCCTAACTAAATTTAATTTATTCCCACACTGAAAAATTCTTCCGACTTTTCTCGAATCCAGGACTTGACAGCTACCTTCACTTCATCGCCCTTGATATCTCTCTTGAGTAGAGCAAAAAATTTAAATAGTACGGCGCAAGATCGGAGGAGTAAGGAGGTAAGTAGAATCGCTTCAAACTTCAGGTTTCGCAGAGCCTCTGCAGTTGCGCGCGAAGTGTGTGGACGAGTGTCGTCATGTTGCAAAATTATTGGTTCCAGACTGCCTTTAACAAGACAAACCCGACGTTGGAGGTATTTTAGTGATCCTTAGTTGCCCCTCGTTCCAGAAAATCGGTCACATAAACTCGGCGAGCATCCCAAAACACAATCAAAAGAATTTCTTTTGCAGATGCTTGTGTTTTGAACTTTTTAGCCTGAGGAGAAGATGGATGTCGATATTCAGCGCTCTGTCTTTTCTCTTCCGGGCTGTAATGATGGACCCATGACTCGCTCCCCGTCAGAATATTCCAAAAGAAGTTGTCTCCTTTGTCACAGTAGCGCTACAAAAATTAATCGCAGCAGACCAATCGAAGCAGCTTGTTCGCCTCTGACATGGCGAGGTACCCATCATTCATAGATTTTACGGGTATCCCAAATGTTCCTTGGATATTCCAATATAATTACAATACGCTTTTGAGTGATGCGCCGGTCATTTTGAATCAAATCGTTAACGAGTTTGCCATGTTTATCGTATGTGGCAATGATCGGACGCCAGTTGCGTGTTTTATCAACAATTTTGGCTTTTCCAGGCTCGCAATGACGAAATTTTATTATCCATCGATTTACAGTAAACCTATGAACAGCATCCTCGCCATAAACATCATTTAAACGCCGATGAATGTCACTTTTTCAGCAGTCAAAAATTCGATGACAGCATGCTGTTTAATTCGCGTTGAGATAGCACTAGAACACGTCTGCATACATCGGCCGCTCGCGCTGTACAAGCATGCGTGTATTACTTTTCAGCCTAGCCTTAGTAACTTCAACAATGAACGACTATTTTGCAGGATTAGAAGTAAATCACATTCAAGACGGAATACAGAAACTTGAACACAGATGATTAAGAGATTACGTAGAAAAATAAAGTTCGTTTATTTAAGTTATTCGTTTGTTCCTGTACGATCGCCCGAATTAATCAACTGGCCCTCGTAACAGTGTTGAATAAATAAGCCTTCAAAAACGTACCTTTTTTGTAAATAAATTCTGTTGAACTCGTTCCAGTTTTCATTAAAATTAATCAACGAAATATTATGCAATCCTCCACGCTATAGCTATTATGAGGAAAGAGAAATTTACATAAAACAGAAACGTTATATTTTTTCTAGTGTCAATATACTCAAATATATGCTGAATAATGCCTGTAAAAGATTTGTGTAAATTCAGCACGTTTCCTCGCTCTAGTTGACAAATTATTTGTACACATTAAAATCAAACTGCGATTGTTCAAAAACAGAGCTCCTTCCCATTTCAGGGAACTTGTTTATTTAGAGTAGGTCACCGCCGTTCTGTTTGTAAAAGACCGAACTCTTCGTGCAGAGAATATTAAATAAAGGAAGAATCCTAACAAGTACTTTTTTAAAAGGTACAAACCAACATCAAAGGCGATCAAAACGATATTCTTTTTAGGGTTGTGTTTCAACTTGTTTTTCTTTTTTAATAAAGGATGCCTAGGTCTTATTAGGTTATAACTTATAAGTATTGTCGGTATTATTTTTGTGTATCGTATTTCCAATATTGCATTAATACAACGGTTACATTTCTATCAATGATGATGTAAAAAGATTGAATAGCAAAAAAATGTAAGATAAACTTTAATAATAAAAATAAACACTAGAATAGAATAAAAAAAGATAATATCTCCGCTCTTGATTGTGTAAACTACATACTAGTTTATTGCAAAATGCTCTGATGGGACAGAAAAAATTTATTGTTTGAGTCTTTAACCAAATAAGCAAGCTGATAAAAGTTGTGAATTCCAGAGCTAGTAAAATCTACACAGTTTATAAATTCCTTGTAATCTCCACTTTTAGATTCAGCTATTATGCTATTGATGTTAAGACTTTAATTACACTGGTCACACAGTTTGGTTTTCCTGTAGACCAATACGTGTGTCTTTTGTCATGCTGATTCTGAATCTGATTTAAAATTTGCTCTATCACGTCAGGATTTTGAGATATTTTCTTAAATAATTTCTTCAAAAAAACGCATTAAATTTTACAATATTCAAAGTGACTTTTATATAAGAAAGATACCACTAAAATAGTTATTTATTCATCAAGGGCGTTACGGTTCAAGATTTTATTTTTCACGAAGAATTAATTTCTTAAGCGGAAAATTCAAATTACATTGGAAAAGTTAGGAACATTATGACTTAATTCTCCAACCAAAAATATAACGCTAAATAAATTTCAAGTAAAACGATATACTAAATAATAATGATAATTAAATGTTTCAAATGAATTTAACAGGTATTACAGATGAAATAGACTGATTAATACTTTATCTTGGACTACTAAATGTGAACTAAATAAAAACAAATATATCGGTGACATCTCGGCGTTGACGAGGGCGTCTCTTCTTATCCTTCTCTTACCTCGGCACCTCGCTCTCCAAGTTACTATTCGGCAACTCCAGCTATTATTAGCGACGAAAGGCGGCTTGCAACGGTAATTAGTAAATAGTGTAATAGTGACCCTACCATATTATTTTTACAAATTACAAAACGTAATACAAAAACAATTAATATAAATAACTGCGTGCAAAATGGCGTTCTCTTGCCTCTTAGCTGTTTTAGAGAGTATAACAAAATACGACCCAGGCTACGTGCACATTTATCTTGGGATTAATTAACCAATGTACGGCCACATTAAATCTACTTATTCAGTGTAATTTTCATCAAACTTATAAATCTTATGATACCTATAAGTGGCACTCGCACATACACAATCGCCCTGGTCGAAATACTAGATTTAAGTGAAGTCTAGAAAGACGCGATCTTAGTCAGGGGAAGAAGCGCAGTTTTGTCACACGTTTACTCGCTGGAACACTTGTTGTATTCTATGTACAATCGGAAGAGAAAAACCAGTACAGAATGACGCAAAACTCACAATTATTATTTAAAGATAACATTTTTAAATGAAACAAACCAGAAAAAGCAAATGTCAAGTTATCGACCAGCGATGATATTTGCATCTGAAGAGGACGAACCACACCTAATAAATCAGAATTAAATTACCTTATTTTTAGACCTGAATTTGTCAAAAACTAAATCATAAATGCTAGGATCTATACTCCAAGGATGCAAACTGTTAGCTCCAGGCACATATATTTCTGGGTATCGTAATCGTCGGAAAGAACTATAACAGTATTTTTCAAGCGATTAAGGTTTTCATACTACAAGAATGTTGACGGTTTGATGTTGGCATTAGGTCACCAACACCAACCCGAAAAATGGAATATTTTTATCGATGCTTCGAAATTGAATTTGAAAGCTTTCTTTCTTCACATAGGAAACGTTAATCCATCCATACCTGTTGGCCACGCAATACACTTAAAAGAAACGTACGAAAATATGACTTTTCTTCTAGACAGAATTAATTAAAAAAATTCTACTCGGTTCTAGGATATTCAAAGAATTACTGTTTTGTTTATGAGTGGGACAGTCGATGATGAAATTCCTACTACATTGTTAAAGACTAGTCAGTCAGGGCTCAGAATATTCCTGGACAAAAGAATATACTTCATAAGTCACTAAGTTGAACTTGATAAAATACTTCTACGCATAAAGATGGCCGTGGATTCCAATAACTTAAGCAAAAATTTCTCAAAATACCTGATGCAAAACTTAAAGAGGCCCTCAAATTAAACTTCTGCAAGATAAAAAATTTGGAGAAACCTTCAGT
Source organism: Melolontha melolontha (assembly GCA_935421215.2). NCBI lineage: Eukaryota > Metazoa > Arthropoda > Insecta > Coleoptera > Scarabaeidae > Melolontha > Melolontha melolontha. The sequence goes on from OW285243.1 coordinate 107,259,581, forward strand.
GACTTGGAGCATGTTGCTTGTGATGCTTTTAAAAATGTGTACCACAATTTTCTAGGAAACGAAAATCTGGCAGTTGTGTAGGGTGTAAATGAAATACGCCGACGTTCGTTAATATACATATATATTTTAAGATTAAGCAACGTAGCCATGAAATTTCCAACTGTCAAACATTTCAATTATCGTACATTTCTAATAGAAAAATGTCGTACACCAACGAAGAGTAACGAGATATGTTAAGTATTTTTTATTCTTCGAATCGAAATACAACAAGAGCGAATATAAGATATTTACAATTGTATCCAAAACGACATCGTACAATTTTGCTGGACCTTGATAGAAAAACTTGGTCGAGATTAGATCGTTTACCAAACCGCGGGATGTTTAACAGGAACTTGAATGAAAGTCAACGGGATATTTTACAAATGGTAAATTAAAGGTGTGTTTTGCAAGTTTAAGATATCGCCTTTTATAATATAGTCGATTGCACAGTGGCGTGACAAAAATTTTTGAAATATCTTGTCAGTTTTTTTCTCGATTATGAGAGGGAATTTTGGGAAAATATTTATGTTCTATATAATTAGATCTTTTCATTTTTCACACGTTGTCTTTTTATTTCCCGGTATACTTCCGACAGGATGTCACCTAAAACTTTCCCTTTAATTTGGAACGATAAATTGGAGTTATAACACTCCTAATATTAAACAAATTAAAAGAACAATTTAAAATTTGGTTATATATACTGACTTTCATTCATTATTTGCTTTACCCTTTATAATTAACGAAAAATATTAATTTAATAAATCCTATAACACTTCCGAAAATAATTTTCAAGGCTTACACAGGTAAGTAGATACCTCCTATCTCTGTTTAAGTTACCTCATTACGTTGTACAGTTATAATGATGTGTGAAGCGCCGGTGAAGGCTATAGATTAAGCTATTATGAAAGTTGACGGGGGCGGCCTACCGGATTCTCGTGTACAAGTTAGAAGTTTTAAATTAATTACAACGTCTGGGAAACAAAACTAATCATCGCGGCTGTGCTTAAATTAATGCAAGTCACTTGTGGATTATAGAATATTTATCGTTTCAAGTTCCAGACAGTAATTTATATGCGAGCTATACGGTGAAATGAATCCTACTTCTCAACATTTTTCAGGAAAAATGTGCTCTGGGCGAAGTTATTTCGGAGGAAAAGTTAGCGAAAATATAAACTAGCTAACTTGGGAATAACGGGAAGATATCAGCAGCGCAAAAGTTCCTTTATACAAATTATAAATCCAGCAATTCAGACCACAATTACCCTTATTTTTTCGCGAGAAAGTTTTCGAGATTCGAACTCGTTAAATGGATATTTTTCAAGTATAATTGTGTATGGAAAAAAATAAAGAATAAGAGAAAGAAGATATTAATATCTGCTGGGTTTAATATAAAAATATAAAAGAAAAAAACTTATAAAATTTAGAAGTATAATGCCTGCTTTGCTAACCTCTAGTTAATGTTACTGATAACTATTGTTCAGATTTCATTGAAAAAAAGTGTATATTTTTATTAGAAAGTTTAATTCTTAATGTTAATTTTACATTTCTAGTGAAATTCTCAGTTTGTAGATATTATTTAATTGCTCTATTGTTAGTAATTAGTGATCCAATCCAGAAATTATCTAGTTATTTAGAAGTTTTAAATATCTTCGACTATTTCTTATACAGGGCGTTCCCTGTGGTAACCGACAGACTTATACAATGTGTTCTAGAGGTGATTCTGAACAAAAAAGTTCATATACACTTTAGCTTAATTTCTTTTCTGTTCTTTAGATTTCAACAGAAGGAGAAAAATGCTTCAGTAATGTATTTAATCATGTCTTCTTCTTCGTCTTCTTCTTCTTCTTCTTCTTCTTCTTCTTCTTCTTCTTCTTCTTCCTTCTTCTTCTCCTTCTTCTTCTGCTCCTTCTTCTGCTCCTTCTTCTGCTCCTTCTTCTGCTCCTTCTTCTGCTCCTTCTTCTGCTCCTTCTTCTGCTCCTTCTTCTGCTCCTTCTTCTGCTCCTTCTTCTGCTCCTTCTTCTGCTCCTTCTTCTGCTCCTTCTTCTGCTCCTTCTTCTGCTCCTTCTTCTGCTCCTTCTTCTGCTCCTTCTTCTGCTCCTTCTTCTGCTCCTTCTTCTGCTCCTTCTTCTGCTCCTTCTTCTGCTCCTTCTTCTGCTCCTTCTTCTTCTCCTTCTTCTGCTCCTTCTTCTGCTCCTTCTTCTGCTCCTTCTTCTGCTCCTAAATTTTTTATAATATTTTATATTATTAAAAATACCTTTATATTATACAAAACTGGTGGGGTTTACCTACTCATGTATGTTTCAATTATTCTGATACAATCCAGTAATGTTGCAGAATATCATCAGAAATTTTGAACGGAGGATTTTAAAGTGCATTGATCTTGAAGGACAACATTTTCAACATTTGTTATAGTTTTCAATAAATACCTATTATTTGTTATTTATTTGTATGTATGAAACTGTCAAAATATACGACTTCGTAGGTTAAGTAGTAAATTTCAATTTACGACATACTTCAATACGTTCTCAGTAAATCACATGCTACTAGATTGACTTTTCAAATGAACACTTGTTATAATTGAAGAGAAATCAAAATAAATTAAAAAAAATTAAGTATTCTTACAATATTCAAATATTCAAATATAACATATCGACCTGGGATACAATGAGTATGTACACAAATATTAAAATATAGTTTTATACATAGACTGATTAATTTCCCTTTAAATAATGAGAATTACGAAGTAACGAAGTAACCACCATAAAATCAATAGCTAGAAACAACAGATATAAAACAGAATTTATAGATAAAATGATTATCAAAAAACAACGCACTATCCTTATGAAGAATTTTTACTACGGGCACACATATACAAAAACCAATAAAACATTTCACACACTCAACTATATTCCTGGGGTTAGCAATAAAGTTTCTAATAAATTAGGGTTAAATGTCATCCAAGTGAATAAAGTCAATCTAGGAAATATTTTAGTTAATAATAAAGAAAAAACAGAATTGTGTGATAAGTCAGGTGTGTACGAATTAAGTTGCAGTGATTGTGATGCGATATACATCGGCCAATCAGGACGCTCAATAAAAGAACGGATCAAAGAGCATAGAAGTTCTATTCTTTATGGTAAAATGAATACGGGATTCTCCGAACACTGCATTGAAAAAACACACTTGTTCAATACCAGTAATTTTAAACTTTTACATACTTGCAATAAAGGAAAGAGACTTGACTTCCTCGAAATATTAGAAATTAAAAAAGCCATAAATCTTAATAGACATGTAACAAACACGCAGCTGGATTTTTTCAACACCCCGACTATTGATGCCATAATAAAGTCCCTTAAAAACTCATAAATAGTAGTGTAAGTGTACTTTCTATTTTAGTTTTTAAAAATAACTCTTTGATAATGCCTGACAAGGCGAAACATATGTTAGAGATTAAATAAATATATTTTTTCTATTTTGCGTTCGAAATGAACTCATTGTGAAACCCAAAACAGTATCGAAATGAGTTTCATTTCGATACGCTTTTTTTCATTTTTCAATGTTGGCGTTGTTCGAATACAGAAATAAATATCATTGCTGTCATTTGATTTTAAGAATTTATGTACATTTGACAGATATGATATATTTCCGTATTTTACACAAACAACGTATGTTGTATACAATTGACAACAACATATATATGTTTCTATGTCACTCATGTTTATATTTTTAAATGAAGTATCAAGTAATGTTAACGAAAATTAGTAAATAATATGTAATATAATATACTTCGCGGATAGAAAGATTTAAATTTGAAAATGTCAAGTATCAATGTGACCAACTGCATGCTTTATATAAAAATTAAACTCTGAACTTTCAAATTAAATATTTCCAATTTAAGCAATTTATTAATGTAAAAAACGCAAAATAGAAAAAATAGTATAAAAAACTCGATTCATAAGGCCTTTTGCCGCACTCGCTCTTTAGAAAACTCGCCGCTTACGCGGCTCGTTTTCTAAACTGATCTCGTGCGGCAAAATGGTGCCTTATGAAACTTGTTTTTTAATATACTATTGTGAAACAAACATACCGAGTGTTTTCTTTAGTAAATTATTCATTATGTTTCACCAAGAGCCAACCGTGGATTCTATACATTATATTAAAATATAAGTTTTGATAAGGAAAATTTTGATATATTAATATATATCCAAACTAATTCACAATAACAATAGAATAGCCTCTTCTATGAATAAAAGCAAAGCAGTTTGGAAAAGAATTCAAGAAAATACAAATAAGGAAAAGCATGTAAACAACGACATTGTTTTGTCTGTAAATGGCAAGGAGGAATGTAGAGATCCGCTGGGTGTAGCTAATTGTTTTCGTGAGTATTTCGATTCAGTTACAACTAATTTAATTGATGAGAATAGAATAACGATAGACTTATCTCATATTAAACAAAATGATATAACATTTTTCTTGTTTCCAACTGATGAAGATGAGATTCTAAAGGTTGTGGCTGAACTTAATAATACAAATTCATCGGGACCGGATGGTATTAGCACGGTTCTCATAAAGAGGTGTTTAGATGGAATTATTATTCCACTAGCTGTTATAATAAATAGCTGCTTCAGTAAGGGTTCATTCATTAGTGACTTAAAAGTTGCGAAAGTAATTCTGGTTTTCAAATCGGGATCCACACATCTGGCAAATAACTATAGACCTATTTCTTTATTGAGCGTATTTTCCAAAATTATAGAAAACATAGTAGCTATTAGATTGACAAAATTCCTAGAGCAAAATAATATTTTGAATGAAAGACAGTTTGGTTTCCGTAAAGGACGTTCAACTATATCCGCAGTGACAGCATTCTTGATGATGATGTGTACCACAATAAAGAGACAGGACGGACATGTGTGGGTGTATTTATAGACTTAAGCAAAGCATTTGATTTAGTAAATCACAAAATTTTATGAGAAAAATTAGCTCGATATGGCATCAGAGGTTTGGCCTTGGACTGGTTTCAGAGTTATTTGGAGGACCGTTCAAGTTATGTGGAAGTAAAGGTAATTAAATCGAATTTAAGTGAAATAGGGAGAGGAGTACCCCATGGAAGCATATTGGGACCGCTTCTTTATACAAGGTGGCGCAAAACAAACTCCATTATTTCAGCGTGTGACTGGCAGGACTGATAGTATGATTGGAATTTAATATACCTGTCAGTGTAAACGTCATATCGTGCCGTTTCATTGGGCTAATAGCAATGGAACGGTGGTCAAGTGTACTAAGAATTTTTAGACTTCAAAAGAGAGCGATTAGATTAATGAATAAAGTCAGTGTAAGAGTAAGTTGTAAAAACTTATTCAAGGAAATAAACATTATGACATTGCCATGTGTATATATGGGCGGATGTAAACTGGGCACCAAGTATATGGATTTACCTGCCCTGCAAAAAGGATTGCTTAATCCTACAGGTAATCTAGGCACCAGTACCGTTCGGGTAATGATCGCTTTAAAGCTTAAAGTAAGAAATTAGACGTTAATAAATTAAGGAATTTCCTAATGACCAAATAGATTATTTCAAATGTATTTTTATTTATACATCTATTGTGGACGGGCCTCTATTGTATTATGCTATAATATATTCTATATATAAAGAAACATTTAGTTTGTGTATTTAGTTATTTCAATCTTGTTTGCGGCGTTTGCTTAAAGTAAGAAATTAGATCCGCTTCTCAGTCTCGAGTTTTGTTGCACACTGTTAAGAATTATGGAGGTCTCTTTCATGGACAGTAACAACGGAAAATGTTTGCTAGTGGTTAACAAGTACACCTTTTCAAAACAGAAAGTGTTGAAGAGTGGCGAAGTATTTTAGCGTTGTACAAAAAGATCCTTAAATTGTCCCGCAAAAGTGTTTACGCTTGGTGCAGAAAATTTAGTGAGCAGAAGCCAGCTAGAACATAATCATGAACAGAATCAGAGTAAATTAAACCGAAAAGTGATTTCAAATGCGTGTAAACGTAAAGCCGTTGATGATATTTCCGAAAAACCAGCGAAAATTATTCGTCGTGAACTAGCTAAGGAACTGCCGGAAACAATTACGATAACAGATTTCACTTATATCCGAAGAAATTTGTACAATGCAAGGAGAAAATTTCTTCCTGGGCCGTTACCACAAAATAAGACAGAAGTCCATGATATAGTGGAAGCTGCTAATGTTAAAACAAGCAAGGATGAAAGTTTCGTTTTTATAAACTGTCCAGTGAGCAATATCATAGTGTTTTCTTGTGAAACGAATGTTAGAAAATTAATACTGGTAGCCGTAACTTTGTGGTAATTCATTTTGAAAATAATAAAATAAAATAAAACAATAACTTTGTTATATATACCACATATTATATTATAAAGTGGTATATATAACAAAGTTATTGTTTTATTTTATTTTATTATTTTCGAATGTTAGAAGTTTATGTGGAATGCGTAAAGTGTACATGGACGGTACATTTTCGTATTGTACAAAATATTTTTTACAATTATTTACAATTCACGGACTTAATAATGGACATTATATTCCATTGATGTTTTGTTTGTTGCCTGATAAACGCAGTGAAACGTATGCAACATTATTTGAAATGCTAACAAAAGAAATCTTTCGACGTCGCTCTACAATATTACGACCAGCTGAAGTTTTTGTAGATTTTGAGAAAAGCATTCACACAGCGGTTATATGGCCATCAGCACAAATCTATGGTTGTCGTTTCCATTTGCACCAATCGTGGTTCAGGAAAATCCAAAGTTTGGGTTTAACAGCAGACAACAGAATTACCAGGAAAATCCAAAGTTTGGGTTTAACAGCAGAATTTAGGAACACAGATTCCGAAGTAGGAAAATGGCTGCGATATACATTTGGATTAACGTATTTGAATCCTGACGAAGTAGGCGATTGTTTCGCCTTAGATTTGTTTGCCGAAAAACCTGCTCATGCACAGGCTGACGAATACGCCGATTATTTATTGGAGACATACATAGAAGACGATGCTCCTTTTCCTCCACATATGTGGGCTACTGCAACTCCATCGATCACTAACACCACAAACGCATGCGAAGCGTTTCATTCCAAACTAAATGAGTCATTTTATTCAACACATCCATCTATTTATATTTTTATCGAAAAGCTTAAGGAATCTCAAATAGACACTTATGTTAAAATTCAAAGTGTACACACACCAGCAAGAGTTAAAGACACACGCGCAAAACAAAAATTAAGAACTCTAAATGAACTGTGTGAACAACTAAATAATGGAACAATATCACGATTACACTTTGTGAAGTGTATATCATTTTATTCATCAGTATGACTTCAAATACACTATTTTTTTATTATAGTTTTTATATAATTAAGTATTTGCTTTTATTATTGTTTTCATATGAGTACATATTTTTTATTTTCTATCTTTTTGCTGTACTTCAACTTGAAATACACTATTTCTATATTATTGTTTTTGTTTGCTTTATACGGTGCCCAGTTTACATAGACCCTCTGCGAGTACATTTTTAGCTAGTGCCCGAATTACCAACGAGATTAAAATTTCAGGTACGTTAGTGTCCAATTTACATCCAGCCGTATATATTTATAAATTATTAATTTATGTCAAGCAAAATTTTAAAATTTTCACAAAATTAAATGAGAACCACCATTATCATACATGTAATAGTCAGGTATTGGAAATTCCCAAACATAAATTAGCATTTACTGAAAAAAATCCAAAATACCAGGCAATCAGTTTGTACAATAGGTTACCACTTAAGTATAGACAGCTACCACCTGATTTGTTTGAATACAGTATTAGGGACCTATTAATCTCCAAAGTCTATTATTCAGTCCAGGAGTTTGTTCATGACTGTCATGTATAATATTAGTTGTAATGTAGTTAAGGTTAGTGTGAAACTCTATGTTATTGCATAGGTTTTTAATATTTTGTTCCTTGTATATTTTCATTTGTACTCTTCTTAATGTAGTATTAGATATCAATGTTTATTTTATATATAGATATTAACGCTCTTACATATGTAAGAAGAATTGTGACCACGATTAAGATTTTATTTGACTTTAAATTGACTTATCCTATGCTACTGTAGTCAAAGGGATGAAAATAAATTATTATTATTATTATTATTATTATTATTATTATTATCTCTTTCAGTCACAAGAACTATTCGCTCTTGGTTGCCATTATCTTACCCCATCGGTTCATTCGAACAAGATGGGTGGCATAGTTATCTAGCATTCATTATTTTTATATGAATATTGATTATAGTAGATACTTACCAGTACTTTCAGGGTGTCAACTTACGTGTTGTCCGCTGCAGGCAGCTTGCTTCTCTCTCTGGGTGTGTGGTTTTGTGTTTGTGCGAGCGCGCAAGTGTAGGGGTGTTGTATTTTAGCGCACTCGTGCATGTGTTTAGTGTCCCGTCGCGCTATTTTTGAGAGATCGGAGAACCAGCCGTTGCGCAGGGCCGCCAACCCTTTCCCGGCAACTTCTTTACTTTTCCATGCAGTACTTCGACGGCCCGACCCCCGCCCCATCGAGGCAAGGCCCAGACACGCGAAGCGCAGCCTGCACGGGGTTGCTCATCGCCAACCAATGGAACACTCTTAGCGGCTACTTTGGTCGACGACGGTCACACTTTGTGCCATCTTAACGTTTTCCGCCATTGCGGGGGCACTGCACACACGTCGAGCGTGTGTGTGCTGTTCACGCCAGCCTGGCAAGGTTGCCGCGCGGGACCGACCCCAGTGGTGTGTGCATTGCGCGGCGCCGTGTTTTGCGCCGCGTAGCTTGGTTCCTCTCTCCCCTGCTGGAAAGGCGGAATGGCACCTGCCCGCCCATCGGGCAGACCCCCCTAGAGTTTGGTAGAGCATATGCTAGGCTACCACCCAGTAGAGGACCACATCAGCACCCCACCCGTTCCGTCATTTCGCCTCCCGGCCACGTTGGCCGCGTTCGCGCGCTGCAATTTCAGTTCACCACGCGACGTATTATTGCAGCCGTGTCTAACAAGACACTTTTTTGCATTTTTAAATAAAGTTTTTGGTAGAGATCCAAAGTATTTATGGACTTGTGTAATTTCTGTGGAATTTCTCCAGTTGCGCCAATCACAATTGGGACTATTAGGACCTTGTCCATCTTCCACATACTCTTGATTTCGTCGCTGAGAGGTAAATATTTATTTACCTTCTCACTATAGTTCCTTGCAGTGTTTTTTGCCAACGGAACAGCAATGTCAATGATGTACGTTACCTTGTCCTTCTTCAGTGTCAGTATTATATCTGGAATATTGTTGGGAATTGTTTTATCTGTGATTATTTGGCGATTCCAATATAATCGAGAATTTTCGTCCTCGCAAACTGAAGGTGCTTCATATTCATAATACGGGACATTTTCAGAATACGACAAGTGCTTCTGTCTGAGCAGTTGGTGTAATATTTTTGCAACCCTGTTGTGCCTCTCGAGATATTGTTTGGGGGCAAGTACAGAGCAGCCTGCCATCAAATGATCAATTGTTTCTTCCTTATCTGCGCATACACGACATTTAATGTCAGATAAATTCTCCTTAAGAATCTTTTTCCTATAGGAGCGTGTTGGAATTACTTGATCTTGGATGGCGGCTATGAATCCCTCTGTTTCTGCAAACAGGTTACCTGTATACAGCCATGCCTGCGACGCTGAGGTGTCAAAATTTTCAGATCCAATTGTTAACGGATACTTGCCATGCAAAGATTTATTTTTCCATCTCTCTTTCTGTTGGGGTATACTTAAGATTCTCGTGGATGGATTGAATTCATTGTTAGCCAGTTTGAGTGGCGTAAAATTGTCCATTTGAGCAATCGCATTATGCAATCTACTTTCTTTCGACTTTTGCAGAAAGTACTCTCGTAAATTATTTACCTGTGTATAATGCCTGCAATAAGCACTCGGTATTCCTCTACCCCCTTCTCTTCTTGGTAGGTGGAACCTTTCGATCGCACTACGTGGGTGATGAATTCTAAATTTTCTGGCTTCTACTCTTGTCTTGATGTCTATTGCTTCAAGTTCAGTATCAGTCCAGTTAATTATTCCAAATCCATAAGTAAGTACGGAAGTTGCAAAGCTGTTTATTGCCTTGGACATATTTCTTGCCGACAATCTGGTTTTCAACAACGATCGCAGCCTAGAGAAATACTGATCTTTCGCTGATTCTTTTGCAATATTGTGTTCTATTCCTCTAGCCTGTAAATAACCAAGATACTTATAATAGTCGTTGCTCTCCATTCCAATAACTAGTCCTTGTCCGCCTTCCACTTCGAACCCACGATGTTCAACCCATTGTCCCTTTTCTATGCAACTTATTTTGCATTTTTCCAATCCAAATTTCATTTGGATATCTCTACTACAACGGCCAACACAGTTTAGGAGATCGCGAAGATGATTCTTTTTCCTAGCATACAATTTGAGATCATCCATGTACCAAAGGTGACTAATTTGTACGACAGGTTGTTGTAAATTACATCCCTTATTTAGGGAATTTAACAAAGTTGTTAACGGTTTCAAGGCTAAACAAAACCACAGTGGACTCAAAGCGTCTCCCTGAAATATGCCTCTTTTAATACTGATCTTACCTGCATCAATACTTTCTGTAGGGGTTTTCATTAACAAACTTGTCTTCCATTTAGTCATGGCGTAACTAAGAAAGTTAATATGATGCTCCTCAATCCTATATAACCTAAGAATCTCTACCAGCCACGAGTGAGGTACACTATCAAACGCTTTCTGATAGTCTATATATGCCATGTAGAGATTTTCTTTTGCTTTCACCACATTCTTCATCACAACTGAATCAATCAGGAGCTGTTCTTTGCAGCCTCTTGATCCTTTTCTACATCCTTTCTGTTCCTCTTCTAAAAGGTTGTTATTCTCCAAGTGGGCATATATCTTTTCAGATATAATCGAGGTGAACATCTTGTATAACGTAGGAAGACATGTAATTGGTCTATATTTAGAGGGATCTTCCGCAGATACATTAGATTTCGGAATTAAGAAGGTGTTTCCCTCGGTCATGAATTCTGGCAGTTCGGATGGTTGTTCTAGCAATAATTGGAAGCACTTAGCAAGTTGCAGGTGCGTCGATGTAAATTTTTTTAACCAGAAATTTTGTATTTTATCTGGTCCAGGTGATTTCCAATTCATTGCTTTTTGGATTGCTCTTTTCACATTTTTTGAATCAATCCGCCAATTTATCATTGTCCTAACGTTACTTACCTTCCTTCTTTCATCCGTCAGCCATTTTGCATTTCTATGTTGCACCGGCGTACTCCATATTCCAGACCAATAATCTGATATTTTGTCTTTCGTTGGTAACTGAACCTGTTGTCCAGGATTTGTATCACTCAAGCCACGATAGAATAATTTTTGATTTCTAGCGAACTGTTTATTTTGCTGTCTTCGAGTATTACTGATTTTATATCGTTTCAACCTCTTTGCATATGCCGCTAATTTCTGCTTTAATAAATCTAAAATTTCTACAACATTGGAGTTTTCAGGTGAAACATAACAGCTCAATATAACCTCTGCATCTCTCTTAACCCTCGCGCTAGCATTGTCCTTTAAGCTTTGAGTTAATATTCCAATTTCCCGTCTCAGATTTTCAATTTTCCATGTCAATCGTTTTTCCCAACAAGGAGTTTTATTATTATTATTATTATTATTATATATAATAAACGCTAAGTTGCCATGGCAACCAGGCATGAAAACTTTGTCCGCACGATACGTACACAGTGTAGCTAATTAATGATGAAATATGTCGAAAACACCAATATAATAACACTTTGCGTGCCCTTAAATAAAAGAAATAAATAAATATAATTTCATTGTATAAAATTTTTTTTACCCACAATGGTACTACATATTTCACTTTTAACGAGTGCCCAACACTAACATAAATTGTCAAGTTTAGGGAAATGACAGAAATCAAAAAATTAGACTTAGACAACTGTCATTTTTACAAGGTAATACAAAATCGTATTATACTCGACTATCTACACATTTTTAATTAATTATTTATAAAAGCAATGGTGAATTAAATGGGTATGTTAGCAATGGCAAACTAACGGAATATGAAACGCTTTCTGTAGATCATATCAAAACAGACTTACCTTCATCTGAAGTAAATGATACGGAAAACAACAATGTTAAAATAGGAGATGGAGTTAATTATGATGATAAACAAATTAAATTCTGTAATGAACTGCTGTGTAAGTACATTTGTATTCTTATGATAACATTAATTATATTCCGACGGCAACTATAAAGCTTATTTCATAATGTACACTGAAATATATATTTATTATGTATATTGTAATGTATTATCGTGATATAAATATCTGATAATAAAACTATTCACAAATATGTAGCACAAAATAATTAGTTTTAAAGCATTTTTTATCCAACACCTGACTTCTTATACAAATAGATTGGTCATAAACTTATTTAAAGATCTATTTTAAAAAGCTTCAATCTTTTTTCTATAATTTTTCTCTAAATTTAAAATGCTTTTTTTAATTTTGCGAGATTGTATGAAGGAATTTGTTTAACAGTTTGTAACCGTTGCCACAAAGTCTATCAGGATTATTGCACCAAATGCAGAGTGGTCATACATATTTTGAACAAAAACCCTTCTTCTCATAATACATATGCCAGAGCAAGAGAATTACCGAAATATACGTTGGAAACTACAGAGTCATATGGAGATTTAGGAATTTCCTCTTTGAAAGTTATACCTGAAGATGTAAGATTTGGCCCTTTTAATGGACTTAATTCAAAAGAACTGCCTTTGAGAATAAAAGGAGGACGGTTGGTGGTTAGTGATGATAAATCAGAGCATCTGAATTGGATGCAATACATCAATCCTGCCAGAAATATTTACGAACAAAATTTACTACCGTTTCAATATAATGGCAAACTATATTATTGTAGCACTCGCAGAATTGAGGAAGGTGAAGAGCTATTGGTGTATTTTGGTGAGAAATATGAAGATAATCTTGAAAATGCAGAAATGGATTTTGTTCCCATCGCAAAACAGGACGTTGAAAATGTTTTTGCGTGCACTTTCTGTTGCTTGGGGTTTGGTTCAAAGGAATATTTAGCTGAACACAAAGCTGTGTTTCATAGTGAAACTAATGAAACATTTTCTGTTGAAGGTAGGATGAACCATTTTAAAATGTGCAAACTACTATGTAGTAAATTTTTAATTCGAATCATGAAAGCGTTTATTTCATAGACTAATGATTGTATTGATCCAGTGCGTATTTTGTTATACTGCGGATTTAGTAAATTTAGTATTGTTTGTTCAACAGCAATTTATTTCTTACTAATCAGAATTAATACTTTGCAATGTCAGTCAATAGACTTAAATTTTTTAGATTTATTAAACTTATATATTTAGTAATAGCCAATATACAGCTACTAATCATAAATTTGTGAAATATACGTAATTGATGATTAACATTTTTTTTCAAAAGCTAAACAAAAATTAATGCTAATTTTATCGATTCTCCTAAAATGAAAATATAAATAATACCTTCCGATATTTACATACTAAATATATATATTGTTAAAAGGCTGACAAGGTGTAAATATAAATGCAAGTGCAATTTACGTTAAATGTAAATGGTAAATAATAAACTAGTTGAAAATGTACACAAGTATGGTTCCAAATTCAACCTAAAGATGGAGTTGTTTATAAAATATTAAGTTGTCACTTGCGTATAAATCAATTGGTAAATCAATGTACGTAAATTATTTATACTTAACCTATACAGCTTTTCTCTCGTTATTATTATATATACTATGTATTTTATATATCAATTATGTACGCGCTACTTATTAATATAAACGAACCTTTTCCACATTAAAAAAGCAACATTGAACTTTAGGGTCACAAAGTCGATTAGGCACGTAAAGAGTTATATATAAACACCCATTTCATTTAACTATAAAAAGCGTCAATTTTACAGACAAAAAGCTCTCGCTATTTTCGCATGAAGTGATATTAATCCGACCTAACCTATTCCGCGAACAGTTAAATTGTTAAAAGCGATTAGTGTTTCGATAATTTCCACCAGGCGAAGCACAAATGAAGAGATACAGCGACAAACAAAAGATGCGTATACCTATACGTTATAAATAAATATCCCACCGTGGAATCCTCATACGTACACCGCTTACCTTTAATCTGATCCCTTCTGCACGCTAATAAGAGCAATCACCATCTTCCGCTTGAATAAACACGCATCCCAGAAAAGGTTCAAACGTGTTCACATACGCTACACGTGTTGGACACGCGCGCGCGTGTTAATTCTTCTGACCGATACTCCGCGCTTGATTAAGCAATTCATACGGGCGCGTTTAATTCTATCAGCGTACAGTAGATGGGGTGTCTCATCGGTGTAGATAGGACGTCCCAACTTACTTTGATGTTTTCGCGAACAATTGGTGCTAAACTAATTGGATCTTAGTCTCCTGTGCAGTATATGTACGAGTGTGTGAGTATCGATGAGATTATCGTCTCTTTGATCGATCACATGTGTAATACATTAACCCTTTTAGAGGTTATAACCGAAGGCTTTTCGAATCTCCTGTCAGGTGTATCGACTTTGAAAAAGATTGCGGTGAACGGCGACGCTTGTAATCAGGGGAGCGTCGATGGAACAGGGGAAAACCTTTGCTATTTCTGGAAAATGCTAAAAATAAGGAGCTGCTTCTTCTATTTTTTAGGGGCAAGTGGGTATTTCGCTAAAAAGGGTTTTCGCATGGATTCGTCGCCAAGTGACCGTTAAATCTTGTGTGTTTTGTGCGTCCGTTGTATTGTTGCTGTTCATCTTGCGTGAAATATTTCCTTTAACATCTCTCGTCCGGACGTAATTCTATTTTGTCATCAGGTCTATATTTTACATTAAACATACCTTGTTTTCTTTGTATCCCATATTTTTTACTGCGTTTGAGTGAGGAATTTATGTAGAATTAATTATAATAATAAACTTTAGGTTAAGGGCATAAGGGCTGGGGATGCTTTTGCGTATCTTGTGAATAAATTACATTGGGAACGTGTGAATGTAAACAGAATTTTAAATACATTGCGGAAAAGGCGTAAGCATATTAAGGACACATTTGTCTACTTTATCATCGAGTATTTGTATGAAATAATAAAGGAACAAAATGCAATTATTTTGTTAATTATTGATATTAGGAAATGTTCCGACCACAAACGGCGTACAGGAATGTTATAACTAGGGGCCGGACGCGAGAGGCCTATTTAAAAAGTTACCCTACGTTCCAGCGTCAAAAATACTACAAAGACTGATATTTTTATAAAGTAAATATTACATGCTGCATTGATGATGCCAAAAAAAATTATGTAATGAGAGAAGAATTTGATTGTATTAAATATTTATTGTATTCCATTGAAACTCTATAAGATATAACATATTATTAGGGACCGGACACCAGAGGCCGATTCGGAAATTTTCGATTTTTTGGTCAGTTTGGAGAACACGTCAAATATTAGTGTTGAAATTTTTATAGACTAAATCGCGTGCGTAGAAAACGAATCCGGCATTAATTTTGACGGGGAATGTGTGGATTGGTAGATAATAATTTTTATAATATGGTGAAATGTAGGGTTTAGTACGATACCATATCCGACTCACTAGGGTAAACTATGTGTTTTACTGGAATATAAATATCAGGACAGTTTTTAGGAGGCAAAAGTACGTAGGAATACCAAATTACAAAGAAATCGGTGACATGATGAAAATTGACAAATTTTGAAGGAGTACCCCTTCGGAAATTTTCGATTTTCTGGTCAGTTTGGAGAACACGTCAGATATTAGTGTTGAAATTTTTATAAACTAAATCGAGTGCGTAGAAAACGAATCCGGCATTAATTTTGACGGGGAATGTGCGAATTGGTAGATAATAATTTTTATAATATGGTGAAATGTAGGGTTTAGTACGATACCATATCCGACACACTAGGGTAAACTATGTGTTTTACTGCAATATATATATCAGGACAGTTTTTAAGAGGCAAAAGTACGTAGGAATACCAAATTACAATGAAATCGGTGACATGATGAAAATTGACAAATTTTGAAAGGGTACCCCTTCGGAAATTTTCGATTTTTTGGTCAGTTTGGAGAACACGTCAAATATTAGTGTTGAAATTTTTATAGACTAAATCGAGTGCGTAGAAAACGAATCCGGCATTAATTTTGACGGGGAATGTGCGGATTGGTAGATAATAATTTTTATAATATGGTGAAATGTAGGGTTTAGTACGATACCATATCCGACTCACTAGGGTAAACTATGTTTTACTGGAATATAAATATCAGGATAGTTTTTAGGAGGCAAAAGTACGTAGGAATACCGAATTACAATGAAATCGGTGACATGATGAAAATTGACAAATTTTGAAGGAGTGCCCCTTCGGAAATTTTCGATTTTTTGGTCAGTTTGGAGAACACGTCAGATATTAGTGTTGAAATTTTTATAAACTAAATCGAGTGCGTAGAAAACGAATCCGGCATTAATTTTGACGGGGAATGTGCGGATTGGTAGATAATAATTTTTATAATATGGTGAAATGTAGGGTTTAGTACGATACCATATCCGACTCACTAGGGCAAACTATGTTTTACTGGAATATAAATATCAGGATAGTTTTTAGGAGGCAAAAGTACGTAGGAATACCAAATTACAATTAAATCGGTGACATGATGAAAATTGACAAATTTTGAAGGGGTACCCCTTCGGAAATTTTCGATTTTTTGGTCAGTTTGGAGAACACGCTAAATATTAGTGTTGATTTTTTTATAAACTAAATCGAGTGCGTAGAAAACGAATCCGGCATTAATTTTGACGGGGAATGTGCGGATTTGTAAATACTAATTTTTATAATATGGTGAAATGTAGGGTTTAGAACGAAACCATATCTGACTCATTAGGGTAAACTATTTGTTTTACTGGAATAAA
This sequence comes from Melolontha melolontha, assembly GCA_935421215.2. Taxonomy (NCBI): domain Eukaryota; kingdom Metazoa; phylum Arthropoda; class Insecta; order Coleoptera; family Scarabaeidae; genus Melolontha; species Melolontha melolontha. The sequence goes on from OW285243.1 coordinate 107,276,686, forward strand.
ATATCAGGACAGTTTTTAGGAGGCAAAAGTACGTAGGAATACCAAATTACAATGAAATCGGTGACATGATGAAAATTGACAAATTTTGAAGGGGAAAATTTCGATTTTTTGGTCAGTTTGGAGAACACGTCAAATATTAGTGTTGAATTTTTTATAAACTAAATCGAGTGCGTAGAAAACGAATCCGGCATTAATTTTGACGGGGAATGTGCGGATTGGTAGATACTAATTTTTATAATATGGTGAAATGTAGGGTTTAGAACGAAACCATATCTGACTCATTAGGGTAAACTATGTGTTCTACTGGAATATAAATATCAGGATAGTTTTTAGGAAGCAAAAGTACGTAGGAATACCAAATTACAATGAAATCGGTGATATGATGAAAATTGACATATTTTGAAGGGGTACCCGATTCATCGCCCACGGCGGTACTATTGAAAACTTGTATTTTTAAAGAGTTTTTAATTTTATTTATATAATTGGAAAACAAACGGGTGGTGATCTATAAAATACGAAATACATTTTTATTTGTTGATTTTGTAGTTCAAGTTGAGTAAAGGGGTATTCATATTAACTATCAATACTTTCTCAAGGTTATAGGTGGCTACTGGAAATATTCTTTTATTTTAGCATATTTAGCAGTTAGATTTTTGAGGCATTGTCCCCATACACAATTGCCGCAATGTTATAAAATCTAACTTTTGCCGAAGGCCACATCCGAAGTCGCTTGGAAGATTTTTCAAATTAGCCACATCTAATGTGGTTAATCCATCATTTAATTTGAGATTTTGATTTTAAAAATAAGTGATTAGTTTCAGGAAATTTCCAAAGTGTTCTTGAAGAAAGTACAACTGATTTTTTAAATTTGGAATTTGTATTAGTTCCTTGTACTTCGAGCATAGTCGTTTAAACATGTAACGAAATTTTGTAAACTATCGAAATTCTCTGCATAAAAACTAGGAGCTTCCAACCATGTTCCCCATCTAGTTAGTACTGGATTTCATTTTAATCATTATTATTGTTATCGTTATTATTTTCATAATTATAACGAAGGGCTTAATAATATACCAGGAGGAGTTCAAAAATTTATATGCGCAATTTAACTTTGAGTAAGTAAAACTTTATACACGATAAATTTGGAATATATAGTGTTCGGTCAATATAGATTTAATTTGTATTTTTACTTTTATTTAAATATAATCAAATAGATGTAGTTGTATTTATTTTATGTATTCATTCATAGGTTTAAATTGTATAGTAATTGTACTAAATATAAAAGTGTATAGAAGTGTATATAGAAAGGTCTTGGAGTTTCCCATATATTTAATTTTGTTAATTACCTGTCTGGTCAGGGGTATAACCTTCTTTAAAACCGTCCACTAGTTGTAAATGTTTATAATAGCATAAGTTTTATTGGCATATTTCCGATATTGTATTTGTATTTAATATTGTTACGATAGGTTTAGAGGGTTTATTATATTCTTTCTGGATTCTTCGAAATATTGTATTTTATCTCTAGCTCACTTCCTGTTTATGGTAATTTACGTATTTGTTAGATTGCCATTCAATATGCCAACAATTGTATTATGTATTTAGTATTTAGTATTTAATATTTATTTTATTTCTCCATAATTATGGTTTCCGGTGCATATTGTTTGTTTTAATGCATTTATGACGTTGGTAACTACAACATATACTTTTCTTTGAAGGAGGGTAAAATATTTGTATGGCAATTTCTGTGTAATCAATTTAGTTGTTTCCTCCCTCCTTTGTAACTGGCGGCAACAAAACTTTCTTGCCAAAAATAAGTTAAAACAAAAGATAGTTCCAGCTTAGATCTCATTACAGTTCCTACTAAGATCTCAGCGATCTCACTAGAAGACAATATTATTTATTAGCGTTTTTCGGTCTATAGTATTAAGACCAGATCCCTGCATTTGTATTAAGTTTAACGGAACTCCAAGATTAAATGAATTAATTATTTTGTAAATCAATTAGTGTCATTCAAAACTATTGCATTATTTCAACTCATACTTCGGTCGATACATACCGAAAACTTCCTTCAAACCAGGAGGAATAAACATATAGAATCAACTATATAAGGAAAGTGCATGCGGAACGTTATTTTAAATAATTAATTAGCCATAAATACACGATTAAAGTGCATCTCAGGCCAGCTATTTAGAGACTGATCAAGAGGAAGTTGGGTTCCCTGAATACCCTCCAAATATCTTTGCCATTTTAAATCTTAAATTCAAAACGTTCAGAACTAGGCGTGAAAATAAGAAAATACTTATACAGTGTCATGATAAGCGTCCTATTCTGTAGGAACTTGTTTCCACTTAAATAAACGCTGAATAGCACACTCGCTTTGTAAAGAGATATCAATAGAAGCCAGGGATCTACCTTTCAGATATATACCAGGCTTTGAGTACTAATCTCAGAATTAGTAGGGCAAATATCCCCTTTTGCGAGTGAAATCATCAAAAGTCTTTGCTTGCGAGATTCATTTGAATCAGAATCAAAACTCCAACACTATACGTGTATGATTCACAAAAGAATATTTGTATATGAAAGTTTCATTGATAAGTTAAGATAGAAGTATTTTAAGTTATAACAAAATGAAATGTGAACTTACAAACAAACAATAAAATAATTTTGAACAATTATATGTTGTGGTATTATTTCTTTGCATTTACTTTCGATGCTAGGCCTAGTTGTGTAGAACCTAAAAAGATAGCCCTGAGAGACCCAAATATTATACAGTCTCAACAAAATATGCTTGTGTAACTGCCCACTCAATCATTATACAGATTGTCTCACTAAGTTGGAACCATAAGGAAAACTTTTTTATTATTAATTTTAGAAAACAAAGTTATTCTTCATAAAAAGTTGTGCATGTTCTAAAATCTAAAATACAATCATCGGATATTAAATTTTTTCAGTCGTATACACGGTTTGTCAAATAATATGAGTAAAGTACGTTCATATTTGACAATATTGAAAATTGTTATAAAAAAAGTTGATCAGAACTAAAAACTACGTTCAAATATGCAATTAGATCCATTTACATTAGGTTTTGTTATTTTTTACTAATCTTTTTATTTACAATGAACATTTATCTCTTGTTATTATGAAACACAGGATAACCTTTTCGTTTCTAAATGTTTTCTAACAATTTTTCAATTTAAACACATAATTAATGCATCTGCATTTATTTTGCAAATAAGAAAATACATGCAAATACTAAGTTGTGTTTAATACTAGAAATTTATTTTTCACTCATTCCACTAATGCCTCGACATATCCACCCTCTCGTTAAATACATTTAATTATTCTATTAGTAAATTCACGTAATACATCCCTTATCATTTGTGGAGAATTTCCTGGCATGTTTTTAAAAGTATCCTCTCCAAATGGATAATATCTTGAAACGGCCCTTTCTGGTAAACTTTTTGTTTCAAGTAACCCCATAAGAAGTAATCAAGGGGGGTTAAGTCAGGGGATCTAGCAGGCCAAACAAGATCAGAATATCTGTGAATAACTTTTCCATGGAATATATGTTCAAGATATTCCCCAACATTCAATGCACAGTGGCATGTGGCACCGTCTTGTTGGAACCAAATACATTGACGTTCTTGTATGGGTAGTTCGTCCATGAAGTCATTAATGTGAATTTGTAAAAACTGTTAATAACGTTCGGCATGCATAGATTGTCGAAAAAAAGGTCCTATTAATCTGTTTTTATAAATGCCACACTACACGTTCGTCTTAAATGAATATTTGTCATGAGACTTTATTGTAAAATTTGGATTTTTGTCAAACCCCCGCGACAATGTAGTGACGAGACAGTTCCATTTGATGAAAACGTTGCTTCATCGGAAAAAATTATATGCCTCGTAAAAAAAGGGTCCTCTTCTAACTCTCCTTGGATGAGGTCCCTTCCTTTTAATGTGTGAATGATCTTTGGTTTTGCTACCTAAACGCGACCTAAATAACAAAATATCAAAACAAATAGCTACGAGGAAGCTGGATGACTGGCCGGGCCACCCTCTCCCGTCCGGACCCTCCTGATGGTGGACGTCCCGCTGTTATACTCTGCTGGCTAGCTCATATGATTAGGAGAGGTCGCGAGGTTCCGAAGGTCGCTGGATGGTGGATAGACGCCATCGTATAAAATTCCCAGCTGAGTATCCCCCGTATATAAGGTTGCGGGTAGGACTCAGGTAGCTCCGAAAGCAAGAGAGTGTAGGCCCTCCAGCTACTTGATTCCAGATAGAGTCGAACTGGTCTTTGCTTATCTCACACAAGTAGGGCAAGTAATTAAACACAAATTAACAACAACATCAATCTTTAATAACCAAAAGCAGTTCTTAATATCACATCGCTTATCTAGAATTAAACGAATATGTTGAAAAATAAGAGGACTAAATTGACTTGAAGATGTTAATAATGAAGTAAATGATTTCTCGCACGTAACAGTTTGAATGGTTTGTATTTATTTAGTTTTAAAATTCTTGCCACTGTATCTTTACTTACATTTTGTTGCAACAACGCAATGACAATTTTGGATTTTCTACCACAGACAGCATTACTTCAAACTGTGCATTCTCATCGACAACCACCTTTTGGCGTTTTCAATTAAAATTATTTTTAATACTTCTAGTACTCTTAAATTTGTTTACTATTTTCGTAACAGTTGAATGATTAATATTTTTATTGGGATGTCTACTACTAAAAATAATAGCTGCTTCTCTATGTGTGTTATAATTTTCTCCCACAATCAAAACAATTTCTATTTTCTCTTCACAAGTTAATAACGCTACCATTTTTATGTGTCATAAATTCTAACGCGTTTTGAAACTCACTGTCAAACATTTCTTGCTATCAACAAGTCATTTGTATATCAGTGCATCCTAGATTGCATGTAACTACTTACAGTTAAATTTGCTATGATATTGTAGACAAAAAAAAATAATTTTTTCAATGTAAATGGATGTAATTGCATATTTGAACGTAGTTTTTAATTCTGGTCAACTTTTCTTTACAATAATTTTCAATATTGTCAAATATAAAGGTACTTTACTCTAAAATTATTAGTAAAATTCATTTTTTTTGTCAAACCGCGTATATGACTGAAAAAATTTAATATCTGATGACTGATTAGATTTTAGAACAACTTTTTATAAAGAATAACTCTTTTTCCTAAAATTAATAATAAAAAGTTTTCCATATGGTTCCAACTTAGTGAGACAATCTGTATATTACATTAAAATATTCAAAAGCAAAGTACACAGCGCAGTATGTCTCAAAAGTTTTGGCACAATTTTTTTTAGAACATTTTAAAAGGAAAAATGGTTTTATTAACAAAATTTTTATTTTAAATTAATTGTAAAGGTCCATAGTCTTCAACAGTACGCAGTCTTCTGGGAACATCTCGCATCAAGCGTTGGCTCGTTTCAACATCAAATCTCACGGAATGTTTCTCAACCTCCAGCATACACTTTTCGAGACAAAATAGCGCAGATATCTTTAATTGGCCAAACCTGCGGTAAATTTGGGGAGTTTTTCGGCACAAAAGGCATGTTGTGAGCATTCATCCAATTTTGAGTTTCGCGTGCATAATAGCAGGAAGCCAAGTCCGACCAAAATAGAATAGCATCTTGAGCATGAATCTGGTGCATAAAATTAATCAATTTTGCTAAGCAATTGTTAATATAACTTCAACTGTCCACAGCTTCTCCTTTAACTCTTCCAACATAAGGTCTAAAAATCCGGCCAATTGATATCGCGCACCAATTATTTTGCAGGATTGGAAGAAAATCACTTTCAAGGCAGAATAAAGAAACGTAAACACAGATGGACTAAATGTATCGAATTAAGGGGAGATTATGTAGAAAAATAATATTTGTTTATTTAAATTATTCTATGTAACATATTTTTTTGGGATTCGGAAATAAATAATTGATTGAACGGTTTGGTTTTGCTCAAAGACTATGTAATGCATACTTCCGTTCAATATTCTAGAATTATACGGCAGCTATTCTTAGCCAATACACAATGAACACTCAGAGTTAGTGTAGTCATAAAATTTACGGAATTTAAAAATTCGTATTCTTTTGGCATTGATCCTGTTGTTTATTTAGACAATTCTGCAAGTATCGCATTTCACAAATTGCCAATTTCCACACCGGCTGCTTACATGCATCTACAATATTGTAACTTCTTTTCTTAATTTGTGTATGTAGATATTGTAAACGTTCGTTTTATTCCATTCTGTAAACAGTTCTGGTATTCACTACACTGCAAAGTTATTTCTTCGAACAAGAATGAATACGTAGTGAAAAGTTGAGTTGAACTATGCGATAGTAAGTGGGGATGGGCGATGTACTAAAGTATAGTTTTAGATGTCTCATATACAGAGAGCGGACTGAAGCGATTGAATGACCGATTGCCCCGATAAAACGTTGTGGCCGTATCATGTATAGTATGCTACTGATTAAAAAAAGAATGGCTTTTGAAAGATGGCTTCTAATGCGTTCTATAGCACTAGCAATATTTGCGTAAGTAAACTGTTTTGTTTTGAGAGTTTTGAGTGTTTTGAGTGTTTTGACTGTGTTTACTGTTTTGACAGTTTATATGTTTTATAAAAAAAAAAGCATAAAACTCCAAAAATTTATAAAATGATATATTAAATGAACGGCGAAGAAATTATCTATATATATATATATATATATATATATATATATATATATATATATATATATGGGAAGGATAATTGTTTTTTGGGGAATCCAGCAAAATTAAACTCTATTACTTAAGTCAGTTCTTTATTTTTTCATACCAATATTTCGCATCGAATTCGTATGCTTCATCAGGGCTCACTTTAAGAGCATATGGACATAAATTAAGTACTTATTAACCACTTTCTTTTGTTAATCAGTACTTAATTTATGTCCATCTGCTCTTAAAGTGACCCCTGATGAAGCATACGAATTCGATGCGAAATATTGGAATGAAAAAATAAAGAATTGACTTAAGTAATAGAGTTTAATTTAGCTGGATTCCCCAAAAAATAATTATCCTTCCCATACATGTTCTAACGGTAATGACTCCTGGCTTAATTATATATATATATATATATATATATATATATATATATATATATATATATATGGTATTAATAAGTCGGCGATTAAAGGTCTGGTTTATTACTTCAAAGTATATATATTTAAAACAACCCTACATGTTTCGGCAATGATGATATATATATATAAAGATGATTATTTCGTGACCTTTGTATGTTATGGTAAATTAAATTCGTTTGCGATTTAAGGTCTGGTTTTACTTCAAAATGTATATATTTAAAACAATACTACATGTTTCGGCAAATGATGCCTTTCTCAAGGAATATAAAATATAAATGACAGTATATTAATGTCATACTTATACATTTGTAGTTGCCATGGATAAAATTATTCAAAGATACATTCCAGTTTAATAATAATAAATCATGCCTTAGTATTCTAAAATATATATATATAATGCATTTCTAAATAGCTTGAACCTAGGTCTATTGTGGCTAAGGGGTAAAAGCGACAGTCCGGCAAACTGTAGACTTGGGTTCGAGTCACAACATAGACAATATTTTTCAATTAAAAATTTCGTATGATTTGCTTTGTAATTTGTAGACAGCAATGTTTACATCCCCACTTACTTTGCAATTACATACATACTAATTTTATATTTGTAAATATTTCATATAAAAGCCAAAAAACTCCAATAATTTATCAATTGTTATATTTAATAAACGGCTAAGAAATGATCTAAACACTCATATAGCTATGGAGTAACACTTAGCATTTTCGAACATTCAAATCTGACATCTGCTCTCAAAATACTGACATCTGCTTTCAATAACTGACATCTACTTTCAAGATAGGCATCTGCTTTCAAATCTGACGTTTGCTTTCATAACTGACACCTGCTTTCAAAACAGACATCTGCTTTCATTAACTGACATTTGCTTTCACTAACTGACATCTGCTATCAAAACTGACATCAGCTTTCAAAAACTGACTTCTGCTTTCAACTTGACATCTACATTCAATAACTGACATCTGATTCATTACCACTGTTACTTTATAATGCATTTCTAAATAGCTTGAACCTAGGTCTATTGTGGCTAAGTGGTAAAAGCGACAGTCCGCTAAACTGTAGACTTGGGTTCGAGCCCAACATAGACAATATTTTTCAATTAAAAATTTCGTATGATTTGCTTTGTAATTTGTAGACAGCAATGTTTACATCCCCGCTTACTTTGCAATTACATACATACTAATTTGATAATTGTAAATATTTCATATAAAAGCCGAAAAACTACAATAATTTATCAATTGTTATATATGTATATATATAACAAGTGTTCATTTGAAAAGTCAATCTAGTAGCATGTGATTTACTGAGAACATTTTGAAGTATGTCGTAAATTAAAATTTACTACTTAACCTACGAAGTCGTATATTTTGACAGTTTCATACATACAAATAAATAACAAATAATAGGTATTTATTGAAAACTATAACAAATGTTGAAAATGTTGTCCTTCAAGATCAATGCACTTTAAAATCCTCCGTTCAAAATTTCTGATGATATTCTGCAACATTACTGGATTGTTATTAATTTCCATGCATTTCTGTTCGATTCTCTGTAGCATATCATTCAAATTCAATATATGTTAAATATATGTTATTTTTTAGATAAGGCCACAAAAAGAAGTCGCAAGGTGTTAAATCGCATGAACGTGCAGGCCAGGCAATTTCAGTATTTCGACTAATTATACGCTCATCAAAAAATCCTCTTAAATAATCCAAAGATTCTGCAGTACAGTGACAAGGTGCTCCGTCTTGTTGGAAATATGCATTTTGAAGTTCATCATCATGCAACTGATTGACAAATGGTTATAAAATTTCCGTACGGTACCTTTGAGCATTTAACGTTCCCTAAAAAAATATTGGTCCAATGATTCGCCTTTGGCTTATCGCTGCCCAAACACCAATTTTCTCTGGATGTAGCGATTCTTCATTAATTACATGTGGATTTTCACTACTCAAAATTCTTGTATTTTGTGAATTTAGGTATCCCGTTTTATAAAACCATGCTTCATCAGTAAAGATGACTCTTTGCGAAAGTTCTCCATTATTGTTCATATTTACAAACCAATTACAAAACTGTGGTCTACGTGGGTAATCAATTTCTAACAATTCTTGTACTGCTGTGACATGGATAAAGTTGCATATCTTTTTTTAATAATTTGTGAGTTGTACCAACAGAAAGGTTTATTTGTTGACTCAAATGTCGAACAGATGTTTGTGGTTCATTTTCCATTATTTCTTCAACACGATTGACAACTTGAGGTGTACGTTTCTTAACTGCTCCGCTGCCTGATTTTCTTAAGAGACCACCAGTTTCAGAAAAAAGTTTTAAAGTTCTATCCAAAGTATTTTTATTACCACTTCGAAAATAAGCCTGGACTAAAAAAAATGTATGTTCTAAAGTGAAAGCCATTTTAAAACTGAGAAGCAATTTATTTAAACCAGAATCGACGCACGATTATTTTATGCACTAACTGATATTTGTGATTGACATTATCAAATGTCATTTGGATTTACGTTTACGGAACAACAAACACATACTAATATATTTGCGTCTTATTCTATCAAAATTTCAAAGTAACCTACATTGACTTTTCAAATGAACACACGTTATATATATAGATACATTTTTAATTTTATTATTTAATTTTGTACCCCGTAATTGTATTGTATTCGTCTGTTGATTGAATAAATATTATTATTATTATAATTGATATTAAAGAAAACTGATATTTTTGCGTGTTCAAAGGAGAATGATCTAAGAAAATTAATACTGGTAGCCGTAACTTTGTGGTAATTCATTTTGAAAATTAAATAAAATAAAACAATAACTTTGTTATATATACCACTTTATTCACATATAATCGTGACCGCGGTTTCGATATACAATGTCATTATCAAACTGCAAAGGTTACAGGCCTACATAGAACTTATAAATGACACAAAAATATATGGGGGTGGTTTATGATGTTATTTAAAATTACTACTATATACTTAACTATTATATATACACCTCTTTTCCAATGTTGAATATAATAGTTAAGTATATAGTAGTATATAATCATAAACCACCCCCATATATTTTTGTGTCATTTATAAGTTCTATGTAGGCCTGTAACTTTTGCAGTTTGATAATGACATTGTATGTCGAAACCGCGGTCACGATTATATGTGAATAAAGTGGTATATATAACAAAGTTATTGTTTTATTTTATTTTATTTTCAGAATGATCTAATGCTATCGTTAATCCCAACCGTTTTAATTGAAACTAGATTATTTTTATTGAAGCTACGGTATTGAAAAAACATATTGTTTCCCAAAGTATTTTTGAACACGGGCAAACGGATCTTCAATCGTGTGCAATGTATACAAGATAATAATAGTCTGCAAATAAATTTATTTATCATTTCCAGGTTATCGATTTCCAGCAACAGGCTGCCGCTATCAAGGCATGCCAAACAAAAACCTTTGTACAACAATTTATACACTGAAAGTTTTCACTGGAATTAAATGCTTTCATAATAAAATTTGTTAGCATGGATGAGTTTATGCACATTGTCGTGAAAAATCAACTACAACGAAATTATGCGAACGCAAGCGCATTTTGCGTTGTTTAGTTTATTCACTTAAAATTCAACATTAGAAATATATTAAATTTTGATATTTTATGCAAATAGGGTAGCGTTTGTAAAAGCAAAAATGAAATTATGCAAAGTTGGTCGAAGTGTCAAAGTTAATTTTAGCTTTCACAATTATTAATATACTGGCCGTAATAAATACATGAACACCTAGTAAACATTCGTACATTTTATTAAAATTTTCATAATATTTTCAATAAAAAACGGTGATGGAATCATAACTAGGCAATGATTAAAATTTTATTCTGGAGATACGTCATTGGAAGATGAACCCAGACCAGAGCAGAGCGTTCATCGGACTTATGATAAGACTTAAAATAATTGGTGGAATAAAATCCATGGCTTAGCTGCCTGTGAATTGTCAAAAAAGTTCACGTATCCATAGTTCATTACATGCCACCATTTAGAAAATATAGCGAATGTCGGGCAGCTGATTGTTTGGTTTCCACATACTCTTAGTAAAAGAAGAAAGAGAATTTTTTATCCATAGCGACAAATCTTCTTTCACAATAAATATACAATTGTCCGAGATAAAGAGGGCCACTATGGGGATCTCGGAAACCTTAAGAGATACAGATTTGGTTAAATGGGAGAAAAGTTGGGTAATCAAAGGACTAAGAAATTACCGTTTAGATTTTCCTGAAAATTTTTTTAGTTTTTAAAAAATAGAATTTTTCGATTTTACAAACTATTTTTTCCTGGCGTTAATATTTGACCTAGAGCAAAATCAATGACACTTCTCCACAGCAACTTTTAATGCTGTTTAAGGTGGCGTTGTTAGTTTTTTAATCTAACGTTTTGTCTTTGCGGAATCATCATAAACTTAATTTTTTTTAAATACGGCCCTGATGTGTTTATATTAGATTCCGAAAACCATTTTTATTGCGAATTCACCATACTTTATAATTTAATTGCGGTTTCGTCATTTTTTCGACCTTAATCAAGAAAATTCCTAGTACGGACCTGTACCATTTTTAAATTTTTTAAGAATAAATGATTTGTTATGTTCATTAACGGTTTATTTCATTTACATATTTAATAGCAATCCAATGGCTACATTAAAAAAAAAACGAAGAACAAATCGAATTAAATTAATAGAAGTCATAAAAAGTCAAATACAACAACAAACGAATATGAACAAAACAACTAAGTTTAGAGCATATTGCTATGTATTGTGGAGTTGATAAATTATTTAAATTGGCCCACAATACACAGTAGCTTGCCCAGTTTCACTCTACTCAGTACAGCCTTCCAGGAGCTCTTGTATCTTCAGGGTTACCCTCAAAGGGTATGTGTTAAATAAAACAAAAGGTATTAGCAAAGAAAACAAACATTAACAAAACAAACATGTAATAAAAATTAAAAAAAAAGAAAAATCGACTTTATAGAGTATAAAGAAGTGCTGAAGCAAAAAATAATGCAACAGCGTGAGGAAAACTTGTATAAATATTGACTGATATACAAGGAAAAAACCTCACGTGACCGCGAGCTAAATTAAAACTAATCATATAGTTGGAAAAACTTTCAAACTTTAAATTACGTTATCCAACAACTTCAAACGTCAAACAGAAAATCATCTGTCAGCGCGCAACTCCAACAAAATGACAAAAATCATGGGCTCTAATAACATGATCTAAGTCCCACCAAATTACCCTGACCTTCAATACAGCTACAGCCAGCCAAAAGCAAAAACTAGCTACAAAAAATAAAATGTTGAAAATTTTTCTGACTATAAAATATTATAAACTAAAAATTTTACTGAATTTACGAGCTCAATCAATATACAGATAACATAACTAAATTAATATATATATAAATATACTTGCAAATATACACGTACATTAATTAATGGAGTCGCCACACTTCACAAAAAAATCTACTAAAAGAGAGATTTCAGATAGGTCGCACAAATCAAAAATTACAAGTATCCGAAACTCGTAATCAATCGAGAATTACTTTTAACACATCAGAATAACACAACTAAAAACATAAACCGAAATTAACTATAATATACTGAATAAAAAGGAAGTCTTTATTCAGAAAAAAATAACACAACCTATCTGTATAACGGATCAAAAATCTCTAACGCTGCCCTACGGAAATGAATCTCTCCATATCTAAAACAAAATCAAAGGAGCGACTACGACAAAATACTTCCGAAATGGCGGGAACCTCAAACATCACGACCACGCTCGAACATTCTACAGACGTGGACAAAAATACACATTATAAATGAATTTTAAATAAAATATAAAATATCTCTAATTATTTTCCTGGAATAAAATGTACATAAATATATAGTCTTTTACTGTTTCTTTAAATTTTTTCTTCGGGGAAAAATTCATGACAATATGTTCGAAAAGATTTCCATTATTTTCCAGGCACAGATGGCACTTTCTCACCGTCGATTCTAACACCCTAATAAAGCATTTATTGTGGTGTAATATTGGCAAATGCTTCCAGAACTAACCCCCTCAGTTCTTCATCTGTTGCAAAATTTTGCTGATGAACATGATTCTTAACGAATCCCCATACGAAGAAATCAAGGTGAGTTATATCGGGTGTTTCCGAATGCGTGCTAATGATTTTCTCTGGAAATCTCATTGAAAGATATTCCCGAACGGTTCTAGAATTATGTATCCAATAGTTATGAATCATTGCTAGGGGCATGCTATCGAGAGCATCCTTTAAATCGTTTTGCAGCAAATGTAGGTAACGCTCTGACGTTAAGGTATGGCGGTAAATAAACGGTCCTACAATCGTTGTACCGAAAATACCAGCCCACATATTAAAACCAAAACGGTGTTGATGCCTTGACGTTTTGTTTAAACGTGGATTAGTTCCAGACCAATAATGGACATTTCATCTATTGATAATGCCATTATTCGTAATCATACTCTCATCAGACCATATTATTTGATAAGGAAAATTCATATTCTGTTGACATTTTCTTGTGTACCATTCACAGAATAAGTGACGTCATTCTAAATCATCTGGTCTAAGTCCTTGACAAATTCTGTACTTGTACGGATGTAATTTTTGTTTTTTTTTTTAAATACAATGTGTTGTTGATTTTGGTATACCAATGTTTTGTTGAATCCGCTGGACTGATGTACCGGGATCCTCAGTGACGGCCAACAGAACATTTTGTACGGTTTCCTCATTGCCCGTTTTTCGTCGGGAAACTACAGGTTTTCTAAAAGAACCATATGCTTTAAGGTTTGCTACTAATTTTCTAAAAGTCCTTTTTCAGGATACTTCTGCAAATACATACGCTCTGTAACAGAACAATTTTGGTTGGATGAAATGAAACATACCACCACGTCAAATTTTTCTTCGTTAGAAAACATAATTAATAGAAAAAAATTTAAATTATTGCACAAAAATTAAACACCAAACTAATGTGTCACAAAACCAACGCAACTGTCAATCCAAATACAACAGTACCACATTTGCTTTCCAAAGCTTGTTTTCGTCTTGGTGATAATGGCGTATCATACATTTTGAAAACGCAAAAAAATCGAAAAAATGACGAAACCGCATTAAATGATAAAGTATGATAGGTCATTGAATTTGCAATAAAAAGCGTTTTCAGAATCTGATATTAACACATCAGGGCCGTATTTAAAAAAATTAAGTTTATGATGGTTCCGTAAAGACGAAACGTTGGATTAAAAAACTAACAACGCCACCTTAAACAGCATTAAAAGTCGCCGCGGAGAAGTGTCATTGGTTTTGCTCTAGGTCAAATATTAACGCTAGGAAAAAATAGTTTGTAAAATCGAAGAATTTTATTTTTTCAAAATTTCTCAAAAACTAAAAAAAATTTCAGGAAAATCTAAACGCCAATTTCTTAGACTTTTGATTACGCAACTTTTCTCCCATTTAACCAAATCTGTATCTCTTAAGGTTTCCGAGATCCCTATAGTGGCTCTCTTTATCTCGGACACATCGTATCGTAAGCATACAATATGAAGCGATGAAAAATGGGTCACATCCGACAATGTTCAATGTAAACAGTGGACAAAGTCTCTTTCGCCCGTAAGATGTCAATTATTAAATAGTTGTCTTCTTATAGGACGGAACTTGCTTGATCTATGCGGGCTATTTCAGTAAATTTAAATACAGATACAAACCAGTTGTTTATAACAGGTTTGTATTAATTTGTATACATTGCTTCACTAGCTTAACTGAGGACGCCTAGATGGCAGAAACATATGTATTAAGCAGAAGTAAATGCTGAAAATACGAGGTGTATTGTCCATGTGCATAGTTACAGATATGTAAATTATTTACATGTTTGTTTCATATTGTAAACAGTGGATTGATGATGGTAAATTTGCTCAACCGATCCAAAATATTGTGCATCACGAATCCAGAATTAAAGGCAGGAGAGAATAAAAACATAATATATTGTGATGTGCGGAAATATACAGCCTAAGTTCTCTACATACGGAAAATTTATTATTAATTTTACGAAAAAAAGTTATTCTTTGAAAAAACTTCTGCTTCGTAAGAAAACACGATTGAACTTCCCAAACTTTATTTACCATGTACAGGGTGCTCAAAAATCAAGAATTAAAAAATTGATTTAACAGATACACACTATTTTTTTTTAGATTCAAAAATATGTAAAAATGAAATATGTTTAAATTTAACGGTATTAACTCTTACTGTCACAATTAATGTTTACATCGCTAGCGAATAAATTTTTACAATAAGCACTACCATAAAGAAACTTATTTGTTGTAAACTATATAATTCTATGAAATAGTTAAGTAGAATTCGGAACTAATTAAATTACAGATGTCATTATGACAATTAGTTCTGTTTAAGTAAAATGTCAAAGTGTATACTTATTTAAATGATTAAATATACCTATGAAATTTACCATACAAGATCAAATTGAAATAATTTTAATTGTTGGCGATAATTATAAAACATTTCGGGAAGCAGAAATAATAATCAACGAAAAATTGTGAGAAATATGCTTTCTAAATTCAAAACCTTTGGTGGAAGTGTAGATAATAGGTTTAGTAAGAAACGAAGATCAAGAACTACAAGTGTAGAAACCTCTGCGTAGAAGATCTGCAACATTACCAAATAATATATGCAAAAGCTCTATTTCAAAAATATTAAAAGCAAATCAATACCACCCATATAAACCAAAATTTGTACATACTGTGAAACCAAGAGATTATGACCAACGTTTTGAATTCAGCAGTTTGGAGTTCTAAACCCAGTTTTTCTTAAATGTTCGTGAGATTTATTTTCCCTACTTACAAGTTAAAAATAGCTGTATTTTATTATCTGTTTTAATACAGAAATTTAAATTACACACGATCAATTAAAATGTCCACATAAAACAAATAAACTCATAAATTTAATTTTAATACTTCAAAGTCTTGAGTGTCTTCGTTACATAATTTAGCTGTCGAATTTCTTATTATATTAAACAAACTAAAGTAATAATTTTCTTTAAATTAAAAATATAAAAATTCTAAAGATGAATTAAATGCAATACAATTTACAAAACCAAAATTTATTTGTGACCACCGCTTTAAGACGATATTTCGATAAGTGTCTCTCTCCTTGAGAAATTTTCTTTATATATATGCCCCGTGACGTTAATTATTTTTCAAATACATTTTAAGTTAAAATAATCTTCCAAATAATATTCCATATTAAAACTTTCGTTCTTTTACTGATTTACGTTTTCTTTAATATTTCTTTATAATGTTTCATATTTTAAATGCGTTCTTATTTTCAAGTGTTCCTTTTTTTTTACCGTGCGACGCCGTGCTTTCTTTTGAATTCCCTTTATTTTTGTATGAAATTTTACGTAAATCGTAACTGTTACAAAAACAACATTTACATTGGGACACCTAATAAGCATATTTCAAGTTATTTAAAAAAACATAATATTAACACGGTTTTCAAAACTAATAATAATTTATCCAAACATATTAAAAACAATAAAGATAAAACAGACAAAAATAAGAAATCTGGCGTGTATAAGTTAATGTGTGGATGCGGTAAGATATATGTCGGTCAAACAGGAAGATCGTTTGAAAAACGCATTGCCGAGCATTGTTTTTCGTGTAAAAATAAAAAACAAGATTCCACTTTTGCGAATCATCTATTAGAAGAAAACCACACTTTCGATAAAGATTTTCAAATTCTGCATTTAGAAAATAAAGGCAACAAATTAAATTTACTGGAAAGTTTAGAAATCAATAAATTAAAACAGTCACAAATTGACCAATTAGATTTAAATAACTGGCCTTTATTAAATTTATTTACTTAAAATCTGTTTAGACGATAATATAAATGTATATGTAGTTTATTAAACAAATTATATGCGTAAACATGTTTAGTACCCTATAATATACAGTTAGGGCCGACCAGATGTGCCACACTTTCTCACTACCGGCAATACTTGTGTAAATTTATAGATTTCTTTAAAAACATTGTAAAATAATTCCATCCTTTTCGATTATATATATATATATATATACAGGGTGTTCACACTTAAACCCGCACCATTGGTAACTCCGTTATTATTGGAGCTACGAAGTCGTCCAAATTAGCAAACTAGTAGGATTTTTCCTGTCGGTTACGACGATGAAAACAAAAAAAGAATTGAACGTCGCGTTTTTCAGATATTTAACAAAATGTAATTTTTAAAATGGAACATCCTGTATATTTTTATGCGGTTGAATAAAGAATTTAGTTGTGAACAAAAATGTTTCAATACATTTTCTCGAAAAAATTGAAAATAAAAAGTTATCACGTGATTTCTTTAAAGGGGCATATTCCCGAGATAATCAGAAAAGTACCCATTTTAAAATGGGACACAGTATAATTTAAAACTCCACTCAGAAAAAAAGGAAGAAAATGAAATTAGCCTACATTACAATAGTTGTTACAATATAGATCAAGTAGGCACCAATCAAAAAAAAAAAAAAATATTCAATAACAATCCGTCAAATTAATCTGTCAGTGTTTTAAAATTCGCATTGTTATTTAGCTTTTTTCTTCGCGTTTTCTTCTAATAAAAATGGTTTTCACACATGAGGTAAAATGTTATATTATGGAAGCTTACATATTTCAGAGAAAAAACACTATTAGAGCTCGCGAACATTATAGTGCAATGTTTCCCGAACGCGCGATTCCTCAAAGAAGATATTTCTTGGAATTATACAGACAATTTCGGCGAAACGAAGAGGTTTTCAAGAAGAATAGAACGAAGAAGCAATTTGTGGTTAGTGAGGAGGTAGAGATAAATGTACTGGGATATTTTGAGGCGCATCCTAACAATTCAATTAGAGAATTGGCAAGAGAAATAGACCTTTCATTGGGAACGATTCATAAAATTTTGAAAAAATATAATTTTGAGCCATACAAATATCGGCCAGTACAAACTTTGCATCTTAATGATGATATAAGAAGAATGGAATTTTGTGAATGGTTCCTACATAAATGTGAAGAAGATCCAAATTTTCCTCGATATGTTTTATGGTCGGATGAGAGTAACTTCTCTAATAAGGGAATGTTTAATCGAAAAAACTATCATTTTTGGAGTCGGGAAAATCCTTTTTTGGCTCGTCCCACTAATCCACAACATCGGTTCTGCCTTAATGTTTGGTGTGGTATGATTGGATCTAAAATTGTAGGTCCTTTTTTTTACCGCGGCTCATTGACGGGAGAGAGATATGAGGACTTTATGTCTCATGTATTGGAAGATTTCGTGGACAACGTGAACTTGATGGATAGGCCGCGGATATACTTCCAACAAGACGGTGCACCGGCTCATAATCACAATATCGTTAACGCATTACTGGAGAGACTGTTTGGACCCGTTGGATTGGAACTCATGGACCAGTTCTGTGGCCCCCACGCTCACCAGATCTAACTCCGCTAGATTTTTTTTTATGGGGCCGAGTGAAAAATGAAGTTTACAAACATCGTTACCCAATTGTGGAAGAACTTCAAAATAGCATTACGGCCATTATTCGGAATATTGATGGAAGGACCTTCCCAAAGCCACGCGCTGCCCTCAGAAAAGAGCCCGCAAGTGTCTGGACCAAGAAGGTGGTACCTTCGAACAATTATTTTAGTTATGTATGTTGATTGATAGTGTTCATTATTCTTTTATTTGTTATTCTTAAGTTTCGTGGACGAAATCAAAATAAATTTCGTTAAAAACACAACGTTTAGTTTGAATTCATTTAGGAATATTATGAACAAACCTTCTCGGACCTATACAAAAATTTTTTTCATCCGTTCAACAAGAGAATAGTCTACAATAATCGGTACATATTATTTAATTACAAATTTCGTTAGGCATCCCTAAAAACAAATCCAAAATCTCTAAAAATGCACGGTATCTCATTTGAAAACTTACGTTTTAGTGATAAAGTAAGCAAATTTTAAGGATGTTTATGATATTATTTTATTTCACATCTGAAGATGACTTCAATTGGATAAACATGTGAAACATGCTACGTCTTTCATCAATTTTTTTAAACAAAATGCAATGATTAAGAAATCACGTGATAACTTTTTTATTTTCAATTTTTTTGAGATAATGTATTGAAACATTTTTATTCAGAACTAAATTCTTTATTCAACCGCATAAAAATAAATAGGGTGTTCCATTTTAAAAATTACATTTTGCCAAATATCTGAAAAACGCGACACTCAATAGCTTTTTGTTTTCATCGTCGTAACCGCCAGGAAAAATCCTACTAGTTTGCTAATTTGGACGACTTTCTGGCTCCAATAATAACGGAGTTACCAATGGTGCGGGTTTAGGTGTGAACACGTTGTATATTTTGAAATTTAGTTTGTAACGTACTCTTTAGATGTAAGCATTTGAGGAAGCCACTGTGCTGGCGAAACTATTGTCGTGTTACGACTAAAGATTAAAAGTGAAGATTAGAACCGTAGTTTTATTTCTATTTTAAATTATGGATCTTCATCAAGTAAAGGCCGAATCAATTCAATCATACAATATAACTTTAGTAAATATACACAGATGTGTTTTTCTTAACACGATCTGTATCGTTGCATATAAAAACTTATTACAGAAAATAACAAGAAACTTTAAATGAAATTTACTGTGAGATTTGTTTTATGACGATGTTCATTAAAATTATTTAAAATTTTCTTGTTTTTAAATTTTTCATTACTGTTTTGAACTTTATTTAATTATTCAATTTATCTCGGTTAGAAGGGAACACAGCAATATGTGTATTTATACAGTGTGTATAAGCCAAATGGAATAAATTCATTATTTCGGTTACTGTACATATTTATAAAAAATCCCGAAACATGTCATATTTAATTTATAAATTAACATTCTTCAACGTGAAAATGCGATCCCTACCTTCAACCCCCTTCGAATGACAGGTACAACCCCCATTTTTTTAAACGGGAAGTATAGGCTTGTGATATATCGTTGTAAAGGTCTCTTTATTCTCTATTCAAAAATGTTATAATTTTCTTGTTTGTTGCAACAATTAAGATATAATAAAATAAAATCATGTTGTTATCGAAATTCGCTACAATATACTCAAAAAATAAAATTTAATGCAAAATGTAAAGAAAAATTTAAAACGCCAGAAAAAAATATGAATGTCAATGAAGTAGATGCTCATTTGCGTTTATAAAGATTTAATACATACATCAAAGGCATCATTGCATTACTTACTTCCCGTTTAGGTCTTCATAATAAGAAAGTGAGTAAAAACCATACCAATGTGCTTTTTAGATGGTATCCATTAAAAATACTTTAAATAGTTTCCGTGGCAACATTAGTTTGTTTAAAACGCCTTAGTAAATTGTTTTGTATTTAAAAGTTGTCATTTAAATTGACAGTTTGATAATTTTAGTTTGAATTTCGTAAAATACAATTCTGGGAAATGGTTAGATTAACGGAAATGCATAAAATAACAGTCATACAAATGATTGGTTACGGAGATAGAACCCGAACACAACAAGAAGTAACCCGCCTATTTCATGAGAAATTTCCTGATTTACCGCCTATAGCTCAAGGAACAATAAGTAAGATAGAGAAGCAGTTTCGAGAGTTTGGTCATGTAAGGCAGATAAAAAAACCAGCTGCCAATGCAGTGAGTGATAAAATCAAAGTAGATGTGATGCTTGAGTTTATGGAAAACCCACATACATCGAGTAGACATGCATCCACTACATTAAATGTTAGCCATACATCGATAGTAAACATATTAAAAGAAAATAAAATGCATCCCTATAAAATGATATCTACTCAGGAGCTTATGGAAGACGATTTTGATAGAAGAACTTATTTTTGTGAGCGAATGATGGACATGCTGGATAACAATATTATCAATTTAGAAGACGTTATGTTTTCTGATGAGTGCACTTTTTCTCTTAGCGGTCATGCTAATCGGCAAAATTGCCGCTACTGGTCTACGGAAAATCCTCACTGGATGAGGGAAGAACACACACAATACCCAGTAAAAGTTAATGTTTGAGCAGGTATTGTTGGAAACCATATCATTGGTCCCTTTTTCATTGAGGGCAATTTGAATGGCTATCGTTATTTGGCACTACTTCAAAATGATGTCATTCCAACTTTGGCAAATTTATATCCTGATCCAGGAAACCCTCAAGTTCCAATGAATACGATATGGTTTCAGCAGGATGGAGCACCACCGCATTACCAACGCAATGTCCGGCAGTACCTCGATGCAATATTTCCCAATCGGTGGATAGGAAGGCGAGGATCGATAGAATGGCCAGCGCGATCACCTGATCTGACCTTACTTGATTTTTTTTATGGGGATATTTGAAGAGCATTGTGTACAAAACTAAACATTTGGATTTAAATGACTTAAGAGAACGAATAACGCTTGCGATTAGGCCGATCACGTCTGATATGTTAAATAATGTTAGAAGACAGTTTTATTTAAGATTAGGATGTTGCCAAGACGTTCATGGTGAACATTTTGAACATCTACTTCATTGACATTCATATTTTTTTTGGCGTTTTAAATTTTTCTTTACATTTTGCATTAAATTTTATTTTTTGAGTATATTGTAGCGAATTTCGATAACAACATGATTTTATTTTATTCTATCTTAATTGTTGCAACAAACATGAAAATTATAACATTTTTGAATAGAGAATAAAGAGACCTTTACACCGATATATCACAAGCCTATACTTCCCATTTAAAAAATGGGGGTTGTACCTGTCATTCGAAGGGGGTTGAAGGTAGGGATCGCATTTTCACGTTGAAGAATGTTAATTTATAAATTAAATATGACATGTTTCGGGATTTTTTATAAATATGTACAGTAACCGAAATAATGAATTTATTCCATTTGGCTTATACACACTGTATAATATTTACTTTAATTAATAAAATAAAGAAAAAAAACCTTAAAAAACAATTATGTATTTTATTTGTAAGATGTCAAACTTTACAATTACGGCACACCTTTATATAACGGCCAATATTGTTTCTTTTTTGGTGGCGGTTATTGACAGGTTTTATACATGATAGGTATAGCTCTATATTTTATGTTGTTGTGTTTCTCTGTGTCCATATTAAAACCTATTACTTCCATAACTCATTACGTTTGATATCTGACATCTACATGCAATGAATAATATCGCCTTATAACTCTGAATCAATATAATATCCATACATCGTTCTCACATAGACTAGTAGTCTATATAGTCGTACATTACTCTAATCCCGAGGATACGAAGTAGCGGTGTAAAATACAACGGATCAATTGCAGTGAAGCTTGTCTATGAAGCCACACCTGTTCTCTGTTACTACTGCATACACAGACTGAGTACAACTGTACGTATACACTTACACGAATTCACACACACAGTCACATACATGTTCCATGGACATACAAGGAGAACACGCAGTTACTGTTGTCGGGTCATGCAAACAGAAGGGGACACTCTTCACAAATTGAAATTTAACCTGGTACCAAGGGTGTGTCTCATATTAATTATTAGATGAGTTTTAGCGTTTTATGCGGTATACAATACTTTAGTATATTTACGCGTTTTAACTGGCATGAATATGTGCAAGTCATCAAGCAAGGGTCTCTTTCATTAAACAATAGATCAGTGAGAAATTTGAGATTTTGACAGTTTTTATGGTAAATGCCCTTATACAGGGTGGGGCATAGGAATCAAGTGTTTTTGAAATGATAATAAAATTATTAGTTTTTACTCTAAAAAAAATTTATTGGTAGTACAACATAGCTAATAATAAAGCATTTTGAAATATTCAAGTACGGAAAATTACATCTGGTATATGATGTCCGTTTTCATTGATACACTGTTGCAGCCGTTGACGAAGAGTGGCCTCCACTCTTTCCAGAATGTCTCTGTCGATTAGAGAGATTTCATAACGAATCGATTCCTTTAATGCGTCTAACGTACGGGGTTTGGCCTCGTAAACACGTGACTTGAGGTACCCCAATAGATAAAAATCACAGATAAGTCGGGAGACCGAGGAGGCCACAAAACGTCACCAAATCTCGAAATTAGACGATTTGGAAACAGGTGGCGAAGAACAGCCATAGATGTTCTGGCGGTGTGTGCCGTGGCCCCATCTTGCTGTAACCACAAATCTTGAATATCCACACCTCTTCTTAACAATTCAGGTATGAAAAAGTTATTCACCATATGAATGTAACGCGCAGATGTTACTGTAGCGGTGACCCCATTTTCTTCAAAAAAATATGGGCCAATGATGCCAAATTTTCCCACCGCACACCAAACTGTTACCTTAGGACTATGCAATGGCATCTCATGTAACTGTCGTGGATTCTCGTCAGCCCAGTACCGGCAATTTTGTTTATTGACGGCCCCCGTAAGATGGAAATGAGCTTTATCACTCATGAGTAACAACATGTTTTCATTCTCCTGAACAAGTTCAAGCTTTTGTTGTGCGAAACTCAAGCGTTGGGCGTAATCTCTTACATTTAATTGTTGGGCAACCAGTATTTTGTATGGGTGAAAATGTAAGTCACCATGCAAAATCCGCCGTACAGTGCGATTGCTGATTTGAAGTGCAGCTGAATGTCGACGTGCAGAGCGGCGTGGACTTCGCAGTAATGCTTGTCTCGCCCTTTCAATATTCTCAGGAGTACGCACAGTACGTTGACGACCGGGCGGCTTTCTTTTCATTATTGAACCTACTGTTCGAAGGTTATTGACCCAGCGTAAGATGGTGTCTCGGGCAGGAACAAAGTCATTACGATGGATATTAAATCTTCTGCGAAATTCACGCTGTACTGCAGTCACCGACTCGCCACTTCGAACAAAACAATCATACGCGAACACGCGTTGCTCTAGCGTCCACCTCTCCATGATGGCAAGTGGCAACTGAGAAAGTGAAATGCTTTGAGTCGAGGAATGGATTGTAATATACCGCGCGCCCCTCCCTTTTCTAATGGCCGAGTACTACCCAAACCAAAAACACTTGGTTCCTATGCCCCACCCTGTACAAATGATGAATAGAATTCTTTTACAAATTCAAGATTATTTTCGATAATCAAACAATATCAACTGGTTGGTTTCTATAATTTTTTTAAAAGAAGTGCTGATTCCACTGATTTTCCAGTCATCATGTCATCGTGATTTTAATAGGGTGTGATTAAGAAGCTTTTACGCATTAGGTGGAACTCCTATTGGATATTTACTAAAATTCTGGTAACTTTATAGTTCCTTTTTTGATCTTAATGCCCTATTTTGTTAATTACTGTGAAGCCTCACGGACTATTTAGTTTTATTCTAATATATTCTTTATTAATGAAATATCACTAGTCAACACATTTTATTTTTAAAATTTTTCTTCAGAAATCGTGTATAATTACTAGACCAGACTAATTTCCGTGCGCGCCATGAGCGCCGGCATGGGAGTGTAATTCGTAATATATTAGAATATGCGATAGAATAGGGACGCAACATGAGCTTGTTACCGATATAAGTACAGAAGTAGAGACATATATTCTATCTGAAATAACTAAATATACATTTGGTTTTCTGCTATTAAAGTAATATGCATAAACACACGAAAAATAAGAATAGTACATATTATAGCAGCGTTGTATGTACCTATAAATAAAATGGAAAATATGCGAAATCAGTGATTATGTGCCCGACAGAGGATTTAAAAAAACACTTACCGTTTTAAGCGTCTTCCAAGGATTGACAAACTGGAGAAACTCGATTGTATATTTTCAACATCAGGTGCGTTTCTAAGGTTATTTCTGAAAAACATATCCGCCGTGAGGAAAAAATATGTTAATATTCGGAAAACGAGCGTTCTACATCTAGTGATGTTATATTGGCATAATCAAAATACTTTTTTAAGCAACTTAACGCATCTGTAGACGTGCCCTCACAAATACGTGTTAAGGTGTCAAAATATGCATTTCTGTCTAAATTTTTTTTAGAATTTTCAAATTTAATTAGAACACTTTCACTTTTTGCGTCTTCTACAGCACACAGTTGTGCGTGAACATCTTTAACGATTTGCAGTTATTCCTCTAACGACAGCGACGAATTTTCTAATTTTGTTATTGCTTCTTCTAGTCCCAAGTAATTCTCACGAATACTTTGTAAATCCATTTTAATCTGGGCATCTTGAAATTTTTTCTGGCTTGTATTGATAGCTGCACTTTCTTTCGGATCGAATGATAAAACCACGTCTTTAATTTTTTCCAAATGTTCATTATAGTAAAACCCCGCCCGTAATCATGTACCCCAACGTGTCAGAATCGGCTGTGGTGGCTCAAGGGTATAGGGACACAATTCGTAAAATTTTCGAATACGTTTTGGAGATTTCAGGAATACTGCCTTGTACTCGATATTAAAGCATCTACCTCTGGATAACATCTACGAACCTGTTCTGCCATAAGGTGTAGAGCATGGAGTTTACAAGTAATATGTAACAAGTTAGGACAATATTTTCTAAGAGACCGGTCTACAGAACACATGGTTGCGGCACCATTGGTCATAAACATTAATACTTGGTCTTTCGAAAGTTTAAATTTTTCCAAAGTATCTAATAGCACTTCTGAAATTTTTGCAAATTGATGTAAAAATTGATGTAAAAATGCAAATTGATGTAAAACTAAATACAAATCTCCCCAATACTTCTAATCCTGCGCGAACTTACCCCTCCGCTCGCAAACTTATCTGGCGCTTGCTATACATTATATGGAGGTGTATGCTATCGTGCTGTTTAAAATGTTTTTCTTTTTTACTTTTCTTTATACTGTTCTTCGGCATTTTCTGATATCAATGTCCAACAATACACAGCAAGCATTTCACTGTTCCCCTTGCCCTGATAACATTTCACTGTTCCCCTAGCCCTGATAACATTTTTCATAAGAGAAATGTCTTGATGAAACCATTCTCCGTGTTCATCACAAAGAAATCCAGATGCGAGTGCAAAAAATGTATTTTAAAGTATGGCTAATTCAAATCACGAATTAAGAGACATCGTTTTGCTATACGGTGAAACAGGTGGAAATGTTAGAGGTGCTTGACGTACTTATGAAAGGTGGTTTCCGCGCCGAAGATGTCTATCAAATGATTTAATTTTACGAACTGTGTACATATTGAGAGATCGCGGTACATTGGAACCAATTTATGAAGTCGCACCGTTAATGACGATTTTTGGTAATGTAGTTTCCAAGTTGCGAACCATATCCGTGAAGACCGAGCCGTGTTAAATAGTATACTTCGAAAGCTTACCCATGGGTTTATGCAAATGGCAACCACATCCTTTATTAAGCTTTCTAGCTGTTTCACATAAATCTTTTTAGAGCAACGAAATTGTTATTAAAAAAAAGAGGCAAATAGAACACAGAAAAAAATATGAATATTCAGTTAAAAATTACAAACGTGGTTTATTATTTCTCGGCGTGAATTTATTGTTAAGACATTTAGAGAAACTCTATATTGTATTTTTTCGGGATATTACAAAGGTCAGGCCATTGACTTACTTAT
Organism: Melolontha melolontha; assembly: GCA_935421215.2. Taxonomy (NCBI): domain Eukaryota; kingdom Metazoa; phylum Arthropoda; class Insecta; order Coleoptera; family Scarabaeidae; genus Melolontha; species Melolontha melolontha. The sequence continues at coordinate 107,303,524 of OW285243.1, forward strand.
AATTAACAACATAACAGCTGATGCATAAGAAAATTTATATCTAGGAAGTGAATGAATACATGTTCATAAACTTTACACACACGTATTACATTATTGAAATGCGAAAGGGATTTTTTGGTAAACTTCAACATATAAATGTCGATTTGTTATTTTATTTACATATTTAGATTCGATCTGAATACAGGACCGTATTTGAAAAGTTTGTGTTCCGAAATTTTCGTCAAAATTAAAGTTTTAATAGATGAAAATTATTTTCAGATTTGAATTGCTGTCTTGCGTATCTATTATATGTATACAGTGTGGTCATAAAGTTTGGAACCAAGCTTATAACCGCATTATTTTACATTTTTTGGAAAAACGCTCGGACAGGTAAATTTTCTTTTTTAAAACGCCATCTTTTGACATACAATTTTTTTCAATGACGTCATTGGTTTTCGAGTGATGACGTTATCAACACTTTCTTTAAATGGCAACCATATTATTTTTTTCTCGTTTTTGGTAGATCTTTATATCCACCAAATAGTGATATAAAACAATTAGTAAGTTGCATAACAATTTTTTTGAAAAAATGATATAAATTTAGAAAAAAATACGAAAATTTTATTTTTGTACAAAATTAAAATTAAATTAAAAAACAAAATCTGAACTTAAATTTATTGTAACAGTTAACGTAAATTTTCAAAATGTACCCCACCAACCAACTGACACTGTCCCAGCCGAGTGTAAATGCTTTGCGATCAATAGTAATCTGCGTTATTCGCTCCAGGTCAAAAGAAATTCGTCTTCTCAATCGGCCAATTACTTATTAAAAAATCTTATTTAACATTAAATAGTTTCACAAAAAAGGGCCAAAGAAGTTTAATTTATTTAAAAAATTGACATGATGTGGCAGACCATTTCTTAATTAAAATTATCGCCCAAAAAATTGAAGATTTGAAAAACTAATTAAGCTTACATAATTTACTGAAATATGTAAGTAAGTTTTTTTCACACTTCTGTCTTGTGTGAGGACTTAAATATTCTTCTTGAACAAACCGGATCGTCAAAAGCACATGTACTCATGTTACTATGCAAAAAATTTACAAAAACAAAAACACGCACTTTTTTGCAAGATATTTCTTTATGACATTCTTGCTTCTTTTTATACAATTTATGTACAAAAATTTTAGTTTGAAATTGTTTCTATGGCGACAACATTGTTGAATTATTTACTTCTATTTTTGACGTTAAATTTTTGAGATATTGCGTAAAAATTGTTCATTTTCGCTAATATAAAAAATGGCACATTTATCTGAGCGAGAAAGAATCCAAATTTTAATTATGGTTGGGTATGGGGACAGACAAAGAACGCATGCAGAAGCATGCGATTTGTTTAACCATGAACACCCTGATAGACCTCCAATTACCAGGTCTACGGTGACAAAACTAGTTGGAAAGTTTACCGAAACTGGATCCGTAAAAGATCGACCACGGCAAGGTAGACCTCAAGTAGGAGAAGATGTGAAATTAAATGTGCTTCTAGAAGCAGAAGAAAGGCATCATGTTTCCACCAGACAACTTGCGTTAGCCAATCAGGTGGCTCACTCATTTGTCGTCAACTTATTTAAAAAAGAACACTATCGTCCTTACAAAGTTCAACTTGTACAGGAATTACATGAAGATGACGAAGATCGTCGACTGCAGTTCTGTGAAGACGTAATGCTACGTTGTGACCAAAATCCAAATTTCTTGGAAAACATCGTCTTCTCAGATGAAGCTACGTTCTGCCTAAATGGATCTGTTCACCGCCATAATTGCAGATATTGGTCGCAGAACAATCCGCATTGGACTCAAGCGTGTCATACTCAGCGCAGAGGAAAAGTTAACATATGGGTTGGAATGATTGGACGACGCATTTTAGGACCATATTTTTTGAAGGAAATTTGACTGCTGTGCAATATTAAGATTTTTTTTTGGATTTTGAGATTTGAGCTGGTTCCAGCGCTCGCTGTTATTTTCCCAAATCACGAGGATGGTGATGTACCCCATCCAAATATTTGGTTTCAACAAGATGGGGCGCCTCCCCATTATGGTGTAGAGGTTCGCCACTATCTTGACGAAATATTTCCCAATAAATGGATTGGACGGAGAGGCGCCATAGAATGGCCACCTCGTTTTCCTGACCTGACTCCGTTAGACTTTTTTTTGTGGGGTTATTTGAAATCGAAAGTATATTTTAACAAACCGAACAATTTAGAAGATTTAAAAGAACGAATTCGCGTAGAACTTACACAAATATCCCCAGACATAATTGAGGCGAGTATACGAAGTGTTTACACTCGGCTGGGACAGTGTCAGTTGGTTGGTGGGGTCCATTTTGAAAATTTACGTTTATTACAATAAATTTAAGTTCAAATGTATTTTTTTTAATTTAATTTTAAGTTTGTACTAAAATAAAATTTTCGTGTTTTTTTCTAAATTTATATCATTTTTTCAAAAAAATTGTGATGCAACATTCCAATTGTTTTATATAACTATTTGGTGGATATAAAGATCTACCAAAAACGAGAAAAAAATAATATGGTTGCCATTTAAAGAAAGTGTTCATAACGTCATCACTCGAAAACCAATGACGTCATAGAAAAAAATTGTATGTCAATAGATGGCGCTTTAAAAAAGAAAATTTACCTGTCCGCGCGTTTTTCCTAAAAATGTAAAATAATGCGGTTATAAGCTTGGTTCCAAACTTTATGACCACTCTGTATAAATTTACATTTTACAAAAAACATTAGTTATTATTATCAAATTTATTCTGATGAAGAGAAAATAAATGTCGAAACGTTAAAATGAGCATTTTTATGTAATGAATAGTTATCAAGTCGAATATCGGCTCGAGTATAGTTAACATTTTTATTTTTTATTAAACTGGCCCAAAATAACACTTTATTGTTCTAATTTTACATGTAATGTTCTTAATTATGTTTATATCGAATTAATTTGATTGAAATACTCAATTTTTCAAATAGGAAATTTACACAGATCAAGTTACTTATCTATTTATTCTAAACAATAATTATACGCACAACTGAGAACAATTTCAGACGAGAAATATTCTTCAAAGTTAGAGTTTGAGCATGGAAGCACGGACAATGCATGTTAGTATTTACCGTAGGAGCCAATTTCACTATTTCGCCTTCTACAGTCTTTAAACGAAATTGCTTACATGTTGTGTCGCAAACTTACGTTATTCGGACGTCGCCTTAGGTGAATTCCGCTCCCTATCAAAATTCGTACCATGTTTTTCTCTCATATATATGAATAGACTATGCATTTGTAATGAAAGCACCATCGAGGCTAGGTCGTTTTTATTTTTACCTTACCCTATTTCTGTACGTTTAGCAAACCTGAACGAACCAGAATACAATTTAAAATTCCACAGCGACGCATCAAGATCCCTTTTCATTTTAAATTTTCATAATCGCGTTTGTTTCGTCACGTGATGTAATCAAAAATACTACGCGTTTGTAATTTATGTACATCTAACCACAAGGGGAGATTTTTATAACGGGTGTTCAGAAACATTCGAAGTCAAGTGGGCTCTGATCAAAAAATCGTATATCTTTACTTAAGTATCTGATTTGTAATAATTATTAAATGTCAAATGTCTGTCAAAAATCAATCTATCTCAGACATGATTTCATATTTTCAAGGACTACTTTGACTTCGAATGTTTCTGAACACCCGTTATTAACTACACCATCTAGCCATGAAAACATTAAGTAACAATATAAACATTTTGCTGTTAAATAGCTATCACGTATGAATTTATACGAGATGTCTTTTATGTTTTGCATACTCGGACACAGAGGGTGCCACTAATCAAATGTCAGTACTAAAAATTAACCCCCATCTTTAGTTAGCTTAAATCTAGTGTAGTGTTGTAGCTATACGCCCTTCACGATTCGAAGACGTGCACGTCATCAATGATATCAAAACAATGTTGCGAAATCTGTTGCGAAATCATTTGCAAAATCCATTGGAAAACTCGTTTGTTTACAATTTAGGTTACGGTAGTGAACGCTTATGTCAAATATTTATATATTTGCAATATTTAGGTTATAATTTATAAATAACCGAATTTATTAATTCTCTTACAAAGAATAAAAACAGGTGAAAAGTTTATACGTATTTAATAATAAAAAGAATACTAAAAAGACATTTGTGTTACATCAGTATATATGTTGAAAGAAAATGAAAGGTACCAGGTATTATAAAACAACTGCTACGCCCAAAACAGTTCAGGTAACAAAACCACAGTTGGAATTAGGACGAGTCCTAATTCCGCCCCTGGTCTACAAAGGCCCCTCGAAAAAAGAAAAATTGAAATAATAGTAAAAATATACGAAGCATGACAACGCATAAAATTTCCCAAAATGTCGGACTGCGCAGAAATATATAAAAATTAGTCCGGAATTAAAATGGATATACAGACATCCAAAATATTTAAACGCACAAAATTAATATGAAGATATAAAAGTTTGAAATAGCCTATGATGATGGATAATTAGTAAATAAAGTAAATAAAATTATATTAAACGAAAATCTTGAGTTTTTTGAATAGGCTACGATGACTTAAAGTTAACAAATAATGTAATTAACTCATTAAAAATTTCCAAAAGGTCTCAGGATAATTTTTCGAGCGTAACACAACAACTTAAAAATAAATGTTCTGCAAAGAACCTATCACAATTCCATCTTTAAAAATCCATGCTTCATCCGTAAACACAAATTCGTTGCATTTGGATTTTTTCAAACGGGTATACTCTGCGAGAAAAGTTACTCGCTTTAGAGCAATATGTGGTAATTCCACTAGCGCTTTTCTTGGATCATCCTTTTTATAATGGAATCCAACAACACTTTCCATAAAGATGTTTTACCACCCATAAAAATATCCCTTTCATCAAGTATAGTATTTAAAGATGTTAGAGTAATATGTTGTTTTATAATTATACCTCAATTATAACATAATACACTAATTTTTTCTTCAGTTAGAAGGAAAAGAAAGGGCAGACTTATGCGGAAAGCTATCCAAAAAATAATTATTGCGACATCTAGTGAACCTTTAGTGAAGCAATTTATCCTTATAAAGTTATTTGGGAAGAGGCACCATTAAGCTACAAACAAATAAAATACGTTCAAACTAGCTACTAGCTTCAAACGTCACGTTTACGACCAAATACACACGAAACATAATTTTATATAATACAAAGGAATTTTTAATAATATAAAATATTATTAGAAATCTGGTGTGAAGAACACAAATACAGGTTCACTATTAATATTTTTGTGAACGTGTCCGAACATATCCCTCCCCAGAGACGTAGCCGTAGGGGCGTACCGATGAGCCTGTAGAAAGGCGAAATACGTATCTACGTCTCTGGGGAGGTATATGTTCGAACACGTTCACAAAAATATTAATAGTGAACCTGTATTTGTGTTCTTCACACCAGATTTTTAATAATATTTTATATTATTACAAATACCTTTGTATTATACAAAACTGGTGGGGTTTACCTACTCATGTATGTTTCAATTATTCTGATAATTTTATATACAGTAGCCGCTCGGAAGAGTGAACACTATTCATTGAACAGCTCGTTTATATGAACAACTAAAGTTTTATTAGTAAAGCTCCATAGAGTGAACAATAACACATTCGATTCAGTGAACTGGGTAAATTCCCGGCGTATGAATTATTTTACTGCATTCGATTCAGTTTCAGTGAACTGGGTAAATTCCCGGCGTATGAATTATTTTGCTGACTCGCCGGCGTAACTTACAAGAACAGCGGACAGATGTATGTATGTATTTTATTTTAGTTGTAATTCTCAGTTCTGTTGATGTTGTAGGTGTACTGTGCTAAAACATTTTTGTGTTTACAATAAAAATGAAGCGAAAAGTGTTAAGTTTGCTCGAAAAATGTGAAATTTTAAAAAGTCTGGACAGTGGAAGCAGTGTAACGTATTTGTCTAAAAAGTACGGGATTGCCAAATCCACAGTATGTGCAATCAAAAATAAAAAACGGGACATTTTAAAAGTCACATCAAGGCGCAGTGATATACGGAAAAGAAAAACTTTAAAATCCTGTAAGATGCCACGAATGGAAAAAAAATTATATTCATGGTTTTGTACACAAAGACTTAAAAATGTACCGGTTTCGATGAAACTTTTAAAAACAAAAGCAAAAGCTATCAATGAAACTATCGCTGAAAATCCTAATTTTAATGCTAGTGACGGATGGAGCCAAAGATTTAAACGAAGATTTGGAATAAGACATTTAAAAATTTCGGGAGAAAAGTTATCAGCTGCTCCGGAGCATGTAGGTCCATTCAAGAATTATCTTCGAAAGAAAATAGAGGAGCTACAATTAACACATGACCAATTATACAATGCCGACGAGACAGGCTTGTTTTGGAAATTACTCCCAGAAAGGACTTTGGTTACGTCTGAAGAAAGATCGGCCCCTGGTCGGAAAACAGATAAAAGTAGAGTTACTTTACTAGCATGCACCAATGCAACCGGTGAACATAAAATCAAACCGTTAGTGATTGGGCGTGCCGCAAATCCAAGATGCTTTAAGAACTTTTCACTTCCAGTGCAATACACAAGTACGAAAAATGCGTGGATGACGTCGGGGGTATTTGAAAATTGGTTTCATCATTCATTTGTCCCGCAGGTTCGAAGATTTTTGAAACAAAAGGGATTACCACAAAAAGCTCTTCTACTTTTGGATAACGCTCCAAGTCATCCACCAGCAGAAAACTTGGTTTCCGATTATGGAAAAATTCTTACTGTATACATGCCTCCGAATGTAACAGCTCTTATACAGCCCATGGACCAGAATGTCATTAGGTTAACAAAATTGTTTTATAGAAGAAGCCTTTTATCCACAATAGTTGCTTCTGATAGCAATGATATTTCAGCTGTCATTAAAAACTTTAGTCTAAAAGATGCTGTTACACATCTGGCATTAGCATGGATGAATGTGAAAGAAGAAATAATTGCTAAGTGTTGGAAAAATATTTTATCAGATTCTTTCAATAGCGACTCTGATTCAGAAGATGTTCCATTGGCTATTCTACAAGAAAAATACAAGAACAGCGTCGAGGCAGTGACATTTCAAGAAACTGTAGCATTACTACAGAAAGTGAACGGAAACATAACATACAGCCGTAAAGACATAGAAAACTGGAATACGGATGTCATAGAAGATCTTGAAGAGGATGTAATTGAAATTGAAAGTGCGGAAGAAACAATGGATGATGAGCCAATGCCAACTACCATCCCCACTCAGGAAGCATTACAAGAACTTAATATAGTGATTTCTTGGGCAGAACAAAACAAGCTAAATTCTGAAGATCTATTAACTTTGCGAAGAATAAAAGAAATCGCAGTTCAAAGATGTTTAAAAGAAAAAAAGGTTCAAACAAATTTAACCAGTTTTTTTAACAAACAAAACTGACTTCTTTAAATCATTACGTATTCATGTATGTATGTACGTATCTATGTAGAACATGTATATTTTTCATTTGTTAATTCTTTTTGATGTAACTGAATACATATACATATAAATAAACGTTTTAAACTGCACATTCGATTGAGTGAACATTGCGATTCTGTGAACAGGTAAGGTTTTAATTAGTTCACATAATCGAGCGGCTACTGTAGTTCACAATTTATAAGTGTAAATCTATTGCTTTAAGTTCAATTAAAAATGTTATTTATTTTTAAACCAACCCAAGCTAACCAAATAAAATATTTAAATTAAATATAACTATATTGTTTATTATTAAGGAGTAGCCATAATTTACAAAATGAATAAATAATTAACCCATAACACAGAATTACATTCTAACATAAAGTTAGTAATAAATGAACATTTAGCATTTACTATATCTTTCTGTGTAAAAATGACTTAAGAAAAATAAAGGCGGGCTTTACACGGTCAAATAAATTCATGAATTTTGTGACCTTTATTGAAACGTGTAACACAAAAAATTGTAGTGAACTTCTTGACGACAATAAATTAATGAAGAAATATACGAATTAGAATCAGCACTAATTTTTCGTCAATTTTTTGGGGAATTATGGTTACATTTTAGTTTTAAAGTTATTGCCAACTTTGGATGTAATTTATCGTGGAGGTTATCGTGAAAATTAGAGGTAACATAGGTATTAACGGTTATCGTTATAAAATAGAAAATAGATAAAGTGAAGATAGGCGAAGATAAAGTGAAAGGCTTATAATAATTAATCATCATTTACACCGTAGAAAAATTAACATACATTTGACATAACTGTAACGTACGCATCAATGCTAACGTACCGCTGCCGCCATCTATCAACATAGAATTATAATATAATATAATGTCATGTCATATGTAAACAAAATGACTAATGTAAAATAATCATTTATAAATAAAGTATCTTAAATAGCATCTGAAGAGTCGTTTTATAATAACTAATAGCAACGTAAACCACACATAACGTTACATGGTGTCAGAAAATAAAAAAAAAAATTAAATAAAATGACCGACAATGAAAATGCAAGCATGTGCTCTGTACAAGGGATGCGTCCTCCGAAAAATTTGGTAATCACAAATAACACCGACATGGCAAGAAAATGGTCAGAATGGCAACAACAATTTAAATGGTATGCCATAGCCATACATCTGTCGAAACAACCAAATGAAGTACAAGCTGCAACACTAATGACAACGATAGGTACGGATGCTATTACTATATTTAATACATTCAATTTGACAGAAATTGAGCAGAAAGATATTAAAGTAATACTGCAAAAATTTACTAATTATTTTACACCAAAAGTAAATATTACATATGAAAGATATACATTTAACAAAATGATGCAGGAAGATAATGAAACTTTCATTGAATTTTTAACTCGAATACAAGCACAAGCAAGAAAATGTGACTTCAAAGAAGTTAATGATAGTTTGTTAACACCAACACAACAAATGTATCCACAAATAGAAAAGGAAGCATTAGCCGTTAAAATAGGATGCCAAAAATTTCACGAATACATACTAGGTAAGAAATTGGTCATTGAAACAGATCACAAACCACTAGAAACCATTTTTAAAAAATCACTGGATAAAGCACCACCCAGATTACAAAAAATTGTATTTGACGTACAGCAATACGCACCAACAGTAATTTACAAGAAAGGTTCTGATATACCAATACCAGATACACTAAGCAGAGATTGTAGTCACGAAAATGAAGAAAAGGAATCTAGTGAAGAATTGGAAGTTCACTTAGTACTTCCAATGTCAACAGAATCCAAAATCAGATACATAAAGGCAACAAGCACAGATACTGAATTACAAAGCTTGACCCAGATAATAAAGAATGGTTGGCCAAATAAACCAAAGAATTTGGATGACAACATAAAACCTTATTTTACTTATCGCGATGAACTATCGTTCCATGACGGTCTATTATTCAAGGGCAATAAAGTTATCGTCCCAAGTGCCGAACGTGAAAATATTCTCAAAAGCATACATGCTGGCCATTTAGGAATGCAGAGTTGCCTACATCGAGCCAGACTAGTTGTGTTTTGGAAAACAATGACAAAAGATTTAGTCAACTATGTAGAACGTTGTACAGTATGTCAAAGAACACAAAGGAATAAGGATAAAGAAGTAATACTCAACAGGGAAGTACCAAAGCTTCCATGGCAAATAGTGTCATCAGACCTATTTCATTTTCAAGGAAAGGAATATGTACTTATAGCAGATAGTTATTCGGGGTACTATGATTTCAAGAAACTAGAAAACTCGTCATCATACGAAGTAATTAAATGCTTCAAAGAATGGTTTTCTACACATGGAATTCCAGAAATATGTCAGACCGATAATGGACCTCAATATTCCTCAAAGGAATTTAAAGACTTTCGAAAGAAATGGGAATTTGAACACCAAACATCAAGTCCAAGGTTTCCCCGTTCGAATGGATTAGCAGAAATTTATGTAAAAAAAGCTAAAACTTTGTTGTTGAGATGCAGCAAAGATAACTCCGATATCTATCTAGCTATCTTAAATCAAAGAAACACCCCAAGAGATAATATGTTAGACTCTCCGAATCAAAGATTAATGTCTAGAACAACGAAATCAACAATTCCAATAGAAGAAAATCTATTAAAACCTAGAGTTGTAGGAAATGTGCAAGATCGACTATCGAATCTAAGACAAAGGCAAAAATATCATGCCGATAAAATTGCAAAACCTTGTAAAGATCTACTAATTGGCGCTAAAGTTAGAGTCCAGGTAGGAAAAAATGATTGGATCGGAGGAGAAATATTGGACAAAACAAACAAACCAAGGTCATATATAGTAGAAACTGAAACCGGTGTTTATCGCAGAAATACAGCACACCTAAATTCTACAAAGGCAGATATCCGAGTACAAAAAGAAGTAGTAAGTAAAGGTGACGGAATAAACCTTGACGAAAAGGAGCAATTAACCAACGAGGAAAGAGATCAACAGCATACTGTTCCTTCACCAGCAGTTGATGCAAAACCAATTACTGTAACACCAGTAGCAATAGCCAAAGTACCTGAGCCAAAACTAATTCAAACACGATCTGGGCGTATTGTAAAACCAATAGCGAAACTAGACTTATAAAAAAAAAAAGGGAGATGTAACGTACGCATCAATGCTAACGTACCGCTGCCGCCATCTATCAACATAGAATTATAATATAATATAATGTCATGTCATATGTAAACAAAATGACTAATGTAAAATAATCATTTATAAATAAAGTATCTTAAATAGCATCTGAAGAGTCGTTTTATAATAACTACTAGCAACGTAAACCACACATAACGTTACAATAACCTACTCAACTTATGAGTACAAACACAAACAGGTTCGTAGTAAGAAAAAGTCACTATTTTATGGTTGGCATTAACTGGTTAACTTCAATAAAATATTTGATCGTGTAATACAAGGATGCATTTTCAATAAATTCATGAACTTCTTCGTGAATAAATTCATGGATTTCTTTTACAGTGTAAAGCGGCCTTAACATTGGAATGTATATGAACAGTAATGTTTGGTTATTCAAAGGTTGGCAGTTCTGGAGCAAATTCTTGTTAATATTTTCATCCTTTTAACAGTAAAACTTTCCTTAGCGTTTATTTGCGAAAGTTTCTCTTATTAGAGTTAATATGTACAAAGAAAATATAAGCGAAAATGGCATTAATATAAATGAAGAATATACAATTGCAAAAAATACATGTTTAGTGTTGTTACGCTTCGCATATATAAGAATACTTGAATTTCTTTTTAAATAATATTTCTTCTGAAAATATCTCAGATTTTAAAATATTAAAATATTAAACTTAACTTAGACATTTTCCTGTATATTCGTTTGCAAGTAGAAAGTCTTTCTTTTGTTATCGCGCTACGTCTTCTACCTGACCCGTCAACAAACCTTTAACGGTCCCTGAAATTCTATATACATTTCGATTTTGAATTAAGTAGTTTTAATTTAATTACGTACATCTTCTTTTATATGTTGTGTTTCATATCATTTGAAATATTGTTTCACAATGGATATTTTAATAATATTTATGTCATCAATAGAACACCTCTTCAGGTCGCGCTTTTTATTAATTACACAGGCCTGCATTTCAACACTTTGAAAGTTGATTTAAAAATTTTAACTGTTTTCTAGTAATTGGGTAGCGCTGATTTCAAATCTGCTTTTATTTTTTTTGGATCACGTAAGGTTATTTTTCAAACCAGTAAAATCAAAAAATATAGAAAAAACACGATTTATTTCATTTATAAGCTAGTTTTATATTATATTTAAAAAAATACAAAAATATTCACATAGAAACTATTAGAAATAGTTATTTATTCTTTATGCTTCTTAAAAAAACGTTTTCGTTTTTCAGAAAAGCTTCGTTTGGTTGTTTTTCTGTCATATTCAGCTAAAGGAAGATCTCTTCTCAATGTCCAACAGTAATCGGCCATCATTTTTGTGTCCCAGCGCCCTTGGTATATTTTTTCCATCTCTTTAATATCTTGGTGAAATCTTTCTCCTTGCTCTTCACTCACGTCCCCAAGGTTTTCTGGGAAATAGTCCAAATGGGAATGTAAAAAGTGAATTTTTATGCTCATATTGCAACCAAGAACCCTGAATTTTTCCAGCATATTTTCAACGATCTCAACATAGTTTGTGTCTTTATAATTCCCTAGAAATGTATGTACAACTTCGTTAAAAGCATGCCATGCATGTTTTTTCTTACCTTCCATCACATTTTCAAATTCTTGATCTTTCACCAAGCTCCTAATCTGCGGGCCTACAAATATTCCCTCCTTTAATTTTGCCTCTGACAGAGTCGGAAATGTTTTACACAAATATTTAAAACAATTTCCTTCTTTGTTTAATGCCTTAACAAATTGTTTCATAAGTCCAAGTTTTATGTGAAGCGGTGGAAGTAACACTTTTTGAGGGTCAATAAGACTTTCGCGAATTACATTTTTGGTTCCAGGTGTTAAAATCACCCTTTGTGGCCAGTCTCTTTTTATCCAATGCTGTTCTCGATTTCTGCTATCCCACTCGCACAGGAAACATGGAAATTTAGTATATCCAGAGTGCTGACCCAAGAGAAGGCCTAAAATTTTTAAATTTCCACACACTTTCCAGTTGTGATTTTCATATTGTATTCTTAAAAGTAATTCCAGTAAATTTTCATAGTTTTCCTATAAATGAACAGAATGGCCGACCGGAACAGAAACAAAAACATTGCCATTATGTAAAAGAACAGCTTTAAGGCTCCTTTTTGAAGAGTCGATGAAAAGTCTCCAGTCAGAACGTGTGTACTCAGGAGCTCCGAGGAAAGTAAGTAGATCAGCAATTGCTTGGCAGTACACGAGTGGTCCGTTTTGTGCAAAATATTTTACAAATCCAGCCTCACGATTTCTATACCAAGAGAAGGTAGTTTCTGGGGCAAGCAAATTTTTTTGTTTCAACCTAGACCCCAGTACTTCAGAAAGATCTTTTGAAAGTCCCAAATCTCTTACTAAATCATTCAGTTCGGCTTGTGAAAATAGCTGAGGTTGGTTTTGACCTGAGGTTGATGGTTCAAAATCACTATCCATCTGTACGGAGCCGGAAGTTGAAGAGGTTTCAATATCTTCTTGTTGTACTTTGGGGGGTATAGGTATAGGTACATGATCACTGTGAGGAACTGGTCTGATAGCTGATTTAATATTGTTTGGGTACTAAATATGTTTCAAAGTTTTTCTATTATGCCCCTTAATATCACAAAGACAAAAGTAGCAATCTTCATGATGATTTGGCGGTTCTCTCCAAACCATCGGTATTCCAAAAGGAGGGCTTTTTCTATTCCCTTTGGTCCAATGTCTTAAACCTTCTTCACATACTTTACAAACAACGTGCGGTTCCCAATCTTTATCTTGATCTCCTAATTTGATTTTGAAATAAACATAATATGCATTTTTCACAAATTCACCAATTGGTCTCTTAAACTTTTTCAAGACGAAATATCCACACATATAACAGAAATCATCTGGTTTGTTTTGCAACACCGGCTAGACATATTTTTAAGCAATGTTTATTTATCAAATACCATGCACAACACTAAAGACAAATTAATGTTGCTTGTTTACTGATCGACACTCAGAGCTATAATGAAGTAAATGACATTAAAATATACATTTTGTTTGGAGTGATAAACTTGAAATCCTTCTTCGCAGTACTAATAAAGTGAAAGCATAATAAATAGGATTTAGCAGGTAAAAATTCCCGGAAATCTTGACCAAAATTAATACATGTAATAAAAGATTTACATCAGGTAATGAGAGCCTATTTAACAAATTTCTTTAAAACCACAACAGAAAAAATCATTTTTGGGTTAATACCTAGAATTTGAAGTAGTACATTCATTTTAAAATGTATTAAAACGCCTTTTATAAGATTTTTTTTATATTTTTTTCTTTTTCTTTTGTGCAAAAAAAAATCTGTGGGTGGTAGAGACCAACTCTATTTAATTAGTTATTGCTATATAAAAACTGAGCTTAACAAACAAAAATCACGTCATCACGAATTTTATGCAGGCCTGTGTTATTAGTCAAGATATCGACAACCTCTTACCCTCTCTTCGATTTAGGGGTAATAAACAGACCTTTTCTAGACCAGTGTTCTATCTACACAAATTATCAGTCTTCTCTTTAGAACCATCGTAAGTTAAACATCTTACCCGCAGTACTGGTCAAGTACCAGCCATGATGCAGGTGCCCTTGCATCTCCGCTACTAGAAGGTAATCTGTATTCAATATATATTATTCTTTGATCTAATTCACATTAATTCAACTAATTAATTTCTTGTTCCTCCGGCCAAACATCGCTCTATATATGCTTGTCCAAGTATATCTTCGCAGACCACGTGGCCGACCATCTTCGCAACTCAAAGGTAACTCTATATTGTTCTATACAGAGGTTATTTTATATTAATTCACATTTAATTTACTACGCAATTGAACGTTCGTTTTCAGAGTATTTTTGTGTTAATTTTTAATTAGTTATTTACCGCTCCTCGTGTATATATTACTTTTATTCAATTACTTTTAAATATACCAAGTTCAATTGCGTTTATGTAAATATAAGTACAAACTTTAAGGACAACGCTCCTGTGTTTTATTTAGTTAGTAAGTTGTAATATATTTATTAATTTAACCATTATCACACACGTCCTGGACCTTTGATGAAACTTCACCAGCACCACAATTATTTATTATAGAATAATATCATTATTATTAGCACACACAGCAGCCGCCCAAATGTCTCCCAGACATACAGTTTATTAGTAATAAGCACTACCATAACGAAAAGCCCGTGTTTGTAATAAGTGGCGCCCAACGTGGGGCTCGTGTTAGTAACAGTGTGTATTTGGACATAAGCGTAACGTTTGAGGTTAGTAGTTATTTTGAACGTATTTCATTTTTGTGTAGCTTAACAGTGCCTCTCCCCAAATAACTTTATTAGAATAGATTGCTTGGCTAAAAATTCTCTAAACGTTTGAATAATTATTTTTTGGATAGCTTTCCCAATAGGTATACCCTACCTTTACCAAAAAAGGGATTCTTCCTTTTGTCAATTAATTAATTAACAATTCTTACGTGTCTATTATGAATATAAAATAATGCATATACAAAGGACTAAAATTAAATTTATTAGAAACCTCAAAAATTAAATAGATTGATAAATAAACAAACAGAGATAAACAATTCACGTTCACTAAATCTGTTTGTGTAATTTCAATATATAAAAAAGATTTAAGAGCCCCCAAGGACTTATTTCCTCACAATTTGGTGAGGTGTTAAAAGCTTTATAGAAAATCTTTGCTATATAAATTGGTTTTACTTTACTTCAAGCATCGGAAGCAACTACTGCATGTTGAAACAATTGTCATGTAATGTACAATAATTAGAACATTTCTATTAAGTACAAGTCGAATAAATTCAATACAAGTAGCCAACTTTTTGTGGATTATAGTATTTAATATTAATATATATGTTTCTAGAATATGTACTGAGTTGTAGGTCTAGGTTTCCGCGGTCGTTCTTTAGATGTAGATCTCGGTTTCCGGGTTGAAACCGCGGAATCAATTTGACACAGCACGTTCTAACTCCCGATGAACAATCTATTCTTTCAAAAGGTTCAAATTTTGCTTTGACGCCGAAACACATACCTACCGAAGAGATTATATTCGGTATAGAAAGTGCCCTCATAAAACTCCCAGATATCATTGCAGACCCTATCAGACACCAAACTTCAGCTATTCTTCGACGTGCCAAACTTCCTAGACCGAACGTACAAAAATCAGAAATATCTGCCCTAAAAACTCTCAGAACGAACCCCAACATTGTAATATGAAATACGGACAAGGAGAACGCAACAGTTTTACTCGACAACAATGTCTATCAGGAGAAAATAGACACCCTACTCCAAGACGATTCTTATCGCCTCTTGAAGCGGGACCCTACGGCCCGGATAGAACGTTCTGTAACAGATCTCATCAAACGATCATCTATCCCCGGAGACATATAAAAATCTCTTATCCCAAGACACTCCAAGCCGCCGAGATTATTGGATTACCTAAAATTCACAAACCCAACGTGCCTCTTCGCCCCATTGTCAGCGCTATCGACAGCCCCACCTACAAATTAGCCAAATATTTATCTAACATGCTCAAACAATACACAGGTGACAGTAACTCCGCGATTAAAAATTCTCAACATTTTGTAACTCGTTTACAGGATTTTTTCTTAGACACTAGTGATTTACTAGTTAGTTTTGACGTTGAATCTCTTTTCACGAAGGTCCCGATCCCGGACACAGTGTCTATCATCTCCGACATTATAGCCGCCCACGGCAAACCGAATGATATATCCGAAATCGTAATGTGTGCCTCACTTCGACGTACTTCCAATTTCGAAACAAGTTCTATGAACAAGTGTCGGGAGCCGCTATGGGTTCTCCCTTATCCCCGGTGGTCGCTAACATTTTTATGGAAGCGTTCGAACAACAGGTCTTAAGCTCCTTTCATTTAAAACCTAAATGTTGGTTTAGATATGTAGACGATACGTTCGTCATCTGGCCGCATGGGCGGCAGTCTTTAGATGAATTCTTACTTTTTCTAAACTCCCAGCACTTCGCTTTACCATGGAGGTGGAATCAGACGGAAGTCTCCCGTTTTTAGACGTCTTAGTGACCCGCAATATCAATGGCAAACTGGGCCACACGGTTTACAGGAAACCGACTCATATGGACCGATATCTGAACGGGTTTTCTCATCATCACCCGGCACACAAACAAGCGGTCATCAATACTCTTGTACATCGTGCGTTTTCCAGCTCAGAACCTAGGGCACTATCCTCCGAACTTAAGCATGTTTCTAGCACTCTACTCCAGAATAATTATAACGCCCACGACATACACCGTACTATAGTGAGATATCGTAACCCCAAACCTCGAAGTGAACCCGATCCTAACATCAGCACCGCCTTTGTTTCATCCTCCTGGTTTGAAGGAAGTCGGTATGTGCAGACCGAAGTATGTGTTGAAAATAATACAATATATTTTGTATTACACTAATATATTTACAAGTTTAATCTTGGAGTTACGTAAATAAATGCAGTATCTGGTCTTAATACTAAAGACCGAGAAAAACTGGCTAATAAATAATATTGCTCCTATTTAGATCACTGAGATCTTAGTAGGAACTGTTTGTTAGATCACTGAGACCTAAGCTTTAACTCGAAGAGATCGTACTTGTAACTGTAGTGAACTCTAAGAGATCTTGTTTGGAACTAGTTCTTCATTACCTTATTTTTCGGCAAGAAAGTTTTCTCCCCGCCAGTCAAAGAGAGGGAGAAAACAATGAAAAAGAGTATACGCAAATTGCCATATAACAATTATTTTACCTTTCCAAGAAAAGTATATGCTGTAGTTTCCGACGTCACAAATGTATTGAAATAAACAATATACGCCGGAAACCCTTAATTATAGAAAATAGTCTTAAAGTAATAAATATACAATGCACAGAGATAAACTAATATTTCGCAGAATCGCCTCGAAACAAATTATTAAATCTATTATAATAATATATAACAGGAAATATGTACAATAAAACTTATTCTATTATAATTATGCTTATTCAAATACATTATTTACCTAATGGATGCAGAGGGTTGTGCCTGTAATAAAAATAAATAGTTTTTATGACTGTAGAAAATAAGACAATGAAGAAATGTAATACCTGACCAGTCCTAAAGTAATTAACAATATTAAATATATCTCAGAACTCCAAGACCTTTTCTATATACAATATATAATATTTACAATTTAAAAACTATAATTAAATATATTATACCTACATCTAAATAAAACTAAAAATACAAAATTAAATCTATTTTGCCCGAACAGCCTTCTTACCGTATATTCAAGGTATCACCGATCATATAGGAAAGGTTCTACATAGAAATTAAATCAAAACTGTCTTCAGACCCCATTCTAAAGTTTCGGACCTCTTACCCTCGGTTAAAGACAAAATATCTCCGCTCCAAACACAAGGAGTGTATCGCATTCCATGTTCGTGTGGCAGTGTGTACATTGGCGAAACTAAGCGGCCAGTCGGCGTGCTTGTGTCCGAACATGAACGTTGTACTAGACTGTTACATATAGCCGGTTTAGCGCTGGCAGAACACAAACTCAACTCCGGTCATTAAATTCTATTCAAAGATGTCAAGCTTCTGTCCCGTGAATCGCATTATTTCCCTAGGAAAATCCGTGAATCTATTGAAATTTACAAACATCCCCGCAATCTCAATAGAGACGATGGCTATACGTTACATCCGACGTGGCAAACTCTACTGAACTTTACTAAGAATCACCGCGCCCATACGACGCATGCCATTGGCTCATTGTCCCCAGCCAATAGCAGGCCACCATCTGACCCGGTTCCCCCAATATAAGTTGTACCGGTCTCTGTCATAGCATTCTTCAAGCTACTGCGAAACGACGAACATCTACGTACAGCCCTGAAGATGTCCCTTGAAACAGTGGACGAAACGTTGGCATTTACGCCAAACTCGACGCGGTTCCAACCCGCAAACCGAGATCTACATGTACCGAGTTTTTAATGTATTATTTCAAAACCACGCAAGTTAATTACGGACACAATCTCTCCCTTATGGCGAACCCCAATCCTGAAATAGGTTACTTGAGGAATATCTATAATCAGTACGAAATAGTGATGACGAAAAGGTAAATATTCGACACATCAGATTGCGATTTACTACAAAACATTTAGATGACAAGCGATCGACGCGGACTACCGGCTATTAGGAGTAGGCTGATTACGATTAAAAAAAAAAACGGATTTATGAAATTTATATATTTATTTATCTTACTATTTCTGTACATACCGTAGACAACTTTTCTTATAGCACATTCAGCGAAGTAATCAATCTCTACTATAGGTTTCTTTTTGTCATGTTTCCGTTTGGGGCTGCAAATTGCGTGTCCTTTTTATATTTGCGAGGAAATTCTGCTGACAGATGTCACGCTTACGCCTAAAACTTTTGCTGCACGCTACAAAAGGAAGCGTAATATGTAATTTGAAATTATAGCGAAATACAAACACGATTTTACTTCTCCCACATCTGATAAAGGCAGTGACGGTCCATCATTATCGCATTCTGCTTCACAGTTTGCAATCGCGGATGCAACAAGTCGCTTACATTGGCTGCAAAACGCTTTAATAATAATAAAGTCTTCAAAAGCTATCAACTATTTTATTCCAGCTCTTTATGCAAAATATAAAAGACAACCCTCGTACTAACGTTAAGATCCAAAAAGAAATTAAGCAATTTATTCTCTCACAATATGTACTCGCGTGCTTTCGAAGAATAACACCATCGCTTTAAAACTTAACGCTCGCTGGTGGAGTAAAGCAGCTTCCACAAAAATGATCGTTTCCCATATTCTAACGTGCACGAATCTAGTAAACAAAGAACGTTTATCGTGAAAGCTATTTAGTTGTTTTATTCGCATCATTGATGTCATAAAAGTAAGGCGACATGCTCACTATACTTCTTAAAAGCTCTCCGCCACGTCTTCAAATGAAGTTCAACAACACTAAAAGCGATTGCACGTCTCGATGAGTGGAACCGTGAAGGGGAAGAGAAAAGAGGTTACATCTGTGTACGCAGAGAACATGCCTGCACAAGAAGATATATCCGTATGTACGGATGTTTCAGCTTCTCATTTCTTGTATTTCGATTTTTCCCCTCCCAAAGCGAAGCTTGGTTCGCTGAAATAATAATACAATAAGTGGTAGAATTGCACTGTTATGTATTGGATGCGGGATTTGATTATGAACGTTGAAGCACTAGACTATCGGGTACACGAGATAGATCGTGGGTGAGTTAGCAAAGTTATTTAGTATTCAGCAGTCGATTTCCGCTCATTTTAAAATCACCGATTTAATACCAAGTGGGAAGTTATTCTTTTAAAGTCCTGAAGTGCTCTTAAAAAGCATTTCGTTTTAAGTAGACTAATTTTAACATCCGTGTTTGCGATTATTAATTTTTCAATATATTTAATCTATCATCGATCTAATATAATAACAACTAAATAATAAAATAAATAAAAAACTCATTTAAGGTGGGATAATTTATTTTTTCTATTCACGACATTGAAATTAGCCATTTTGAAATTGATTACGATGGTTGAAATCGCATTTCAATCACTAGAGTTTGAAATTATCGGACTACCGGATTTCAGATTTCAAATTGTTTGAGATTCAATTGCTGACAAAATGTGTACCTACTCTTTTGTGTGGTTATTTTTAGTTTTTTCATAAATGCTATCAACTAATATTACACTGAAGACAATTGAAATTATTTAAATTTAGTATTAGTTTATACAAATTGTTTCGATGCACCCAAATAAAATAATATTTATCTTATATGTGTAAACACAAATGGAAGTGACAACATAATTTGAAACATACTTGAGTGGGTAAAACCTCACTACATTTGTATAATACCAAAGTATATTTAATAATATAAAAAATATTATTAAAAATGGGGTGTGAAGAACACAATACAAGTTCATTTATGTATTTTTGAATGTATCTTCTCCAAAGACGTAGATACGTATTTCACATATACATATTCGGCTCACGCCGATAAGTAGTGAAGACACGAAATACAGTTTTTTATAGATACGGTGGTTACCGACTATAGAAAACACGTCTGCTTCGGCTTTTATTATGTAGACAGCGCTGAATATTCCTTCACGCTCTGTCTGAATAATTTCGGCTAGATAATAACGTAGTTATGTTTGTTTGAATGTGTCTTCTCCAACAGGGGCGTATTGAGAATCATGTAGAAATGTGAAATACGTATCTACGTCTTTGGAGAAGATACATTCAAAAATACATAAATGAACTTGTATTGTGTTCTTCACACCCCATTTTTAATAATATTTTTTATATTATTAAAAATACTTTGGTATTATACAAATGTAGTGAGGTTTTACCCACTCAAGTATGTTTCAAATTACGTTGTCATATACATATTCGGCTCACGCCGATAAGTAGTGAAGACACGAGAATACAGTTTTTTATAGATACGGTGGTTACCGACTATAGAAAACACGTCCGCTTCGGCTTTTATTATGTAGACAGCGCTGAATATTCCTTCACGCTCTGTCTGAATAATTTCGGCTAGATAGTAACGTAGTTATGTTTGTTTGAATGTGTCTTCTCCAACAGGGGCGTATTGAGAATCATGTAGAAATGTGAAATACGTATCTACGTCTTTGGAGAAGATACATTCAAAAATACATAAATGAACTTGTATTGTGTTCTTCACACCCCATTTTTAATAATATTTTTTATATTATTAAAAATTCTTTGGTATTATACAAATGTAGTGAGGTTTTACCCACTCAAGTATGTTTCAAATTATGTTGTCATATACATATTCGGCTCACGCCGATAAGTAGTGAAGACACGAGAATACAGTTTTTTATAGATACGGTGGTTACCGACTATAGAAAACACGTCTGCTTCGGCTTTTATTATGTAGACAGCGCTGAATATTCCTTCACGCTCTGTCTGAATAATTTCGGCTAGATAATAACGTAGTTATGTTTGTTTGAATGTGTCTTCTCCAACAGGGGCGTATTGAGAATCATGTAGAAATGTGAAATACGTATCTACGTCCTTGGAGAAGATACATTCAAAAATACATAAATGAACTTGTATTGTGTTCTTCACACCCCATTTTTAATAATATTTTTTATATTATTAAAAATACTTTGGTATTATACAAATGTAGTGAGGTTTTACCCACTCAAGTATGTTTCAAATTACGTTGTCATATACATATTCGGCTCACGCCGATAAGTAGTGAAGACACGAGAATACAGTTTTTTATAGATACGGTGGTTACCGACTATAGAAAACACGTCTGCTTCGGCTTTTATTATGTAGACAGCGCTGAATATTCCTTCACGCTCTGTCTGAATAATTTCGGCTAGATAATAACGTAGTTATGTTTGTTTGAATGTGTCTTCTCCAGCAGGGGCGTATTGAGAATCATGTAGAAATGTGAAATACGTATCTACGTCTTTGGAGAAGATACATTCAAAAATACATAAATGAACTTGTATTGTGTTCTTCACACCTCATTTTTAATAATATTTTTTATATTATTAAAAATACTTTGGTATTATACAAATGTAGTGAGGTTTTACCCACTCAAGTATGTTTCAAATTATGTTGTCATATACATATTCGGCTCACGCCGATAAGTAGTGAAGACACGAGAATACAGTTTTTTATAGATACGATGGTTACCGACTATAGAAAACACGTCTGCTTCGGCTTTTATTATGTAGACAGCGCTGAATATTCCTTCACGCTCTGTCTGAATAATTTCGGCTAGATAATAACGTAGTTATGTTTGTTTGAATGTGTCTTCTCCAACAGGGGCGTATTGAGAATCATGTAGAAATGTGAAATACGTATCTACGTCTTTGGAGAAGATACATTCAAAAATACATAAATGAACTTGTATTGTGTTCTTCACACGTCATTTTTAATAATATTTTTTATATTATTAAAAATACTTTGGTATTATACAAATGTAGTGAGGTTTTACCCACTCAAGTATGTTTCAAATTATGTTGTCATATACATATTCGGCTCACGCCGATAAGTAGTGAAGACACGAGAATACAGTTTTTTATAGATACGGTGGTTACCGACTATAGAAAACACGTCTGCTTCGGCTTTTATTATGTAGACAGCGCTGAATATTCCTTCACGCTCTGTCTGAATAATTTCGGCTAGATAATAACGTAGTTATGTTTGTTTGAATGTGTCTTCTCCAACAGGGGCGTATTGAGAATCATGTAGAAATGTGAAATACGTATCTACGTCCTTGGAGAAGATACATTCAAAAATACATAAATGAACTTGTATTGTGTTCTTCACACCCCATTTTTAATAATATTTTTTATATTATTAAAAATACTTTGGTATTATACAAATGTAGTGAGGTTTTACCCACTCAAGTATGTTTCAAATTATGTTGTCATATACATATTCGGCTCACGCCGATAAGTAGTGAAGACACGAGAATACAGTTTTTTATAGATACGGTGGTTACCGACTATAGAAAACACGTCTGCTTCGGCTTTTATTATGTAGACAGCGCTGAATATTCCTTCACGCTCTGTCTGAATAATTTCGGCTAGATAGTAACGTAGTTATGTTTGTTTGAATGTGTCTTCTCCAACAGGGGCGTATTGAGAATCATGTAGAAATGTGAAATACGTATCTACGTCTTTGGAGAAGATACATTCAAAAATACATAAATGAACTTATATTGTGTTCTTCACACCCCATTTTTAATAATATCTTTTATATTATTAAAAATACTTTGGTATTATACAAATGGAAGTGTTTTTTTTTTAAATAAATTTGTGATAAACTTTATCTTTCAATTTATAGTGAATGGTAGATTAAGATGTTAATATTCAGTAACAAAGAAAATTTTATATCTTATCGTATTTCATTAAAGTATTAATTTATTACAGCTTAGTATTACACTTGCATTTTAATTTCTACAGTACAAAAGTTTATATTATAAATATCTGGTTTTAATTTATCAATCTTATCTTATGACTAGAGAACGGACACGCTTACCACATGACGCAAAGCCCAGTGGAGTACTGGCGAAAGGCTGTATTTCTAATATATAAAATTTTATTTATATAATTGGAAAACGAAAGGGTGGTGATCTATAAAATTACGAAATACATATTTATTTGTTGAAAAGTTGTATTTATAAAGTTTTTAATTTTATTTATAAAATTGGAAAACATACGGGTGGTGATCTATCTATATAAAATTACGAAATACATATTTATTAATTAATTTTATTTATATAATTGGAAAACAAACGGGTGGTGATCTATAAAATTACGAAATACATATGTATTTGTTGAAAAGTTGTATTTATAAAGTTTTTAATTTTATTTCTATAATTGGAACATTTTTATTTGTTCATTTTGTCGTTCAAGTGGAGTAAAGGAGTATTAATATTGACTAACAATAGTTTCTCAAGGTTTTCTTCTGTCAATTTTGTTCTCTTTGAATTAAGTACATCCTTATAAATAGAAAACGTCCTTTCTAAATTGCAACTGGTTATAGGTGCATACTGGAAATATTCTTTTATTTCTTCATATTTAGCCGTTAGATTTTGTGGAATTGTCTCCATACATAATTGCTGCAATATAATTAAATCTGGATTTCTATTAAGAATTGCTTCAAACTTTTGCCGAAGGCCACATCCGAAGTCACTTGGAATACTTTTCAAATTATTAACAGCCACATCTAATGTGGTTAATCCGTCATTTAATTTGAGATTTCGATTTTCAAAATAAGTGATTAGTTTTGGAAATTTTCCAAAGTGTTCGTGAAGAAAGTACAACTGATTTTTTAAATTTGGGATTTGTGTGAGCTCCTTGCACTCACCAATACTTCTAGCATCCTCCTTTAGCAGTGTTACGAAATGTTTTAGACTATCGAAATTCTCAGCATAATAACTAGCAGCTTCGAGCCATGTTACCCATCTAGTTATTACTGGAGTGGGAGGCAGTGACAGAGATGGAAATTTTTCCCTGAAAAGAGCTACTCTCAATGGTGCTTTTCTGAAAACTTTTTTAAAAGCTGATACAAGTCTATCAACTTCCGGAAAAGTGTCTCTGATATATTCACAGATTCTGTGGAGAGCATGTGCTACACAAGTAATATGCAGCATATTAGGATATGTTTTCTTCAATAGTCTGCCTGTTTTTAACATATACGCAGCACTATCACTGACAAATAAAAGTATTTTTTCTTTGTACGTGGCGTCCGAATGAAGCATTTTTTGCATATTCTCCTTAATGGTTTCAGCAATTGTTTCCGCATCAACTCTAGTTATAGGGAATAGTTGGATGTGGTACACCAGCTACAACATTTACCACACAGCGTCCTAACATATCCACCGTTTCGTCGGCGCTTATCCATATGTATTGATTTAAAAGATGGCTTCTGATGCGTTCTACTGTTCTCGTATAGCACCTAGAAACATAATATTTGCGTAAAGTTGATTCATCAGAAACATTTCGACCAGTATATTTTTTCAGAAATGTCTTCAAAATTGGATTGTTCAATTTAAATAATGGAATATTAGCTGCCATAAAAGTTTCACAGAGTTCTTCGTTAAAATTGTCAGATTCCAACGGGTTCAATTTTTTTCCGTGTTTTAAATATCCTACGTGACGTTTTACGGTTGATTTATTGCAATTTTTCAATAACGTTTCACACACTTCACAATAAATTTTGGAATCACTGGCAATGTACATACAATCAGTATGGCCCTCAATCCAACTCGCCATTGTGTCACGATGCCATTCTCGACGCTCTTCCATTGTCTGAAAAAGTAAGAATATTCTAGATCCAAATAAACGAAATTAAATAACGAAATTTTATGCACACTTACGTGAAAATAATTGGAAGATGTTGCTTAAATGAAAAGAAAAGGAATGTACGTGCTATTTCTCTTACGAAATACGATAAACTTATTTATTTTATCTACGTACACGACACCACTGACAAACACTATATTCTCCGAATACAATAGCTGGGTTGTCCATTGTTATCGCTGCGAGACCAGGTGGCCGAGTAAGTCAATTAAATACTTCATTGAATTACGCCGGGATGTACTGATGAGCGACGTTATACACAATTCCAATTGCCGATTGCGTTTTATGGAAATTGCATCCGTTCTCTACTTATGACATATATTAGATTATGTTTTGATTTCAAGTAATGACAGATATCCGGAAACGTTACTACAACATATGATTAGATGATTTGGCAACCATGATATTGTAAAATACGTGTCTTTCTGCGGGTTCTAAATAAAAATAACGGTAACTTAGACACACACTATATTAATAATAAGAACATATAACAATTTAAAACTGATTACTAACAATAAGCACATTTATGTATTTATATTTATGTAAGTTCACTCGGCGATGATTTGGTATCGAATGAATAATCCCTTATGAATAAATATCCCTTCCTCGACGGCTTATTATATATCGGCCGTTGAACATCTCTCGAGTTTTCTATATCTATCGCGAAGGTGCCAGAGGTGTGATGCGTGACGTATCGTTGGATGAGTCATCACAATATGAATTCCCATAAGACTTGTACTATAATGGGGTTGAAACGGATTATAGCATATTTTTATGAACGAGCGTCTCTTCTGAAGTTCCCAACGAGTTTATTGACTGAATTTTGAATGTTGAAATTGACAATGCGCGTTCATGATAATCTTCATGTTACAAAATTTAAGGAGGTAAATACTATTTTTACGAAGTGACAGTGCATTTATTGTTGACTTGTTTGCAGTTAATAGCATTTCTTAAAAGAAAAAATAATGGTGATATTCCCAAAAAATCTAAGATTTTTACAGAAGAAGAATTTGAAAAGATTCTTAGTGACGCTTCAGACGATACGTTTCTTATGATGAAAGTCGCGATAATATTGCGAAGTACTGATGCATGCCGTACAAATGAATTTTATAATTTGAATATTGAAGATATTGAAATGAAATCTGATACGAGAATTGTGAAGATTCAACAAACCAAGAACAAAATCGCCCGAAGATTTGTGGTTACTAATGGTTATAATTAGAGCTGAGGATGTTTGCGGAATAACCATGGTTATATCATGTAACCATAGTAAATTACTATGGTTACATGATATAACCATGGTTATACCGCAAACATCCTCAGCTCTAGTTATAATAATGAAACCGTCATCTAGTTGGTTTAAGGTCTTTGAAAAGTACATCAAGTTACGGCCGAATAATTTTAAAGAATTACGATTCGGTCGTAACTTGATGTACTTTTCAAAGACCTTAAACCAGTTGAAGATTGCATTATTACAATAATTAAGCCTACTAGCGTGATCTCTAGATAAGATCTGTTGAACAATCGATACTTTGTATGGAGACATATTGCTATGAACTTTTCCCCACGAATATTTTGAAAAGTTATTTAATTATTTATGAGTGTATTATTATTTTGAATATTAAACATATTTGACTTCCGCAGTTTGAGCAAGCCGTTTGCATTGCTGTGTACGATATTGATAACTGTATTTTTTATATGGAGGCTACGTGCTTCATGTGGACTAACCAGACACAAGTGTACTCTGGGTTTAGAAAGACGTGTTTATTATAAGATAAATCTTTATCTTTGTTAAGTAACGTCGTGATTTTTGATTAATTAGTGGTTGGTGTTTGTATTCATTACGGAGTTGGTTGATATCGTTTTTGTTAATTTTGTACGCTTTCTAACTCATGTGTCTCGAGAAAATATATGAATATATTTTTTATTTTTACGTAAGTAAATTATTTTAAAAGATATTTTATTATTATTAATATTATTTTTATTTTGAATTTTGTATTTTTCCATTGTGTTAATTTTGATACATATATATTTTATTCTTAGTTATTTGATTTAAATGACAAAGAACGTTTTTTAAAATTTCTAATATAAAAAATTTCTGTAACTGAGAATTTTGTACGCTTGGGATATCAAGTGCATATTTTGTGGTTGCACATGTGTTAGAGTTTGCTTCGGGGTGTCATATCAGTTTGTTTATTTTGTTTCTTGTGGGAGAAATTAAAAAGCATCTGATCGGCTGTCATAAAGGAAGTTTTTATCGCATGCTGCGGTCACTTCCATGCGATATTTTTACCTTAATAATATTGTTTAATGAGGCGATATTAATCTTTATACTTTATAAAGATTTTTTTTTATTTTTTTAAATTTTTGTATTAAAGATTCATTTAAAGTTTACTGTGTGTATTTTTTACATTTGACTTTTTTTTTCGTTTGTGCTCATAAGTAACTTAATAATATTATCATAACTTTTCTCAAACAAGTTTTGAGTGGCGTCCAATAAAAAACTATTGTACTAATTCAATTGTGTTTTCCACTTTTCCGATTGGAACCCTGAGGGAAAAGCAGTCTCAACTTGAAAATTAACCGACAGAATATCCAACCTGGATAGATTGGTTGTGAATAGTGGTATTATCAAATTCAACACCACTATTCATAGCAATATGTAAACCACACTTCGAAATTCTTTGGACGGTACTAGAAGATACGATCGTTTGAACTGATAAACTGATAAACGACGAACTGATGTATGTGGGTTCTCTCAAACAAGTTTTTCTACGTGTTCAACAATATTTTTCTGTGTACGTGATCTACCAGAACTTTTGCCTTTTAACACAGATCTTGTAGCTCGAAACTTCTCCACGACTAGACGAATGATCTAAAGCGGTATTATCCACAACTCTATTAGGAAACTGCAAGTGAAACTGTCGCTTACATTCCGCGTAGGAATATTCCCATTCTCCGTTAAGAAATTGTGCACTTCGGAAATATGCTTCAAGAATAAAAATATGTTCTTATAATGTGTAGGTCCATTGTTTAGTAGTATTGTTTATTAAGTAAAAAAATATATTTGTAAGAAAAAATTGCCAATCACAAAATGACAAATGTCAAAATGACAGATAAATATTTAGTTATAAATGAAAGGCAAGTGGCTTATAATAA
This sequence comes from Melolontha melolontha, assembly GCA_935421215.2. NCBI lineage: Eukaryota > Metazoa > Arthropoda > Insecta > Coleoptera > Scarabaeidae > Melolontha > Melolontha melolontha. The sequence continues at coordinate 107,332,330 of OW285243.1, forward strand.
TTTGCAAGTACTTGTTAACTCAGTGCCTACTGAGATGAAGTTCTTTTTGAAACACGTTGTATAAATCCAACTATATACTAAAACTTGAATTTGCAATATTTACGAATAGAATTTCATTATGAAGAATAATTTTGTTACTCCTTAACATAGAATACCTACCTTGTATTATTTATCAAGTTTGTATTATAAATAAATAAAGTTCTGACAACTTTAGTCCAATATTTTACAAACAATATTCATCGTAGAAAAAATAGCATTTGCTACAACATTTGACACTATAAGCCACAGAGCATTACTGTCTAAACTGAGGCTCCTTTGGCTTTGCGCCATTTTTAAATTTCATGGATTTGTTATGTATCGTACAATGACTTTCCCTCCTTTAAATTCATTGCAGCATTTGGTGTGCCTAATAGTTCCAACTTGGGACCACTTCTGTTCGTATTTATCAACACGACCTGCTGGGTACTCTCACCTATCCAATTTTAGCATATGCAGATGACTTAAAGATATATTCTGAAATAAATAACAACAATGATACTTCTTTTCTGCAAGATAATTTGAATATAATCTCAAATTAGTGTAGCATGTGTTGTTCTGTAAGTTACACCCACTCCAAATTTCCTATACTGTCGCAGTATATAATTTATAATAAATATTTGGAAAGAAAAACTGTCATTATGAACCTGTACGTATTATTTAATTCAAAATTCTCTTTTAGAGCATAATTGCAAACTGTCTTACAAAGCTTTGAGCTTCATTATGCATGTTTCTACGAATTTTAATAACATTGAATTGCTTAAAGTGTTATATTTCGCTTCAATATCTCAACAGGCAACTTAGACGCAAAATGTATGCGAACAAACATTAAAGAACTGCATTCATGAATATGGAATAGTACCTACATAAATACGATATTATTACTCGTTTTTTCTTGCGAAAGAAAATGCTTTTAAAACCGCAGATAATGAATGAGCCAAAAAGAAACTAATGTAAAATGATAATTTAAAAATATAGACGAAAAGGGAATTCTTGGAAAAAGAAAGGTAAAAATACCTGAGACTGCAGTAACAGTAAATACTTCGCGCGCGCGAGGAACGCTGAATCGGCAGGCAGTAAAACTCTTCTCTCTTTATTCCCTGTCTATTCCTCTTTCAAAATAAATTCTTTGCGGTTATCCTGAAACTTACTGTTTAATATTTTCTCGTCTGCACGCGGAACTCCGAAGCCCCTTTATATCCAGACGTTGTGATCAATATTTAAGGTTTTCAGTCTCGAACGCGCTATTTAATATTTTAGCAGTTTGCCGAAGCCTTTTAATAATACATACTATTGATAATTTTATTTGCTTCTCACGATATCACGGAAGATATTTGTGATTGTGAGAGATATACTACAATGTGCCAAAAAAAATATGTATTTATACAAACAAACGTATCATTTGATATACTTCTATTCTAATTAATAAAATTTATTTTTCGACGTAATCCCCTCCAACTCGACACATTTGGTCCAACGTTTTTCCCATCCTTTCGAACCGTCAGAAAAAAATTGATTGTCCAAACCTGAAAAATACTGATTTACGTCTTCAACCTCAGCACTTGACCCATATTTTTTCAGTTGAAATATTTTTTCAAATTAGGGAACAAGAAAAAGTCGCTTGGAGCTCTATCTGGCGAATAGGGTGGATGCGGAATCAATTCAAACTTCAATTCGTTCAATTTTAACATTACAACAATGCATGTGTGAACCCGAGCGTTATCCCGGTGAAACTGTCCATTGCTTGTTCAACCCTTTGCAAGATAGTTGGCAAGATTTATTCCTCGGCTAGCCCAAAAAACTGTCGACAACACTTTTCCTGCGGAGAAAACGACCTTTGCCTTCTTGGGAGTTCGTTCTCCCACTGCAATCTACTACATTGACTCCTGTTTGGTCTCGGGCGTTTGGTGGTGACCGCAAAAATTCCGCTGTATTTTTTTATACAAGCTACACACTCGCCCGACATGTCCGTCTGTATGCGCTTTTGGTAGATCGTCAACAAACGCGGCGTATCTAAATCTTGTTGTAAGATCTTGTACACCCGCTCACATTATATCCCACAAGCCTTAGCCTATATCCATAACAGTCAATCAACGATCTTTCATCACAGTTCACTATAGGTCAAATAGCCACTTTTTCTGCGCTAAATTAATAACTTCTTCAAAACCATGGTATTCAAACTAAAACCTGTAGGAATTTACTATGTAAGAATAAATCTATTTAAAAATGCAACTTAACCCATTAGCGACCAAAAATTAACCCTTTTGCAACCATTAATGCAAACATTATACGTAGTATTCATTTATTTATTTTAATTAAACTACAATTATTCAGTAATTGCTTAAATCTAATTCGTTTTGTAAATTTAAATCAAATAGGTCCTCTTCAATTTCATTAATTTCATCGTCTTGGTTGCTATGATGAATTTCTTCTGTGGTTTCGCTGCAACATAACAGTTCAATTGCTTCAGGTGGAAGAGTAGAACGTTTCCGCTTTTGCAAGCGCCTATTTCAAAATTTTGTGGAAATTAATGGATCTGAAGTATAGACAGCTCTATTAAATACGTCTAGCAGGTTCTTGGTACTATTGTTTCTGCGGGCGTGATGCAATCTATCGGCTCTGTATATCTTATGTCGCGATTCAGCTGCTTCTTCTGCAAAATAACCCATTGGAAGTGCTGTATTTTCTATTATTTCTTTTGAATGTATTAGTACTTTAAGTACTGTGGAAGTCATTGGCAACCAAGGATATATATTCTGAAAACATTTTGCTGTTTCAAAGCAATATGTTTCAAATTTACATGAATTAATTGCAAACTGGCAGGATAAACAAATCAAAATGATTGTGAATCGATATATTAAATCTTCGTCGACATTAGTTATTTCAGGAAAAATAACATGCTCAGTAAAAGCTCGACGAGCAGTGTTTCCGTCATTTGTGGAACCGGAGCCACCTACTCTGGGCATGTCGACACGAAGTCCGAGCTTTTTCCAAAAAGCGTTTTGTATGTCTGTTTTTCTTTTTAAAATAATTAACTTATCATCTCCTCATACCTGCCACTTTTGTAATTCGCATTTATAGCCTAAATGTAATACAAATTCAAAAAATCTAATCCAGCAATGAAGGGGACTAAGTCCAAACTTTAAGTTTTCATCTTTTGCCCGGAATATTTCACTTTTGTAATTAAATGTGTTCCTTCGGCGTGGCAGCACAAATGGGACAAGCCTGGTATGATCTAGTTCCAGTTATAATGTTTAAAACTTTTCCATCAATGAGTGTTAAAAATAATTTAAATGATACTTCAACAAATTTTCCATCACCAATTGATATTCTTACGCTTGCCAGAGCGTCAATTTCCTTTTTTAAATCCAGGTCTTCCTTTAAAACAACTTGTTTTGTCTCCTTTATGTACTGCAATTTTATGGGCCGACAAAAACTTACAGACTGTGGTGTGCGGTTGTTCCAAATTGGCGTTCCGGATAAGAGCAGTAACCTTAAAGGAATAACTGTAGTAGCTAAAGGAGAGGCATCACAGCTATTTGACGAACCTGCCTCATTAAAAGTTTGTCTATATAGCGACTGACCAGTGCTACTATCAAATCCATAGCTTAATATTAATACCGATCCCAAAAAATTCGTCTTCTCCGCTTCCAATACAGTTTGAAAAACTTCTTTTTGGAGGTCAACAATTCTTTCAGCCGTATGCAGTAAAATAGATTGCAACGAAACTTTGGCAAGGGTCTCATTTGCTATTATACCATGAGGTCGACATTTCAACTGTGCAGCTGTAATTTTCCTATAATGTGGATATATATCGCAATTACGTAATTTGTTTTCGTGGCGTATTGCATTATATTGTTCTTTGGAAAAATTATATTCAAGAAGAAAAGCTAAAGCCTCATCCGCAGATAGTGGAATTGGCTTTTGGAGATCTTGATAGCAAACCTTACGCATTTTTGATGGTCTTGTTGGGCTTTCAATACTTTCTTTTAGCACTGCAGCTAAATCAGCATCACCGTGCTTACGAGCTGATATTGCTGCTGCACGAACGAGAAGATTTGTATCAGCTTTCTCATTTGAAAGGTCTGCAGCTTCTTTTCTTTTCCCAAATTCTGATTTTGCGTTGAATGGCCCACGTGGACGACCAACAACTTTTTCGGTGCCATTCACCACAAAATTTAAATCTGAATTTAACCACGCATGATTTTGATCCTTAAACACATGCATCCTTCCGTGACATTTTTCCCACTTTTGAGCCAATTTTACGCCAAAAAATGTAATGTTTGCTTTATATGTTTCTCCATTTTATCCGAAATCGTATTAGCTTCAATTCTTTCAACTACATGCTTGAAAAGGGCATCAAACTTTTCTTTTTTTATACTTTTTTTTCGCCATATTTCTAACAGTTCAATTTAATTAAAATAAAGGTTACCTGAAAAAAAGAGGCATTACTCGTAAAACGTAAAAAATAGCAGCTTGAAATTAATTGCAAATAACTCATTAAAAATTGCTTAATCTGTTTTCAATTTCAAAGAGGTCAAATTGGGTCAAAATTTTGTATGGCTTATAGAAGATCAAACATTTAGAGAAATTGCACCATTTTAAGGTTATGTACTCTGATGGGTAATTTTCAAGTATACCGACGTAAACATAAAGCAGTATCAATGACACACATTTATACTTACTTGTCTCTTTATTTTGCATTTTACATAAATTAATTATCGTCAACACAATTCGAGAAACACCCAGTTAAAGTTGACCAATAAATAAATACTGATCTCGCTAGCACATTTGTAAAAATATTACTTCGAATGACTTTAACATATATATAACGGTGCTTTATATTTAGCACAAACAAAAATTAGGTATATTTGTTTTGAATGGTTTCCAATTAGAAAACAACAACAACGAAAGTAAAACTGAACTTTGATTTTTTCACTTTTGCACAGAAAAAGCGACCGTTTGACCTAATGTGCAGTTTGATGCCCCAAATCGACCATTTCGTCAGTTGCCACCCAATTTTTTATCGTTGTAAATGAAGAGAAGGCTTCACTGTATACAAAGTCTAACTCATCTTTTATTTCCTTAGTCTTTTTCCCTTCCAAATGAAGGAATTGTATCACTGCGCAATACTCAAGTTTGTCCATTGTATATGCAATGTGAACTGACAACAGAAGGATACCATAGACAAACTAATTAATGATCAGTATGACAATTTTTACAGTGTACATATTGTTGTGTACTTTTACTGAAAATTACTTTCAGGGTTTTTTGTTTTACACAAAAAGGGTTCCTTGCAACTAGGCCTAGTATCTAAGGTAATAAGAAGAGACATAATACGATAGCATGTTAATTTAATACATATATTATTCACACTTTGTCAAATTATACATTAATCCTTATATATGTTAAAAGTCATCAATTATTAATCAAACATAGTATGTAAATCTTATATCTAGTCAGAGAATATTCACATGTATATGTACAAATAAAACTTTCAAGATCTTGTTAGATTCCAATATTAATCTTTCAAAATACAGCTGTGTATTACTTTAGATCAGTGAGTTTTATACCCTACAAGATGCTAAAGCATGACACAATGTTTTTATTTAAAATTTTATAAATTACAAAGTTTACGGATTTAAAAGTACTATAGATTAATACTATTACAAAAGCAAAATGTGTTATTTCATATTTACGTGGCGAGACTTTACCCTGCTACATAAAATAGTCAATAACACACGATATATTTTAATTAATATCTCGAAATATTAACGAGAGTTTAAAATTGCGAGTTCAAAACCCAGATATAATTAAATATTTGTGAGATCTTTTCCCTACTTACAAGTTTAAAGATAGCTGTGTTATATTTTCTGTTTTAAAACAGAAATTTAAATTATCAAATTAGTATGTAAATGCAAAGTAAGTGAGGATGTAAACATTGCTGTCTACAAATTACAAAGCAAATCATACGAAATTTTTAATTGAAAAATATTATCTACGTTGGGACATGAACCCAAATCTACGGTTTGCCGGACCGTTGCTTTACCACTTAAGCCACGATAGACCTTGGTTCAAGCTACTTAGAAACGCATATATAAAGTAACAGTGTTAATGATTCAGATGTCAGATATTAAATGTAGATGTCAAGTTTGAAAGCAGAAGTCAGTTTTAAAAGCAGATGTCAGTTTTGATAGCAGATGTCAGTTATTGAAAGCAAATGTCAGTTATTGAAACCAGATGTCTGTTTTGAAAGCAGATGTCTGTTATGAAAGCAAATGTCAGTTTTGAAAGCAGATGTCTGTTTTGAAAGCAGATGTCAGTTTTGATAGCAGATGTCAGTTATTGAAAGCAAATGTCAGTTATTGAAAGCAGATGTCAGTATTTTGAAGGTTTGAAATTGCTAATTATTACTCCATAGCTATATGAGTGTTTATGAACGGCTAAGAAATTATCTAAACACATATATATATATATATATATATATATATGTATATATATATATATGTAGTAAAAAATTTATTAAACGGGTAAGCGGTCTGTCAAAATAATTTTACTAATATAGTACGGTCGATAATACTTACTAGTCTATATATATATATATATATAGTAAACCTAATCAGTAGGCGATTAAAGGTCTGTATATTACTTCAAAATATATGTATTTAAAAAACTCTACATGTTTCGGCAGTACGCCTTTATCAAGAGGATACAAAATATAAATGACAGGATATAAATGTCAAGTAATTAAGTTGCTATGGTTTAAATTATTCAAAGATACATTCTAGTAATAATAATAAATCATGCCTTAGTATTCCAAAAAATAGATAGCAAGGTGTGAACATATGTGTTGTTCGCTGCTAGCAATTTGTGTCTCTTTCTGGGTATGAACTTGTGTGTTGGTTGCTACTGGCAGCTTGCGTCTCTCTATGGGTGTGTGGTTTTGTGTGAGAGCGTAAGTGTAGGGTTTTGTATGTCGGTGCGTTCGTGCGTGTGTTTAGTGACCGGTCGCGTGAATTTAGAGAGGTCGGATAACCAGCCGTTGCGTAGGGCCGCCAACCCTTTCCCGGCAACTTCTTTACAATTCCGTGCAGTACTTCGACGGCCTGACCCCCGCCCCAACGAGGCAAGGCGCAGACCAGCGAAGCGCACCCTGTGCGGGGTTGCTCATCGCTAACCAAGGGAACACTCTTAGTGGCTACCTCGGTCGACGATGGTCACACTTGTGCCATCTTAACGTTTTCCGCCGAAGCGGGGGCATAGCACACACTTCGAACGTGTGTGTGCTGTTAACGGCAGCCTAGCCAGGTTGCCGCCCAGGACCGGTCCTAGTGGTGTGTGCATTGCGCGGCGCCGTGTTAGCGCCGCGTAGCATGGTTCCTCACTCTTGCTGGAAAGGCGGAATGGCACCTGACTGCCCAACGGGCAGACCCAATTTTCAATTTCATAAATTTTCATCAATTTTTTTAACTAACTTTATTTATAACCTAAAATTACACTTATTATATAATCTAGATGTCGCCCATTTTGCCCCTGGTACTTTTCCAAGCGATGCCTTGGATTTTCCATTACTCTTGTGCAGTGGCGGCTCTTTAATGAGAGCAAGTGAGCAATTGCACCCCCTGGAATTATGAAACAAAAAAACCAAGCGGCGACTAACTGTGAAAGTATTTATTTATTATATATATTATGTATTCATAGTTATTGACGAGGAACGTGGCACGCTAACAACGTACATATACCGATCGTCGTCACAGATATACTGAGCAAAGCCCAACTGTTGCTCTTGTAAGGCATTAACATTAAATTGATGGTGGGGAGAACTGTATTTTGCCGTACTTCAATGTCGTATATTACCTAGCGTTGGAGCAACTAAACCAGACTGCTCTCGGGCGTTATTGCGATGAAGTCCGTGTCCTTTTTAGAAAACAACGCGTTTTCGCGTTTAACGTATAATGAAAAAATCGCAGTAAAAAATCTTAAACGGCCGATGCCTCAATTATGTTTAGAAAATAAACAATCTGTTAAAGGTAAAGACGTTATAAGAAAATTCAAAATTAATATTTATCAGAAAAATGACTGGATTTGTGGGTGTGAAATTAAAAATACTTTGTTTTGTCTTCCGTGTCTTTTGTTTAGTGGTGAACCGTCTTGGTCAAAGAACGGAATAAGAGACTTAATTCATCTTAGTGCTAAAATTATTAAACATGAAAATTCCGAAGGGCATTTGAAAAATATATTTAGTCTAAGAATGTTAGGAAAAAATAACATTCAGAATGTTTTAGATTCATCATATAGAAAAGCAATTCAACAACACAATGAAAAGGTTACAAAAAATATGCATGTGTTAAATTTAATAATAAATTGCATTAGATTTTGTGACGCGTTTGAACTGGCACTTCGGGGTCATGATGAACAGCAAACGTCGAATAACAAGGTCATTTTTCGGGAATTGATCAATTTTACGGCAGAATTGGATAAATCGCTCAGAGATCACATCGAAGCAGCACCGGTTTTTAAGGGATTATCAAAAACGATACAGAATGAGCTGCTTGATGCAATGTTGAACATGTATAATGAACAAGTTACCAGTGAAATTAAAGCAACCGACTTCATATCTGTGATAGCTGATGAAACCACAGGTGTGTCCAATCAGTTTCAGTTGGTGGTTGTTTTAAGATATATTGTGAACGCGAGACCGGTCGAAAGATTTTGGAAATTTCTTCTGCCTAGTGGACATGATGCTAATTCTTTATCTGCCTCCATCCTTAACAAAATTAGTTTGCTTGTTGATGACCCAGAAAAACTGATTGCACAGAGCTATGATGGGGCAGCAGTCATGAGTGGTGCTATTAACCGCGTGCAAAGACATGTCCAAGACCAGTATCCAAGGGCTAATTTTGTACATTGTTATGCACATCAGACAAATCTAATTATGTCACATGCTACATCGAGCAGTAGTAATTGCAGAATTTTTTTTGCCAACCTGACGGGATTATGTACATTTTTCTCCACTTCACCACAACGAGCTACAAGATTGGAAGAATTCCTTCAGAGAAAAAGCTTACCACGTTCTTCAAAAATAAGATGGAACTTCAATTCTAGGACAGTGAATACAATATATGAGCACTGAGCAGAAATAATTGAAGCTCTAGAACAAATCGAGGGAGAAGCTAGTTTACAAACTACCATTCATCAAGCTAGTGCCAATTTGCGAATTTTAGAGGAGGAAAATTTTATCTATTGGTTAACTTTCTTTTATAAAATTATGCCATATGTGGACATATTGTTTAATCAATTACAGAATGTCAATACAGATGCATTAAAAATCAAGAATAATTTAGATAATTTTGAACGCGCTATTGGAAAAATTCGAACCGAAATCGCTGACACAGATAATCAGTTGGTTAAACAAAATGACCCAGAACTGACTCCTCGACCATCAAACCGGCGAAGAGTAACTGATGGTAGCCAAAGAAGGAGGGAAACTATTGAAGTGTGCGATATTAATTTGCTAGAAATAAAAACTAGATTTCGGTATACAGGGCACTTAATATTAGCAAACTTAATTTCTTTTAAACAGTTCTCCTCTTTTTAAAAAAAATTTCCGGAAGATTGCCTTAAAGAAGCAGTAAAATTTTATCCATGCCTCAATGAAAGCAGACTACTAACTGAATTAAGCGTTCTATATTCTAGAGAAGAATTTAGGCAAAATATAGAAGTCGGTGCTGTAGGTCTGCTAGGTCTTCTGCTGGATGGATTAAGCGACACCTTTAATGAAGTTGTTACGATTTTAAAAATTGTCATTACAATCCCAATGACAACGTCCGAAGCGGAACGCCAGTTTTCACGGCTGAAGAGAATAAAAACTTTCCTGATAAATGCCCTTACTATGTTATCTTGTGAAAAAGAATGTATAAGTGATTTCCCAAACTTTAATGAAAAAGTGATAGAACTGTTCTGCAAGTCAAAGACACGTAAAATGGACTTCGTTTATCGTCAGATGTAATTAAACTGTGTAGTGTAATATTTACTATTCCCTCAAAACAAACTCTACAATGAACAGTACCTGTCTGGAACAGTACGTCGGTGAAATTTATAAGGATTGGGTAAGCGTTTTTGTATTACACTTTTTAAATTTGAAATTACCCACTCCCTATGTGAACCACCCCGAGTCGCCACTGCTGGAACTGTGACTTGGAGACAGTTCGGACCGGTTAAAGTAAAATATGCCATATAATAAGGCACCCTCATCACCAGATGACAAGCTTCAGCAAACGAAGACACATTATCGGAACCTCACTTTAAAAATCTCCCGTCATGTATTGGCAGATCTTCCCGTAAATATTTCTTTTATGAGTTTTCTATCTCATTTTTATTGAAGTTGAATTTTATTGAAGTTGGATTCTTTTAAGCTTCGATTAAATTCGAGTAAATGTATCTCATAAACTTCTAAATGTATTACGTGTAGTATTATGTCTTATGAATAAAATAAAATACCAAATAAAATTCTATTGAAGGAAGCTACGATTTCTCTGTACCGATTGAAAAAGTTTCAAATAAGCGAAAACGAAGACGTACTTGTATTCCGGAATTAAAAATAAATTCCACAGAACAAAATTATATTTACGACAAGAACGAATAGATGTACGGTTTCTCTTGTGGTGAATAAATGAAACGAATCCTGAAAATGCATATCCAATTGACTCTTGATTTTGATGATAAAATTGTTAACAAAATTTATAATGCTGCAAAATACGATTTCAAAAATAGCACTGTAACCTCCTAACAATGTAAATTACAATAAAATAATTCAATATACGAGTATAAGGAGAAACTAGATAGAATATTTAAAAACATTATAAAATCTTAACAAAATATATACAGAAATCGTTTCCACGTAAAAAATATTAAGTTTAGTTTTTTAAGGTGCTTTATCTCTATAATAATAATTAGAGCAGACCAATTTCCGTGCGCGCCATGAGCGCCGGTATGGGGTAGTAATTCGTAATAAATTAGAATATGCGATAGAATAGGGACGCAACATGAGCTTGTTACCGATATAAGTATAGAAGTAGAGACATTTATTCTAACAGAAATAATTAAATATGTATACATTTGGTTTTCTGCTATTAAAGTAATATGCATAAACACACGAAAAATAAGAATAGTACATATTATAGCAGCGTTGTATGTACCTATAAATAAAATTGAAAATGTATGATATCAGTGATTGCGTGCACGACAGAGGATTTAAAAAAACACTTACCGTTTTAAGCGTCTTCCAAGGATTGACAAACTGGAGAAACTCGATTGTATATTTTCAACATCAGGTGCGTTTCTAAGGTTATTTCTGAAAAACATATCCGCCATGAGGAAAAAATATGTTTATATTCGGAAAACGAGCGTTCTACATCTAGTGATGCTATATTCGCATAATCAAAATACTTTTTGAAGCAACTTAACGCATCTACAGACGTGCCCTCACAAATACGTGTTAAGGTGTCAAAATGTGCATTTCTGTCAAAAACACTTTCAAATTTAATTAGAACACTTTCACTTTTTGCGTCTTCTACAGCACACAGTTGTGCGTGAACATCTTTAACGATTTGCAGTGATTCCTCTAGCGACAGCGACGAATTTTCTAATTTTGTTATTGCTTCTTCTAGTCCCAAGTAATTCTCACGAATACTTTGTTAATCCATTTTAATCTGGGCATCTTGAATTTTTTTCTGGCTTGTATTGATAGCTGCACTTTCTTTCGGATCGAATGATAAAACCACGTCCTTAATTTTTTCAAAATGTTCATGATAGTAAAACCCCGCCCGTAATTATGTACCACAACGTGTCAGAATCGGCTGTGGTGGCTCAGGGGTATGGGGACACAATTCGTGAAATTTCCGAATACGTTTTGGAGATTTCAGGAATACTGCCTTTGTACTCGATATTAAAGCATCTACCTCTGGATAACATCTACGAACCTGTTCTGCCACAAGGTGTAGAGCATGGAGTTTACAAGTAATATGTAACAAGTTAGGATAATATTTTCTAAGAGACCGGCCTACAGAACACATGGTTGCGGCACCGTCGGTCATAAACATTAATACTTGATCTTTCGAAAGTTTAAATTTTTCCAAAGTATCTAATAGCACCTCTGAAATTTTTTCGGCATTACATTGTTCTAGTCGTCTGGATGCTAGTAAAATTGAAGACGTTTGTTGATGTGGTTCCATATTACGCGCCATCACATTAACTACAGATTGTTTTTTGCTGTCAGTTGTTTCGTCCACACATAACCACAGTTTTTTATTTTTCAGTTCGGCTTTGATTTTATTTTCAACCTGTTTACGCACCAATGGTAAATTCCTTCGTAACGTTGTCGTGCTCGGTAATGTTTGATTCGCGTATTTATTCCAAAATGAAATAAATGAATCATTACTTAACAAGGTAAACGGCAGTGTACACACAATCATAGATACACATAGTTCATGTATAAACTGTTGTCGATTAATTTTGTTATTATTGTGCTTGGAACTGCTTACGTGTTCTTTACAATGTGTTTTTGACCAACACTTTAGATATGTATTGCACACTAAACATTTAATTTTTGAGCCATCGTATATTAAGTCCGGGAAATCCATAATAAACTTATTCACTTCGTCTGACAACGGTCGTTTTCTCAATTTATGTGTCGACATTTTATTATGTATGCTTACACTTACATGCAGTCTAAGCAAGTACCAAACACATATTGAATGCTTTTTATTAGTTCTTATGCAATACAATCATCCTCACATCGGCGCACATGGCGCGCACGAAAATTGGTATGCTCTAATAATAATGCATATTTTTAATTTAATTGAGTTTTATATAGTCAATAGAGAAACAGAATACCAAATGACAATTTGCTATACAGGGTGTAAACGAAATAAACCGACATACTTTAATATGTAATAGCTGTAATAATATTAAGCATAAAATGCTAATTCACAAAAACTCTATCGCGAACGAGATCAAGGAACAGAAATAAGAACACCCTAACCACAATATATAATAATAAATACTATATACGTATTTCGGCAACTAAGTTGACATCTTCAGTAGAATAACCTTAAAACTGAAAAAAAGAGTGTTAAACGTAGCGTTTTCGGCTAAGGTAAACCTTAGAAGATATGCTCTTCACCAAATCGCCAGTGGGATAACACTGATTTGGCGATTTGGTGAAGAGCATATCTTCTAAGGTTTACCTTAGCCAAAAACGCTACGTTTAACACTCTTTTTTCAGTTTTTAAGGTTATTCTACTGAAGATGGCACTTAGTTGCCGAAATACGTATATAGTATTTATTGTTATATATTGTGGTTAGGGTGTTTTTCTTATTTCTGTTTCAGATTATAAGCCACAGTCTTCACCAATTTCGGAGATCAAGGAATAAAAATATTTAATAAACGCGCGTGGCTCAACCCGACTCTTGTAAATTTAGTAATCCTTTATGACTGCAGCGCTGCCCCTACTGAAGCGTAATGGTGGGAGTTGTAGATGCTATGATGCATACTCAAAGTTAGTAAATGTATAAGATTGTCTCGTAACTAATGGTGATCGCCATTCTGCACGTCATCGGGCGTGCCCATGCGTTTTTTGTCTAGTTGACTAGTTGTCAAATTACCGGTCTAGATTGATGTTTGTAGTGTTCGTAGCATTGTTTTCTAATTTCATAGTGTTTAATGTGCTTATATATAAACTTTATTTGACTATTTACAAGTGTTTTACTTTATAGTGAGAGGTAAAACGTGTATTTCTATATGGTGCAGCTATTAACATAATGTTTCTGTTTAGATGCCCCTGAGTGCCCATGAGTAATATCGTATTTATATATTGCTATAATTTCATATTACTTATTGCACTTTTAACCTAAATATTGCAAATTTGACATAGGCGTTTACTACCCTAATCTAAAATATAAACAAATCGATTTTGTCAATGATTTCTTCTTCGAATCGTGAACGGCGTTTAATAAAACATATCATTCTGTACATTTTATTTTAATGGCAACATTATTTTTGTATCTACCGAATTTTGACATAATCTATCGAAAACTTTCGAACGGATCTACCGATAACACATGTGCTCCACCTGGCAAGTCTGATCAGAAATCAATCTGTTATCAACTTCCGTGAAGTACGGCTTATTTAACAGAATTAACAGATATTGTCTTATTATACGGTGAAACAAGTGAAAATATTAATAATATAAATAATTAAATTTGACAAACCGTGTACAGATTGAGAGATCGCGGTACATTGCATTCAAGTTATGAAAGTCGTGGCCGTGAAAGACTACGTGAAGTAGTAGATGCGGAGGAACAAGTTTTGGATATTGTAAATGAAAATCCAAACATAACACAATAGTCCATAACATACTTCGAAGTAATTTATTACAATCCTTCCACTGCAACGTGTCCAAGAACTTACGGAAGGCGATCGCCTGCCGCGAATTAACTTTTGTAGATGCTTTAGTTGGATACTTGCACAGCAGCCGCACTTTGTCTCGAGGTTGTTATTTACCGATGAGTGTACTTTTACGGGGGACGGTATTTTAAATTTTCACAAGCTTAATTACTAGGCCGATACAAACCTTCACATCATATATCGAGATCGTTTCCACCAGTGATTTCAATAAATACATGGGCCGGAATTGTCGGTGATCGGTGGCTAGGGCCGCAAGTACCTACGCGATTTAACGGACTGATTTACTTGGATTTCTTGGAGAATTCACTACCCGATTATCTAGACAATGTTCCTCTAGAAACACGAACTCGTATGTGCTATATGTGGCTATTATTCTCGTAAAGTGCGAAACTTTTTAAATCATTCATATCCTCGATGGAAAGGACGAGGTGGTCGAATCCTAGGCCTCCGCGTAGTCCCGATTTAACTCCATTGGATTTCTTCTTATGGGGCTCCATGTAAAGTTCAGTTTATAACGGCACAGAATCGCTTCGCAAGGTATAGTAAATTTTGTCCTATCATCATCTTCTGTACCAGCACAGCCGGTCAAGGGAAAATTGTCACTTTCGGCATAGTCTGTTTTATCCGTCAGATGTCACTAGATATGGTGCCACCTGAGAGGACAGAATTTACTATACCTTGCGAGGCGATTCTTTAAGCTTTACTTCAGTACCCTAACTGATGACGCCTGATAGTAGATGATAGAAACACGTGTCTCCTTTGCAGAAGTAAATGATGGAAAATACGAGGTGTATGGCGATGTGTACAGTTACAGACGTGTATATTGCATATCTGTTTCATTTGTAATGAATTTCTTAAATGACAGTTACGTCTAAATGACAGACGGTTTTAGAAAATTAGAAGGTTAGAAAATTGCAAAGTTAATTGTAAGGTTATAATCTTCTTGTCATAAATAAATAAAATTCCGTATTATCGTTTTTTTTTTTAGATGATAGTAACGACATTAACATTTGACTATTGAAGACGGTGCGGTTAAGTTACAACATACCTAAAAATTTCATGGCCAACTCTGAGGCTGTTTTTTTTGAACGCACGATATCGACTAAAAATTAAAATGTGTTACAGTGACAGTTACAGTGACGGTCCGGTACATGAGCACTGCAGAAAAGCCTTCATTTCTGACCGTACATTGAACGATACCAAGAGTGTTCCAACTAAATTTTGGCCGTACACAAACCAGTCACGGGACGGTCAAAACAGTTCACAGACTGAAGTCACCGTTTATACTAACATGCGCATTACATACTTCATCCTGTGAAAACTACAGTTGGCAATGACAATATCACACAATATCATAGGACAGATCGAATTTGATTTTTATAATTCTTACTGTTGGCAATACTAAAAAATATATTGATAACCAAACGATCAGAAATACGTTCCAACTTCTTTATAATTATCACCAGTCCAAAACAGTGCAAAACTAATACTTGCGCACAAACCGTTCACCAAACAATACGCGTACCGTAACGAAACCGGTAGTTGGAACAAACCTCATAATTCCAATAAGTCCACATCCGTCCCAGAAAGTGGCAGTTGTGGACATATGGTATTTTTCAATTTGTCTTTTTTTGTGTGCTATCTCTTTTTAAATATTAGCTTTAGTAGAATAATATAATGTATTTAGTAATAAAGTATTTCCATATAAAACCAAAAATAATTTATTTTTAATATCAACATTTAAAAAAGTGTCCACATGTGCCCCACTCTCCTTTACATACACGGTTCAGTTTACAAACAATGCCCGCGTTATTTAAAGAGATAAAACGAACCAAAAACTTTTCTGAATAGCGTTAAAAAGTACTTCTAAATATACTGTTAAAACCTTGTTTGTTCCAACAATACCCGAAACTCTACCCTCAAATTTTTTTCACATCCAATTTCGTATCCTTTTCACTTAATAACTTTACAAAAAAAATACGAATCAAGCCTATCTGTACGCCGTAACTTAACTGTTCTCAAATGAATTACATAAACTAACTTGAAACCGCAATTAAGGAGAAACAATTACTAATTCTACTTTCCCGTGTTTATTCTTTCGGATCCTATCCATTCAAAATGATAACACAATGTGGCACTTTTTCAAGTTTCCAAGCATACATTCCAAACAATAAATTCTTAGGGAATTTGAGATCCCGTCGACACGAAATTTAATAATTCGTATCGTAAATTGTTCGACAAATGTAGATAAATTTTCCAAATAACCGATATTTGTTCTTGAAAAATGGCTCATCGCATCCCAGCTCACATGCCGATTTCCCTTTACCGTTGGGAATCAAATTTTACTCGTTCGCACGCCCACATACAAATATTCAATTTAGTCTTACCATAAAGCTTGTAAAAATACATTGCGAAATAGAATTTGTAATCGAGTAATAATTAAATAATTGGAAACTCACCTTTTAAACCAGCAGTTGAATTTAACCTCCAAAAGATGAAACGAAAAATAAATAACCAAATAATGTAACAAACAAAAACACTGGTACACTTGGTAAATAACTTTTAATATCTCGAGTTTACCATTGAAAAATTCCCTATTCGCAAGTCACAATGATAGTACCGATGACACAAAATGCGTTTGTATTGACATATTGCAAAACTAACCGTTTGAAACATGTGTTCTACGCCAAATTGATTTAATATAATCGCAATAATCGCACCGTGCGAGCGCGTATGTACTTTGGAATCCGCATATATTCACCTTATAGGGAATCTAGACGGCTCTAAAAAAAGCAATGTATTTTACTAATGAAGATCATTGAGTGCAAAAGTGAATTCGTGCAAATGCATATAAAGTGCATTATTACATTGTGTAAGTACGAATGAACAAGAGAAAATGAATAGTAATTTGTACTGAAACTGAGATAATAAAACGTTCGAAGTAAAGCAAACTACTAAAATATTTTAATTTTTGGAGTCATTTTTCTGAATACCAAATTTACATGAGTTGCGTTTCATAAAATAAAAAAAGAATTAATTCAGAATTCTGTTTTATCGACGCATAAATATGAACTTTGGTTTCATAATAACCTAGAAAAACGTACCTACCTTTTTCATTGCAAATGTGTCTTTATTTGAGAATTATATTGAAATATATTATTCGGTAATCTCAAATAAATGTGTACATACGAGGATATACTTAAATATAACGAGACTGGTGCTATAACTTATTTCACAACTAGAATTTTATAACAAGAATAGAACATGAAACATCTCTAATGTACTTATCATAAAGTAGGCTTTGATTTAACTTTTGACGTTTATTACAAATTAATTACTGAATTGTCAGTCTTTAACGTAACCATCGAAAAAATCAGAGTGGAACAAAGATATGCGATAAAATTTTGTGTTCGGTTAGGTAAAACTCGAACTGACTTTTAAAATGATTGAAACTGCATACCCAGATAATTGTTCGAAACCGAATGGTTTGAGTGCTTCTCGCGAACTTTTAGCACGTTTTCGCCGCAATCAGAAGGACTTCGTACGCCGTTTCATTACCGTCGATAAAAGCTGGGCCCACTATTACACTCCCGAAACCAAAGAACAATCAAAATCCATCACAATAGACAAAAAAAAGTTATCCGCTACCAAAGAAGGCAAAAACGGTTATGTCAGCAAGAAAGATTACGGCAACTGTTTTTTGGCATTCTCATGGAATTATCTTGGTCGACTACTTAGAAAAGGGAAAAACAATAATTAGTGAGTATTATGCCAATTTGTTACAACAATTCACCTGCGCACAAGTCTGTGATTGCAATGGCAAAAATTCATTGCTCCCAGCGATTATCGTCTCGTCAAACCTGAAAAAATGGCTCGGCGGTAAGAGCTTTTCGTATAATTCCGAGGTAATCGCTGCTGTAAATAACGTATGTCTCAAAAGTTTTCAGAAAAAGTAAAAGTCAATTTTTTTTTTAATTTTATCTTTTATTCATTACATTTTAACAACAATATTATCCTTATATAGTCTGAATTCACTTAAATATTCCATTTACATGACGGATAAAGGCCCATGCTCTTCTATATCACGTAATTTGACCCTTACATGGCCTATCAGTCTTTGGACGGTAGCAACGTCGACTTTTCTGAAAGATTCTGCGTCTTAATTGCTCCTCATTTTGGGCCTCCCAACCACCATCTGTTCAAGTGAGACCAAAATTCCTCAATGGGCCTCGCCTGAGGAACATTTGGAGGGTTATCTGTCTTCGGAACAAAATTGATGCCGTTTGTGGAATCAGACTCGTTCTTTTGGCATAATGGCACAAGACTAAGTCAAGCCAGAACATTATTTGGTCGTTGGGATGACGTGTATTTCCAAAATTTCGAAGTTTTGTCAGGCATTTTCATTTTATTTGATAATTTCATACTAAACAAGACTTTGCAACGTCAAAACCATTTTTCACATATTAAATGTCTGTGAAATTCAGTAAGAAAAGCTAACGTTTCCATTTCTATCAACAAACTTGTTGCCATGGTAACGGAAATAAAAAATATGAACGACTAGTAAACCCCATTATTTTATGAACACAAATATGTTTTTATTTTGTATATATTTTACTATTTAACAAAACGACGGTGATTTCAAAATGTAACTTATTTTTGAATATCCTTTACATAACGAAAATGTACAACATTAAAATTGATAGACGTAGATGATTTGTAGCAAAGATCACATATAATGCACTACGTACTGCGCCGAAAATTTACTTGATAAAAGTTAATGTAAATTGGCGGCCAAAAAAACTGATTCACTCTTTTTTTGCTTTATAAAACGTTCTTCAATATGTCAAAATAATAATTATTATAGCTGTAATAATGCATCAAGTAATAAACCATAATATTACTACAATACCAGGAGCATGTCATATAGGAGTGCTACATTCCATGTTAAAAATTAGCTTTTTCGGCAGAAATCACAGGAGCGTAGGTAGCCAATGGGAAATGAATTCTGGGATATGGGACAAGATTGGTCTGGAATTCTGTAAGGTCAACATTTAAGGCCCCATCGAATCGTAAAGAGGCAGTTATGGAAGAGAAAATCTGGAATGTCATACATCAAAATGTAAATAAAATACTTCATTACCTCCAAGATTTTCACAATGAATTGAAATGATTAAAATGCATAAACTTACTTGTCCAATAAGTCTATTCAAATTGGTATAGGTGGGTCTTTCGATGTCCAAATTTCTACGGCAGATGTCGTAAATGGCTTCGTTGTCGACCATGAAGGCACAATCGGAATGTTCTAACGTTGTGTGTGTTGTCAAAATAGAATTGTATGGTTCAACAACAGCGGTGGACACCTATTCAAATAAATAAATTCAAATTAATTGATAATTGCGTTATTCATAATAATCCTTACCTGTGGAGCTGGATAAATTGAGAATTCTAATGTTGACTTTTTACCATAATCGACGCTAAGCCTTTCCATTAATAAACTCGTGAAGCCTGATCCGGTGCCACCACCAAAAGAGTGAAATACCAAAAATCCCTATAAAATAATCCAGTATATTTATACAAATCTATCCTATTTTAGGGATATCACAATAAAAATTTGGAGTAAATTTGCCAGCAGACTTAGAGAAAGAAGCAGTAGCTATTGTTACAAGGGATCCAACTCGCAGTGTACGTCGAATCGCTAGACAACTAGGAGTGCCACGAACGACAGTTTGGTGAATTTTAAAACGTGAGGGCTTATATCCATATCACTATCGGAGGGGACACAGTTTGCTTGAGGCAGACCACTATGCTCGTCTAGTTTATTCTACCTGGATATTAAGACAGTCACGGCTTCCTTTTAATTTCTGCAGAACAGTCCTCTGGACAGATGAATCTACGTTCACGAGAAGTGGTGTTACAAATCTGAGAAACCTGCAAAGGTAGTCATCGGAAAATCCCAAAGCTATACGCCCATCTAAATTTCAACATGAATTATCTATTAACGTTTGGGCGGCCCTAATCGATGACTTGTTGATTTGTCCTGTCGTTCTTCCTGGGAGGTTAAATGCGGACAATTACCTTCAATTTCTTATTGACGAACTGCCAGGTCTTTTAGAGGATGTCCCACTGAATGTTCGACGAGATATGTGGTTTCACATGGATGGGGCACCACCACATTTCGGAATTGCTGTCCAAAATTGGGTTAACGTCAATTATCCAAGATGGATTGGTCGAGGTGGTCCTGTTGCATGGTCACCCAGATCACCCGATCTTAATCCCCTTGACATTTATTTGTGGTGGTACATGAAAAATTTAGTCTACGCGCAAGTTTCGAACACAAGAAAGGAGTTGTTGGATCGTATTCACCTGGCTGCCGAGCAAATCCGACAAAACAAGTATGAAATTCGGATAAGTACTTCTTCTGTTGGCTTACGGGCACAAGCCTGCATTCAACAAGGAGGTGGACATTTCGAAAATATTATTAATTGAACTTTTTTAAATAAAATCAGTTTTTATTGACTTTAGGATTACATTTTTTCATTATCTGACAATCACATTCATAGATCTGTAACTTTGAAACAAATAAAAATGGATATACAAGTTTTGCGTTTTTTGTTACTACTTGAAATGAAGTAATGAAATAAACAAAAAAAAAGTAAATGAAATAAACGATGGTCAAATGTAATGCCCAAGTCGTTAACCACTTTCTTTTGATAACGTCACTTCCCATAAAGTAATCCACATGCACGACACGAAATCTTTTACCACACAACGTTACCACCTAACAATATTAATCAGTTTGTTGACATTGCGCCAATCCACCATTACTTCTAGGCTATGCTGCAGAGCCGTACCATCAGTAGTACTTCTAAAAACTTAATAAATTTTTAAATCATCTACATAGTCAAGCACTAAATAAAGAATAGAAGTAATCAAATTATTGATGAACACATTAAGTAGAAGAGGGCCAAGTTTTGATCCTTGAGGTACGCCCGATGTAGCTAAGTAAGCATAGGATATAATTCCGCTGTGGTATTTGAAAGAAGAATAAATATTTTGCGTTTTGTTTAACCAGACTTCATATTTTATGACTACAGTAACGCTTACCTAAAGTCACTATATCTAATAAAGTACCGCAATTGGTAAGGACCATGAGTAAGAGAGAGAAAGATATATATTGGAAACAAAATGGCCGTTTGACTGCTGTCATATTATTACTGTAAAAACACGAAATCGCTCGTTGGTCGCTTATTTATATTGTGTTTGGTGTTATACATAGTAAGAAAAGAAATTAGATATAGTGACTTTACGCTTACCCTTACGCTAGCGCCTCTGATGTTCATACGGTAGTACTAAATTCGTAAACAACTGCGATGGCGGTATTTTTAAATTACTATACTGTTTTTTTGTTCTAAATATGCTCTAAATATATGTTTCGATCTCTTTTGATCTCATCAGTGCGATATATCTATAAATATAGAAATCACAGACACGTATTTTCGTGCATATAATTAAAAATTAATTCTGTTAAAAAATTAATTTAAACTCTATGTAAGAAAAATAAATATTAAAACATAAAAAATATATAAAAAATGTAATATTCTTGCAATAAAACAAAATAAACTATATACTCATAACAATAAATAAACAGAAATTATAATAAATAGCAATATAAAATAAGGACAACACACTGCAATTTATCAGTTATTATTGTTATTAATTTAACAATATAACCTATTAAAAATAATAGAATAACTGCCTTACATTATTAAAATTTCTACACATTTGCATTTGCTTACCAATTCAATACCTACTTGAAATTTCTCCTACTAGATAGTTAAAATTCATTTACATACATTTTGTCTCATTTATTTCAAATTTCTATTAAACTTCTAATATGATTTCATGATGAAGTTTTCATTAGATGTAATTCACTTAATCATTGCTGGCGTTGGCGTTTAATTATTGAAAATTCTCCCAGAGATAAAATGTTATCCCGTTCTCTTGTACAAGCACTTTACTCCATAGCTATTACGTTATTAATAGCCCTTTCGATATTACAAATCCAATAAATCAAGAGAGAAAAGAATTCGGGGCGAAATTAAGAAATATTAGAACAAGAAACTTGTTCCACTTACATCCATTTCCTATTAAATTGCTTTTCTAAGAACTGGTTCCGTTTTATACACTATACAATGGTTCAAATGAGTTTTATTTTACGCCTCTAGTGCTGCTTTTTGTTTAATTTACTGAAATAATAGTTAACATGTCTAATTTCAAAGGACATTATTTGCTAATGTTTAACAAAAGTATTCCATTCTCTTTGAAAATGAAAGGTGTATGTATGAATAAATTTTGCTGAAATTTACATTTTGTATAAAAAAATTACATAATGAATTTATTGATTTAACAGGAATTCGAAATATTTGGTGTCAACCAGTAATTTAATATTTCACGGAAAACGTGAAATAACACATAATCCAACTTAAAATGTACTAGAACTTTAACGGTATCTTGTGAATATTGTATGAACTACCTATCCTACGTGCAGTAAATAAAATATCCTAGACAGAGCGCAATTTTTATAACCAAAAAAGGCTTTTTTATTAGTGTCAGAATTTGAAACGAAGCAATGAAATATGGAATACCATTTATAACATTCACAGTATACTATGATATTCTGATGCACCTAAAACGTAAATGAGCACACATTGGCTTGCTAAAATTTTAATGTCAACGTTTTCTGAAGGAAAATAATACTTTCTTAATATTTTCACAAAAACAATAAAAAGTATGACAGTGTTTATTTTTTTAACTGTGTTCTTCTTCGTTCATCATTAAAGGAATATATACAAATATAATCAATCATTTTCTTTGTAAATATAACTCAAATTAAACATGCTATCTATCGTTAATGTAGATAGCTATAATATTTATTAACTAACGGGTGTTCAGAAACATTCGAAGTCAAAGTAGGCCTTGAAAATATGAAGTTAGTATAAGTTATAAGTTTATAAGTGATTGTTTATAAATTTAAAGAAATCTTATAAATACAAAATGTTTTCAGATTAATCTAATTAATCTCTGTTCCAAGAGTCACCGTAATAACTTAAAAAAACAAAAATTATTGAGAAATATTGATTGATATTAAGTAAATTGTATAACAAGTAGAAACAGTTCTAACATTCTGAAGATTACTGAGAGATCTAGGAACACGAGTCCTTTGTCTATAAGGTTTACATATTATTTTTCAGCAAATCGTTCAAAAATAAATAGAAATTAAAATTTTGCTTATTTTTTTTAATATCTACAAATAAATGATTTAAATAAATTGAAGATCTGAATAAAATTGGTTGTATAACTATGGGGACGTATTAATTTGGCATTCTCAAACTTGTCAAAAAAATTATTTTTTTTTTCGAAAATTCCAACTACAAAAAGTAAAAAATTATAAAATGATAATAAATTTTCGATTTCTAGACCTCCTCCACAACTAATGGAGGTAGTAAATACTGCCTCATTAGAATTACAACCACAAAAATCTCGAGAAAAATAGTAATATGAGTATAATCGTTTTATGGACTATGACTGTCGCTAAATAAAAACTCGAAAAAGGTATAAACCCCGTAGGTACTTACCACATTAATACTCGTATCCTAAACGTGTTTCGACAACTAGCTTACCCCTTTTCAGAAATTGCACACATGTTTATTCTTACGCCCTCATCTTATCTATTTCTCCAAGAACTCGAAAAGGCATGTACCTGACACTGGATCTTTGTTCACATTGTACGTGTTATTTTGGTTTATAATAATATATATGCTCTCGTATAGGTCCAGCTCCCTAAGATTGCATATATTTTTAATAGGTTTTAAACAATCTACCACCATGTTATGATTAGTTTCTAATACGTGACGGGCAACACTCAATTTTTCCGATCTATTGAATTTAATATGCGATATATATTCTTTGCAACGGGATATAATTGAGCGTTTAGTTTGACCGATGTACAGGCTATCCATGAAATAAAAAGGCAATGTATGATAAATGAAAAGATGTAATTATACAGTGTGTTTAAAAAAGATGCGGCAATATTAAAGGGGGTGATTGCCCAGGTCATTTTATACAAAAAGTTCCTATAAACATAGGTCCGTATACGCTTCGTTACCGATCTACAGCGTGTTGAAATTTAATTTTAAGAAAAAGGAAAAACTTGATTTTTCCAAAGCGGCTTGAGATATCATAATGAAATTTTAGGCGTGTTAATAGCTGTGGGAGACACATACTTTGCAATACTACACGATGTTTCAGTCGTACCTGTGGCGCGCGTATTGGCACGTCACAGGCTATTTTTCAAGAAAAAATAGGACGCCTCTGATTTCTCTAAAAATACAAATATGCTTTTATTTATTGTTCAATTATGAAGAAAAAAGCTCTCTTAACTTTTTATCGTACGACTTACCTTTTTTTTGTAAAAAAAAAAACATTTTAGTGCATGTCCATTTATTACAGAAAAAAAAATAAAAAAACAAGGTTTTATTCAAGGGCAAAAACAAATATTTTACCAAACAAACAATTTTATCAACCAAAAATTACAAAAACTGTGTAAAGTGACCACCTCTAGCTCGGATGCAAGAATCCAATCTTCTCCTCATTGACTGGCGAACTCTCTGAAAAACACCAGGATCGGTTTTAATTGAGTTGCACCCAGCAATGATTCGGTTTCTTAAGTCTTCTACGTTTTCCAATGGAGTAGCGTACACCAAGGACTTCAAATGGCCCCACATGAAAAAATCCAGGGGATTTAAGTCCGGGGATCGTGCAGGCCATGAGTGAGGTCCACCTCGGCCTAACCAGCGATTTCCGTATGCTTGTGTTAAGAAATCACGAGCTACTTGACTAAAGTGGGCTGGTGCGCCATCGTGCATATACCACATTGCATCTCTAATTGCTAATGGTACGTCCTCCAGGAATCCAGGGAGCGTCTTTTCCAAAAAGTTGCGATACACCTCTCCGGTAAGTCTCCTTGGTAAAAATACCGGTCCAATTATGCAGTCACCCACTATCCCAAGCCAAACGTTCAAAGAAAACTCATGTTGAAAACGATCTTCAACAATTTCATGTGGATTTTCGTCACACCATACATGGTTATTATGGAAATTCCGTATTGCATTTCTTGAAAAATTCGCTTCATCGGTGAACAGAATCAACATCAGGAGTTGAGGGATTTGAACCAGGCGCGGCTCGTGATGACGTATTTTGGTTTGCAGTACAATGATACGAGTGCCTCGTGTGTTTTCGGTGTTTACTAAGCAAACGTTACAATTAGTACACGAGAATACACGAAGCACTCGGATCATTGTACTGCAAACCAAAATACGTCATCACGAGCCGCGCCTGATTTGAACCATTTTGTGCAAAAGCCATTGACAGAATGCAATGCGAGGAGGAAAATCAGCAGGAAGAAGTGCTTGAACGCGTTGTATATGGAATGGATACAACAAATTTTCCTTCAGAATGTGCCAAATAGTCCCATTACTTACATCCAAAGCGTCAGCAATTTTTCGAGTAGAAGTACCTCGATCTTCTTGAATCATGTCTAGCACAATCCTCTTCCAGCTCTACCGTTCTTGCTGTCCTTGGCCTTCCTGCTCCTCCATTTCGTCTTAATGTGCCTGTTTCATAAAGACGCCGATGAATACTTTCGAAAGTTTTTCTCAGGAACAATACGGCCAGGAAATCTTTCAGTATACAACCGCCTAGCTTCTAATGCATTGCCATCACCACGCCCATAAATGTAGTGCATGTCGGTCATCTCGGCATTCGTATAGCGATTCATGATAAGGAACTTCAACAAATTCGACACATACAAAATTATTAATCACGAGACGCATTCAATATGTCAGTGAATAAAACAGGACTGTGGTTTGGTAAAATATTTGTTTTTGCCCTTGAATAAAACCTTGTTTTTTTATTTTTTTTTCTGTAATAAATGGACATGCACTAAAATGTTTTTTTTTAATAAAAAACGGTAAGTCGTACGATAAAAAGTTAAGAGAGCTTTTTTCTTCATAATTGAACAATAAATAAAAGCATATTTGTATTCTTAGAGAAATCAGAAGCGTCCTATTTTTTCTTGAAAAATAGCCTGTGACGTGCCAATACGCGCGCCACAGGTACGACTGAAGCATCGTGTTGTATTGCAAAGTATGTGTCTCCCACAGCTATTAACACGCCTAAAATTTCATTTTGATATCTCAAGCCGCTTTGGAAAAATCAAGTTTTTACTGTTTTTTAAAATTAAACTTCAACACGCTATAGATCGGTAACGAAGCGTATGCGGACCTATGTTTATAGGAACTTTTTGTATAAAATGACCTGGGCAATCACCCCCTTTAATATTGCCGCATCTTTTTTAAACACACTGTATAGAACATAAATCTAAAATATTGCGAGTCAATTACGACACGAACCCCGAAATTAAAAACACCCTGAAAATTGTATTACGTGACGCCTATGAATTCAAAATAATCAAAATGTGTATAAATAATAAATACCTCACATACGCTACAGCGCATGTTTACATACGTAACAGCTGGATGAGATGGACAATAATCAAACTATTCTTTTTGTTATTTATATAGTCGATCGCATAATGGCGTAACAAAAATTTTTTGAATGTCTTTGTCATTTTTTTCTCGCTTATGAGACGAAATTTTGTGAAAATATTTTGTATTTATATTCTACATAATTACATCAAACATCATCCATTTTTCACACGTTTTCTTTTTATCACGCCAATTAATTTCATATACAGGGTTATCGCTGAATCGCGCTAAAGCTATGCGAATCTGAAGAATACGTATAACTGTCTAACTGAAAATCAAAAAAGAAATTTATTTGTAATTCATCAAACATTGTTAGGGCCAAACTGTTGTTAAAGTCGGTCCATATTTTTGTTTATTCTATATTAACCAAAATACAGATGTAATTCAAGTTCATTGACCTGTAAAAGTAATCGATAAAATTCCTAAACGTTGTGTAAACGATACGTTTAATATAAGTTCCTATACATAAAAATAGTAAATGCTGATATTTTCCTATCAAAACATTTATGCCCACCCACCACACATATGGTTCGTTTATTACCATGTTCTTTTTGTGAATATCAATAATAGTCTTTACGTCGAATATGTCAACAAACCTACACCGCATTAATTAAAATGTGATTAAAATTAAATAACTTTAAATGCTAAACTTCTCTTAAAATAAACTTATTATGTTCATAAAAAAACAAAAATCGTCCCAAAACAAAAACCTCTACGTAGCATGTACAATTGGTTTTTAATTATTTGTATGGCATTATTTACATATAATTTTTGTTCAGAAAAAAGTAACCCTTTACCATAATTAATAATCGTATCCTAAATACGTATTTCGACAACTAAGTCGTCATCAACAGAAGGTAAAACCACTAATCAAAGTATTGCACATGGGACACAGTAAAGCTAACACTAAGAATCGCACTAAAATTACGTCAACTTACCCTTCTTAAGAGAACGACAATACCATGTGTTTATTCTCAACGCCCCCAACCTTTTCTATCTCTTTTCTAAGAATGAAAAAAGACAACTATTTGGGAAAGTACTGTTGTCCGAGTTAAACATATTAAATTTGTTTGTAACGATATGAATGCTTTCGTATGCGTCGAGATCTTGTTGATGATTTTGACAAGTTTTAACCCTTTAACCGGGCTTAGTTAGCGAGCCCTGGTGTAGATGTGAAAAACAGGAGGAAACTGGCCTTCATGTAATATGCACGTGTGAGGAACTGAAGGAACTCAGACAGAAATATTTCGGGAGGGATCTATTGGATCCTTCGAGTGTACTCAAACTTCCCCTGAGGAGAATAGTGGCTTTTATCGAGGACACAAGACTAACAGAGTGGAATTGAGAGATCTATTGGGGATAGTAGAAAGACCAGTGTGCTCAAGTGCCTGGACGTGGTGGCGTCCAACCCAAAACAGAGAAGAAGAGGAACCCTTTAACGGAAACGTTGTGGTCCGTGGCCAATGCATGGTTTGCGACGTTCGATTTTTCTGGTCTATTAAATTTAATATGTGATATATGTTCTTTAAAACGGGTTATTATTGAGCGTTTCATTTGACCTATATATTTAAAATTACAATCGTCCAAATTGATTTCGTATATACCTGATTTCAAATTTAGATTAACTTTATCTTTGGTATTACCTAGGAGACTTCTGATGGTGTTTTCAGACCGAAAAGCAACTTGGAGACGTTGTTCTTTAACAACTCTATTAATATTTTTCGTTATTGAATGGTATAGTAAACACATGTACTTTTCCTCCTGGTTGCGTTGAGATAACAAACAGGTGGGTTCGAGGATTATCATTTTTAAATTCGCTTCTCTAATAAATTTTTTAATTATTTCTATTTCAAAGCAATTATACCTCGCGGTGTTCCTAATGCAATTTAGTTACATTTCGTATCTCTCTTTTGTTAACGGAAAGTTTAGTAACCGATTGATTAAGAAATTAAAAGAAGCTGTCTTATGTTGAAAGCAATGATTTGAATCCGCGGTGGTGAATCTATAAACATTGGTTTCTTTCCGGAAAATATCAATTTCTATTTTATGCTTATTTCTAATTACTAATGTACTATCTAAAAATGGTATTCCATTTTCCTTTTCCACCGTGAATTTAATAGTCGGAAACTTCAAATTTAACTGTTTAACGAACATGTACAATACACACATTCACATTTCCGCGTTTCAAAAACCGCGAAAATGTCATCTACGTACCTGATCCAAACTTTTGGAAAATATTGAGCGTTATTTTTAAATTCTACTTCAAATTATTACAATTTTGTCTTTAAATTTGGGTGTGGTAGGTACTGACAAATACCGATAGAACAATATAATTCGTCGGTAAAGATAATCACTGATGAATTAGAGGTAGAAGCCCGTATTGCCGCCAGTATATTTAACTGCTACAGGACAGGACTCAAATAAAGAAAAATCATTTTCTCGTTACTACATGAACATTGGACCGCGATCTTTTGTAT
This sequence comes from Melolontha melolontha, assembly GCA_935421215.2. Lineage (NCBI taxonomy): Eukaryota > Metazoa > Arthropoda > Insecta > Coleoptera > Scarabaeidae > Melolontha > Melolontha melolontha. The sequence goes on from OW285243.1 coordinate 107,361,915, forward strand.
GAAGGCATTCCTCACATATAACCTTTCACCCCCTTTTTTTCTTTGCGCTATACACAACTAGCATTGTATATGGTTATTAATTGTACTTACTGAGGATAAGATCTTAGTTGCCGAAATACGTATTTAGGATGTAAATATTAATTGGAGGATGGGGTTTTTACCTTTTTAACATTCTTCATATATTTGCATCCTTGTTGCACATAATTAATGAATACTTAAATAATTATTAAAGTTCACATTGAGAATAATAATTACATTGAGTAGTTAATTTATTCAATTATTTACGAAACGTCGGTCATCGTTAGTGAATTCTCTTGTGATGTTCATGCATATGTTAGATTTAAGTATCTGCTACAATAATTTAATGAAAAAGAGCCACCTATTTCAAGGAAAAAAAATACCAAAAAGCATACAAAAGTAGATCATTCTTTATTTCATTTTGTACAAATTCTCCAGTATCAGTCTTATGATTTCCACTACATTTAACGACATGTTTATTAAAATATTTCTTATAGAAAAACTCTTTCCCACATTTAGGACAATTTACACATCCCTGCCTGTGGGAATGCATATGTTCCTTCAATTTCCGGACGGTAAAAAACTCTTTGTGACAAACTTTACATTCGTGCAGTCTTTGGCCGACGTGCTTCTGCATGTGCTTATTCAAATTATACTTTTCAATAAACACTTTGTCGCAGATACCGCAAACGTGTTTCCTATTCGAGTGAATTCGCTTCATATGTTGTATGAGACTAGGTTGCGATTTGAAAATCTTTGCGCAAATTTCGCAAACGCACCTTTCGGCGAAATGTTTTCTGGATGTGTGCACCTGAACTATGTTGAGTGACTTTGCTGAGAAATCGCAATATTGACACTTGTACGGTCTTTCATTGCTGTGATAGGCCATGTGACGGTTTATAGATGATTGACAACTACTCTGTTTGCCACATATGTGACATACAAAACCTTTAGCTCCAGTGTGACGTGCTTGTATATGCTTCTCCAATGATGCTTTAGACGTGTGCCGCATATTACATATAGAACATCTGTAAATTAAACAAAAAGATATAATTTACTAAATAAAACACTTGGTATATTTGTTTCACAAAATGTATTTAAAATATCTCTGACATATGTTTTGACTTATTCAGTCATTCTCGAAGAGTCATGTAAACTAAGTAAAAAGTATACTCCTACCAATATTTATGAGTTATTTTTTTAAAAGGTTTATTACAGCATCGATTGTAGGGGTGTTTGAAAAATCCAACTGCGTGTTTGTGACCTGTCTGTTGAGATTTATGGCTTTTTTAATTTCTAAAATTTCTAAGAAGTCAAGCCTTTTACCTTTATTACAAGAGTGTAAAAGTTTGAAATTATTAGCATTAAACAAATGAGAATTTTGGATACAGTGTTCCGCGAATCCCGTAACCATATTGCCATGTAGAATAGAACTTCTATGTTCTTTGATACGTTCTTTTATAGAGCGTCCTGATTGGCCAATGTATACCGCGTCACAATCACTGCAAGTTAATTCATACACCCCTGACTTATCACGCAATTCTGTTTTTCCTTTATTGTTAACTAGAATATTTCCTAAATTGCATTTATTTACTAGGATGACATTTAAACCTAATTTATTAAGTATATTAGAAACTTTATTGCTAACCCCAGGTATATAGTTTAGGGTGTGAAACGCTTTGTTAGTTTTTGTATAAGTATGTCCGGAGTAAAAATTTTTCTTAAGGATAGCGCGTTGTTTTTTGTAAATAATTTTGTCTAAGAATTCTGTTTTGTACCCGTTGTTTCTAGCTATGGTTTTTATGGTATATACTTCTTTTTCGAAGTTCTCATTATTTAGAGGGAAATTAATCAGTCTGTGTATGAAACTGTGAAATGCTGACATTTTTATATTCCACGATTGGTTGGAATTTGCCGGAATTACTGTATCTGTTGTAGTGGGTTTTCTAAAGATATCAAATTCAAATCGTTTCTCAACTCCTGTTAATTTTAAGTCTAAAAAGTTAATCGTTCCGTCTATCTCGTTTTCTATTGTGAATTGTATTTTATTATTAAGGGAATTTAAATAATTAAGAAATTGGTCCAGCTGTCTATCAGTGCCCGACCACAAGCACAAAATATAGTCTACATATCTGCCCCAAAAGGAAATGTATTTTAATAGTGGACTGCGGTTGAAATTATTGTGTTTATCTTCAAAATCTGCTAGATATAGTTCAGCGAGTAAAGGGCTAAGAGGGCTACCCATCGGTAAACCGTTGGTTTGTGTATAAAATTTTTTATGAAATTTGAAATAATTAACTTGCAGTGATTGTGACGCGGTATACATTGGCCAATCAGGACGCTCTATAAAAGAACGTATCAAAGAACATAGAAGTTCTATTCTACATGGCAATATGGTTACGGGATTCGCGGAACACTCTATTCAAAATTCTCATTTGTTTAATGCTAATAATTTCAAACTTTTACACTCTTGTAATAAGGGTAAAAGGCTTGTCTTCTTAGAAATTTTAGAAATTAAAAAAGCCATAAATCTCAACAGACAGGTCACAAACACGCAGTTGGATTTTTCAAACACCCCCACAATCGATGCTGTAATAAACCTTATAAAAAAATAACTCATAAATATTGGTAGGAGTATACTTTTTACTTAGTTTACATGACTCTTCGAGAATGACTGAATAAGTCAAAACATATGTCAGAGATATTTTAAATACATTTTGTGAAACAAATATACCAAGTATTTTATTTAGTAAATTATTCATTATGTTTCACCAAGAGCCAACCGTGAATTCTATACATTATAACAAAAAGATATATTTAAAAACAGATTCAGTTAATTTTTGCTAAAATTTTTAATTGATTTAAATTCTGTCTACTTGTTACTTATATCTCTCTAAACAATAATTATCTTACCTATGAATATCAGTGTGGATTAACATATGTGCTTTCAAACTCTTTGGCAAAACCTCTATTTTACAAACTGTACATGAAACCTTATGTTTACTATCATGTTTGACTAATAACTTACGTTCATTGAATATCTAAAATAAATTATTATTACAATATATCATATAATATACAAAACTACCATACCAAATTGCATTTTTCACAATTAAATGCAAATTCACCATTATGTGTTTCCTGATGTTCATAATATTGCATAAATGAATCAAAATTGATCTTGCATATATCACAGGTATAAATGTTATTGCCAATTATATCGATAATCTTTAAAAATAATTGCAATTTAATAATTTTATTAATGAGGATTTTCTTTACGAACCTACACTCTCATCAACATTATCAAAATCAACTTGTCTTGAATATTTCTTTAATTTAGACTCAATTGAAGGATTTTGCTTATATTCTGAATTATTACAGTCATCATCACTCTCGCAAGCACTGGAAAAATGATCATTGTCCATTTCTTGTGATTGATCTTCATTGTTGAGATCACTGGTCTCATGTTGTAAATATTTTTTCTCAAATTCATTTTGTTTTGTCTGAAGTAAGTACTCCAGAGAATCACAACACAGGTTTTTGAATTTGTCAAATAGATTAATTTTTTGAACACATTCAAAACACCCAAATCTAGGAAGGCCATCGTTTGGTATTAACTGCAAATTTGTGTTAAAATTAAATTAATTAAACAATTAAAGCGATAAATAAACTTACCTGAATTGCAAGGCAATTTTTAACTTTTATTACAAAGTCAAAGGATATATCTTCAAAAACATTAAAATATTTTACTGTGTCTTCATCATTAAGACAAAATCTACATATTTTTTTTGCATCCTCCATTTCCTGTTTTCAAGACGTTTCCAAATAAAATTGATTACCATGTTTGCATAATTTTCAAATAATTGAGGTTAAATTTATGTCATGACGTATCATTGAGTATAAATAGTTGTAAATTGATTCCATAGATAAAAGTGAATTACTAATATTAACATACAAAAATGGCAAGTTATTTTGAAGAAATGGGCTGGGAACCTCTGCGAGATGGCGAAACACCAAATCATTTATTACATTTAGCCCGTCTTTTGAGAGATTACAACATGTTTGAGGAATTAGGGGTTAACCATAAATTAGCACCACCAACATCCAAGGACGTAATGGACCAATTACCTGATGAAACTATTGATGAATCAGGTAGAGTTTATATAAAACGGAAAATTCTAAATTATAATAAATTTATTTGATAGGGAAACAATGTCCTGTTTGTTTAAAAGTACACGACATTGGCGAAAAAGTGAAAAAACTGCCTTGTCAGCATAGCTTTCATAATACATGTATAGTGCCATGGTTAACAAAGGTACAAAATAGTTACATTTAATTACTAATAATTATTTATTGAACGTTTTAGACAAATTCATGTCCTGTATGTAGATATGAATTACCTACAGATGATGAAGAATATGAACAATATAGAAAAGAAAAAATAAGAGCAAAACAAAGGCAAGATGATATAGAAACCTTGCACAATTCCATGTTTTCATAATTTAATTAGCCCATTTTAAATATATTCTTATTATATTTCCCGTATCTATGCTTATATTGTTTAAAAGGTGTGTGTTGTTTTGAATTTTGTATTACTCCGTATTTCTGAACTTACCACAAAGTATCTATGTTATGATTGGCTGGAGATAAACGAATTTAAATTTTTAACCAATCACATTTTAAATTACTTCTTATTTCTGTTACTTTGTACAATGCACATATTTATTTTTCTATAAATCTATATTTAATTTATGTTAATATAAATTCAAATATATTTTTAGTATTTTTTACAGAAATAAATACTTATGATTATAAATGAAACATAATTATACGGTATAATTGATAGATTGTATTTATTATTAATCTTTGAACGTATCCAAATCCTAAAAAATTTAATGTTTTTATATGTATTAGCTCGTGTTTGGTGTTTCATCGAATTTAATTTATCCAGTTAAAAGGATTTAAACTTTATTCAAGTGAGAAAACTATTGAATTACTTCTACGTTATATTTAAGGTTATCGCGAACCAAAAATGAGTGATATTTCAAGTGTTTACTATCCATATGCATGTGTAATTTGTTTGCAAGCAGATGCTAAGATCAAAAGATGTTCAAATTGCAAAATTGCACCATATTGTTCAACTAGTCACCAAAAGTTAGACTGGAAACGCTCGCATAGTCATTTATGTAAAGCAATTAGTGCTTGTGATAAGAAATTTGATTTAAGAATCCAAAATTTTCAAGAATGGGCAGTTTACAGAGTAGATCGACAAAGGATTTTGACAAAAATGTTGAAGAGGCAGTTAAATATGCAAGAAACTATAATGAATCAGTTTTCGCCAATATGTGTTGTGTGTTATAAAAAAGATAATTTGTACTGTTGCAAAGATTGTTTGAATATATCATATTGTTCAATTGAACATGAATCTCAATATTCTCAAGAACATAAAAAATTCTGTGATAAGTTTAAATTAAGTTTAATAAGTGATCAGTACCTACACTTTAAAGGTCAACCAGACATTGAATTTATGCCTTTAGACAAGAAAGAATTAACTCGTGCTGAAGATATTATAAAATATTTAAGATTTGTTAACTTTAGTTTAGGACATATTTACTTAAAAAAACAAGAAGAATTACTAGTTTTAGATATTATAAAAACAGAAAGAGTTCTTTTGGGATTGAATTTATTATATGCTCTAAAATTATTAAAACTTTCAAAAGAAAAACTGATTATTCATATCGTTGGAGCATCGAATCTTGAATTAGCTACAAACTGGTCAGTCGTTACTAAAATATTAGAGAACTGGCTGAACTGTTCGTATATAACTTACTATCTTATAGGTCCGGAAGTAGATCAAAGTATTACAAATATCAAGAACAATAAATATCAAGTTATTTTTCATTCTTGTTTGTATCATGAAGTTATTGATAAGATAGATAAGCCAGACTTAATTACTGCTTTTAATTGTGGTTTGCATGAATATGAAAAAAGTGAATACAATCCCTGGTCATCTACTGTTCCAAAATTGTTATATTACAATTGTGTTCCGTTGGTATTAACATCATTCACCGAAGATGAAATGATTAAAGATAAAAATATTTTGGCAAGAGTAAACTGTAAATTGAATATACTTCAAGACATAAAAAAAAATCCCTTTGCCTTCCTGAAACCTCTAAGAGACTGGGCTTCCAATGATGAACCAATTTTCTATCGTTGTAACTATATTTTTATTGTAGAGAGAAATTAATAAAAAAATTTTGTAAGGTGCTACTTCTATTTTTTTTTTTTACAAAACCATTCTAGAACATAACGTATCAAGAACCGCTTTATTTCTTCAGATTATTATTTTTGTGTAATTATTATTATATCCATTATAACCACATAACCAACGTTTATGCACGCCCTCTGGAACGTATAATAGGAATCAGAGTGTTTTTATTCAATAATAATCTAATAGATGGCACGTTAATTACCGCTACGTTTTAATTCCAACAAACTACGTATTCATATTCATAATCAACTTTAACCTGATAGACGACAAACTTAATTTTCTCAAAATTTAGAACTCACACCCTAATAATTAACGGCGGTTCTTGATGACGTACGAAGTAAGCTGCTACGCGGATGAGACTGCAGGTACTTGTTTCTCTGTATTTATGAATATATAAACCAAAAAATTTAATTCGGCTACCGTGAGAAATTGGCTTGCCTGGTCATTCGCGCTAAATATTTATCTCTTTGGGTAAGAATATTTTATATTAATTTAAATGACACATGGTTGCTTGATTTTTACTTTGTCAAACTATTGACAGATTTTAATTTAACCCTTAACTGGTGAGCGTCATTTACGTTACGTTACGTTCGTGGTGACCCAGGGTCTGACAGACCCTATGTGAAGATCTACATATATATGACTATTTATTTGAAAATTTTTGATAATATCGGTTTATCCCATATCATTCTCTGTATTTGTATTGAAATATGAACAATAAAAGATCGCTTGTATTAGAAAATATTTATTACAGAAATTCAACTAAATCGAAACCTTTTCGGAACAGAACAATTATCTGAAATGTTTTTAGCTTCCTAAAATGTATAAAAGTATGTTATATTTTGCACATAAACATTTCAAATCGAACACCATATACAAAAATAACAAAATCACAATGCTGAAAATTTTAACAATAAACTTTATCGAGAGTTTTTATAAACAGTTATTACATATATTCTTACTGCACTGCAAACAAACTGGCTTCCTACACCGTACACAATGTGTTTTTGTCTTCCTATCCTTAGAATATGGACAAATGTAGCATCTTTTCCTTTTTGAGGTACCATTTTCAACTTGCAGATTCGGTATAGTATCAGTAATGCCCAGAATAGTTCCCATGACTGTTTTTAACCCTGTTTGTATAGATGGATTGTTATATCTCGTGTGTATAAAGGGTTTTACAAGAGCATCCGCTAAACGTTTTATAAACTCAAACCGCTGTAATTTTTCACAATCTCTGTAGGATTGATGAAGAATGCAAGCGTTGCACGAAGCAATATCCATAATTGTAAAAAAAATGGCTATAGGCCATCGTCTAGTGCGGCGCGAGGATGAGTAAACGCTACACTTTTGATCCAGTGAATCGACACCTCCTTTGGTGCTATTATAAAAACTTATGATTTATGGTTTTCCAGTGGATTCATATAAACTAGCAGTGTGGTGCATACTAGAAATAACAGCAACTGCTTTATTCTTTTTTGGCACAAATGATACCAAAGACATATCTTTGGTGAAACCATACATTGTAGACAAACTGGTCGCTTCTTTGATGCTAAAAATTGTGGCGGTATTTCTTTTTTGTTTTTTCTTATCGTACCTACATAAGTTAGTCCACGATCGAGTAGCTCCTGAACTAATTGAACAGAAGTAAACCAGTTGTCGCAGGTGATATTTCGATTCGTTTTTTCGATTGGTTTAGCAAGTCTAATTACTGCTTGCGTAGGAATATTCAATTTTCGTTCTTCTTCAGACAAAGTAGCTCCATCACTTGCCTTTCCACAGTACAAATATGCGTTATAAAAATAATTATTTCGTGCATCAGTAAGACAAATAAGTTTCAACCCGTACTTATTCGGTTTATTAGGCATATACATTTTGAATCGACAACGCCCTCTGAAACCAATTAACATCTCATCTACAGTAACCGAATTACCCACTGTATAGACACTCTGACAGTTCTTGACGAATGTTGTAAAAATAAAAGATATCGCAGCACTAGGATCTTCAGGTAAACGTTCATGCCTGGTCCGGAAATTATCAAACCTAAGACAAGCTAATATAACAAAAAAACGCTTACAAGACATAGCGCAACGAAATACATCCCTTCCTGTGCCATCTGCAGCAAACAAAGATTGAAGTCTCTCATGACCTGACTTGAAAATTTGAGTATATAAAAGTAATCCGAGAAATGCACAGAATTCCTCTCGAACAACATTTTTCAATTCAGGCCTATTAGGTTCTTTGAATTTGAGACGGTACTCGCCAAGCTTTTCATTTGTCCATGTGAGTATTTCATCGAGAATATCATCGGTGAACAGAAAGTTCCAGGCATCTATCGGGTCAGCCTTATTACCTAAATTTCCAGCAGCACCTTTTAGCCCAGGCAAATGAGTAACAATGTTGTGTGCTCGCGTTCGTACGCGTGGGTTCGGTGGCTCCTTTGACCATTTGAACCTGTTCCTACCATAATATCCTTTGGTTGTAGATTCACATTGTTCCTGCACATGTAATTCCTCTTCTGAAGAAGCTTCGTCCTCTGATAATGCTGATTCCTCAGAGGCTGTTTCATGCTCACTTTCAATAACAGATTCATCATCTATATTACTATCTTCATCACTTTCTGAACTAATTTCGTCATACCACCGTAATACGGTCTCTTCAAAATTCAAATCAGTAGCACGAACACTTTTTTCTACTGACATTCTTAATTAAAATTACTTTAAGTTAGGGTGAACCAGGGTCACATAGACCCTTAAACTACAATATATAGATAACTGCACTCGTAACACGTATTCTTTCAACGGCGTATTGACGAAGACTAAATTTTAGGAAGCTACTTATAAGGTTAGAAAGATTTGCGCGTGTCCTTAAGAGTAATACTGGAACAACTAAACTCTAGGGTCTAATAGACCCTGGCTCACCAGTTAAGGGTTAAAAATCAGACATGTCAAAATAAATATACAAAATTGTTGCCATTAACAACAAAAGTTTCAATCATTTATAGTTATATCGAGTGATAAATGATTCCTATAAAAAGAAATTTGAATAATAAAAACACTTTTTGTTATATTTGGAGTATTTATTTGCAATACGTTATAAAGCACTGTGTATATCTACAAAACTGATATACATAATAAACAAAAACAAAATCAAATATTATTTCGTTCAAATTATTATATAAATTCATGTACAGTTAATTAGTTCATTCGGGTGTTATTTATATAATAAATAAATCTGGAATTATAAAATGTTTTACTTTAAATACTCCTAAAATTGAAGTATCACGTAGGTATTGTCAATTAAATATATTTTTCATTTTAAATAATAGGTTATAGGTAGTAAGTTGTTCAAGAAATACAATTACCATTCCAAAGTAGTAATTATGGCTTAATAATATATGAGATTGGGCTTAGATTATGTACTGGTAATGAAAGCATGTAGAATATTGATTTACACTTTTACGCCATACCTTAATATGTCTGACATCATTTATTTCTTATTTATGATATTACATTGTATGATACTTATGTGCATCATTTCATACCAAATTTACTCTGCACATATGCTAATTAAATTAAAACTAGGCGAGTTTTGAAACAGTTAATCAAAATGCTATTGCCCAGACACCTCGAAACGAAAGTATTTTGAAAGAATCTGTGGAACTATTAAAGTATCTCAAAAGGAATAACTTTGTCTTATAAACATTTAGGGGCGAAAAAACTTAAAAAATCAAAATGAAGATTGATATGGTATGTGTTTAAGTACACAACACTATAAGTAATAAAGTAATAAGATTACATCCGAAGTTTTACGCGTTGAAAATAGACAAAACACAAGGTTAGTTTAATGATTTAAATTTTTTAGCCTAAAAAACCGTTTTGCGCTATAGGTTTATAAAGCAAAGTTTTGAGGACCTTTAATTGTTGCACAGGTTTTTTCAAAATACTTTCGTTTCGAAGGATCTGGACTATAGCCACGAGGGGTAATAATTTATCTCACGACGTAATTTGCGGGAGTATATACTCTATTTTTAAAGTAGAGAGACGAATTTCTGAACAGACCACTTTGACAGTGAAATCTCATTGGTTGAAAGCAATTTGGCCTTGCTTTCAACCAATGAGATGTCACTGTCAAAGTGGTCTGTTCAGAAATTCGTCTCTCTACTTTAAAAATAGAGTATAGAGCACGTTAAAATTTGTACGCTATTCGTTTATTGTGAAAGAAGTAACGAAGTTGGTCGCCTATTATCCATTAAGTGTTGACAGTTTAACAATCACTAACATATAAAACTCTAACCTATACAATTTCCACTTATCATTAAAGCAGGGATATTTATGAAGGTAGGTAAGTGTTTAACAACAATAATAACTAGAGAACGGACATTCTTACCACATGACTAAGTTCTCAGAATACAATAGCCGTTGTCCATTGTTAACGCTGGTGGCCGAGAAAGTCAAACACAAATACTTCATTGTATTACGCCGGGATGTTCTCGGCGAAGTTTATAAACATTTCGAGATGACGATTGCGTTTAATGGATATTTATCCTCCAAATACAATAGGTGTGCTGTCATTGTAATCGCAGCGGACCAGATGGTCGGGAAAGACTAACAAATACTTCATTGAATTACGCCGAGTCATGTGGTAAGAATGTCCGTTCTCTAATAATAACATAAAATATAGTGCATATTACTCTTTATTCATACTGTATTGAGATATTTATTTTACACCTTTTATAACTTCTCTTCAAAAAATTTTCTTATTCGAAACGGCCATGCTTATTCAAAATTATACGTTTATGACAGATGACCTGCACTGTCACCTACCATCATAAAAAAAAATGGCCGTCTCTAACGAGAAAAGGTTTTGAAGGCACGTTATATGTGTTTTTGACATTGCAACGTTTGATATCGGTGACGGCGTAGATTAACTGAGTCATCCGTACAAGCTCGCTCGCTACCCATGCAGGCTATCTAAATATCCCCGCTTTACTTATCACATCACTATCAACATAGGATAATCCAGCTATCGTTAAACAATAAGTAAAATTATCTTAACAGTGTAACCCTATTGAGGAGCTCGAATACGATTAATAACAATTACTTATATCCAAATAAACTTGAAACAAAAAAGGTGAGATTTGGTTTGATGATGACTAACTGAATTTAGCTGACAAATTGGATACTAAATTTCGCATCGTGCTATACAGGCCTTCAGGTTTTCCTAGACGCAAACAGTCTGTAGGGAGATTACGTTTGGTTCATTGTGTCATTGTGTATCCAAAATCAAATGACTTTGTAGAATGCTATATTTTGAAGTAGTTCTAATAATTTTTCTTTCTAATACTTCTTTTTGTTATATCTCTGGGAGAATAACGTATTTTGAATTACTGTTTTAGTGATTTTTATATGAACATAAAAAAAATAAAGAAACTATAGTGTTATTATGTATCAAGAGCGGTAAGACGGCAATGTTTTCCAATTTTAGAGTCACACTTTGTATATCACATTTGATTTTCTCGAAATAAATAGAAATGTCTATATTTTTTGTCCTAATTGGGAAGTTTAGTGCTGACGTAAAAAAAAATGGCAACACAGGACAGATTTTTCCAAACAAAACAAAGTGACATAACCTTTCTTCTTATTCGACTTTTTCATTGTCCGTTTTAATTGTAATTTTTGTCTAAAGTTATTTTAAAAATTATTTTCAACATGGTAATGTGTTACATGTGTAACCATAACAGTGAACAGAAAGAATGCAAATATAATATTTACGTTCCCTAAACACAAATCAAAAGAATAGCCATTGGGTAAGATAACATTGAAAAGCAACCCATATACAATTACTCATTTACCTCAACATTATAGAAGAAATTTTGGATACTTGCTTTAACAATGCTTTGAATAATTCGAGTAAAATCTGCATAATTCATGTTTTGATCATTACCTAATTCATAACCATTTTCTTTTCGTTTCATTACAATACGATCGTGAAAAAACTCAAAATCGTTGACATTTTTAATACCTACGAGTAAAATCTGCATAATTCATGTTTTGATCATTACCTAATTCATAACCATTTTCTTTTCGTTTCATTACAATACGATCGTGAAAAAACTCAAAATCGTTGACATTTTTAATACCTACGTGAGTACTTACTATATGTTATTGAAAAAAAACTCTTTAACAACGAAATCGGATAAAATACTAAATTACTTAATAAAATATTTTGTTTTGAAATGTCGCATATTTGTACAGTAAGGTTATGTGTCTTGTTTTGTTTGGAAAAAATAATGTCATATTACAAATGCTAGAACATCGATGAGAAAAATGTGTTAAGCTTAATGGAGACTATATTGAAAAATAAACGTTAAGATAGTTGTCAATTTATTATTGTGAGTGGGCCAGGGGTGGAAAAAAGGGATTTATTTGAATTTTACAACGAAAATAATCTTAAAAAATGTTGACATCTACAAAGCCCCACAACACAATCTCCTTACACCATATTTCTGGGCTATGCACCATCCTGTTTTTAAAAATTTTTTCATTGTAACAGTATATTAAAAATGGTGTAACAGATTCTAGAAAATTCTTATTTCATATACATGAATTTATAATAAAAGGAGTACGCTTACCTATTTCTTGTCTCAGTAAAAAAGAAAATAAACAAATGGCAGTGTTATCTTATTGTGTGAACAATGTATAGTAAATAATTGTTTCTGACTTACGTTCTATTTATATGTACCAGGTTGATTAAAATAATGAGGCACAAAATATTTTCTTAAACATTTTTGAATACAAAGTTTTTCAAAGATTAACACAATTAATTTTATATTGAAAATTATTTTGCAAATTCTTGTATTTAGTTGCTTTTATTCTTGTCTACTAACTAAATCTAACTATTTTCAAAATTTTGTTTTCAGTATTTTATACTCGACAAGCAGTGTGTACATTAGTGAAACAAAACGTTCGGTGTGCATTTATGTTGTTGAACACGGACAACACAAATGCTTAGACAACAAATTCAATTTCATTCTACCAAGAAGTAATCGGTACTAAGTCGAAAAACTAAAAACTCATACGAAAAATCAGTTGTTAAAAATTTATACTTGCATCTGAATGATTAAAAGAAAATGACGGGGGAAGTGGGGCATTTCACGTCCAATTTAGTAACAATCTATCGCTAATCGAAGACGTAATAAGCCCATACGAGGCTGAAATGTTTTGTAAGACTGAAGTGGTAACTGACCTCTCTTCCTTACATATTCATATTAATTTATCTACAAAAATTCGTTTATTTTAAATTTCCCGCTGTTAAACGTAACTAGATTTCAAACTTAAAAATACTAATTGACAAACTGCAAGTTAAAGTGTCGCTTACAATGTTTGGAAGTGTTTAAGATTAAATTTTGTGCCGCATATTTTTTCATTGCTGTTGTACTGGTGCTATCATGTTTTTTTTTTGTTGTTTTAAATACATTTTACTCATTATTACAAAAGAATTTGGACGGATTTTTTATTTTGGTTTTATTTATCGAAAATTGAACACATTTTTTTCCTGAATGGCACTTATTATTTATCATTTTGAATATATTCTTTTTCCTTTCTTATATTTATATGAAACTATCGTATTCACTAAACTCTATGCCGTTTTGCTATCGGGATTACATTTCGATATCTACTTGTGAGGTTGTGGTGTCGTGGAACGTCTGTCGTAACTAGAGGACAGTCCTGGAGGTAAACTGCCAGTGGTAGATAAGGTGTTATCGAGTTTTCTTGCCTCGTGTTCTAAGAGAAGGGCGTCTAAGGATGGATCTTGCGAAACTGTGCGGAGAGAATCTCCCAAAGCTTGTCTGAGGTGTTGCATCTCCCTGCCAGCTCTGGTACTTCTCAAAACGTATTGTTGTCGCCGTTTGATTTCTTGATTCAATTGTTCCCTGAGCATTGTAACCTGAAACAAATATAAAATTGAATTTAAGAAGATTTAAACAAGGCATCAACGTAAAACATAATTGAAAGACTACTGAAAATTAAATATGACTGTTGTTAACGTAAATAACACACTCGTTAAGAATACAATATGGAAGGTGTTAATAAAAGAAATAATAAATCCTAGGATGGAAATATACTGGTAGTAAATACGCAATTGGGTTGAGGCAATGTATTTTCTTACGAAGCTTCATTTTGCAATTCAAAGTCTTTGGACCTGTGATGTCACAGTTGAATAACGCTAAACAGGTATGAACAGATGATAAGATGAAGAGGTTAAAATGTTGCTTACTTGATTTTCCAATCTAGTCACTTGTTGTCGATGGCTTTGCTCCCTCGCTTCCAGAAGTCTCTCGGCTTGCAATTGGGCAGCTCTGTACCTTTCTATCTCGGCTCGATCAAACTTCGAATCCAGGATACTAGGTGTCGGTCTTTGAACCTTCAATCTCGCTAATTCCGACTCCTTTTCACTCAGTTCATTCTCTAATCTAGCGATCTTCATCTTCAATTCTTTGTTCTCTTGCTCTAGACGTGAACTGTCCCTCTCTGTACTGCTTAAAGTTTCCAGTTCGTATTTTTCTGGTCTTTCGAAAGATTTACTGCGACTAGCAGTTTGTGACTTGGCAACGCTGCGTTCCAAATTTCTGTTTTCTGTTTCCAACTGTCGCATCTGTAAAGAAAATTATCCTTTAACAAATATGTAACTATTCATGCCATTTTATTTCATCCTACATCGCCTTACATGCTTACATAATTAGATAATTCTGTAATATTAAGCAACTGCATTAAATTTTCTTACCTTGCTAGTCATAGACTCAATTTTTCCTCTTAATTCGCTACGTTCCCGTTGTGTCGTTTGCAATTGTCTCATAAGTTCCTCGTCGTGATGTGGGGATGGACTGTCACTGGGCCATTGCGACATTCTCAATTGAGATTCCAGCGCGGATTTCTGAACTTCGTTATTCGCCAGTTCATTGTTTAATCGACCCACTTGATCTTGCAAGATTTGATTGTTCCGTCTTAATTCCGCAACTGTTTGTTGACAGGTGTCCATGCGCTCGCTAATAACTCGCCTTTCATTTTCACAATTGGACAATGCTTTTTGAAGCTGTAACAACACAGGATACGCTATTTAACACTCAACCGTTAATTCTTATAAGAAAAGCTAAGAAGGATTCGGTTTTAGGTAGGAATCGAAAAAAATATGATATATTCCAAATGCTCAGCGGCTCTGCCAGAGTTAAGAGATTTGTATTAATATTAAAATTAAGGATAGAGTATTATAAGATCCTTACATGCTTTAATTTTTCAGCTCCACTTTGCGATGAAGAACTGGCATCCATTAAAGACCTATGCATTGCTTGTATTTCTGCTTTAAGTTCATTTTCTCCGCTTGAAGCTCTTTCCAAAGCCATATTCATCTGATCTATTGTTGATTTTAATGAAACGCAGCGTTCTTCTAAGCTTGAAACGCTTCTCGTTTGCATATCATACTTTTCCTGTAATTTCTGTAAAATAATTTTAAAAAAAAACGAAGATTAATTAGCAAAATTAAATAAAACATAGAAATTGCTCTTTCCGATTTACCTGAATATGAGCATCTTTCTCTTGCAACATCATTTGTAGCCTTTGCAAATCACCTTCCGCGGACATTCTCTGTAATTCTAATTTCGTTGATCTGCTTTCGATTCTACTCAATTCCTCTTGCAAATTTCGCTTGTCCGACTCCAATCTTGCCAGAGAATTCTTCAATTTCTCTATTTTATCCTAAAAGTAAATCATTAATCGACTTACGGCATTGAAAGGGTTTCGTACGCATTACTTCAAACTGAATTTTCTCGTCATTAGCGGAACTTATGATCAGTTCTAAAGATACAATTTTGTCCCTCATTTGCTGAGTTTCTTCAGATTTCTTCTGGAACGCATCCACCTAAAAATTTCATTTGATGCAATCGCTAATACATATGCTACCATCTCTGTCACGCATTCACAAAAGTCCGCGCGTATTTTGAAATAAACCGAAGAAAAGAATTCAGATGTGTTCTTAAGCTTATTGTTAAATAAAATGTATGATACGTTTCTGATTGTTCAAATCAAATAAATTAGAAATGGCGTTTTTGTTAATATCACAATATTCCCACCTCTCTTATCATTGGAGCCTGATATTGAAATTCCAAGACCAGAGCTAGATTCAGCATACCAAAATTAATAAAAAATAGCAAAAAGTATTCCAGGGAGGACAAAAACATTGTGTAATTAAAAAAAATCACCTGCGCTTGGAGAGATTTGGTCTTTTGTCCAAGTTTCGCTTCCAAACTTCCTTTTTCGTCCTGTAACGTCCTCAGATTCGACATCAATTTGGTCATTTTAGTATCGCCTTTACTCTGACTGTCTTGAGCGTCTTGCAATTGTTTTTTCATTGATGATATTTGCGCCTTCATGTCATCCTGAAAAGCCAAGCTTTACACAAAGTTTGCGGCTTAGAAATTTCACTGGATACCCTTTCTCGTTCAACATGCGCAACTTGTTGCATCAAACTTCTAACACCTTTCCGAATTACTTCTGGATCTATATCAGTAGTGCCATCATGATCTTGAGCTGAAAATACATTTAAATTATTAGGAATCGAGCAGCATAATATAAACGCGTACTTCTAGCTGGACTCCATCTTCTCGACGGGCTCATAATCCTGTATGGTGTAGTTATAGAACCATCAAGTTGAATTCCTGCAATTCTTCGCAATGTCGATACAACGCTGTGTAATTTTTGTTCTATATCACGCTTACTGGCTTCTACTTGGGCTAATTGAGCATCTAAAGCCTTGACGCGACCTTCAGATCCACTAAGTTTCGCCTAAATACACAATTTATTTAACAGATTTTATGGTAGGATTGTACGTGAATTATTAACCTTTAATTCTTGTATCTGTTGTGTGGCATCCACTAAACACACTTCCAAATTGTGTTTTTGATCTTCCAATTTCTTTTCTCTCATTCGACTATCCTCCAAGTGAGCAAGAAGATCCTGTTCTCTCGCGTGGAATTCTTCTTCGTGATGGGCACTGTGCGCTCTTGTTCTCGCCAGTTCTTGCCTAGTATGCTCCAAGTTCCTCTCCAATTCCGCAATCTAAAAATGCGTTTTTCAGAGAAATTGCATTCTCGAAAAATATGGAGAAATTAATTTTACCTGTTTCTTAAGTTGATGGACTTCTTGATGAGCTCTTTCTCTCTCCTCGACCTCGTTTAAAAGTCTGGCTTGTAATTCCTTTTCTTCGGCTTGTTGCTGCGTACTGGAAGCCTGTTGTCTTTGCATTTCCTCTTGCAAAGATTGTATTTTATGTTCAGATTGTAACTGGTCCTTTTCAGTGTCGCGTAGTTGATCTAGGAGTCGACCTTTTTCCGCTTCCATTGTCGCTTTTGCGTCTTCCATGTCTAAAATGCGAAATATAAATTAAATTTTAGGCGAATTCGAGACCGATATCGATAAAATAAGTTCCTTGTCATTCTGAACTTACTGCAAATGAGAATTAATGAATATTAAATCTCATTTTTACATGTAAATGTCGCCTTATGTCGTCTGTACGTTCCGTTGATGGACGTGGCTTTTCAGCAATTTTTAATTATCCCAATTACCAGGAAGGTCGGAGTCGCGACGAGGTGTGTTCTACATACTGGTACAAACTTAGTTTGTCGGATTGTAGTTATTAACGCATCATATAAGGCGACATTTACATGTAAAAATGAGATTTAATATTCATTAATTCTCATTTGCAGTAAGTTCAGAATGTTAACTATATATACACAAAGTATAGAAGTGAAAAGCCATATCCGTCTTCGAGATACCGTACATTGAAAACCTCCAGTAAGAGCGAAACGCGTCTGTACGTTCCGTTGATGGACGTGGCTTTTCAGCATTTTTTAAGTTCCTTATCTTCGGTAATCAGAAATTAGGATAAATTACTTTAAGAAAGTGGAGAGGATTGGATTTTCTTAAGTTAGAAATGAAATTATATTGAAGCGGTGCATGTTAGGGTAACATTAATTACGCCATTTAATTATATCGTTATCGAATAAATAAATTAAAAGTAGAAGTGATTAATGTGGTAGATAAAAATGAAAACTGCAATAAACCACTCACTGGATATTTTCTGAACAGCTTCTTCTAACTGTCTACCAGTTTCTCTCTTTTCAGATTCCGTACGTTTGACATGTTCTCTCAATTCTTTATTTGTGGTATGGTATTTTTCTTTCTCAATATTGCAATCGGTCAATTGCCTTCTAACATCCGTCAAATCTTTACGCAGACTTTCAGAATTATTTTCAGCTGTTAAAAGACATTAAAAAAACAGATAATTACAAAAGGAGTTTGTTCGCTCGAAACTATACCTTCCTTAAGTTTCCTGATCGTGTCGTGCAGTTGATTGTGCAAATCGTCAATTTTGTCTTCGGTCAGGTGAAGTTGGACTTTTAAATTCTCGAGTTCAGTATGAGCGGCGTCTCTTTCGTTTCTGATCTCTTCGATTCGGTGTTCCAATTTGCACTTTTCCTCCTCGCATCTCTGCCTAAAAAGAGGTGAGCGTATCTTAAGGCCAAAATTTTGGACTTCTCCGATCCAAGTGCCCTAAAGAAATAAAAGCGTGCAACGATTCTACTTAAAAAAGCATTTCTACGTTGAAAAAGTGTGCAATAGAAATAGTTATAAGGTATATAAGTCCAAAAGTTTGGACTTAAAAGAAATGGAAGTACAAACATTCGATACGCTATCTCTACTTGAAAATATTCGATTGAAATATTCGCTCAAAGTTTCACAACATGTAAATCTGGACTTGGGTGTAGTAAGTCCAGATTTACCTAAGTAAATTAAGTAAGTAACGTAACAAATTTACACGGCGTCCATGCACTGTACACGTATACTCAGTGTATAGGTGGACGCCGTGTAAAGTTATTGCGTTATTGTATGTGTAGGCTTTATGCGACACTTTGGTTAGTAGTTGTACCTACTGATGATGACAACTTATTTATCGAAATACGTATTTAGGATACGATTTGTAATTGTGGTAAGAGGTTATATACCTTTTTTGAGTCGATAATTTAGTATTAAAAGTTTTAGAGTATTAACTTAATTTTTTTTGTGTTCAGTTCGGGATTTATTTTTATGTTAAAGTAATTTGGGAAATTTCGTCGTATTTAAGCAATGTGAAATAGTGGGCTTTGTTCAAAGAAAAAGGAAGGTTACAAACAACAGAAATTTTATTAGATTTAAGTAAATTTGTTACGAGTTTTTGAAGAGTTTCATTTGGATATCTTCCTTACACCCTGACCCGCGAGCTTTCGAGATCGCTACCAGAAAGATTTATTTCTATTTAACTATACTGTGGTCGTTGCAATCAGGTCTCCATCTGATTGCTGGTGGCAGCGAAAACCAAAAATTCATAGTTCAATCAGTCAATGGTTTAAGCATTAGGTATACAAATATTAGCCACCCGCGTATTGGAAGTAACGAGCCATCGAAAAAATTCATAATTGGAGTAGACTGTGAAATTGGGTTGATACTTTAACCACTTCCACATAATGACACACTACTTTATGCTTGACAGTTTCATTTGGTTTCATTGTAAAAAAAGGTTATGGCATTGAAATGATACTACAACAAAAAAGAAAACAACTAATTTATTTAATATTTCACAGTCTACTCCAATTATGAATTTTGTCGATGGCTCGTTATTTGATGGGAATTAATTAACGTTAGGACCAACGTAACAATTGTTGCCAGCGCCGCTAACATTACATGAGAGCAAGTCCAAAAATCTGAATTTATAAATCTAATATTAAAACATAGAATATGATAATTAAAAAAAAATCAATTCAAATATAAATAGCTTAATTATCAAGAAAACGTAATTATGGACTTATTACTAAACCTGGACAAAGCTAAGAGAAAATGACATTAAGTATGTTACCTTGTTGTACATGTAACAATCCAAACAAATATATATTTTTTCCCACAAACAAAATTTCTGTAAAATATCGCTTTTAAATTGAATGCTTCTATTGTGTCGTAATTTATCAATATTCGGACGTGTAATCTGAATTCAATGGTTCTACTGTCTTAGATTACGAGTCGGAATATTAATATATGACAACACAATAAAAAAGTATTTCCAGAAATTCAATTTGTGTGAAAAAAACACATTTATCCAAACTGCTACAATTACACAAGTCAGATACAATAATGTCGTGTCTGGACAGACGAAAGAATATACTTTCGTCTGTCCAGCCGTTTTGAAAAAGGCCCACCCCCACTACTCAAGTAATTGTCAGAATACATTGGTCATTGACGTTTGACGGAACATAATGTCTTTGCTAGGGGATTATAAAGTGATACACGCTCAGAGATTAGAATTATCTGACATTTGATGTAAAACGAAATACAAATCTCCCCACTACTTCTAATCCTGCGCGAACTTACCCCTCGCGCCAACTTAATTGGCGTTTGCTATACCTAGTTGTAAAATGTGGAAGATCAACTTCAAAAGTACGCCCAGAAATCTTATAAACTTATAGAAATGAGGTAAACAATGTTTTTTAATACATGTTTACATTCCGGATTTAGTTCTAACATGCAGATCTATGCTAATCTGCGAGGGATGTCTTTTTAGTGTTACATATCTTACCTATCTATTTCTATCTTTAGTGTTACACATCTTTTTAGTGTTACATATAGCATCATAGAGGGCGCTAGTAATAAAACGTCAGGTGTCAAAACTAATCTCAATCTTTTGTTAACCTAAGTCTAAAGTTTCATCAAGATACGGCAAGTAATTCAGTCATAGTGAATTTTTAAGTTTACAAGGATTAACTCAACAACAAAGTCTTGCTGAGTTGGTTTCTGTTTTTGAAGAAGCACCACATCAATCGACGATTTCACGTTGCTACTGTAAATTCCAACATGGACGCACCAGTATCAGCGACGATCGTAGGACAGGCCCGCCAAGAACAGCAGTCACCCAGAAAAACATCGAAGATGTGCCCAGCCTGATTAAGGAAGATAGGCATGTGATAAATTGTGAAATTGAGACATCCATGGATATTTCAAAGGCCTCAATCCAAACAATCCTACATGATGAACTGGGTGTAAGAAAGTTAGTTTCCCATTGGATTCCGCATCTTTTAAGCGAAGAGCAAAAGTCGGCTGGCGTTAATTGGTGCCGAAAAACTTCGAGCCGGTTCAATAACGGAAACTCAAAAAACTTCTATAGCATCGTGAGTGGCATTGAATCATGGATTTATGCCTATGAACCCGAAAATAAACATTAGTCCGCTGTTTGAGTGTTTAAAGATGAAGGGAATCCAACAAAAGTTATCCATTCGCGAAGTGTGTCGAAAAATATGGTCGTTTGTCCCAAAATCAAATCATGTAGCTACAATTCCTTTGCAAGATCGAAGAACGCTTAATGCGGATTGGTACACAACCGTTGTTTGCCAGAAACATTCGCCGTGCTCTGAGAAACCAACGCACAACGGCGAATCATCCTGCATCACGACAACGCGAATTCGCGCACAGTTCGAAAGACAATTGAGTTTTTAGAGCAGCAAAATATCGAATTATTAGATCATCCTCCGCATAGTTCCGACCTATACTAGAATCGCTGAACGGATTCAGTAATAAAAGTGCGTGATCACCTCGTGAGCAAGACAAAAATGCATTCTATTGGTAGGCGGCCAAGACCGTTTACATAAGGCGATTCGGCTACTAACTAAATTGTTTGTCACAGTATCACAGATAAATCACAGATGGCAGATTTTTATTTATTTTTACGTTTCTGTTTGCGTTAATTCTGTTTTGTCTGCATTTATTCTGTTTTCTTTTGGATATTTTGATCAGTATTTTTAAATACGCACGTAAGTATAGCAAACGCCAATTAAGTTGGCACGCCAATTAAGTTGGCGCGAGGAGGGGTAAGTTCGCGCAGGATTGGAAGTAGTGGGGAGATGTCAGATAATTCTAACCTCTGAGCGTGTATCACTTTATGATCCCCTAGCAAAGACATTATGTTCAGTCAAACGTCAATGACAAATGTATTCTGACAATTACTTGAGTAGTGGGGGCGGACGTTTTTAAAAACGGCTTCTGCGCACCCCCTCCTCGCGCCAACTTAATTGGCGCTTGCTATAACTAGTAAACCGAAATGTAACGAATTATAAGTAATTCTATCTTCTAGGTTAGAATTCGACAGGAATTCAAATATTACTTCAATTTCTTTGTTTCGAGCTAAGTTATACGTATTCTCGGCTGTTGTTGCAGATACTTCTTGGTGAAACATTTTAACTTCATACAGTAAATAATAAAAATAAATTAAAACACTTGGCTTGAAAGATAACAACTTAGTGATTACAAAAGCGGATAAAGGTAATACAGTAACAATATTAGAAAGAACCAAATATAATGAAAAAATGTATAACCTAATAAACACCGAAGATTTTAAAAAACTAAATTCCGATCCTACGAATAATTACCAACAAAAAGTTAAGAATCTCATAAAAAACAATGACACACTTAAGAATAAAAATCTAACAATAATGAACCCACGAACACCGATACTGTATGGACAACTAAAACTTCATAAAGACAACACACCAATGCGACCAGTAGTATCATACATAAATGCCCCGACTTACAAACTATGCAAGTATTTCAATAAAAAGTTACCGACAAAAATAAATTTCAAATCTAAATATGCGATAAAAAATACCATAGAATTAACGAACAATTTAAAAGACATAAAGATACCTAGCAATGCTAAATTAGTCTCATTTGACATTAAAAGCCTTTTTACCTCTATACCAATAAATGAAATAAAAAAGATAATTGACATACACATTAATAACAATAACCTTAATGACCCAGATAAACGAGAAATTAAAGAAACTTTAAATTTATGTCTAAACCAGAATTACTTCAAATTCAACAATGAAACATACACACAAATAGAAGGATTACCGATGGGAAACCCGTTAAGCCCGCTATTAGCAGAAATATACATGAATAAATTCGAAGAAGAACTATTCAAGAAAGACACGGTATTAATTCAACAAGTCCATTTCTGGGCCAGATATGTAGACGACGTAATTTGCATATGGAAGGGTACAGATAGGCAATTAACGGAGTTCCTAAAAGTAATAAATTCTATAAACCACAAGATACATTTTACAAAAGAAACAGAAAAAGACAAGAAAATAAACTTTCTAGACATTACAATAAACAGACATAATAATAAGCTTACATTTGAAATCTACAGAAAACCCACTTTTACAGACAACATATTACACGCAAACGCTAAACAATCGATGAAAATAAAAATCAACATTCAATAGTTATATACATAGAGCCACAAACACACCATTAAACAAGACAGATTTTAATACAGAAATAAACACAATTAAATTAATCGCAAGAAATAATGGATATGACCCTAAAATCGTAGATAAACTGTTAAAACGTAAAGAAATACAAAATAATAAAACAAATACCTATACCCGAAAATAACAGAAAATATACAAAGATGGCACAAAATTACATACATACCCCAACTCACTAATAAAATAAACAGAATAGTAAAAGGATTAGATATCAAAATAAGCTGGGTAAATAAAACAAATTTGGGAACAATGATTAGCAACAACAAAGATAAAAGAGATAAAAGTGAAACAAGCCAAGTGTTTTAATTTATTTTTATTATTTACTGTATAAGTTATACGTGTTAAGCTATGGAATATTCACCTCCAAGAAAGGGGCCAGCAAAACACTTCTCAGTGGAAGAAAAAAACGTGGTTTTGAATATATTTAAAACCAGTCTTGACCAGCCAGGTACATCAAAAGTTGATAGTGTTGAAACGACTGCAAAAGCGGCAGGTAGCCATTATTTTTGTTATAAGAAATTATAACAAACTGATATTATTTTTATCATATTTATAGGAATTACCACTCGCAGTGTTTATAATATATTGAAAGAACATAACACTGAGCAACAATTTAATCCACCAAAAAAAATCAGAGGAAAAGGGGTGTTTTGGGTACTGTTGATGAAGAAACGAAAAACAGAATTCGTAGAATTGTTCATTCATTCTATTTTAAAAATGAACCACCAAGTGTGCAAAAAATTCTCGCAGCATAAAACAGAAGATCTGCCTAATTTTAAAATAACGACATTCAGGATGGTCTTAAAGGAGCTAAATTTTCGGTAAACTATCTAAGTTCTGTAACCTGAACTTTACTACATAAATATTATTTATATTAGGTATTACGTGTTTCATAGTAGTTGATGTTATATTTCTAGGTATGAAAAGAGAAAGCGCAATAGCATCTTGAAAGAAAAAGAAGAAATTATTGCTTGGAGAAGAAGATACCTACATCAAATTATTCAATTTCGTATAGAAGGAAGGCCTATATATTATTTAGATGAAACATGGGTGAAAGCTGGGCATACTGTAAGCAAAGTATGGACTGATAAATCTGTTCTGACTGCAAGGCAAGCATTCATAGAAGGGTTGCCTACAGGCCTTAAAAACCCCTCCGGAAAAGGAAAACGACTTATTATTGGCCATATAGGATCAGACGAAGGATTTGTAAATAACGGATTACTACTCTTTGAATCAAAAAGGACTGGCGATTATCACGAGGATATGAATGCGGCAAAATTTGAAGAGTGGTTGCAACAAATACTCCCTAATTTAAGAGAAGAATCAGTAATCGTTTTAGACAATGCTCCCTACCATAGTCGGAAACTAAACAAACGACCTACAGGTAGTACTAAAAAAAAGGAAATACAAGAGTGGCTCAAGAAAAACAATATCCCATATGAGGAAGATATGGCTAAAGCAGAACATTTAGTACTAGTTAAAGAAAAATCAACTGGAGCTGAAAGATATGCTGTGGATGAGTTAATACTCAATAGCGTTCTCAGACTTCCACCATATCACTGTGAAATGAATCCTATTGAGTTAATATGGGCACAAGTAAAGGGATATGTCGCTAGAAACAATACGACATTTAAGTTATTAGATGTGAAAAGCTTATTCCAACAAGCTATCGATAATACTTCACCAGAAAATTGGAAAAATACGGTGAAGCATGTCCATGGAGTAGAAAAAGAAATGTGGGAACTGGATAATATAATCGATAAACATATAGAAGCCATAATAATCACTGGAAGTGATGATTCATCGACATCGTCAGATGAAGACGAATCTTCCTAATTTTACTGATATTGTTATTATATTTATACTTATAAAATGTAGAAGTTCTCATCAATAATAAAAATATTTCATTTATTTAACGTACTTGAATTTGTTTTATGATTATAGCCACTTTGAGTGTTCATATGTTTTTATCGTTTTTAAACAACTGAGAAAAATTATTTAAAATAACACAGTTTTTTCATCTGCAAAATAGTTTATTCGTTTATATTGGGGATTACTACGTGTTAATTTATAGAGACAATACAATTGTAAAACGTTTTTATAGAAAACATTTGAATATGCACAATTTCTTATGTCAAATACTACGGCGATAACTATTTTACCGACATTGATCCTTGAATGATTCCATGTGCCTGTGTGCATACGGTTTTGGCGTGATCACGTGAACCCAACGTGATTACTGAATCTGGTCAGCGATTTGAGTATAAGTTCCAACGTTTTTTTACATTTTCAAAGATCAAGAATAGAATGCGTGGTCGACGAATTCAGTCGCCGCAAAAAGCAGTAGATGCCTTCAAAACGGAAATTTTGACTGTCCCAACTGAAGATTGGGATAACTGCTTGAACAATTGAACGAATGCAGAAATGTATCAATTTTTGTGAAAAATATTTTGACAAACAATAAAGCACTTTGAGTTGATCTACTGGTTGATTTTATAGCTATATGCAACACTTAAAAGACATCCCTCGTATAAGATTCTAAATGAAGCAAATCAATACGATAATCGGTCTCAAAAAAAATCCAACTTTGAACTTACCTGCTCTCCTCCAAACGAGCTTTGTTCTTATTCAGTTCGTCTTTCAGCTGATTAATAGTGCTTCTATCAGCTTCGAAACGTCCATTAGCTTCTCTTTTATGTCTTTCCAAAGCATCTCTTTCCACTTCTAGATCTCTCTTGGTAGCTTCCAAACGGTCGTGTACAGCCTGATGGTCATGATGGGCTAAATTTTGATAAAACATTACTAAAATCTAACACGCATCTCGTAATGATACACACCAAGTAATAAAGCTTGTTGTTTATCGTTTTCAGCACGCAACATCAATTCTTCGTGTTGCTGGCACAAGTTTTCAATGTGATTCTGTAGAGCTTCAATTCTCTCCAATAATTTTTCAATTTCCGCGTCTTTTTCGTGAGTCAATTGTTGCACCGTTTGCTGGAGACGCTTTTCCAAATTACCTCGAATCCGTTCCCTTTCCTCCGTCAATTTCCTAACGTTTTCTTCATTTTGCCTCTTCAGATTGGTCATGGCTTGTTGAAATTCTGCTTCTTGATTACCGGCTTGGTTAGTTAACGAACTCTTGATTTCCAAACAGCGTTTTTCTGACCTTTCCAAATCTTTGGTCAATCTTGTAATTTGTCCTTTTAACGCTTCCTGTTTTACAAGAAGTTCTTGCTGATCCTGCTCCAATTGGAGTTTTTTATTTTCGGAAGTTTCTAGATTTGTTTGAGTGTCGAATAGCACGCCTTCTAGTGCTTCTTTCTCGCAACGGACCGCCGCTAATTGTTCTTGTAAACGTTGCATGTCTTTTTCCATCGCATCTATGGTGCACTGTTTTCAAACGTGAGTGTAAATTTATATAATTTTTGATTATTCTTAGCATACCTGTTTTTCTTCACATTCCTTCACCAATTCTTCCAAATTTCTATTGATTCTGGCATTGGTTTCGTTTGATTGCTCAAACTTTTGCCTTGTTCTCATTAATTCTTCATTTAAAGAATCTTTTTTCCTGGCCATTACTGTCAATTGATTACTCAAATCACTACGTTCTCTGATCACTTGACCTAATTCCATTTCAATCTGCAAGAATATGTACCAAGGTTTTTGACTAAATTGAATAAAAATAATCCAAACGTACTTTTCCTTTTTCGATTTCCAAAAATTTAGTTTTTTCCGTCAGAGAGACCTTATCAGATTCCAAATCCAATTTTTGTTGTTCAGCTTGCAGAAGCTCTTTTCTTAAGGATTGGAGATCGCTTTGTAGATCGCTACATTGGGTTTGTAGTGCTAATTTTTCATCTTCCATCTGAAATTAGATAATATTAATACACCATAACATTTCCAAATACAAGGTGTCTCAGATTTGCACTTTTCTATCTAATTTTGCTCAGCTATCATCAGTTTTCTTAACTAATTTTATTTATAACCTAAAATTACACTTATTATATAATCTAGATGTCGCCCATTTTGCCCCTGGTACTTTTCCAAACGATGCCTTGGATTTTCCATTACTCTTGTGCAGTGGCGGCTCTTTAATGAGAGCAAGTGAGCAATTGCACCCCCTGGAATTATGAAACAAAACAAACCAAGCGGCAACTAACTGTGAAAGTATTTATTATATATATTATGTATTCATAGTTATTGACGAGGAACGTGGCACGCTAGCAACGTACATATACCGATCGTCGTCACAGATATACTGAGCAAAGCCCAACTGTTGCTCTGGTAAGGCATTAACATTACATTGATGGTGGGGAGAACTGTATTTTCCCGTACTTCAATGTCGTATAATACATAGCGTTGGAGCAACTGACCCAGACTGCTCTCGGGCGTTGTTACAATGAATACGGTATCTTTTTTACAGAACAACGCGTTTTCGCGGTTAACGTATAATGAAAAAATCGCAGTAAAAAATCTTAAACGGCCGATGCCTCAATTATGTTTAGAAAATAAACAATCTGTTAAAGGTAAAGACGTTATAAGAAAATTCAAAATGAATATTTATCAAAAAAATTACTGGATTTGTGGGTGTGAAATTTAGAATGCTTTGTTTTGTTTTCCGTGTCTTTTGTTTGGTGGTGAACCGTCTTGGTCAAAGAACGGAATAAGAGACTTAATTCATCTTAGTACTAAAATTATTAAACATGAAAATTCCAAAGGGCATTTGAAAAATATATTTAGTCTAAGAATGTTAGGAAAAAATAACATTCAGAATGTTTTAGATTCATTATATAGAAAAGCAATTCAACAACACAATGAAAAGGTAACAAAAAATAGGCATGTGTTAAATTTAATAATAAATTGCATTAGAATTTGTGGCGCGTTTGAACTGGCACTTTGGGGTCACGATGAACAGCAAACGTCGAATAACAAGGGCATTTTTCGGGAATTGATAAATTTTACGGCAGAATTGGATAAATCGCTCTGAGATCACATGGAAGCAGCACCGGTTTTTAAGGGATTATCAAAAACGATACAGAATGAGCTGCTTGATGCAATGTTGAACGTGTATCATGAACAAGTTGCCAGTGAAATTAAAGCAACCGACTTCATATCTGTGATGATGAAACCACAGATGTGTCCAACCAGTTTCAGTTGGTGGTTGTTTTAAGATATATTGTGAACGCGAGACCGGTCGAAAGATTTTGGAAATTTCTTCTGCCTAGTGGACATGATGCTAATTCTTTATCTGCCTCCATCCTTAACGAAATTAGTTTGCTTGTTGATGACCCAGAAAAACTGATTGCACAGAGCTATGATGGGGCAGCAGTCATGAGTGGTGCTATTAACGGCGTGCAAAGACATGTCCAAGACCAGTATCCAAGGGCTAATTTTGTACATTGTTATGCACATCAGGCAAATCTAATTATGTCACATGCTACACCGAGCAGTAGTATTGCAGAATTTTTTTTGCCAATCTGACGGGATTATGTACATTTTTCTCCACTTCACCACAACGAGCTGCAAGATTGGAAGAATTCCTTCAGAGAAAAAGCTTACCTCGTTCTTCAAAAATAAGATGGAACTTCAATTCTAGGACAGTGAATACAATATATGAGCACCGAGAAGAAATAATTGAAGCTCTAGAACAAATCGAGGAAGAAGCTAGTTTACAAACTACCATTCATCAAGCTAGTGCCAATTTGCGAATTTTAGAGGAGAAAAATTTTATCTATTGGTTAACTTTCTTTCATAAAATTATGCCACAAGTGGACATATTGTTTAATCAATTACAAAATGTCAATACAGATGCATTAAAAATCGAGAATAATTTAGATAATTTTGAACGCGCTATTGGAAAAATTCGAACCGAAATCGCTGACACAGATAATCAGTTGGTTAAACAAAATGACCCAGAACTGACTCCTCGACCATCAAAGCGGCGAAGAGTAACTGATGGTAGCCAAAGAAGGAGGGAAACTATTGAAGTGTGCGATATTATTTTGCTAGAAATAAAAACTAGATTTCGGTATACAGGGCACTTAATATTACCAAACTTAATTTCTTTTAAACAGTTCTCCTCTTTTCAAAAAAAAATTCCGGAAGATTGCCTTAAAGAAGCAGTAAAATTTTATCCATGCCTCAATGAAAGCAGACTACGAACTGAATTAAGCGTTCTATATTCTAGAGAAGAATTTAGGAAAAATATAGAAGTCGGTGCTGTAGGTCTGCTAGGTCTTCTGCTGGATGGATTAAGCGACACCTTTAAAAATTGTCATTACAATCCCAATGACAACGTCCGAAGCGGAACGCCAGTTTTCACGGCTGAAGAGAATAAAAACTTTCCTGAGAAATACATTGAAAGAAGAGAGATTAAATGCCCTTACTATGTTATCTTGTGAAAAAGAATGTATAAATGATTTCCCAAACTT
The DNA here is from genome assembly GCA_935421215.2 of Melolontha melolontha. Lineage (NCBI taxonomy): Eukaryota > Metazoa > Arthropoda > Insecta > Coleoptera > Scarabaeidae > Melolontha > Melolontha melolontha. The sequence continues at coordinate 107,392,042 of OW285243.1, forward strand.
TAATGAAAAAGTGAGAGAACTGTTCTGCAAGTCAAAGACACGTAAAATGGACTTCGTTTATCGTCAGATGTAATTAAACTGTGTAGTGTAATATTTACTATTCCCTCAAAACAAACTCTACAATGAACAGTACCTGTCTGGAACAGTACGTCGGTGAAATTTATAAGGATTGGGTAAGCGTTTTTGTATTACACTTTTTAATTTTGAAATTATGCACTCCCTATGTGAACCACCCCGAGCCGCCACTGCTCTTGTGCATAAGTCAGGAGTGTTGGCTTCAATCTCTTCCTGGATACGATTTTTTAGCAGAATTTAATTTTGCTGGGGAGTTATTATAAATTCGACTCTTAAGATAGCTCCACAAAAAAGAATCGTTTGGAGCTAAGATATCAACTGGCATCTTGGTGGCCAGTTGATATGGCCTCTTCTTGATATCAATTTATTTGGAAACAATTCTCTTACAGCTTATAATGCGGTATTTGCTGTGTGGGAAGAAGCCTCATCTTGCTGGAACCACCACTGGTCATTAAAAATTCTAACGTTAAATTTCCAAGGCATGCTTTATTCATTGCAAAAGAACAATTACATCTCTACAGACTTTAAAGCTTTAGATAAAACAAAAGTGCCAAACTCTCTGAGACACCTTGTATAAAAACAATCTTACCCTTTTGATATCGTCTTGTAATCTCTTTTTATGTTGCTCCAGATTCGAAGCGACATTTTCCTTTTTGGCTAAAGAATCACTGACGTTCGATCTTTCACCAATCACCCTTTCCAATTCGTGCTCAGTGTCGGCTTAAACAACAAATTATCTTATTCAAAGCAATAGACCTTTAGTTGAGATGTTACCTTTAGATTTTTCTAAAGACATAATTAATGAATCTGCTTCTAATTTTTGTTGTTCGAGCAAGTCATGGTTTAAATATAATTTATTTAATTCCTCGCGCACGACCAGCAATTCTTCTCTCATCCTGCTACACCGATCTTCTTCAGCCCTCAAATTCATTTCCCTATGGTCGGCATCTTGATTCAACCTATCGACTTCGCTTTGCAAGAATATCTTTTCTTCGTGAAGCACGTCCAGTTCTTTTTGCAGTTTATGATTGATGCATTGTAATTTTTCGTAATCTCTATTCAAGTTTTCAGCCTAAAATCGCAATATTTAGAATTTTCATCAAGAAAATTTATGAAAATTTACATACCATATGATTTATTTCGACTCTGTGCCTGTCCAACGCTACGTTTTCCGCCCTGCAAGAATCAAGGGCGTGTTGAAGTGTGTCCTTCTCTTGAGACAATTGCGAAAATTGTACTTTGTTTACGTCCAGCTGCGCAACCAATTCCTTAACTCGTCTATCGAGAACGGTCGCCGTCTCTTCTGAATTTTCGTGCTGCTTACGAACCAACATCAGTTGCTCCCTATTTGATTGGAGTTTTACCTAGGAGAAATCTTAAAGAATAAAGAAGAACACTAAATTTAAAGTCGATGCTAGTTTATACCTGTAGTTCGTGTATAAGAGATTGGTATTTGTGAAGAGCCGCTTGAACTGCAGATATGGTACTTTCAGCGAACGCTGCAGGAGATGTCATGCTACGTAGACCTCCTCGTTTAGGAGATCTGGAATGGTGATAAATGATTGATAAATTGCGTAAATCAAAGTGGTGGACACTTTTAAGACATAGTATCTTATGAACGAGGACAATTCAAATTTAACATGTATTTAATTTTTTTCTGAATATAATTGAAAAGATACTCAAAGAGGTTATACAGGGTGTCATTTTGAAAACGTACCACCCTCTATATTTCGGCCCCTATAGAAATTCCAAAAATATGCAAAAACACGTCAAACTTATTTTTAAGGGGGACATTTTGCAGGCTGGTTTTCAATTAAATTACATCAACCCTCTAGCGGGGGTGAACATAACCTCTAAAAATTTAAATGGAAATGGGGGTTGAGTGATACCTCATTTTAAAGGTCGTTTAACCCGCTTTTCAAAAATGCTAAATTCTTGCCTTTTCTTTTTAGCAGTTCGCGAGATATTTGGTGAAAACTGTAAAGAAGTTTAGGTATCAAAAACACTTTGTGATATTGCTTTAATGAATTAAAATAAATGAAATTGAGGTATTACATAACGGTAAATTTTTAAACTATTTTTACTTCTAATATCCAACGAAATAATAAAGACGCATACTATTCAGTTAAACATTATTATTGGAAAGAATGTGATTTACCTAAACTAGTACTTGTGATAGTCGTACAGCTAGTTTAACGTAGAAAAAAAGAGCCCTGGTTTAAGCATTCTTGACATTCTTGTCAAATTTTTCTTTATTTGTCACTCCATTTATTTTAGCCAAAATTACTTTATTGTAAAATTACTTTTGCGAGGTAAAAGTTGCGATTTTATTACATTATTTTTAAAAATGGTGTTTACACTTCAACAAAGAATTGAAATTATTCTTATTTATGGGGAATGTGGAAGATGCGCAAGAAGAACGTCAAGAATGTTTAATGAAAGGTATCCGAATAATAATTTAAATCATAAGTCTGTTCTACAATTAGTCGCTAAGTTTAGTGAAACTGGTTCCGTTGCTAACAAAAAAAGAAATATTAGCCGTGTCTTGGATGAAGCAGCACAAATAGAAGTATTAGGCACCTTTACTGCAGAACACTCCACATCACTTCGCATTGTGGCACGCCAAGTAGGAATGTCTCACGAAACAGTAAGGAAAGCACTAAAGTTAAATAAGTTTCACCCCTATAAAATGCAAATTCTACAACAGCTTTTTGACGACGATTTCAACAGAAGGATTGAATTTTGTGAAACAATGACGGATTTTATAAATGAAAACCAAAATATCTTGCACAATATTTGCTATACTGATGAGTGTACTTTTTTTTCTTAATGGGCATGTTAACAAGCAAAATTGTCGCTACTGGAGCGATGAAAATCCGCGACTTTTTAGGGAAGGTCACACACAGTATCCAGAAAAAGTGAACGTTTGGGCTGATATCCTTGGGAATACTATTATTGGACCTTCATTCATTGAAGGAAATCTAACTGGTGAGCTCTACTTAAATTTGCTTGAAGAAATAATAGACCCCTTAATAACAACTAGTTTGGAAAATCAAATTGACGCGGCTGGTAACATGTTTTGCAAGAAGATCTTCTACACTTCCAACAAGATGGAGCTCCACCATACTACTATCTTCCAGTTAGACAGTGGCTAAATGATAGATTTCCTGGGAGATGGATTGGTCGAAGAGGAGCAATAGAATGGCCACCACGATCACCCGACTTATCGCCTCTAGATGTCTTCCTATGGGGGCATCTAAAATCGATTGTTTATAAAACACCGCCTCGAGATTTGCAAGATTTAAAGAGAAGAATAACAGCTACATGTAGAGAACTTCAGGCAGAAGTGTTTCGAAATGTTAGAGAGGAGTTTGAGAGTAGACTTTATCACTGTTTAGAAAATAATGGACAACATTTCGAAAATTTTATAAAATAAGTTACTTTTTATTAGTTTTTTAATGTTTTATTGCAAAACAATTGATACTTGTATGTTCATGGTTTGACTTGATTTCTTCAAAACTATTAAAAATAAAGGACAAGAATTTAGCATTTTTGAAAAGCGTGTTAAACGACCTTTAAAATGAGGTATCACTCAAGCCCCATTTCCATTTAAATTTTTAGAGGTTATGTCCACCCCCGCTAGAGGGTTGATGTAATTTAATTGAAAACCAGCCTAAAAAATGTCCCCCTTAAAAATAAGTTTGACGTGTTTTTGCATATTTTTGGAATTTCTATAGGGGCCGAAATATAGAGGGTGGTACGTTTTCAAAATGACACCCTGTATATTAATCGAAGTAGGCATGTTAGATAATACTATAGACAACTGATATTTGATTGTGTCAGTACTGTCAGTTTGTAAAAATGTATGAAAGCAACGTCTGCCTCGAAACGTGCCTATATCAATATTTCATTCTCATTAGAAATCGTCAGTACACGATATTCGAAGACAGACATGACTTCTATTTCTATACTGTGCGTACATACGAAACATGTGGAACTTAATGCATGTGAGCTCACACGCAATTGTCGCTTAATTTGTTGCATTAATTCTACAATCAGACATGATTACTCCTGCTGAATAACGTGTCAACCTGGGTTGACAGACAGCCTACCTAACGAACAATACATTGACTAAATTAGGTTGGGAAGTACTGCCTCACCCTCTTGTATAGTCCGGACTTGGCCCCGATATCATCTCTTTGTGCCAGTCAAAAAATTCTTGGATTGCAAGCGATTTGTTTCTCACGGGGAAGTAAATAATGTGGTGTAAAATTGACTAGGTTGTCAACTGAAAGAATTTTTTTCGACAGGAGTACAGAAGCTACCAGACCGATGAGACAAGTGTATTTTAAAGGGGGGGTTGTTACTTAGAAAAATGTGTATATAATACCAATTTGTAGTTTGTATCGACTAGAAAAAAATAAAATACAGATCAAATTTGATTCACCCTCATATTTATCAGTAAAAAGGTGATTGAATTAATTGAAGATAGATTCTCTCTTTGTGATCAGATAATTATCGAAATATTAGCTACTTTACAGACTTACGGTCGCACGCTCTCATTCAATTTTAATGAAAAAAAAAACCGTGAAATAGGATAAAATTATTTAAAAAAATTCTTAACCAAAAACCTGCAAGCAACTTACTTTTGTGGTATAGGCGTTGAGGCACTTAAATGCACATGAGTACTTTGACCAAGATCGGTCTCTTTCGCTTCTGCATCTTGAATCAAAGCATGCGCTATATCTCTGAGAGCGCCTTGTAGTATATCCATATCATCTTGCATCCTCATCGCTTGTGATACGTTGTGTTCTGCTTCTGCGCAACGTTCTTCCTAAATTAAACAAGTTGAAATAAATATAAATTGGAAAGAAATATTTAAGATGTACAACTGATAACACTTAAAGCAATAATTTTGAGGCAATATTACGAGGGTATTAGTGAGCTATCGAACGAATTTTGAAAAGTAATTTTAGATTAAACTTGGAGTAACCTAGGACCAAGAAACATTGCTATTTTAAAGCCAATAAACAACAAATGGTTATTTGTTAATAAATTTTTAACCAGTGACGATGTGATCCGTCTTGCTTTGCTTATAATATGAATTTTTAGGGCTAATGTTTAGATTACGTGTACTAAAAATTTTTGAAAAAAAAATTATTTGAACCCTTAAAAGACCTCAAAAGAAACAACTTTTTCTAATAAAGTTATCAGGGGAAACGTACTATAACGCTACAATTAAATCAAATACATCGCCCAATTTATAAGTTATGTATACCTATATTCGACACAACCACAACATAACCAAATTTTCTAATGATCACATACACGAATACATGTTTGTTGAGGAGAAAATATATTTTGAAAAGTATATTTAAGGACATGTTAACATAAATTAAAATGTTTTTTTTACATTATTATGGTTAATAATTACCAAAATTTGGTTAATAATGTGTGTTGGTCGAAGAAATTACCTATAAGAAGGTAATCAACGTATTTTATTTAATTGTAGCGTCCCAGTACGTCCCCCCCAATAACTTTATTAGGAAAAGTTCTTTCTTTTGATGTCCATTAGGGGCTCCAATAATTTTTTTTAAAAAATTTTTGGCACGCGTATTCTTAACATTAACAATTTTCAGATATAAACGAAGATTGTAAATAGTATTGCAATAATTAAGGCATATGATTATTTTCAAGACAAACGTTTTATTAAATTCGACATTACTTTTTTATTGTACCTCGTATATATATTTTTCGCACAAAATTCTGATTACATTTAACTCACCAAATTTTGAACTTCCCTAAGTAGTTGTTGAATTCGTTCCTCTTTCATTTTTACTTCAGCTTGACAGTTTTCATTTTGATTTCGTAATTGATCCAATTGAAACTTGAGTTCGGCAGATTCTTGATCATAACTTTTATCCCTGAATTGGGTCGTTGACTGTAACACATTAATGGCTACGTATTATCGCTTTTTATTACAAAAATCATTCATAATCGGCAATTAATCATTTCAATTGGTATAAACGTGTCGTTAGAAATTCAAAACATGTCTACATTGCCGGAAAACAAAACAATGGCGGAGATAACCTAAGAAGAGATTCGAGCAGATTCGAGGTCTTTTTACGAGACCAAAATACGTGTCCATAATTAATAATTACTAGGTACTTTAGACTATCCAACAACTTAATCATTTCAAAATAAATACCATATATATGTATTTTAGATTCTTTGAATTCATGGTAAATTTTTTGCAGTATTTTATACCTAAAATTGGTCATTTTCAACGTATAGTTCCCAAAAAATTAAAACTAAATCTATAAAAAAATATGCAATCCATATTATGCCGTGTAATTAATATAAGATAGTCAAATATATATCAAGCAAAACTAAAAACCTTGTCTTCGTCACATAGAACGTATAAAAATTAATACGCATTTTTGACAATAGATGGCGGTCAATGACACATTTTTTTTTATTGAATGAATTTTGCATAGTTTTGTAGACGTAGTTCTTTTTTGAAGTTTGAAAAAGAAATTCTGAGATGTTCTCTAGAGACATACTTGATATTTTAATAAATATTACACGTATTGAAAAACATATAAGTTTAAATATAATAACGATAATACTGTAAATGTTTTGATGTATTATTCAACTATAAAAAAGCTCTTTAAGAATCTTGTTTTTTTCTTAATAATGTTAAATTTTCGATTACTTATTATTTTCGCTTAATTTTTCGACTTTTAAATTTTATAAAAATTTCTAATTTAATTTTTGAAGTTTTTAAATACATTTTATTCCAATGCAGGGAATATATGTATTTAAGTTGTATTCATTTTATGTCTTCCTGGGGTTCCATAGTAACATGAACAGTTCGTATTTTATTTTGTCGAATAAATATACCTCACATGGGTTAATACTTTTATCATAACTACTATGAATATTAAAGACGGAACAATAATATGGAACAGATAAGCTTGAGTAAAATGCAAGCTTTACATTCCACTTTACTAAAAGTAAATTATAAATACATCAAAGAAAAACAAATTATTTAGCCTGGTAACAACCTTTTAATTACAGTAAACTATTACAGATAATTTAAATTAGATAGGAATACATGTCGGTAAAACAGTTTTTTCACACCATTTTGTATGAAATCGGGAAATATTAAATTATATTTTCACATATTATTCCAAATAATTACTAAGCAAATAATCAAAAATGAATACAATTTCCGAAATAAAAGCGAAAGCACAACAAGACAAAATAACACACAATGAACTAATGGAAATATCTAAGAAAATATGCGAAATGCAATTTGATAATAACAAAAAGGAGATAGTAATCGTTAATAACAAGAAAGATATAGATACACTTACAATGGAATGCATAGATCTCAATATTGAATATCAAGTAGAGATAGATAAACGGAGACGCTTTGAAGAAGAAGTAGTAAAACTTACGGAAGTATACGAAAACGAGACTAAAGTGGTGAATGAAATTTTTGATCAATTATGTCACTATATTAATACATTTGTTGAAAGATCGAATTTTTTTTTATCGTGTAACAACACTATAAAAAACGATAATTCCGAGGAAATTTTGGAAAGTGCTAAAGAAGAGAAACTTCGCGAAATCAAAATTCAAGGTAAAATTGCTGCATTGGAATTGTATTTGAATGTTCAGAATAAAATACTAGAGGAATTAAACTTGGGTGAAACTTAGTCTTAAGCTTCTAACCTATAATATCCTATTGTATTATATAACTAATCATTAAATGTAGTTAAAATTTTGTATTATTCGTTAAATATATATCGTCAGTTTTTCGATTTTTGTCAGGTGGTTCAGTAAATTTTCAAATTAAGTTAGCAAGTAACGAGTATATGTGAATAAAGTGGTATATATAACAAAGTTATTGTTTTATTTTATTTAATTTTCAAAATGAATTACCACAAAGTTACGGCTACCAGTATTAATATTACTTAGGTTATGTAGTATCTTTTTTTCGTTTGGACTCGTAAGGTATCATGCGCCATAGATAATATACTTCGCTGTTCGTGATACATAAAGGACTGTTTAAAATGTAAAAGCGCTGCATTCGGCACTTTACTTTAAAGTTCTGATAAAGAATCCTTTTTCTTTAAATGTCATTATGAAACGCATTTTTAAAGTTAAAGACCACTTTAATAATAAAGAACACTTTATTTTGATTATGAAACCGGGCCTAAGATTCGTATATGCGCGCAGTATAGACAAAATCTAACCTATCAATAGTTTCACTAGTGAAAATTATTGAAGTAAAATGGTACAGTTGCTGCCCTTGAAAACTCAGACACTTAAATACAAGCACATTTTAAGCCGTGCAAACTTTTTTTAAGTGACACTGAAACCACTCATTGCCGTAGAATGCAAAATGTATTGTAAGTATTGTAAATTTTAAAAAAATTATTAATCAAACTGCAGTTAGTGTCCTGCTATACTTAAATTTTAAAAATATCATTTCGAATATCAGAATACAAAACTTAGTAAACTGACGGACAAAAAAACTGTGACTCATTTTTTTGCATTGTAAAATGAGTTATCGATCTTTCAAAAATAGCATATGAATTGTTATAGGTAGAGCTGAGGATGTTTGCGGTACGGCAGGACCGTATGTAGTGCATCCCCACATTTAACTATTTATCTAAATATTCTCTGAAATGATTTGCCGGATCTCATAAATTAATAGAGTGATATTTTAGTATGCACTGGATATTGTTATTATACAAAATCATAATAGCCATTTGTATTTATGGATCATAAATAATAATACGCATGTATTTGTATTTGGTTGTGAATTCAATTTAAACTTAAAACGAATCGTAATATTTTAACTACAAGCCGTCCTTACAATACATGCATTCGAGACAAAGTGTGCAACTCTACGAATAACTTCCATAATTGATCGAAAGTAAAGCCCCTATTCTTAGAAAATTTTATTACTGTCGTTAAGAACTATTATTATAAACAACAAAGGCCTTTTATTAGTGTTGAAGTTTTAGTTTCATTGAATTTCCATGTTGTAAGTAGTCAATTGTAAAGTGTTCATTCACAATATTCTAAAACAAGGTGTAAATTTAACTAAAATCCAGAAAAACACATTCTGATAATATATTACTAGATTAGAAGCTGTGTTTATTACTATTTATTATATTATTTTTATAACCAAATGCAATAAAAGCTACGAAAACAAAAGAAACCTCGATTTATTAAAATCTTGTCACACAGCCTTTCAAAGCCTGGCAGCACATATTTTGCATATATTTTATATATACTACCTACTTGAACTAGGTGAATGAAGTTAGAAGTTATAAGTTATAACTTCTAACTTCATTTACCTAGTTCAAGTAGGTAGTATGTATATATAAAATATATGCAAAATATGTGCTGCCAGGCTTTGAAAGGCTGTGTGACAAGATTTTAATAAATCGAGGTTTCTTTTGTTTTCGTAGCTTTTATTGCATTTGGTTATAAAAATAATATAATAAATAGTAATAAACACAGCTTCTAATCTAGTAATATATTATCAGAATGTGTTTTTCTGGATTTTAGTTAAATTTACACCTTGTTTTAGAATATTGTGAATGAACACTTTACAATTGACTACTTACAACATGGAAATTCAATGAAACTAAAACTTCAACACTAATAAAAGGCCTTTGTTGTTTATAATAATAGTTCTTAACGACAGTAATAAAATTTTCTAAGAATAGGGGCTTTACTTCAGCTCCAAAATGTCCATTTTCGATCAATTATGGAAGTTATTCGTAGAGTTGCACACTTTGTCTCGAATGCATGTATTGTAAGGACGGCTTGTCGTTAAAATATTACGATTCGTTTTAAGTTTAAATTGAATTCACAACCAAATACAAATACATGCGTATTATTATTTATGATCCATAAATACAAATGGCTATTATGATTTTGTATAATAACAATATCCAGTGCATACTAAAATATCACTCTATTAATTTATGAGATCCGGCAAATCATTTCAGAGAATATTTAGATAAATAGTTAAATGTGGGGATGCACTACATACGGTCCTGCCGTACCGCAAACATCCTCAGCTCTAGTTATAGGTTATAAATAAAATAATAACGGGTGTTCAGAAACATTCGAAGTCAAAGTAGTCCTTGAAAATATGAAGTCATGTCTGAGATAGATTGATTTTTGACAGACAACAGTTGACATTTAATAATTATTACAAATCAGATACTTAAGTAAAGATATACGATTTTTTGTTCAGAGCCCACTTGACTTCGAATGTTTCTGAACGCCCGTTATATGATCAAAAAGTCTTTGGATCGCTATTGCCATGGAATTTACGAGATATCTATGAAATTATTTATTTCAATTAGTTTTGACATTTATTTGACAACTTATCTGGTTATAAAATATACATAAAATGCCACTAATTAGCAATTAGTGGAATTAATAAAATAGATTTTAGGTTATAGTAATTAGTAATTACTATAACCTAAAATATATTTTATTTGTGATTTATGGGTACTTCAAAGTACAGAAGTAAATAATTCTATAGATGGTTTTTATACTTCATGGCTATCGCGATCCAAAGACTTTTTGATCATACCATATTTAAATAACGGGTGTTCAGAAACATTCGAAGTCAAGTGGGCTCTGAACAAAAAATCGTATATCTTTACTTAAGTATCAGATTTGTAATAATTATTAAATGTCAACCGTTGTCTGTTAAAAATCAATCTATCTCAGACATGACTTCATATTTTCAAGGACTACTTTGACTTCGAATGTTTCTGAACACCCGTTAGATCCATATGACAGATAATAAACCTACACTGACATTTTGCATCTCAATAACCTTCAAAACTTAAAAACTGATTCACAACGTGTTAATTTTGTTAAAATATTGTCGAACGTCAAAATGAGTCGTCTTCTTGTCCGCCACTTTACCTATATGTCTCAATCTAGTTTTGTTAATAGATTTTTGTAATTCTGATAATTGCGGCATTAAAAAAAATAAACCGACTATGGATTTGTCAAATGTGACATTGTCATCAAAATGACTGATGAAAACTTGATTTACAGATTACAAAATTTTAAATTTTTGACAATCGCGTCAAAATCTGAGTTTTTAAGGGTCGTCATCGTACCTAACTCGCGTATGTACAGCGACGGCCATTAATTTGGAAACACCAAGATTTTTCGATTGTAAATTGTTTGTCACTTTAACAATGTTATTAACATATCAATTTTGACAATAATTGTTTCGATTTTACGTCAATATCGATTCAGTTGACGTCGTGGACTTATATGTGATTTTGAATATTTAAATTTGATGCCTACATTAAATATATACCTACATTCACGCAGTCTAATTCAAACCGATTAAAATATGACTGTACCACTTTTTTTTTAATTCGATAGTACATTTGAAACGGAGCAAAGTGAAGCGAAATCTTTGCAATCTGTTGAATCACGATAGCATGGGTGAAATGAGTTCATTACATGACGCTTATACTATTAAATATTAGAAATATCCAGTAAACTAGATTAGGCCAGTGTTTCCAAATTAATGGCTGCCACTGTACCTCCCGCATTGGCGCATGACGGCGAAAATTATAACTATGAAAATACACAAATTGGAGAAGTCGTACAATCTGATATACATTACGCTCACTACAGCACATGTGTAATTCTTTAAATTATTGTTACAAAGCGAACATGGCCTGAGGGCACGCGTGTATTAAGATTTTATTTCAAAAGATCAAACGTGCCGACAAGAACTGAATCTATTGAGTAGATTTATACTGTAGTGTAGTTATCCACCGTCAAGGATAGTACACGTCTAATTACGATTGCTAATTCCCTATCTTGTAATGTATATCGAGTCACGTGACTGTATAACGTCATCTGCGTTCCAAACATATCGCGTTCTATGCTGTGACATTGTAATTATCAGTTTTTTCACAACCGTTTATTTGAAATTTTCAGTTATGCCGTTATTTAGTATATTTATGGGTCATTTAGACACAGTTTACCTGATTGAGAAAATTATGGCGCGTTATAAGAAGGATCTGTGTATAACAACATAGCGCGGGAATTATATGGTTTTATAGAAAAAAAGTTGTGTGGACATTTGAAATTTAAGGCTGGATACTTCGTGAAGGCCAAAAAGATCGACATTTTTTAAAACGGAATCGTAATCTAAACATCGATACGAGTAATTAATTATACAGGTGTCCTTGAAATAAAGAAACAACGTCTGAAAAATGGAAAGATGTAATGAATCCAAAATATTTTCCGCAAATTCCCACGCAGACGCGAGAAAAAACATTACAAAGATATTTGTAAAATATTTGTCTCTCCACTGCATTTCAAGAAATGCGACCGACTATAATTCACTTGAATACAAAATAAAAGTACAAATTTTTAACAGCTGACATTTTCGTAAATATATTTCAGGTTATTGAACCCCTAGCATAACAACGCTGTAGTTTTTATAACATCGACAGCTGTTACGTTTCTAACACAGTCATATACGCTATAGCGTACGGTAATATAATAGTAGAGGTATTATTTATAAACAATCTGAATACATAAGTAGCACAAAATATCATTTTCAGCGGATTTTTAATTTTGGAGTTCACTTCGTAATTGACTAACAATTTTTTGAATTCATATTCTATATAATTGCATCTTTCCATTTCATACGCCGTCTCTTTCTTTTAAGGACACCTGTACATGATAAAACATATTTTGAAATATTATAAAGGTATTTGAAAAGTCGTGGGAGGTTTTATATCGTTGGGCTCAAATTAAGGCAAATTTCGAATTCTGAGAAAATTAAGTTTGTCGTATACCAAATTAAAACCCGTTTCGCGTAGATTAAGAATATATAAGGTTTATTAGGTCCAAAACGTACCGTAATCGAGAAAATCAGCTCTTATTTTTCTCTGTTTGAAATCATTTAGCAAAGTCAAATATACAGAGTTATGGTTATACCATAGTTATGGTCCGTTAAAAATAGGTCTACATTTTCGTCAATTTTGGTGTTCGCTGGAGGATAAACTATGAGTTTCACTGGAATATAAATGCCAGGATCGTTTTTAGGAGCCAAAAGTACATAGGGATAACAAATTATAAAAAAATCGGTGACACGATGGAAATTGAAAATTTTTAAAGGGGTACCCCTTAGGAAATTTTCGATTTTTGTTCGGTTTGGGAAATTTATCGCATGTTAGCGTTGAATCCTTTATAAAATATTTCCAGTGTGTAGAAAACGAACTCGGCATTAATTTTGATGGGGAATGTGCGAGTTAGCAGATCGGAATTTTTATGGTATTGTAAAATACAAGGTTTAGAACAGGAACATATCTAGATCATATGGACACAGTTTATCTGATTGGGAAAATTAAAGAGCGTTATAGGAAAGATGCGTATGTAACATATTGAAGATTCAAGCATGAGATTGGATTGTTTGGTAGAAAAAAAAAATAGTGAAAATAGGTGAAATTCGTGAACATTTGGAGTTTGAAGTTGGTGGTGAACAAAAAGACCTGCATTTCGTGTTAGAGCTTAGTAATCTACACATTGGCACAAGTAATTTGATATGTGATAAAGTACATTTTATCATATTATAGCAGTAGTTGACAAGTTGAGCGAGGTTGTTAGGCTATCAAATTAGGACAAGTTTCGAATTTTGAAAAAATGAAACTTATCATCGTAACTTAAAAATATGTATAACTTATTTGGTCTTAACGAGAAAATGTGCTCGAAAAAGGAAATTTGTGAAAGAATAGTAGATTTGTAATATTACAGATGACACAGCCTTCAATGGTTGTGATTTATACAGAAAATATGCAAAATTTCGATCTTTCGATTTGCAGAGCCGTTGAATTTTTATCGAGTATAGAAAAGGTAAATGCACAAAATAACTTGTAGAAGTGCACAAGATAGGAGACTTTACGCAGAGGATAGCAGGATTTTTTAAATTAGAAAACTCACATTGGAAAATTTCACAGGACATTGTTTTCGGAAAACCAGTGCCTCAATGTTTGCAGACAACGATGGCGACTTTTTAATATTAAAACAGTTCGGAGGCTGGAAATCATTATCGGTAGCCGAATAATATACCGAAGAATCGGTTACCAAGAAAATCAAGTTATACCGGGTGTATTATGAAAAACCTTTCGTGCTGTAACTTTTTTATTTTTTATCCGAATGTAATAAATTATACGTCGAACTAAATCGTTTTAAAAACACTGTAACGTGATCCGCTTTGAATTTTTTTTTACACTTTGTTTTTGACAGACAGCTGCAAACTGTGTTTTTTTAAATTGCACTATACTTTTTTTTTTCCTTATTCAAATATATTACTTTTTCTAAATATGAAACACAGAGATTTCTTAAATGCATTTTAAATACTCTATTTCATTTTATTACCAGCAAATGTGTGTACCTTTTAAAATCACTTACATTCAATACTATATAGCCCATAAAGGATTACAAACCAATGTTATCAGTGAGCGGTGGGTCAACAACAACATTTACAGTGTTTATTTTAAAAATTTAAAAATAAAGCAGTCATATTGAACGATAAAAGTGCATTCCAAATTTTCGAAGAGAGCTGTGACATCTGTCAGTCACACATTCATTATAACATTTTCAACGATTTATTTCTAAATTTTGTTATTGAAATGGATAATTGCGAATGTGTGGATGCGATTCAAGCATATTTTGAATGCGGAACAAATTCTGCAGCTGCTTTGCGACTTTATGGAAATCGTTTTCCTGACAGACTGCGTCCAAGTGCCGATAAGTTTGGAAGGCTCGTGCGAAATTTACGAAATTTTGGATCATTCAAAAAACCGAAAATAAACGCACGTGTAATTCAAGATCAAAATTTAGAATTAAGTGTCTTGCTCTATGTGGAAGAAAACCCTAATACGTCTACCCGAGAAATTGCTCACTACATGCAGGTATCACATTCTACAGTTCAGTACATTCTGAAGAAGCACAAGTTCTTTCCTTATAAACCACGGAAGGTGCATGCTCTCGGTGAAAACGACCCTCAACGAAGGGTTCAATTCTGCACGGTTTTCATGAATAAACTAAGGAAGATCCAATTTTTTATCGTCGTGTGTTGTGGTCAGATGAATGCACTTTTGGGAAAAATGGTGTATTCAACAGAAATAATCATCGCCATTGGAGCACTGAAAATAACGATGTTGTGATGCAACACAATTTTCAAAATCGGTTCAGTGTAAATGTATGGTGTGGCATTTTAGGCGATAGAGTAGTAGGGCCTTTTTTTGTGGAGGGTAATCTAAACCAAGAAATGTATAATAATTTGTTACGCAATGAATTAGGCGATTATTTAAATGAGTTGCCACTTGCTGAGTTAAACAGGGTGGTGTTCCAACAGGACGGTGCCACACCCCATAATGCACGAATGAATACTGATTTTCTAAATAATTATTTTGGCGTCAGATGGATGGGCACTTACGGACCTATTCGATGGTCTGCTAGATCGCCAGATCTGAATCCACTGGATTTCTTTCTGTGGTCTTACATTCAAGATCATGTCTATTTGACTCCACCTGATACCAGAGATGATTTAGTAAGAAGGATAGTACAAGTATGTCATGAAATACCACCAAATCTTATATTAAACGCAGCAGTTGGAGTTAATAGAAGGTGTCAAATGTGTCTGGAACAAAATGGGGCCAATTTCGAACATTTGATTCATTAAAATATATGATAGCTTGATTTCTGTAAATTTCGTAGTTTTTTTTTTAATAATAAAAAAATTGTCACTCAATTTAATGGAGGTGTCTTCAGGAAATAAATGTTTGTTAGAATTATTAAAAAAAAAATATGTAGTACAATTTTAAAAAAAAATTTACTACTGTCTGTCAAAAACGAAATGTCAAAATTTTTTTTTTTTAAAAACAGGTTACAGTGCTTTAAAAACGATTTAGTTTGACATATCATTCATTAAAATTAGATAAAATATAAGGAAGCTACAGCCCCAAAGGTTCTTCATAATACACCCGGTATAAGCAACTTTTTAGATCGTAGTCACAAAATTCAGGATGTTGTGTAAATAATGAAGAATGGAAAAAGTTGTCCAAGTAATGAAGAAAGAAAGATAATCGGCATTTCAAATACAAATTATTTTAATTTTAGCAGTTGCTTACCCACACGACAACAATAATTTTGTTTCAATGTTTCATTGATTATATACTATTACTGATGAATGAATAGCTGTTAAATTTTAACAGCCTTGGTTCTTATAGATAGGTTAACAGTCAAGGAAACAATGCAAATATAATGGCATAATATTAAAGTATTATAAAACACTTGAATATTATGCCATTATAACTGCACTATTTCCATGACTGTTATGCTATCCAAAACAGCCAAGGTATGATTTTGTCAGTAAAACTAATTTCACTCAGTTTCTTATTCGTTATGGTCAATAGTCTATAGTGTTATAGACTTTTAATATATCTACATATATAAATATCATTTATCGTATCATCAACTATTATACCATCTTTATGTGAAACATTTATTGATAATTATTAGGAACATAATATTACAATATCTTAATAATACTTTAGTTACTCATAATAACGAGCGATCATTAAAATTTTCACTCGTAGCTGGCCGTGTATATAAAAATTATGTCGTAGCTTTAGTCATTAAGATGTTATTTCAAACATCTGTCAGTGTCAAATATATATTTTAAAGTTTCATCAAAAGAAAAAGTAATGGCCTTTAATGATATGCATAAAGCGTTTATGGTAGAATGTTACTTCCTGACATCTAAAAAAATTGATGGTATTTGGCAGCATTCAATAGAAAATTGCCTTGCGGAGTTTGAAGAGAGATATCCAAATACTGTTCCCAGCTATAACACTTTCCGTGATACGCTAATGCATTGTGTAAATATTTTTCGTCAAACAGGCAGTATTTTAAGGAAAAAAGGAAGCGGTCCTCCTCTCAAGAGAAGTCGCGGCGTAATTGAAAATGTCAGACAACGAATCTCCTCAAACATCTATTCGCAGAGTTTCGCAACAAGTAGGGCTTTCGTATGGAACATGTCAAAAAATTTTAAAAAAGGACTTGCACATGTATCCATATAAATTAACTTCTGTACAAAATCTATTACCTACGGATTATGAAAAAAGAACACAATTTTGCCAATGGTTTATTCAAACAATGACAGACAATATTTTAAATCATACTTTTTTCACCGATGAAGCTTGGTTTTATTTGAAATGTTATGTTAATTCGCAAAATATGCGTATGTGGTCCAGTGAAAATCCTCATTTCTACAGAGAAGTTTCTCTACATCCAGAAAAAATAGGCGTATGGGTAGGTATGAGTCGTCACCGATTAATAGGACCAATATTCTTTGAGGGCACGATAACATCGCGATAGGTTCGGGAGACTCACTTTATCAGCATTTCGCGTGTTATATGTGTGTAGTATATGAACATCCATGATAGTACCAAGTTGTTTATAGACGTATTTACGAATACGCGTAGGTGTAATTCGAACGAAAAGCATTTTTCTAAACAACGTACTTTTATTTCAGTAAAGCGAACACAGTGACGCCGCTGCTTGCCTATCTAAGTGGCGGTGTTTAGTTTGAATATATCGGAGAAATATCGTAACGAAATTCTCAGTGTTTTTACTAATCAATTGACTAATGATGAACTCCAGGTCGGATATTTTCAACAGGATGGGGCTACATCTCACGTTACACTTGAAAATATTCAGTTTTGGCAACAATTTTATGGCGATAGGATAATAAGTAGAAATACAGCGATTCCATATCCACCACGATCGTGTGATTTAACAGTCATGGATTTTTTTGTGTGGCCATATATAAAGAATATTATTTATGAAACACCAATTAATAATCTACAAGAGTTAAGACATAAAATCATAGAAAAATGTGAACACATCAATAACTCACCGCAAATACTGATCAATGTTTTCAATGCTCTACGAAATAGAGTGCGATTATGCTTGGTGGAGAATGGTCAACATTTTACACATTTTTTATAATATTATATTACTTTGGATAAAAATTATAAATATATTTAATATAAGTCAGCATTTCAAATTATTTTTTAACAATCATGACGTTTGAAATTATAATGACAGATCTCCTCTAATAACTTAAGTTAGGACATACTTTTTGTGTACATGGCTTACTTGAGCGAAAATTTTAATGATCACTCGTTACGTTAGTAACGAACTAATAACACGTTAGATACAGCACCATAATACGTTAGATACAAAACCATAATACGTCAAATAGTACATTATTTGTGAACATGAATTTCAATATTTTGACAGTTCTCAATTTTGAAAGATATGTCTTTCATATCTGTCTTTAATCCGCGATCTTCTGCAGCCTCACAAACAATTTTTTTTTCGGATGATTCAACACACATGATGTTCAAGCCGCTTACGTCCTCCAAATTTTCATTTTTACGTGAACACTCAATTGATTGTTCAGAGTTTGACACACTGTTTATTAAAACCTTTCCCATCTGAATCTTCTGCGCAATTGCAGTTTTCTTCGTTACGTTGTCTTCTAAATACCCCCTAGCAACCTTGCTCGACTCCCACGCACCCAGCTCTTGCAGATCTAAGATGTCTCCGCCGGCGTTAACCAGAAAAGTTACTGAAGATCTTCTAATACAATGACCAGTATACCGTAAGTTGGATTTTCTAGTTTGAGGTATGTAGCGATTTTTTCAGGTATTTTAGAAAAGAAATGAATACCACAAGGCTGAATTGTACACCTTGCATTTCTGTACGATATAAACAGTCTCTTATGCGTAACATGACGCGGTCGCAATGCTACATATTTTTTAAATAAAAGTACGGAATTAATGTCACCATCAGGTACAAGGACAAAAAATCTTTTTTTGTGAGTTTTTGTGTCAGGAATGGTAACAACTACCTTAGTCTCTAAAACCTCAACATCGTCCGTAGACATTCTCGCTAATTCAATGGTTCTACAAGCCCCTCCTAGACCAAAAGCGACTTTTATCATCAAAAATACCTCGTCTGGAGCTGTACGCATAAATTCATCAACTTGCTCTCTAGTGAGTATTTTGGATTTTTTAACTCGACATCCAACATTCTTTTTCTTGATAAATCTTATCAAAGCACCATACTTATTAATTTCTACTCTTTCTTTTAATTCCAAGCAAGCTCGCAACATGGAATATTTTGGCCACAAACATGAAGGAGCATAGTAATTTGACAGTCTCACGAAATAAGCGAGCAAGACTGTTTCCCCATCACCTTGAACATGTTCTTCATCTCGCCATTTACAAAGCAGACGATATTCGTTTTCGTAATGCAGTTTTGACTTCGCTGGCAACAAATCTAATTTTGCACTATTTGCAGCCTCTACAATATTTGCGGGAACATCAAATTCTTCCATGATTTATTAATTTATTTCAAAAACGTGCAAGCTTTGACGTAAGTATTTTGTATGACAGACAAATTGTTGATTTTGTTTTAATCTTGATATCGTTGATGATACGATAAAGCTTTGAATATAAACTCGAACATCAGCGATTTAAACCCTCTCGGACGTTACGAGGTGACTCGGCTAGCGCCTCGTCACCTGGCAACGTCCTCGAGTATTATAAATCGCTTAATGTTCTCGTTATATTAATAGCTATTATTGACTTAAATTGTCAATGGCGATGTAAATATCATGAGAGATACATGCTAAATTACTCCCTACTACATTGGTCAGAATATGTTCGAACACTTTACAAAATTAAAATAATATTTACATTATTATGGCACTATCAATAACAGGATAGATAAATGTATATCTACCGTCATCATAAACCATTTTTACAAGCATTTGATATAACCTAACAGCACATTTAAGTAAATTGTTTATACTTACTCCGATTAATGATTCAGTTGATGCATTTTTGTCAACTCTACTGATGGCTAAAGCTGCTTCTCTTCCCATATTTCCTATATCGTTTTTTAATTTTGTTAAGTCTTTTTCTGTAGTAGACTGAACATCTGTAAATAGTCTTTTTATAGCAACTACGTCCCTCCACAAATTCAATAACCTATTGTGCTCAGTACTGTAGTAATCGTTGAAGGCTTGTTCTTCGTCCTTCCATTCATCTTCTTTGATCATCATTTCCTCTCTGAGCTCCTCCCAATCGTTAGTCAGTTTTTGAAGATCCGACGTTAGAGATTCGTTAGTCTGCTTCGACTCTTCCAATTGTTCCCGCAAAGTATTGTTAAGTTGCATTAATTTTTCACATTTCTTTTTCTCGTCCTCTAATCTAAAATGACAACACATCTTATATAATTAACTCAGATCGACATGGTTTTTATAACATTAATGAAAATACTCTTTCTGTGGAATTGTTTGCTTTATTATTCGGTTCAATAAAATTTGTACTTTCTCAACAACTAAATGTTATCTTTGTACAGATATTTTAGGAAGACCTAATATTTATTTATAAATTTAACCTGCTAAGTGCTGTGTCCATATCCGTGATTCTTTCCTCTCGTATATCCCTGAGATGTTGTTGAGCTTGTTCCAATGCTGAACTGGTCGTGGAAGGTGTGAGTAGTGGTCTGGTGTGAAGGTGGTGTTCGTGATGAATATGTGGTTCGATGTGGGAGTGCGGTTCGATCACTTGCGTCTCGAGCTCCACACACCGCTGTTTGTACTGAAGTACCTTGGCCTGGAGTCGACTCACTAAGGCGGCTTGGTTCTGTTGTGCCTGTTTGTATGTTTCCAAACGACGCCGGTACAGAGAAGCCTCGTCTTGGAGTCTTTGTCTAAGGTCTGTGTTCAATCTGGCTAAGTCTTCTTCACTGCTGGCACCGCCATCTCCACGTAGACGACTTTCCATTCTGCTACCGCTTCTACCCGTCTATAAAAAAGATTGACAATATTTCGTACTAACTATAAAGACATTTAACTTACGTCTGTTCTTGATTTAGGCCGATATATAGGAGGTCTTCGTCTTTCTGGAAGACTCATTTTAGGGTCAGGTTTCTTTATTGGAGGCTGTAAAAAAATACTTTTAGAAGTATGTATTTTTAATATAAACATTTATAAGTGGGAACCAATTAAACGTAAAAAATATTAAACGCAATATATACCGAAAAAAGTGTTTTTATGCAAAATTTATAGGTAGCCATCGATATTGAAGAAATTGATGAATGAAATAAAATACCTACTAGTAATAAACTAAAACTTAAACTTAATCTAAATACCTCCCATAAAAATGCCACCATAAATGGTATCCGCAACTGTACATAAAATGGATTGAAGCTCTAAGTAGCGCGTTAGTTCTAGCTCTTGGTGGATAAAAAGTGGAATTAGATCTTGACGTTATTCAAGACACGTAAAAAACTATGCCGTTCAATATTTAAGACGAATCAATTCGACCATGATTTAACCTACACATAAATCAGGCAGCATTGACTTTTGGACGATGTTTTAAGGATTTAAAGTTATACGAAGGTATTTTTAATAATATAAAATATTATTAAAAATCTGGTGTGAAGAACACAAATACAGGTTCACTATTAATATTTTTTGTGAACGTGTCCGAACATATCCCTCCCCAGAGACGTAGATACGTGTTTCGCCTTTCTACAGGCTCGTCGGTACGCCCCTGCTGGAGAAAGAATATTTCCAGACACATTCACAAAAAAGAACCACATCGCCACATCACAGAAATTATCCAGACCGGGCGTAGAAGTAAATTCAGCGCTGCCTGTTGTCAGACAGCCGAAGTACCTCGCCCCGTCCACATAACCAATGTGAAGTAACGACGCCTTTCCAAAGGTGGCACAGTCATCCCTCTAGAAACTGCATTTTGTTTGTGTCTTCACTCATACTACGGACATGCAAATTTAAGTGTAGTTTTAGTATTTTTTAAATAGAGATATAAATTATTTTGGTTAATAAAATCGCAGTATAGAATTTTGAAAATGGGGGAGATTTTGCTACTGACTTTAATAAAAAAGGTTAGTGGAGCTAGTTTTCAATGAAGCTGGGGATTTAGCTGATCTTAAAATATTGCTTAGTTGGAATTTTATATTAACCACGAAACATAAAACATACAACTAACAATGTAGATAGGGCAATAATTTTTTTTAAATCAAATTCAAAATTAGCACCTAAAAACTTAATATAAAATAATGCAGAATGCATGTGTAATGTATCAGAATAATTGAAACATACATGAGTAGGTAAACCCCACCAGTTTTGTATAATACAAAGGTATTTTTAATAATATAAAATATTATTAAAAATCTGGTGTGAAGAACTATTCACTATTAATATTTTTGTGAACGTGTCCGAACATATCTCTCTCCAGAGACGTAGATACATACTTCGCCTTCCTACAGGCTCATCGGTACGCCCCTGCTGGAGAAAGAATATTTCCAATATTCCAATATTAATAGTGAACCTGTATTTGTGTTCTTCACACCAGATTTTTAATAATATTTTATATTATTAAAAATACCTTTGTATTATACAAAACTGGTGGGGTTTACATACTCATGTATGTTTCAATTATTCTGATTTAAAGTTATGTCTTTCTAGAAAGCGGTTGTAGTCAGTATTTCTTTCGGGATATCTACCATCACCTCTGATGGAAAGGTATTTCAGAAATCTCCTCTGAATCCGTTCAAGTGCGGAGTCATGCGTTGAGGAGACCATATTACTGAAGCATAGTCCAATCTACTCAAAACAAAAGCCCGGTACAGTGATTTCAGAACAGTTAGATCCAAAAACTGACTAATTGACCTCATAATAAAGCCCATCAGCCATAGAGGTAGATGAGATCATGTTCAAAAAAGTTAAAGGACATTTCTGAGTCGAATTTGATGCCAAGATCCAATGATGGACTTCGTTTTCATTAACTTTCGGCCATTAATACTACATGATGACTACTCCACTTTATTAATTTTACAAGTGTCAGATATGACACAGGATTTGTTTACATTAATCTTTACCTTGTTTTTACTACACTACGATCAGCATAGGCCAGCACAGAACAATTAAAAGATGAGGAGATCATATATGAAAAGCAGAAAAAGCAGAGATCAAATATAGAGCTCTGAGGCACACCAGATATGCTTTTAATATATTTGTATTAATTTGTATTCACAAATACTTGATGTATTTACACAACGTTATACCATTTTCTTGGTAAATAATTATTTAATGAAAATATTTTCTGTTTCAAGTCACTTCCGTCATTTTCAATAACATCATTTAAACAATTTATGAAATTGGAGAATTTCTTTATTGAGTAATTCTTGGCTTCGGTCATTCTTCCAATGTTTCTTGTTAGTTCATCAAAATTTCTTAGATTTTAAGTATACTTGAATGGATTTTTTCTTTAACCGTGAGAACGTCAGACTGCATTGTAAGTGACGAGCTTAAAATTCACGGTTGTTTCGCATGCTCTGAATAATGTTGACCAATCAATACCTTCTTCAACTTTGGGAATAACCAGAAATCTGAAAGTTCCAAATCAGTACTGTATACTGATTTGGCATCTTCAGATTTCTGGTTGTTCCCAAAGTTGATAAAAGTATTGAAAGGTCGATATTATTCATGAGTCGTTGAAATTCGGGTTGCTGTTCACAATTGGATCAAAGGTGTACAAAAAATTTTTTCATGGACAGAGTGAAGAAATGGATCCAGCATTTGGAGAAGTGTATTACACTAAATGGTGATTATGTGGAAAAGGATTCGTGTACATTGGCAGTAAAATAAATTTACTTCACTTTGAGACTGGTTGCATTATTTTTTGCTTTCTTTTCATTTTATTTTATAGAGTTGCAATTCTTATACATCAATCCACGTTCGTAAATAAAAATATCCATAAAATAATATAAAAATTGTGCTCAGTAGAGTTTGTTAGTCATTGGAGAATTAGGTAATTTTCTCTCGGCTTCTCTTAAATAAAAAAATCTCTGAAGATGCTTCATGCAAGTAATGGCTATATATCAGCGGCAAAGATATACAGCATTCTTGATTTTCAAAACAATTCCCAATAAAAGTTAAATTTAAATTTATTATTGTTGTCGTTTCCACTAATATACCAGGTGTGCACGGGAAAACTTAATATTGAACTATTTCTAGTGTTTTTGAAGACAAAAACTTGAAATTTTGGATAATTGTTCGGGATATAGAGGGACAATGAACAATATATTCCATACCTCCCGATCGGGGAGGTATGAACCCCGCCACCCCCAGCCACTCCTACTCCTATATTTTAAATGACTTGATTTTTCGGAGTTAATATTTTATGATATCTGAAACTTTTAACTTTAAATATGTCATAAATTTCATGATGTAAATAACTAGTTTTATCGCATAGGAATATCAAGAAAATTGTGTTCTTTCAAAATCAACCATTTGAAATCTTGGAGTGGGGGTGGCTAAGGCCAATGAGTGACCCGATGGGGCGGTATGAAATCTACTGTTCATTGTCCCCCTATATCCTGAACAACCACCCAAAATTTCAAGTTTTTATCTTAAAAAATTCCAGAAATAATTCAATATTAAATTTCGTGTGGACATCCGGTATACATTAACATAGGCTTATACAAACAGTTGAACTCAAAATGTTCTCGTCCATATAACAAGTGTTCATTTGAAAAGTCAATCTAGTAGCATGAGATTTACTGAGAACATTTTGAAGTATGTCGTAAATTAAAATTTACTACTTAACCTACGAAGTCGTATATTTTGACAGTTTCATAAATAACAAATAATAGGTATTTATTGAAAACTATAACAAATGTTGAAAATGTTGTCCTTCAAGATCAATGCACTTTAAAAATCTCCGTTCAAAATTTCTGATGATATCCTGCAACATTACTGGATTGTTATTAATTTCCATGCATTTCTGTTCGATTCTCTGGAGCATATCATTCAAATTCAATATATGTGTTCGAAATATATTATTTTTTAGATAAGGCCACAAAAAGAAGTCGCCAGGTGTTAAATCGCAAGAACGTGCAGGCCAGGCAATTTCAGTATTTCGACTAATTATACGCTCATCAAAAAATTCTCTTAAATAATCCAAAGATTCTGCAGTACAGTGACAAGGCGCTCCGTCTTGTTGGAAATATGCATTTTTTCGTTCATCATCATGCAACTGATTGACAAATGGTTGTAAAATTTCCGTACGGTACCTTTGAGCAGTTAACGTTCCCTGAAAAAATATTGGTCCAATGATTCGCCTTTGGCTTATCGCTGCCCAAACACCAATTTTCTCTGGATGTAGCGATTCTTTATTAATTACATGTCGATTTTCACTACTCCAAATTCTTGTATTTTGTGAATTTAGGTATCGCGTTTTATAAAACCATGCTTCATCAGTAAAGATGACTCTTTGCGAAAGTTCTCCATTATTGTTCATATTTACAAACCAATTACAAAACTGTAGTTTACGTGGGTAATCAATTTCTAACAATTCTTGTACTGGTGTGACACGGTATGGTGCTCCGCTGCCTGATTTTCTTAAGAGACTACCAGTTTCAGAAAAAAGTTTTAAAGTTCTATCCAAAGTATTCTTAAATTGTATATAATCTATTACAAAATGTGGAAACTCAACTTGAAATTCTACCATGCAATATTGAACTGAAAAAACCCATAAACCATCAATTTTATTACCACTTCGAAAATAAGCCTGGACTAAAAAAAATTTATGTTCTAAAGTGAAAGCCATTTTAAAACTGAGAAGCAATTTATTTAAACCAGAATCGACGATTATTTTATGCACTAACTGATATTTGTGATTGACATTATCAAATGTCATTTGGATTTACGTTTACGGAAGAACAAACACATACTAATATATTTGCGTCTTATTCTATCGAAATTTCAAAGTAACCTCTAGATAGACTTTTCAAATGAACACATTATACAAATACATTTGCGTCTTATTCTATCAGAATTTCAAAGTAACCTAGATTGACTTTTCAAATGAACACTTGTTATATATTCGAGAGGTTAAATCAATTCTTTCATTATGAAATTGCGTCTGTATACCCATTATACAAACGCCGGAGAACAGCCTGTATGCAACGCAAATACGGAAATGCAGTTCAAAATATTCCGTCCACATGCAGGTTATTAACCTTGTGGCAATGAGAAATACAGGAAATACTTGATACGTTTTCGTCTGGATGCGTGCTATTTAGTTCTTTCCTCAAGACACAGTGACAGAGTTGGAGGGTTGTTTTCCGTACCAGGCGGGGTTAATCGCGTGTCTTCGTCCTCTTCCCCTCTACGAAAACTATCCGGGGAAGCTCGCCGGCTTTTCAGAAATGCTTTCAAGTATTTTGGTATGGTAAATATGAATACAGGAAGTGGGGGAGTGACAAGGATGTTTTCACGAAACTTCGCACTAGTATCTTAGGATTTTTGGGAAAAGAATCCACAAATGAGATTATATACACACAAGTGTAAATGAATATAAATTCCAGGTTTAGCGTGTTTCAAAATAGAAATTTTAATTAACGACTATTGCTAAGTAATCTAGCCCGTGTTCAAAAAGTCTTTACGTCCCGGATGGCTATGGACTGTGGAATGAATGTCCTGTCTATAATACCGAGTGAATATAAATGATTGAAACAAATATTTAATTTGAACCCTGAATAATTGGCTTGTTTGGTTATTCGCTTTATATTTTCCTTTTTAGGTTAGAATAATTTAAATAAATATGTAATTAGAATTACTATAGTTCGTTTCAAAAATAGGAAGAGTGATTTAAATTAACCGCAAAAATTTATACATTTTGATTGGCTTAAACAACACTCATTATAAACTATAAATTACCGTAGCAGAAGTTGTCATGATCCCATAACCTCTAATATATTTATTCAAGATCCAACCTGTCAAAACATAAACAAACTTTTCGTCAATTTAATATGTATTATATTGTGTTTATCATCGTTCTGACCGTTTATTATTTAACAATTAGTTCTTTTAAGAACTGAGGTAAAGTTTTCAAAAATAAATGAACAACCATGTCCAAGTAATTCAACATTTTCACCGCCAAGAAAGCTCCTCATACGAGGGCTGTCTTTTATCTTTTGTATATAAAGCTGGAATAAAATAGTAAATAGCTTTTACAGACTTTATTGCTTTTCTAAGTATTCTCCACGGCGATTAATGCACTTTTGCATGCGTTCGAACCAACTCTGAAAGCAGTTATTCTACCTGTTTGTTGGTACGGTTAAAATTGCATTTTTAAAGGCATCGACTGCAGCTTATGACGACTAGAACCATTGATCACGCAGTTCGTCCTTGATATTTGGAAAGGTAAAGTAATCGTAGGGACTCTGGTCGACACTATACTGAGGATGGTCAAACAATTCGACGTTTTGTTCGGTTAAAAATTCAATTATCTTGCGAGCTGTGTACGATCTTGCGTTATCTTGGTGGAGGATGATTCGTCGTTCTGGGTTGGTTTCTCAAAGGTCAGCGATGACTTGCGGCAAACAAATGGTTGTATGTATACCAATCGGCAGTAACAGTTCTTTGATCTTGTAGAGAAATCGTTGCAACATGTCCTGCTTTCGAAATAAATGTCGCGATCATCTTTTTGGAGACACTTCGAGAATGGATTACTTTTGTCGGCTTTTCTTCACCTTGGAACACCCAAACAGACAACCGGCGTTTATTTTCTGGCGTGTATGGGTAAATCCAAGATTCGTTACCACTCACGCTGTTGTACTCATTTTTAGAGTTTCCTGCGTTGAAGCGGTATAGAGCTGAACCTACTTAAGTGCGGAGTCATGGGTTGAATAGTAACAAGACCATATTATTGAAGCATACTCCTGCGTTGAAGCGGTATAGAGTTTTTTGACAGCAATTCACCCTAGCTGTTTTCTGTTCTTCGGTCAAGAGATGCGGTATCTGGTAATTTCTTTTACACACAATTCTTCATGGGATGTTATTCTTTTCATCCCATAACACAAAAATTATCAGCTTATCAATCAATGCTTTATAGATTAATTAACGTTCCCATAAATAAACAAAATGATTTACAGTTAAATAGAATATATAAGACAGCGATAAATAATGGTTATACGATAGAGTTAATGAATAACATGTTAGCCAAACTGCGGCAGTCAAAAACCCGATTCCCAATTTATCCTCGCGTAAAAGACAATAGAAACTCTAATTATAATAATAAAACAAGTGAGAACGAGATCATTTCGTTTAAAACAAACAATTCCTTACGAAAAGCAATAACAAACAATAAAGATAAAGCGGACAGTAGATCAAAGTCAAGGGTGTACAATAGGGTGGAGTGAAAATTTTTTTTTTTAAATTTAGTTTTTCCTGTATTAAACATCGATGCTCTAAGTACTTAAAAGTGCAGAGAAAAAATCTTATCTTCCTAGGTCAACGTCTTGAGGTGGCGCACAAGACTTTAATTTGTGGAACTTTATCATTTAGAGAAAAGTAAACAGTGTGGTTTAAATTTGTTTTTATTCAATAAATTCAAACAGTTACAGTCTTTTATTTACTCACATATAGCATATTTAAGACAAAAACAAAAATCATTCGTTAGCAAATTGCAAAGGATCTCGTTGTTGAAAAAATTGAGATTTCGACTCAAACAGTGGTATGTCTTGCCTTGCTTTAATTCTAGAGCGAATGAAACCGTCTCTTGCTTCTGATCCACAAACAGATATTGAAGCTTCAGTGACGAGCTTGACACACCTCCCAAACTCCTCTGAAACATCCCAAATTGACTGAAATTATTTCCCGAACGAATCAGGTTTGAAATTTCTGTTTTAGAATATTTCATAGTCATTGGTGGTCCAGTTATTCTCACATTCGACCAATTTATTAACTCATAGTAATTCGTCGCATTTACTTGAAGTTGTGGAAGGCGGAACTCGCGAACTTTCTTGCTTTTAATACACACATTTTCTTTTCTTGCTTCTAATACTCTTCGGAGAGCCAATTCTCTAATTTTTTAAGTATCATCTTGAAGCATGGCCAACAGCATATTTTCTGGGTGTGCGAAGAATGAATTTCTGTTTATAGTTTTTAAAACAATACTCTTAAGGTCATCTCTTAAATATAAACTTCTCTTGACCATGTTGAAAACATGAACTGGACCATGGTTACAAGATGGCTTTGACTTTATGTCAAACCATGTTAGCGCGTATACTTTCATAATGAAAAGTGCTAGTTGCTTAAGGTTTTCTGGTGGTGTAGCCATTCCAATGTATAAGCGAAGAATCCTATTGGCGCAAGTTAGCCAGCGAGAGTGTGCTAATTTCCCAGGGTCTTCAGCTAAACTTGGTGAAACTAAACCAGACGAAATGGAAGAACAAATCTCGTAAAGATATTTTTGATCAGTGCTTAGCAACTTTATGTCAATATCCGGCAATTCTGCAGGAATCGCACCAAAAGCTTGTAACTTAAAATCAAGGCACTTGAGGAGGTTTTTACCTATAGCTCCAAAAAAGCTATTAGGACCTGCTGTGTTTCCATCAAGACTTAAAAACAAATGGCGCAGTGGCAATTCATTTGCGTGTAATAAGCACACAAACCATTGCAATGTTCTTTTTAAATGTGTTTCCAATAAGGCAATGACTCCATTTTTATACCCTGTTTTGACAGCCGTTCCATCACATCCGATTGCCACCAAAGATGAATTACATTTATACTTTTTATCTAATATGGCGACAATATTCCTCATAATATTAGCTGCTTTTCCTGAATTTATTGTGAAATATCCAATATATTCAAAATTTGGCTCAAATACCATTGAAATATGTTCTTCGGTAATAGTCTTACGCTGTGACTTATTTTCTTTTGAAGTTATAATTAAAGTTTTGTCTTTACGACCATCAAAATAAATAGAAGTCAGAGGTTTTTCATTGCTAATAGAGCTCAACTGCTTTCGAACTTTTTTCCTTTCCCGACGTATTTTACTACGATCTATTACGCTTGATGAGTTTTCCGCATCTATATTGTTTAAATCAACCATTACTGCGTTTACAACAAATGCTGCAGATCGATCTGAAACTCCAGTCCTGCCACAAGCTGTAGCAAGGGTTTGCAACTTTTGTCTCATCTGCTTATTTCCCTTTTGATTTTCTCTTTTGTGAACTTTTCTTTTTCCTTCATTAAAGCAAAAATCATCTTGCTTTGATTCTGATGTTTCACTTGAAGTGCTACTGCAAGACCGATGTAATTCTGACAAAGACGAAGAAGTACTTGAAGTCATGTTTTTTTGAACGAATTGATCATATTTTCTCTTTCGAACTTCATTGCGTCGTATAGATTTTGTTGTCAACCTATCCACACAGCCAATATACATTCTACGCTCATTTCGTTGGTCCTTTAAAAACTTTTCCTCTGCTGGAGGCATTTTTGTCACACATTTACATATGTTTCTGGACGCGCACTTACAGGTTGCGATGTCCAATAATTGTTTTTGAGATATCACAATGCGTAGGCAACACATTAGCACTTAATGTAATTGGTTTTCCAAATACAGAGCAACACAAATCTTTCCTAGTTTAAGGCATTTTAAATCTTTCTTCAGCAATCACGTTTTAACTTTTGGTAACGAAAATTTTACGTTTGATTAAGTTTTATAAACTTTTTAAAACGTTGCACTTCTAAATACTATGAAGAAACTGAAAGAAACTGTTTAAAATGATACTTTATTTTATGCATGGGAATCCCCTAACTTTGTTTTTGAGCAATAAACTTAAGTGTTGCCAACAGTTTTATTTAATGGTAGATAAAAAAGATTTTTAAATTGTACTTTTCTGCCTTGTAAATTAGGTTATTTTTCAAACTTCACCCTTCATGCGCCACCTCGAAATAAAGTCGCAGAGTCTTGTTGTTTTGCATAAATAGTGCTTTCTAATAGGGTCTTCAATTAACAACACAGGAGTTTTCAAAATTAAAAAAAAAAATTTTTGTTTATTTTCACTCCACCCTAGTGTACAATGTACAAGTTGACATGTTAAGACTGTAAAAAAGTATATATAGGTCAGACAGGAGGAACCTTCCAAACTAGAATGGTAGAACACGAAAGAAGCTACATGGATAAGAAGACAGATTCAACTTTTGCTAATCACATATATTGTTGCAAAAACGTGATTCATTTCAAATTAATATGAGACAATTCCATCAATGCTCGTTTAGAGACGACTTTCTTAAAATAGAAACCAATATTTTGTTGTGAGAGACGATAATACGAGAAAAATTAAATGACCAATTTTAATATGTAAAGGCGACTGACAGATCGCAGGCGGATATCATACGATGATCATACGTGACAACATTGTACGGAATAGGTAGCAGTGATAAAACAAATTTCGTAAAATGTTGGAAAAGTTGCATATACTACATTAGTAAATTGAAGCATTTGGATTTTCACAACTGATATTACTGGTTATGACGCAACTGCTCTCTTATCGTAAAAATACTATAGTGATGCTGATTCGTATACGACAATGTAAGTGATTGCAATAAAGAAAGATACTGGATAACCATGTAAAAAGGATGATAGACGACAGGCTACCACGCGTCGTATTAGAAGATAGAACATCAAGCAAACGTCCACCAAAGAGATGGAGGAACAACAGGCAATCCACATCTCCAGAAATTTTACAGAGGCAGGCTCGTAATTAACAGATCAACTATATCTTAAATAAGTAGAAGAACAAGAGGAAATTTAACTTAGATAAATTAAAAACATTTGTCACTCAACACTTGAGTAAACTCTTTGAGAATGGCCGAATAGACCGAAACAATTGCTAGAGTAAAAATCTAATTAAAAAGTGAAACTAAACAAATGTTTTTAATTTATCTAAGTTAAATTTCCTCTACTTAAGAAAAAAAGTTAAAACAAGTGATACTAAACAAGTGTTTGTAATTTACCTAAGGTAATTATTTAAATAATTTCGCCAAGAATCGACTGCTACATCCATTAAAAAGTTGTTGAAATTTGTTAGACGTTTAGGTACTATTCTCAGACTTTCTGCCGACACCTTGTATAGATAAATTCACTATATATTATCTAAACGATGTGTATTTTCTATACATTTGGTGTTTCATCACAATTATACAGTGTTTGTACTGGATATTCTTGTCTGTTTACAAACTTTCAGATGTTAAACGAGACTTTGTAAGTATTAAGTTTAAAGTCCGCAGTCGAAACTCTTATTTACTAATGATTCGGTTACGATCGCATCTTGCGAAGTCTCAATGTAAATATTTAATGTTAGAAATACGTATGTAAGTTTTACCCCCGATAGTTAGTTATTAGAACAGTAAATATAAACTATTACGTAATAATTTAAACATAATTCTAATTTATCAGAGACATTTATTTTGATTTTGGTACACATTTCGTAAATTTATAGTAAATGATAGCCCCCTGAATATTTATAAAAATATTTCATGAATAATCAAACTAGAATTGAAATCAAAACAGTTTTTTCAAATAACTTTTGCAATTTTTCAGTCTTTGACCCACAAAAACTTATTTTAATCTAACACCACGAATATGACATAAAATTTGAAAAGTTTACCTTGTTTATTATCACACACACACCAATTCGTCACCGCACCATCGCTTATTATTTGATATTTCCGTGTTGTTATTCATATTAATGTTTAGCGAGCTGGTGAACGAACACCTAATTGTTTATAATGAAGTCAGCGCCAGAACGTATTGCCGAAGTCTTTTCTGTATTCAGGTGACACGAAATAGTGCGATTAATTTGTACAGGTGCCTTACACCGAATTTTGAGGTTATGTAGATTTTTGCCGACATGCGATGCTTCAGTAATTCTTTGCTCGTTTTTTCCGTAATTTATTAGGATTTGTCAATTCTTTCGTGTTCTATTGAGAAGGAAATGTAATGAGATTAACAAGATTTAATGTTAATGGCGTTTTTCACGGAAACTGATCATTATAAATTTTACCGCCTCTAATAATAATGAAAATTTGGATGTTCGGAGCTGGTTTGGATGTCATTTAATTTGTATGCATTCAATCATTCACATTACAGCACGAATCAACTATTTTCTATAGTACTTTGAGACGCATATAGAAATATTTTAACATGTTTCCGTACAAGCTCTAATTAATACAGGAGCTAAAACCGGTGGATTTAAACTATTGTGTCTGTATTCAAGAGAAGTGTCAACTTTATTAACATACTGATAATGGGAGATGAAGCCTATTTTTACTTAAATGAATTTGTGAACAGACACAATACCAGATTTTTAGGAACTGAAAATCCCAGAGTTATTCATCAACAAGAGCAGCCATCTCAAAGTGTTACTTATAATAATATAAGTGTAAATTAGGTATTGCAATTTTATAGTATCTCCTGACGAAGTTATTAATATATGACAAAATATAATATTGAGAGAATGAACATTTGAGTTTTAATGTAAACAGACCGATAACCCAAATACTAACTATAATAATACTACCTATACTAATATAAGTGTAAATTAGGTATTGAAATTTTATAGTATCTCCTGACGAAGTCATTAATAAATAACGAAATATTGAGAGAATGAACAATTGAGCTTTAATGTAAACGGACAGATAATACAAATATGAATGAATTTGTATTAGTACGGTCAAGAAATTTTCTATAATTATATATATATATATATATATATATATATATATATATATATATATATGTAGGTTTGTTTAATCTGTTGTCTAGGGTTGGTTAATTAATTAGGCCTGCGCACTTTTTATATTATTTATTTTGTCAATAACAAATATGTGACCATTTCATTCGTATTCAATTTATATAATATTTGTGATAAGCTCCAGTAACATTGCAGGAAACGTGTGCTTTTGATCTTGCTCTCACGATCATCGATGACTTGACTCTGTCGCATCTGTGCGTTGCGCAACTAAAATTCTATATATAGTGTGTCTCCGGGTTTAGTTCACAATAGATATAATAGACCAAAAATTTTAGAATTGGAATTTCGTATTTTGGGATTCCGTCCTGCTTAGTCTGAAACTTATTTTTAGTTTACTTTCGATTTTTTAAAATCAAGTAGACCTTTACAGCTGAACAAAAATTATTGTCGCTTCAGGTAAAATACCTTTTTCGTTCACATTACGCCAATGTTACTTAGAAAAGTGGTTCAAGATGAAAAGTTATGGCGTTATGCAAATTTTCAGAAAGATCGGCCTACTTTGATAAAATAAGTTGAAAATAAAAAAATCATTATTATTGAATTAAATGCTTTCTACATTTTACGACGCTAATTATTCGAATTTTTGACCGAAAAAAATTCGCCCTTAAGCAGTATTCGGACCTACGTCCATTGGTTTACCGGACCACTGCTTTACCATTAAGCTATTAAGGACTGAAGTTTAGAATCGTCGGGAAAGTCTTAAATCACATTAAGAATAATTAATATTGTTTGCCCGTATTCGTTATTTTGACCATACATTTAATTTTGTCGATGTGAAGATCTTACACGTTGAAAATAACCAATAAAAAAAACATTTAAATAACGTTAATTATAGGTCTGATACTAACGGACTAAGTATAATTTATTTCAATATACTCGGTTTGGCGGTTAGTTGACAGTCTAAATTTTTTTTTTGTTAATTGGTCCTTGTATTGTTAAATTTATAGTGGCATTGTTTTTGGTTTTGATATTCTTGTGACTTTAGTTTTTTGCTATATGTTTCGTTTTATATTTTTTATATTTTAACTTTTACATATACATGTTTTTTAAAGGTTGATGTTGACACATTATATCTATAGTTACATTAATGTTTTAAATTTAATAAATTTTAATATGTCTGTGTACGTCACTTTCATTTTTTAACTCTATATTCTGTGAGCTTTTACTAGTGCTTTATACACTAATTTATTTAACGTCTTGTTCATTAATCTTGTAATCTCTCCTGAAGAAGCAACAAACTCGTTGTGAAATATAGAGATAAAGAAATAAATGAGTTTTAATTGATAGACCGCTTGCCCGTTTTTAATTTATTATTAACCGATATATATATATATATATATATATATAATAAATATATATATATATATATAATAAATATATATATATATATATATATATATATATATATATATATATATACAGACTGTCCCGTAAAAAACGCCAACATTCATAATTCCGTTATTTATTGTCCGGTTTTATTTAAACCAGAAAGTAAATTTAATAGCATCAAAAACACTATAAGATAGCAGTGTTTTATTTGTTTTCAATTGTTTTCATTAATGTCAAACGACAGTCAAGTTTTTTATTTTAAATGGCAACATATATATTTTTGGCTATATTCGGATTGGATTTTTTTTTCTGAATTCAACGATGTATAACATGTTTATTTTTGATAAACGTTTATTGCAAAAAAAAAACTTTATAAATTTCATCTTTGTCTTCCATTATTTATAAATATTCGAATGTGTCATGAAACATTGGAAATGTAAGTATTATAAATATTATTATAAGAAACAAAACTCTTTACAATAAATGTTGAAATTGCCCGCCACCTTGTTCAACACATATCGCACATCTCCTAATTACTCCAAAGGTCGCATTTAAAATACAAGCGGCAGGTACTTCTTGACAAGTGTTAATAATTCTTTGTCTTAAAATGTCAACATTTTCTGGAGTTGTTAAATAAACTCGATCTTGTAGATAAGCCCACAACCAAAAATCGAGGGGCGTAAGATCCGGTGAACGCGCAGGCCACTCGATAGGACCGGATGTTCCTATCCACCTATTTCCAAATTGGGTGTTCAACAAATCAGTATTTACTCTGGCGTTGTGCGCGGGAGCCCCATCTTGTTGAAAAAATATTCTATTTAAATGTGCCAAAGGTAATTCATCTAAAAAGTTTTGGAGATTTTCGTGTAATAAAGTGTAATATTTTTCTTGATTTAAGCAACCATCTATGAAAGATGGCCCAATTAATTGATCACCTAAAATGCCACACCAAACATTTACGTTGAAACGTCTTTGAAAATTATTTTCAATTACAAATCTCGGATTGTCTGCACTCCACTGTCGATGTATGTTTCTATTAAAAATACCGTTGTTGCTAGAAGTGCATTCATCAGACCAAATTATCCTTCTGTAAAAATTCGGGTCTTGTTCTAAAGCATTTAAATAAAAACGACAAAACTGGATTCTTCGGCCAGGATCATTTTGTTCTAATGCATGAACTTTTCGAGCTATGTACGGTTTAAGTTTGTGTTTTCTTAAAATACCATGAACTGTAGTTTTTGATACCCCAATATTATGTGCAATTTCGCGAATCGAAGTTCGTGAATTTAGCTGTACTGCAAGAAGAACATCTAATTCATTATCTTCGGAGAATTTCCGTTTTTGTGTTTTTGGTTTGGTAAATGATCCATAATTTCTTAAATTCTTTTCAATTCTCTGAAATATTTTCGAACCTGGAACTTCTCTGTCCGGAAAACGAGCACTGTACCGACGAACTGCTTGAAGGCGATTTTTATTACATTCAAAGAACACTTGTAACATGTCCG
The DNA here is from genome assembly GCA_935421215.2 of Melolontha melolontha. Taxonomy (NCBI): domain Eukaryota; kingdom Metazoa; phylum Arthropoda; class Insecta; order Coleoptera; family Scarabaeidae; genus Melolontha; species Melolontha melolontha. The sequence goes on from OW285243.1 coordinate 107,428,761, forward strand.
TTAATTCATTGTTATTCATTTTTAACGAAAATACGCTTTTTGTTGCGGCAAAACGTTCAAACAGGATAATACAGAAAACTTAATAAAGTCAAACTGACACTTAAGGCACATTGACATAATGCTAGTTGACTGGGCCAAGTCTACTATAATGAAAGATGACATTTATAAAGTTTTTTTTTAATTTTTTTTTATTAGGAGATGTGCGATATGTGTTAAACAAGGTGGCGGGCAATTTCAACATTTATTGTAAAGTGTTTTGTTTCTTATAATAATATTTATAATACTTACATTTCAAATGTTTCATGACACATTCGAATATTTATAAATAATGGAAGACAAAGATGAAATTTATAAAGTTTTTTTTTGCAATAAACGTTTATCAAAAATAAACATGTTATACATCGTTGAATTCAGAAAAAAAAATCCAATCCGAATAAAGCCAATAATACATATGTTGCCATTTAAAATAAAAAACTTGACTGTCGTTTGACATTAATGAAAACAATTGAAAACAAATAAAACACTGCTATCTTATACTGTTTTTGATGCTATTAAATTTACTTTTTGTTTAAATAAAACCGGACAATAAATAACGGAATTATGAATGTTGGCGTTTTTTACGGGACAGTCTGTATGTATATATATATATATATATATATATAATAACTTCGTGACCTTGGTATGATATGGTAAACCTAATCAGTAGGCGATTAAAGGTCTGTATATTACTTCAAAATATATGTATTTAAAAAACTCTACATGTTTCGGCTGTATACGCCTTTTTTAAGAGAATACAAAATATGAATGACAGGATATAAATGTCAAGTAATTAAGTTGCTATGGTTTAAATTATTCAAAGATACATTCTAGTAATAATAATAAATCATGCCTTAGTATTCCAAAAAATAGATAACAAGGTGTGAAAATATGTGTTGTTCGCTGCTAGCAATTTGTGTCTCCTTCTGGGTATGAACTTGTGTGTTGGTTGCTGCTGGCAGCTTGCGTCTCTCTATGGGTGTGTGGTTTTGTGTGAGAGCGTAAGTGTAGGGTTTTGTATGTCGGTGCGTTCGTGCGTGTGTTTAGTGATCGGTCGCACGAATTTAGAGAGGTCGGATAACCAGCCGTTGCGTAGGGCCGCCAACCCTTTCCCGACAACTTCTTTACAATTCCGTGCAGTACTTCGACGGTCTGACCCCCGCCCCAACGAGGCAAGGCGCAGACAGGCGAAGCGCACCCTGTACGGGGTTGCTCATCGCAACTAAGGTAACACTCTTAGTGGCTACCTCGGTCGACGATGGTCACACTTATGCCATCTTAACGTTTTCCGCCGAAGCGGGGGCATAGCACACACGTCGAACGTGTGTGTGCTGTTAACGGCAGCCTAGCCAGGTTGTCGCCCAGGACCGGTTCTAGTGGTGTGTGCATTGCGCGGCGACGAGATAGCGCCGCGTAGCATGGTTCCTCACTCTTGCTGGAAAGGCGGAATGGCACCTGACTGCCCAACGGGCAGACCCCCCTAGAGTTTTGTAGCGCATATGCTAGGCTGCAACCCAGTAGAGGACCACATCAGCAAAAAACAGAAAACAGGGATAGGCAGGGAAAAGCAAAACATGAGTTATTATTACGTATGCGCCCGTGGAGCGACTTAAGATACAAAGTTGTCGGCATTCGCTCAAAACGAGAAGGAAAACCACCAAAACCTGCTCGGACAACTAGACAGGAATCAAAACACGGAACAGTCATCATGATAAGCAAAAGTATATGATATTTAAATGATATTTAAATAACATAAGGTATATAACAAAAAAAAAAAAAAAAAAAAAAAAAATAATATGATGGTAAATTGTAGATCGTTACAAAATTAAATTATAGTATATACTGCTTAGATTTTTTATATCATTTCTGTTGTTAATTGAATTTTTTTCCTGTTTAATACTGATCATTTCTTTAATTTGTCTTTTCACTGTGTGTTGTTCTTTATCAATTATTTGTGTGTTTTCAAAATCGAAATGGTGATCGCGTTGTAGTTTGTGTGTAGACAATGCAGTTTTGTCTGTTCTAGAGTATTTGTGGGCTTGTATTCTTTTGTATAAATATTGTTTCGTTTGGCCTATGTAGTAACTATCGCAATCGCGACATGGTATTTTATCATGATGACTGTTCCGTGTTTTGATTCCTGTCTAGTTGTCCGAGCAGGTTTTCGTGGTTTTCCTTCTCGTTTTGAGCGAATGCCGACAACTTTGTATCTTAAGTCGCTCCACGGGCGCATACGTAATAATAACTCATGTTTTGCTTTTCCCTGCCTATCCCTGTTTTCTGTTTTTTGCTGATGTGGTCCTCTACTGGGTTGCAGCCTAGCATATGCGCTACAAAACTCTAGGGGGGTCTGCCCGTTGGGCAGTCAGGTGCCATTCCGCCTTTCCAGCAAGAGTGAGGAACCATGCTACGCGGCGCTATCTCGTCGCCGCGCAATGCACACACCACTAGGACCGGTCCTGGGCGACAACCTGGCTAGGCTGCCGTTAACAGCACACACACGATCGACGTGTGTGCTATGCCCCCGCTTCGGCGGAAAACGTTAAGATGGCATAAGTGTGACCATCGTCGACCGAGGTAGCCACTAAGAGTGTTCCCTTAGTTGCGATGAGCAACCCCGTACAGGGTGCGCTTCGCCTGTCTGCGCCTTGCCTCGTTGGGGCGGGGGTCAGACCGTCGAAGTACTGCACGGAATTGTAAAGAAGTTGTCGGGAAAGGGTTGGCGGCCCTACGCAACGGCTGGTTATCCGACCTCTCTAAATTCGTGCGACCGATCACTAAACACACGCACGAACACACCGACATACAAAACCCTACACTTACGCTCTCACACAAAACCACACACCCATAGAGAGACGCAAGCTGCCAGCAGCAACCAACACACAAGTTCATACCCAGAAGGAGACACAAATTGCTAGCAGCGAACAACACATATTTTCACACCTTGTTATCTATTTTTTGGAATACTAAGGCATGATTTATTATTATTACTAGAATGTATCTTTGAATAATTTAAACCATAGCAACTTAATTACTTGACATTTATATCCTGTCATTCATATTTTGTATTCTCTTGAAAAAGGCGTATACAGCCGAAACATGTAGAGTTTTTTAAATACATATATTTTGAAGTAATATACAGACCTTTAATCGCCTACTGATTAGGTTTACTATATATATATATCTATATATATATATATATATATATATATATATTATATTTAATATTTAATAATTTTCTTTTTAACATTATCATGACACATCTTGGAGATTTCTCTGGTCTAAACATGAAAGATGACATCTCTTATATATTGTTATGAAATCGTAATTACGAAGGGTATTGGGTTGGATTTGATCTTGAATGAACTATTTTGGATATGTAAATTATAAATAATGTGCATATGCCAAATGTCAGAAAGATGTAAAAAAGGATATAGATTGTCATCGTGAAAATGATTATTATTATGAGATTTGTGTTAGAAAAAAAAGGAACCGTGATTATTGATAGCAACGAGTTAAGAAAGATACAAATAAAGAACTTTCGTATTATCAAATGAAAATTCTATTGTTTGGAAATATAATTATTAGATATACTAAACAAGAAAATATCATTATAAATAATATTTATTTTTAGTACAAATAAAATTGTATAAGTAAATATATATATTGGATAACATATATTTCTAAAAGGGTACCTAATAATGATTGTATAAAGAAAGTTAATTAGAGATTAATTGGATATTTAAGATACAAGAAGATTTAAATAAAGGATATTAAAGATAATCAAGATTTGTAAAAGTAAATAGATTTTTTGAAGGGAAAAAAATACTATAAAGATATAATTTAAAGGTTAATATATTGAAAAAAGACAAAAGCCTATATAAAATTTATAACTTGAAGAAATGATTATTTTTTTTAGAAAAGGAGATGTTTAAATTTTGATATAGAAGTGACAGAAGAATAACACAAGAGCATTGATTTATTTGTACAGGTTATGAAATTGTTTATATATAGAAATTATTTATAAGTAAGTCAGTTTAATTAAAATAAGTATGTTTAGAAATAATATATTATTTTAAAGCAGTTCATTATTTTATTTTTATTTTGTTAATAATAAATTTGTTATATTTATATAAAGCTTGGAATTATTTTCTTTTTGCATAGGTTAATAAATTCAATTTCTTTTTCATTTGAAAAGTCAATCTACTACTTTGAAATTTTGATAGAATAAGACGCAAATATATTAGTATGTGTTTGTTGTTCCGTAAACGTAAATCCTAATGACCTTTGATAATGTCAATCACAAATATCAGTTAGTGCATAAAATAATCGTGCGACGATTCTGATTTAAATACATTGCTTCTCAGTTTTAAAATGGCTTTCACTTTAGAACTTAAGATTTTTTTAGTCCAGGCTTATTTTCGAAGTGGTAATCAAATTGATGGTTTATGAGTTTATTCAGTTCAAGATTGCATGGTAGAATTGCAAGTTGAGTTTCCACATTTTGTAATAGATTATATACAATTTAAGAATACTTTGAATAGAACTTTAAAACTTTTTTCTGAAACTGATAGTCTCTTAAGAAAATCAGGCAGCGGAGCAGATAAGAAACGTACACCTCAAGTTGTTGAAGAAATAATGGAAAATGAACCACAAACATCTGTTCGACATTTGAGTCAACAAATAAACCTTTCTGTTGGTACAACTCACAAGTTATTAAAAAAAGATATGCAACTTTATCCATACCATGTCACAGCAGTACAACAATTGTTAGAAATTGGTTACCCAATAATGGAGAACTTTCGCAAAGAGTCATCTTTACTGATGAAGCATGGTTTTATAAAACGGGATACCTAAATTCACAAAATACGAGAATTTGGAGTAGTGAAAATCCACATGTAATTAATGAAGAATCGCTACATCAGAGAAAATTGGTGTTTGGGCAGCGATAAGCCAAAGGCGAATCATTGGACCAATATTTTTTCAGGGAACGTTAAATGCTCAAAGGTACCGTACGGAAATTTTACAACCATTTGTCAATCAGTTGCATGATGATGAACGAAAAAATGCATATTTCCAACAAGACTCACTGTACTGCAGAATCTTTGGATTATTTAAGAGAATTTTTTGATGAGCGTATAATTAGTCGAAATACTGAAATTGCCTGGCCTGCACGTTCATGCGATTTAACACCATGCGACTTCTTTTTGTGGCCTTATCTAAAAAATAACATATTTCGAACACCTATATTTAATTTGAATGATATGCTACAGAGAATCGAACAGAAATGCATGGAAATTAATAACAATCCAGTAATGTTGCAGAATATCATCAGAAATTTTGAACGGAGGATTTTAAAGTGCATTGATCTTGAAGGACAACATTTTCAACATTTGTTATAGTTTTCAATAAATACCTATGATTTGTTATTTATTTGTATGTATGAAACTGTCAAAATATACGACTTCGTAGGTTAAGTAGTAAATTTTAATTTACGACATACTTCAAAATGTTCTCAGCTACTAGATTGACTTTTCAAATGAACACTTGTTATATTTAATTCAATCAAATTGGTAATTATCATTATTGTTATATTTTTGACGCCGCAACATGGTGCAACTTTTGTATACATATTACTAATACAATTTTTTCATTATTTCATGATTATTTTTCATTAATTATGTATTTCTTTGCCCTATTAGGACAGTGTCTGTTGGGCAATTAATAAATATTATTATTAATATTATAAATGATAGGAAATATAATAATTATATTCTATATAGAAAATCATAATTCCCTACAAACTTAGATATTATAAAATAATACTTTTTCTAATAAATTCATCATTATTACATAAACAAATGTGATTACGCTAAGAGAAATTCCCGCAAAAGGAGAACATTGTGTAAACGGCAAACGTGCCAGAAGACTCGTGTTTTAAAACAGCTATACACGCCACATATATATATTTATTGTTGTTGTTTGTGTTTGTCAAATGCTGGTGTACATTAATTCCTTGTACTTTGGACGTCTGGTCCAATCACGTCCGGTATAATACTTGTGCCACGAACTCGGGAGGATTCCCTTTAGATAACAGAATCGGAGTAGCAGCATAGAATATTTGAATGTTTTTGAAAGAATAATTACAACTTTAATAGAAAATATGAAATAGCAATCGATCGTCCAAAATGTATGAATTTCAATTATTCTTTTTCGTAGTGTATGTCGGCCCAATGACTTAAGCCGTTGTGACTAGCTCTCTGAAATATGTTTTATATTTTTAATCAAAACGATAGATGACAGGAAGTTCAAACTTTCTGCATAATGCTCTAAAATTAAATTAAAAATAAGATTGCAACGCAAACATGTACTCGTATTAATCTTAATACATAAAACAATGTCGGGTTAGTTATACCATAACTTAAGAACGGCTGAACCGATTTTAATGATCTCTGATTTGTTGGATTCGTCTACGCCCCGAATAGCAGAATAACTAATTATCGGAAAAATTCACGGAAAAAAATTATATAGAAAATTAATTTTTAAATAAATTAGGTTAGGAACTCTGCCATCTTCCGCAATTGACAGCTTATACGCACGCACGCTTATAGCTTATTTGTAATAATTGATGTCCAATGCAAATCAGTGACATAAAAGTGTAATTTTTTTTGTCTCATATTGTCTGAGATTTGTTTTGAAAAAAGCATATAAAAGTAACCGGTTGATTTGTTTGTTTTGTGCGAGTTTTATTAATAAATCTTATTGTGCGAGTATTATTATTAAAGATGTCGCCACCCAGAAGATCTAATCTTTCCCAACAAAGCCGTAATGCAATTAGGCTTCGGAACATTGCGAATTAATCCACTGAAGAAGAACGAGAAGAGCGTCGCGTTAGTATGGCCCGACATCGTGCTTTTCAAACACAAGAGCAAAGAGAGACAGCCCGTGAAACTGCTCGGTTTGTAATGAGAAATCGTCGAACTTATCGCACAGATTACCATTATGCATGTTTTTCTAATGGTCAATTTTACGTGGCCTGTTCACGTGTCGGCAAATCATCCGCTTTATCTGTTCTTGCGCCTGATAACAAAACGAAAAATGTCGTATATCACAATATCCTTCACTGAAGAGAATCAACCCGGGTGCAACCCATGCAGCAAAATACATAGCTTCAATAAAACAAATGTCTTGCTGACACGCCATTGAAAACTTGATTTTCGCCGAAGTTCGCTGGGTCAGCTAGTTCATACATAAAGTAATTCTGTTACTTTTTGTTTATTTCTGAATTAATTTGAGAGAAGAATAGATAATGATCTGAAAAGATACTATTCAAATGGGAAATTAGTATCTTGTTTAAATATAAAAGTATCTGTATAATGATTTGGCCACGTTTAATTTTTTTTGGTTGAATGAAATAGAAGAGATTTCGAAAGAACGGTAATACCCCATTTAACAGGAGGAATGGTATAATATTATTTGATAATATATGTATCAATAATTTAATACAAAATATAGGAAGGTATATTCAAAGAGTTATTAAGAAGAAAGGCGATTGTACTATATGAACAAAAATTATTTAGATAGGGGATGGCCATGGCTGGGAGAACCACTGTCTTTGATAAGTTCAGTTTGTTGTTGCCAAATAAATGTCAGTTTTGATTTAATATAGCTGTAATTATATTGGTTATGTTATCTAAAAAACTGACATTTAAATCATGTCGAATAAAACTTCATATCGAAACTTGACATTTAATTCATGTTAAATAAAAATTCAAATCGAAACTGACATCCAGAACCAACAACAGGCTGAACCTATCAAAGACAGTGATCCTTCCAACCATGGCCATCGCTTATGTAAATAATTTTTGCGCATATGGTACAAACTTAAAATAAATCCTTCTTTAAAATCAACTTCGCAATAAAACATATTACAAAAAAGTCCAGTGTTTATTAATTTATGTACAACACACAGGTCCATAAACTTTTCTTTCATTTTTGACACAAAAATAACCTGCTGAGAGTGATGTTTATTGAAATTATTAACTAAATGCATGTACAAACAGATAAATGAATAAATTCTTTACAAATGAAAGTAATAGCTTTCGCTTAGGTTTTGCCGAAATATTAAATAGATTCCTAATTCTAAATGTTTAAATAATTTATTGCCACAATGACAAAATAAAGATAAACTAAGTGTAAAAACTAGCGGGTGTTCAGAAACATTCGAAGTCAAAGTAGTCCTTGAAAATATGAAGTCATGTCTGATATAGATTGATACATTTACTTAATACAATTTTATAGGTTATCATACACGCAAATATCAGTTTATGTCGAAATATATTACTTTAATATGCCATATTAATTATATAAACTAGACAAATAATGATTTTAGAAGGTAACAGTAATTAATTTGCAAATTTCAAATTAAGTATTTTGATATTTTAGAGAATTCTTGCTGAACAATAGCACCTCTTCATGCGACAACTGGAAAAAATTACATAATCCAATTAATATGCTATTCATTCTTGTGTAATAAAGCTCATCTAATCTGTAGTAACACGTAAAAAGACAATGCAGAATTAAGAGGAAATAACTTTACAAGTAAAGGTTTTATTCATCTTATAGTGACAATAGTATCTAGTTATCGTACTAGTTTAATATATTAACATTCAATAAATTATTGTAAGAAATGGCTTAAAATAAATTTGAAACAAATAAATTGTTTGTAGAGTCCTTAGATTACAACCTTATAATAAATATCATAAATTGTAGTTGTATAAATTACCAACAATAATGACCATAATTATAAAAGATGTTGAAAATGTCCACCACCTTCTTCCAAACATTTTACGCACCTCCTCCGAATGCTACTAAATACATTTTGCAGTATGGGACTATTTCTAATTTCACTAATTTTATTTATAATTCTGTCTTGGAGATCTATATAATCTTGCACTGGTACTTGATAAATTGAATTTTTTAAAAAAGGCCATAAATAGTAATCAGTCGGTGTAAGATCACAAGATCTTGGAGGGAATTCATGATCGCTGTTCAAACTAATTAAACGATTTCCAAACACTTCTTGTAACATATTCATTGTTTCCCCCGCTGTGTGAGCTCTAGCACCATCTTGTTGAAAGTATCCCAAAGCTAGTTCATCATCGCGAAGTTGATTAAAGAAAGGCAATAGTATTTCCTGTCGATATCTTTCTGCAGTCAAGGTACCATTAAAAAAAATTGGACCAATAATCCTTCTTCTACTTATAGCGCACCAAACACCAACTTTTTGAGGATGTAAAGGAGCTTCAACATAAAAATTATTGGGCTTTGTATCACTCCACATTCTCATGTTTTGCGAGTTAACATATCCACTAACATGAAACCATGCTTCGTCTGAAAAGAAAGTTTTGTCTAGGACATCATCATTAAAATTATTCGTAAACCATTCGCAAAGTACTACTCATCGCGGATAATCAATATCGACGATTTCTTGCAAACAAGTTATACGATATGGGAATAACTGTAAATCTTCTTTTAAAACTTTATGGCAACAACCAACTGACAACCCGGTTTGTTGAGCAAGAGTTCCAACTGAAGTTTTAGGGGCATCAGTCATTATTTCTCTAACATTCCCAATCACTTCTTCTGTCCGGACTTTTGGTCGCCCACCACCCTCTTGGCGTCCCACACTACCAGTTTGTCGACAAACTGGAACAATTCTGATTAGTGTGCACTGAAAAGTATTATAATCAAAAGCAAGGTTGGGAAATTCATCTCGAAATTCTTCCAAACAAGCTTGAATTGAATACTTCCACTGGCCATCGATCTTTTGACCATTTCGAAAATATGCTTCAACCATGAATGCTTTGTGAACGTTAGTAAATACCATTTTCAAAATTAAAAAATATAAATTAGTATCTTCGATATTAGATTCTGACAATTTTTGACAGACAACAGTTGACATTTAATAATTATTACAAATCAGATACTTAAGTAAAGATATACGATTTTTTGTTCAGAGCCCACTTGACTTCGAATGTTTCTGAACACCCGTTATAAATAAATAGCATAGTACATAGTAAGAGGGATGTCTTTTATGTTTTGCATGCGGAGACATAGAGGGTGCCACTAATCAAAAGTCAGTACTAAAAACAAACCTCCATCTTTAGTTAGGCTAAATCCAAAGTTTCAGTGCGATATGGGTAGTGTTGTAGCTACAACGAACTGTCAAAGTTGTCACCGTTAATCGAAAAATGGAATTAAACCGTGAAAATTTTCGCGCAATATTCTTTTTTGTAATTCTCAAAGACAATTATCTCAACAAGAATGTCTCACCGATTTGGTTTCTATTTTCGGTAATGAAGCATCATATAACCTAACAATTTCTCGTTGGTATGGAGAATTCAAACGTGGATGGATTAGTCTTAGCGCCAATCCAAGAGTAGGTGTACCAAAAACGACAGTCACTTAGGAAAACGGCGATGTTGTGCGTGAACTCATCAACGAAAATCGACATGTTGTGACATGACGCAAAATTGAGGCATCATTGGGGATTTCAAAGACCTCAATTCAAAAAAAAATTTGCATGAAGAATTGTGTGTAAAAAAATTAGTTTTCCGTTGGATACCGCATCTATTGACCGAAGACCAGAAAACAGCTAGGGTGAATTGGTGTCAAAAAACTCTATACCGTGTCAACGCAGGAAATTTAAAAATGTGTGTCCAACATCGTGAGCGGTGATGAATGATTTACTCATACGAGACAGTCGTCTGTTAGGGTGTCCAAGGTGAAGAAAAGCCGACAAATGCCATCCGTTCTCGAAGTGTCTCCAAAAAGATGGTGGCGATATTTGCTTTGAAAGCAAGTCATGTAACAAAAATTTCTCTACAAGATCAAAGAACTGTTACTGCCGATTAGTATACAACCATTTGTTTGCCGCAAGTCATCGCTAAGCTCCGAGAAATCAACCCACAACTACGAATCATCCTCGACCAATATAATGATAGTTCGTACACAGCTCACAAGACAATTGAATTTTTAACGCAACAAAACGTCGAATTGTTAGACCATACTCAGTACAGTCCCGACCTAAGTCCCAACGATTTCTTTACGTTTCCTAAAATCAACGACGGACTACGTGCGTGGTTGAAGGTTCCAGTCGTCAGAAGGAGCAGTCGAAGCCTTCAAAAACGCGATTTTGACTGTACCAACAAACTAGTGGAATAACTACTTCCAGAGTTGGGACGAGCGCATGCAAAAATGCATTAATCTTCGTGGAGAATACATCGAAAAATAATAAAGTCTTTTAAAAGTTATCTACTGTTTTACCCCAGCTCTACAGGGTGAGTTGTTTTGAATGTTTGGCATTGGGATCTCAGAAACTACTGGAGATAGAAAAACGCTTAAATGGGGAAAGATGCGCAGTTTTACGAGTTTGATTTAAAACTGCTTTTGTTTCTCCGATAACATTCATGGCTTATTAGATATTCAGAGAAAACTAAATTTTACGAATTTCTTTAAGCATGCTTAGCATCGTTAATAGTAATTTTAGAGAAAAAGTGTTCAGACAAAAGTTTTAGATAATTTTACGCCGAATAAAACTGTGTAGTTAATATTTTTTTTTCGTTCACCATTATCGAGTTATGACACAAACTTGTGTTTTTTTAAATGGAAACCGTAGTTGGTTTTGACATAATTAAAAAGCTTATTTTTTGCTGATTACAAGGATATAAGGTTTTATATGGTTATTTTAAAAAATAAAGAGGATATAGACATTTCTATGATTGTTCATTTTTTAAGATAAAAACTTAAAAAAAAAATGTTTGGTGTTTTGTAATTCAAAAAACGAAAAATCTGAATTACAATAGTGTTCGTTGGAGCAGTCGAGATAAATATACTAACATTGCTTTCACGTTGAGTCACAGAAGTGAGAGCTGTTAATTTTTTCTTTTAAGTCAAGTTAATTGTCAAACATTGACAATTAACTATTAATTTAATTGGAACTTAACTATAAGCGGTGCAAACGGCCGTTAATCCTAAGTTTGCATTGGCTATGGAATTTTCTAACGTAGAAAAGCGTGATATGGTTGAATGTTACATTCAGTGCCAGAAAAATTCTACTAGAGCTGCTGAAGTTTATTTTGAAAATTATTTTGATCGACGTCAGCCGTCGCTACCTACTTTTACTTGGGAATGGGACGTTTCTACGCCGCCGGTTCTCCTCCGCCAGTTCATCGCCGCCGTTTCTACGCCGGGACGGTTCTACACTAGCCGTTTCTACGCCAGCCGATTCTACGCCGCATTCAAATTAAGATTACAATTACAATTAAAATTTATTGTTTAAACACATACATACAGTCATAGAAAATAAAATAAAATAGAAAATTTATTTTAAATTAGGAAAATAAGATTATTGCGTCATTTGGTAATTGTGTGCTAGGCCACGTAAATAATGTAGAGGTTCCCTGTTTCCATAATCTAAGACAATTCTTCGAATACGTTCATCAGCGACACGGTATTTTTTCAGTTTCATCGGTGGTAAATGTCCGGCGAGAAGTTGCTCAAAATAAGCGTCTCGTCCTTTTTGTACTTTTCGCAATCCATCTATAAATTTCCAAATAGTTGGGTGATGCATACCTAATTCAGAACGCAATCGACGATTGGCTGCCTCTGCATGATTATTGGTGCGATCTTCTCCATCGATTGTTCTCTGGTATAAATTCCACATTGTTGGATGAAACATAGGCGGGCGCCTACCATTCCCGCGTCGATTTAAACTGCCAACATAGCTGTCTTCAAACCAATTTAGAAGCGGCTGAAGTTCTACTGGCAAATCATTTGCTAAAGCATCAATGTATTCATCTAAATCAGCTATTGGCACAAATGCTAATGCAAGGACCATTTTAGCTCTCAATGCAAATTCAGCATCATTGTTGTATTGACCAATAACACCAATCTGAGCTAAATGCTTCCTCATATTTTGTGCTAAATGGAAGAAGCAGCCTTTTACATTTACTTCCGAAAATCAATCTTTCATGGCACTTAAAGCTGCATATTCATAATCACAAATGATAGATCCTGGACTTAAATTTGGCACTAGTGTTTTCATTAGTTCGAACATACGTGTGTATGTAACACGCTGCTTGTTAGGTAACAGAGCATACAATATAGGATGCACTCCTCCGTGTTTTGTTGCCATAACAATATAAATTTGGGAAAATAGCCTCGGTGCTATTGCGAAGGTACCATCAGTGTACCATGTATTGGCATTATGCAAATGCTGCAACCAGCTTTCTCTTCCAAAAATTAAAATTCTGTTTGCACCCTCTCCATCGTCGCTTAGCAAAAAAGTTTCTTCTGTTCCTGGTTGAGGCACATATACCTTATATGGATTTGGCAACACTAAATCGTTTAGGTCTGCGGGATCAGCAGGTGCAGCATTAATTTGATTCCGTTTTCTTCTGATTATTTTTCTCAGGGCTGCACTATTTATAATCGATGCTAAAACAGCTTCAGGCACGTCGATTACACACTGATTTATAACTACACTTGTACCCTCCATAGTTTCTTCTGCACGACGTTTCATTTTAGTAACAACAGATGCTACTTGTACGGCTGCTGCCGAGGAAGGGTGAGAATGATTGTTGATTTCGTTGACCACTTCTCCAGCCCTCGTGTGAATTCTTCCTTTACAGCGACCCACTTCTTTGCACCGCCAAAATTGTAAACTAGGGTTCCTTTTACTAACTTTGTCGAAAACGTACAAATATCCGTTATAGGAAAACTTCTCGTTTCCTCTCTTGCTGAGAACTGCTGTTTCCATTATTAAGATCACTGTTAACTAACGTAATAATTACTTTGTGGCGAATACACTTAAAGTGATGTGTTAAGGGCCCCTGCCCCATATTTATACCAAATACTGTTAAACGGTTTTTAGAATTTTAAGAATTTAAGAATTAAGCGGATTAAAATTTCTGATTACGTCCTTTGTGCTAATGGGTCTGTGCTGATAACCATAACATCATTAAGATAATCCCGGCGATTGTAAACCCGTTAACTCCTAGGTAATTTTTAAAAGAAATTATTACTTATTGAGCGAATTTTATATTAGTAATTGTAAGGTACAATTACACACCATTCGCCTGTAAGAAATACTACTGATAGGAAAACTAAATATGTATACATATAAGTATGTACCAAATATAAAATATGTGAAACAATAATAATGTTTACAATTCTTTCCTGGACTTGTTGTTTCTTGATTTGTTTTTGTTGTTTCTGCTCTGCTGTGGTCGCAGACCACTTTTTGAAAGATAGATTGTATGAAATGTGAAGAATCATATCCATACAGCGAATCCAAGCGTGTAGCGTAGAAAGGCCAAACTTGAACGTATCTTCGCGTTCTATTTTTCTTTTAACACGCTCGGGATCATTCATTTCTGTTGGTTTAGCAAGACACACTGGATTGTAAACCCGTTAACTCCTAGGTAATTTTTCTGCGGTGTTTTAGATTACCCATTCGGAAATTCTTTTATTCTCTTAAATTAAAATAAATGTTAATGCTACTTTTTAAATGATTCGATAATTTGAATGCGGCGTAGAATCGGCTGGCGTAGAAACGGCCAGTGTAGAACCGTCCCGGCGTAGAAACGGCGGCGATGAACTGGCGGCGAAGAACCGGCGGCGTAGAAACGTCCTAGACCCCTTTTACTTTTAAGAGATTATGGGATAATTTAGCAGATTATGGTTCGTTCGTTAAACCAAAATCAAAGAAAGGGATGGATGAAGATAGAGAAATAAACATATTAGCAAGTGTCGCTCAGAATCCATCTCATCAACCCGACAAATTTCAACAGAAATGGGCTCCTCTCAACGCACTATTGTCAGAATGTTGAAGAAGCATAAATTTCGTCCCTACAAATTATCAGTATCACAAACTTTACATGAAGGTGATAACATCAGACGAATAGCTTTTTGTAGATGGTTTAAAGATCAGTGTCAAAACGATCCACACTTTTCAATGAAAATATTATGGACTGATGACTCTCGTTTCACAAATTGTGGAATGTTTAATAGGCACAATGAGCACATTATGGTCTCAAACAAATCCACTTCACGTTGAACATAGGAGACCACAAATTAAATTTGGGTTTAATGTTTGGTGTGGTGTTATAGGATCAACTGTTCTTCCTCCTTTTATTTTTGATGAATCACTAACTGGCAATCGTTATCTTAATTTTTTACAACAAGATTTCGAGGAAATGTTAGATAATTTAAATTGAAGAACCCGAGCAATGCTGCAATGGTTTCAACATGACGGAGCGCCTCCGCACAATCAACTGAATGTTAGAAATTATTTAAATTTGAACTTCCCTAATCAATGGATAGGACGAAATGTACCCATTGAATGGCCGGCTAGATCCCCTGATTTATCAGTTTTGGATTTTTTCTTGTGGGGTGTACTAAAGGACACAGTATACAAAAGAACATATGATACACTCGACGATTTAAGAGAAGCGATCTTAGTTGCTTTTAATAACATCGATAGGCGTAAAGTCCGCAATGCTACAAATTCTGTTGTGAAGAGATGCAATTTGTGTATTAATAATAATGGAGGTGTCTTTGAACATTGATAATGTTGTGTGCCCTTAATAAAAGTTCTTATAGTTTTCATTTTATTACTACATAAGATTTCAAAATAAGTTTTCGTTTGGTTTGTATTTTATAAGTTCGAAATTCAATTGTTTTCCATAAAAACCATAAAAATGTCTATATCCTCTTTATTTTTTAAAATAACCATATCAAACCTTATATCATTGTAATCAGCAAAAAATAGGCTTTTTAATGATGTCAAAACCAACTATGGTTTCCATTTAAAAAAACACAAGTTTGTGTCATAACTCGATAATGGTGAACGAAAAAAATATTAGCTACATAGTTTTATTTGGCGTAAAATTATCTAAAGCTTTTGTCTGAACACTTTTTCTCTAAAATTACTATTAACGATGCTAAGCATGTTTAAAGAAAATCGTAAAATTTAGTTTCCTTTGAATATCTAATAAGCCATGAAAGTTATCGGAGAAACAAAAGCAGTTTTAAATCAAACTCGTAAAACTGCGCATCTTTCCCCATTTAAGCGTTTTTCTATCTCCAGTAGTTTCTGAGATCCCAATGCTAAACATTCAAAAAAACTCACCCTGTATATGCAAATTATAAAAGACAACCCTCGTATAGTATATTATTTGCTCAAAAATCTTTGAAAAATTCGATAGAGTAGCTATGGGTCGATAATTATTTGTATTACTTCTGTCGCCCTTCTTTAATACAGGGTAGCTGATACAATATAACTTATTTAAGGGTAATTGAAGAGAATACCGATCCCGAGAGAAACCCACCTCTCATATGCCGGTCCCGAGAATCTTACCACTGCACCCGTTCTGTCAATTGAATATTTTAATTGCCCAAGGTGCACCGCCAAGAATAATTACTATTACCATGTCTTAAACTTCTTATAAATAATAATGAGTTCGGTCCTGATGGCACAGTACATGTTCCATTCCCCTTATGAATAACAATCTTTCTACTGTTTTCGAATATTATCAACAACCACTAAGTCTATACTGAGATTCCGAGTATTACTATTTATATATTTATTTAAATTATGTCGCAGATATTTCTCGGTACTTCTTCCAAAGTCCACGAGTCGTAATCCTTGTTTGCTCTGATCTTCCATAATTTATCGTCTCATTCGAAAATAACGAACTATTTCATCAGCCATCTTCGATCCAAAGATATTAATTTACAGACACATACATACACACAGAATCCGTCACTAATTGCAAAGAAATTATCTTAATTAGGTCCAGACGTTTTCTGATAAGCATTTTTGTTGTCGAAGTGTTAATTGGAACGATTTTTTTCCAAACGTTCTTTTTAATATTAAATTAGCGCCATTAAAAAATAGGTCACGGTAAGAATATGTGATAAAATTATTTGTTTATTTGTGTATATTATATACATGCACATGTGTACAGTTCGTTGTAAAATTAATGCCTCTTCCTGGTCACAATTAATGCAAATTCCATCATGTAGGGCAGACTCTTACATTCCCACTTTCAAATACGTAAATACTGCTAATGTGACGAGAATTCCATTTATTTCATTTTATATTATTTTGGCCAGCAAAATATTACTAAATATTTTCCAAGAATTTGGATCAGGTACATAGATAACATTTTCGCGATTTTTGATACAGGGAAATGTGAATTGGATATGTTAGTTAAACAGTTAATTTTTAATTGAATCGGCCGATACTTGCTGGAAATCCATAATATGTAAATGGGATTTAAGTAAAACACTTATACTAATTTCCAGTATATATTACACTTTATTATATGTATTAATAAATTGACGACATGTTTCGCTACGATGTAGCTTCTTCAGATGTTATATTACTACTGAACACGCTCTTCACAAATGTATGGCTTTTTTCTAAAATATTTCAATGGTTGCACTTGTCTATATTAGAATCGTCTCTTACCGATATATCGTCTAAAGTTATTGTTATCTTAATATTTGATGAAACCAGTTTAAAAGTGGGGAATTATTAAGGTCTAATTGGTCATTTAACAATATATCTGCATATTTAAATTTATTTATTTCAAGGGATTCTAGTAAATTTAACTTTAATCCTTTTTGTTGTGACTGTAAAATTTCAAAATCTGTATTGAAACTATGATTATTTTCCAACAAATGAAGTGCATAATTGGAATCTGTCTTTTTGTTAATAAAACTTTTAAAATGTTCCTGTATTCTTTTCTCAAAGCTCCTACCTGTTTGACCTATGTATGTTTTAGGGCACTCTTTACATGTTAGTTTGTACACTCCGGATTTATTACTTTTGCTTGTCTTGGATTTATTATTTTTTATGAATTTCCCTAAAGAATTATTAGTTTTATAAGCTACTTATAATTGCTTGGTTTATCTTTTATTATTGGGTACACATTTTCTATTGCTTTCCTATATTTCTTTTTTCTTAAAATTGTATCTACTATATTTGGGTTATATCCATTATTTTGCGCTATTTGTTTAATGATATTTAATTCTTTAAAGAAGTTTTCATTATTTAAAGGTACTGATATTAATCTGTGTATCATACAATGGAATGATGCTAGTTTATGACTGGTGACAGGAACTATTGTGAATGATAACATCTGTGTGTGAGGGTTTGTGATATATTGAAAAGACATGTTTATTATTTTGTCTAGAAATTGTAAGGTCCAAGAAGTTTATACTATGATCTAATTCTTTTTCTATGGTGAACTTAATGTTTTGGTATAGATTATTTATGTGTTCCAAAAATTGGTTTAATTGTCTATCTGTGCCTCTGAAACAAGCTAATACGTCATCTACATATCTGTGCCAGTATATAAAATATTTAAAATTGGGATGTTTTTTAATTTGACTTTCTAAATTATCCATAAAAATCTCTGATAATAACGGACTCAATGGGTTGCCGAATGTTCCCGAAGTACATGAAACTAAAAACGAACAATAACAGTAGACCGGCATATTTAGGTCACAAGAAGGAACTTGAAAAATGGCTTACCGAAGACAAGAAAACACAATTCAGGAAGAGGGGACATTTACACATATATTTAAAGGTTGTTCATACAGAATTGTTATATAAATTAAATTATGTAGAATTTATTATGTTAGATAGTAATACTAGAGAAAAAGTAAACTCAATAATTAACAAAAAATACATTAAACAAAAACATAAACTAGAATATTTGATTAATAATAATAAAAAAAGAAATGTGAGCAAAAACATAAATCATTTTTCAAATCATCAATTCTCAGACAAATTTAAAAATTTAACCTCAGTAGAGTTTTCTAACAAAGAAAAACGTTTATTGGAAAAAGGTTTCAAATATAATTTACAGCCGAAACAATCAGCCTCAGAATTAGACAATATAGCAATAGAAACAGAAATTGCATTAAAAAATACATTGCATAACACAGATAAAAAATATGTAGTATCAAATTTTTTAAAAGCTGAATCTTCCGTAAATTCGATTCCAAATCATGAAATGTTTATATTAAAATCAATAATAAACAAATCAAACAGCAATAATATTATTTTCACAAAAGCAGATAAAGGAAATACAGTTATAGCATTAAGCAAAAACGATTATATTAATAAAACTATGCAATTTTTAGACCCATCAAAATATAAATTGTTAAAATCAGATCCCACAGTGAAATTTCAATCTTCAGTTAAGAAGTGTATCCAGAATTGTAAAAGTTTATTTAATGATAAGGTGGAAGGTAAACTTATCAATATGAATCCACAAGCTCCAAAATTATATTCATTAATCAAACTTCATAAAAAAGATAATCCTATCAGACCAGTCGTGTCGTTTGTCACAGCTCCTTCATATAAATTATCCAAAAAAATCTTAGAACATATCAGAGAAAATACTAAATTTTCAGCGAAATTTACAATTAAAAATTCATTAGAGCTAGTTAACAAAATAAAAGATACTAGGCTTCCAGATAATGCCAAGCTAATATCATTCGATATTACTAATTTATTCCCTAGTATCCCGATAAAAGACACCATTAATTTGGCGGAGAATTTGTTAACAATTCAAAATGTTAATACAGTTAAAAAATTAGATATCATAAGTTCTCTTAAAACTATCTGTTTAGATCAAAACTATTTTGAATTTGACAGTAAGATATATTCGTGTAATGATGGCCTAATAATGGGCAACCCATTGAGTCCGTTATTATCAGAGATTTTTATGGATAATTTAGAAAGTCAAATTAAAGAACATCCCAATTTTAAATATTTTATATACTGGCACAGATATGTAGATGACGTATTAGCTTGTTTCAGAGGCACAGATACACAATTAAACCAATTTTTTTAACACATAAATAATCTACACCAAAACATTAAGTTCACCATAGAAAAAGAATTAGATCATAGTATAAACTTCTTGGACCTTACAATTTCTAGACAAAATAATAAACATGTCTTTTCAATATATCACAAACCTTCACACACAGATGTTATCATTCACAATAGTTCCTGTCACCCGGTTAGTCATAAACTAGCATCATTCCATTGTATGATACACAGATTAATATTAGTACCTTTAAATAATGAAAACTTCTTTAAAGAATTAAATATCATTAAACAAATAGCGCAAAATAATGGATATAACCCAAATATAGTAGATACAATTTTAAGAAAAAAGAAATATAGGAAAGCAATAGAAAATGTGTACCCAATAATAAAAGATAAACCAAGCAATTATAAATTAGTAACATGCATAGGACCGATAACTGAAAAAATAGGAAAAATTTTACGAAAAACAGATATAAATGTAGCTTATAAAACTAATAATTCTTTAGGGAAATTCATAAAAAATAATAAATCCAAGACAAGCAAAAGTAATAAATCCGGAGTATACAAACTAACATGTAAAGAGTGCCCTAAAACATACATAGGCCAAAGTGGTAGGAGCTTTGAGAAAAGAATACAGGAGCATTTTAAAAGTTTTATTAACAAAAAGACGGATTCCAATTATGCACTTCATTTGTTGGAAAATAATCATAGTTTCAATACATATTTTGAAATTTTACAGTCACAACAAAAGGGATTAAAGTTAAATTTACTAGAATCCTTAGAAATAAATAAATTTAAATATGCAGATATATTGTTAAATGACCAATTAGACCTTAATAATTCCCCACTTTTAAACTGGTTTCATCAAATATTAAGATAACAATAACTTTAGACGATATATCGGTAAGAGACGATTCTAATGTAGACAAGTGCAACCATTGAAATATTTTAGAAAAAAGCCATACATTTGTGAAGAGCGTGTTCAGTAGTAATATAAGATTTGAAGAAGCTACATCGTAGCAAAACATGTCGTCAATTTATTAATACATATAATAAAGTGTAATATATACTGGAAATTAGTATAAGTGTTTTACTTAAATCCCATTTACACATTAAACAGTTAAATTTGAAATTTCCGATTATTAAATTCACGGTGGCAAAGGAAAACAATGATAGGATACCATTTTTAGATACACTTGTAATTAGAAATAAGCATAAAATAGAAATCTATATTTTCCGGAAAGAAATCAATGTCAACAGATTCATCACCGCGGATTCAAATCATAGTTTTCAACAGCTTCTTTTAATTCCTTAATAAATCGGTTACTAAACTTTCCGTTAACAAAAGAGAGATACGAAATAGAACTAGATTTCATTAAAAACATCGCGAGGTAAATAGCTACATAAAAATAATTAATAAATTAAATAGAAAAACGAATTTAAAAAAGACAATCAGCGTTACCAGGAGAAAAAGTATGCGTTTACCATACCATCCAATAACGAAAAACATTAATAGAGTTGTTAAAGAACAAGATCTTCAAGTTGCTTTTCGGTCCGAAAACACCATCGAAAGTCTCCTAGGAAATACCAAAGATAAAGCTAATTTGAATTATATACGAAATAAATTGCGACGATTGTAATTTGAAATATATAGGTCAAACGAAGCGCTCAATAATAACCCGTTTTAAAGAACACATTTCACATACTAACTTTAATAGACCAGAAAAATCGAGCGTGGCAAATCATGCATTAGACACAGATCACAACGTGCCGGTTAAAGGATTAAAACTTGTCAAAGCCATCAACAACCCCCAGAGATCTCGACGCATACGAAAGCATTCATACCGTTAAAAACAAATTTAATACGTTGAACTCGCACAATGGTCCTACAGTTGACCTGGACAGTTGTCTTTTTTCATTCTTAGAAAAAAAGATAGAAAATGTAGAGGGCGTGAGAATATACACATGGTGTTGCCGTTTGCTTAAGAAGGGTAAGTTGAGGTAATTTTAGTTTTGTGTTTTCACTTTAACGTCAGTGTATACGTGGACGCCGTGTTAAGTTGTACGCGATTCTTTGTTAGCTTTGCTGTACCCCATATTCAACACTTTGTGTTAGAGGTTTTACCTACTGATGATGACAACTTAATTGTCGAAATACGTATTTAGGATACGATTATTAATTGTGGTAAGGGATCTTATACCTTTTCTGAGTTTTCACTTAACCAGAGTCTCCAAAGAAAGGCCTTTTTGAGATATGATAAAATAAGAGTGAGGTTTTGAGAAAAACTCTGTGGGGCTATTATCTCTTTCCAAAACTTAAAAAACCCTTGAGAGGGCGTCAATTTTTATCGAATAACGACGTGGAAAACGCTGTGGGGAATTTTTTTCGAAGGCATAACGTTTTTAAAGAAACGTTGCAATAAGTGTATTCGTGTTAATTGTTCTTGCGTTGAAATAGTTATTTATGTACCTAGGTTCGTAAGTACAGTTTTATGGTCGAGAATACGTTTGCAAACGGAGGTCCGTAGGGTCGAGGTTTGCATATATTCGAGACCATAAAACTGTACTGTACGAACCGTGGTGCATATGAGATTTTTCGTCATACCTACGTTTTTTTTTTTAAATAGACGAATTTTGATGATTTTACACTTTACTTCTACTATACAGGCTTAGTTAAAAGTATGGAGACGGCGACTTATTGTCGTTAATATTCATTTTAGGGATTTATGTTCAATATAAAAGTTTGTTAGGATATTTTGATCTACATTTGAGAATATTTGAATTTTTTCTTTCTTCAATTGTTTTTTAGTTACGCCTGTCCGCGCATTTTTTTTTAATGGGAAGTAGTAAATTTTACTCTACCATTCGATAGAGATTTTTTTTTCTTTACAAATTTTTTTTTGTTTTTTTAAAATTCATTTTAATAACCTTTTTATAAGAAAAAGCCGGTTCATGTGTTTAACAGATGTTCGGTACATCGCAGATAGACAGAAGCGTAGTGATAAACAAACTTGAGCGACATAATTTTATCAGTGGTTATTGTGTACGTCAAATCTTTGACAGAAATAATTCATTTGTGCAATTTGTTGCTGTTAATATTAACAATGGCGAGTTTAAGTGAACGTGAACGAATTGAAATACTTATGATGTTGGGTTATGGAGATAGACGCAGAAGTTTACAAGACATTAATAATTTATTTAATGATACGCATCCAAATAGAAATC
Source organism: Melolontha melolontha (assembly GCA_935421215.2). Classification (NCBI taxonomy): domain Eukaryota; kingdom Metazoa; phylum Arthropoda; class Insecta; order Coleoptera; family Scarabaeidae; genus Melolontha; species Melolontha melolontha. The sequence goes on from OW285243.1 coordinate 107,451,940, forward strand.
CAATTTCTAAATCCGTTGTTAGTAAAACTTTAAGACGCTTTGAACAAACGGGTAGCGTTAAAGATTTGCCAAGGAGTGGTAGACCTAGAACAGCAAAAAGCGATGATAACAAACTGGATATTTTATTGGCTGTATCTGAATATCCCCATTTATCAACCAATCAATTAGCGGCCAATTTCAATATTTCACAGTCATCGATCGTCTCGTTTTTAAAAAGTGAAAAGTATAAACCTTATAAGGTACACCTTGTACACGAGTTAACGGAAGATGATTTTGATAGGAGATTACAATTTTCTGAAGAAATGTTAAATATTTGCAATAATAATGAAAATTTTGTCAACAATATTCTTTTCTCAGACGAAGCTACTTTTGCCTTACCGGTGAAGTAACCAGACATAACTGCAGATACTGGTCATCGGAAAATCCCTCTTGGTTTTTGGAGCACCATACGCAGTACCCCCAAAAGGTTAATGTTTGGGTTGGCATTCTAGGCGGTCATATTATCGGTCCCTTTTTCATCAATGGCAATTTAACTTCGGCTCTGTATTTGCAGTTATTGCAAAATGAAATAATACCTGCTAGTGCTACGCTCTATCCTCATGAAAACAATGAACACCTGCCCAATGACAGTATCTGGTTCCAGCAAGATGGCGCCCCACCACATTATGGTGTAAATGTTCGTCAATATCTTGGACAACGTTTTTACCCACAGATGGATTGGAAGACGAGGAACCATTGAATGGCCAGCCCGTTCGCCAGATTTAAGTCCTTTAGATTTTTTTCTTTGGGGATACATACAAAACAAAGTTTACAAAGAAAAGCCTGATAACATCGAAGATTTACAAATCCGAATACCAGAACGATACAAGAAATTCCCCGAGATTTTTTACAGAACTCTGTTCGGGGTTTCGTAAATCGATTGGGTCATTGTCAAATTACTAATGGACGACAATTTGAACACTTACTTTAATTTACTTTGTTATTAATTTGTTTAATTTTTCTTGTAAAAAGTTATTAAAATGAATTTAAAAAAAAAAATAAATTATTGTAAAGAGAAAAAAACCTCTATCGAATGGAAGAGCAAAATTTACCAGTTCCCATTTTTAAAAAAATGCGCGAACAGGCGTATCTAAAAAACAATTGAAGAAAAAAAAACAAATAATCACAAATGTAGAACAAAATCTCTTAACAAACTTTTATATTGAACATAATTCCCTAAAATGAATATTAACGACAATAAATCGCCGTGACACAAACATGGTTATGTTTGTGTCAATAAAAATTTATATTTTTGATAAATGTCAAAGTACATGGAATATATTCTCAAAAGTTTTTGCTTTTAAATAACTGTATTTGTACATTGTACTGAATTGTACTGAAATTTTGCTGGAGCAGTTGTGAAGATATCTTACAATTTTCTAAATTGAAAGGATTTTTAAAGAATGAAAATGATGGTTTTAGACGGTCTAAAACCATCGGTAACATTATTAGCAGATTCAGCAATTGATGTTCATGGTCTGAAAAGATACGGCGCATGGAAATCTTCTACCGCGGTAGAAAGATCTAATTGTTCGTTTACATTTAATATTACAAAGTGATAAGTTTTTGTACAAGGTTCTACTTTTACTAGTTATGTGTTTTTGTTAATTAAAATTATGTTTTAAATAAATTTGTTATAAATGTTCTAATATTGCTATTATTTACCTACGGTCGTAATGAAATATTACAGCCCGCTACCATAGCAACTGTCAAGACGGTATGTAAAGTGTCACTTTCAAAAAAGGTGTCATAACTGTTTACTTACGCGGTAGGTATGACGAAAAATATATATTTTTTTTTAACTCGTTTCTTTCATAAGTGGGTAAATAACATAATAAACTTCCCTCGTATTTATTGTCATATAATTACCAATCTGTCGCTTTTCTTGAACGTGGGTATGATTTAGAAAAAAATTAAAATGGAAAATTTAAAGTAAAAAAAGAAACAAGCCATTTTATAACGAGCGATCATTAAAATTTTAACTCGTAGCTGGCCGTGTATATAAAAATTATGTCGTAGCTTTAGTCATTAAGATGTTATTTCAAACATCTGTCAGTGTCAAATATATATTTTAAAGTTTCATCAAAAGAAAAAGTAATGGCCTTTAATGATATGCATAAAGCGTTTATGGTAGAATGCTACTTCCTGACATCTCAAAAAATTGATGGTATTTGGCAGCATTCAATAGAAAATTGCCTTGCGGAGTTTGAAGAGAGATATCCAAATACTGTTCCTAGCTATAAAACTTTCCGTGATACGCTAATGCATTGTGTAAATCTTTTTCATCAAACAGGCAGTATTTTAAGGAAAAAAGGAAGCGGTCCTCCTGTCAAGAGAAGTCGCGGCGTAATTGAAAATGTCAGACAAATTATTAACGAATATCCTCAAACATCTATTCGCAGAGTTTCGCAACAAGTTGGGCTTTCGTATGGAACATGTCAAAAAATTTTAAAAAAGGACTTGCACATGTATCCATATAAATTAACTTCTGTACAAAATCTATTACCTACGGATTATGGAAAAAGAACACAATTTTGCCAATGGTTTATTCAAACAATGACAGAGAATATTTTAAATCATACTTTTTTCACCGATGAAGCTTGGTTTTATTTGAAAGGTTATGTTAATTCGCAAAATATGCGTGTGTGGTCCAGTGAAAATCCTCATTTCTACAGAGAAGTTCCTCTACATCCAAAAAAAATAGGCGTATGGGTAGGTATGAGTCGTCACCGATTAATAGGACCAATATTCTTTGAGCGCACGATAATATCGGAGAAATATCGTAACGAAATTCTCAGTGTTTTTACTAATCAATTGACTAATGATGAACTCCAGGTCGGATATTTTCAACAGGATGGGGCTACATCTCACGTTACACTTGAAAATATTCAGTTTTTGCAACAATTTTATGGCGATAGGATAATAAGTAGAAATACAGCGATTCCATATCCACCACGATCGTGTGATTTAACAGTCATGAACAGAATATTATTTATGAAACACCAATTAATAATCTACAAGAGTTAAGACATAAAATCATAGAAAAATGTGAACACATCAATAACTCACCGCAAATACTGATCAATGTTTTCAATGCTCTACGAAATAGAGTGCGATTATGCTTGGTGGAGAATGGTCAACATTCTACACATTTTTTATAATATTCTATTACTTTGTATAAAAATTATAAATATATTTAATATAAAAGTCAGCATTTCAAATAATTTTTTAACAATCATGACGTTTGAAATTATAATGACAGATCTCCTCTAATAACTTAAGTTAGGACATACTTTTTGTGTACATGGCTTACTTGAGCGAAAATTTTAATGAGCACTCGTTATAAAACATCTTAAAAAGGAATTCTATTATCCCCATGTAATGATAGAAATGAAAATATTTATTTTCCTGTTTATTTTTTTGTATTACATAAAGGCAATTCTCTTCACATTAACAGTATTTACGTGTTTGAAAGAGGAAACGTAACGCTGTGCATTAGAAAATACGATTGATATTTAGTCACAACCAGCGGGAGACATAAATTTCAGAACAAACTGTACGTATTTACGTGCGACTGCGATTATCTTCAAACTTTCCACTTTTAATTGAAACTGCATAACTTTGAAATTATCTGTTGTTGTCAAGGTTGCTTGAATTATGTCTGTTTCTTTTTTTTGCGAGAAAAGCACGCTGTATGAACGTGAATTTTAAAATCCGAGAATTTGATTTGCCAGAAGGTCAATAATAAATATAAAATCTGGAATATAACGACATTATGCTGATAACTTATGGAAAATTTATTGAAAATAGCAGTCTATTTCAGTACTTCCTCGTAGTGATTATAGCGAGTGTACGAAGGGCGATAATTTAACCTGGCAAATTGTCGTGTAGTATAACCTGTGACGTACTTAAAACTAACTACAGTTTTACGTTTACCTATAATCACTGTAATCTTAACCCCATCGAACTTGTTTGGTCTCAAGTTAAGCATCATGTTGCGGCTATTAATAATAAGTCATTTAAATTGGACGACGGGAAAATATATTGTTAGAAGGATTAGATATGGTTATGCTGATGCATGGAAAAATAACGACATCGCAGAAGAAAACACAATTTATGATTTAGATAATATTGTCGACAATATGCTAGAAAATTTGATTTTTATTGTAAATATTGATTGATTGATTGATCATTCTTATAATTTTTATCAGATTCAGATCTTGAAAATGATTAATTTAACAAAATAACTTGAAACATACATGAGTGGGTAAAAACCACACCGATTAGTATAATACAAAAGTATTTTTAATAATATAAAATATTATTAAAAATGGGGTGTGAAGAACACAATACAAGTTATATATTTGTGAATGTATCTCCTCTCCAGGTTGATAGCAAGGTAGTTATGTTTGGTTGAATGTATCTCTTCTCCAGCAGGGGCGTACCGACGATCCTGTAGAAAGGTGAAATACGTATCTGCGTCTCTGGAGAGGAGATACATTCACAAATATATAACTTGTATTGTGTTCTTCACACCCCATTTTTAATAATATTTTATATTATTAAAAATACTTTTGTATTATACAAATTGGTGTGGTTTTTACCCACTCATGTATGTTTCAAATTATTTTGTTATATACGCATTCGGTTCGCCCGACAACTAGTGAAGACACGATAATACAGTTTTTTATAGATATGGTTGTTACCGTCTATAGAAACACGTTGCTTAGTTCGGCAGTTATTATGTAGACAGCGCTGAATATTCTTTCACGCTCTGTCTTAATAATTTCTGGTTGATAGCAAGGTAGTTATGTTTGGTTGAATGTATCTCTTCTCCAGCAGGGGCGTACCGACGATACTGTAGAAAGGTGAAATACGTATCTGCGTCTCTGGAGAGGAGATACATTCACAAATATATAACTTGTATTGTGTTCTTCACACCCCATTTTTAATAATATTTTATATTATTATAAATACTTTTTAATGATTAATTTTCAATATTTCCATTAAGGTCTATTTCGATTCAAACAAATTTTCAATATATAACATATTGCTGTAATAATAATTCAAAATATAATTTAAAAACTGTTCATGCATTTTAATATGTTTGTATTTACTATGTTCAAATTAATTGCGAAGTAATGTAATTGTAAATATTCTTTCTACACTTTATGACGCTATTTTATTCGAATTTTTCATAGAAAAAATTCGCCCTCAAGTAGGAATCGAACCCCCGACCTCTGGCTAGCCGGACCATTGCTCGACCACTGAGCTGTTGAGACGTGAATTAGAAACTTTTATGGGGATGTTTTGAGTTACATCAAAGGAAACAGATGAATATATCTTGCCCGTAGTACGGCAGTTGTGCAAATTAATTGCGTTTTCGCGTAGTAATGTAATTGTAAATATTCTTTCTACACTTTACGATGCTCTTTTATTAGAATTTTTTCATAGAAAAAAATTCGCCCTCAAGTAGTAATCGAACCCACGACCTCTGGCTTGCCGGACCATTGCTCGACCACTGAGCTGTTGAGGCGTGAATTAGAAACTTTTCTAATTCATTTCTAATTCTAAAAATGAAAAAACAATATTACTTAATTTCCACTTTATTGAGGTAAAATCCAATTACAAATAGGTTCAATTATTAAAAACAATAAACAAAAAAATAGATAAAAACAAGAAATTGGGGGTTTACAAAATTAATGTAGTTCATGCTTTAAATTTTATATAGGCCAGACAGGTAAATCCTTTTCTAAAAGAATCAAAGAACATGAACGAAATTATATTAATAACAAGAATTACTCACATTATGCAATATATATGAGAGAAGAAGTCCATAATTTTAATTATAACTTTAAAATTTGACACACAGAAAATATATCGCAAAAATTAAATATACTGGAAATTATGGAAATTTTGAAATATAAAAATACAGAACTTTTACACAATAATCATATAGACTCCGGCAATTCTCCTTTATTAGGCCTATTTTACAACTGATTCTTCTATTTATTTTGGTTTTCCCATTTTTGTGTTTGTACTCGGTAAAGTTTGGTGCCTTTGTGTAGTAAAGTTTACATCTTGGAATAGAAAGTGGTTATTATATTGAACCATCTTTCTGAGTATTTTTTTTTCATTATAATAATTTGTTTAAGCTTAAATTTGTCAAAATCCTTTAGGTTTAATTTGCAATACAACTCCATCCGAAGTAGACACTGTGTGTCGAAACAATTGTAATGGAATTTTACCTCAATAAAGTGGAAATTAAGTAATATTGTTTTCTTCAATTTTTATTTCATTAAATACATTTTATAGCTTTAGAAAAATTTCCATCCAAAAAATGTGAAATAATGTGCAGTTAAATGAATTTTCTTATCGCTCTCTCTTTATAAGCACTATTCAAATAGCTGTGTCTTATAAAATGCTATATTTGTTAAGCAAGCACTAATGTTAAGAGATACATAAATATTATGATAATAATATTTATGCTTATATAACACTGTCACTATAAAATCCTTTAAATTTATTAGTTTTACATCTTCTGTGTACACAAATATCACCTGAATATCAACATATCTGCATAGTGGTTATTAAGAATAATTTAATTTTAATTACTTTAATTACTTTAATTACTCTATCAGATAAAAAAAAAATAAGATTCTTATTGCAAAAAATAGAAGTCATCTCTTAACGTCAATTTATCATTTGTATATTTTTTGCAATAAGAATCTTAATTTTTTTATCTGATAGAGTAATTAAAGTTTATTCTTAGTAACCACTATGTAGATATGTTGATATTCAGGTGATAATTGTGTACACAGAAGATGTAAAACTAATAAATTTAAAGTATTTTATAGTGACAGTGTTATATTAGCATAAATATTATTATCATAATATTTATGTATCGAGGCAGCAAAATTATTGTAAAAATTCATAGAAAATTTCTATGAATTTTTACAATAATTTTGCTAGCTGGTAAAATCAAAATAAGGTAGATAGTCCCTTTGCAGTATTTTACATTGCCATTATATTTACGTATAAATTTGTTGCAAATGCAACACCTTCAAACAATAAATAACAAGTTATAAGATATCGATTGAGGTATTTTACAGCTAATACCTTGCATTGGTATACCGTTTCTTCCTTATTTATATGCGAATATTTAAGGGTGTGAATCCACATAAAAAATAAATGATAGTTTGCTTTATAAGCTATGGTCCAAAAATGTTCCGTTACAAAAATACAGGGTGTTGAAGTTTTAGTAAAAAAATAGAAATTAATTAATATTTTCGAAACCGCTTGATATATTTCAGTTAAATTTAATATATAGCGACTGTTAATAAAGTTACATATTAAAAAAATAATAATAATTTTTAGCTTTAACAGTGGCGTGCGTACGGGAACATACTTTTATATTTTTGAAGAAAAAAATGGTACGCCTGTGATTTTTTCCAAAATATAAAATATTTTTAAATTCCCCATTCAATTCTAAACATAAAAGCTCTCTTGAGTTGCTTTCCTGTAACGCGCTGTTTTTGAGTTAAAAAATAAAAATCGTTGAATTGTCCGACAAAATTAATGTAAGTATTGACAAATACAATTTCGCAATAAATTTAATTGTCCAGGAATATGTCGCTTGATTTTTTACATCTGACATTTGTTAGTAAGTCTTATGACAGTTTTCTTAACAAGTTATGGTCCAAAAATGTTCCGTTACAAAAATTGAAGTTCTAGGAACAAAATGGAAATTAATTAATATTTTCGAAACCGCTTGAGATATTTCAGTTAAATTTAATACGTAGCGACTGTTAATAAAGGTGCATATTTAAAAAAATATATATATAATTTTTAGCTTTAACAGTGGCGTGCGTACGGGCACATACTTTTATATTTTTGAAGAAAAAAATGGTACGCCTATGTCTTTTTCCAAAATATAAATAATTTTTAAATTCCCCATTCAATTTTAAACATAAGAGCTCTCTTGAGTTGTTTTCCTGTAATGCGCCGTTTTAGAGTTAAAAAATAAAAATCGTTGAATTGTCCGACAAAATTAATGTAGTATTGACGAATACAATTTCGCAATAAATTTAGTTGCCCTGAAATATGTCACTTGCTTTTTACACCTGATATTTGTTAGTAAGTCTTATGTTTCAAATTAATACAGGGTGTTGAAGCTTTAGTAAAAAAATAGAAATTAATTAATATTTTCGAAAGCGCTTGAGATATTTCAGTTAAATTTAATACATAACGACTGTTAATAAAGGTGCATGTTAAAAAATAATAATAATTTTTAGCTTTAACAGTGGCGTGCGTATGGGTACATACTTTTCTATTTTTGAAGAAAAAAATGGTACGCCTATGTCTTTTTCCAAAATATAAATTATTTTTAAATTCCCCGTTCAATTTTAAACATAAAAGCTCTCTTGAGTTGTTTCGCCGTAACGCGCCGTTTTCGAGTTAAAAACAAAAATCGTTGAATTGTCCGGCATAATTAATGTAAGTATTGACAAATGCAATTTCGCAATAAATTTAATTGTCCAGGAATATGTCGCTTGCTTTTTTACATGACATTTGTTAGTAAGTTTGTTAGTAAGTCTTATGACAGCTTGCTTAATAAACTGTGGTCCAAAAATGTTCCGTTACAAAAATACAGGGCGTTGAAATTTTAAGAAAAAAATTGAAATTAATTAATATTTTCGAAACCGCTTGAGATATTTCAGTTAAATTTAATACGTAGCGACTGTTAATAAAGGTGCATATTTAAAAAATAATAATAATAATTTTTAGCTTTAACAGTGGCGTGCGTACGGGCACATACTTTTATATTTTTGAAGAGAAAAATGGTACGCCTGTGATTTTTTCCAAAAAAAAAAATTATTTTTGAATTACCCGTTCAATTTTAAACATAAGAGCTCTCTTGAGTTGTTTTCCTGTAACGCGCTGTTTTTGAGTTAAAAAATAAAAATCGTTGAATTGTCCGACAAAATTAATTTAAGTACATATTGACGAATACAATTTCGCAATAAATTTAGTGGCCCTGGAATATGTCGCTGGCTTTTTTACATCTGACATTTGTTAGTAAGTCTTATGGCAGTTTGCTTAATAAACTGTGGTCCAAAAATTTTCCGTTACAAAAATATGGGGTGCAGGCGCGGCTCGTGATGACGTATTTGGGAGTGCAAGTACCAATGATACGAGTGCCTCGTGTGTTTTCGGTGTTTACTAAGAAAACGTTACAGTTAGTACACGAGAATACACGAAGCACTCGCATCATTGTACTTGCACCCCAAATACGTCATCACGAGCCGCGCCTGATATGGTGTTAAAATTTTAGGAAAAAAATGGAAATTAATTAATATTTTGGAAACCGCTTGAGATATTTCAGTTAAATTTAATACATAGCGACTGTTAATAAAGGTGCATGTTAAAAAATAATAATAATTTTTAGCTTTAACAGTGGCGTGCGTACGGGTACATACTTTTCTATTTTTGAAGAAAAAAATGGTACGCCTATGGTTTCTTCCAAAATATAAATTATTTGTGAATTCCCCGTTCTATTTTAAACATAAGAGCTCTCTTGAGTTGTTTTCCTGTAACGCGCCGTTTTTGAGTTAAAAAATAGAAATCGTTGAATTGTCCGACAAAATTAATGTTAAGTATTGACGAATACAATTTCGCAATAAATTTAGTTGCCCTGACATATGTCGCTAGCTTTTTACACCTGACATTTGTTAGTAAGTCTTATGTTTCAAATTAAACATAATTGAAAATAATTTATATTTTGGAAAAAACACAGTCCTATCATTTTCCAACACCCTGTATTTTCGTAACGGAACATTTTTGGATCATAGTTTATAAAGCAAACTATAATTTATTTTTCATGTAGATTCACACCCTTAAATATTTACATGTCAATAAGGAACACCCTGTATATTTGTTGCTTCTTGCTCGAATAAAATTATGAAAGAGTGTCTAAGATTACTTAATAATAAATATGTTAATTAAAAAAAAACGTAAAAGTCAAAATAGTATATTAAAACACAAGTTTCAGAAAGCACTCGTTCTTTAAACAACTCGGCTCGTTTTCTAAACTGAACTCGTGCGACAAAAGGCCTTATGAAACGAGTTTTTTATACTATTTTTTCTATTTTGCACTTTTTTACATTAATAAATTGAAATGATTTAATTTGAAAGTTCAGAGTTTTATTTTTATATAAAGTATGCAGTTGGTCACATTGACACTTGACATTTTTAAATTATTTAAATATAAGCTACCCGTGAAATATTATTTGTTAATTTTCGTCGACATTACTTGATATTTTATTTAAGAATATGAACAAGAGTGATATATAAACTAATACATATATCTTATTGTCAATTGTATATAATATACGTTTCGTTTCTACGTATATCATTTCTGTCAAATGTACAACTGCGAGCAATAAATTTTGGTCGTCAATGTGATTGTAAAATTTGAGGAAATTGTCACAATGTAGATTTTTGCCCTGATTGATTATATCAATTGGCAATGAAATGTCAATATAAATTTGCCGTATGTCAAAGTCTTAATTTTTGAATTATCTTTAATATGGTCTCAAAATCCTATTTTAACAAAGTATGGATTATATCCTTAATAGAAACTGGACTCTCTGAAGCTAGGCTAGCATTTCGTCTTGGGCTTGCAAAAACTTCCGTAAATTTTATTAACATGTGACAGATTAAATTATAGGTTATTACCATTACGACCGTTTTACAATACAGCAACTTGCATTTTGTCAAAAAATAACATTGACGATCAAAATTTATTGCTCGCAGCTGTATTTAAATTTTTATAATCAAATAACAGCAATAAGATATTTAGTTCTGTGTTCGAGCAATGCCAACATTGAAAAACGAAAACAGTATCGAAATGAGCTTCATTTCGATACTTTTTTCGTTTCGTTTTTTCGAAAAAAGTTTTGGGTTTCATAATGTTTCATAAAAATAAACTTTTATCATATGTATATAACCTCAATATATGACAGCAAGACATATGTTTGCTTGTCTGAAATTACAAAATGTATCCTGTATGAATTGCGTCTGCTCCTTTCCTATTCAGAATGAGGTATAGTACGAAATATGGACCTATGCATAACATCCTTTTTGTTGTTAAAAGTAAAATGATAGAAAACGTTGACAAAATAATTAAATGTAGCTCGACTCATGATTTCTTCAATATCTACTGGTAAACATCTAACATCTGTGTGTTTATTAGTGATGGATATGAACATGAATTTTCATCAAGTAAAGGCCTAATCAATTCAAAGTCCATTCTTGTTAAATAATTATGAATTTTAATTTAAATAAAACTAAATCCAATTTCTTTAAGGTAAATAACTCACCCTGGACATGCCTATTCCGTTCTCGTTGTACGAATCCCCCGTTAGATCTGACAAATTCTCTTGCGTCGGATATCTTACGAACGGGCACGGTAAAAACAACGTCGGCGACGCTGACGACGCGTCAGAACGGAAAGACCGCGATTCAGTGCGTTCCAACGACGTTTGGTCTGTTTGTTGACGACGGGGTGGCGTTGTTATCGTCGGTGTTTTTTCCAACTCCGACGAGGGGATGTACACGGTGGCACGCGATCCCGCTGAGAGACGGCCCAGCACACCCTCCTCCTCCTCTTCCATGTGCTCTCTTTTGACGGAGAGGGTAGACGAGACGACCGCCTGATAACAGGTTGGTCGGAGCGCACCGGGAGGGTAGGATACCCGAAATTGGGGAAATAAATCAAGTCGAAAGCATCTAACGCATGTCGAATGTTGGATGTAGACGGGAACGTCGTCGGTGTATATGGGTCAAATGTGTATGCATGTCTAAACGGAAGTAGTAGTAGTAGCACTCATGTTCAAATTGCTATGGTTGGTTTCCGTGTTATCAGATGTATTGAACGGGCTTAAAGCTTATTTAAGAACTATGCAAAATTATGTTTACAAACATTTACAAATACACAATCATATATATATATATATATATATATATATATATATATATATATATATTAATATTTGTATCTTAAATACGTATCTCGACAACTAAGTTGTCATCAGCAGTAGGAAAAAATAACACTATTGAACATGGACGCAGTAAAACTAACACAAATAATCACGAAATATTTTACAAGGCATCCACATATACAACGAACTTTAAAAAAACTTTAATTTATGGCACTTTCTCCTTCTTCAAAAGATGACATACATGGCGGCGCAAGAGGCCATGTATCTTGTATCTCTTCTAAGAAGTCGTACAAGCAGGTATACGGAATTGGAACCTTATCTGCGTTGTAAATGTTACCCTTGTTTTTAATTATGTAAATATTTTATAGATGTCCAATTCCTATGGATTGTTTATATTTTCAATTAGTTTTAAATAATTTGCCGTTGTATTATGACATTCGGTAATTCGATGAGAGATCAGTTATTTCAGGTATTTAGCGATCTACTTGATTTCTAAATGGTTATTGAATAAATTAAAAAATTACCCGTTAAACCAAAAAGTTTGACATTTGAAAATTCCTAAGAATTTGTTAAAACAATTAAAGAATGCGAACTGGAAGACAATGGGATTTCAGATTCATTCGATGTAACATTATATATATATATATATATAATATATATATATATAAAATAAATTAAAATCGGGTAAGCGGTCTGTCAATTAAAAAACTCCTTTATTAAATAACCCTATATTTCGCAACAAATTTGTTGCTTCTTCTGGGGATACTACAAGATTAATGAGAAAAATAACATAAAATAAATAAGAGTATAAAGCAGTAGTAAAAATACTTACAAAATGTAGAGTTGAAAAATAATAAAATTGACGTACAATAAAAAATAAAAATTATTAGATATAAAACTTAAAGTAACTATAGAAACAAGCCTTTAAAACCTTTAAAAAACATGTATATGTAAAAGTTGTCAACTAACCGTCAAACCGAGTATATTAAAATAAATTATACTTAGTCCATTAGTATCAGTTTTAAATCTAATCATTTTTATTTTTTATTGTACGTCAATTTTATTATTTTTCAACTCTACATTTTGTAAGTATTTTTACTACTGCTTTATACTCTTATTTATTTTATGTTATTTTTCTCATTAATCTTGTAGTATCCCCAGAAGAAGCAACAAATTTGTTGCGAAATATAGGGTTATTTAATAAAGGAGTTTTTTAATTGACAGACCGCTTACCCGATTTTAATTTATTTTATCAATATCTTACGGTCGATCATTTCGTTTAAATTATATATATATATATATATATATATATATATATATATATATAGACTTGTAAGTATTATCGACCGTACTATAATAATGACTAATTAATTAATCGGGTAAACGGGTCTTTCATCTAAAAAACTCATTTATTTTAACCTCTATATTTCGTAGCCATTGACTACTTCTTTAGGAGACTAAAAAGAGAGTTAAAAACTAGCAGTGAACGTCACTAAACATTAAATTGAATCTGTATATATATATATATATATATATATATATATATATATACATGTATATATATATATATATATATATATATATATATATAATTATTTCGTGACCTTTATATGTTATGGTAAATTCAATTTATTGGCGACCTAAGGTCTGGTTTTACTTCAAAATGTATATATTAACGTATATTAACGTCATATTTATATAGGTATGTGAAGTTGTCATGGATGAAATTACATTATTCAAAAATACATTCAAGTTTAAAAATAATAATTCATGCCTTAGCATTCCCCAACAGCGCGACGCCATTTATAGCATTGGCAAGCCATGAGCTATTATTATGTCTGCGCCCGTGGAGCGACCTAAGATGTTCAGCTATCGGCATTCGCCTAGAACGAGAAGGAATACCACGAAAACCTACTCGGACAGCCTAGTCCCGAATCTAAAGTCGAGACTGCCAGCATGATAAGGCAATGCGCAGATATTTAAATAACGTTTGATAAATATTTATATAACAATTGTATATATTCATTGTGATTTGAATTGCAGATCGTTACTTTACATTATTAAGTTATATCTGTTGTTAATTGAATTTTTTCTTGTTTTTTTTTCTTTTTTTTAAGTATATTTTTATTTAACAGACCGCTCACCCGTTCAATTAATTTTTACTAAAATAGTATGGTCGATAAAACTTACAAGTTTATATATAAATATATATATATATATATATATATATATATATGAAGGTGTAGTTTCTTGGGTTCTTGGCCGCGTGTGAGTTTTGTCCTGAAAAGGACTATTTACTCTACGTTTCAACGAGATTTAGAGCTGGAGATCGTCAGACGATCTCCAGCTCTAACCAGCGAGTAAATAGTCCTTTTCAGGACAAAACTCACACGCGGCCAAGAACCCGAGAAACTACACCTTCATCATACGTCCGCGAGAAGATCAAGAGTAACATATATATATATATATATATACGTATGTAAATTATGACATGTCAATCTGCCTCTAAAACATGAACATCTTGAAGAAAAGTTTTAGATAATCAGTTTGAAGTATTCTAATTAGCCTGGCACCTCCACCAAAATTGCAGATCGTAAATATTAGTTTGTTAAGTAGGGCACACAATCTACACAATATATCTCAAAGCAAAGCAACAATTTGTTAATATAGTTGACGAATTTCATTCGTTTATTGTTTGGAATAAATCCTTTTGCATAGACAGAGATGTTCCTGTATAATTGATTTTGAATCAATAATACCATTGTAAATCAGTCATTACAGAAATGACTATCAATGGAAATATGTAGCTATTTTATATATTTATATATTAAGATTGCGTGTGGCGGAGAAAACAATTTGTCAAATATCCGTCCTCCTTCTGTACAATAATGAATTCAAAATTGCCCGGAATTGGGAACGTCCAGAAATAGATTATTGCGTTGACATGCGATATACCATAACACAAAAGATACACGTAAACATTATGTGTAATATAGAATGAGAAGAAGAAAGCGAAAGTATCGACGTTGTTTTTTAGAGATTTTACTGCGTCAGAAAGATTTTCCAATATCTCAACTTTTTTATGGCGCAATAAAGGATTAGAACGGGCAATAATTTCTGATCTTCCGCTTTCGAGATGTCACCGTTTAGTGACATTTATTTTTTGAGGCAATTTATCTACCCTATTAGGTAGCTGTGCGCTTGCTAAATAGGTTTAAATGAGCAGAATATTTCGAAAGGAATGCGGAATCTTATAATTTTAGCTTAATATAAATGTAGTTAAATATACAGGGTCGGTATAAAGTCCCGGAACGGTTGCTTTGTTTTTTCGGAAGTAATTTTGTTGAAATTTATTATTGATATATAGTTAAAAATTCTGAATTTACTGATAACATTCACATTTATTTTCTATTTCCGGTTTGACCGGAAATGCTTCCTACTATATATTTTTTAAAGGGAACACGCAGTATATTGTTGCAATTTCGGATAGAGAATTAAAAACTACATTCAGAAATGTAAAAATTTTTTTCTTTATCGTAAAGAAACTAACAGAAAAATTTTAAAGACGTTAATGCAAAATTAAGTTATGTTTAAAAGGAAGCATTTTACTCTAATCTATCAGATTGTTGGTTAAATTTATTAGCGTCAAGTATATTGACTAATTATAAATATTTAAAATGGCATAAAAACTAACAGAATCTGAGCGAATTGCGCGAAATTAAGCGAAATTATGATAATGCGTGGATATGGCGATCGTCAACGTTCATATGATCAAGTTCTTGTTTTATTCAATACTGTTTATCTCGATCGCCAAATCAATAAAAGTACAGTGTGCCGAACAATTCAGAATTCGCCAAATAAAAGATTTGCCAAGAACTGGACGTCCAAGAACAGCAATTGATGAAAACACCAGTTTTAATGTTTTACATTCAATACAAGAAAATAGTCATGTGTCGATAACGGAATTTCTCAAAGATCTGCCCAAAAAATCTTCCAGTCTGCGAAACTGAAACCGTATCAAATGCAAACCGTTCATAAATTGTTGGAAGATGATCCAGATCGCAGACTGCATTTTTCCGAAATAATGACACCATTAATCTCCCAAATGTTGCAAATCAAATAGCCTTTTCCGACGAAGCAACGCTTTGTCTCAATGGTACGGCCAACAGGCGCAACTGTCGTTACTGGTCAACAGAAAATCCTCACTGCATAGAAGAAGTCCATACGCAACACCCAGAAAAAGTGAATGTACGGGCTGGTATACTGGGAAATCATATAGTAGGTCCATTTTTCATAAGAGAAACTTTAAATGGTTATGAAACAGAAATAAGAAAAACACCCTAACCACAATGTATATCAATAAATACTATATACGTATTTCGACAATTAAGTATAAAATAACCAACCTAATTAAGAAACATAGGCTTAGGAGACTTATTTATGATACCACGAGCTTACTACCTCAAAATGACCTAGGTGAGAAATTTGTTTGTTTACCGTACCATTCAGCCTCTAGAAATCTGAACGCTATCTTCAAAAACCATTCTCTTCGAATAGCGTTTAAATCATGTAACTCATTAAAATCACTTTTAGGTAACACCAAGGACAAAAGGTAGAACATAAATCTGGTATATATGAAATAAATTGTAACGATTACAGCCAAAAATATATCGGCCAAACAAGACGTTCAATTTCAACTCGTTACAAGGAACATATTTCCCACTTTAGATTCAACAGACCCGAAAAATCTAGCGTTGCCCGACATATTTGGGACACAGGTCATTCTGTGCCGGCAAATAACCTTAAGTTGATTAAAACTGTTAATAATTATAGAGAATTAGATAGTTATGAAAGTATTTATATATAGAAATAAGAATAAATTAATGAATTCTGACAATGGACCAATCCCTCAGTCCAGTTTGTATGCCTTATTGTGACAATACGCTTTTACGCTTCATGTATTCACGCTTCACGGTTCCCTAAATTTCACGCTAGGTTTAAGTAGTATATAAGTGTTTATTTCGATGTTAGGAATTTAGTGTTATCCCACTGGCGATTTGGTGAAGAGCATATCTTCTAAGGTTTACCTTACCCAAAAACCATACGTTTAAAATTTTTCAGTTTTTAGTAGAATAACTCTACTGTAGATGGCAACTTAGTTGCCTAAATACGTATATAGTATTTATTGATATACATTTCTTATTTTTTCTTATTTCTACTAAAATGTCTATGCTCAAAATGTGCATAGACATTTTAGTAATAAAAAGTACCCATTCCTTCAACTATTTAAAATAAAACGTGTTTGTTTCCGTATACTTGTGTTAAAAAAAAAAATTGTAAATAAGTTATAAGTTATATGTCTGATGAAGCTCAGGTTGGAGCGAAACGATCGTTACAGAGTTAATTAAACAGTGAAATTCATTAAAATTTGTTTTATTTTATCCTTATAATAGTTATAATGGAATTTCATCAAGTAAAGGCTGAAACAATTATATAGATAATACTCGTATGGAAGTTCCTGGTATATCATTCATAATTTACGTTACATCGTCAGCTAGCTCTTCCGTACGTTTTCTCCGCCGGCCACTGTCTTCTTTCCGTATAACACTGCCTGTTTCTCTGAAAACTTTAGTGCAATATGTAACTGTGTACCGAAAACTATCAATATCAAAGACGAAGTTTGAAAACATATTTCTAAATTCCTCTAAGCATTCTTTAAGAAGATAATGCCCATTGTCCGTTAATCTTACCTCCGCTCCGAAATTAAGATTCAACCATGAATGATTTGTGTTGAATAGTGAAATCCATTTTAAATCAATTTTAAATTACAAAGCAATTTAAAGAAAGTTTCAATTAAGTATACATCAGAATAAATAGTCTGTCAAATTGACAACTCATGCAAATGTAAATAGTACAAGCTATGACAAACATTTGTATTGTCATAGACTAGAGGTAAAATTTATTTGAACGCACATCATAAATTGCTTTGTTTTTTTTTTTACTGTAAGAAGTATAACAAATGTTCATTTGAAAAGTCAATCTAGTAGCATGTGATTTACTGAGAACATTTTGAAGTATGTCGTAAATTCAAATTTACTACTTAACCTACGAAGTCGTATATTTTGACAGTTTCATACATACAAATAAATAACAAATATTTATTGAAAACTATAACAAATGTTGAAAATGTTTTCCTTCAAGACCAATGCACTTTAAAATCCTCCATTCAAAATTTCTGATGATATTCTGCATTATTACTGGATTGTTATTAATTTCCATGCATTTCTGTTCGATTCTCTGTAGCATATCATTCAAATTCAATATAGGTGTTCGAAATATGTTATTTTTTAGATAAGGTCACAAAAAGAAGTCGCAAGGTGTTAAATCGCTTGAACGTGCAGGCCAGGCAATTTCAGTATTTCGACTAATTATACGCTCATCAAAAAATTCCCTTAAATAATCCAAAGATTCTGCAGTACAGTGACAAGGTGCTCCGTCTTGTTGAAAATATACATTTTGTAGTTCATCATCATGCAACTGATTGACAAATGGTTGTAAAATTTCCGTACGGTACCTTTGAGCAGTTAACGTTCCCTGAAAAAATATTGGTCCAATGATTCGCCTTTGGCTTATCGCTTCCCAAACACCAATTTTCTCTGGATGTAGCGATTCTTCATTAATTACATGTGGATATTCACTACTCGAAATTCTTGTATTTTGTGAATTTAGGTATCCCGTTTTATAAAACCATGCTTCATCAGTAAAGATGACTCTTTGCGAAAGTTCTCCATTATTGTTCATATTTACAAACCAATTACAAAACTGTAGTCTACGTGGATAATCAATTTCTAACAATTCTTGTACTGCTGTGACACGGTATGGATAAAGTTGCATATCTTTTTTTAATAACTTGTGAGTTGTACTAACAGAAATGTTTATTTGTTGACTCAAATGTCGAATAGATGTTTGTGGTTCATTATCCATTATTTCTTCAATACGATTGACAACTTGAGGTGTACGTTTCTTAACTGCTCCGCTGCCTGATTTTCTTAAGAGACTACCAGTTTCAGAGAAAAACTTTAAAGTTCTATCCAAAGTATTCTTAAATTGTGTATAATCTTTTACAAAATGTGGAAACTCATCTTGAAATTCTACCATGCAATCTTGAACTGAATAAACCCATAAACCATCAATTTTATTACCACTTCGAAAATAAGTCTGGACTAAAAAAAATTTATGTTCTGAAGTGAAAGCCATTTTAAAACTGAGAAGCAATTTATTTAAACCAGAATCGACGCACGATTATTTTATGCACTAACTGATATTTGTGATTGACATTATCAAATGTCATTTGGATTTACGTTTACGGAACAACAAACACATACTAATATATTTGCGTCTCATTCTATCAAAATTTCAAAGTAACCTAGATTGACTTTTCAAATGAACACTTGTTACATACATACATACATATAAACGAGAAAACGAATTGATACGAGTATCAAGGGAAATTTGACAGAAAGCGAATTCTATTTGAGAAACACAGCTGACGTTTAAGAAAATTGAAATTCATTTAACAAATAGTGAAACGCAATTGCAGAAAAGCAAAAGAAAATCACTGTATTTGTGAAGTTTATTTCATTAAATTTTGAGAATGTTTCACTGAGTGTCTATTAATAATATAATCTAAAATTCATTTTATATCTCACTTAAATCTTATTTATTGCCCTTTCCAATCATTCATCATTCACGGTTCATCTCCAGTTTGACTCTTTACGATAATCTACTTGATCGTTCCTAATTTTCTTTACAACAATACGATTGTATCGCCCTTTATTTACATACAATTCCCGCAGTTTACCATACAATCAGAACATATAAAGTACTTATACAATAAGATAAACCCTTTTTCAGGTAAAGATTTCCCTGTCAATAAAGACACAATTAACAAATAACTATGAATAATCTAAAATGAAACCTTTTTACTACATAACAGTTTACGAAATTGCCTTTTCAAAACTAGATTATTTCAACACCATATCAAAACGAAATTTTTAATGACATTTCTGTTATAGTCAGCAACACGCGTAAACAACACAACATCAGCACATGTTCTTAATCGTATTTTGGACAAAATCAGATATTATTATTTAACAAATAATTAAACACATATGTTAGTACCACTCCTTGACTAATTCGGCAAATAAACATTTAACACAAACCACAGCAAAATCACAACTGACCCGATACCATTGAAGCCATCTATACAAAGGAATTTCCTTCGCCAAAACTTCGAAACCATCACTCGGATATCATTAATATCCGTACAGAGGACAATGCAAGCTATTGATTAACACGTGAAGCCATTCATCAGGCATCAAAAAAACATTCCCCTTTGGCTATGTACGAACTGCCAAGTTATTGAGTTTTACGACGGTTTTTTTTTTTGTATTATTCGAAGGATGATAGTGAGAATTACAGTAAAAAAATGATAAAAAAGAAAAATAAGATAAATTTGAAATTATTACGGATTCAAAATGATTCCTTGCACTTTTTGTTTTCGTATCATATTCTAAAAATAACTATTATCGAATATACACAAGCTTTTACGCAGTATATTCGCTAAAAGTTATATAAATTAATTAACCAGTACTGCTTTGAAAATTTGCGGTAGATAATATTATCTTGTATATCAAAGTAAAAAAACAGAAATAGCAATAATAATAAACTAATTTATTCAACAAAATGGTAATCCTAGATTTTAGAATTATCTGTTATAGGACATTTAATAATGATAACAATAAAGAAATATGAAAATTATTCAGTATTTGTCAAAATGTTGAAATAATCGCCATCAAGTTGACATTCAATTTACCAAAGTTCTTTTTATAACAGTATTGATTATTCTTTATTTTTACATGATCTGGACGATCTTAATTTTTCTAAAAAACTACCGATCTTAGCTTATCATATTTCAGTTATTGTTCCAGTTATGTATGTTATAACTAGCGCTAGGATTATATGAAAACGCATAATTCTCATTTACATTGCGTCTTTTCAAAATTCGTATATATACACGCAGTATAGAAATGAAAGTCATATCTATTTCCGGATAATGTGTACTGATGATTAGTAAAAACTATGAAATACCGGTATCTGCACAATCCGGATGGATATGACTGTCACATATTCTTCATATATACAGGCACACAAAAAACGCCCCAAGCTGTAACTCTGTTATTTATATTTCGATTTTATGAGATAGGTACCAAATGAAATGGTTTTATGAGTACTATGTTTAAGGCTACATTTACTTTTTTCCAGCGCCATCTTCAATTCCGAGCGATTGTCAATTTTTTTTTTCAAATTGTACGGTATATATTTTTTTGGATAATTGAATAGAGATTTTTTTCCCGAATCCATTGATGTGCAATACATCAATTTTAATTAAATTTAGAAGAAAAAAATGATTAAGACACTGTCCGTATATGCTCTTCGTCACTTGGTTATACTGTAGTGTGCGATGGAAAAATAACGCATTACGCATATGTAACTGTCATCTTTGACTTTTCTGTACTAGGCAAGCATATTTTGACAGTTTTGAAATAAATCATGAATTTCAATCAACTTACTGACATGCTACAAGTTTATTTTGAAGTCACTTTAAGAGAATGTTTGGAAAGTTTTTTAATTTTTTTCTTCTAAATTTATAATTAAAATGAATGTATTGTACATCAATGAATTCAGGAAAAAAGTCTCTATTCAATTATGCAAAAAAATATATACCGTGCAATTTGAAAAAAAAAATTGACAATCGCTAGGAATTGAAGATGGCGGTGGAAAAAAGTAACTGTAGCCCCAAACATAGTACTCATCAACCCATTTCATTTGATACCTATCTCATGAAAATCGAAATATAAATAACAGAGTTACAGCGTGGGGCGTTTTTTGTGTGACAGGCTGTATATATATATATATATATATATATATATATATTAAAAATAATAGATTTTTTATTGGTTTTAGCGACCTTTTATTGAATTTCGATGTTTTTACGACGTTTCGACTTTTATTAATTCAGTCTTTTTCAAGTAACTGGAAACAAGAATTATTACATGAAAACATGAGAAACTGTGTTTGTTTCGTGTGATAGATATAACGATTAAATTAACAATTTTAAATTTAAAATTAGATTAAAACAATGAATTACAAATTAAGTTAACATTTAACGTTGAAAATTAAATAAATAAATTAAAAATAGCTTAAATGAATAGGTAGGAAGACATTAAAGTAATTAACATCTGTGTGAATGAATTGGAGACATAACAATTAAATTAACAATTTTAAATTTAAGATTAGATTAAACAATGAATTACAAAATTAAGTTAACGTTTAACATTGAAAATTAAATAAAATTACAATAAAAAATAGCTTACATGAAATAGGTAGGGAGACATTAAAGTGATTAAAATCTGTATGAATAAATTGGAAAGTTGAAATACACTACGAATACAGTAAAGAGAACAAAGGAAAGACAAATAAACTCACAGTTGTTGTTCGTTTTGGTTTTACAAGGGTACGCATTCTGTGTGACACATGTGTTTTTTATTTTTAATATTAACATCCGAGACCCTATTTTCTTAAGGAAACGACCGTTCTTGTGTGGATATTGTAAGTGAACTAAGTCTTAGTTTGCGGGGTTTTAATTTCTGTTCTTTGGAATTAACAAGGTGGCCAGGACCGTATTTAGGGGTATATAGTTAACGTTGTTTTTTCTAATAGGAGCTAATTTTTTTCTGTTGTGTCTTGTGTGTGCAAGGTTTTTTTTTTTTTGATTTGTCTATTGTTTTATGAGTGGGTAATAGAGTTTTGAAAGACCATCAATTTCGTTTCTGTCGTTGATTGTTTTGCTATTCAACGACAGAAACGAAATTGATGGTCTTTCAAAACTCTATTACCCACTCATAAAACAATAGACAAATAAAAAAAAAAACCCCTGCACACACAAGACACAACAGAAAAAAATTAGCTCCTATTAGAAAAAACAACGTTAACTATATACCCCTAAATACGGTCCTGGCCACCTTGTTAATTCCAAAGAACAGAAATTCAAACCCCGCAAACTAAGACTTAGTTCACTTACAATATCCACACAAGCACGGTCGTTTCCTTAAGAAAATAGGGTCTCAGATGTTAATATTTAAAAAAAAAAACACATGTGTCACACAGAATGCGTACCCTTGTAAAACCAAAACGAACAACAACTGTGAGTTTATTTGTCTTTCCTTTGTTCTCTTTACTGTATTCGTAGTGTATTTCAACTTTCCAATTTATTCATACAGATTTTAATCACTTTAATGTCTCCCTACCTATTTCATGTAAGCTATTTTTTATTGTAATTTTATTTAATTTTCAATGTTAAACGTTAACTTAATTTTGTAATTCATTGTTTAATCTAATCTTAAATTTAAAATTGTTAATTTAATTGTTATGTCTCCAATTCATTCACACAGATGTTAATAACTTTAATGTCTCCCTACCTATTCATTTAAGCTATTTTTAATTTATTTATTTAATTTTCAACGTTAAATGTTAACTTAATTTGTAATTCATTGTTTTAATCTAATTTTAAATTTAATATTGTTAATTTAATCGTTATATCTATCACACGAAACAAACACAGTTTCTCATGTTTTCATGTAATAATTCTTGTTTCCAGTTACTTGAAAAAGACTGAATTAATAAAAGTCGAAACGTCGTAAAAACATCAAAATTCAATAAAAGGTCGCTAAAACCAATAAAAAATCTATTATTTTTAATATTAAGACACGGCCAATAAAATAAAAAAGAAAAAGAAAATTCTTATTAAACACTAAATATATATATATATATATATATATATATATATATATATATGTATGGTGGAATTCAACGTGTATGTTGATGGTGAATAGCACTATGTATTAATAACTTACCACACTTCTGTAGAATTAGGGTGTCGTTTTCAAGAAAAACACTATTTTGGTCGTGTGACGTTTCGGTCTTGGATTTAGACTTTCCTCAGACATAACCTAAACTCTATGGTTTGTAATACTACACACACGAGCCTGTTACAGTGGCCTCTACACGTTAAAATCATCGCTATGTCAATGATGATAAAAAGAAACACTAAACATTTAATACACTAGTACATATACTGCGTTATATATATATATATATATATATATATATATATAATATACTGCGTTTTATATATATATATATATATATATAGATTATTATTTCGTGACCTTTGTATGTTACATTTTAAATTCTTTGAGAAAGGCATAACTTTCCGAAACATGTAAGATTGTTTTAAATATATGCATTTTTAAGTAAAACCAGACCTTAAATCGCCAACTAATTAAATCTACTATATATACTCGTGTATGTATATAATTTTACTGTTAATAAAAACAGAATTTGGGTCAATGTAAAATCAAATAAAACGATTTGTTGCTACGTAATGTTTCGAAACTTTATTCGTTTCTTCATCAGACCTACAGACCTATACAAATTCTGTTTTTATTAACAGTAAAATTATATACGTATTAGAGTTAATTAGTTCCAGCATTTTACACTCAAAGGAATTTTACCTTACTTATATATACAGGGTGCGGCAACGAAGCGGGGACGGAAGATTACACGCGTATTTGAAAGTTAGTCAAATATTTAGTCATCGGATATCCTTCCGTACCATCAAGCGCACGTTTTAAAAATATTTTGTTTTATACAGGTTCCAGATGAAAATGCCAGACTAAAGTTGCATTTTTTTAAATGGAAGACCCTGTATATTAATAGATAAAATGATCCGCGCTTGATAGCTGGTTACATCGATATAATATTGTATAGGTCTAAAGTTGATAGTTTCTGTGTAAATAATTTATTTTACTTGATAAATTGATACATTTCAGTTGGCTATTCTGCATAAGGAAAATTAAAAGATCCGAAACCAATAGACTAGAATATTTTCTACTAGTATGCACTTTCGTTGCTACGTGAAATAAATTCTGCAACTGCTCGCGTTATACAGAGTGTTCACAATTTCGCAAAATCGAAGAAATCTCGTAATTTTTAAATGAAACAACCTGTATATTTTTAGCTTATTGGAAAGCCCTTTTACTACACTTTCTATTGATACCTCATTTGATGCACCTAGGATGGATCATTTGCTAATAATTTCTTTTTAGGGTTGAATTAATGAAAAATGCTTGTATTTTTAGTAGCTAATTTGCGGTTTTAAACCTTCTGTAAGATCGGATATTCAACAAATTATCCATAAATGGTCTATAACAAGAAAAAACCCCATTAAGTACGAGAAACAGTTTATTTTCACTCAGCGGTGAAACCAAACATTAAATGAATATAAAGTAATATAGCATTTTCAATAGATTCACAGCCGATTAAGTTATCTGGTGTTAGTTTAATAAAAAATTTGCACTAATTAATTTGTATGTTAAAGAATTTTGTAAAACCAACTATTTTACGAATACCTAATATGAACCAATACATACCTAATTAGCGTACCTAAGTACGAGTAGTATTAAAAGTTTGCACTATTCAACCTTATATATATATATATATATGTATATATAAGGTTATATATATATATATATATATATATATATCGTTTGATAAATTCTTGGAGTTTCGGATTTATATTAAATATTTTTAAATTAGTATATTATTTCGCGAAATAATAAACTTGAAACAAAATCTTCGCCAATTTCCAACCGACAGAATATTAATATCCGTTCCTTAAAAGGCGTTTCCAATAAACTTGACACCAAGTCCACGTAGCTCAGTTGGTTAGAGCGTTGGTCCAGCAAACCGTGGACGTGGGTTCAACTCCCACCTAGGACGAAATTTTTTCAAATAAAAATTTCGAATAATTGTCGTAATTATAGACAGCAATGTTTAAAATATTTAATATAAAGCCGAAACTCAATGAATTTATCAAACGATATATTAAATGAACAGCTAAGAAATTGTCTCCACATTATATATATATATATATATATATGCAATAAAAATATAAGAACTACTCGCCAATACTTGATATCAAGTTTATCTACAAGTAATTAAATCGCGAAAATGCACAAATAGTTCTAATTTTATAATACACATTTTGCTATCGATCAAAATAGAAGCGATTTTATTATTTACAAAATATCTAAAAATATTATCAAAAGCAATCTGCCAAAAACTCACTTTTCAAAAAGAAACTAAAAAACATTATTATACATATTTCTGGAAATATCAAGTTTGGACTCTGTGTAGTAGTGTGTAGTGCAGTAATCTATATATTTATGACTAAAGTCCATTTCGTGCTTCAGCAACTCAGAGGTCACACTGGGTAGATGCAAAGATTATCACCTGTCATCATAATATCAAGAATTACTGTGTTTTTCGCCTAAACTACATCATGTGACAATATCGATTTAAAAATTAACTTATTTTTTATCATTAATTAAAATGCATGCAAAACAACTAATTATCCTTGTTACACGTTATATATATATAATATATGTATATATCAAATTTGTATATTGTTAAAAGAA
Source organism: Melolontha melolontha (assembly GCA_935421215.2). NCBI lineage: Eukaryota > Metazoa > Arthropoda > Insecta > Coleoptera > Scarabaeidae > Melolontha > Melolontha melolontha. The sequence goes on from OW285243.1 coordinate 107,478,581, forward strand.
TTAGACATTTTGTGGCATTATTTATACGAGCAAGTCGTTCTTGTGTATCGCACCGGTCATAAATGACACCCTTTTATCGAATTTATATTATACCATTTTAATTAGTAATTAATTACTTATATTTGATGTTATAATTGTTTCTTAATTAGTAATTTTAGTTATTATTGAACAATTTTTTTCTACGTGTCAAAATAATACCTGTCCCGTATTAAATTTGACATAATAATTATAGCCACTATTGTAATTATCATCTAAACCATATCATGTAAGGTATCATTTTCAAGTATTTTTCGCAAAGGCATCTTTTAATTATATTATTTTAATTGACATCACAACCCTTTAGCTCGTGTCTTTAATAATTCATAATTCTTAGACATTCTTGCAATATGACTGGTTACTCTATAAAACTGCCGTTCTATAACGGGGTTTGTTTTAGACAAGCTCTCTCCGTTTCTAGTTTTATAAGCTAAACATCTCTCACTACAAGTGCTTGTTTAACCGTACACAGTAAAGCGCTGGTAGGCGTTTCTTTTGTTTTCCACCACATGTCCGATCGCGATATTATTCAAAAGTAACCTCTGTATTTTTCAATACAGATATTATTTTGATTATATTCGCCAAACTATTAATTTAGGAAATACGTAAAAAAGGTATAAAATCCCTTACCACAAATAATAAAACTAAGTTGGCATCATTAGTAGGTAAAACCACTAATCACTCTGCTGAACATGGGGTACAGTAAAGCTAACACAAAGTGTATAGCTTTACTGTGTATTAGCTTTGCTGTGTGACATACGTATTTATAATACTATTATTAATTTTGGTAAGGGCTTTTATATCTACTAGTTTTTACTTAACCACAATCTTCAAAGAAAGACTTTTTACGAAATACTAACTTATTTTTCAGCTTGTAAATACATATTCGATCTAGTATCAGACTGTCTGAGTCTGATACTAAATCCTGAAGAAGCTGGTACTATAAACAGCGAAACGTCAAGTGGAATTACAAAAACACCGCGAACCCCGTAAGAAGATTGTGCTACAAGTGACGATGGCCATGAAAGCTTACGAAATTTTAGATTTGAATTAATTTTAAATTAGTATTAAGTAAAGACTCAATAACAAATGATTGAATTTCAAAAAAAGGAGTTAAACCAATTGGCTACCTCCTACATTGGCTACCTCTTAGTCATATTAATTACTGAATGCCCTAATTGGGTCAGATTGTAATATCTGGGAAACTATAAAAAAAAAAAAAAAAAAAAAAAACAAACAAGTTCAGCTCAGCATTAATAGAACATTCGTCGTAGATAAAATTAAAAGTCAGTGGCTAACTGCTATGCAATTTGGTGTTATTTACTTACAAACGAAGTAGGTTTTAGATTATTTGGTTTGTATTAGTAAATTGTTTGATTTTATCTGTTATAAATGTAAATTTATATTATATTATATAAACTACATACATAAAGTTCATGAATTCCTCGACAATAATTCATTCATAAAACTTAAATCTGATCCTACTAACAAATTTCAAAAACAGATTAAACAAACTATAGAAAAATCAGGTTCTCTTTTTAATAACACTCAAAAACGTATATTAACCACTATGAATCCCCTACCTCCCAAATTATACGGTTTAATTAAACTACATAAAGAAAATACACCTATACGACCAGTAGTATCGTACGTAAAAGCACCTTGTAGAAATGTGTCCAAACACTTAATAGATTTAATTCTTACACACACTAAATTCAAATCTAAGTTCTCCGTTAAAAATTCCCAGGAATTAATTAACAACATTTCAAACTTGCAATTACCAAACAAATGTAAACTCATTTCTTTTGATGTCTCGAATTTGTTCACTAGTATCCCACCCCAGCAGGTAATAGATTTAATTACTTTACAACTAGAACGTAGAAACACGAACATTGTCACAAAGACCGAAATTTTACAGCTCTTAGAAACGTGCCTGGAACAAAATTATTTTCAATTTAAAAAGAAATTTTATAAACAAACAGAGGGTCTAGCAATGGGAAACCCACTATGAATAATTTAGAAACTATAGTTAGTACACATCCCTTGTTTGGTAATTGTGTATATTGGTTTAGGTATGTTGATGACATATTAATTTGCTTTAACGGTTCAGATAGACAATTAAAAACTTTACATAATTATATCAACACCATTCACCCCAAAATAAATTTTACTATAGAAACAGAAATAAATAAAAGCATTAATTTTCTAGATGTAACCATATCACACAAAACTAATAAACACGAGTTCGCTATATACCATAAACCAACACATACAGATACCACAATACACGCTAATTCTTTTCATCTTATAACACAAATTATCAGCATACCAATCAATGGTATATAGATTAATTCATGTACCTATGAGTAAAAGTAATTTCGACCTTGAACTAAATAGAATATACACAATAGCATTAAACAATGGTTACTCTATAAATATTGTCAATAACATCCTAAATAGCCAACAAAAATCTAACCCTTTCCTTAGTTTATCCAAAATTAAAATACAAGGTAATTAATTCCTATAATTCAATCACTTACTTAGGAAAAATTTCGGAAAAAATTGGTACTTTCATTAAAAAACTTAATAACGAAGATATATCATTTAAAACAGACAATACTATACAGAACATTATTAAAAACAACAAAGATAAAATAGACAAAGAATCAAACTCTGGTGTATACAAGTTAACATGCGAAGATTGTAATAAGGTATACATAGGACAAACGGGGAGGACATTCAAAATTAGGATGAAAGAACACGAGAGAAGCCATAAAGAAAAGAAAACAGATTCAACTTTCGCAAGTCATTGTATAGATATCAATCATAGATTTAATATAGATTTCAAAATTTTATACATTCAAGAAAAAGGTAAAAAACTTAGCTTTAAATGACCAACTAGATTTAAACAACTCCCCTCTACTAAATTTAAGATTGTAAAAATTTTTCCACCACCATTTCGCCAATAATTTTCACATAAATATTCGAACTTGTATTGTACATATTCAGTATTTCATCCACCTGATGAAGCCATTGTATGGCGAAACTATATTGTAGTGGTATTTACAATAAAAGAATTTTTGAAACTAGAAGTTTAATTACTTATTTCTTAGCGTTAAATTTATATTGCTTCAATATTTTTCAAATTGAGTTTTAGATCTATTTACAAAAGTCAAAATAGTGAATCATTTGCGACTCGTTTGTTTCTCAATATGCAAATTTTATGTGCGCACATTAAAAAATAAGACTATAAAGATAAGCACAGATATATATTGGTGTGTTTGTGTGTGTATACGCCATATGTACATATAAAAAAGAGAATTACTGATAACTTTCGAACAAATTATAAATAGTAATTATTTAATGTATCACAATCTAAAACATACAATCAATATTTGAATGTCTTCTAAAAAACATTATAATATCTGTTGACTGTGGGATGAAATTCTACTGGTATTAATTGTTTAATGTTATTGTAATGCTCAATTTAGTTACAAAATAATCTGTGAGATTATCATAACAAATGTTTCATAAAATATTCAATAACCGTTTACAATTTTAGGTTTATAAACCAATCTTTGATACCATAAAATCAATATAAACTGTAAGAATATATTGATAGATATCTACACGTTCATTAGTTATAGGCGATGGAAAGGGCAAATAGGTTAAAGCCGTTATGAAAGCGGAGGAATCTAATATAATGATCGAAATTTTAAGTGGAAATTTAGTAATTTTCAACAGTAAAATTTTCGCAATATAAACAAATAGTTTACAACAATAAAATTTATTAATAAAATGCCCTTATTATTTTGAGCTTATACTAAACCATCGATAACAAACTACAAAAATAAAGTTTCTACAGTGCATCATACGTTTACAGTGCACTAGAGAGTGATTTTCAAAACGGGGGTCACGAAAAATATTTCGGGGGTCACAGTGAAATTTATTACAGATCGATTTTTTATTTCAAATATTTTATATATAAATTTAGTATCAATTCACGTTTAGAAATATTAGAAATAAAAAATATATAAAATAATTTTTAATTCTATAAATTTCACATACACCGTGTCCGGAAAGTATGGAATATAGCGAACAAAATTGAAACAAGTGATTTTATGAAAAAATCCCGAAACACGTCGATCCCGTCCTTTAAAAATGCACATTTTCATGCCATAGTCACCCCTCTACACTCATTTGTTTCCAAGCGATGACGTCATCTTTTGTTTCCCCAATGACAACCACTAATTTTTTTCCGCGATTTTGAGAGTTCCCTCGACCGTCCAAATGATGAGCATAAAATGTTTGATGTCTTACATAGGAAAATTTTCGAGAAATAATTCATTAAATGTTTAGGAACAACCCCGTTAGAAAAAACATAAAAGAAACTGAAATTGAAATTAAATAATAACACAGGCCTCCATAAAATTTGTGATGACGTGATTTTTGTTTGTTAAGCTCAGTTTTTATATAGCAATAACTAATTAAAATACAGTTGGTCTCTACCACCCACAGATTTTTTTTTGCATAAAAGAAAATGAAAAAAATATAAACAAAATCTTATAATAGGCGTTTTAATACATTTTAAAATGAATGTACTACTTCAAATTCTAGGTATTAACCCAAAAATTATTTTCTGTTGTGGTTGTAAAGAAATTTGTTAAATAGGCTCTCATTACCTGATGTAAATCTTTTATTACATGTATTAATTTTGGACAAGATTTCCAGGAATTTTTACCTGCTAAATCCTATTTATTATGCTTTCACTTTATTAGTACTGCGAAGAAGAATTTCAAGTTTATCACTCCAAACAAAATGTATATTTTAATGTCATTTACTTCATTATAGCTCTGAGTGTCGATCAGTAAACAAGTAAAATTAATGTGTCTTTAGTGTTGTGCGTGGTATTTGATAAATAAACATTGCTTAAAAATATGTCTAACCGGTGTTGCAAAAACAA